>CM066032.1:1024025147-1025361822 GCA_033557465.1 Ichthyophis bannanicus
TACTAATGTAGTTGGATATCATCCCCCTACCTCCAGGGGTCCCAGGGAGTCCATTTCAAAGTGGGCTCGTGTGTCACCCTGGAGATATGGCTGTGTGGCCTAATGTAGTGTTAAGCATCCCCCTACCTCCAGGCGTCCAGAGAGACCACCCAATTGTTTGCACTGTCACCCTGGGGATATTGTTGTGTTGCCTAATGTAGTTGGAATCATCCCCATACCTCCAGGAGTCCAGGGAGCCCGTTCAAAGTGGGCTCTGTGTCACCCTGGAGATATGGCTGTGTGGCCTAATGTAGTGTTAAGCATCCCCCTACCTCCAGGGGTCCAGGGAGTCCATTCAAAGTGGGCTCTGTGTCACCCTTGAAGTAGGTCTGCTATATCTAGCAGTATCGCAAAGAAAATACAGGACACACAGCTCTTGTAGTGGGTCAAACACTGTCGACCATGGCCTGGTAGACATACACGTGTAATGGACCTATCCACTGCCAAGGTGGATAGGGCATCCCACCCAATGTCACATTTGTTTCTCCATTAGCCCATGTGTGCTGGATTATCATGTTGCCAGTGTGTTTGTATTGCATGACATGTGTAGGTAATATGACCACACATGTATCCACAGTACCACCTACAGGGTTATAGGGCTCATCAGGAACATCATCATCACCCTAACAAATGTGGCATGGCACTGCCATGTCTGTCAAGGGTGCCACAGGGAATGGGTCACGTGCGTCAAGGGAGACACGTACAATGCACATAGGTGTCAAAGCACAAATGGCCACACCCACAGTTAGGCATGTATGTGGCACTGGGAACAGATCATCACCTGTGAAAAACAAGAATGGGTTGAACCATTGTGTTCCCTGATGCCCTGTGTAAGCCAGCATGTCATTGCTCCCCACCAGCCAGTAGAGAAGCGTATGGGGGTATCACACAGTTCCTGTGGTCCTCCATGATGCACCCCACAAATGCTGCCCCACAGTTCAGCTGTTGAAGCTAAACCCCCATCTCTGTGTTATTGTAGGTGCAGAACACCTCCATGTCAGAGCCACACCTGTGTGTGTGCCTGCCGAGGTCACACTACCAGTAAAACTGTTGTATGTGAACCCCCATCACTAGTAGCTGTGTTGACATCAACCAAACACAATACCATGGGAAACGTGAGAATGCCCTATCACGACCCACCACTATGAATGCATAGGCACAAAACACACCAAAAACATAGACGACACACCATGTGCCAGAGGACAGGACACAAGAGTGCCAATCACTCGCTGGTCACTGTCAGACATGCCTAGTGTGCTGAATGGCAAGGATACACATGTGCCATGTCACCATGACTGGCCAGTGAGATGGCATCCAGGGGTGCTGGGCTGAACCCGGCAGCCATGCCAAGAGCCCCCCGCCCCCCCCAACCTGTGTGTGGTGGTAGCCATGTCACCTGTGGAGCACAATGTGTCCTGTGGATTACATCCACACCAACATACTGTGGCATGGTCACAAAGGGGCCACAAACCATACAAAATCGGGATGCACCAGCAGTGGCACTGATGAATGCACTCTGCCCAAACAGCCCTGGTGGTATCATCAGGCCCAAACGGCATGTCAATGACCACAGCAAGGTATGGAGTCAGCACATGCGTCTGAGCCCCTAGTGCCGTGCAATGGTGTATGGGCTGTAGCCGTCAAAACTACACAGCCATAGCATTTGTCACTAACACACAGTATGCTGTCCAAAACACACTGTCCTTCAACTATGTCTGGCCCCACAGGGCACCTGACACCACCCTACACCACACTCATCGTGTGATTGCCACCCACAAAGCTCAGGGGCACAGCAGGGGCATATGGGCCAGCAGTGCAGATGTGTAGCGTGTGGGACTCATTTGTAACTGATCACCTCTGGGACTCTGCACCAGTGAATCAGAACCGCACTCTGCAACAACCCACACGGACAATATACGTACAACCCTGTGAGGTGCCTAGTGAATGTGATACCTACGTGTACATTAATGGAAATTGCAAGGGGGTGCGTGCATGTCCCAAGATGGAACACGTCGCGCCCCAGGATCAGACCCCACAGGGGCTTCCATTACCTGTGGCCAGGCTCCACACAGTTTTTGCCACAACTGAGGTAAAGCACAGGACACATGAGTCTGAGAAACAGCAATATCCACAGATGCCAAGGGTGTATGGCACCCTGCCTGGACATACCATATGACACGACACCCTCCTGAATGGGATGAGAGACACCTCCTAACATCCCCCACATGCCGAATAGATAGATGATAACGTTGCTGTGTTGGACGTTGCCTGTGTCCCCAAATGGAAAGGCCCCTGAGCACCCCATTCTGTTGGCGGCACCTATGCTGTGAGCACAATCTCACGGATGACATGGCGTCACACACTCTGGGAGTGGCGTTGGAACACTGATGCCGCCGTTGCCGTGTGTGCCATGCAGTTTGTCTGTAACCCAGGAGGGTGTCAAATACCCCTGTCCTCTGGGGATGAGGTGGATGGAGTGTTCAGAATATCTACAACATCGAGATGTGCACCTCCCACATGACATGGGGGTGGATGAGGTGTCGCCTGACAGGTATGCTCATTGCGAGAGCAAATGATGCTAACAGGGTAGCATTGGACCGGTGTGGGTGCATAGGCTGAGTGTCTGAACCCGCCATTGTGTCATGGTCACATGTGCGGCAACAGCAACCTACATGGACCAGGCTGTCACACGGTATGGTGTGAGACACCCACTGAACCCTTGCCCAACTGGCAGGGAAAAGGTGCCAGCAGAGATCCACAAGGTGGATGCTGACAGGCCCACACTGGCCATTAGGTCAGATGACTACGATACTGCAAGCGGATGCACGGCAAGGACTACGCACTGTGCACCACAAAGGGATGCTATCTGTCATATGCCCATCAGGGACAACCAACACTGCAAGCTGACTGAACTGTCAACATCACACATAACACCACATCTGGGAGACAGGCAGCCGTAGCTGGTCCAGCATCGACAGCATCCACAGGACCTTAAAGTACCCTGTGATGTAATCCCCCCCCCCACAGCCAAACACGGAAACATATGTGGAACATCTCATGCGATCCATGTCCCTGCATGTATGTGGGATGTGAGAAATCATAGGAGGGCTGGACCCTGCACACCATAGTAGGTGGCACAGTCCGAACCCCACCAAACCCCACCCCTCGCAACACAACGGAGGGACATGTCCCTGAATGTGACCCCAGCAGCCCCTATGGAACATGGGTAACCGAGCTATGCAGGGGCACAGGTGGGGGCGCCTCCACAGCTGGGTTGTGTGTTACACAGCCCCTACATGCGCATAACTGAGACTACAGGAGGGCACAGACACATCTGTGTGTGCACACAACTGGGCAGGACTATACCCCTGAGGGATATACATATGACACAACAGGGCAACGCCTACCCATATCCCCACAGGCCTCACTATATACCCACCCCCCCATCACAAGGATGGCCACAGACATCTGGCCAGCCACCAAACAGCCTGTACGTCCCCATTGTATCTGCTAGCACGGTGAGGCCATCTCAACACACATCACACACCCTGGGCCCCGACACAACACACACAGTATGCACAGGGTGCATGGCTGGGTGAGCTGCATATGGGCGTGCCAGGGGGACATGTGTCTAAGCACACCTAGACGTGCGGTCCAACTGGTCACAACTCACGACAGAGGTTCAGTCCGATCCCCCTCCCACACACCGGGTGCATGCCAGGGTGTGTGCTGTCTCATGGATATCATGTGAGTCCCCCCACAGCATCACCCATTTGCTCATGTTCACATGATCAGGACAAGGTTGCAGACTGACAACAACCCATCAGCTGCAGCCTTGCTACCCTTGCAGTGTGCAAATGTGAACATGGGCACTGCAAATAACCCACCTCTGTTACAGAGATATGCACCAGCATGGGGGGCACATGGAAGCCTCCCGTGCCCCCTGCCATTTTGTCTGTGTGTAGGGCATCCTACGAGGCGCCACATGTGGGCTGCAGGGGCCCAGCACGGGCCAATGACACTCAACGTCAGGCCCACAGAGGGATGCCATGTGTGCTAAGGATGCTGTGAATCACATATCACACGCATACCCTTCCCTGAAGCAACACCCATAGGGGAGAACACAGATGCCTACCTTGTAGGTGTGCTGCCCCACAGGGGACACCCACTATGGGGTGCATACACTGGCAATGGTGTCGAGTGGGTCCACAGCAATGGTGACGTTGCATCACCTGCATCTGGGGGCATCAGACACACACACCTTGGACAGCTGCTGTCAATAAGCAGCAGGGATATGTCCCGCAAGCAACACCATGTCCCCTGGGTGTTCTGTCGCCCACCCTCACCCTCAGTGTCTGTGTCACGCCCCACATCTCCCCCCTCACACACACCCTCTGTCTCTCACTGTCCCTCCCACCATCCCACTGTTGTGTTGTGGGGTGGTGGTGAGATGGGTGTGGGCAGACTGCAGCCACACAGTAAGGCTGCTGATTGCTGCCCTATCTGTCAATGCATGTGGATGCCAGCTAGGCTCTGTTGATACTGCAGTGACACCTATGTGCAAACCTATTCCCACATATGTGTGGGACTGACTGCTGGTGGTGCGTTACCATGATGGATATGCCACAGGTAGCAGGAGGGTGGGAGCAGCAAGATGTGGCCCACCCAGGACATAGGCGTCTGCGTGACAGACACAGTGACAGGTGGCAGGTGCTGACAGAAGACAACATTTGCATGTCCACAGGTGGAGGAACTGAGGAAGAAGGCTCGTGAACTACGACAGTTCCACATGCGGTATTTGGAACAGCTCAGCAGAGAGGGAGAGCACCACCACGATGGTGAGTATTGGAGGGCTATGCCACAGGTTAAAGTGTGCCATTGGACCAACTGCCTCTGGCCTGCCTTATCTGTACATATGTTATGTGCCACACATGGATGTGCCCTGATGTCTGTCACCCTTCACAGGTGGGGATGCCAGTGACGAGGAACCACACACCTCCACATACAGCTTCCGCAGGCCCAGCACACGCCGCACAAGGGGGGAGGATGAGCCCTTGGAGGAGAACCTGCAGCCCGACCAGCAGGGATCCGAGGAGGAGGGGACGGATGTGGTGGTGGTGGTGTCAGACGACGACATTGCGGAGGAGGATGAGGATGTCACCCACCCTACCCCAAACGAAGGGGATGGAGAGGATGGGACATTGGGGGGTGCAGGGGAGAGGGCCACAGGGGGAAGGGGTGCTGACAGGGTGGGGGGAGGGGGGGCCTCTGTCTGGCCTGGGAGGGTGGAGGGAGTATCTGCAGGGAGGGGAGGAGGGTGGGAGGGGGGTGTGTGGGAACACAGCCCACCACAGGGCCATGGGGGCACCAGTCAGCCACTGCAGGGGTGGGCACAGCACGGGCGGCAGCGCATTCCTGTGCCATCCAGGGCCACTGTCACGGCTCATGCACATGCCAGCACACAGACAACAGGCAATGTGTGTCTGTGTGCTGGCAGGTGTATGCACGATGTCTTAGTGGCCCTGGATGACACACGGCGCGACATCCATGTGGTGTTCCATGCCCTGCAGTGCATGACCGGGGCTGTTCGGCAGGTGGACACCGATGTGTTGCAGCTGGCATCCCGATGGCCACCTGCCGAACAGCGTCACAGGCACCAGCAATGTCACCTGTGACGCCCCCATGTGCCCTGTGTTGCGCAGTGTTCCCCCCCCCCTTTTGGCATTTGATGTTGGGCATGTTGCCCGTTTACATATGTTGTTGAAATAAATGGTTTTAGTTTGTACTTTGCATCAATGGCCTTGTGATTGCCTCACACGCACACCATGTATGCAAGGATGGGATATGTCTATCCACCTTCCTGGGGATCAAACATTGGCATGGACACCATAACGGTAACAGCAACACATGAGGAGCTGTGTGATATCTATGTGGGCATGGCCATGGGACAGGTGTAGGCCCAGAGGATGTTGCCCTGCATATGTTCCCGAGACACAGTCATGTCACAGGGATGGGTCTGGTGGGACAGCAGTTGGTGTTGGACAGCAGCAATGTAAATATGCATGGCACACATGTGTGTCGCAGACACATGTATGCCATGTAGGTGCGGGACAGGCCTGTCAGCATTGCCAAGGACACACCCAATGGGCACACGTATGCCCCCATTGTGCACGGCTGACGGGGATGTAAATGGTGACTGTGCAGGAAATTGGTGCTGTAACCCCTGGGGCATGCCGACATATGCAAGTGGGCCCATGTGTACACCTGTGAGTTGTAGCCAAGGGTCAGTGACCACAGCATGTGCATGTCTGGAATGCCAGGTAATGGCATGTGTGCATTAATACCTGACAGTGTGACAATCCCTGCAACAACGGGCCTGGTCTCAGATCATCTGTCCATGGGCAGAGCATTCATGTGCACACAACCTGAGCAATAAAGGGGACACACATTGGAGTGTAACTCTTAATGTATGCTAGGGTACCCATGTTTGGTCTGCTCTATTTGCGACGCCGTCGCCTCACAGGTATGGCACCTGGCAATGGAGGTCCCCGTTCCCCTGGCGCCACCCGATCCTCTGGTGCCTGTAGCGGAGGTGGTGTTGGCGGCGGTGGTGGTGGTGGTGGTGTCTGTGGTGGCGGTGGTGCCATCCTCACCAGCGCAGCCTCGATGCCCTCCATGGCCACACACATCCTCTGGTATGGCCGGTCACATATGCTCTGGCGCAGATGGACCATCTCCTGGATGAGACGTTCAGAGGATTGCCGCAGAGCTATGAGTTCCTGACGAATGCCTGTGTGGGGAGAAAATGGCCGTGTGAGAGCTACCCCTGCCAGGTATGACAGTAATACACAACAGGGTGGGACATGTCACACATGCTTTTCCCCTGCATGTTACGAACTGTAGTGGTCAGGTGCATATTTAACTGAATGGGGACATACCTCAAAGGTGTATGTTAGGCCACACACAGGACGTGCCCAATGTAAATGATGTGTGTGACAGGCACAGGGATACCCCATCTCAGCAGGCACAACACTGTCCAGCACATGTACAATATTCCCTGGGACACAGAGCAACAATATGTACATTGTGTGTGGCTGGAGGGTGCGCAGGTGATTGCAATGACACCTCGGGATACACATTTTGTAGGAGAGTTCAAATGCTAACAAACAGAACATGTGGGATGCAGAGTTAGGGGATACACACGGCATGGGCAGGTGATAGGTGCATTGCTCATGACTATGAGGGATGGGGTGTGAGCAGCAGATTCACACCCAGGACATGGGCCCGTCCACAACTGCACCATGCGTCTGTCAGATAAGGGTGTCACATCCCCCCAGGGGGAGACTCAAGTGGTCAGATAACAGTGCATGTAGACCCTATGAGGCATGTGCAGGGCTCACAATGCGTATGTTGATGACAGGATGTTGCATCACAGGGGTACAAACTGCACATTTGCCTAGACAGGTGTATGCTATGCATGCAACTGCTGGTGGCAGGCCATCGGGATGATTTCAGAGTCACACAAAGGGGGGGGGCGGGGAAGGTAGCCCTGAATGTGCATGGTAGCAGGGGTGGCAGCAGAAGGCAGAGAGGGTAGGGCTAGGTGGCCAATTTCCCCAATGGAGAGAGGTAATACATGGAGTGAGGCAGGGATCAGTGTTGGGTCTGTTGCTCTATGACATATTCATAACTTACCTGCAAAAGGGACCTACGAGTGAGGCAATCAATTTGCACATGGGAAAAACACTTTTTAAGGTTGTCAGAATCCAAGCGGATTGTGTTAAATTGCAAGGGGATCTAGATATATTGGAAGATGGGGTATCCAAAAGGAAGATGAAATGTAATGTGGAGAGGTGCAAAGGTATGCACCAAAGAACATAAAACTCGACGTATGGGTACATGATGCAAGGTTCCACATTGGGAAACACAACCCAGGAAAAAGATGTCGACATAATAGTTGATAACATGTTATAGCCCATTACGAACGTGTCAAGCAATAGGACAAACCACCTTTATCACAACACGTATTATACAGACAGTAGAGGCCTATGGCCCGACACAGGCCGTATTCCTTTTTCCTCTGCAGGGGCAGGTTTATCAGGTTAAACACACGTCCACAGTGTGTTGGACAGGACCTGATCAACCAAAGGGACGCACCGGAGCCCCTCACCTCTCAATGTAGACAAACGCATTCTGCCATCCAAATATAATTAACCAGCAGTGCATCCACGCAAGGGGAAGCCTTGTTGTAACAATGTGAAAGTGGAAATGTGTTACAGGAAGGCCTCCCCTTGCACGGATGCACGACTGGTTAATTATATTCGGATAGCAGAAGGTGTTTGACTGCATTGAGAGGTGAAGGGCCCCGGTGCGTCCCTGTGGTTGAATAGGTCATTCTCAATACACTGTGAAGGTGTGGTTTGCCTAATAAGCCTGCCCCTGAAGAAGGACACGGACCACGGCCTGAGTCGGGCCATAGGCGCATAGTTTCTGGATAATACGTGTGGTGCTAAAGGTGGTTCATCCTATTGCTGTCCACGTTTTCCCTGGGCCCTGTATTGCATGTGGTACGTGCCTGCTGCTGGTACCTACTGTATGAGCAGAGACAGAACAGTCCATAGGTGTGTCTGGCCAAATCAAACAATGATGTGACGCGATATGTAGGTTAATGGGCATGTGTGGCATACCCTTTGGTCGCCTTGCACACAGTGTGTTGCACATACTGTACGCTGATGTGTCTCACACTGTTCGGTATTGTGCACACCGAGTGTGTGTTTGTGTAGTCACACACATTTACAGTCCTGGTAGAGTGTGCACACCTGTTAGTGTATGTACAAAGAACATAAGGGTTATCTGCGTGAACATTTTTGCCCACCCACCTTCACTGTCCCGATGTGACGAGGTGGCATGGGCCCGCAGCTCAGCTCTCAGAACATCCTCCCCGGTATCCCGTTGTGCTGGTGGTGCTGCGTCAGCTGTTCCTTCAGCCAAACGTTGTGTGGTGAGGCTTGTTGGAGGCTCAGTGTGCCCCTCCTGGGGACAAGGACTCACCCCCTGCAGCAGCACCTCTGCAGCCGCAGCATTTTCATGCCCCTCCATGTCAGATGCCTCCCACACCTCCACCTCCTCCTCCTCCTCCTCCTCACGTGGCCGGACTGTGCTGTAGTCACCTGTATTGTAGACAGACACAGATCAAACACATATGTGTGTGCTGTACAGCTACATTTATGTGTGTTCAGGGGAAGGGATATGTCATGTTGTGGTTACCCTGCATGTGTGCTGCAAACAGGGCCCCCTACATACTCCTATACCTGTCTCACCACAACATGGACCTGTTCCAGGGGATCTGGTGTGTGTCAGAGCCCTGCACACCCTGTGTGTCCTCCGTGTTCCAATATATGCTCCCATGTGCATTTCACACGCAGTCCATCTCCCACCCCATCTGGCAGTGGCAGGTGCACACAGGGCTGCACATCACCAACAGGTACACCTTCATTGGCAGCCCCTGTTTGAGTGTGCATGCCATTGCGTAGTGCATATCCCCATGGGACATACTGTATATGCAGTGTTACATGTGTATGCCACATTCCGACAATGTGTGGAACTCGAACTGTACATGATAGTGGGACCATTGACAGGCACATGCAGCACTGTGCGTAGAGTATGTCAGATGCAACTTAACACGTCACGGGCAGATACTCCATGACAGTAGAGGTGAGGCGCGGCAGTGTCAGGGGTGTGGGTCAGGGTTACCAGTAACATCACCTGTCTGGAATGTTTCGGGAAGTGATGGGATGTGTGACACATGTTGTATGTGTCCCTGCAACCTGACAGTGGACCATGGGGACACACGCCACTACAAAGATATCTGCAGCTGTGAGTGTCCACGACATATCCCAGTGGGAACATATGTCACCATACCAACACAGGCCGTGTATTGCTGCAAACACAGGGTCAGGGAATGGTTGACACATCTGCCCTTATGCCCTGGGAAGACATGTATGACCACACCTGGCCAATGCAGTGTGTGCAACATGTGACAGGTAATCTCTGTTTACGCCATGCATTCCGTGGTGCCTGCTGTGATGCTACTCATAGCGCAACTAGAGACATACACCGTACTCTCACCGTCAACCACAATTGTCGCATTTGTGCACATGTGATTGACCGTGCACATGTGCTACTGTGGTTTTGAGGGGTGTGGTAGCACAGTCACAGATTGTGTGCGTTTGCGGATGTGCATCACCTACACACATGGCATATCTGCTGGCGCCATATGCTGCATAGTTTCAGGGAACCCACCCTTTCAGACGATGCTTGACATGTGTGTGAGAGGTGTAGGTCCCCTCACATGTTGGGGTGGGGGCATCTCCTTCAAGGGCGTCTCATTGACCATGCGGCTGACATCAGACCCTGGCCTATGTTGGCAATGTGACAGCTGTGTCACGCACAGCTAGTCCTGTGTTGCTCGGTGTATTCCATCTGGTGTTGATGTCATGCTGTGGCCTTAGAGGGGGGGGCGTGCCATGCTCACACACACACAGACACTATGTACCCAGATGGGGCTATGTTGGCAGGTGTGTCTCATGCAGGTGGATGCAGCCACCTATGTACTCAACACACAGAACACATGGCCAATCAGCTAGAACACCTCACCTCGGGGGTGGGGGACGGCTGGCCCAAATATCGGACACGGCACAGCAGGGGGCACACTGCGCTATGCAGAGCCAGCTGCTCACACAGAGCGGGACAGGGAGACACAGAGGAGGTGAGAGCAGAGGAGGGGGGAGGAAAACAACCTGGGGGCCATGACCTTGCCTCTGCTGCTGACACCTATGACATAGAGGGGGAAACAATGCCGAGCAGCATTCGTAGTGGAGGTGATTCACCACAACACAGCATTTGCCTGGGATATTCAGGGCCTAACATAACCATCTGAGAACAGGTGAGGTGTGGGGCACTGGGAGACACAGGGTTGATGGCTATGCCTATGGAGGGCATAGCTAACCCGTGAGAAGGAGAGCAGAGTGGCCACATATGTAACAAGATATACCCCAGTACAAGGTACATGGTGTTTGTATTTGCTGTGTCACATCAAAATGCAGACAGGTAGTGTGAATGCTATTATCAGCAGCGGGCCTGAGTCAGGCATTATGAAGGCAGCTATCTGCTGTATGTCATGTGTTTTCCCAAACAGAGCTATTCACAACAGATAACTTGAGGATTTGCCCCGTAGGCCGGTGCGTGGGACACACCTGATCTATTTGGGGGAGTTATTATCCAGGAGGAATTAACGGCTCGTACATTTGAGACACGGTTCAGTGACACTCCACATACAGGTGACATGTGTCACCCACCACTTGCTTACACAGACAGGTGGGGGAGGGGTTACAACAGTGTATGTCATAGATGTGCAAACAGAGCTGTGACCATCTGGTTCCATGATGTGTCGTCTGGCAAGCCTGACCTCCCCAATACGTTTGATGCACCTTTAGACAGTCCAGCTGTACTGCAGGCATAGTTACTCCTTAGACAGATCACATATCTCTTAGATGATGGTTAATCCCTACACAGAGATGGGTGCACTCAGGGGGATGTGATGAGGATGATGTACCCTTGGATCCCCCTTGGACAATGATTGTATTGCGGCAACAACGAACAGCAGAGCCTGTCTGATCAACGGAGATTGGTGAGGCATGGCCTGACTGTTCATGGCCATCCTAATATGTATGGTGTGTAGATAATGGCCTGCAGAGCATATGACAGTGGAGAGATAGGCTTTAGCGTGACTGGGTTACAGTACAGACACATTGTGGTTCATGCTCCAGTCATAACTTGATGTCTACATGTGTGTCACACAACGTAATGTCAGGGACAGTTTTGATGGGGATGTCTGTTTACTGCATTTGGGGGTAATGTTCCCCTTTGCCACTACTCTGTCTGAGCTACATTCCTTTGTGCTTGTTGCATCACACCGAGAGGTGGGAGGCATACATCAGCATGTCCATGACAGTCCCCGTCCTGCCTTAGCATTGCACCTTCACACATACAACCCCAAATCCAGGGCCCACCCCACCTCAGACCCTCAAGGCCATGGAGCCAGTGGTAGCACTGTGTGTATTTGTATGACAACATAGGGTATGATGGGGCAGTGCACACAACCTCTGATCCCTGCGTAGGTACATTATGGGGCTGTGGAGATAGATATGGGTGTGCATTTGCAAAGGTGAGCTGGTTACACAATGTTACTATCAGGGAGGTGATGAGATGTGATGGTTATGCGTAACATACATACCTGCATGTGGATCTGCAGTGTCAAGCATCTCAGGCAGCCCATAGGTGTATACATGTCCCAGGCGTTCCGCCAGCTGCTGCTCCAGGGGGCTGAGCATTGCTGGTAGGGGGCCCCCGCCACCTGTGCCCCTGGCATGGTGTTTCTCGGCACACATGTGCTGACGCACACCTCTCTTGATATCTGAATATCTTTTCTTTAGGCTGTCTATGTCCCGCAGGGGGCCCCCTACCTCAGCAACTCCATGCCTGACCTCCTCCCAGACCACCTGCCGTCCTGCTGTGCTGGTCCGTGAGCTAAGACGGCCAAACAGCACCTCGTAGTTCTCCAGGACCATGGAGAGGAGGGTGTGGTTCTCAGCATCCGTAAATCTTATTGCCCTCCTCCGCAGGTTCTCAGGCACTGGTACCCTCTTCCTCTTCCCAGTGTGCCTGCTGGGAGCCAGCTGTGCAGGTGCTGATATCCCTGGTGCTGCCACTGGCTCCTCAGGGCCCTCAGGACCCACAGGCCCTGCCTCCAGTGGCACTGGTGGGGCCACCTCACCTGCACGCCCCGCACACACACCCTCCCGCACCCTCAGCCTCACACCCTCCCTCTCTCTATCCCTCTCTCTCTCTGTCCCTTCCTCCCTCTCCCTCTCCCTAACCCTCTCCCGTTCCCTCTCTCGATCGCTCTGTGTACCCCTCTCTCTCCCCCTCCCCCTCTGGCTCTGACTCCGCCTCTCCATCCCCCTCCACCCACCTCTCTGCACACCTGTCCCCTCCCCAACTCACCTCACCCCCTCTGCCTCCCCTACAACACCCACTGAATAGACACCACAACTATGACCTTCTCACACGTCACACAACACATGAACTGTAACAGTAAACAGCACAGTACACAGAGACGTTCACACAATAAACAGGGGACTACGGATATGACAACAGATACGACCACAGGATACAACTGATGACACAGATAACAGAAACCTACCTATCACTATGACACCTCTCAATACACAGCCTCTTACTACACTCCCGCCCACTCCTCAGTCAACCCTCAACCTTTACCTTGTGTTTCCGTGTCCCTTTGTACCTTTTTTTTTGCGGCGCGCACGTTGCGCATGTGCAACTGTGCGACGGCGCTGCTTGTGGGCGGCGCCGATATCCAATTGCGCATGGGCGTGCGTTAGGCTGTCGTGTTTTGTGCGCGACACGCAAATGATACTCTTAGCGCATGTGCATTTCTAGGAGCATCATGACGTCAGGGCAATGCTTATACCCATGCTTAACGGGCTCCGTGCACACGCAGACGCTCGTGCGACTCAGTTGGCACATGCTCGTCTCGCTAATTCACACACACTCACGCGCGCCAACAGTTGCACATGCGCGGCACCCACAGCCAGTCGCCCATGCGTAACGTCATGCAGATGCGCAGGATAATGCACATGTTCGCCTCGCACAAGCGTCGCAATCCCACAACAGCGCATGCGCACAGTACGGACATACCAGTCACCTGTTTAAATTGCTTCTGCAGATTTGGAGACATTGAGGGTGTTTTCGTAGGCGCGGCGAGTGTTGGTGTGTTGAAACTGAGAGCAGGTGTATGACAGTCTGTTTTGTGAGTTTTGTTTTGACTGTGTTTTCTTTCGTGGTTTGTACGGTGTCCAGTGTTTGGGAACGTGTGTGTGTGTGTGCGCGTGTGTGCGTGTGTGTGTGTGTCTCTGTGTGTGTGTGTGTGTGTGTCACACTCTGTGTGTGTGTGTGTGTTTGTCTCTGTCTGTGTGTGTGTGTCTCTGTGTGTGTCGGTGTCTGTGTCTGTGTGTCTGTGCTTGTGTAGCCACACAGGGGTGTTTATGTCTGACATATATTTTGTTGCATGTGCCCGGAGACGTGGGCAGATGCTGCGGTTGCTGGACAGGGGAGATGATGCCCATGGGGCTGAGGCACAGGGCATGGGTGTAGACCCACAGCAACTCAGACCTGCAGCTGTGGAGGCCGTCCAGAGAGGTGCTGGGCGTGGAGGGCGCAGACGGCGTGCTGAGGTGCAGGCTCGGCAGCCTCGCCTCTACAGGCCCAGGGCCCAGCTCCAGGGCATGCGTGAGGACCAGGTACTCTCCCTTTACCGACTGAGCACAAGGGCTATTAGGGGGCTCTATGAGGATCTGAGACCTGACCTCGAGCCCCTGACTGACCGGTCCCATGCCATACCAGGTTTAGTCAAGCTCCTTGCTGCGTTACATTTCTTTGCCTCTGGCTGTTTCCAGACCTCTGTGGCTGCAGTGGGTGGCATGAGCCGCCCCACCTTCTCACGCTGTCTCCACCAAGTACTGCGTGCTATGGTCAGCCGGGTGGGGAATTACATAGGCCTTCCCCACAGTAGGCAACATTGGGGGACCCTGAACCAGGCCTTTGAGGCATTAGCTGGGATACCACACGTGATGGGAGCTATTGATTGCACACATGTTGCCCTGGTCCCGCCAAGAGACAGGGAGGTGGTGTTTCGCAACCGCAAACACTACCATTCCCTGAATGTTCAGGTTGTATGTGATGCTAATCTGCATATTCTGAATGTGGTCCCAAGGTTTCCAGGGTCCACCCATGACTCCTATATCCTGCATCGCTCAGCACTATTCAGGGAATTTGAGGAGGGACAGTATGGTGACTGCATATTGCTGGGTGAGTAGTGACCGTTAAATAATGTCATGATGCATATATGACTGTTTTGTTGTGACATCTCTCATGTAGTGCAGCGTTTGCTCTCTGTGCATTGTGACACCGAGCAAACATTCAGCAGTGTGACTAATGATATGGGTTGACATTGTTGGGGGACTGTAGACCTCGTTTACCAGGGGACATAATTGGCCATTTCACAGCCATATTACGGACATATGTGCAATTTATATGCTGGTGTTGGTAGTGGAAATATGCACATATTCTGACGTTTGTGCTGTGTGTGTATTACGATTGGATGTGTATGTCATCTATGCACAGGGGTGGGGTGGGTGGGTGGGGTTGGTTTGTTACCATACTCACCCACCTGTGCATGCATGGTTTTGGATTGTACCTGTGTTAGGTCCTGTGAGATGTATGTGATTGACAATCCATGCACCTTGTGATTATCATGTGCGTGTGAGGGCCACACACTCACCCTGTCGTGGGGATGTTAGCCATTGATTGTTAGACAACAGAGGGTGGTGGGTTGGGTACGTATCATGCATGTTCTCGGCCTTTGCAAGTGGGAGTACACGTTTGCATTGTTATGTTCATGTTTTTGTCCTGTGCCATTACAGGGGTCCAGTCAGGTCTGGGCTTTGCATTACCTTTAGCCACTGCAGATATGCCGTACCAGGGCGTCATTGTATGTGATTATCCTGATGTGACTCGTAATTTGTGTGAGGTGACAGCAAGGGCAAGGGGCCATGTTGTGTAGAGACAGGTAGCTATTGGTGGGACATACACAGGGACGTAGTTATACTCATTAGTTGTGATGTTTTAGTGATCATATGGGCTACAGTGTTGTTTTATGTGTTGTGCTGCTTAACAAGGAGGGATACATGATGGGGACAGTGGCCAGGGTGTCCAATGGGATGTTTGATGGGCAGCAGTCAACAGCATCTGGCGTCAGACTGGTATATGTCGATATGTAGACCTTGGAGGACGCAGGCTGTTGAGGTGATATAATGTTTCTCCTGGCTGAGCTCACGGTCATACATGTTCGTTGTGTGCACCTACATTGCGTCTAAATACATTATTGTGTTTTTTGCTTGGCAAGCATATATTCTGTTTATGTTACGTGTGTGTTGCTGTTGTAGTGTGTCATTGGTGGTGATGGTGGTAGGGATGAGACCATGAACTCCATGACAGGACGCCTGTGCTGCACCTAGCGGATCAGTTGAGGACACAATGTGATTGTGTTGTAGTTTGACAGGTCTTTACAGACTACAGAGGCCCTTTGTTGCATTTCAATCAGCATAGGTGTAATTAGGTCAGGTAGGTAGTTGTTGGTGTCATATATTTCTGTCCTTATGTGTTCTGAGGTTGCTTCTCACGTCTATATGTGTGTCCTTTTATGGTGTGGTGCGTTTATTCATTGACCTGCATTTTTTTTTCTGCAGGTGATGCAGGGTATGGGTGTCGCCCCTGGCTGCTGACCCCTGTGCGCCAGCCACGGACACATGCAGAGCGGAGGTACAATGAGGCTCACGCCTCCAGCCGCTCTGTCATAGAACGCACCTTTGGCGTGTTGAAAAGTCGCTTCAGGTGTCTGGATAGGACAGGTGGGGCCTTACAATATGCGCCAATGACTGTTGCAGAGATAATCGTAGCCTGTTGCATCCTGCACAACATTGCTCTCAGGCATGGTATCCCTTCAGAGATTAATGAGGATGTGGAGGAGGATCCACCGTGCCCCCCTGTACGTGCCTGTGTTGACACACAGGCAGGCACAGCAGTCAGGTGGAGGTTGATTACAGAACTATTCACTGGTATGTATAGCACATCTGCCCACATATATGTGCCTGTGTGTGCATGTGCTGCTTAGTAGGGGTGATGTTTCTGACCAGTTGACATTCAGATCCAGGCCTGCATTGTCCCTCAGGTGTACAAATGTCATAACATGTATGCATGGGTGTTTTTTGGACAATGTGGACAGGGATCAACAGCGGCTGTTGGTGTCGTGTGTGGCTGTGGGTTGGTACACCTTTTGGAGCTTTGGGGGGCCACAGTACCAGTGAGTGGCTGTTTGTGATAGCAACTGCTGGCCAGACATAGGTATAGTGTCCTCCTGTGTGTGTGGAGCACGGTGTCAGGCATGTGGTACGTGGTTTGGTGTGGTGGGGAGGGCCATGTTTGTGCGCAGCACTCATGCTATGATTGGTTTGCTTTGTACATTCCTCTTTGGGGGCTTGTGTGTGTGTTCTACCCCTGTGAGCTGGCTATGTGTGTCTCTTTGTTATTTGCAATGCAACATGTCAGACAGTGCACAGTTGGCATGCGCCTGACGACATTCCCATGATGTTATTGATGTCTTGTTACATGTTTTGCTGCAACACAACCATTTTATGGCAAGGTATGCCTCTTCACGTAGCACAGACATGTATGTGGTGAAACATGTGAACATGTTCACTCTGAAGCCAGGGGTCCATCTGATTGCTAGCCTATGTTTGAGGCGGGGTCATTAGTTTCATTATCTTACTTGTACACACATACAGATGTCATGTGGGTCACATCATCAACAGGTGGATTTCATTAGGCAACTGTAACGCTGCATGTGAGCCCTTTAATGTGGTTTTGTGTTATTAATTTGTGAGCAGGGCATATGTATTTCGGGGTATCTGTACATCCGCCTCATGGCTCAGGTACATGGTGTTTGGAGGGCAGGATGGCACAGTACACAGCCACGGATACCTTCAGGACACTAGCAAGGGATGTTAGGTCCACATACACACACAGTCCTAGATGTATGTTTTTGGGAGCAGGGGAACAGGTGGCCTATCCATGGTTCAACATTCTCACAGTTACACAATGGGATGACATGCAAACATCATGGTCAGGTGACATACAGACAGGGGGTTGTTTTTAGCCATACATGTTGTTGAGCTTGCCATGTATTTCAACACACAATCAGCACACACAGTATTATTTGCTGTGGGAGATGTACACTGGATATTATGCATCTACACAGTGGATACATGTGGTTTTGGTGCATATCTTCCAGGTGTCACAGGTCTTTACACTGTGATACAAGACAACATATTGAGGGTACCACACACGGAGAGGGGGTATTGGTTTAAACCTGGTTGACACAGACTGATAGTGTGATCTTTGGATACGTCCAGAACATTGTGGAAACAGCCACCTCTTTAGACATATTTGTGGACCAACAGAGAGGGAGTGTGGCCAACTGACGGCTCTGTGGGGCCCTCCAATTAGCATTATGACACTCCCATGTGCACGATCTGTGCAGTGTGAGGGTGAACAGTCAGTTGTAAGGTCATGTAATGTTGTGTGACAGCTGGGGACATTGAGGTGCAGTGTGTTTTCCACATCTCGTAGTTGACAGTTATTTTAGTTTATATTTTCTCCGCTAAACAGGACATACATGATGACAACGGTGTCGGCGTGTATCATTGGGACATGAACGGACATCCGCCAGATCCTGGAGTTCAAGGTGGGTAGATCTACAGATACATTGTATGTGTCTGGGGTCAGGGGGACAACATATTGTGTCACCCCTTTGTCGTGCAGCACCGCCTGCTGGTCACAGCTGGTACTGCACCCGGGTGTAAAGTACTGGCCTTTTCAATATTTATAGTCCTTGCCAGTACACAAATAAGTTGTGACACCGAAATCGGTTTAACTGGGTTTTATTCCCCGTCCCGTAGGATTCTTTCAAAAGTATAACAATCACATCAACATAACCCTTCTCGGGTAAACAAAAAGAACTATAACAAAAATAGCTTTCCTTTCAGCAAACAAAATATGAATGGAAGCAGAAATACAGCTTGTCAGGTTTCCAGATAAAGGCTTCTCTGGAGCAGTTCAGCCTTCTATCTGAGAGACTCTATTTGGTCAGCTAGTATCAAACTACAGTCCATCTGTTCAACAGGCAATTCAATGTTATCCTCTATTGCATAAGGCTCATACTGCATGGGAACACTGTCATGTACAGATGCTTCGTCCCTTCTCTCCTGAGGTAGTTTGTTCAACAAACTTTCCAGCTTGTGACGTACTTGACTCTCTACAGAATGTATCCGTTTGGCTTTACCATATTCTCTGGAGTTGCTCAACCAGGAGCCTTTCCTCTGCCTCTGGTTATCAGGCAGAGTAAAGCAGTTAGCTGCCCAGCTATTAGAAAGTGGAACCTTTGTTCGGGGTTTTGTTTTAACAGGAGCTTTACAAACAGCTGTTGTCTCCAACGGCAGTTTCTGAGAAGGCTTATGCCAGTTATATCCCTCTGCAGGGTTCTCTCTCACAGGTAACAAGCTTTGTTCTATATTCTGTCTGTAGCCCAGACTCTGGGGTTTTCCTGCTTTCATTAAGTTAGCATTATAGGGCTTTTGTTTCTCATACAAATGCCTCTCATAGCTCAGCTTAGCATTTCTCCTCTCTGGCTCAGAATAGCTTTTCCTAGCTTGTAACTTGTGTCTTAGGGCATAGCTTCTATCAAGGCTGCTGCATACACTGTCCCTGTCTGAATTCAGTTGCTCATCTCTTTCACTTAATTGTTCATCAGACTCACTCAGACTTTCATTCAGCCAGTGCCTTCTGCCTTGCTGTAGAGACCTGGGATGTCTGTGTCCTTCCCACTCTGGATATCTCCTCTGCCTGGGAATATCCTTTCTCCTTGGGTCTTTCAACTCTCTTGGTTGCCTTGATTCTCTTAATCTCCTTCGTCTCTCAGGTCTCCCAGCTTCCTCAGCTCTCTCTGCTTCCCTCTCCTGTGAGCTGTGCTGATTATTTACGTAATCCCCAGCTGCACCACACCCTAGCCTATTGAGGTCAGGTGGGACCTTCCTTGCCTCCCTACTGGCTGGGTGATAATTCCAGGCTTGTGACCTCACTCCCTTATACCCATTCTGATACCCTTGTGTCATGTGCTCTCTCCACACGTCACTGTATACTTGAGGAGTAGTGTTTTTTAGCTCCACAGGGGGCTCTAGAGAGTCTGCTCTGTGACAATTGGCAGCTATGTGTCTCAGTGGGTAGCTGGTGTTGTTTACTTATTGACGGTAAGCCTCCCTTGCCCATATCGTGCTGTTGTCACACATCTCCCCATGTGTCTGTGTTCATAATGGTTAGTTTAACAGCTGTTGTGCCTTATTTACAGCAGATCTACATGTGTGTGTCAATGTCGTTATTTGGTGGATCCTCCACTTGCTGCATCCACCATCTTAGTTAGATCAGCCATCAACAGGGTAGCAATGCATGTGACTCGGCCATTATGTGTACAGATTAGCAGTTGTGCACATACAGGCCATTTATTACAGCTGTTGTGCTGAACTACGCATATTGTGTGGTTGTGTGTTTATGGGTTGACTATGTGGTGCTGAATTGCACACGCATGATACATTATCATGTGCTATGATGGGTGTGTGCACCTGGGGGACATTGTGGACTTTGATAACTCTACGGTTGTGATGTTTACATTTCCATAATGGCCCACATTTGTAGTGAGCAGAACTGAGTCTTGTGTTTGGTGTAACAACTGTTGAGCAATATCTATTTATCTCATACATAGGCATAATGTGGAGATCCATCTACAGGACATTTACATGGTGATTCTAATGGTTTGCCTGACGTCTCTCCCTTCGGTGTGACCTGGTGTGGCTATGCAATAGCTGATGGATTTGATGAGGAACACATGATGCACACATAGGTTAGGTTACATATTTGTTATTTTGTGCTTACATCCAACTGTGCGTGGCAGGAGGTTTCTGTTCATCTCATGGACATGTAATGTGGCATCTCTGTGGACACAGACATATGCATATAGTGTGTCGCTGTGAGATGCCCGTGTGACATGTTATTGTTCCTATCCTTTTCCATGTGACACCCGTGTCTGCATTAACATGTGATGTTGGTTCTCATCATTGTTTTATATGTTGTGCATATCCTCTGATGTTTGCATTTGCATCCCTTGTATGTGTATTTCCTGCATTGTGAGTCGTGGGAATATTTGCTGCTGTTGCAAGGTTTCTAACGTGAGCCATACTTATCCTATCTTGACACAGGGCAGCGGACACACCAGACCCATTTCCTCAGGTGCTTCTCGGCTCCGCATTCCAACACCTGTTGTGTGACAGACCACCATGTTCGTGTTTCTGGGGAAACTGCCATTGGATGTTCCACGTCTGCAAGTTGAACAATGGCCTGTGCTGGACATTATTGCTCTTGGACTGGTTGTTTACCCATGACAGACATGTTCAGGACACATTTTGGGCCATGCTTTGGCTGGGAGTCCTTGTGATTGCAGGGACACATATGAACATTGCTGGACTGTGTCATATTGGAATGTGAACATTGACTATGCATACCCATGTTTTCATGGGGGTGTTTTGACGTGATCTTGCTGATATCATTGACCCTTTGCTTTTGGGACAGTGTGCGCATTAGGGACTGACATTATCTTTGTCCTATGGTCATCCATCCCCAGTTGTTTGTTGTATATGTTTGGCCCATGTGTGTGACATGGCACACAGTATACGCTTATCTGTTTGTTTCAACAGTAGCATACAGCCATGTAACTGGCATGGGGAAACACATACAGCGTTTTAATCGTATATGTCCACCTGACCCACCCCTCGCCATGATACATGTTTTGCACAAAACACACATTCATGCACAACACCATCCTTGATTGATGTTTTGGGGTGGCAATGGTGTTTCCATTCATGTGTGGCATCACTGTACCATGTTAGTTTACGCCTGGTGCTTGTGCCTCTGACTGACTATATTTGGGAGTCACAGCATGGTGAACTATGTTTTCGGTGTGTTTCACTGTGACATGTTTCCCCATCCTTCGCATATGAACATGCTTGTTGTTGTGTTTGTTTACTGTACGGACATGACACTCTGCATGATGGTCCACACCTTGCATTGCATGTCTGCACAGTCCTGTTCTACCCCCTGCATGAGCGACACTCTCATTGGGACCTTATATTTGTGCTGTGGTAGTGTGGCTGTCCATTTTCCCAAGAAACATCTGCATTCCCTGGACCATGCTATATGTGGGCACATACTGTCTACACAACAAACAATGCAGGGTGACCTCATGCATGTTGTTATGTCTGCACATTTCATCCGGTTGTGTTTTTCTAACTCTTTTGGTCTTCATGTGTCCCTGCTACCTGTTAGCATATAGTCCCACAGCTTTAGCTGATATATGAGGTGCACATTGACACATTCCTGGTGTTGCGAGCAGCCATTATGTGGGAGGCGTGACATTACTTTATAGATGTGTGTCACATTACGATATGAGGCCAGCATATCTTATTGTGATTTAGAAACCTCCTCTGTTGCCTGGGGGCTATGTTTGGGGGGACATGTGTTGTGTTTGGGTTTCTGATCTTGCACCACCTGTTGCCTACCTGCAATCATATGTGGGTGACACATGTCGGGCATGCAGCAGCTGCTGTGGTGTGTGCCACTGATACCTGGTGCATATCATGCACCTGATGCACATTTTATCTCGTGCCATTCATTTGTGCTCAGCCGGTGACCTTTACGTAGCATGTGTGTTTATACCTTGCTGACCGTGTTCCCATCTTTAGCCAGGGAGGGACACACCTTGAACGTATGATTACACTGTGTATCGTATGTGTGAACCTTCTTCCAAGTAAATTTGCATTATTCACAGACATTTGTCTATTTCTCTACGTTTATTTTTTAACAGACAATGTGATTCTAATGTGATTCTACAATGTGTCGCTTTGCAGCAGTTATGGCTCCTTGTGACCTTGGGAGTCCAGGGTTTCCTGGAACATGTCCCTCCAGTGACTTGTCCAGGGGCACATTGTGTGCTGTTATGATATGCGTGATGGTTGCCGTGTGTGCAAGACATATTTGGGGACACTATTCTTCTCCTCCAGTCGTGGAGCACATTTGTGTCTACCGATTTGCTGTTAATATCCATGGCCACCTGTGCTCACATTGGTGTATGGTGACAGCTGTGTATGTGTGTGCGATTTTGCACATCACTGTGTCGTCTACGTTTCCATACGGACCCTCCCTTTGTAATATTGTGTGTGTTTGGCTCAGTGTGTTCTTGGGGGCGGGGTGTTTGGGGGCATGTTTGTCACATACGTGTTTATCAGGTTGGCTCCCCAGATCTGGTTTTCAATGTTGAGATATTATGCTAACTGGACCATTTGTTCACAGCTGGTTCATCACCTGGGCACACACCCTTGTCTCTCGTCAGTTTACAGCAAGGGGTTCACTCTGTGCTGCCTATCCATCAGATATTATCTGTTACATTGGTCTGTGTAATCACCATTGTGCTGTGGCTCTGTTCCTGTGCATGTCCATCACCGCAAAACTTCTGCCATCCACTATTACTGTGCCTCAAAAATACATTACAGCACCACCACATGACCATCAGCACACCGCCTTATGCTGACCATTCGTTCTAGGACCCCTAACATAATGTCACACTGAGCCCAGACACTGTGGGGGATTGTGTACCTGCTCCCTGCACTATTGGTCCGTGTCTTCACCATTGTGCTGTGGCTCTTTTCCTGTGCGTGGACATCAGCACACCGCCTGATGCTGCTGGACATAACTGTGCGCCACCCAAATTAACAGTTCGCCGCAATAGATTCATAGACCTCCTGTTGAACCTTTATCCATTAGGGTTCGTGGCTCACTCAGCCTGTTTTCCTTGCGCACACTGGGGGATTGAACCCGTGGAACCTGGGTCATTGGTTAGTGTCTTCACCATTGTGCTATGGCTGAGTTCCTGTGGATGGACAGTTGTGCACAGCCTTCCGCCATCCACAACTAACAGCGCGACGCCCACTGCTGCCAGAGACGCACAAGATGGACAGCGCGCGGCCTGCTGACGCACAACATTTACAGCGCATGGCCTACTGCACCCCAGATCTGGCAATGGGACAGATGATTACACGCAAAATAAGCACGTTGCTGCCGCCCAGACGTTACAGCGTGACGCCTATAGACCCCCTACATTAGCGTGCCTCCCAAAATAAGGTGCGAACCATTATTATTCATGCCTCAGCCAGCCTTTTCGGTTTGCGCACACTGGGGGATTGAACCCGTGGAACCTGGGTCATTGGTTAGTGTCTTCACCATTGTGCTACGGGTCTTTTCCTCTATGTACCCAGCAGCGCCCCACTTAGCCTTCCCACGCGCTAATGTGAGCCACGCACATTTGCGTGACGCGCACACGTACGGGCGTTTTTTTAACTTTTTCTGCCTGGCCCGCCCACTCCTTATATGGCACAGGCACACTACCGTGGCCCCGCACGATTTCGGAGTTTAGTAAACATCCCCCTAAATCTTTTTCCTGGGTGGTGGTTCCTAATGTGGAACCTTGCATCGTGTAACCATAGTTTGGGTTGTTCTTCCCTAGGTGCATAACCTTGCACTTGTCCACATTAAATTTCATCTGCCATTTTGATGCCCAGTCTTCCAATTTATCAAGATCCTCTTGCAATTTTCCACAATCCTCTTGGGTTTTAACAACTTTAAATAGTTTTATGTCATCTGCAAATTTGATAACCTCACTCGTTATTCCACTTTCCAGGTCATTTATGAATATGTCAAAAAGCAGCGGACCCAGCACAGATCCCTGGGGTACACCACTATTCACCTTTCTCCATTGGGAAAATTGGCCATTTAGCCCTACCCTCTGCTTTCTATCTTTTAACCAGTTCCTGATCCACAATAGTACACTGCCTCCTATCCCATGACTCTTTAGTTTTGCCAAAGGTCTCTGATGAGGGACCTTGTCAAAGGCTTTCTGAAAGTCCAGATACACAATATCAACCGACTCACCTTTGTCCACCTGATTATTCACTCCTTCAAAAAAACATAACAGATTAGTAAGACAAGATCTTCCTTGTCTAAAGCCATGTTGGCTGTCTCCCATTAGGTCATGACTATCTACATGCTGAGTAATTTTATTTTTTATGATGGTTTCTACCATTTTTCCCGGTACTGATGTCAGGCTCACCGGTCTTTAGTTTCCCGGATCACCCCTGGAACCCTTTTTAAAAATTGGTGTTACATTGGCAATCCTCCAGTCTTCAGGTATTAGAGATGATTTTAATGATAGTTCACAGATTAGTAATAGCAGGTCTGCAATCTCGTATTTCAGTTCTTTCAACACCCTTGGATGTATACCATCCGGCCCAGGTGATTTGCTACTCTTCAGTTTATCTAATAGTTGTAATACATCTTCCCGATGTATCGATATTTCCTTCAATTCTTCCGCACCTTTAAATACCACTTCAGTCATGGGTAACATCCCTACATCTTCCTCAGTAAAGACTGAAGCAAAGAATTCATTCAATCTCTCCGCTATCGCCTTGTCGCCTCTTAGTGCTCCTTTAACCCCTTTATCATCTAATGGACCAACTGACTCTCTCACAGGTTTTTTGCTACGAATGTACTTGAAAAGGTCTTTACTTCGCATTTTTGCTTCCGCAGCAAGCTTCTTCTCAAATTCTCCCTTTGCCTGCCTTATCAATGCCTTGCATTTGACTTGCCAGTGCTTGTGCTGTTTCCAGGTTTCGTTGTTTGGCTCTTTTTTCCATTAAGAAGTCCATGATAAAGCAAATTTCCATAATCTATTATAGGTGTGACGATTGCTTGACATACAGTTCTAAAATGGTCTTGGCTTAAAATTGGTTTGAGCCTCCTTATAAGTTTTAATTTATAATATGCTTTTGCAGCAGTTTTATGAATATGAGAATGGAGGTTTAACTTTGTGTCTAACGTGATTCTGACGTATTTTACCTCATTTTTCACTTTAATATGTTTATCCCAGATGCAGATCGTAGAAGGAAAATTGAAGTTGTCCCCTCAAGTTATAAATATGGCCTCTGTCTTATTATAGTTAATCGACATCATGTTATCATTAAGCCATGCATTCATCTCAACCAAGCAGTTAGTTATGGGGATGAGGTCTGGTGCTTGCATATTTATTGGAGTATAAACCATAATATTTTATTTATTTATTGTTTTGTTTGTTTTTCTATACTGCGCTATTACAGATCAGTGCAGTTTACATAAAACATATGAACGAGGTTTTCATATAACTGTTGAACATGGTTTACATCTAACACATGAACAGTAAACTGGTTTACATCGAACAGGTTACTTATAACAAATTTGCAGCAGGTTGGTACACCTAGGAACATTCATACATTACAGGAACATATTTACATTATTTACATTAGAACAGGATTAATTTGGCATCATCAGTTCAGCTGTTTGTATGACTAATCTAGGGTTGATGGTTATAAGTTAGTTGGAAGAGGTAGGTCTTTAAAGCCTTCCTAAAAGAAATAAGATTTGGGATGGCGCGTATCATTGGGAGTAGTGCATTCCATTGAGTTGGCACAAATAGAAAGAAAGCATGATTCCTAGTTGATTGGGTACAGGTTCTTACTGTTGAAGGGGTCATGAGAGAGTTTATCATGCATGTCCTGGTCTCCAGCGTTCGTTGTATAAGTTCTGAAAGCGAGGTTGCCGATATTCTGTGCAGGGCCTTAAAAGTGAGTAGCAGTGCTTTGTAAGTCAGGCGACTTGCTGTGGGGAGCCAATGAAGCTGCATCAGAAGAGGAGTGATGTGGTCATATCTGGATGCAGACAGGATTGTGCGGGCAGCAGTGTTTATGGTGAGTTGTAGTGGCTGGAGAGTGAGCTTTGACATACCATGAAAGATGATGTTGGAATAGTCCAGATGAGAGCTTGAGCAACCAAACAGATGTCTGAGGAATTGAGGAGAGGATGTAAGTGCTGGAGGGTTCTCAGTTTATGGCAGACTGTTTTGGTGATATTTTGAATGTGGGTCTCCCCATCACAGGTGTTGGTTGATTGTTATTCCCAGATAGCAGACTTCTTGTTTGGTTATGAGGTTGAAGTCTTTCACTTTGAGGGAGGGTGGTGGGGTAAATGTGGGGGGTCTTTGGATATGAATAAGACTTCAGTCTTATTGGTGTTGACTATCAGGTTGTGTGTCATGAGCAAATCTGAGACTGTGTTGAAGCATTCAACTATGGACAAGTAGTCTGCTTGACTACAGTGAGGAATGGAGTGTACAGTAACACATCATTGCATAGATGTGGTAGAGCATTTTATTTATTTAGACAGTTTTGTATACCACCTTATCCTTCAATCAAAGTGGTCACAACACAATTGGGGGATACATTTAACACAAGGGGATATGAGACACGTACACTAATACTTAACAGGGAACATGGGCAATGAAGGGTTAAGTGGCTTGCCCAAGACCACAAGGAGCACCTGTGGGACTAGAAACCCCAGTCCTTCTGGCCCAAGGTTGCTGTCCTCTAGTGAGATTTGAACCCCTGACCTTCTGGCCTGAGGTAACTTGCCCGAACCACTAGGCCACTCCTCCCCATTCAATGTTGAATGATTGAATGCTAGAACAGATTGGCTGTATGTAGATGTTTAAGAGTAGTGCTGAGAGGGAAGATCCTTGGGGAACCCCTTGTGTTTGTTGGAAAGGCCTGGAAGTATGGTTATCCATGCGGACTTGTTGTCGGTCGGATAGGTAGGATTTGAACCAAACTAAGGCTAGGCTTCTTATGCCTTTTTGGTACATCTGCATAAATGTGATAGAGCATCCTATGTTTTTTTAAGAATGTTGCAGATGGGTTGAATATATAGATTGAAAAGAATAGAGGACAAAGAGGCACCCTGAGGTACTCCTTGCGTCATGTTGAAGCATGAGGATTTTAAATCACCACATTTTACCTGTTGAGTATGGCTGGTGAGATAGGATTGGAACCATTTTAATGTGTTGTTGCAGAGACCAGTTTCATAAAGCCGTTGTATCATTCCTATGTGTGAGACTGTGTCAAAGGCAGCAGATATGTCCATAAAGATTAGGAGAAATCCTTTTTTAATAGTATCTATGCCCCTTATAAGGCTATCTATTAGTGAAGTCAGAAGAGTTTCAACATTATGGTGAGGTTTGAACCCATGTTGATGTATGTCCAATGGTGCATTCAAATCAATATGATCTTGTAATTGCTTTAGAACAACTTTTTCAATTATCTTTGCAAGTAATGGGAGACTGGAGATTGGACGGAAGGATATGGGATCTATCTGATCTAATGTGCCATTCTTAAGAACTGGGCGAATGATAGACTGTTTAAGGTAAGTTAGCATATATCCCTGGGGAAGGGAAAGTTCCACTATTTTCTAGATGTGTTGGCTTAGTTGATCCTTGGTATTTTTGATCCAAGCCATTGGGCAAGGGTCAGTACTAGAAGTAGTTGTGTTCAAGGAGTCAATTATTTGCTTAATTTGAAGCACTGAAGGAGTAGAAAAGTTCTTCCAGGTTGTTTGGATTTCTGTAATTGTTGTGTTAATACGGCTAATAGGGAGGTCTGCGGAGAGGTGTTTAAATTTATGGAATCAGCAAACATTTGTGGGTCTATGTGATTATTGTCATGTTGCGTTGTGTCCTTAGTGAGCCTTTGTACTATGTTGAAGAGCTGTCTAGGTTTGTTTACAGCCTTCATAATGGTATTAGTGTGGTATTGTTGCTTGGATTTGGAGATTAAATCATTGTATTCTTGCTGTTTAACTCTATATTGCTATAAGTTATTATTTGTTTTATATCTTCTCCATTTCCTTTCAAGTTTCCTTAGTGCTCTTTTTGATTGTATGATAATATCAGAATACCAAGGTGCACTTGTTCTCTTGTGGGTGTGAGAGTGGAGTTTTACTGTCGCAGAAGAAGCTGTATTAAGGACTATGTTCCAATTATCAATTATATTGTCTAAATTTGAGTTATGATGTTCAAGCTTAGGTATTATTTCTTGTAAGAATTGATCCTTCTGAAAGGTTTTGAATTTTCTTTTGAAGTGCTCCTCTTTCTTGTAACTGGCTGAGCTTTTAATTACCATTGAAAATGTTATCACATAGTGATCAGACCAAGGGACTGGAGTGATTGTTAAATCAGTGGATCTATCATTTATCATCATCTGATCTGATAAGAAAATAAGGTCGGAACTTGTTCCATGTTGATGTGTAGGAGAGTTCACAATTTGAGTGAAATGGAGTGATTGCATTCCTGAAGGAAATGCTCTGGATTCCTTGATAGAAGAGGAGCAAAGATTGTAGTCTCCTAAGGCATGAGTGGCTTATACTGAGAAGTGTGTGCACAAATTGTCTCTAGTATTAATGAGAAATCTGTAGACTTAGCATCTGGAGGTCTATATGTGAGACAAATGGTTAGGTATTTGTTGGAGATGGTAATGGTGTTCAATCTTCCTGTCTGAACAATTGCTGTGATTTTAAATTTGTAGTAATCTCTAGTTAGAATTAGTACACCTCCTCCTTTTTTATGTGTTCTTGTACAATTAAAAGCTGTATATCCAGAAGTTGTAATCTGATTAAGTATAACCTGATCTGTATCAGTGAGCCATGTTTCAGTGATTCAAACGATATCTAACTTGTAAGTAATCTAAGATGGTGTTTGGCTTATTTCTAACAGATCTTGCATTAATTAGCGCACAATTTATTGGAGACTCAGTGATAGGGTTTATGTATTTATTGTGCTTAGAATGTGAATGTGTTAATTGAGCTAAATTATGATATTTTTTTGTTAGACATGTTGAACGCTGGCAATGTAAGTTGGCAATGGTAGTGGCAAAATAACAATCATGGGGGTGAGAGGTGAATAAGGCCTTATATCTATGCCTTTAGAATGTTGTGCTAAAGTTAGTGTGATTATAGTATAAGCTAGGGTATAAGAACTATGAAGATGCATTTTAAAGCAGTATAGGACCTTACCCCGGTTCAGTTGGATACAATAATGTTATGTATTGATTGTCTACTCACGTTCAGATTTGAATTCTTGCGCAAGAATAACGTGTAGTTAAGTAAATAGTGCCAGGTCCGCTTAAATTCTGGTCAAAAGGATTCTCAGAGGGTCCCCGCCTAAGGGCCATACCAAAGGGCCCTTTGGCGTGTTCTGCCAGGCGCGGGCACGCATGATGTCCATTGGATAAAAAGATGTCGGTATCAGCTGATTAGCTTGTTAAGAGGAGCGAGGAGAGGAAAGCTTCCTGCTGCTGTCATTGATGGTGATTGGCGATTCAGTGGCTGTGTACGTGCCTGATGTCCATTGGGTAAAAAGATGCCGGTATCAGCTGATTAACTTGTTAAGAGGAGCAAGGAGAGGAAAGCTTCCTGCTGCTGTCAGCGATGGTGATCGGCGATTCAGTGGCTGTGCACGCGCCTAATGTCCAGTGGGTAAAAAGATACTACAAAACTAGTAAGACAGGTACTTGTACCCAAAAATCTGTAAACGTGGCCAGTGCTAGGATTGGACTATCTTATACCCTCTAAGGTTTTACAGAATTTACACTGGTTGTAAGCATAATGTCCCTGTTGATGTGATATTCTTATTGGGCAATCTGATGGTAATGCCGAACGCACTAGGCGATCCCTGAGGTTTGAACCCCGTGTATAGGCAAAAGATAAAGGCTTCTGAAAACAAGTATGTAACTGGAGTATGTTCCAATGTTTTTTCAACAAACTTACAACCACCGATGTGTGGTTCATAAAAGGTAGCACCCCCATAATGTGGTCATTGGTCATGTTGATCCCAACAGCAGGAGCTGTCAACAGCCATTCCCGGTGGGTAAAACGGGCCCGAGTGTATGCCCGTTTAACAACAATTTTAGGATATCCTTATTCCAATAGGCGATCACTCAAAAGGTGTGCCTGATGTTTAAATTCCTCAAACGTGGAACAATTCCGATGGAGTCTCAAAAACTGACCAAAAAGGAGCCCCCTACACAAAGGAGTCGGATGGTGGCTGTGCTACCGCAACAAACTGTTTCGTTGACTTGGTTTCCGAAACAAAGTGGTGGACAATGTGCCATCATGTTTACTTATAAAGACATCTGAAAACTCAATGTGATGGTCGTGAGTATGTGCAGTGAATTGTATATTAGGCTTTATGGTATTAAGCCACTGGACAAACAGGTGAAGGCTCTCAGGGGTGGATAACCAATGAAAAAATATGTCATCAAGAAATCTCAACCACAATGGAATGAATCGGAAAGCGTCAGCTAAATAAATGTGTTTTTCTTCCATGTCAGATAAATATAAGTTTACTATAGAAGGAGCCGCCGTGGCTCCCATGGCATTCCCCAACATTGCTGATAAAATTGGCCATTAAACAAAAAATAATTTTTCGTAAGCACTAAACGGATCAAATCCAAAAGAAAGGATTTTGGAATCCGTGAAATAGCTGATGTAAATGCCGATTCCAGGACAACCAAAGCTTCCTCCTGATGGATGTTAGTATATAATGCTGTGACATCCAAGGTAACTAATATAACACAGTCAATAGGGCCCTTATAGCTTGCTAGAATTTGTAAAAAATGAGAAGTGTCCCGTAGATATAATTTTACAGTTTGGGCTTCTTGTTTCAAAAAGACATCACAAAATTGGGATAATGGCTCCAAAATAGAACCCCTACAGGAGACAATTGGTCTGCCCGGAGGGGATTGCAAAGACTTGTGAACTTTGGGTACTGTATAAATTACAGGAACCCGCGGATGCTGTTGAATAAAAAAAGATGCCTCATGGGCTGTAATCCAATCATTTTGATGAGCTGCAGTCACCAAAGACCTGATGGTATTTTGTAATTGGGGGGTCAGATCACCCAAAAGTGGTTGATAATATGTGGGATCATTGAGTTGAGACAACAAGGCCTCCTGGTAAGAGGCTGCCGATTGAACTACAACCTCCCCTCCTTTGTCAGCGCCCCTAATAACTAAACGTGAATTGCTGGCAAGTTGAGAAATGGCTTCACGTTGTATCCTGGAGACATTAGAGTGGTGACAAGAGAAAAAAGTCCTCTTGAATAGCTAATTCATGTAAAACCAAATTCTGATAGGTAGTGATAGCCGAATCTACAGGACCCAGGAGAATCCACTTTGAAGGGGGGTGTAGAATCAAATTATCCATGGGGGTCTGTTTATCCACAAAAAACTGAATAATCTGAAGTTTCCTGATAAACTTATACAAATACACCCGTATCTTAAAGGGGGTCATTCTTAACCGTAGGTACAAAAGACAACCCTAGGGAGGAGGAGTGGCCTAGTGATTAGGGCTTGATACCTCAGGCTGGAGGGCTGGGGGTTCAAGTCCCACCTAGGGACAGCAATCTCAGGCTTGAGGGACTGTGGTTTCTAGTCCTATAGGCATTCCTTGTGGCCTTGGGAAGCCACTTAACCCTCCATTGCCTCAGGTACACATAGACTGTAAGCCCTTTGGGGATGAGGGAATATATCCAGTACCTGTTTGTACTAATTACATAATGTAAACTGGACTTTGATTGAAGGATAAGGCAGTATAGAAAACTAGTTAAATAAATAATAAATATAAATAGATCAAGTACCCCCAATTGTGCTGGTGTCAAAGCCACTCCAGAGAGGTTGATGATAGAGGAGCTTGTTTGGACCATTGCCTCATGTTGGGAGGTTCCCATCAATCATCTGTATACAGTCTGCATTGGCAATGCCCCCTCAATCAACCTGTGCAAAAATCCTGAACATGTGCACTATTATCAATTGGTGAGGTCCTATCCCTAGGGCCATCGCTGGTGTCAGTGTCATCAGAGGATTGATCAAAAGTCACATGTTTAGCCTGGGATGCCTTCTTGTTCCCAGAATCCTCCTTCTCATACATCCAACGATATACTCTATCCGTGTCATAGTCATTTTTGACCCTGTGAAATTTTTTAAGCTTAAACCCCCGTAGGTAATAAAAAAAACCTTGAAGTTGATGTCCATCTCATCAATCTTAATTTGGAACAAGTCAGCAGCCATCGATTCCTGAAGAGAAGATTTCAATTCACTGATTTGTGTAGATATAGTAGTTTCCTCCAAGGCAGTACAGGCAGCAATGAGATCAAAACTGCATTTGTTTAAAATGCAGTTCCACTTAGATATAAACTCTGGATCGGACATTTTTGGAGTGCGGGGCATCCGAAGGCCCCGAGGTATAATTTGAGTCTTTAAATATTGTAGCATAGAGACCCCTAGTAACTGCGCTCGAATAGCGCGTTTCCTTAATGATTTTAACGTCGAAATGGTAGGTGAATGCTGATCCTGTAGGTTCCCCTCTGAATCAAAGATAGATGAACATTGTTGAAGTTGATCCAAATACTTCTCTGAGAATGCAAAAGTGTCAGCAGCCATTGCAAACACAAGAGGTCCTAATGAAGCCTCACCAAAATACACCTCTATATATCAAATGATCAGGAGATGTGTAAAAACAAGATTTACTGAATATAGGAGGTGTATCACCGGCCCATTGTAAACTGAAAAACAGGTTTGAAGATTTATGGTGTCTTATCAAGATAGTGAAAAAGTCACGCGGGCATGTTTACTAAAGCGCTGTAGCTGGGAGCGCGCGGCAACAAGGTAGCAGCAATAAAAATGCCATGCTAGTGGCATACAGTTCAAAAAGGTGGGTTTAGGGCAGAACTGGGACAGAGTAGGAGGGAACAGCTACACGCAGCTAGTGTGGACATGCTAGTGGCACTACAGACCACAAAAGATGCCACTCGTGTGAGTACCAGGAACGCCAGCCTCTGGCAAGGCACTAATTGCACCTGCCATGCTGGTATAGTCTGAATGCATGGTTTGGACATGATCCCCGTACAGGCAGAGCTGTCCCAAGGGTTTCTGCTGCTGTAGGCTGGTCCTCGGTGCCACCCCCCTACCTCATGCCTGAAGCGCCACTCCCCCGGGCATCCACCCACCGGGGGAGAGGTGGGCAGTATACCATTGCTTCCTTTGAAGCCGCAGCAGTTCAGCCACCGCTTCACAGTCACAGTGGGCTTTAAAGCGCTTGCATGTGATGTAGGGGCAGGAATGGCAGTGCACATGCATTTTAATGCCTTCCGTGGTGCTGAAGCAGTGGCTGAACTGCTGCCACTTTAAAGTAGGAGCATGCTGCCCACCATGTCTGCTGCCCTAGGTGGCCGCCTAGTTTGCCTAATGGATGGGCTGGCCCTGCATAAAGGTAACAGCCCAGAGCCATCCAACACAAAGAACAGCAAGACACACATAGCTGGTCCTGTACCCAGGCAAATCAGGCAGACACCTAGAGCAGTAGCAACTAAAGGGTAACAATATGCAGCATCCAGCACAACAAAACAAATGATCCTGCCAGCCACAAAAACCAGAACCTAAAGCCAAGACCAATTAACTATAGGGCATGCTTACTTAAGCCTTTGGCTGCGTAACAGTGAAGGGCTTTGCGCTAACTGCAGTGGGCAGGTACATCTATCCCCCTGCGGTTACCACATTTCAATGCAGCAAAATGGCTGTGGATGCAGCTAATGACACCCATTGAGGAGACATTAGTTGCACGCATGCTATTTGCTCTGAGTGTAGATAGTGTGGGCTACAGACACCCGCCCTAACTGCACCACGAGGGGAATGCCCCCATCCCACCCAGTCACCACCCTGATGTGCGCTAGCAAGGAAACGCAGGGTATTTTGTGTTCAGCCCCATGCTACTTTATAGCATGGTGGCAAAACCACGTGCTAAACCCCATGCTACTGGGTGACATGCTTTAGTAACTATCCCCCTATATCTTTTATTTCTTCAAGTTCTTTTCATTTTTGTTAGCATTATGCTCCATTGTTACCATTTTCCTTACATTTCCATGTTACTATTGTAGCGGCAGAGCGCAAACAATCCAATAATACCAGGAGTCTGTTCAGAAGGTCCAAATCATTTATTGTGCACAAGACTCAAGCAGAATCACATTCAAAATGGCTGAGCAAAGGTTTCTAGCAAAACAACAACTTTTATACCTTTCTTCTCCATTCTGAACATAGGCAAACTTTTCATTGGTCCCAGTAACCCCTTCTATCCCATCTATTGGTCCCGGTACCATTACGTAGTCATCCAATGAGGACCTTGGTCTGGGCTCAGCACCTGGTTGCCCCCCTTACAGTCCCCATTACAATGGACAGTTCTTAGACTCTTGATACAATTCTCCTCCAAGGTCACTAGCTGACTAGAACATGTGGGAAAGCAGGGCACTGTAACCCTTCTCTCAGCAGAATTAATTAGTTCACAGAAGCTTTCACACTCTTATCAGTACCAATTAAAGCTTGTTTTTCTATCTTTTCTAAGTTTCGATTCTGCTTAGCTATGCTTGGTTATGCTTAGTTAAGTTTCGATTCTATGGAGGCAGCATTCAGGGGGTTTTAATTCCTCTGGGCCTAACCACAGGCTTCATTTACAGGTCAAGCTGCTTAGACCTGTCTGTTTAGTTCAAGCAGCATGGATCATAGGCCTTCGCCTACCACACTATAATAACCAACGATCAGTGATTGAGCAGGCAACCGTGCATAAAATGGCATTGGCAGTCGGTGCCCGTTTTTACTTTTTACGACGAGTGTGCAGCAGTTTTATTATACAAAATGCGAATACTCACAAACTGCAATCATCCTTTTTTTAATCTATTTGGCTGACTCGATGCCATGGTTGATTTGGTTTCCTTATATGCAGTTTTATGATTTGCTTGATACAATAGGTTACTGACGCAGGTGCAAGTATTTCTATATTACAGTCCCTTCTGTTTATTGGCCAGTTGGTACATTTCTTAATTTTACCTTTCATGTGGTTTTATTGTCCAGATGGCACAATGGTTATTGTCACAAAGCATATTAAGGTGGTTTTAATTACACATTAGTTGTATGTAGACAGTCAGTTTTATTTTTTGCTAGCCCTTACATATACTTTGTTACATTGATTCACACATTTGCATGATAAAGATTCTCTTCTTACTTTGGGCTTTATTAAATGGTTATTTTTACTCCTGGGGAATTCTGCACAACTGCACAGTGCAGAATTTGCACAGAATTCCCCACCTGTGCAGTATCCTGTCCTTGCTATACAGCATTCTGGCATCAGCAGCAGTGAGGCAGGCTTGGAGCACACAAGCTTTAAGAGCACCTGAGCCTGCCTCACTGCTGCACCACAGCTGCAGGAGCGTTTCACTTTGCTCCCACAGCTGTGCTACACTTCCAAGGCCGGCATCGCTATATTTTAAAAATGTGAACAGAAGCACTTCCTGTCCCTAGCAAGAAACAGGAAGTGCTTTTGTTTACCTTTTTAAAACATGGCGATGCCGATATTGGAAGTGTAGCACAAAATGCAGCTGTTACCGTACTCACAAGGCTCTGCCAAGAAATATGGAAGACAACATCATGGCCAACTGACTGGAAAAGATCTGTGTTTATACCAATACTAAAGAAAGGTGATCCAACTGACTGTGGAAATTATCGCACAATCGCTCTGATCCCACATGCCAGCAAGATTCTACTGAAGATTATTCAAAAGAGACTACAACCATACCTGGAACAAGAACTACCTGAAGTGCAAGCAGGGTTCAGGAAAGGGCGAGGAACGAGAGACATCATTGCGGATGTGAGATGGATCCTTGAAAAGACTAAAGAATTCCAAAAGGATATCTATTTGTGCTTTATCGACTATAGCAAGGCTTTTGACTGTGTAAACCATGAGAAACTCTGGGCCACATTAAGAAGCATGGGTATACCAGAACACCTGATCGTTCTCTTGCGCAGTCTGTACATTGATCAAGAAGCAACAGTTCGAACGGAACAAGGAGAAACAGAATGGTTTAAAATAAGCAAAGGTGTAAGACAAGGCTGCATACTTTCCCCCTACCTGTTTAATTTATATGCAGAACAAATCATCAGAGAAGCAGGATTGTATGAAGACAACAGAGGTGTGAAGATTGGTGGAAGACTCATCAACAACCTTCGCTATGCTGATGATACCACATTACTGGCTGAAAGTGAAGATGATCTGAAACATTTGCTTCTCACAATCAAAGAACATAGTCTCAAAATGGGCCTGCACCTTAATGTAAAGAAGACAAAGATCATGACAACTGGCATAATCAACAGGTTCATCGTTGAAGGAGAAGAAATTGAAATCGTGAACAACTTTAACCTACTTGGATCAACTATCAATAAAGAAGCAACAAGCAGTCAAGAAATCAGACGACGCATTGCTCTTGGCAGAATGGCTGTGAAAGACCTAGATAAGATTCTCAAGAGCAGAGATGTCTCTCTCCATACAAAGATTCGACTTGTTCAAGCCATGGTATTTTCAATAACATCATATGGATGTGAAAGCTGGACAGTGAAAAAGATAGACAGGAAGAAAATTGATGCCTTTGAATTATGGTGCTGGCGGCGAATACTGTGTATACCATGGACTGCCCGAAGATCAAACCAGTCGGTACTAGAGGAGATCAAACCTAAGCTTTCTTTAGAAGCTCAGATGACAAGACTTCAACTTTCATACTTTGGACACATCATGCGAAGAGAGAGATCATTAGAGAAAGACATTATGCTTGGCAAGATAGAAGGTCAACGCAAAAGAGGAAGGCCAGCAATGAGATGGATCGATACAATAACAGCAGCTACGGGTACCAGTCTGTCAACAATGAGCCGCCTGACTGAAGACCGAACACAGTTTAGGATAGCTATCCAGAGGGTCGCTATGAGTCGATTCCGACTCGATGGCACTTAACAACAACAACAACAACAACAACAGCACAAATGTGGCTGTGTTTAAAATGCCACGATCGGGCAGAGGATGTGAGTGGCTGGGGCTGGAAATTGGTGAGGGGCTGGGGCTAGAGAGGACTGATGGTGAGTTGGGAGATGACTGGGGCCTGGAGAGGACTCACGGTGAGTTGGGAGAGTGACTAGTATTTCTTGTACTGTATATTGTGTTTTGTTTACAGGATAAAATTATATTCCAATGGTTCCCTTATTCATTTATTACTTCACAGTGTGTAGTTTAAGGAAATCTCTTTATGCTTTTGTATATTATTGATGACACCAGACATCTACACATATGAGGTTTTATATCCTCATACAACTCTTGATTGGAAAAAAACACAGGTCTCTGGTAAATGACCTGTGTTTAGGCTTTAAGACTTTCGTCTAAGAATTTTGCAACAAGTCGGGTCATTGATGCTAACAGGCATATTACGGGGGATCTGTAAATACCCTGAAACTAATGCCATGGTGTAGTCTGAGACCCGTGTAAAGCAAACCCCATATTCTGGATCTCAACCGTTAGTAAAAATTAGAATGTTAGAGCGTAGGATTATAACTTTGCGTCAGTGTGAGATCGCTCTGCTACAAGACCACATAGTTTTGTTTTAAGACTTTTGTGCCAAGACTTTAGTGCTAGTTTCTGTAACAGGGACATGGAATTTTTCTGCCAACCTCTATAATATTTGGGAGTTTCGTGTCAGAATTTTTTTGTGCCAGCAATCTGTGACTTTTGGATTCTTTATATTGATTATTTGGATTTTTGCTTGAGACATTAAGCAAATAACATGCCACTTAACGCACAATTTTGCCATTAAATGCACTATTTTACCATAAGATGTCAATGTGCTTTAGGAGGGAAGAGTGGCCTAGTGGTTGGGGCAAGGTACTACAGGCCGGAAGGTCAGTGGTTCAAATCCCACTAGAGGACAGCAACCTTGGGCCGGAAGGACTGGGGTTTCTAGTCCCACAGGTGCTCCTTGTGGTCTTGGGCAAGCCACTTAACCCTCCATTGCCCATGTTCCCTGTAAGTATTAGTGTATGTGTCTCATATCCCCTCGTGTTAAATGTATCCCCCAACCGCTTTGACCTGGTGAAAAGCGGAATATAAATGCAGCTAAATAAATAAATAATAATGAGCTGCAAAGCATGCCAATACATGTAAAGCAGCTCATTATTATGCAAATTGAATAACGCAGCTTGAGTTGAACTTTGCGAGCTGCATTATTTGCTATTAGCTGCTATTTTTCCTGCCCAGGAACATCAGACAGCTAACACGCAGCTCGATTCTCTTGGGTACCATCCTAAAGGGGGCACAGCTCAAAACTGCCCTGATGGGAGTAATTTTATAAGGAAGTGCCCACTTTAAATGTGAAAAGAGACACCTAAATTGAGCTATTTTAGTCATTTCTGTATGTATGTGGCCACATAACACGCATGAATGGTCTCTTATTAAAATAGTATCCAGCATAAAATATGAATGTTTATTTGATGGCATATACTTTACCAATGGGTGTGCACATAGGTGGAGTTTGGGGTAAGCATATACATGGATTATAATTTGTTGTTGTTAAATGCCGTCAAATCTGTGTCAACTCATGGCCACCCTCTGGATAGTTGTCCTAAACGGTGTTCGGTCTTCAGTCAAGCAGTTCATTGTCGATAGAGTGGCACTCATAGCTGCTGCTGTTGTATCAATCCATATCATTGCTGGCCTTCCTCTCTTGGTTGACCTTCATCACATGATGTGTCCAAAGTATGAAAGTCGAAGTCATCTGATCTTCTAAGGAAAGCTTAGGTTTGATCTCCTCTAGTACTGACTGGTCTATTCTTCGGGCAGTCCATGGTATACACGGTATTCGTCACCAGCAACATAATTCAAAGGCATTGATTTTCTTCTTGGCTATCTTTTTCACTATACAACTTTCACATCCATATGATGTTATTGAAAATACCTTGGCTTGAACAAGTCGAATCTTTATATTGAGAGAGACATCTCTGCTTTTGGGAATCTTGTCCAGGTCCTTCATAGCCATTCTACCAATAGCAATGTGTCATCTGATTTCTTGACTGCTTGTCGTTTCTTTATTGATAGTTGATCCAAGTAGGTTAAAGCTGTCAACTATTTCAATTTCCTCTCCATCAATGATGAACTTATTGATTTTGCCAATTGTCAGGATCTTTGTCTTCTTTACATTAAGGTGCTGCCCATTTTAAGACTACATTCCTTGATCTTGAGAAGCAAATGTTTCAGATTGTCTTCACTTTCAGCCATCAATGTGTATCATCAACATAGCGAAGGTTGTTGATGAGTCTTCCACCAATCTTCACACCTCTGTTATCTTCATACAGTCCTGCTTCTCTGATGATTTGTTCTACATATAAATTAAACAGGTAGGGGGAAAGTATGCAATCTTGTCATACACCTTTGCTGATTTTAAACCATTCTGTTTTTCCTTGTTCCATTCGTACTGTTGCTTCTTGATCAATGTGAAAGTTGTGCAAGAGAATATCAGGTGCTCTGGAATACCCATGCTTCTTAATGTGGCCCAGAGTTTCTCATGGTTTACACAGTCAAAAGCCTTGCTGTAGTCAATAAAACACATATAGATATCTTTTTGGTATTCTTTTGTCTTTTCAAGGACCCATTTCACATCTGCAATGATGTCTCTCGTTCCTTGCTCTTTCCTGAACCCTGCTTGCACTTCAGGCAGTTCTTGTTCCAGGTATGGTTGTAGTATCTGCTGAATAATCTTCAATAGAATCTTACTAGTATGTGGGATCAGAGTGATTGTGTGATAATTTCTACAATCAATTGGATCACCTTTCTTTAGTATTGGTATAAATAATTTATGGGCCGATATTCAGCGCTGGCAGCTAGTGCGATTACAGCAGTTAGCTGCCGGCACTGAACATTAAACCTGGATATTCAATGCCAGGGCAATATCCGGCTCCGGCATTGATTATCCAGAGTTGCTGCAGAGCTCAGTCGCTAACCAGATAGCAGCGATATTGAACCACTCCCCAGTTAGCGATACGCAGTCTAAGTTAGGCCAGGGTTTCCTGCACATGGCTTTCACCGCAGATCGCAAACTGGGCAGCAGCTCAATATCACTGTTGACCGGTTTGCGATCGGTTCCACCTTCACTCCACCTTATAACGCACCCAACACGCCCCAGTGCTAAGTGGTTAGCATCAGGGCATATAGCGGCATTACTTGGGGATATTCAGCGGCACTAACTGTGTCAGTGTCTCTGAATATTCCACTTAGGGGCATTTACATGGTTTACAGGTCTGTAAAACATGTAAATGCCTTGGAATATCTGTTCCTATATGAATATTTGCAAAATATAGACACAGGCATTTACACCAACTCTAGGGCTCCTGTAAATATCTGTGTCTTAACTTAAGGTGTGATTTTCTCCTCTTATATTAGTATTTTATAAAAAACAAGATTTGGGTCAGACCAAAGATACGTCAAGCCCAGTATTCTGTTCCAACAGTGGCTAATCCAGGTCATAAGTACTTAGTAGCATTCCAAAAGGTAGACAGATTTGATACTTGTTATCCCAGGGATAAGCAGTATATTTCACCCAGTCCACTTTAATGGTTTTGGATTTTTCCTCCAAGAACTTGTCCAAACCTCTTTTAAAACCAGCTACACTAACAGCTTTTACTACATCCTTCAGCAAGAAACTCTAGCATGTTGGGTGAAAAAAAATTTCTCTGATTAGTTTTAAATGTATTACTTTGTAGCTTCATTGCATGTTCCCTACACTTGTACATTATGAAGGATTAAACAACCAATTCACTTGTACCCGTTCCCCTTTATCCATTATTTATAGAGCTTCTCATGATCGCGGCAACATCTCTCTGACTGTTTCTCTAGAGCTCTCTTCAGCTTTCAATCTGGGTGATCATCACACACTTCTTTCCCATTTACATGGAGTGGAGGAGTGGCCTAGTGGTTGGGGCAAGGTACTTCAGGCCAGAAGGTCAGGGGTTCAAATCCCACTAGAGGACAGCAACCTTGGGCTGGAAGGACTGGGGTTTCTAGTCCCACAGGTGCTCCTTGTGGTCTTGGGCAAGCCACTTAACCCTCCATAGCCCATGTTCCCTGTAAAATAGTTATCTCCAAGTTATAATGCCCTGTTCAATGTAATTTCAGTTGTTCAATGTAAACTGCACTGATGCAGAATAGTAGCATGGTATATAAGAGAATATAAAGAAATAAATGACTCTGGAATTACTGGCACTGTCCTTTTGCTGGCTTCACTCTTTCCTCTCATCCCAGACCTTTTCTGTCTTCATGGGCTCTTATTTCTCTTGCTCCACTCCTTTGTCCTGCGGTGTTCCCCAAGGTTTTGTTCTTGACCTCAACTCTTCAATGTCTTTTTGGTCCCTCTCACGCTCATTGTTCAACAGCACAGTATTTCAGCTTACTACTACACAGATGACATTCTTTCCTGCACCATACCAGCACCTCTGTCCTCAACTTGGCCCAACTAAACACCTGTCTCTCTTCTGTCTTTTCTTGGATGATCTCGAACTTTCTTCGCATCAATCCCTCCAAAACCTCCGTGATTTGTTTTTCTTTTTCCACCTGTGCCCCCTCTCTGGCTCTCTTCCTGGTGCAGGCACCCATCCCCCTGGTTTCCTCTCTCCTTTACCTTGGAATTACACTTGATTGCGCTCTTTCCTTTCGTGACCATCTTTCCTCGATTATCCAATGCTTATTCTATTCTCTTCGCCAGATCTGTTCCGTCGGCCCCTTTCTCTCACTTTCCTTCTTGACCACACTCATTCTCTCCCTGGTGATGATTACTGCAATGTTGCCCTGGCTGGCCTCACTTTATACTAACTTCGTTGACTGTAACTTCTCAAGAACACCGCTGCCCGCATACTCGCTCACACATCCCGCTCGGACCACATTATCCCCCTGCTTATTAGTTTGCATTGGCTGCCTATTCAATTTCACATACAATAAAATATCCTTACCCTGGTCCATTGTACCATCCACACCAACACCCCACAAGGAGTGGAGGAGTAGCCTAGTGGTTGGGGCAAGGTACTTCAGGCTGGAAGGTCGGTGGTTCAAATCCCACTAGAGGACAGCAACCTTGGGCCGGAAGGACTGTGGTCTCTAGTCCCACAGGTGCTCCTTGTGGTCTTGGGCAAGCCACTTAACCCTCCATAGCCCATGTTCCCTGTAAAATAGTTATCTCCAAGTTATAATGCCCTGTTCAATGTAATTTCAGTTTGTTCAATGTAAACTGCACTGATGCAGAATAGCATGGTATATAAGAGAAAATAAATAAATATCTCTCTGGCTTAATCCACCTTCATACTCCACACCGTTCTCTCTGTCAGATTCATTCCAACTGCCTTTCTCCCTTCTGCCTCACAAGCTCACCTAGAATCCACCCGTTCCACTGCATTTTTCTTCCTTGGGCTCCCTCCTCTGGAATTCCCTCCCCTCTGACCTTTGCCTTGAACTCTCCTTCCCCCGCTTTAAGGCAATGCTAAAAGCCCACTTCTTCTCTCTCGCCTTTGACCTCCCTCCCACCCTTACCTCAATCTCTCCCCCCTTGTTGTCCCATTTGTTGACTTCTGTTCATTCTCTGCTAGTCTACGCTTGTTTCTCTTTCCTTTCCTGTTTTATAATTGGCGTTTCTTTCCTTTCATGTACTTTTGTAGTACTTTTAATTTTGTAAACCGCTCAGATGCCCCGGTGTTGGACGGTATATCAAGCACCACAATAAAGATAAAAATAAAGCTCTGTCATATCTCCCTTCAGCTGTCTCTTCTCCATGATGAAGAGCCCTAACTGTTTAAACTTTTCCTCATAAGGGTATCTTTTATTCACTTTATCATTTTGGTTGGTTTTCTTTGTATCTTTTCCAATTCCGCTATATCTTTTTTAGATCCAGCAATCAGAACTGCATGCAATACTCAAGGAGCTGTTACATCATGGAGCGATACAGAGACATTATGAAATTCTCTGTTTATTCTCTATTCTTTTCTTTATAATTCATAACATTCCATTTACTTTCTTGGATGCCCCTGCACAGAGGATTTCAACATATTATCCATAATGATGCCTAGATCATTTTCCTGGGTGGAGACACCTACCTGTCCTTATAAAACTGTGATTGCCTAGATGTCGACTTTCATGTTTTAAAGAGGCACCTCCTTATAAAATTGTCCTCCACATGGCCGTTTGACCCCTAGTGGTAGTACTGTGAGATAGGACCGTCCAAAGCTAGAAATGCACCCAATGTGACTAACGAGTCTGGTACCTCTCTCTGCCCCAGCCACATGTAGTAACTCATTTTGTTTGAACTTCCAGGAAGCGCAGTGATGGTATCAGTGCCCTTTCTATACCTGCACCCTGTGCGGCTGCACCATTTGCACAGCCCTTGGTATGGCCCTGCCATGAGACTACTGCTAGGGGTCACTTTGTGCAACTTTGAACCCAGAGCTAGACAGGCCCGGAGCAAGGGGATCACTCCTGTCCCTTACTGCTAGGGTACTGGGGAGGGAGGGGGGGTTTGGAGTCTGTTTTGGGAAGGGATGGATGTTATCTTCAGGGGGTCTTTGCTGGGGGACGGAGCAGATAAGGAGGGTCTACACTTCTTTTTCTAAAGCACTAGACATTTTAAGAAGGCTCCTAAGAGCACTGGGCCATATGAGGCTGTGTTATTTATTTATCATGGGGCATACCAACCTGCAGTACTGAGTTACCACAGGTTGGTGACTGCCCCCTGAGTTTTTTAAGATATAATTATTTTTATTTTGTTTGCTATTAAATTATGCTTTGGTTCTTTGTTGTTAGGGAGCTTCTTGAATGTTTTTGATCTTGCATTTTTGTGTTTTGTTTATGGCTTTGTAACGTATAACATTATGAGGCCCTATTACTAACGTGCGCTATACTGTTGTGAGGATGTTAGTACACACCGATGCCTGCAGTAACTGTTAGTATGCAGCCAGAACAGTTAGTGTGGGCTGATTTCCAAGCTAACTGCGAATCGTGCAGCAGAGATCAAAATGGGGGGACTGGGGCTATGGCCAGCGCTACTCACTATGCATCTGTGAACTCTCATGGGGCAGCAGCCACAGGAGGGCAGCATGGCACAGTGAGTCGGCTGCATGGGCTGTGTCAGTTATGCACAGGCACCACCAACCTGCTGCCACCTTTAGTTTTCTTCCCTCATTCTCTCCTCCAATCTAGAATTATCCTGCCATGGCTGCAATAGCAATAATAAAAAGATTATTTATTTAGCTAGGTTTATATACTGCTTTTCACCTGGTCAAAGTGGTTTACATCGAACACAACATCAAGTACATAGAACAAGAGAGAATTTAGTTAACAAATAACAGAGTTGCCTGATCAAGTAATTCACTATCTTTATCCTTATCTTTATTGCAATGCTTGATATACCGCCCAAGCAAAGTGTCAGGGCAATGTACGATCAATATGGCTGCGGGTAATAGTAAAGAGAGAAAGGAACACCATTGATTAGACAGGAAAGCGATAGGTGGAGAGACAGACAGAAAGTGAATGAAATAGATGTGCCAGACACACATGGAAAGGGAGGGGGGATAGGGGATCATCCCTGGGGGAGGAGGGAAGCATAGGGGTTTGGAAAGGGAAGTTCAAATGCGAGGTGGAAGAGATGAGTCTTGAGCATTGCCCTGAATAAAGGGAATGATACCTTGGTGCAGAGGGTGTAAGGTAGTGAGTTCCAAAGCACAGGGCTTAGGAAAAAGAATGCGAAATGGCGGGTAAGTTTGAGGCGGGCCTGGGCAAGGGGAGGGGAGGAAAAGACGGTTCCCAAGAGCAGACCTAAGGGGGCTGGGGGAGGGCTGATGGTGAATAAGGTCTGCAAGATATTGGGGGGTACCAGTGTGCAATACTTTGTGGATGATCGTGATTGGGGGAGGCCTGCGAGAATGACATTACAGTAATCTAATCTGGAGATAACGAGTAATAGTACGAGGATGACAATGGAAGATGGGGAGAGAAAAGGGCGAACAGTGCATATTTGACGAAGTGAAATGAACGAGCGGTGGACGAGCAGGGAAATATATGGGTGGAAAGTGTCCAGTGTGACTAGTTGCATAGTATCTAAGGCCAATTATTTCCAAACAATGACCTATATACATCAATGAACTATATACACTAGGACAGCTATTTGTTTTGCTACTTACTGGTGTAAGTTCTGTCTTGAGGGTGTTTGCCCTTTTGGTGCCATGTCGGTTGTCTGCTAGGTGGTGGGATCAAAGTGGTCAGAGAATAAGTAGGTTTTCAAGTTTTGGGGAAGGAGGGGAGGTCGGTGATGTTCCTTATTGTGTATGGTAGGGAGTTCCATAGGGATGGTGTGTACAGTTCGAATGCTCTGTTGCAAATTTGTTGATTGAACTTTGTTTTAGATTGTGGTATTTTGAGTTTGTTTAAAATAAAAATAGTGTGTGATCACTATGAAGCCTTCTGGCCCTGCGCTATTGAACCTCTCTGGCTTGCTGCGTTCCATCCCTGATGGTATAACTTCCTTTTGAAGGCAAGACACAGCAGGCCAGCAGAAGTTCAAAAGCGCAGAACCAGAGGCTCCACCATGGCTGCACGCTTTACTGGAGTTTTTTCTCTTTATTATTATTATTGAAGCCGCGGCAAGATGATGCTGGATCGGAGGAGTGGGTGAGGGTTTTTTTTTTCCATTATTTCTATTGCACATGTGGGGACATTGGTTAGAGCTAGGGGAGATGCTGGATTAGTGGGGAGAGTGAAGAGAGAGATTCTGGATCACTTGGGGGGAAGAAGCAGAGGTGGAGATTCTGGAGGGGGAAAGAGGAGAGAGAGAGAACAGATAGTGGACAATGGGGTGAGAGCAAGCAGATGGTGGATCACTCGGGTAGATGGAGAGATGGTGGAGGAAGAGAGAGGGTAGATACTGAATCAGTGTGTGGGGGTAGGGAATAGAGAAGGTGAATCAGTGGGCAGTAGGGAAGAGAAAGGAGGAGATGCTGGATAAGGGGTGGTAGAGAAGAGAGATGGGGGGATGCTAGATCATTGAATGGTAGAGGAAGACAGAGGGGTGTGCTAGACATGGGGAAGGAAAAAAGAATGCTGATGCTGGACATCGGGCAGAAGGAATAAGGAGACTGGGGAGAAACTGAGGTGGAAAAATAAATTTGGTACTGGCAGATGGTGGGTTGGGAGAAGGGGGAATTATGATAGAAGGGGACACAGGTGATGGGAGAAGGATTGAGGACAGAGGTGATGGGAGAAGGGTTCTGATGCTGGTAGATACTGGAGTTGGGGATTAAGTTGGGAGAAGGAAAAGAAAGGAAGAGAGATGAGACAGGGGGGTGTTCAGAAATGCTGGACTCCAGGGGATGTGGGAAGGGAGGTGTTTTACTGCGAAGGGGTGGGGGGAAGGAAGAATTGACAACGATGCTGCAGCATGGAAATTAAGGGAGAAGAAATGGGAAGATGCTGTACTGCAGCAAACAATGAAGTAGGGTTTGGGACCATGGGGTTGGAGGAAATTTGAAGATGCTGGATTGTGGGGAGAGGAAAGAGAAGAGAGACAGGAAATACTGAATGGGAGGAGGAGAGAAGGGTGATGCTAGGGCATGGTAGAACCATGTGAAGGAGAAGCCACGGGGGATAGGCAAGGAGATATGTGAGAGGAGGATGACTGAACAGACAGCTGGAGAGGTCATAAAAGGAGGTAATTTAGAGTAGATTATGATAAAAGAGAAAAAAAAGACTAGAGGTAGAGGAGGAGGTGATTGACAGGGAAGGAGCCAAAGCTGGTGAGGAGATGAAAGACAGAGTAGGTGAGGGCTGCAGCTGGGTAAGTTTAAAGGACATGGACATAGTCTGGGGGGTGAGGGGGCATTGTCCCCCCCCAAACAAGCTGGCGCTCTGCCGATTCAGTGAAAGCCTGCCCCCCAACCGTGCTGCTTCTGCTACAGCTGTGTTTTCTTGGCCTACAGCGGCAGACTGGCTTCCGATTAAAAAAAAAATCAAAACAAAACCACAGGTGTAAGCACTTCCTTGCTAAGAAAGCTGGTCTGGTCCCACCCTTCTCTGATGCATGTTTCATGTCAGAGAGGGAGGGACCAGACCAGTCTTCCTAGCAAGGAAATGCTCACACCCATGTTTTTTTTTAATTGGAGGCCAGTATGCCACTGCTGCTGCAGGCACAGAAAAGCAACAGCAGCGGCAAGAGTGTACTACAACAATTTGATAAACTAAAGACTAGCAAATCACCTGAACTGGTCGGTATACATCCCAGGCCCGTCCATTGAGCGAGAATGTTTTTTGCACAGGGCCCCGCGTTTCAGGGGGCCCCGCGCAAAAAACATTCTGATCCTAAAGTCAAATTTAAAAAAAAAAAAAAAGCTGTCTTCTCCCGCTGCCGGGTCGCCGTGGCAGAATCGAGTGTGCCGCGGGGCCCCCCCTGCCCAGCAGAGCCTGCTCTCCCCTGTATCCGCTCTCTCGTACAGCTGCCTGCTGTCTCACGCGCCGGCTGTCAGAACGCGAGGGGAGAGTTTCTCCCTCGCTGCTCTGTTAAGCCCGCGGGGGCTGATGGGAACTTCCCATCAGCCCCCGCGGGCTTAACAGAGCCGCGAAAGCCGGCGCGTGAGACTGCAGGCAGCTGTACGAGAGAGCGGCTACAGGGGAGGGCAGGCTCTGCTGGGCAGGGGGGGGGGGGGCCCCGGGGCACTTTGTATTCGGCCGCGGCGGCCCGGGCGGCGGGAGAAGACAGCTTTTTAAAAAATAAAATTTGGGCTGGGCTGAGCTGGGCTGGGCTGGGCTGGGGGGGGTTAGGAGTGCTGATGGACTGGGGGGGTTAGGAGTGCTGATGGGCTATGGGGGGCTATGGGGGCTGGGGGGGTTAGGAGTGCTGATGGGCTGGGGGGGTTAGGAGTGCTGATGGGCTATGGGGGGCTGGGGGGGTTAGGAGTGGTGATGGGCTATGTGGGGCGCTGGGGGGGTTAGGAGTGGTGATGGGCTATGGGGAGGCTGGGGGGGTTAGGAGTGGTGATGGGCTATGGGGGGGCTGGGGGGGTTAGGAGTGCTGATGGGCTATGGGGGGCTGGGGGGGGTTAGGAGTGGTGATGGGCTATGGGGAGGCTGGGGGGGTTAGGAGTGGTGATGGGCTATGGGGGGGCTGGGGGGGTTAGGAGTGGTGATGGGCTATGGGGGGCTGGGGGGGGTTAGGAGTGGTGATGGGCTATGGGGGGGCTGGGGGGGGGTTAGGAGTGGTGATGGGCTATGGGGGAGCTAAGTCTTTATATGGGCTGATGGGATTAGGACTGGAAGTGGGTTGAAGGGGGGTTAGGACTGCTAATGGGCTATGGGGGGCTGAAACTAAAAATTGGGTGATGGGGGAGTAGGATTGGAAATGGGCAGGTGGAATGAGGACAGGGCGAGGGCTGGTGGGGCGTGTAGGACTGGTACTGGGGTCTGGGGGGATTAAACTGAAAATTGGGTGATGGGGATTAGGATGAAATGGGCTGATGGGGGGGTTAACACTGGAGGTGGGCTGATGGGGTTAGGACTGGTAATGGGCTGTGGGCTGATGGGGGGTTAGGACTGGTAATGGGCTATGGGGGGGGGGGTTAGGACTGATAATGGGCTATGGGAGGGCTAGGAAACAAAATGGGCTGATGGGGACGCGTAAGTAAATGAGGTGGGCTGATGGCGTTAGGAATAGAAAAGGGCTGTGGTCAGGTGGCGGGGTTAGAACTGGTAATGGGCTATGGGGGGGTTAAGACTGGTAATGGGCTGTTGGCTGATGGGGGCTGTCTGGTAATGGGCTATGGGGGGGTTAGGACTGATAATGGGCTATGGGGGGGCTAGGACAGGAAATGGACTGATGGGGAGGGGTTAGGACTTGAGGTGGGCTGATGGGGTTAGGACTGGCAATGGGCTATGGAAGGCTGACTGGAAATGGGTTGATGGGGTTAGGACTGGAAGTGGGTTGATGGGGGGGGCTAGGACTGGTATTGGGTTGGGGGCTTGCTAGGACTGGAAATGGGCTGATGGGGGGCTAGGACTGGAAATGGGCTGATGCAGGGACTAGAAGGGAATGGATGCTGGGTGAGGCTGGAACTAGAAGGGAGCTGATGTTGGGGGAGGATTAGAATGGGATGGGGCTGGGAGAGTAAAATGGAGAGGGGAAAAATATTTTGTGTGGGAGAGATAAAAAATCTACAATTGGCCGGGTATTGGGAGAGTAAGTGGGGATTGAGGATGGAGGGGTAAAATTTGAGTGGATGAAATAGGAATGAGGAAAGAGCAAAAGGAGAAAGATTAGTATGTTAAAGCAGATGTAGAGAGAGAGAATGGAAAAAAAAACTAGAAGAGAGAAGAAAGGACAAATGGACAGCAGATGATGGAGAGTTAGCAGAAAACATGAAGAAACCAGAAGAAAGTGGCTGGAGCAATTGCAACTGAAAAAAAAATGCACAAAAGGTAGAAAGATATCTCTTTATTTTGAATTTATTAACTGGAATATAAAAGCTCTGGGAAATGTGCATCATTAACGTCTGCGCTTTGTTTGGTACAAGAGGAAATTAATTTATAGTTTTATTTCTACAGTGTTGTTGTACATTCCAAGTTTGGCTTTTGGGGTTCCCAGTTTAATTATTGCCTTCCTGTTTCTAAATTGTGATTCCTTGTTTGGTGATGGTCTATGTTCTGCATGTGTAACTGAACTGAGGTATTCTGTTTATGTAATTCCTATTTGACATTGCCATTTGTTCTCTTTCCCCAGTAGGTCATGTATTGTTGTTCTCTGAAATGTATTGGTTTAATATTTGCAGTGTTGCCTTTTGATAGGTAGGGTATGGTGCTTTGTGAGTCCTGGTAGTGCTGTTAGGATACGGCGGGTTTGCTATTGGTTCTAAATGGGCAGTGTTTGTAGTAGTTCCTAATGTGCCTGGCGGTTGGCACTGGATTATAGTAATGTAGAAATCTTTTAGTCTGTCTTTATCCATACACTCATTAAGAGACATGTTTACTAAAAGTTAGTGTATGTTAGCATTATGCAAATATTTATGCAAATAAGGCCACTTATGCAAATGAGGCCCCGCACCGAGTCTCCGCACATGGCCCCGCACCCCCCTTGGGCCGCCCCTGCCCAGGGTGCTAAAAGAACTGAAATATGAGATTGCAGATTTACTATTAGTAATCTGTGAACAATCATTAAAATCATCTGTAGTACCTGAAGATTGGAGAATGGCCAATGTAATGCTAATATTTAAAAAGGGTTCCAGGGGTGATTTGAGAAACTACAGACTGGCGAACTTGATGTCAGTACTGGGTAAAATGTTAGAAACTATTGTAAAGAATAAAGTTGCTTGACATCTCGACAATCATGGTTTAATGGGAGAAAGCCAACATGGATTTAGCCAAGGAAGGTCATGTCTTACTAATCTGTTATGTTTTTTTGAACATGTGAATAAACAAGTAGATAAAGATTAGCCAGTTGATGTAGTGTATCTGGATTTTCAGAAAATCTTTGACAAAGTCCCTGATGAGAGAGACTCTTGGCAAAATTAAAAAGTCATGGGACAGAAGGCAGTGTGCTATTGTGGATCAGGAACTGTTAAAACAGAAAGCACAGAGTAGGACTAAATGGCCAATTTTCTCAACGGAGAAAGGTGAATAGTAAAGTATTCTGTGCTGGCCCACTGCTTTTTAACATATTCATAAATGACCTGGAAGTGGGCATAATGAGTGAGGTGATCAAATTTACAGACGACACAAAATTATTCAAAGTCGTTAAAACACAAGAGGATTGTGAAAAATTGTAAGAGGACCATGATAAATTCGAAGACAGGACATCCAAATAGCAGATAAAATTTAATAAGAACAAGTGCAACGGTTAGTACACAATGAAATGTTCCCCTTTAGGAACCACCACCTGGGAAAACGTCTAGGCATCACTGTGGCGTGGATAATACATTGAAACCCTCTGCCCAGTGTGCAGCAGTGACCAAGAAAGCAAATAGAATGCTAGGATTCATAAGGAAAGGAATGGAGAATAAAAGCAAGGATATTATAATACCTTTGTATTGTTCCATGGTGAGACCACACATTGAATATTGTGTGCAATTCTAGTCACTATATCTTAAAAAGGATATAGCAGAAGTAAAAAAAGGTACAGAGAAGAGCCACCAAATTGGTAAAGGGGATGGAAGGATACCTCTACGAGGAAGGGCTTAAAAGGTTAGGACTCTTCAACTTGGAAAAAAGATGGCAGAAAGGAGATATGATAGAGGTCTATAAATTAATGAATGGAGTAGAAAGGGTAAATGTAGATCGGTTATTTACTCCATCAAAAAGTAGGGAGACTAGGGACATACTATGAGGCTACAATGTAACCCATTTAAAACTAATAAGAGAAAATATTTTTTCACTCAAAATATAATCAAACTCTGGAATTTGTTACCAGAGGATGTGGTAGAAGCTGTTAGTTTTGGTGGATTTAAAAAAGGTTTGGACAAGTTCCTGGAGGAAAAGTCCATAAATCATTATTAAGGAAGACCAGGGAAATCTACTGCTTACCCCAGGATAAGAATCATGGAATCTGTGTACCTTTGTGGGAACCTGACAGGTACCTGTGACTTGGATTGGCCACTGTTGGAAACAGGATACTGGGCTTGTTGGACCTTGGTCTGACCCAATTTGGCATTTTTAATGTTCTTATGGGTATGGAATAGCTGGAAGGGAAATGTTGGAGAAATATTGCACATGAGTGTGGCAGAGGGAAGATGCTAAATAGGAAGTGTGGAGGGGATGTCAAAAGGCAGATGCTGGACACAAGGGGGGGGGGGGGCGGTGAAGCCAGATACTGGACACTGTTCAGAGGGGGGAAGGCAGATGCAGGACACAGGTGGTGGACAGATGCTGGACATAGGCTGGAAGGGTGACATAGGGTATGGGATATAAGGGGATGGAGAGCAGATGGTGGATATGACTCGCGGTATATGCTGGAAATATAGTAGAGGGTTTTGAGGGATAGAGAGCAGATGCTGGACAATGGGATAGGGGCTATAAAATGATGGAGGATAGATACTGAATACAGGGTAGGGGGTCATAGGGAGATAAATGGCAAATGCTGGACATGGGATGTGGATATAGAGCAGAGGATGGACACAAAGTGGGGGAGTGGATGGCAGAAGCTAGACATGGAGTGAGAGAGGGAGGAGACGCTGGGCATGAGGTGGGGAGAGAGGGGGATGCTGGACAAGGGGAGGGGTGAAATGGGAAAATGCTGGATGGAGTGAGGGAGAGAGAGGAAATGCTGGGCATGGGGGGATAGGATGAGAGAAAAGAGAGAAACATGGGAGTGGGGAAGAGCGAGAGACAAGAGAGGGCAGGAGAGAAAGGGATAGATGCTGAACACAGAGAGGATGGAAGAAAGAAAGGATAGAGTTAATTAAAGACTGGGGAATAAGTCGCTGGGGAAAGATAGAGTTAGGAGGTTGAAAAAAGAGGGGGACTGAGAACTGGATATAAGAAAGAGAAATTAAATCTGAGTTGGTAAAAAGAGAAAAATAAATGGAAGAAAGCTGCAAAGAAAAAAATCAATGTTGGAGATGGATGTGGGGGAACAAGTGAAGAAGACAGAAGTGGTGGGTGGATTGCAGACTCTGGAAGAGTTAGGAGAAAACAGAGGACGAAGAAACCAGATACCAATTAGAAAATAAAATATCTTGATAATAAAGGTAAATAATTTTATTTTCAGTTTAATGACTGGAATATGTCGGTTTTTGGATTTTATATATGCCATCTTTATATTTTGCACATACGTACAGGGGGAATGCATCACTGTTTCTATTTCTTGTGTTGCACTGCATGCAGAGCCTAGCTTGGGGGTTTCAATTTAATTTTGTCTACATATTTCTACTTTGAGTTTGTTATAATTTATTCTATACTTGGTGAGGGTCTATGTTCTATCTGTGTGATCAAGACCATGTGTTCGGTTAGCATGACATTTCTATGTAGGCTCTATAGTAAACTGGCTTGTTCAGATTTCCGAATAGGTGTAAGGATATTCTAAGGCCCGCTGCAATATTTATGATGCTTCTATTTTCTGGGTAGATTGCTTATAGTGTTAATTTTAGAAGCTGGTGTTATGGTTTGGTAGATTTGCTTTATAGGTCTTCAATGTCTTTTGTAGGGTTTTGTGTTAGTTCACAATCTGCCTGTTAATGAGATGACACCGAAATCAGTTTTTTTTTCTCGTATTTTGAGTTCTTTGGTGAAATGTCCTAGTTCTGCTCTGCTGCTACTGTTGGAGGAGGGGTTTTGTTGGATGCAAAATAGATGTTATAACTAATCTTATATTGGTATTAGAAACTGCGCTGTGGTTCTCTTTTACTTTTTGTCCCTTGGCTTGTGAGCACCTTACATCTCCTATAAGAACATAAGAAATGCCATACTAGGTCAGAGCAAAATCCATCAAGCCCAGTATCCTGTATCCAACAGTGGCCAATCCAGGTCACAAGTACCTGGCAGGTTCCCAAAAAGGCACACAGGTTCCACAATGCTTGTCCTGGGGCAAGCAGTGGATTTCCCGGGTCCTTTTTATGTCCAAACCTTTTTTAAACCCAGCTACACTAACAACTTTTACTCCATCCTCCGGTAATGAATTCCAGAGTTTGATTACGCATTGAGTGAAAAAATATTATCTCTTATTAGGGGTATGTTTACTAAAGCGCGGTAACGTAGCAGTGGCTACGTTAATGTGCGGTAACGTTACCAGATGCAACGTTAATGCGCGGTAACGTCTCCGGCCGCAGTAACTCCCTCAGAGGGTGGAGAGAGGGCGGAGAGAAGGGGTCAATGGGCGGGGAGTGGGTGAGGAGAGGCTCCTGCTACACTAACACGGGGACATGAAGGGCCGAATATTACCACGAGTGAAAACCTTTCGGTAGATGCACATTTGCAGGAGAGAGAAACCAATTCAGTGTCAGCAATGTACAGCATAGACTGGGAGCCCAAGAAAAGTGATAGTAGTGCTCCATTTGCAGCAACAGCATAGTGCCCAAGTATGAAAGGCCACTATGGTGATGGTGCAAATGGGGCACAGGGGGCTGCAGGCGGGACATGCAGTGGTGGCAAATGGGGCACAGGGTGGACTAGGCTGTCGCCCAGGTGGCACATAGGAACACAGAAACCGGAAATCAGCATGACAGTGTCTGAGCAAGGTCAATATGCCTAGTACGCTGTGTACCACAGTGTCCCATCCAGGGGACACGTACACGGCATTTACCCCAAACATCACACAGGAACCACAATGCCTGTAATGGGGCAAGCAGTGCACGTCTGGGGACCACTGTAACAAGGGTCTACGGACCTTCCCCAGGATAAGTCCCAAACTGTCCGTAAACCCAGCAAAATGAACACCCATTATCACAGCCCCTGGTAAAGCAGTACAGGGTGTGACCACACATTGGGTGAAATATGTAAAGACCCAGTAGTCCATAATGGAGACACCGGACCCGCATTGCATGCCCCAGCCTGACCACAGTCTGCTGGCAGAACACAATCAATCAACCAGGTCCACCCTAGCCAATTTTATTTTTATTTTTTATTTTATTTACATTCTCTTATATACCGCGCTATTCTGCATCAGTGCGGTTTACATTGAACAAACTGAAATTACATTGAACAGGGTATTATAACTTGGAGATAACTATTTTACAGGGAACAATTGTTGCCAGAACACACACTGCACACCCCACTGCCATCTCACCCCCATGTGGAAGTGACAGAACAGTGGCAGGCGGTGATGGGGGGTATGTGTGGATGTCCATGTATGCCACCGCACCCCAGATCCTGAACCTAGGCACCTGCCTATCTCCATAGTGGATGGCCTGGGACTGCACACAACCAGCACCGATAGTATATGGGCATATCAGCATGGCAGGGGGGTGCCGGCGGCGGACCAAGGTCGACCTGCCCCAGTGTGCCGTGTGCAGTGCAAGAAACAAGGTCTGTCTAAGAAAGAGCAAATGTAGCCCCAGGGACTGCACTGCCTGTGTGGTGCAATACACATAGCCAGTGTGTTCTGGAGCAGAGGGTCACAGGTTCACATCCCAGCTGTGGATCTTGCAATGCATGTCCCTACATTTTACCCACATTGCAGATACAACATCAACATGTGCAATCCCAAAAGCATCAGCCAACAGGAGTACAAACATCCACACACACAGGCCCCACTAACCAAAACGCCATGGAGAGTCTGGCTGTTTGCACCGGCTCAGATCAGCAGTTATCAGCAGAGCCCACAATTAGCTCTTGCACCCCTTACCAATGCCTGCACTGTGATCGGGACCAGTGTGGTGATCAGGTTTGCCAACCACCCCTATCTTTGCACAATGCCGCAATAGGAGTGGGTGAGTGCATGTCCATCCATTGTGGTGTGGCGTCCTACTCCACACTGGACCCACAAAACATAAACTGTTGCCAGCGCCAGCCTGCAAATCTGCATACTGAGGAGCAAGGTATTGTGGGTATGGCCCAGAGAGGGCTGACCAGGCAGGATGCGACTGCAGTGGTGGTAGGGCAATGGCTGGGACATTGTAGTGCCCAACCATCACCTGCATGAACAAGGTTGCTACAGCACGTCTTGCTGTTAGGACACTCTCACACTGACCGAACAGTGACCATGACATGGCTATGTTCCTACATAGTGCTACATAGTATTTGTCTCAGGTGATATATGTGTTCTCTCTTTTCTAGAGGGCTAATCACTGGGGCACCTGCTGGTGTCTGTGCTGTAGAACCCAAGTCTGGGTGCGCATAGTTCCTCTGTGAACATGCAATATAGACTGGCTAGCACACTGTCTGCAGTTAGTTTATGCATGGCTGGAACACCTGGCGGGGTGCAGCAGATACAGTCTGACTGTGCCTACTGCCGGTAAATGTCAGACCATGGTTGGGGGCTGCGGAGGCTCCTAGTACTGCTGTTGGTCTGCCAGTGGCCTAGCAACCGGTCCAGATCTGTTCTGACCCCCTGTTGACATCCACAACTTAGGTCTAAGGTACCCCAAGGACTGTAAGAGGCATCAGGTTGACAGGCATGAACTAGAGGCAGAAGAACAGCTGTAACCCTAAAACTGGAGAGAACACAGAGGAAGGGCAATGGACAGGTAGTAAGGTGCCTCATCATGTCTACTGTAGTGTGCGCAGTACTGTAGTGTTACGCACTTTGCAGTGCCGCAGACACGCAGCGCTCACAATAACGTGTGTGACATAAGTTTGGGATGTGCGTTGTTACGTGGCATAACCTGCCCACATAACCTAAGGCGCCTAAATGTATCTCGTAAGGCATGTAAGAACGTCTGTAATGTCATGCGCATTATTGTGCACGCTGCGCGTCTGCGTCTCTGCAACGTGCATTGCGGCATACGGGCATATGCGCGTTCACCGCAATGCACGGATGCCGCAACACGTGTATGCCACAATACTGCGTATAATATAGCAGACATGATGGCCACTTGACGGAACATATTTGCATTGTGCTTGTTGTGATTGTTTGGGATAGTGGTTGCAGGCATGTGTTGAGCCACCATAGGTTGTTGGTTTGATTCTCACAAGTTCCTTTTCTTTTGTTCTGCTCACCTTACCATACAATGGCGGCAGCTTCATCACTTCTCCACGCGCCCTTCCCTCTCTTCACTGTGCACTAGTGTGCCCTCCATGCAGCCTATCAGTCACAGATTAGCTGTTACATATGGTCCCTTTCTTTGGGCTGTCTGGGAGGGCAGTTGGCTCAGTGGTTTGGTGTTGGTGTTGGTGAGCTGTGATTGGACTCTTCAGTGTACTAGTTCAATTCTCACATGCTCCTTTTTGGATCACTTCCCCATATTGCCCTTGTACACACACCATCCACATGGCTGGCCCTTCAGACTGGCCCCTGACGCCCTTTCAGTTTAATATGTTTACTCTTCTGCATGCTGTTTTCACTGTACACCATTTCATGGTGTGTGTGCATGTATTTTTATGTGGCTCACGTCCCATTTACAGACTGTGATATCGGCTGTCTGTGTTCTATGGCCTTACACCTACGGCTCCGTTTCTTATGTGGCATCATGTCTGCACATCCCTCAGCGCGTCTTCTACTGTCTGCGCGCCTTTGATTGCAACCCTTTTGGACACGCTGCTGCTTCCCGTCAGCTGGGACATTAACACACGGTAATCCAGGGTGCCCTGTACTGCATGTTACATGGCCAGGGCACCCTGTACCACACGTTACCGGTCCAGGCTTGCCTTAACGCCGCACTGCCCACTTCTTTATATGGGCATCCGTAACATTAGCACGGCACTTATCGACTGTAACATTACCGCGCTTTAGTAAACATACCCCTTAGTCTTAAATGGGTTACGTTGTGGCTTCATTATGTGTCCCCTTATCTTTCTACTTTTTGATGACGTAAACAACTGATCTACATTAACCCGTTCCATTCCATTCATTCATTTATTTATTTAGAGATCTCTATCATATCCCCCCTCAGTCATCTCTTTTCCAAGTTGAAAATCCCTAACCTTCCATCCCCTTTGCCATTTTGGTGACTCTTCTCTGTACCTTTTCTAATTCTGCTATATTCTTTTTAAGATATGGTGATGAGAATTGCACACAAAATTCAAAGTGCAGTCGCACTACGAAACAATACAGATGCATTATAATATTCTTGGTTTTATTCTCCATTCCTTTTCTTATGATTCCTAGCATTCTATTTGCTTTCTTGGCCGCTGCTGCACACTGGGCGGAGGGTTTCAACATATTATCCAAGATGACACCTAAATCTATGTTTTGCAGAATTCATATTTATAGGTGTCAGTATTTTTTGTCTTAAGAGTACCAGGCTAAATAATTAAACAGCTATAATTTTTGCTGCATTTTAATTATATAGCCACTGAGTGAGAACCTCTGCTCCCTCTAAGTATCTTGGAGCACCGACTCATTCCTCACCTGTTTGAGATACTGGCTTCCTATCCATCTAGTGTTTTTTTGTTTTTTTTAAGATAACCATAATGAATATGCAAAATGCAAATGAATATGCAAATATGTCACCCCACCCTTTGCCTCCCCAAATGAAGCAGTCAAACTACGCCCATGACAGAGGGTGGAAATGTAATGGAGTGAAGCAGGGAATAAGAAGCTGGGGAAGAAGTGAGACCAGGAAAAGGAGAGAGCTAGGGGAGATGGCTGAGCAGGAGGTGAAAAAAGGAGATGGAAAGTTTTATAGGTAGCTAAAAAGTGAAAAGAGAGAGATTGATGACTGGAGAGTGAGGAGGGTGAAATCTGAGTAGCTAGAGGGGTAGAAAAGAAAGAAATAGGATGAAAGAGCTAAAAGGGAAAGATCAATATGTCAGAGATAGATAAAGGGCAGGAATGGAAAAAGAGAAGAGAGGAGAAATGGCAAAAGCACAACAAAAAAGAAAGTTAGAAGACAGGAAAGCAGAAGAGAGACTGGGACTGACATGCATGGAAAAATAAAATGCCCCAAGAACAAAGGCAGAAAAGTATTTAATTTTGAATTTGTTAACTGGAAGTTAATTTTGGGAAATGTTTCTCTGATGTCTTTGTATTTTGTTCAGTACAAAAAGAAATGCATTTCAATTTATTTCTCCAGTGTTACAGAGTCTGGCTTTTTGGGGTCCCCAGTACAGTTTTTGTCTTCCTGTTTCCATTTCTAATTGGTGGTCCCTTGTTCGGTATTTGATGAGGGTATGGCTGTGTTTCACAGGTGCGACCAAAGTGCAGTATTCTATTAGCTGCTTCTCACTTGTTCTGTTCTCCCAGTGATATGTGTACGGGTGTTCTAAGGCATGGTGCATATTTGAATTAATGCCTTTTCAGAGGTACGGCTAGTGCTGTGTGAGTCTTTTCAGTGCTAGTATAGTTTAGTAGGTTTGCTATAGGCTCTAAATGGGCTTTTTGCAGAGATTTGTAGTACTTCTTAAAGGTAGCTTGGGATTGGCACTTGAGAGAAGTCATGTCGTATAAATCTGGTACCCTACTCTCATTCCACCTCATGTGTATATTGTATTCAGACACTCACATTAAATGTCTTATTCTTTGGGACAGAAGAGAAGCTAGTGAAGGGATCCACTGGAATATGAGGGGTGGTGGGCAACACAGTATTCATTTGCACTGGGCAGCAAAACAGGTAGCACCGGTTCTGATTGGGGCAGAGAGGGGGCATGGTGAGCCCCATATTGTCAGTACATGGGCATACACCATGCGCTAATAGCGTGTCTTGAAATTAACATGGGTGCAATTACCTCCACCTCAATAGATGAAGCCACCTGTACCTGCAGTAATTGCGTTACTATGCCGTGCCATGTGGTACCTATGGGGGAAATACTGTCCACACCCCTGACAGGTAACACGGCAGCTTTGCGCTTAACGTGCTGTGTTTTTGCGCATTATTGGCATGTTAGGTGCAAAACCGTAGCGCATTTCAGTAAAAGGGCTTCTATAATTAAATCTAAAGTTGGGCTTGTTATTGGTATTAAAGTTGTTTGAACATAATTAATTTTTGTGAATATTTCAAAGCTTTAATTTATTTGTATTAGAATGCGAGGTTCCACTCTTGTTGTTTTTACTATCTTAAGTCCATCAGAAATCTTTCCAGCATATTTGTGCTTGAAAGAATGTTATTTGTAGCAGATATAGTGAAGAGGTTCTCAAATGAAATAAAAACATTGTCTAATAGAATCTAAACACAATAGCAAAATCTAATTTCCTAGACTGATTTTATTTTTTTTTTCTTTTTGAGTAGAGAAGGTAGATTGTGACTTCTTGTAAATAAGGATGCTCTCTGGAAGGTTCAATTACTTAATAGTAGAAAAGCAATCGGTTTCGAGAGCTGCCTGATGTATTGACCTGTGAATTGAACAAACCTTTTCAATCAATAAAAGTGAAAAACTCTTCAAATATCACAGCAGTTTTGTCTTCCTATGTGGGAAAACCCAGTATAACAAAAGAATTTAATCAAACTATAGGTCCACACTGCCTCAACTAAATCATATTATTACAGTGGTAGCTGAGAGTTTTACATTTAATAAGGCGAGTCTGGAGCATTCATTCATCTTGATTAGCCATGCCAACCTAATTATTTCTGGAACAAACAGTAATTAGCTGAAGTCACACCTCATTAATCATGACATTCTCTTAGCAGACTATTTTTATCTGATAAATGGCTTGGATTGGAACAAGATGCATATTTGAATTTCCGCTAATTGTCCACAGATTTCTGCATAACATTTCATATTGTTATCATTTAACTGTATCCTTCCTAAAATGTACTTGTTTGTGGCAGGGAAATATTTGATATGCTTTAATAAATTACAAGAAGGTGACATTTTCCATCAGAATGAACTTCAAGGACAAGCAGTCATGATTTTGGAAGTTAGAAGACTCAGAGGAACCATGAGAAAATACTGCTTTACCGAGAAGCTGGCAGATGGTTATTCCCAGTGAAGTTGAAAGGATTCTTAAGGTCATTCTATCACCTTTTCCTTTAGACCCCACAACCCCAAGTTAATCAGTAACCTGATGCAAGACCGAGTCTCCTGGCTAACCACCATAATGAATGCTGTGTTGATCCAAGGTTGCCTGCCCATTTCACTTAAGTTTAATCACAGTTGTTTGTTTTTTTTAATCTTGAAGAAACCAGGCTCTGTCTCTAGAGTAGCCTCTCATTGTTGCCCAATCTCAAGCCTTCCCTTCTTAGCCACACTAAGGGCACTAAGCAGTTACTGTGGGTTACAGTATGTGGTAACTGTTAACTAGGGCTAGCACAGTTACAGCAGCCCGGATTCCCTGCTAATTGTATTTCACCTGTTAGGGTAGTAAGTGGATGAATTAGGGGTGAGAGTGGGTCTAAGAGTGAGAGTCTTGCAGTGAACACACACTGCACTAACTGCAAGGTATGTAATTAGTGCTACACCTGTGCTATGTTTGTGCTGCATTAGGGCAGGGTGCACTACGTTAACTGCTGGGAACATGCTTTCCATGCCCCCAACAGCTAACACTGTGCCACCTTAGTAAAGACTTCTTATGTATTTGCGTCACATTTGTTAATTGTAGAATTTGTTCCAGAAATGTGATTTAATTACTATCTTACAGCAACTAATCCCTACCACTTTTGCAATTGCAACTCCTTATTCCATAGCATCTCACAATCCAGCCTCAGGTAGCGCCAATTTTTACTGAACACAGCAACAAGAGTACTGGTAGGAAACACAAACCAAAAACAACATTAAACCAATTTTTTAGGAACCTCACTGGCTTCCAGTTGAGGGAAGCATAAAATTTAGAACATTCTGCTTTATCTTTAACTATTTGAACAAACTGGCCCCTGAATAGATCTCCTATACTCCCATGAAGGAACTCTAATCCTCCCAACAGATCTTTCTATCCTCCTCAACACTGACATCAGCCAGACTCCACACATTCAGCTGCTTCACTCCAAAAATATGAATCATCCCTTTAATACTATGCATGGAAACTTGCTCCTCACCTTTAGCAAAAAAACAAAAATTGAGTATTTAGACAGACATTTCCCTAGTCCCCAATTCCTGGACACATTTTAATAGGTGAGTAATCCTAGTCTGTATAAGAGGTGCCATGCCCAGCTAGAGGCACAGCTGGCTAAGGCAGAGAGGGGGGTAGTGTACGTGTCCCTAGCTATATCCGGAGGAGTCGGAATGCTGCATATCCTTCCTCTTCCTTCTCCCTGAAGGCACACTGGTGGCACCTGACAAGGCAGGGGTGGGCTGCAGGCATGGCGGTGGGGGGGGGGGGGGGGGTGCACCAGCAGCAGCATACAGGTGGGCTGTGCTGTACACACAGGTGATGGATGATAGCCATGTCTTGACCCATATTTTGGCTGAAATAAGGGCAATGATGGGGGCTGGCAGCTAGGTTAGAGAGGAAAAACCATGCTTACTATTTAGTAAGGCAGCGGGTTCAAATAGTGAATGAGAGCGGCTTTTATGGTATCCAAAGTTTTGCACACTTGTTGCACTTGGGCCTGGGGAGCAAGGGAAGTGGCAACCCTGTCCTGAAACTACTGTTTGAGAAGTGCAGAAGTGTGAAGGATGGGCATGAGTTGTGTGAGGAGAAGGGATACCTGTGCACCTGCCCATTTAGGATGTTGGTACCAGGTGAAATTCTACTTTCGGATGCTGGAGAGGCTATTGGAGCAACTGCCAGCCTTTCATCAGATGTCACTGGATACCAAGATGGGCACTGAAAGACTCCTGGAGCAATGGGATTAGACAAACATGATTCAGGTCATAGAAATCCTCAAGTACTTTAAGGATGCCATGGAGGAACTCTTTTCCAGAAAGGCCACCCTGGATGCTGTTATCCTGATAGTGAATGTCCTGGGGGAAAAATTAGACGGTTTTCAGCAGTGACATAGATTGACATCAGAGGTGCTGGTGTTGGTGGAATCCTTAAAAATGGAAATACAAAAAAAAGCTGAAATCCCTCACAAAGGAGGATGTTTAGTATCATCAAGCAGCATCAACTCTGTCATCTACTACTTGCTCCCCTGCCTTTATCTGCAGTCCCTCATGATCACCACTAAGCCATCTTTGTCCTCGCTACACACAGACTCTTGTTATAGTGACAAGTGACAGAGTCCAAGATCAGAAATATAGAAACATAGGAAATGAGAGCAGATAAATACCATACGGCCTATACAGTCTGCCCTTTCATACCAGCTACTATGCTCTACAATCCTTTTCTCTGGGGGCAGTTTCTCCAAATGGGCTAGTTTTTCACATACGAAGACAGTCATGAATTTCATTCCTTAGCCAGGGTATGTGGAGTACAATCTCAGTCTCTCAAATTGACTGCTAAATGAATATCTTATGTTCTTACTTTCTTATGTTCTAAGAGATGGTAGGACTGGATATCCTGCTAGACCCCAAGATATTTATGCTAAATATGATTCCTCTAGAGATTGACAGACAGGGAAATTTAACTACTACACTACCCTTAGAGATACACCAAAAACATGTAATTAGAGCAAGCACACAAACATATGCATACGTATGGTTGGATAAACAGACATATAGACAGATGAATGGACCTTTCTCAGCAGGCGCTTTAGTTTGAGTGACATCACACCTACACATGAATACATATATCAAGTCTAGCACCCTGTTTTCAACAGTGGCTAATCCAGGTCACAAGTACCTGTCAGGTTCCTACAAGGCAGACAGATTCCATGCAGCTTATCACAGGGATAAGCAGTGGATTTCCCCCGATTAACTTTTATAATGGCTAATGGACCTTCCTCCAGGAATTTGTCGAAACTTCTTTTAAACCCAGCTATACTAACAACTTTTACTATATTCTCCAGCAATGAATTCCAGAGTTTATATACTGGGTTTCAGTTGCCCTCAAACTTGGGACACTTTAAAACATTCCCATCACATATCTAAATACTGTAGCATCCCCTCTGTCCACATATATGCAGACACTCATCTGTCCCAGAACAATAGATTTTATGCAGTCCAATTGTGGTAAAATACATTGTATAAAATTTTAGACCCATTCTCCACTAAGGAGGTGGATAGAGATAGCTTAGCTACTGCTTGGAATACTTATTTCCATTGCCCTTCTTCAAACTCCCCTCCTTGGCTTGAATATAGTTCCATTTCTTCCAATCCATATGACTCAAGGTGCCACATAGGCTGGATAAGAGTCCTTTTGACCCTTAATGTACCCGATACAACCATTCAAGGGGCGTGTCTATTATCATCAAGTCTGCTTGGACTCCTTTTGCGGATATAAAATGGTAAGCTTGTAAGTATTGATAAAAGTCTTTATTTTCTAATTCATACTCCCCTCTGAATTTCTCAAAAGTTTTTATTTCTCCATTGTCCTCTAAGAACTGTCCTAATGTCCTCAATCCCTGCCTTGCCCACCATTTCCCCAGGGTCATTACTCAGTGGAAAAGAGATATTGTGCTTTATGTAGTTCTGTTCGGAGAATATTTTAGATTCCAACAATTTCTCCTTAACCTTCTGCCATGTCTGTTTATTCAAGCTGCAAGTAAAGCTACCCAGATCAGAGTTCCTAGAGGTATCTCACCCATTACTATCTGTTCCAATCTAACCCATTGTTTTCCTTCATCTCCTCCCCACCAGTCAAAAACTGCTCTCAACTAAGCTTCCTCTAGATATGACTCCAAAGAAGGAACTCCCAGACCCCACTCTCTGATTTAGTGCAGCACAAGACTTGCACCAAGCAAGCCGCAGGGGTCGTCTTCACCAACTAAAAGATGTTTTTTTGTTGCAATCAAATTATTTTGGCTAGTATCTCTATCGATAGTTTTATAAATAAATATAAGAATCTTGGAAGAATATTTATTTTTACCGTAGCAACCCATCCCGTCCATAGAAACATAGAAACATGATGGCAGAAAAAAGACCACATGGCCTATCTAGTCTGCCCTTCCATATCAACTACAATAGTCCCCTTTTTACCTTTAGAGATCCTCTGTGTTTGTCCCATGTTTTTTAAATTCAGATACTAGCCTCGTGTCCACCACCTCCACTGGGAGACTATTCCACGCATCTACCACTCTTTCTGTAAAGAAATATTTCTATATATTACTCCTGAGTCTATCTCCTTTCACTCTCATCCTATGTCCTCTTGTAGCAGAGCTTGCCTTCAATTGAAAGAGACCCTCCTGTGCATTTATGCCAAGGAGGTATTTAAATGTCTCTATCATATTGCCCCTATGCTGCCTTTCCTCTAAAGTATACATATTAAGAGCTTTAAGTCTGTCCTCATATGCTACATAATGAAGACCACTAACCATTTTAATAGCCACCCTCTGTGCATATATGTCCAATCCTTCCCATCTATGTAAGTCACTCTGCGGAGTCTTAAACAAAAGCTTATAATTCAACTGATACAGGTTTTCCCAGATAGCATTTAATCTGATTCCCAAATATCTGATTGAATTTTAGCCTAGGAGGATGGTAAAGCAGAAAAAGCACAAGTCTCTCTCCAAACACACTGCAGAAGAACTGAACTTTTACCTTGGATGCTGATCACAGAGGGGAGGAACAGTCATTCAGCTGGTCTCCACAGGGGTGCAATTGACCTCTAGGTATCTAACAAACACCCTCCACATGTCTAACAGACTCATAGAGGGGCCATTCAAAGGTCCTTCTCTGAAAAGGAGGGCAATACAACAGCCTGACTAAGATGAAAGTGGGAAAGCATCTTTGGGGAAAAAGGACAGCACCATTCTCAATAAGACCAAAGCCATGGAGATGACCAAAAAGAGTTCCTGCAGGGCAAGGCATGCAGTTCTGACATCTGCCTGGCAGACACAATAGCTACCAGGAAAACCATCTTAAGAGTCAAATCCTTGATCAAGGGATTACTAATCAGCTCAAAAGGGAGGCTCTACTGGGGAAACACTGCACACACTGGTAGCTGGGTCATCTTCATTCCCTTGAGGAAGCAGGAGACATCAGGATATGCTACCAAGGACACATCCTGAACCTGCCCCTAATAGCACACTAGGGCTGCTGCCTGAACCTTGAAAGAGCTCAGAGCCAATCCCTGGTCTAACTCAGATTGCAAGAAGGGACAAAACAGTGACTATGTCCACCTTTCTGGCCTCTAGAACTGGACAGACATACCGTCTCTTGAAAACTGTCTAGACATAGGCTAAGGAAGTAGAAACCCTATGGACTTTGAGCAGAGTATCCACTATCGTTCCTGAGTAGTCCTTCTTGGACATATTATGCCTCTTAAGAACCAGTCTGGATTGGGGTCTTCCATCAATAGGGAGCCTTGCCAAAGAAGATCCCTATCTTGAGGTAACAGAAGATAAGGAGTGGAGGAGTGGCCTAGTGGTTGGGATGAGGTACTTCAGGCTGGAAGGTCGGGGGTTCAAATCCCACTAGAGGACAGCAACCTTGGGCCGGAAGGACTGGGGTTTCTAGTCCCACAGGTGCTCCTTGTGGTCTTGGGCAAGCCACTTAACCCTCCATAGCCCATGTTCCCTGTAAAATAGTTATCTCCAAGTTATAATGCCCTGTTCAATGTAATTTCAGTTTGTTCAATGTAAACCGCACTGATGCAGACTAGCATGGTATATAAGAGAATGTAAATAAATAAATACCCAGGAAGGTACAGATAACATGAGGAGGGATCTAGCTAAGCTTGAAGAATGGTCTAGAATTTGGCAGCTGAGATTTAATGTTAAAAAATGCAAGGTCATGCATTTGGGCTGCAGCAATCCAAGGGAGCAATATAGTAAAGGGGGTGAAGTACTTTTGTCCACTAAAGAAGAGCGGAATCTAGGCGTGATTTTGTCTGATGATCTTAAAGTAGCTAAACAGATAGAAAAGGCGAAGGCAAAAGCTTGAAGTTGCTTGGGTGCGTAGGTAGAGGAGTGGCCAGCAGAAGAAAGGAGGTGATAGTGACTCTGTATAAGTCTTTGGGTGAGACCTCATTTGGAGTATTGTGTGCAATTCTGGAGACCGCACCTTCAAAAGGATATAAACAGGCTGGAGTCCATACAGAGGGTGGCTACTAAAATGGTTTGTGGTCCTCATTATAAAGCATATGAGGACAGACTTAAGGATCTTAATATGTACACCTTTGAGGAAAGGCGGGATAGAGGTGATATGATTGAGATGTTTAAATACCTCCAAGGCATAAATGCACAGGAGGAGAGCCTCTTTTGATTGAAAGCAAGTTCTGCTACAAGGGGACATGGGGTGAGGGTTGGCAAGGGAGCATTACTCACTCATCTAGGCTGGTCTAGCAGGATGATAAGGAAGAATCTAATATATTATGTTTTTATTTATTTATTTAATAAATTATAGACTGCTTGACTCTAAGGAGGCCACAAAGTGGTATGCAGCATAAAATGCATAAAACACAATAAAGCAAAGCAACATAACATTCCTATACAATAGATTAACAAAAAAAGAATAAATCCTAAATTAATTTAAACATTCAAAAACTGTTGTAATAATATCTGAGCCATGTTTTTACCCCAAAAGGGCAAATTTGAGATGTGCTGGTAATTCATTATTTCAGATGAGTCTAAAGTGGGCTTTTTAAGAAAGGATCCAAGGAATGCATGCTTGAGTGTGTGGAAAGAAAGGATTAATTAGAAATTGAAATGCTAAAAATCTAAGAAATAACAGACTGCTGTCTTCTTGGGCTTCAGACTAATTAATGAACCTAGTCAAACACGTAGCATGACCGTGTCTCCAGGAATTGTCTGCAGACACTTACACATTGATAAGATAAGGTGTTATAATTCAAGGTTGGCAAATTTCTGATGATATATATTATCTGTATACCTTGCTGCATCTCCTACAGTATATAAGTCAGAGCCTCTGCAAAGGAACTTCTTTTACTAGCAAAAATAAAAAATAATCCTCAAGCAGGCATGGTGTTGTGTAACCTTATTTCAGAATCCACAAGTTGGGGCCCAAACAGGGACATCTAGCACCACTGCTCTATGTATCTATGTTGAATTGACCAGAGTTCTTTGCTGGAACTGAAGGAAAATTATTTTATTTTCCTTTGACTTTCAAAGTAAGGGTTGAGAGCTCTGTCAAGACAGCAGGAAGTCCGAGCTAGTGACTACGACATTAGAACCTGAAAATTATTTAAATTCTGAGTAAGTACAAAAGTAGAAAAAGTAATCCTGCTTTTAGTCTTATTTTTTTTATATGTCCTATGTGTTCGTCTCTGACTTAATAAACTTGCATCTTGTGTGTATATGGTCAAACCAGCATAAGATTTTAAAAGGGGAATACTTAATATTGTGGCAGGTACTTTGCAGAAGGCATAACTATTATTCACATATTAGAACTGAAAAAAAATAATTGTGAAAGGTTATAAAGCTTGAAAATTGATAACTTAAGGTGGAAAAGATCTGTGAATGTGGGTTTATTTAGGAATTCCACAATTGGCAATGCTTGTTGAAAGTAAAAAACCCCAAGGGGTTTCCAGCAGAGTTATGTCTCCTAAGTAATATTAAGGAGAATTAAGAAATGAGCACTTAGGACAGTAAAAGTAATTAAGACTTCACACTCTGATTCAGCTGTCTATAAGAATAATTATGATGTCTGCAAATATTTAGATAAATGAAATGTCAACTTGCAGTTCCCTGAATGATTTTTTTTCTTTGTAATAGTGCACTTAAGGAGTGAGAAGGGGGAAAAATAAGACAGCAGTTTCCTTTAACTGCCTGTCTCTCAAGAAAAAAACAAAAGGGATAGTTGTTTGCTTTCCTTACACTATCTGTGCTTTTAAAGGATAACATTTTCCAGTTGTAAAAAATTTAAACAGGCTGGCTTTAACTTGGTAATTTTTCAGTCTCCCAGATCTGTTTGATATATGAATTAAATTATACTTTATTTTTAGTTCATTTTCATATGCAGTTTTACAGAATTTGATCTTGAAAAATGACTTGTTGAGCTCAGTGTTGATATAAAAAAAATCTGGTTTGGTTTCCAGACAAAAAGTGCATTTTATTTTGAAAGATTTCCTGAACTCAATTTCAGGGGAATAACTCAGTGAGAAAAACAGATATATAAAGTTGTGGTCAACATTATTGATATCCTTGGTGTTGGCGGCAGTGGATTACATTTCTGTAACAACGGCAACGACACTAAAATTAAACTGTGCGGGAGAAAGGCCTGGCAATCTACTTCCGTATCTTGCCATGAAAACCCAGTGGATAGTCATAACAAAACAAATTGCACTATAGTGCTGGCAGATGAGACCCTCAGGTTGGAAGGCACTCAACTGGCTACTGGGGAGGAGCTGAAGACTTTTCAGAGTAAGTCTAGCATTTATGATGTGATTGGATCAAAGTCCTCGGGATGTCTGACTGCTGATGTAGCTGCACATGAAATGAGAGTCAGAATCTGTAAAGATGTCTTACATATTGGGACATGGAACATATGAAGCATGAACCAAGGGAAGTTGGAAGTGGTCAAGAATGAAATGGAACATGTACAACTCGATCTGTTGGGTGTCAGCGAACTGAAATGGACTGGCATCAGGCACTTTGCATCTGATGAGCACATGGTCCACTATGCTGGAAATGAAAGACAAAGAAAAAATGGTGTTGCATTTATAATTAAGAAGAAATTTGCAAGAACTGTAATGAAATACAATGCAATCAGTGAACACCTAATTTCTATTCATCTACGAGGAATACCAATCAATACAACTATAATTCAAGTATATGCCCCAACAACAGCTGCAGAAGAGGATGAAGTTGATGAATTCTATGAACAAGTACATGCTGAAATTGACAGAACATACAAATAGGACATCCTGATAGTCATGGGTGACTGGCACACAAAAGTTGGCAACAATGAAAAAGGCAAAGTGGTTGGAAAATATGGACTTGGCGACAAAAATGAAGCTGGAGAAAGACTGATAGAATTCTGCTAGACCAATGATCTATTCATCTCAAACACCTTCTTCCAGCAATACAAGCAGCGACTGTACACATGGACTTTACCCAATGAATTGTACAAAAATCAAATTGACTACATCTGTGGAAGTCAACAATGGAAAAGTTCTATAACATCAAGAAAGCAAGACCTGGAGCTGACTGTGTTACAGATCACCAAATATTAGTATGCAAACTCAAGCTAAAGTTGAAAAAGAGCAAGCCAGTCATGAACGTAGCAAAATATGATCTTGAGAATATACCACCGGAATTTAAAGACTGCCTGCAATGATTTGCTGCTTTACATACAAATGACAGAGCTCCAGAAGAGTTATGAGATGACATCAAGAAGGTTGTGTTGTAAGAAAGTGAGAAATCTCTACAAAAGCTGAAAGAGCAAAATCGGCCTAAATGGATGAGTGATGAAACTTTGAAAATTGCCCAAAAATGCAGAGGAGGAGAAAGAAAGGCAAGCACAATTACTTAAACACTATTGATGATCCCACATCGTATGCCCGTTCACTTCCATTTATATATAAACAGATATATATTTGTAAATAGTTTATTCTGTTCTATTTTATCGTACACTGTTTAGACAATATATTCTGTCTAGTTAATTACTTCGTTCCTTAATACATATACTGTTTTGTTAAGCATTATACTTATAATATGACGTTATTTGTAAAATATGTTCTGCTATCATTATACTTGTACTATGATGTTCATTGTAAAACAAACTTGCTTTGTTTATTGTTGTTCACTGTAAACCGCAACTGAACTCTGGAAGATGCGGTATATAAATGTGTATAAATAAATAAATAAAAGTACAGAACTCCAACGTGCAGCAAAACTAGACAAGGAGAAGTACTACAATGACACATGTAAGGAAATAGAAGCAGAAAATATTAGAGGAAGAACAAGATCGGTTTTCCTAAAGCTATGAGAGTTAAAGAAAAAATTCCAGCCTCGAAATGGAATGTTACAAGATGCTCAAGGATCCATATTGAATGATGCTGAGAAGATCAGGAAAAGGTGGAAAGAATATACAGAGTCATTATACCATAAAGATCAAGTGGACCAACAGCTGTTTCAACCTGTATCTTACTATCCGGAACTATTGGTGATGAAAGAAGTCCAAGCAGCATTGAAAGCCTTATCAAAGAACAAAGCACCAGGCATTGATGGCATTCCCATTGAAGTATTACAGCAATCTGATGCAGCTGTTACCATACTGCCAGGAAATTTGGTAGACAACATCATGGCCGACTGGAAAAGATCTGTTTATATCAATACTAAAGAAAGGTGATCCAACTGACTGTAAAAATTAAAGCATAATTGCCCTGATCCCACATAATTGCTCTGATCCCACATGGGACTTGAACTCCCGGCCCTCCGGCCTGAAGTACCTTGTCCTAACCACTAGGGAGGAGTGGTCTATTGGCTAGGACAAGGTACTTCAGGCCGGAGGGCCGGAAGCTCAAGTCCCACCTGGGGACAGCAATCTCAGGCTGGAGGGACTGGGATTTCTAGTCCTATAGGCACTCCTTGTGGTCTTGGGCAAGCCGCTTAACCCTCCATTGCCCATGATTCCTGTAAGTATTAGCATATGTGTCTCATATCTCCTCATGTTAAATGTATCCCCCAATTGACCGCTTTGACCCGGTGAAAAGCGGGATATAAATACAGCTAAATAAATAAAAAAATAAATAAACATGCTAGCAAGATTCTACTGAAGATTATTTAGCAGAGACTACAACTATACCTGGAATGAGAACTGCCTGAAATGTAAGCAGGGTTCAGGTCTCCCTTCAGCACCCCGCCCTTCTGCCACTAGCACTCAGAATCCTCCTCGGCTTTCCCGCCATATTATTGCAGCTACCCTGGCAAACTTTCCATCTTCTGATCAGCTACTACCTCAGGATTTTTCCACACGCTCTGTTGATGACCAGATACAGATCTGGAACTCATCTCTGTCTGGCGCCCTTGATCACTTGGCTCCTCTTCGCCCTCTCTTACCCCATAGTCCCTCCAAGCACCCCTGGTATCATTCTGGTTTGTATCTCCACATCTACCTATGGTGAGCAGAATGCCTTTGACGTAAACACCCCTCTTCCACCTGTTTTCAACATTTCTGGCTCTGTCACCAACATTACCGTCACCTTATACAAGAAGCCAAATGGAATTACTATTCTCATCTTATCTACTCATCTGCCAACTCTTCATGCTAATTGTTTCTGGTTATGAAGTCACTCTCCACCACTCAGTCCACATCTACTCCTATCAACTCCAGTTCACATTCCCCTCTCAGTCCTTCCCAGTTGGTCACCTTCTTTGCAGGGAAGGTCTTGTCTCTCCGTTCCACCTTTCCCAGCTGTCCATCCCCACTATCCCCTATTCCTCCCCCTTTTCCTCCTCATCCCCTTCTGACTCACACTTGGTCCACATTCTCATCTATCTCTGAAGCTGGTGAAGCTATGAAGCTCTTCCACCAGGAAAACTACATGCCATTTGGGCCCCATCCCCTCGGCCTGGCTCTTAGAGCCCTCGCTTGCTCTTCTCCCATTCATCCAGCTCATTTTGAACAGCCTCACTTCCTGTGTCTTTCTCTCTCCCTGGAAACACACTCTGGTTCGTCCACTGCTGAAAAAACCCTCTCTTGACCCTTCTGCTTTGTCTCACTGTCGACCTCTTTCTAATCTTCCTTTTCTGTCTAAGATTCTAGAACAATTTGTTTTCACACAACTCACTCAGCATTTCAATTCAATTCACTACCTGCACCCTTGTCAATATGGTTTCAGATCTTGACACTGCACTGAATCGATCTTGCTGGCACTTCTTAATGAACTTCACATTTCCACGACGGGTGATGTATCTATTGCTGTCTCCCTCGATCTATCTTCAGCCTTCGACCTAGTCGATCACTTTACTTTTCTCTCCTGTCTCCACGCAGCAGGTATATCTGAGACAGTCCTGCCATGATTTCATTCTTTCCTTTCCTCTTGGTCTTTCTCTGTCTTCTCAAGTACTGCCTCCTCAACTTCACTTCCTCTTACATGTGGTGTCCCACAGGGACCTGTGCTTGCCCCCCTTCTTTTCAATGTCTTTTTGGCCCCCCTTACCTTACAGATTCAAAAGTCCAGATAGTCAGCATATTATTTATACCGATGATGATATTATTCTGCACCACACCTTGCCAGTGGCTCTTGATCTCATTCCACTGAACTCCTGTCTCACTCTGGTCGCTCACTGGCTTTCATCTAATTTCCTGCACCCTAACGCATCTCTGCCATTTGGTTTACCTTTGGCGGCCCCATCCCTGCTATTGCCCTCTCCATCTCTGAGTCCTTGGTTTCTATGGTTACTTCCCTCCTCTACCTTGGGGTTACTTTGGACTTGGCCCTCTCTTTTCACGAGCACATCTCACTTTTGGTGCACCGCTCCTTTTTTGCACTTAGGCAGATTAGAGCTCTGTGCCCCTTTTTGGATTCTTCATCACTCACCACTCCTTCTTTCCCTTGGTGATTTCGCGTCTCGACTATTGCAATTCTGTTTTTGCTGGTCTCCCGTTGTCCCAGCTTCACCGACTACAACTCATCCAGAATACTGCTGCCTGGATCCTGTCACATGCAACTAACTTTCATCACATTACACCACTTCTCATCTGTCTTCACTGGCTTCCTGTCCAATATCGTATCCATTACAAGATCCTAATTTCTGTAGATAAGGCCATATATACTCAAACTCCTCAGTACCTTTCCGATCTCCTCCAATTCCATAACCCAATCCGCAGCCTTTGTTCAGCTCACATAAACTGTCTTCACCTGCCCTCCTCAAACAATGCTCACCTTGAATCTACCTGCCACTCTGCTTTCTTTTTCTTGGGTCCCTCCCTCTGGAACTCTCTCCCATCTGCTCTTTGTCTTGAACCTTTCATTCCCTCGGTTCAAATCTGTCTTCAAAACTCACCTGTTCTTCTCTGCCTTTCACCTTCTCCCTTCCACCTCCTAATTTCTCCTACTGTCCTACCCTCTCTCTATATGTTTGAATGTCTCTGTCCTGTCCACCGATTGTAGTTCTTTTCCTTTCCGGCCACTGGCCTTCTTTCTGAATTTTTTGATATTGCAAACTATTCTGTTGTCATTGAGAGAGGTATAAAAAGTGTACGAATAAAGATAAAGATAAAAGGAAAGGGCGAGGAATGAGAGACATCATCATGGATGTGAGATGGATCCTTGAAAAGACTAAAGAATACCAAAAGGATATCTATTTGTGTTTTATTGACTACAACAAGGCTTTTGACTATGTAAACCATGAGAAACTCTGGGCCACATTAAGAAGCATGTGTATACCAGAACCCCTGCTTGTTCTCTTGCACAACCTTTACTTTGATCAAGAAGCAACAGTTCAAACAGAACAAGGAGAAACAGAATGGTTTAAAATCAGCAAAAGCGTATGTCCCCCTACCTGTTTAATTTATATGCAGAAGAAATCATCAGAGAAGCAGGACTGTATGAAGACAACAGAGGTGTGAAGATTGGTGGGAGACTCATCAACAACCTTTGCTATGCTGATGATACCGCATTACTGGCTGAAAGTGAAGACGATCTGAAACATTTGCTTCTTAAGATCAAAGAACATAGTCTTAAAATGGGGCTGCACCTTAATGTAAAGAAGACAAAGATCCTGACCACTGGCAAAATCAATGATGGAGAAGAAATTGAAATAGTGGATAACTGTAACCTACTTGGATCAACTATCAATAAAGAAACAATAAGCAGTCAAGAAATCAGATGACACATTACTCTTGGTAGAATGGTTATGAAGGACCTAGACAAGATTCTCAAGAGCAGAAATATCTCTCTCCATACAAAGATTCAACTTGTTCAAGCCATGGTATTTTCAATAACATCATATGGATGCAAAAGCTGGACTGTGAAAAAGATAGACAGGAAGAAACTTGATGCCTTTGAATTATAGTGCTGGTGATGAATACTGTGTATACCATGGACTGCCTGAAGAACAAACCAGTCAGTACTAGAGGAGATCAAACCTAAGCTTTCTTTAGAAGCTCAGATGACAAGATTTTGACTTTCATATTTTGGACACATCATGTGAAGAGAGAGATCATTAGAGAAAGACATCATGCTTGACAAGGTAGAAGGTCAATGCAAAAGAGGAAGGCCAGGAATGAGATGGATCGATACAATAACAGCAGCTATGGGTGCCACTCTGTCAACAATGAGCCACTTGACTGAAGACCACACACAGTTTAGGACAACTATCCAGAGGGTTGGCACGAGTCAACACCGACTCGACGGCATTTAACAACATAACAACAACATGTCATCATAATATTTTGATAGTATATTCAAAGGTATACAACAAAAAAAAAGATGTCTGTGCAACTTAGGTGTAGTAATGTCTGAGAAAAAACCCCCAAAATATGACCTGGATAGGAGTAATGGCACCCTTCATTAATATTTAGATGCATAATCCTTGGCAGTGATGACGGACTCCAAATGTTCTTGTAGCCATCTATAAGTTTTGTACATCTGTCTGCTAGTAGTTTCTCCCACTCTTCAACTGCAATTTGTTCCAGCTTATGAATGTTTCCAGGATTCCTTTTTACCAATGGCAGATTTTTGCTCTTTCCAAAGGATCTCGATTGGATTGGGATCAAGACTCATTGCTGGCCATTTTAAAACAGTCCATTTTTTTCTTTAGGAAAACCATCCTTTTGTACTTTTGGATGTATGTTTTAGGTCATTGTCCTGCTGGAGGATCCATGACCTTCGACCCAGTCCTATTTTTCTGACACTAGGTAGCACATTTCACTCCAAAATACCTTGGTAGTCCTTTGACTTCATGATTACAAGAACAGAAATTACACCTTAACATCCATAAGAGGTGACAGGAAAAACAATTACGATAAAGTCACATGTAGTGCCTGTGGGAATTGAATCTTTACTCTTTTGGGTACTAGGCAATTGCCCTTGACCACTAGTGGTAGGACAGGAGCTGTGGTCTGCAGGTGGTCTGGAGGCCAGGCAGGATGCTGTGAGGACTGTGGTGTGTCCCATGCTGTAGAAGATGCAGAGTGAAAAAAGTGTTGTCAGGATCTGAGAGTGACATGTAGAATGATGGATGAAGGAAGTTAATCATCCACATGACCAGATCATGATGAATAATGACCATGCATGGATCCAGGAATGTGGCAGACTGGAACCAAGGTGCCGGATTGATATACATGTTGCTACCACTGATGGCATGGCCTAACCAATATCACTGTGGCCAGTGTTCCTCATATGCAACTATGTACATATCATGGTTTTCACCAGATCCACACTTTGGGTATGCACAGTCGGAGCTAGGCAGGTGTCAGTAATGTGTAGACAGCCTGCAGCACAGAACAGAGATGGGGAGTGTACTCAATCATGTCCCAACAGTGGGCATATAACTGGCAGTGCAAGACAGAGCTGCAGATAGAAGAGAGCATACCATACATGTCCCCAAATGTGTATCATTCCCTCTATAGGCCCTGCTCAGCTGTCACATAGTGACACCATGCCCCCGCAGTCCAGTATGCACATTGTGCACAGGATCTAGCAAGGTTGAGAGCCAGGAGATAGAAGCAGTTCCCCAAAATGTAGGACTGCTGTATGTGAGTCCTACATAGAACATCCTGGATGAATGACACCCATTCAGACACACAACAAATACCTCATGAGGGGGCAGCATATGTGAGAAGTGATGGGCAGCCAGGGGTCTACCACTATCCACATCAGAAGACGTCATGCACATGGGTACAGCATGTGTTGGCCAGCACCATTGCAGGTACCTGCCATGTGGCAATCCCAGGAGCAGAAGGATGTGCACAGAGTTGCAGCAGGGGTGGGATGATGACACCTGTCCCTGCACCGCCCATAGATGGCCAGACCAAGGGCCCATAGAGTTGCAAATATAACTGCGAGGGCTCACATATCACCACATTCTGCCCCCCAGGCCAACATGTTTCCAGAGGATAGTGGTCAGCTAACCAAACATTGGACCACATACAGCAGGCAGTCACCCTGGCTATCACATCCCCAAAATGGCTACCCAGCAGGCACGACTCAAGTAATCCCTAGAGTCCAAGTACCAGATGGCCAAATCACATCAGAGGAGCACATCCCCACAGCTGGTACCAACATAAGGGGAATGTGACAGCTGATGCTCTCCAGTTTCACCCAGCTTCACACAACCCCATGTTCAGATCATGCAAGACCAGCTAATCAAAGCAAAGTAGTACAGGCAAGAGCAGAGAGGCTCCCCATAGTCCATTGTCCACCTGGGACCCTGCCATCCCCATAGGCCAGTACCAATGGGTACGCAACCACAACCCTACCCTCGGGACATACATGGTATGGGCCTGACAGCTGCATACATACTGCCACTAACCATGTAACCAGGGTAACCACATGGCCGACCACATCAATGCCAGGACATACTGGTACCTGATACTTTCTCTGCTGGGATATGTATAGAAGTCAGCAGGCAGCATGTTCAGACACAGCCTGGCAAATGCCCACATCACAGGAACTCATCCCCTTTGCTGTACCTACTGTTCCCCTCTTTGCCTCCCTTACACAGCTGTCCCAGAGAATGAGTCACCATCCCCCTCACCAAAGGAACCCATTGAGGAAGTGGAGGAGAAAGATCAGCAGCAGCAGCTGCAGTCAGTTGTCCCCGACAGGTGGCGCCAGCAAAGACACAGTAGCCCCAGCAGCAGAGCTAGCACCAAGGCTACCCCAAGCATCTCTAGCCCCATAGTGCTATCCAGCTCCTCCCCTTCGGAGAAGAGTGGGGAGGATGAGGAGAGGTACCTGGTTCTCTGGAAGGGGAGGGGCTCGATAGCACCCTACATCTGGGGGATAAGCCTCTGAAGGGTGTAGGCCAGGTGCCCTGGGGGAGGCAGTGGCACAGGTGGAGTGGCTAGGGGCAGCAGAGGCTAAGACCTGCCAAGAGATGTCTGTGGAGGAGGATGCAGAGGTCCACATGATTGAGGAGGGAGAGGTCACAGAGGAGGTGGGGCCTTGGGAGGGGGATGTGGGGGTGTGTGATGAAGGTCCCTGCAGGTGGGGGAGCTGAAGGAGTCTCCATCAGATACCAGGGGTGGGGGGAGGAGGAGGTGAAAGGGTTGGGCTTGGGAGGAGGGAGGATGGGGGGGGGTTGGGGGAGGAGTTTGGGGATGGGAGTGGAATAGGGTGGGAGTGGAGATGGAAATGGGCCTGGGGAAGAAGGAGGTGTTGGGGGGCTGCAGGAGGAGTGGGAGATGGGAGCAGAGTGGGGGTAGGGCATGGGAGTGTGCTGAGGGGGAGGGTGGGGATGGGAGCAGCTGGGGTTGGGAGTGCAGATGGGGGGAGGTGACAGCAGTTGCTGCCCACCTCTCCTCCAGCTCTGGTGCATCATGAAGAGGCACTAGCGGCTAGTACAGCCAGTGAGTGCTCTGTGCTGCAGGATCTCGCTACCATGACCAGGACACTAGATCGCATCATGATGCACCTAGAGGGCATGCCAGGGGAGATACATGGCCTGAGGCAGGAGTTACACTACCTTACAGAGACACATACTTCCCCTCCAGGCCCTCCAGCTGGGGTGGAGGGGGGGGGGAGGAGGGCCAATGGGCTGCCTGGGTCACGGGGACCATGTCCCCATTACCTGATGGTCTATAGATGGGCAACATGCTAACATGCCAGCTATGTCACACACATCCACAACTGCTATTGTGACGACCATAGCGGTGACATGACATCCAATGTCACCCATGTAATGGCAATGAAATACTATACAGAATTTAACAAATGTGCGTGAACGTTGAATACGCTGGTCTTCACTGCTCCCATCATTCTTTGTCAGAGGGGGGTACTGCATCATTCACAGCACAGTGCAAGGACTGCCCCCAATCTGAAAATGATGCCTCTGAGAGTGGTGGTCTAGGGTGTGCCATGCCCACAGAGTGTACTGTACAGCCACTGTAACCCACTCAGGTGTAGCTGGCCAAGGTTGAGAACACTAACAATATGGGGCCCATGTGGTACACTCAAAGGTGCAAAATATCCAATGGCATAACATGTCCATGTGCCTTATGGAGTTGGCGGCAAGGGCACTGGGCAGGGGTGATAGGTGGACCAGGCCTGTGTGAGGGGAGGAGGGCCTGTGCTCACATAGCACATAGGTCAGTGGGGCACTGGCCAGATGAGTGGATGTCAGCTGCACATGGGTCTGTCTGTGGAGACTGAGGGTGCCAGAGGGGGAGCTGCAGTGGATGTGCAGAGTTGGTGGTTCCTGGGAATGGCCAACGGATACCGTGGGAATGGAGGTGTGGTGCCAGTGTAGGGTACCCAAGCTACCCAACCCGATGTCAGGGTTGCATACACGAACACACCTTGCCAGACAGACTAGGTTGGGGTGAGTCAGCAGGGGACTTCCAGAAACACACTGCAGTTGGAAATAGGGGAGGATGTGCACCTAGAATGTCAGGACCGGCCCATGTACAGATGGATTGCAGTAATGAACAATTGCTAGATAACAACAGGAGATATATTGAATCACCCATGCTAGGCAACGTATCCTGTGACGATGGTGTGGACATCCCAATGGTAACACATGCACAATGCACTAAGCCTAGTCAGTACAGTAGGATGTAACTGGCCTCCATGTTCATGACAGCATAGCCATCTACCTGGCCTCCATTTCCCATCCCATCCCCCTCTCCACAGGTTCCCCCCTAATATCTCCCGCCACCCCCAGCCCACTCCCAACACCTCCCCCTGAGGGGACCATGGACAGGGGCTTGGGTCTTAGCAACTCTGGACTCTAAGAAAAAGGGGAACCTTTGCAGACAACATAAGGAAAGCCACAGCTTCATATCCATTTATGCATGCAGTGGAGATGTCCACCAGCTGAGACCCTCCTCTTACCTCTTCTCCAGTTGAACTCTAGTGATACAAGTACAGTTTATGGCACTTCCTAATTCCCTCCTCTATGCCATGGAATATACAGTGTACCCCACAGCATTAGTCCCTTGCCTCCATGACTTGATAAATAAGCTAGAGTGGATGGACAATACCAAGTTTGCAACCTCCTTCACAGCACATCAAGTTGTAAGGCTCCTCTTTGCTTGAAGTGTATGTCACATGGTTAAAGTACATAGCATAGTAACAGAGCAGTGGTGTTACTACTGGTGAAAGATATAAGTAAGTAAGCACTGGTCTCCATTACTCATGTTGTGAGACAACATAGTGCAGACCTGATTGCTTTGCCTCAATTAGAAACATAGAAACATGACGGCAGAAAAAGATCACATGGCCTATCTACTCTACCCATCTATATCAACCACTACAAGAGTCCCCTTTTCTTTCCTTTGGAGAATTGTTGCTATTACATTTATTTAGCCAGCTTTGTATACCACCTTTCCTTCAATCAAAGTGAACAATGTTACCATTAAACCCTCTAACTCTAAGCCATTAGTAAAAATGCAGGGCTTGCAAGCTAAAGGGTGCTGCCCAGCTACATGTGAGAAGGAGATTGGCCTGAGAAAGGGCCTGCAGTGGATGAGGAGCAGACAGGAATATGACACTGGACCAAGAGTACTGGACCGTTATGCTTAGTCATGGTGATGGGCCATGAGCTCTAGAAACCAGCCAATAGGAACAAGGACAGATATGCTGCTAGAGCAGGAGATAGGAGCATTGCTGTGCACAATACATGTCTGACACGGACGTGAAATATTTTCAGAATGACACACCTGCACCGTGCCCCATCAGGTCTGTGTCTGTGACGTCTGAACATCTGCCATATCTGATTATGAAGCATGTGCCTCATTAGCACGTCTGTCACCTCCTTAAATTGCACAACTCCATGTGGCCATGTGGTCTTTTTCTGCTGTCATGTTTCTTCGTTTCTATCAGAGTATATCAAAAGGAAAAAAGGGAACTATTGCAGTAGTTGATATGGAAGGGCAGATTAGATAGGCCATGTGGTCTTTTTCTGCCGTCATGTTTCTATGTTTCTAACTCACGCTTGGGACTGCTACTCATTGCGTTGCTAGAGCAGCTCTGCTGTAGTTGAAAATGAAACATTGTATTTGGCTCAAAGATATTCCAGTTGTATTTGTTCCTTTCACTTGAGACATGAACCTGAGAAGGGCTTTGCAGCTCCTCCCACAACACCCTCATCCCATGCCCATCCCCGGCCTCCCTCCCACCTCCACTCCACCCCACCCCACTTCCCTTGACATCCGTGGGCGACTCCTCGTCCCTCACACAAAATGAGTTTGCATCAGGTTCTGGTGGGCCACAAATCCCCTCCTGAAGGGCCTGTCCACGGGGCACCTACAGGACAACAGTTTCATCATCATTGTCCTCTGGGGGTATGTCTGCCCTGTCTGGCATTGAATACCTGTGCTGTAGCATATAATTGTGGAGCATGCAGCAGGTAAGGAATAACTGGCACATCTTCACAGGTTTGTAGAGCAGCACACCGCCAGAGTGATCCAGGCATTGGAAGTGGCTCTTCAATTGTCCAAAGGGCCACTCTATGATGCCCCTGGTCCACCTGTGTGCATGATTATCCTGCTCTTCTGCTGGTGTGCAGGGATGGACAATGAGAGTCATCAACCAGTACCGCAGGGGGTATCCTCTGTCACCTGCATAAATATAAGGAGGAAAGCACTGGTCTCAGTGATGTGTGCTGAGGCACATTGTTGGGGATGTGGAGGAACATCAGTGCCTGGTGTGGCATTGTAATGTATAGGAGTGACATATAGCAACCAAGGAGATGTTGGCATATTGTCCATGGCCCAGTAGAGTGGGCAGTCAGTGCCCCTGCACACCTCAAGGGGATGACATCCCTCCAATGCACAGGAGCCATAAACCCCACAGAGATCCTTTGGGACAGGACATGCATCTGTTACATTCCAATGTGGTGCTGCACACTGGCAGCACTCATCGTTAGATGGCCACGGAGGACCAAAACACCCACTCCAGCATCTCTTTAGCCCTGCAGCACTGCTGATATGGGTCAGTGAGCTGGGCTGTAGTCCGCAATGCCCCCCCACATATGTGAGTGGCACACATGGGCCCCTCCGAGGTGTGGGGCCATGGGTATGAATGTGTGAGTGTGTGTGTGTGTGAAAGTGAGGTGACAGGGGGGTGCTGTAGCTGCTGGCACTGGGAGTGGTCCAAAGGTTGAACAGGCACTGGCCCAATATTGGGGAATGGAAGAACAGGTACAGCTGGACTACTGATACAGGTGGGCTGGGACTAGAACAGGGCCTATGCTGATGATTGGGGAGATTGGGACTGGGAGGGAGCAGACACGGGGACAGCTAGAATGGGGGAGATTGGGCAAGTTGCTGCAGTAGGAGCTGGGGGGAGTGGATATAGGGACTGGGGGAGAGTGGATAGGGAGGGAACAGATATGTTGTGTTGGAGATACGTCAGAGGTCCTACGATGGGATAAGGCAACAGGGTGGGGCATGAGAAGGAATGCTGGGATTGGTGGGGGATTGGCAGAAGTAATGCATATTCCTGATGGAGGAAACTGGGTGGTGGGAGGGATCTAGGGGACACAGAGGTGGAAGAGAAATGAGGGGAGGACTGGACTGGGGGCTGGTCATGTAATTGGAATTTTGTGAATGAACAGTCACCGAGAGAGGCAGGATGGAGGTCTGCAATTGAGTGACTGACTGAGTATGGAACGGAGTGTAAGGGACAACATCAACTGAATGTCCAGGATGGCAGGGGTGTATGTGGACAGAATATTGACAGACGGCCAGTTAGGGTGGAAAATGATAGGTGGGTAGTGGGCAGTGCAGAGATAGGAACAGACACAGATAATGGATGATAGAGGGACTGGGGCCATCGTGACAGCAGCATTAGATGCCCAACAAACACATGGGTATATACCAGAGATCTGCTATCACATCTCATCACTGGCATATATCCACCGTGCTACATGTGCTCCACTGTTCTTGCGCTGTGTTTGATATAAGCGGACACGACTGTCTTTGGTTCATATCTCCAATGTCATGCTGCAGTACAGGTCTGCCTTTTGGTATTCCCATCTCCCAGTTCTGATTATGTTGTCAGATGTCTTCTATCATGCTCCCTGGTCCTATATTTCTGGATGGCCCGTCAATTGTGCCTTTGTGACAGATCTGTGCTATGCTGTCCATGTACTTGCTGTGTTGTGGACCCACGTATTCTGTTTTCCAGGAATGCAATGTTGTGATGTCATATTTGTTGTGCTACCTAGTGCTAATTGGGGTTGAGTGCTGTGAGTGTCCTGGTAATGCTGTTCTGATGTAGTAGGTTTGCAAGGTGCAGGTGAGCTAGGTTGGGACTTCATGCACCAGGCAGCTGGCACTGGGGGTTGGTACTGCTGAAATATGGCAGCATGTCTTTAACCACACTGGTCATGCAAATGGTTCTCAGACAGTCAGTACGTGGCATGTGTCCTACAAGTTGATGTGCTTTCACATATCTGCATGTGTGGTCCATGCTGCAACACCCAGTCATGTCTATGTTGTGATGGTCATGCAACCTACCCCAATGTCATTGTTCACTAACATGTGGCCTGTGGTGGTCCCCTTCAACTGTGGCTTTGCACTTGTAATAGACATCATACACAGTTTGGCATAGAATATTAGTTTTCAAGGGGTGGAGGGGTAGCCTAGTTAGGGTTCAGCAACTGCCTAGTGCCACACAGATCAAGGGCTTGATTCCCACTGGCACTCCTTGTGACCTTCCGCTTCTGGCTAGATATTGCCAGGACAGCCTGGAGGCAGCTGGGTGGCCAGGTGTCAGCACTGACATATATAAAAATGCAGGAAACATTGATCTGCACACTTAGGGCAGTCACATCACTGCTGCCTCCTGCGACTCTACAGTCTTTGGGTGTCCTTGGCAATGTATAAGCAGAGGTAGCTTGCCAGACCTGGTTTGCTGAGGCAGTGGAGGGTGAGGTGACATGTCCACAGTGACACGGGAAGGCAGTGGGAATCAAACTCATGATCTATCAATTACTGGGCAGATGCTGTAATCACCTGGCTACTCCTCCACTCAGAAACTAGAACAGCAATACTGTGTCCCAGTAGATATGCTGCTATTTCTGCTAATATGACCCTGCAAGTGGTCTCTGCACATGCTCCAGCAACACCCTTAACCGCCCCTGCATACCTGCCCACATCTGCTAGCGGGGGGCACTGCCAGCCTGCTACCCCATAGCACCCTGTGTTCAGGTGATCCCCAGTGCAGGCCTGTGTGAGCATGTAAGGTGAGATCTCTGTGTCCCATTACCCTAGTAGCCAGCCACTGGAGATGGCTCCACTCTCAAAGGTGGCATGTATCTCATACTATCTGAGTATGTAGGAGTCATCCAGGTGATCTCAACCTATGTAGTACAGATGACCTGCATATTTCCCTGCATATTCATGGAGTGGTATGCCTTCCTGTTGTGGTATGTGGCCTTATACTGTCATGATGGCCTGAGAGCCACATGCTTACAGTCTATGAACCCAAGGACAGATAGGAATCCAGCCACCTCATAGAAATGCACCATAACCTGTTGTCTCTATTGTGGTGTTTGCGGTGAGGTGATGTAGTTTGAAGCATGCCCCACAAAGGGCACTGGACAGGGTGAGTAGCTGCTATATGGCTTCCCTCTTCACATGCAGCTTCTATTCGACACATGTGTCTCTGATTTAGACTACACATCCTCCCACCATCACCCCCTGGTATTGACATGCCCAGAGATGCATATACCCTGCATGTGTATCCATCTCTGGACACAGATATGTCTCTGACCTGCCCACTCACTGGCCTTCTGGGATATATTCCTGCTCCTGTGTCCTCATGCTGTGCTGGGTGTTGCATCCTCAGCAAGGCAACATGGGGAAACGTTTACACCACCATGGTACAGCGCCACTCCAGATGCAGTTGGTGTGGCCAAAGGTACCATGAATATTGCTGTTAGCTAATCGTGCTCATGACGATCAGGATGTGTGTGTAACTGATGGGATGCACCAGTGACAGGGTACAACTGTCACGGGACATGGATGGGTGCTGATAGGGCTGCACAGAGGGCACCATGCCACAGGGTCATCATATCTGCAATGGGGGGTGATGTGAGGTCAGGGGAGTGAATGCAACAGCTGGCCCTGCCTTGAACGGCAGTCTGACAAGCACACTGAGGTACAGTCAACTGCCTGACATTTGGTATTGGGTGGTACTAGGCACATTGCTCCTGTTCTGGCACTGTTGCCCACTCCAGTTACCCATGGAGGCACTGGCACTGGATACCTAGCAGGATGTGACATGGTCCCCATGCACAACCTCTTGGACCAACACATTGTCTACATGACTCCACTGCTACGTATCTTGTATATCCTACGGCTGCTGGGGACTCCACCTCTGTTGTGTCAGCTCTATATGTGATTGCTACCAGAGAACTATTGGATATGCTGTAGTACTTCTCTGATTGACAGGCACGAGTGCATCCACAGAGAGGGGGTCTGTGGCAGAAACGCGGGCCTGGACGACAGCGCTTTATATACGCATGTGTGTCCGGATGTCCATGTGCATAACATATTCTGGTGATTTCCACGTCACTGCATATGCCCATTTAAACGCTTTAAAATGTGGACACCATTGGTAGCCCTGCCCCGTGGTTTGTGCGTGCTTCTGGTTGCCCTCTACTTTGACAAGTATATGGCTCCCAAGGTGGCCTCACAAAAGCCTAGGGAGTTCACATGCCTGCTAGAGGAGATCCTTGGGGACTGAGATCCTCATGGGCAACAAAGGAGACTAAGGTTGGGGGCTTATGGGTGGCAGCAGAGGTGGCTTGCCATATGCCAGAAAAGTAATGTGATCTATCACAATAACTGTGAGATTGAGGACATGAAGCAGAAGTGGCAGCAGGTGCAGATGGATACTTGCAAGATGACCAGATGTACTGGACCAGATGGGCAGGCTTAGCCCTTGACTGAGTTAGAGCAGCGGGTCCTGGGCACTGTGCACACTTCTGCTATGGAGGGCATTGGAACACTTGACACATCACTGTCCGCACTGGACAGGGTGAGTAGCTGCTGTATGGCTTCCCTCTTCACATGCAGCTTTTGTTCAACACATGTGTCTCTGATTCAGACTACACATCCTCCCACCATCACACCCTGCATATTGTTCCAGATCCTGATCCTGTGCTATACACAAACCTCCTACCCACTTGACAGGATTGCTGCTGAGCAATACATTACACACATGATATGCCACATTCACTCATGACTGGGACATGGGTGTCCAGGTTTCCGGCACACATAATTGCCATTGGACAAATTCTCCCCCCTTATTTCTTTGTTGGGAGACAATATGGGGAACAGTCTTATATTATGTAAGGTGTTTGTTGGTACTGCTGTGGGTTGCTATTTCCCTTATGTTGACCAGATGCTGAATTTGTGTGTGTTCTGTGGGATTTGCAGCTGCTACACCTATGTGGACACAGCAGGCATTCCCAGTCACAGCTTGGGGGGGGGGGGGGTTGGTGTCGCAGTGGGCATCTATGGTGATGCAATTCACAGGAGGCATGCACTGATAACTGAGAGTGTGGGGTTTGGTACTGCTCAGGGATGTAGCTCATGCTTGTAGGGCTCTGCTGTCTATTTGGGGGGCTCTGTGGTTGTGGAACTAATGTTGTGTACTGGTTGTTCCCTTTTTAATTGTGCTGCATGGCACACTGGGACAGCAGCCCCCATCTAACACTGTCATCCTGTTTTTCAGAGGTGTCTGGTGTTCTCTCATACACCGACACTCCTGTGTGTGTGATGGGCGCATCATTCAGTGTCAGATACGTCTTTGTTCTTTCTGTCCACAGGGACAGATGCAGCTGCAGGACCAAGCACTGCCCCAGATCCTGCCACCACCCCTGCCGATCCTCCAAAACACTTACTGCTACCTCTAGCGAGTCACCCCATGTGGGGGATCAGAAATCTGTGGTGCTGGCTGGTGATGACCCTGCTCACCACATCAACGAGCAGGAGGATGTGGGTACAGCTGCTGATGTGGACCAGCTTGCACAATCACCAGAGCCCCCTGAGAGGCAGGGTGCGGATCTCCGTAAGCGTCACTGTCATCAACATACCTCCGAACATATACTACTGCGTACAGAGTGATTGCTCGCCCACAATGATTCACATGCTGAATGGGGACAGGCAAAGCTGTAACTCTTGTGCTATAGTGTGGCTCTACAGGAGTGCCAGCTGGCTGCAACTGAGCACCTGGATACGTCTGTGTGCTGCCTGAATGTGAGCATTGATTGCCTTCTGACACAGCTGGCTCAGATCCCATCCCTGTGCTGGGACACCTCACAGCCTGTGGCCCCAACTGCTTCTCACACCACTTCCACCACATGCACTCTTGCACCAGAGTCTGTACCTTCTACCAGCAGGGTCAGCACATGTGCCAGTGCAAGGGCTGCTTCAGCAGCAGACTCAACTGCTGCAGCACCCTCCAATATTTTGGGCCCTGTTCCTCAGAACACAGGCCCTTTGTTGACCTTTCCTCTCTTACGTGAGGGTCTGGTGGAGAGGAGTGAGGACAGCAACAGTTCAGGGTCCAACAGCACACTGCCATCCACACCTGTCAGTACCATCGAGCCAGCAGTTGGGCATATGCCCTCTGGGAGGGGAGATGGAGGGGGACCAAAGTAACTGTCATATGGGGGGCCTGGTGTGTGTGTTTAGCAAGGGGTGGGGTTGCTGTTCTGTTGATGCAGGTGGTAGGTGTAGGGATTGCTGCTGGTGATGTATGGTGGGATATGTGGAGGCAATGGAATGTAGGGGTGTGGGCACACTTGGGGGTCTGAATGCACATGGGTTTGACTGGGGTATGTGGGTGTGGTGGGTTGGGCAGAGAGAGGCATTTGTCATTGCATGCATGGGGGGGCTGCTCTACCTCTGCTTATGCTACTATTAAATGCATTTGTGTCAGTCCTACTTGTCTCCATGTCTCCTTCCGCCTCATTCTGCAATGCTGCTCACTTTTGCACATCCTTTGGGCTGCTACTGGTTGCCATTGGCTTGGCAACTGCTCCCATCTAGGTGTGTTTCACTAGCTGCAGTCATGGTAGTTTGTCCTATTCCAGTAACAGTGGCATTGTGTGCTATGCTAGGTTTTTTTTCTAAGTCCTGCCCTTACACCACATTCCTTATCGTTCCTCCAGTTCAGTCCTCTACATCTGGGTTGTCAACCTCCTCCTGCAGCTGGAGACTGGTATGTCAAACTTATGACATCACTGGATATAGCCTGCTGTGCTCGCTCTCTCCCTCCAGTGTTACCAGTCTCCATGCAGCAGGAGGACGTTTTGAGCCCAGGAGAGGGCTCACTGGAGTGACAGATAAGGAGAGTGTAGGATTAGTTTAGTTAGCTTGGGGTCTTTAAAAAAAACACAAAAAAACCCAACAACATATATAGGAGAGTATTCCTTACAGGGGTTCTGTATCTTTAAAAAAAAAAAAAAAGAAGGGGATTTTAGCATACCGGGATTAGATCACTGCCTGTCAGCCACCTTTCCACAGGTCGACGCCAGGAATGTGTGTGGGGCGGTAATCGGAGGATCTCTCCCCCCGGACATTACGGGGGAGAGCTCCTGGTGACTTGCCTGTAGTCTGCCGGGCCGCCACCGCACTGGCTGCGGCTCCGGAGAGCAGGAGCGCAGTAGACGCTTTGCGGCACAGGCTGCCCCGATCCGGTGCCGGCGCTGTCCGTCGGACTCTGAGACACTGCAGACCTGCCCGGTAAGCCCAGAACCGGGGCAGGCAGCAGTGTAAAGGCAGGCCGCACGGTGAATTCTCCCACCGTTGGAGTACAAGCGGTTTGGCGCCTTTTTCCTCGGCCCGGCTCTTCGGCGGCCATTTTAACTGGCGCGAAGGACCGCGTGGCGGAGCTGCAGTCGGGCCTCTTAGTGAGCACGCCAGCTTTACTTTTCAGGGGTAGCGCCTCCTGGGGTAGCTGGGGGGGTGTTTTCCCTTTGTTTTTTATTTCTTTTGCTTTTGTTTTATTTTACTGTCGTTTTTTCCCGCGATCACAGAGTACCGCGGGGGGGGGGGGGGGGAAAGCAGATAGCCCTTAGCACGGTGGCAGTTGCCTGGGGCTGTTGGCAGGCTTCTCCCTCAGCAGCCAAGGTAGCTTTGGTTTTTAGGGCCCCCGGTCTAGCAGATTGTCCTTTTGGGTGGCTTCTGGGTCCAGGGGTAAACGCCGGTAGGTTTATAACAGGGAGACCACAGTGTGCGGTCTGTGGCACCCGTAGGGGCACAGTAGCGGAGTCTGGCGTGTGCCGTGGCTGTGCTTCTCTGTCTTCCACGGTGGAACAGCTCATGGAAGTCAGAGAAGAGTCAGAGCCCACGGGGGTGCCGTCTGTTCAGCTGGCGGCGCCTCCTCAAGACCCTGGCCAGGCCGTTCCTGTGGAGGAACAGGCTGGTCCCTCGGCTCTGTTCTTGGAGCGGCAGCCGGAGGCTTTGACGGAGTTTTCCACGGAGTTTGTCTTAATGTTGCACAAGGCCTTTTGCTTGCGGCGCCAGGGTCGCTTAGCGGAGGCTGAGCGCAGTTCGCTGTCTGCTGCGCAGTAGGCGTCTGCGAGGGAGGGACTAGAGGGTCCCTCGGCCCCGAAGAGGGCTAGGACCAGGGCATCCTCGGGGTTGGACACTGACTGGCCGGAGTTGGACGAGCCTGACTGGGAGGCTGAAGAGAGGGCCCAGGATCTGGAGGAGGGTGAGATCCTGGAATCCGAGGAGCAGTCTAAGATCATTCGCCTTTTTCGGAGAGAGGAGCTTCCAGCGCTCATCACCGAGTCCCTTCAGGTGCTCAATCTGACGGCTCAGGCGTCCGCGGAGGACGACGTGGAGGATCCTCTCATTCAAGTGGTGCGGCAAACGCAGGTGGTGTTTCCTCTGCACAAGGTGGTCGATAAAATGATCCAGGAGGAATGGAACCAGCCGGAGGCGGGACTGAGAGGCGTCCGCACTATGGCTAGGCTTTATCCGTTAGCGGATAAGGATAAGGACAGGTTTAAAACACCACGGGTTGATGCGGTGGTGTCGGCGGTTACCAGGAAAACTACCATTCCGGTAGAGGGTAGCGCAGCTTTGAAGGATGCGCAGGACCGTAGAGTAGATGGCTTTTTGAAGCAGACGTTCGAGGCGGACTCTCTCGCGCTGCAGGCGTCCGTCTGCGGAGCCTGGGTGGCGAGGGCATGCTTGCACTGGGTTCAGCAGTTGCGTCGCTCGCCTCCGTTGGATCTCAGTGAACTCCAGGAGCTCGGGCGTCTGGAGTCCGGTGTGGCTTATTTGGCAGATGTGCATTATGATTTGGTCAGGGCCCTTGCTAACAGCACGGCTTCCGTGGTGGCCGCTCACAGGTCAGTGTGGCTGCATAATTGGGCGGCAGATGGTTCCTCTAAATCACAATTGGGTAAGCTACCGTTTAAGGGGCAGTTACTTTTTGGAGAGGACTTGGATAAGTTGGTTAAGGAGTTAGGGGAGTCCAAGGCGGGTAGATTGCCTGAAGATAAGCCGAAACAGGGGAAGGCCGGTCAAGGCTTTCACGGTCAGTTTCGTGACTTTCGCAGATTTCGGGCATCGAGATATGGTGCCTTTCAGAGGGGCCGTTTTTCCACCCGCGGTCAAGGATTCCGAGGTGCGACAAGGGGTTTCGCCTCGAGCACCGTTTCAGCAGTTCGTAAGTCGCAATGAGATGAGGCGGGTCCCGGTGGCGGATGCTCCTATTGGAGGGAGGCTTCGGGAGTTTCTGTCCGCCTGGACCCTCATCACCTCCGACCAGTGGGTCCTCGAGATCATTCAGCATGGTTATGCCCTGGAGCTAGCGAGGCCCGTCCGAGATTCCTTCGTCTTGTCGCCATGCAGGGGACCCGGAAAAACTCTTGCGGTTCGCGACACTTTGGACCGCCTTCTGTGCTTACGAACGGTGGTGGAGGTACCGAGGCAGGAGTACGGCGTGGGTCGGTATTCCATATATTTCGTGGTGCCAAAGAAAGGCGGGGTGCTGAGGCCTATATTAGACCTCAAGGGCATGAATCGGTGTCTGCGGGTGCCCCACTTCCATATGGAGACGTTAAGGTCGGTTATCGTCGCGGTCCGTAAAGGGGAGTTTCTAACGTTCTTAGATCTCACGGAGGCTTATCTGCACATTCCCATCTGAGAGGCTCATCAGTGGCTCTTAAGGTCCGCCTTGCCCTGGGGGCACTATCAATTCCGGGCGTTGCCCTTTGGCCTGGCAACGGCGCCGCGCACTTTCACCAAGATTATGGTGGTGGTGGCGGCGGCGCTGCGCAGGGAAGGTATCCTGGTGCACCCGTATCTCGACGATTGGTTGATTTGGGCAAAGTCAGAGACGGAAAGTCGGCAGGTGACCAACAGAGTGGTCAAGTTTTTGCAGGGGCTTGGCTGGGTGGTAAATCCAGACAAAAGCCATCTGCAACCGGTTCAGGTTCTCGAGTATCTGGGGGTCCGGTTCGATACTCTCAGGGCGCTGGTTTTTTGCCACTCAAGAGGGCGCAGGCGCTGCGCAGGTTGGTTCGTTCGTTCCGGGCCACGCCCGCCCCGACGGCGTGGTTCTATCTCCGAGTACTCGGCACAATGGCGGCAACCCTGGAGGCAGTTCCGTGGGCCAAGGTGCATATGCGGCCACTGCAGAGAGCATTACTGCGGCGGTGGTCGCATCAGGTGGATTCCCTGAGCAAGCGGTTGCCCTGTCCCCTCCAGGTACGCCGGTCCCTTCAGTGGTGGCTGCTTCCGTCTTCGTTGGCGGCGGGCATGCCTCTGGAGCAACCGGAGTGGGTTCCGGTGATGACGGATGCCAGTCTGTCGGGCTGGGGAGCCCACTGCGGAGGACAGTTTGCACAGGGTTACTGGTCTCCTCTGGAATCGATGTGGTCGATCAATCGGTTGGAATTGCGAGCGGTGGCACGAGCCCTGGAGGCATTCGAGCAGATGGTGTTGGGGCGTGCCGTTAGGATTCTCTCCGACAATTCGGTGACGGTGGCTTACATCAATCGTCAGGGAGGCACCGGCAGTGCAGCGATGGAAGCGGAGTCGGACTTGCTGTTTGCCTGGGTGGAGAGTCGATTGACGGCTCTTTCAGTGGCACACATTGCAGGAAGGGACAACGTGATGGCGGATTTTTTGAGCAGAGTACGGGTGGATGCAGGAGAGTGGGAGTTGCATCCGGAAGTGTTTGCGCAGATCGAGCGGCGTTGGGAGACGCCGGTAATGGACTTGATGGCAACCTTTGCTTCGGCCAAGGTTCCGCGGTTTTACAGCAGGAGAAGAGAAAGAATGTCAGAAGGCATAGATGCACTGTTGCAGCGGTGGCCGACGTCGGGACTTCTGTATGCGTTTCCGCCGTGGGCACTGATAGGACGCGTGGTGCAACGGATAGAGGCGTATCTGGGGAAGGTGCTTTTGGTGGCGCCCGACTGGCCAAGACGTCCGTGGTATGCGGATCTCATGAGGCTTCTCGTCGGCCGTCCCTGGCGTCTTCCGGCTCGGTCGGATCTGTTGCGTCAGGGTCCGCTATGCATGCTCCAGGTGGACCGATTCTCGCTTACGGTATGGCCATTGAAAGGGCTCGGTTGAGGAAGAAAGGTTATTCGGCGGCGGTGATCTCTACCCTGCTTAGAGTGCGAAAACGGTCTACTTCCTTGGCGTATGTGCGGATATGGCGCATTTTTGAGGATTGGTGTTAGAGGCATTAGATTCGGGCGGCCACAGTTTCGGTGTCTTCCGTATTGAACTTTCTGCAGGATGGCTTTGATAAAGGTCTGGCGGCCAGCTCCTTGCGGGTGCAGTTGGCGGCGCTGTCCTGTTATCGTGGCAAGGTTCAAGGGCTTGCATTAGGGGCGCATGCGGATATTGTCTGGTTTCTGTGGGTGGTGTCTAGGCTACGCCCTGCCCGTCGGACTCTGGTTCCCTCTTGGGATCTTAATCTGGTGTTGTCGGCATTGGTCAAGCCGCCCTTTGAGCCTTTGCATTCTGCGTCGCTGAAGGATCTTACTCTCAAAGTGGTTTTCTTGGTGGCGATCTGTTCGGCGCGGCGCATTTCAGAGTTACAAGCGTTGTCTTCTCGAGAGCCATTCTTGTCTTTCTCGCGGGATAGCGTAGTGCTACGGCCTGTGCCATCCTTCTTGCCTAAGGTTGTTTCTCCCTTCCATTTGAATCAGTCGGTGTGTTTGCCTGTCCTAGGTGCCGGAACGGGCGACTCGGAGGATCGTTGTTTCCGTCGCTTGGATCTTAAGAGAGCGTTGCGGCAGTATTTGAAATCCACGGCATCGTTTTGCAAGTCAGATCGCTTGTTCCTCTTGTTTGGCGGCAGGCGTAAGGGCGAGGCAGCATCCAAGGCCTCTATTGCTCGTTGGATTAGGGAAACGATAGCTTCTGCTTACTTGTTGCAAAGACGCGCGGTACCTGTCGGTTTGCGGGCTCATTCGACTAGGGCGCAGGCAGCGTCGTGGGCGGAACATGGGCTGGTGCCGCCGAGTGAGATTTGTCGGGCGGCTACGTGGTCGTCTCTGCATACGTTCAGTAAGCATTACCGGCTTGATGTCGCTGCAGCTGATGATGCGTGTTTTGGGGCAGCAGTGTTGCGCTCCGGCTGGAAGGGTCCCTCCCGATAGTTACTGCTCTGGTACATCCCAGATGTAGAGGACTGAACTGGAGGAACGATAAGGAAATCATAATTACACTTACCTGGTAATTGTAGTTCCTTGAGTGATGACAGTTCAGTCCTCCTTCCCACCCAGTGATGTTTCAGTAGGAGGACAGCCGGAGGTCGCATAGTCATTTCTACAGGTAAGTCCATTCATCTGTTACTTAGAAGATGGTGGCTAATAGGTTCGGTGAAAGTTCTGGGCGTATAACGCCTTCATTGTAACTTACTATAGCATTTTAGTGTACTTAAGTTAGATACAGTTGGCATTTATTGCTACTTATTTGTTGCTCCTTTGAGTCTGCTTTGTTAATAGTTCACACTGGAGGGAGAGAGAGAGCACAGCAGGCTATATCCAGTGATGTCATAAGTTTGACATACCAGTCTCCAGCTGCAGGAGGAGGTTGACAACCCAGATGTAGAGGACTGAACTGTCGTCACTCAAGGAACTACAATTACCAGGTAAGTGTAATTATGATTTTCTGCAGGTCTAATGTAGACATCTGTGGAGACGCAATGGACATAAACGGGCCCAACTTCAATACGTTTTCAGCAGATATCCATCTCCTGTGCACATCCACATGGCTTAGTTGTGTTTCAGAATGACCTTCATAGTGTTTGCATTTATTTATTTATACATTTATGTTGTAATTAACAAGATAAATCTTTTCAAAGAAAATGGGCCAATGTCAAACTGTTAGAAATTTTTTAAAGGTTTTTTTAAATGTGTTGTTTTTACAAAATATATGCAGAACAAAGAATAGAATTAGAAATCTATAAGATGTTGTTTGCTTGCACTAACACATTGTTTCACATATTCCATTTTCTTATGCTGTACAAAATAAAGATATTTTTCCTGACCTTGCAAAACTTAGGTTTCCCCCATACACCCCTTCCTTAGTTTCCAGGCTATTGCACATAAAACTTAGAAACTCAAGGACAAAAACACTGAAACATGCTGATACAAAAAATGCTAGATATAGAGAAAGAAAGGAACTCTGAAAAACAGGAAAAAACAGGCCATGGGCATGGGGGGGATCTCTGAGAAACCATAAGACCGGTAACATAACCATAAAAGGAATAAGGTAAAAAAAGGGGGAGAGGGGTAAAAGGGGCAGGGATTAAGAGAAGTAAATGGAGGTGGAGATCCACATGACCTAAATAACAATCACTAATAGGTAGGAAATTAGAAATACTTACACCAATAGAATAATAGGGGAGGAATTTGTAGAAGAAATGAATGTAATAAATATGGAACTGTTCATATGGCAAAGTGTGGTCACGAATAACAAATTGTGACCACCCATCTTGCAAGATTGAATAATAAATAAATAAATAAATAAAAGAAAACTTTGGTGTCACTGAAATGTCTGTTATTGTGATAAAATTAATATTATTTATTACAGATTGGGGGCTCGTCCGGGATTGTGTCATCACTGGAGGAGGCCGCCATCGCTGAGGACGGGGAGACGTGTCCTGTTGAGTTCAACGGCCTCGTGTAGATGATGGCGGACTCCACCACTGCATTGACAACAGAATCCGGAGACTGGTGAAAGCAATACAGACTCAGTGAACCACACCAGGTATAGTGAGCACATGCGTGCCAACCAAGCAATTCCATGCACGGACCAAGGTAAGAAATAAGACTGAAGTATTACCTTGGTGGTTGGGTATCGAGACAGAGTGGTGTGTGTGTGAGACGTGTCCTGGACACGAAGTGAGTGTGGAGTCTTAATCCACGGTTCTGACACATCCGCGAGGAGTGAGGCCGGAGAGAGACAAAGTGACAGACACACTGGTGACAGAAAGTCTCGATGGGAAATAAAGGCTCTAAGGGAAACTCGAGTAAGGATGGGGCTGGTAGTACAGGTCCCGGGAACATCCCTCTAGGCAGTCTATTAGGGAGGATGTTGAAGTACATCAGGAAAAGGAAGAAACGCCTTCCATTTTCCTGAAGAGATTAAAAAATCAGATGAAAATTCTCAGGAATAAGTGCAGACAATGAGGTAGCCAAAGGCCTACTAAAGGTGCATTTTGTGACCAAGTCCTGGCCAGACATAAGAAAAAAACATGAAAAAAATAGAGGGTTGGAATGATAAACCACTAGAAGATTTGCTGGGAGAAGCACAGAAAGTGTATGTTGAAAGAGAGGATGAGAAACAAAAACAAAAGACAAAGATGATGGTAAATACTGTTGAACAGGCGATGAGTAAAACCAGGGGAGGTATAGGGCAAAGGGGGAGAGGACGTGGGAAAGGATGGGTTAACAGGAGTACAGGGCAAGGGTGGCCAGAATACTGGACTGGTAATTCTCGGTCCAAGCCCCAAGTGCAGGCAGGATGTTATCACTGTGGAAAACTAGGTCACTTCAAGAGAGAGTGTCCTGAATTAAAGCGAGAGGAAGAAATATTACCACAGATGAATTTTGATGAAGATTAGGGGTATCAGGGGGTTCTTAATCTAAGGTCCCACCAAGAACCCTTGATAAATGTGAAGGTGGGGCCAAAGGAAGAAGAAGTAGTATTTTTAGTAGACACAGGGGCTGCCCAAAGTTCTTTAAATTATGTACCAAAAGGAATGAAGTTACCAAATCAAAAACTTACAGTTTCAAGAGTGAAGGGAGAGGGATTTCCAGTTTCAATATTTGAACTGACACTGCTAAAAATAGACAAAGAAGAGATAGAGGGACATTTGCTGTACATTCCAGAGGCAGGGAGTAATCTTTTAGGAAGGGATATGATTACACATTTAAACTTAGAAATGAAGGTAAAAGATGACCAAATTGTTGTAGGAATGGCTCTCCTCACTGAGGAGGAAGAGAGCCAAATAGACCCTGTAGTATGGCAAGGGAAGGAAACAGGGGAGGACTGGATATTCCACCCCTAAAGATAGAATTAAGAAAGAAGGGCGAGATAGTGCACCAAAAAAATATCCCATTTCCTTGGAAGGTCGCAAGGGCCTCCAACCTGTGAATAAACAGGTGGACAAAGGTGAGTCGGTTGATATAGTGTATCTGGACTTTCAGAAAGCCTTTGACAAGGTCCCTCATCAGAGACTTTTGGCAAAACTAAAGAGTCAGGGGATAGGAGGCAGTGTACTACTGTGGATCAAGAACTGGTTAAAAGATAGAAAGCAGAGGGTTGGGCTAAATGGCCAATTTTCCCAATGGAGAAAGGTGAATAGTGGTGTACCCCAGGGATCTGTGCTGGGTCCGCTGCTTTTTGACATATTCATAAATGACCTGGAAAGTGGAATAACGAGTGAGGTTATCAAATTTGCAGATGACACAAAACTATTTAAAGTTGTTAAAACCCAAGAGGATTGTGGAAAATTGCAAGAGGATCTTGATAAATTAGAAGACTGGGCATCAAAATGGCAGATGAAATGTAATGTGGACAAGTGCAAAGTTATGCACCTAGGGAAGAACAACCCAAACTATGGTTACACAATGCAAGGTTCCACATTAGGAACCACTACGCAGGAAAAAGATTTAGGCGTCATTGTGGATAACATGTTAAAACCCTTGGCCCAGTGTGCAGCGGCAGCCAAGAGAGCAAATAGAATGCTAGGTATCATAAGGAAAGGAATGGAAAATAAAACAAAAGATATTATAATGCCTCTATATCGTTCCATGGTGAGACCGCACCTTGAATATTGTGTGCAATTCTGGTCGCCGTATCTTAAAAAGGATATAGAGTTATTAGAAAAGGTTCAGAGAAGAGCCACCAAAATGGTAAAGGGGATGGAAGGATACTCCTATGAAGAAAGGCTAAAAAGGTTAGGGCTCTTTAACCTGGAAAAGAGACGGCTGAGGGGAGATATGATAGAAGTCTATAAATTAATGAACGGAGTGGAACGGGTAAACGTAGATCGATTGTTTACGTTATCAGAATATAGAAAGACTAGGGGACATGCAATGAAGCTACAGGGAAAACTATTTAAGACTAATAAAATATGACCATTATACAGAGTCTACGATGTTTGTAAATAGCTACCTTCCTTGTTAAATTCAACATCTGTTGATTGTACATAGTTCTCTAAAGTTTAATTGTTAAAGTTAAGATATACACAATTCAAGCGATGTTTAATGTAAAAACAGTTATGCTACACTGTTTATTTACCTGTTCTATGTAAACCGCACCTGATCTTTGGAAGGTAGCGGTATATAAGCGACTGTTAAAATAAAATAAAATAAATAAATAAATAATAAAAGAAAATATTTTTTTCACTCAACGTGTAATCAAACTCTGGAATTTGTTACTGGAGGATGTAGTAAAGGCTGTTAGTGTAGCTGGGTTTAAAAAAGGTTTGGACAAGTTCCTGGAGGAAAGGTCCATAAACCATTATTAAGAAGGGACCCAGGATATCAATGCTTGACCCAGTACAAGCATTGCGGAACCTGTTTCTTTTGGGGAAACTGCTAGGTACGTATGACCTAGATTGGCCACTGTTGGAAACGGGATACTGGGCTTGATGGACCTTGGTCTGACCCAGTATGGCATATCTTATGTTCTTAACCTGTTATAAAAAGCTTACTTCAGGATGCACTATTAGAACCATGTATGTCCCCATTTAACACTCCCATCTTGCCAGTAAGAAAACCAGATGGATCATATAGGTTAGTACAGGATTTGAGAAAGCTGAACCAAATAGTACAGGTAAGGCACCCAGTGGTGCCAAACCCCTACACGATACTGAGTAAAATACCCCATGAGCTTAAGTGGTTTAGTGTTATAGATTTGAAAGATGCCTTTTGGACTTGTCCCTTAGACGCCACTAGTAGGAACATGTTTGCTTTTGAGTGGGAAGACCCCGATACTGGCCGGAAACAACAATTCCGGTGGACAGTGTTACCCCAAGGGTTTACAGAATCACCCAACTTGTTTGGACAAGTACTGGAACAGGTATTAGAAAAGTTCTCTACACCATCAGGTGTGACTCTTCTGCAATATGTAGATGATCTTTTAATATCAGGAGAAAAGAAAACTCAAGTCAGTGAAGCTACCAGAGCCCTCTTGGAGTTTCTGGGAAGCCAGGGGTTTCGAGTTTCCAAAACCAAATTACAATTTGTAGAGAAAGAAGTAAAATACCTTGGACATCTGATTAGTGAAGGAAAAAGGAGAATCAGTCCAGAGCAAATAAAAGGAATTGCAGATTTACCACTTCCAAAGACAAAAAAGGAACTAAGGAAGTTCCTGGGATTAGCCGTATACTGTAGGTTATGGATAGACTCATATGCCAGGAGCAGGACCTCAGAAAACACCCACAAATAAGAACAGAAGCGAGGGACATCTTGAACAATTTTCAGAAGACTGTGTTCGTGAGAAACTAGCTCAACTTAAAGTAGACAAAGCGATGGGACCGGATGGGATACACCCTAGAATACTGAGGGAACTTGGGGACGTTCTAGCAACTCCACTGACTGACCTTTTCAATGTCTCGTTGGAGTCGGGAGTGGTGCCAAAGGACTGGAGAGAAGCTCATGTGGTGCCTTTACACAAAAGCCGAAGTAAGGATGTGGTTGAAAACCACAGGCCGGTTAGTTTAACTTCGGTGGTGAGTAAATTATTGGAAACGTTGCTGAAAGAGAAAATAGTGAGGTTTCTGGAGTCCAGCGGATTACAGGATCCGAGGCACATTGGATTCACCAGAGGCAGGTCTTGTCAGACAAATCTGATTGATTTCTTTGACTGGGTGACCAGGGAGTTGGACCGAGGGAGAGCTCTAGATGTCGTGTATTTAGATTTCAGTAAAGCCTTTTACACTGTTCCTCACAGGCGACTTATAAACAAACTGAGCACCCTAGGGATGGACCCTAAAGTTACTGCTTGGGTTAGAAATTGGTTGGGTGGGAGGCGACACAGAGTACAAGTAAATGGAGCTCACTCTGAGGAGAAGGATGTTACTAATGGTGTGCCCCAGGGATCTGTCCTTGGTCCGATTCTTTTTAACATCTTTGTTAGTGATATAGCGGAAGGGCTGTTGGGTAAGGTTTGCCTCTTTGCAGATGATACCAAAATCTGCAATAGAGTAGTGTGGTGAGGAGAGCACTGCTGAGCATAGAGATACACAGGGAAATGAGTCCTGTCACTTTAATTCAGAAAGTATCAAGGGTTTCCCTAGTAACCAAGAGTGTCTGACTCAGAACCTAGTCATCCCTAAGCCACGCCCACAGCAACACGTCAGGGAGAAGCCTGACCCTAATCACATGTGCTGGGAGCAAGGTGTGGCTCAGGAGGAAGGAAAGTTTAAAAAGCTGACTTTCAGAAACACAGATAGAGAAGGAGAAAGAGAAGGAGAAGGAGAAAGTGAAGCAGCAAGAAGAAGGAACGCAAAGAGGGGAGCGAGAGCAAATGAGAGAGTGCTTGCAGAGAATGAAAGACAGTGTGAAGGAAACACTGGACACCGAAGAGAGAGAACTGATGAGAGATTGCCAAGCACAGCTGAGAGAGCAAGGAAAGAGAGGCTGGTGCAAGCAAACGAAGCTGCTACAAACGGAAGACAGCATGACTGGCTTGCAGGGCAGAGAGAGATTCTGAATACCTCTGAAACCAGGCAAGTGTGTCCTTCTCAGTTCTTAACCAGTAAAAGTTTGGGAGAATTAGCTTTAGAGTTAAAAGCTGATTCCAGCAATAAGCCAAACCCCAGGATAAAGAGAGACTGTTTATCTAAGTATCAAGTAGCTCATATAGCAGACGAGCTAGTGCAGAAACAAGCCCTGCTTAAGAAATTGAGTGAATTGATTAAGAAAGAGAATAGCAAGCTCTCCCCTCAGATGTCTTTGGATGTGTGTGAGAATGATAGCGTTGAAGATATGGAGATAACAGATATGGAAGACAGTTCCTTTGAAATGCAATGTGCTGTATGTCAAGCCTCTGACGTAGAAGAGAGCTGAGCCAGACGCCATTGAATGTATGCCTGCTTAGGAAGCAGCCTGAATTGTGAAGACGTCACAACAGAAGAAAACAGCTGAGTGCTAAGCTCAACTTATAAGGTTGAAAGCTGATACTAATGTTCAAGGGACATTTAAAGAGTTGTTTTGCTGCAAGAGTTTGGTTCCTGTAAAGAAGAGAAACATTTAAGAATTTAAAAGTTTTGGAATAAGTGGCATTTTGATTTACAAGCAAAGTTGTGCCTGTTTCTTTGCATTTTTGAAATACAAGCAAAGTTGTTCCTATTTCTTTTGAAGCTGTAGCGTGGGATTAAAAATCCTTTATTTGATTTTTCCACTTGTGTCCTGTGTATGAAGGAACCCCTGATTACATTAAATAAATTTTCTCTGTCTTATGCCTAACCACCGGATCACAACTCCTTTGCTTTAAGATAGGACTACAATTCCCAGCAGCCCTCCTGGCAGCCATTTTGAGGGAAACTTATTTTAAAGCCAAAAAGGCGACCTCACCTGGTATCAGTTATCTACCTGGCCAGGCGGGGGCGACAGAGTGGCGTAGTTGTTTGGATGCGGAGTGGGCCACGCCACGGAGGAACCTAGTTCTTTGGATTGCGGCTGGAGTACGACTGCGCACCAGAAGAACGCGAGCACGACGGATTCCAGAGCTCGACAGGAGGACGCCGGAGAAAGTTGCAAGCGGCTGAGACAGAGAGTCCAGAGTTCCTGCAAAGCCGGAGGGTCCGGAGACCTGCCGAGGTCCTACGCTGTTGCTGAGCGAGACGCACCACTAGTACCAGGTACACCGTATTTAACTAGAGAAAGTTAAGGATACCGGTACTGGGTGGGGGCGATAGCAGCAGATAGAGGGGAACACATACCTAGTGTTGGGTACCGCACTTGGGTGTTCTGTGTTTTTTCATTCTACAGGAAAGAAGATGACGATGGAGACCCAAGATATCCTTGCATGGGCAGCGGCGGAGCTCAAGCGGCAAAGAGACTTGTCATTAGAGCTTCAGGAGCAAGTGGCTCGTCAACTGCAGGCCCAGCAGAAACCGCTGGTAGAGCTTATGGAGGCCTGGGTGAAGGAACATAAGAAACCACCAGAGCCTGATCCGGTTACCACAGGTTTTTCACTGGGATTAGCCCATACCTTTGGACTCGGGTCCAAAGAGACCCTTAGTTTTGGACAACTAAGAGATGGGGAAAGTGTAGACACTTTCTTGGATGCGTTTGAAAAGGTGGCACAAATAGCCCGGTGGCCACCCGAACAGTGGGCGGTAAGGTTAGCTGTCTCACTTACTGGTGAGGCCTTGGCAGCCTACCAGACCGTTCCCGCTGAGTTGGCCAATGACTATTTGGAGGTCAAGAAGGCTATAAAAGATAGGCTTGGCCTAACTCCTATAGTCTATAGACGCCAGCTTAGAAATGCCAAATTGCGCGTGGATGAGACACCACGAGCGCTTTATCATAGATTGAAAATGCTGGTAGTTAAATGGCTAGAACCAGAACATAAGTCAGTGGAAACACTGATCGATGAGCTCGTTCTGGAGCAGTATTTTGCAGCAGTACCTGAAAGGATGCAAAATTTCTTGATGTTACAAGGATGTAAGAACACCAGAGAGGCTATAACTATGTCAGAGCGATTTCTAGAAGCTGAAGTGTTAGCTAAGGATAGGTCTGTCGCCTGTACTAAAATGTCTGTAGCTAGGTTGAATGTTGATAGCAAGAATGTACAGAATGTTTGTGTTCCCACCAATAGAAGGATGCCAGTGAAGCGTGCATGTTACCGGTGCGGAAGTGAACAACATTTAATGCGTGAGTGCAAGGTGAAAACAGCCCTAGTGTTGAGCGACCCTAGTAAGAAAGGAGAAGGCTTTTTACTGGAGGTGACAGTACAAGGTATACCAGTTAAAGCACTGCTTGATTCCGGATCGGATCAATCGATGCTTTCTAAACGATTATGGAGAAGGTTAACAGCCCCAGGTTTAAGAACACCTCAGACACCCACGGGCAACGTAAACATTCGGTGCGTTCACGGAACGGCGTGTACCTATCCTGTTTACTGTGTCCGCATAAAAGGGTTAGGCATAGAGAGGGAGGTCCCGGTCGCTATTGTTCCCAGATTACCCCAGGAGGTAGTCCTCGGGAGGGACTGGCCCCAGTTTCAGCGAGGTGTGCAACAAGGGTTGGGGGTTAAGAAAGGCTTAGTGTCCACGCGAGCCCAGTCCCAAGCCCAACAGGTCCTAGGGGAGGAGCCCCTAGAGGGGGAGGCGAAGGTTCTACCCTCTCATGAAGCTGTAGGGACAGCTCCTATAAATAGAACAAGTAAGCCCAAGGCAGGTGCTACAATGGCATTCTTAAGGCCTTTGTTTGCGAAAGGTGTAAAGGGGAAGCCACACTTGCCTAAGGAGGAGTCTCCTAAGAAACCTGTTTTTGTCTTACGCTTTTGTCGGATGAGTCTGGAAGCACGAGCCCCACGGAAGACCACTCCACAAGCAGCCGGCTTCGACCTATACAGTGCTGAAGAGGTTCTTGTCCCGAAGCATGGGAAGGCACTAGTGAACACAGCACTACAGATGGAGATACCAGTTGGCTGCTATGGGAGAATTGCGCCTCGATCAGGCTTAGCTGTAAAGCACTTCTTAGACGTAGGTGCGGGTGTAGTGGACCCCGATTATAGAGGAGCCATTAAAGTATTGCTATTTAACTTTGGGTCCGAAGATTTCCAAGTGAATGTGGGCGACCGAATTGCTCAAATTATTTGTGAGCGAGTGGGTTTTCCTCCGTTGGAAGAGGTGGCCATGGTGTCCGATACGCTGCGAGGGACGCAAGGTTTTGGGTCCTCGGGGTATTCAGACAAGCATGGGCTGACTGCATTGCGGGAAGAAAAGATGGAGGATGACCTCGGACCCCAGCTAAGTGACTGCAGGAAGGAACCTGAACTCAGGATAGCAGATGGTCTCTCATGGTTTCAGAGACAGGAGTTGGAGCGTCTTGTTAAGAGCTTTACAGATTTCCTGACGCCACTACCAGGAGAAACCAAACTTGTTGCTCACGAGATCCTGACACCTGCAGGAGAAGCAATTCGGCAACGTCCATATAGGCTGCCCGAGGCCAAGAAGCATGAGGTGATGGACCAGGTCAAGGAGATGCTAGACCTTGGTATCATCGAAGAATCTAGGAGTCCCTGGAACAGCCCGGTCGTGCTGGTTCCAAAACCCGATGGATCACTCAGATTCTGTATTGATTTTCGCAAGGTCAATGCCATCTCAAAATTTGATACTTATCCCATGCCTCGCATCGAGGAGCTCCTTGACCGGCTGGGCCAGGCCAGATATCTAACAACGTTAGATATGACAAAAGGATACTGGCAGATTCCCCTGACCAGGGAATCTCGCCCGAAAACCGCTTTCAGTACGCCACAGGGGTTGTTTCAATTCCGAAGAATGCCATTCGGGCTCCATGGAGCGGCAGCCACCTGTCAACGTCTCATTGATATCGTACTCAGGCCGCATCAGAAATATGCTACGGCCTATATGGACGATGTTGTGATCCATAGCACCAGATGGGATCAGCACATGGTCCACTTAAAGGCAGTCCTACAAGCAATGAGGGAAGCTGGTTTGACTTTAAACCTGGCAAAGTGCATGTTCGGGGCCCAAGAAGTAAAATACTTGGGACACTTGGTGGGACATGGTATAGTGAAGCCCCTGTTAAGTAAGTTTCCTAGGATTGGTAGGTTATTACCGAAGGTTTGTGGCACAGTTTGCCGAGAAGAGTGCGCCATTATCTGATATGTTGAGGAAGAACATGCCTAATCAGTTGTGCTGGACCGAAGAGGCGGATAAGGCGTTTGGACGGCTGAAAGAAGAACTGTGCGCCGCCCCGGTATTAAGAGGGGTAGAATTCAGTCTGCCATTCATCCTACAGACTGATGCTTCAGAAACAGGTCTGGGAGCGGTGCTCTCCCAGAAGCATGAAGGTCTGGAGCATCCGGTGATGTTTCTCAGCCGGAAGTTGTCACCCGCTGAGAAAAATTATTCTACCATCGAAAGAGAGTGCCTAGCGGTGAAGTGGGCAGTGGAGTCCTTAAAGTTCTATCTGGCAGGTAGAAAATTCCTACTCATGACCGACCATGCCCCATTAAAATGGTTGGGTCAAATGAAAGATCACAATGCCCGATTGACACGATGGTATATGGCGCTTCAGGCGTTTGACTTTCAGGTTGTCCATCGAGCAGGAAAACTTCACCAAAACGCGGATGCGTTGTCTAGAGGCACTACCAGAGATGAAGATAAAGAGTCCTATAGGAGAATTACGTGCTGTGATTTTATGAGAACCCCAGCCCGTAATGTCTTAAGAAGGGGAATATGTGGTGAGGAGAGCACTGCTGAGCAAAGAGATACACAGGGAAATGAGTCCTGTCACTTTAATTCAGAAAGTATCAAGGGTTTCCCTAGTAACCAAGAGTCTCTGACTCAGAACCTAGTCATCCCTAAGCCCCGCCCACAGCAACACGTCAGGGAGAAGCCTGACCCTAATCACATGTGCTGGGAGCAAGGTGTGGCTCAGGAGGAAGGAAAGTTTAAAAAGCTGACTTTCAGAAACACAGATAGAGAAGGAGAAAGAGAAGGAGAAGGAGAAGGAGAAGGAGAAAGTGAAGCAGCAAGAAGAAGGAACGCAAAGAGGGGAGCGAGAGCAAATGAGAGAGTGCTTGCAGAGAATGAAAGACAGTGTGAAGGAAACACTGGACACCGAAGAGAGAGAACTGATGAGAGATTGCCAAGCACAGCTGAGAGAGCAAGGAAAGAGAGGCTGGTGCAAGCAAACGAAGCTGCTACAAACGGAAGACAGCATGACTGGCTTGCAGGGCAGAGAGAGATTCTGAATACCTCTGAAACCAGGCAAGTGTGTCCTTCTCAGTTCTTAACCAGTAAAAGTTTGGGAGAATTAGCTTTAGAGTTAAAAGCTGATTCCAGCAATAAGCCAAACCCTCAGGATAAAGAGAGACTGTTTATCTAAGTATCAAGTAGCTCATATAGCAGACGAGCTAGTGCAGAAACAAGCCCTGCTTAAGAAATTGAGTGAATTGATTAAGAAAGAGAATAGCAAGCTCTCCCCTCAGATGTCTTTGGATGTGTGTGAGAATGATAGCGTTGAAGATATGGAGATAACAGATATGGAAGACAGTTCCTTTGAAATGCAATGTGCTGTATGTCAAGCCTCTGACGTAGAAGAGAGCTGAGCCAGACGCCATTGAATGTATTATGCCTGCTTAGGAAGCAGCCTGAATTGTGAAGACGTCACAACAGAAGAAAACAGCTGAGTGCTAAGCTCAACTTATAAGGTTGAAAGCTGATACTAATGTTCAAGGGACATTTAAAGAGTTGTTTTGCTGCAAGAGTTTGGTTCCTGTAAAGAAGAGAAACATTTAAGAATTTAAAAGTTTTGGATTAAGTGGCATTTTGATTTACAAGCAAAGTTGTGCCTGTTTCTTTGCATTTTTGAAATACAAGCAAAGTTGTTCCTATTTCTTTTGAAGCTGTAGCGTGGGATTAAAAATCCTTTATTTGATTTTTCCACTTGTGTCCTGTGTATGAAGGAACCCCTGATTACATTAAATAAATTTTCTCTGTCTTATGCCTAACCACCGGATCACAACTCCTTTGCTTTAAGATAGGACTACAATTCCCAGCAGCCCTCCTGGCAGCCATTTTGAGGGAAACTTATTTTAAAGCCAAAAAGGCGACCTCACCTGGTATCAGTTATCTACCTGGCCAGGCGGGGGCGACAGTAGACATCCAGGAAGGTGTAGGTAACATGAGGAGGGATCTAGCTAAGCTTGAAGAATGGTCTAGAATTTGGCAGCTGGGATTTAATGTTAAAAAATGTAAGGTCATGCATTTGGGCTGCAGCAATCTAAGGGAGCAATACAGTATAGGAGGTGAAGTACTTTTGTCCACTAAAGAAGAGTGGGACCTAGGCGTGGTTGTGTCTGATGATCTTAAAGTAGCTAAACAGGTAGAAAAGACGACGGCAAAAGCTAGAAGGATGCTTGGGTGCATACGGAGAGGAATGGCTAGCATAAAAAAGGAGGTGATAATGCCTCTGTATAAGTCTTTGGTGCGACCTCATTTGGAGTATGGTGTGCAATTCTGGAGACCGCACCTTCAAAAGGATGTGAACAGGATGGAGTCGGTGCAGAGGGTTGCTACTAAAATGATTAATGGGTTTCATTATAAAGCATATGAGGACAGACTTAAGGATCTTAATATGTACATCTTAGAGGAAAGGCGGGATAGAGGTGATATGATTGAGATGTTTAAATACCTCCATGGCATAAATGTTCAGGGAGAGAGAGCCTCTTTCAATTGAAAGCAAGTTCTGCTACGAGGGGACATGGGATGAGGGTGAAGGGAGATAGATTCAGGAGTGATATGCGGAAATATTTCTTTACAGAAAGAGTAGTGGATCTGTGGAATAGTCTCCCAGTGGAGGTGGTAGAGATGAGGACAGTAACTGAATTAAAAAAAGCATGGGACCAACACAGAGGATCTCTAAAGGTAAAAAGTGGACTGTTGTAGTTGTTGTTATGGAAGGACAGACTAGATAGGCCATGTGGTCTTTTTCTGTCATCATGTTTCTATGTTTCTATGCCCAAAAGACTAAAAGATTATACTTGAAGCTGTTAGAAAATGAACCTAACAACTTAATCTGGAAAGAAGAGGAGCAGGAGTTAGTAAGAGAGCTAAAACAAAGCCTGGTAGAAGCCCCAGTACCTGCTTTACCCTCGCTGCACAAAACCTTCCACCTTTTTGTCACTGTTGACAAAGGGACTGCGTTGGGGGGTCCTCACTCAAAAATGGGCAGGGAAGAAACAGCCAGTTGCATATTTATCTAAAATTCGAGATTCAGTATCTAGAGGATGGCCGGAGTGTGTCCAAGCAGTGGCGGCAACAGCCCTACTGGTGGATGAGAGCAGGAAATTGATGTTTGTGGGGGCCCCTAGTAGTAAGTACCCCACATCAGGTGAGAACCATCCTAACCCAGAGGGCTGGGAGGTGGCTCACTGATTCAGGAATCCTGAAATATGAGGCAATACTAATGGAAAAAGATGATTTAGTGTTAACCACAGAGCAGTGTTTAAACCCAGCCACTTTCTTATGGAAAGGTGAGGGGGGAAAGTGAGGAACCAGAACATGATTGCTTGGACATCATAGAATACCAGACCAGGGTAAGACCAGACTTAGGGGATACCCCCTTGCATACAGGGAAGCATTTGTTTGTAGACGGATCCTCTAGGGTGATAGAAGGGAAAAGATGAAATGGGTATGCAGTAATAGAAGGAGAAAGTCACTGTTCCCTTGAAGCAGGAAGGCTACCCAGTAATTGGTCAGCACAAACATGTGAACTATATGCCCTGGAATCAGGCTTTGAAGCTATTAGGGAGTGAAGATGGGACCATCTTCACGGACTCAAAATATGGCTTTGGGGTGGTACACACCTTTGGAAAAACCTGGGAGAAACGAGGTTTGATAAACGTTAAGGGAAAGGAGTTAGTGCATGAGGAATTAATCAAACAAGTGTTGAAAAATCTGCTGCTACCACAAGAGATAGCAGTAGTGCATGTGAAGGGACATCAAGCTGGGAATTCTTTTGAGGTAAGAGGGAATAGGATAGCCGATGAGGCTGCTAAGGAAGTGGCCTTAGGGGAAAACATATCCCCTATATTCCACTTAACCCCAGAAGTAGTGAGTTACACAGTGAATCCCACATTTACTGCAAGAGAAAAACAACAGCTTGAGGAAATAGGGGCAACAGAAACAGAAGGGGGACAGTGGATTTTACCAGATGGAAGGCAGATAGTGAACAAACAAATCATGAGAGAAATTATGGCTATTCTACACCAAGGGAGTCGTTGGAGTGTACAAGCAATGTGTGATTTGATTCTAAGGTATTATGCATGTATAGGGATATACACAGTAGCCAAGCAGGTGCGTGAGAGGTGTATAACCTGTAAGAGAATAAATAAAAAGGTCCTTAGGAAACAACCGCAGGGAGGGAGAGATCCTGGTCTCCGCCCATTTCAAAACATACAGATTGAATTCACTGAATTTCCCCTGGTTGGACGGGTGAAATACCTCTTAGTAATAGTGGATCACCTGACGGGATGGGTAGCAGCATATCCCACTGCCACGGCAACAGGGGTAGCAAAGATAGTTTTGGAGCAAATCATTCCAAGATATGTAATGATAGGGCACATCGACTCTGACCAGGGGAGTCATCTCACAGCTAAGGTATTGCAGAAAATAATAAAAGCTCTTGGAATAGTTTGGGATTTTCACACTCCCTGGCATCCACCCTCCTCAGGGAGAGTGGAGTGCATGTATCAAACTATAAAAAAAAAAAATAAAGCTCACAATATCCGAATAAGGATTATCCTGTTACAGACTGCTTCAGAATCCTGCTCAAGAAAATAAAACAGACAGGCTTGCCTGTAGGGACTGTGATCGTGATTGGCCCTTGTTTTGATGATGTCATCATTATGAGCCCTTTAGTGTAAATCATTTTTATTCACCACAAACACAACATTATCAACACACTAGCATGGTAAACCAGCCTGAACAAACTATACAAGTAGTAGAGCATATACGGTACATCCTGACATCAACAGCATAAAGTCACGTTTTCACAGGTTTATCCCACTCCCCCCGCCCCCATCCTCAGTCACCCCCCCCTCCCGATTACCAGTTTTACACACCATCTGAAATCTACTATACCTCCTAAAGAGTAAACAGATCCGGATCCTCATACTGGCCAATGAACAGTCCTCTCCCCCCCACAAGGCGAGGGTGGATCGCATGGGATGGCTATTATCCCCCCTAACCCTTACCCGCAGCTCCCCCAGACCACCCCCTCCCAAGTACCAATGCCCCCCCCCTCCGCGATCAGAAAACTGTTAGGTAAAGAAATATACCCCCCCTTCCCAAACTAAACAAAACTTGTTATCCCGCACCCCCTTCCAATACCCGATTACGTGCACCAGCCGGCAACATCTGAAGATGAGGACCCCAGCCCTGCAGAAAGGCCTCCCAGCGGTTCGGATTGATTCCCACCCGATACCTCTCCAGCCACAGCAGCCCATGTAGGCGAATTCGCCAGCGTCCATATGTAGGGCCCGTAGGGTCCAGCCAGGCATGTAAAATGGTCCTACGCGCAGCCGCAAGCACCACCCGCATCCAGTTACTTTCTGCCCTCCCCAGCTCCTCCCCACAATCATCTTCCCAAACATCAAGGATCAAGTTCACGGACGTTAACTGTAAAGACTTGCTCAAACACCGCTCAAGGTAGCGCACCACCCTACTCCAAAAGCCCTGTACTTTATCACAATGCCAGAACATATGCCCCAGCGTAGCTCCGACAGCCTCACACCACGGGCAGGAACTCGTAAAAGCTATTCCTGCTCGCCAGGCCCTATCTGGGGCAAAGTAGAGTCGGCGAATCAGACGATATTGCATGTCCCGATAGTCCACCGACACCAGCAATCTGGGAATGGTCGCAATAGCCTGCATTACCCCGTCCCCATCCACCGGCTCGCCAAGATCACGCGTCCAGGCCTCCGCCAAACCCCTTTCACTACCCACCGGCTCCAACTCCGAGAGGGACCTACGCAACTGAGCCACCCTTGCCATCTGATCCCCCCCTAATAACAACTCCTCCATCCGAGAACAGATGTCCCCTCGCAGGGAGCTCGCTGGGAGAGTGCCAATGTAGCTCCGAAGTTGAGCATAGGGAAAGACCTCTCTCCCCAACCAGTCATAATGGTCTTGCAGACGAGCGAAGGACACCAGAGTCCCATCGTCCTCTAACAGCTGCTCAAGAGTGGAGATACCCATTCGTTCCCAGCGCACAAAGCTCCGGTCTGTCAGACCGGGCAAGAAGTCCTTATTACCACGCACTGGGAGATAGGGAGAGCAAGATGCCCGGCACCCCACCTTGGCACAGAGGTGCCGCCAGGCCTTAAGCACCGGAGACAACAGAATTGACCACACACTCCTATCAATATCCTTCGCAGTCCGCATGTGCAAGACATAGCGAACCTGCAAGGGCACCACTAGGGCCCCAATCATCCCTAACGGGGTATAGTCCTCCGTCCCCCACAACCAATCACGAACAAAGCGTAGTAGACAAGCCAGATTATACTGTTTTATATCAGGACAACCCATGCCCCCCAATTCCCAGGACGGCTGTAAAATCGCCAGTCGCACTCGGGGGCGCTTACCCCTCCAAAACAAAAGGTTCATCTGCCTTTCCATGTGCTTAAGATCCTTCCGCTTCAACAACAGAGGCAGTGTCTGTAGGACGTACAACCACCGAGGGAAAATCACCATTTTGAACAATGCGATCCGACCCCCCAGGGACAGCGGAAGATCCTTCCATTTCTGCACCCTGTCCGTTAACTGTTTCAGCAACATCGAGATATTAAGCTGATATAAGGTCAGCAGATCCGCGGGCAGGTAAATCCCTAGATATTTGAAATGGCCCTCTGCCCACTTCAAGGGGAATACTCCCGGCCAGTGCTGTGATATAGACGGAAGCAACGGCAGAGCTTCCGATTTGTCTAAGTTGAGCCGCAACCCTGAAAACTGGCCATACTCCTGAAAAAGTTGCAAAAGAGCCGGTAGACCCTCCTCCGGGTTCTCCACATGCACCAGCATATCATCGGCGAAGGCCGCCACACGGAATTCAGACTGCCCTACACGTATACCCCGAAATGCCCTTGTGGAACGAAGTTGACACAACAGGGGTTCCAATGTCAGCACGAACAAGAGAGGCGACAAAGGGCAACCCTGCCGTGTACCCTTTTGAATCGCAAACTCGGGAGACAAATTACCATTGATTAAAAGTGCCCCTCTCGGATCTGCGTACAACAATCTCACCACATCTACAAAAAAACCATGTATCCCCACGATCTCCAGCACCTGATACATAAAGCACCAGTGCACTCTATCAAATGCCTTTTCGGCGTCGAAACTCACTAGCATAGAGCGCCGACCCTCCCGTGTACTAGCACAAATGGAGGCCAAAATCCGCTGCAAACTATATGCCACATGTCGACCCTTCACAAATCCCACCTGGTCCTTCTGTACTAAATCGGGCAGAACCCCCGCCAGCCTTTCCGCCATTATTTTCGCTAGAATTTTTATATCCACATTCAGCAAAGAGATAGGCCTATAAGAGCTAGGCAAAAGAGGATCTCTACCAGGCTTTGGGAGAACTGTGACAACAGCCTTATTAGCTTCATATGGAAATATCCCCCGCTGAATCAAGTCCTCAAAATACCCTACCAAGGGGAGCACCACTTTGTCCTCCAGAATTTTATACAACTCCCCCCTCATGCCATCAATACCAGGAGCTCTCCCATTTTTCAGACTAACAATAGCCTGCCGCACCTCAATCCCCGAGATCGGGGCATTCAGTACCCGCAGCTGCACTGGCGTTACCCGTGGCATATTGCACTCCCGCAAGTGGGCCCACTCTCCCCCAGGTATCGCGCCATCTTGTTCATATAACTTCCGATAATAGTCACAAAACACCTGTTCAATTTCTGCCGCTTCGTGTCGGACAGACCCATCAGCATGTCGGATGCCACCCACGTGCCTCGAGCCTCCCTCCACCCGCACCAGAGAGGACAGTAACTTCCCGGCCTTATTGCCATGCCTATACAGTTGGTATCGATAATACAGCATAGATTTCTTTGCCCTCTGGCCCAACAAGAATTCCAGTTCATTTTGCAACTCCTGCAGCCGCACCCGAGCCTCTGCAGTCCGAAATCGAGCATGCCAGCGGCGGGCTTTAGACAACTCTCTCTCCAACTGCACTATTCTACAGTTCATCCGCTTCCTCTTACTAAGATGATAACTTATAATATCTCCGCGAAGCACCGCCTTCCCAGCCTCCCAAAACAGGGCAGGCTGATCCACATGTTGAGCATTGTTCAAAGAATATTCTGCCCATTTGTTCCGAATATAGCTCCCAAACTCAGCATCATTAGCCAAATCCAGAGGGAAGCGCCAAAGCTTTCTACTGCCACATGCATGCCTCTGCAGCTCCATGAGTACCATAGCATGATCTGAGATGACTGGCGGCCCAATATCCACTCGCACTACCCAACTAAACAAGTCCTTAGACAACAAAAAATAGTTAAGTCTCGACCATGTGCCATGAGCCCGAGACATGTGGGTATACTCCCTCTCACCGGGGTGCAAAATACGCCAAACATCAAGCAGGTCATATCCTTCACACAGCCCCCGAATTCGCCTCGCGCCCCGCTGGTCCCTGGGCCCAGCCGATCCCGACCGATCCATTCCGTCATCCATAACTGAATTAAAGTCCCCTCCAAGTATCAGCTGGTGATTCCCTAGAGTCGACACCATCTGCATTACGCACTGATAAAATGTGCCTCATATGTATTAGGTGCATAGACAGAACACAAGGCCACCTTCGTTCCATCTAGAGTCCCCCAGACGAACACGTACCGGCCCTCTACGTCCACCTCCACCCTCTCCTCCACCCAATCCACCACTTTGGAGATCAAAATCGCCACTCCCCTCTTCTTTCCCACTGCTGCAGCACCATACACCTTACCCACCCATCCACGAGCCAACTTATCATGCTCCACACTGGTCTGGTGGGTTTCTTGCAGCATGGCTACGTCCACCCCTTTCCGGCGCAGCTGTTGCAAAACCTTATACCGCTTTATGGGTGAACCCAGCCCACACACATTCCAGGAAGCAAAATGCAAAGACTTACCCATTATCCAAGGGCCACCAAAGACTCTGCTGCAGAAAAGAAAAAACATCCCGTAGGTCCAGATCCCCCCAGCCTAGGATCTGCACCTCCCCCAGCCCCCAGAACTCCACACCCAGAAACTTCTTTTGTGGGAGCGAATCCGTATCCAACCCCCTCCAGGTACCCTCCCCTACCCCCCCCCCCTATCACCCATCCCATTCCTTACCCGCCCCCCACCTCCCCCCTGATCAGCCACCAGCATCCCCTTCCCCCCCCCCCAACCCCACCAACAAACGTCCCCACCACCCACCTTTGGGGACCCAATTCCAGTGACAGCCGGGTCCACCCCGTTATTAGCCCAAATCACCCCCCACCAGCCTATCCATCCACGAGGTACTTCCCCCCTCTTTGGGGGAGAGCTGGCAGACAAATACATACCCTCCTCAACTGCCTTTACCAGTAGGTCAGCTCCCCCAACCCCCCTCCACCTCCACTCCACTCATCAGTCTATCTAGACCCACCTGAACCCCAATATAACATGGAACATTGTCCTGTAGCGAGAGGGGAAAAAAGAACAAAAAAACCCCCAACACCAACATGAACAGACCCCCCAGCCACATAAAAAGGCAAAGATCATATTGAGCAAACAGAACTTCAACACAGACCTCGAGGTAGATATTCCACCCCCTGATTAACAGCGCTGCAGCCCACCCGCCCCCACAGGCTTACTGCTACATGTTACATGTCCAAACCCAACAGCCAGACAAGTCCCTTCGAGCTTCTATGCACAGCCACTCGCTGGCTCAAGTGTCCGAAGCACAGGTAACTGTTCCAGGAAGACGCGGGCCTCCCCTGGAGACGTGAAGTAGCTTGTGCGGCCGTTGTGATCAACCCGCAATTTCGCAGGGTACAGCAAGGCAAATCTCACCCCTCTATTAAAGAGCTGCCCACAGATTGTAGAATAGGCTCTGCGCTGCTGGCTAACCGTTGCAGAATAATCTTGAAACACCAGCACTTGCGGGCCCTCTCCCGGCATCCGACGACGCCCTCGGGCTGCTCTCAAAACCTCCTCCTTCTGCCGGAACTCAAGAAACCGGGCAATGACCGCACGTGGCCGGCGCTGCCCATCCTGCCTCGGGCCCAGCCTGTGCACATGTTCTAATTTGAGCGGACCTTGCACCACATTGGGGAAAGTCTGTCCAATCCATGATTCCACATACCCTGCAAGCGCACTGTCTGAAACAGATTCCGCTATTCCCACGAAGCGCAGGTTCTTCCGGCGTCCCCGGTTCTCCAGATCATCAAGTTTATCACTCTGCTGTTTCGCAAGGCCTTCTAGGGCCCGCACACGTTCCACCAACGCTCCATGGGAGTCTTCCACCGTGGATATTCGGGCCTCCACCTGGTCAATGCGCCCAGTAAATTCCCCAACGCTTTGGGTCACCTGAGACATCTGCTCCGCTAGCGATTTAAATTTTTCATCCAGTGCCGACACCACCGCGGCACTGACTTCAGCCACCAGATCCTGCTGCAGATTGGCTGCACTGCTCGTCGCGCCTCGTCCGCCATCTTGCCCTCCGGGACCCGACTCCTGTCCTTGCGGGCAAGTTTTGAAGCCATACACCGAGTGGGGACCTGAGCCCAGCGTCACACCACGCTGTCAGGAACTCCGGATCGTTGCGGGAGGCGATTCGCGGTCTGCACCGCTATATAGAGGGGCTTAAAAGCCTGACGTTCAGGGGTCTCCCCGGAGCTGATCAGCACCACGTCTCACCAGCTCATTGCCACCGGAAGTCTCCATGAGCCCTTTAAACACGAGCGGTGTTGGGCGGATTCTTCACATTGCAAACGGAATTTGAAGAAGGGCTGTGAGGATCGGGAGCCTGAAACACAACGTTGGGTTATTATGATATATATTTTCTGGATGAGTTGCAATTTTGAAGAAGAATATATGATGTCGAGTAGCCTCTACATGACTTGATGAAATAACGCTGTTGGATGACCGCAGGATGACCGCAGGATGACCGCAGGATAAGTTGGTGTCGTCTGCTAACAGCTAAGTGTACCAAGTTTGACTTGAGGCTTTTTCACCTTTTTGAATAGAACTGAGTTGAGGCCAGTTTGTACCCTATGATGATTTTGGTATCTTTTTAGGGTTGGTGGGGGTCGTGCTCCCCTTTTACATAAATAGAAAAAAAGGAACATTATTGCTACAAGAGGGTATTTACCTTCACGGCGATAGTTCCGACAAAAATTAGTGGGTATAACACATTCTTTTGGTTCAGGAAGACCCATAGCACAGGTAGAGCACAGTTACTTACCTGTAACAGGTGATCTCTGGGAACAGCAGGAATAAGTCTTCACATATGGGTACGTCGGTACCGACGGAGTCTGCACGGGAATGCTCCCCAGCGTCCAATCAGAATGCTTTTGGAAGCATCCCAACATGCCTGCGTGCTGCCTTCCCGCCTTTCCCAACTGCCTCTCCTCAGTTAAGTTTGAAAGCTGAGGCAAAGAGAGAGAGAGCAAGAAAGGGAAAGATGGAGAAAGAGAAATAGCAACTCCTAGGGGAGGTGGGTGGGTTGTGAAGACTTATTCCTGCTGTTCCCAGAGATCACCTGTTACAGGTAAGTAACTGTGCTATCTCCAGGAACAAGCAGGAATGAGTTTTCACATATGGGGACTCCCCGAGCTAAGATGCCTAGAGGGAGTCCTGGCATGTAGCGAATGTAGGGAGAGCCATGCTACTCCTCAGAACCTCAGGCATCTTGGGAATGGAGGGTAGGAGTTGAATTATAGAAAGGGTGCTGTGGAACAGCTGGACTAGAACAGGACTTCTATGGAGGAAGATCCTGTATAGATGACCTTTGGTAGTAAAATATTGAATATAATATTCTAATATGGACCTCCCTTGGTGGTATTGTAAACGTCTATTGAGGTTCAGATGGATCTGTTAGAAGAGCCAATAGAAGATCCTCAAGGGTTACCACACTGTGAAGTGGAGGTAATAAACTTTAGGAACAACAATTGGAGGTCAGAACCCATCAGGGTGAGAAATAGCCCCAGGGGAAACTGGGGTAGTACAATGAGGTAGGGCTTCAGCGGGAAACGCAGAAGGTACTGTTAAACAAAGCTTAAGCCCTTTTGGTCGAAGAACAGCACAGTGCTAGGACCAAAAGGAAAATAAGTCTGACCGATTTGGACTGACAAAAGAAATAGTCCCTGTGGGAGAGAAGGGGTATGGAGACCCCTATATCCAATCCCAAAGTAAGGACAGACTTATGAAGTGTTACAGCTTTAGATTAACTGAAAATCTGCTATGTCTTTCTAAATGAGGTCAATTAGGAAAGAAAAGGTACCTGGAAAGCTTCAGAGGTACGTAAACCTGAAAGGTTATGGTAACAGAGACAAAAAACTTGTTAATTACCACAGGGAGTGGTTATATGTGTAGAACCCTAAGCATGCTGGCACAGCATTGATAGGGTAGCGCACATCTGTCAGAGTCCTATAGGAATATATAGATATATGAACCTAGACAGAGAGATAGATAAGTACGTAGGTACCTATCTACCTAGAAGATATATCTCAACAGAGATATACTTGGGCGGAATATACAGAGATACATATAGATAAAGATCTGTCAAAGCCAGTACTAGCCGCCGAGCATACTCATACTCTGCCTCGACCCTCTGGAACCAACTTCCACCGGAGCTACGAGCAATCAAAGACCTTATAGTTTTCAGAAAAAAATTCAAGACACATCTATTCCAGTGTCAATACAATTTGATGTAAACCCCAGGGGCCTCCCAGCTGCCTCACTCCAAAGCATGGGAATTGTTATGTAAAAATGTAAAAATGTATATATGTTAATTCTGAATCTGCTCCTTAAAACCTCCTTCCTGTGTGCTGTGCTTTTCCCTTCAAATCAATGTGTTTATACTGCAAATTTTCTGTCATGATTGACAAACTACAATCTGTAATCAAACCGCTACTGATCGCTGGAAGTAGCGGTATACAAATGTATACTAACTAACTAACTAACTAAATATATATATATATATATATATATATATATATATATATATATATATATATATAAATCTGTAGACATATAGACACAGGTCTCCATGTGGGTAGATGGAGACATGGCTATATAACTAGATCCCCATAGGGATATGGGAATAGAGAGAAGATTCATTTGATAGCAAGAAGGGAGGTACCTGCTTGAATAGATGTATAGAGCATCTTCTTTCCCTGGTTATAATTGACAGAGTCAGAGGAATAGTCTCCCTGACAAAGAGGAGTCTAGATTCCTTTAAGAATTTGAGCTCTTGAATAACCAGGATTGGCTATGTGAAAAATGCAGAGGATAGCTTCAGTCTGCAGGCAGCAAATCCAGATCTGTCTAGAACTGCAGTATGGTGAATAGATTGAGGACGCCCTTCCCTTTTGCAGGATGAGGGCAAGATGGCTATCAGGCGTCCCTGAGCTGCAACTGAAAGAAAACTATCCCTGGCGAAAAGACCAAAGGAGATATGGACCAAGCCAGGGAATTGGCCATTCCTTAGGTTTTCACGTGATGTAAGGCCTGTGTCTTCTGTCTCGAAAAGAGATTTTAGATGAGATGGTAAGGGTAGGGAAACCCTACCAGTCATGGGAACATGACTGGGTGAACCTCTCCTAACCATCTAGGCTTATCTGCTAGACAAAATACTAATGCTCTCTAGCAAGGGCCCACAGTGCAAAGCTACTCTGTAGAGTTGCAGAGAGCATGTTAGAGGTTGGTTAGAAGAAAAACTGGCTGCTCAAAGCCAGTAGGTTAAACTATTCTGCCAAAACCCAGGGAATTGGAGATGGCGAAGAATAGAAGTCAACCAACAAATCTGTGATGATAGGGTTTTCCAAAAGGGTTGATAACCTGTTTTGGGTCTAGCAGTGAGGCTAGAAGGATTGCTAGTGGAGAACAAACCCTGGTTGTGTGGAGAACAGAACCAGTGGGTTGACCACTAGGAAGTGCTGCATTTGCAGCAACTACCAGGGCAGCAGAAAAAATTTCTTTTCCATTGGTTTAGATTGGAAAAAGAAGTAACAGACATAAGCAGAAGTGGTAAGACGTCCTTATTGTCTGATAAGCTGCCCTAAAGTAAGAGTATGAACAAAGGGGGGGGGGGGGGGAGGAGGGGAGACAACTCTGGAAGGAAAAACCCCTTTGTGGAATAGGTAGAGAACCATAGGGGCTTACCCGTGTAATAGAACCCCTCTTACAAACTGAATGTTGTAGTAAGAGGGGGGTAAGACAGAGTTGAAGAGACTGACTATGTAAGAAGTCTCTGAAAGGTAAGATGATACATGCTAGTACAGGGTAAAAACTGTATTTTTGATAGTTGTCACATCTCTTTCTCCCAGAAGGAGGAAGAGAAACCTGTTAACTATAGGCATGATCATCATAAAGACTCTGAGAGCAAAAAGAAAGGATGTCTTGTGAAGAGAGATCCCTGAGAATTTAGGATGAAATTAGTGTAGATGCTTCAAGTGAAAAGAAGCAGAGTGCAAATTCTAACCACCAAACAGGAGATATAATGATAATCTATCTGAAACCCTGCGACTGCTGGGTTTGCTGAACCTGTTGAGGTTGTGGTTTCTTTGGACCAGAGCGATGTTTCCCTTATTTGGGAACATCTGTATGATGGGTAGAAGAGGGATAAAACTTTTTCCCCCTAGGGGAAGAAAGTTTGTTAGCAAATTTCCTACCAACTGGGAAAGAGGAAGGCGTAGAACAGCCTCTTGAACCAGCAATGTCAGTGGTTAACTGAGCAACTTGGAGTAAAGACTCTTTGTTAAAAAGATTTTCTCCAGTGCAAGGAGTATTTCCCAGTCTTTCTTGTGCCCATTTGTCCAAATCTGAAACCTGGAGCCAAGCTTTACATCGTGCCCCTATAGCTATAGCAGAAGTTCTGCTAACAGACTCAAAGGAGTCTAGGGAAGCACGAGTAAGGAACCCAGAGATATTTTTAGCATGACTAACCAGTAAGGAATAGTCTGCTCTTTTGGGCTCTTGAAGAAAGGGGGTCAAAAGTAGTAATTTCTTTGTGACTTCTTCAAGAGATAATCCCATATAAAATATATATCAGAGAATTCTTGCTGAAAGCATGGATGTCTGGAAGGTTTGGCGACCGAAGGCATCTAAAGTCTTAGACTCACGACCTGGCGGATAAGAAGAGTGCTTTTTAGTACTCTTAATACGCCTCATTGCTGATTCCACAACAATGGAATGATGAGGAAGCTGAGTCTTTTGAAAACCTGGAGAGGGGAGCACCTGATATAGAAGATCAGTTGCCCTAGAAGGTGGGGGTACCGTTAAAGGAGCTTCCCACATTCGTAAGAGGAGATCCTGCAAAGACTGATGCAAAGGAAGCATGATGTTCTCCTTTGCACTCCCAGGAATATACAGGGATTCTGTATTCCCTTGTGCAGGATCCTGTCCAGGTTAAGAAATGGCAAGTGATTTTGCCATATCAAGCAGAAAAGCTTGGAAAGAAAAATCCCCAGAGGGAAATCCTCTTGAAAGAGGAGGACAGGTTAGATCTGTTGAAGAACTAGCACTGGCACCCAGGGATCTATCCAATTTTAGAGGAGCAGAAGATCCTAAAGGATGAAGTATGGGATCCTTAGAGGATGGTTGCCGGTACCACAGGAGGTCGGGACCAGCAACAGTCGGTAGCGCATCGTCCATGCTAGGGATCGATTCCAAACTCGGTACCGAGGGAAGCGAGCCTGATGAAAGAAGCATGGAAGGTACCGACAGCAATGGCAAAGTGGATACCGGTACCGACTCCGGTACCGTATCCAATACCGGTGGAAGAAGGCCAGCCGGTGACGGCTCTAACAGTATGGAAAGAACCGAGAGTGCCGAACATGGATCATCGGAACCGTGCCTTCGGTACTGTCCGGTGTCGGTACCAAGGTGAGTCGGTACCCAGTCCTCCAGACTGGAGATCGATTCCAGACTCGGCATCGAAGGAAGCGAGTCTATCGATGCACATCTGGAGGGTACCGACATCGGTACCAGTACCGGTACCGGGATCGATACCGATACTGGAAGATTGGTCTGCAGCGTATCCAACAGGCCCGTAGGTACCGAGGACGCCAGACTACGATCCTTGGTGAGGAATGTTTCATCCAACACCATTGCCAATGCCGGGGTATCGGTACCGCTCGAAGCGGATGCCACCACCGAGCATGGCTCAGGTATGTTCGGAGAGGGGTGAACCTCAGGAACAACCTGAAACCCCACACAGGATTTGGAGGCCGAAGACTCCCACTGGGGTTTTAAAGCCAGTGTATTCTCGAGGGCAAGGCCAGAGGCATCTCTATGCTGTGCATGAGATCTATCACTCGAGGACTGGCTAGTCTTAACAGACTGTTTTTGGGTTACCTGATCCTGTGAAGAAGAAGGGGTGGTCGGTGCCCTGAAGTTGAATGGGGACCACGTATCGAGGAGAACACGATGCTGAAGACTTCTTCCAACTATACTGTTACAGGAGGGACACTCCAGAGGAAAATGGTCAGGACCCAAGCAGGGTAGACACCAGTTATGAGTGTCTAAAATAAATTTTGTACTGCCACAGTTAAAACATTTCTTAGGGATAGTGGCTGGCGCTTCCATGAGGAAAAAAGGGTAGGCCTAGCAGGCCGGGAAAAACCCGTCAGGCACTAAGAGGAAAAAAGTATTCCTTATAAAGGAATATGTTGAAGAAAAAAGAAAAGAAACACTGGTGGTACCGGTGGCGTCGGGGAAGGCAGCCGCAACCACAAGAAAACTAAAAAATAAAAGAAGAATTTTCTGCGGTGACAGAAGGACGTCCTACCGGCTCCGTGGAAAAACGAAAACTGAGGAGAGGCAGTTGGGAAAGGCGGGAAGGCAGCACGCAGGCATGTTGGGATGCTTCCAAAAGCGTTCTGATTGGACGCTGGGGAGCGTTCCCGCGCAGACTCCGTCGGTACCGACGTACCCATATCTGAAGACTCATTTCTGCTTGTTCCTGGAGATTACCTTTTCCTGTGAACTGGAAAACGGATCCGGATGGAATGAAGTGCATGATTTCTCTGTATCAAGAAGCAACATCCTGGGGAAATGAGAACTGTAAGTTCCTTGCTTTTCTATTTCCACCTCTAAAGGTGACGGACATGAAAGTGCCACCGGTGTTCTCTGCAGTATATGGGAATCACTCTGCCTGCCTCACTAGGCAGGGTGAGGACTATACCAAGGCTGTAGGGGAACTGACCTTGTGCATTGAAGTTAGGGTTGCCAACTGCCCGGTTTTCAGCCGGCCTGGCCGGTTTTTCCATGGCCAGGCCGGCTGCCGGTTTTTTTGCTCTGGCCGCAAGATCGGGAGCGGCCAGAGCAAAAAAACCGGCTTTTCTCCCAACCCGGAGGGCTTCAGAGGGAGCCGGGGAAGCCCGCGCGAGGCCCCGGCTCCCTCTGAACAGCCGCCAGCGTGAAGAGCCTTTACCTTCACGCTGGCGGCTGTTCCTGTGAAGCCGCGATTGGTGGGAAAGGTTAAAGGCAATGCCTTTTAACCTTTCCCAGCATTCGCAGCTTCACAGGAACAGCCGCCAGCGTGAAGGAAAAGGCTCTTCACGCTGGCGGCTGTTCAGAGGGAGCCGGGGCCTCGCGCGGGCTTCCCCGGCTCCCTCTAAAGCCTCAGACAGCCGCGGTTTTGGGGGGGGGGGAGGCCAAGGACTGCCTGGGCTGTGATGGGGGGAGGGGGCCTGGACTGCAAAAGGGCTAGGAGGGGGGAATTTGACTGGAAATGGGTTGTGATGGGGGGGGGGGGGGACCTGGACCGGAAAAGGGCTATGGAGGGGGGGGGGGGGGGGACTTGGACTGGAAAGAAATGGGCTGTGATGGGAGGGGACCTGGACTGTAAAAGGGCTATGGGGGTGGGGAGACATGGACTGGAAATGGGTTGTGATGGGGAGGGGGACCTGGACTGGAAAAGGGCTAGGGGGGGGGGGGGGGAGGAACTTGGACTGGAAGAGGGCTATGGGGGGGGGGGAACTTGGACTGGAAATGGGCTATGGTGGAGGGAGGGGGAACTTGGACTGGAAATAGGCTGTGATTAGGGGGACTTGGACTGGAAATGGGTTGTGAAGGGGGGGGGGGACCTGCACTGGAAAAGGGCTATGGGGGGCATTGGACTGGAAAGAAATGGGCTGTGATGGGGAGGGGGACCTGGACTGTAAAAGGGCTATGTGGGGGGGGGGACGGGGGACAGGGACTGGAAATGGGTGTTGAGGGGGAGGGGGACCTGGACTGGAAAAGGGCTATGGGGGAGGGGGGGGAACATGGACTGGAAATGGGTTTTGATGGGGAGGGGGACCTGGACTGGAAAAGGGCTGGGGGGGGGGAACTTGGACTGGAAGAGGGCTATGGGGGGGGGGGAACTTGGACTGGAAATGGGCTATGGTGGAGGGAGGGGGAACTTGGACTGGAAATAGGCTGTGATTAGGGGGACTTGGACTGGAAATGGGTTGTGAAGGGGGGGGGGACCTGGGCTGGAAAAGGGCTATGGGGGGGGGGGGGCATTGGACTGGAAAGAAATGGGCTGTGATGGGGAGGGGGACCTGGACTGTAAAAGGGCTATGTGGGGGGGACGACATGGACTGGAAATGGGTTTTGATGGGTAGGGGGACATGGACTGGAAAAGGGATATGGGGGGGGGGAACATGGACTGGAAATGGGTTGTGATGGGGAGGGGGACCTGGACTGGAAAAGGGCTATGGGGGGGGGGGGGAACATGGACTGGAAATGGGTTGTGATGGGGAGGGGGACCTGGACTGGAAAAGGGCTAGGGGGGGGGGGACTTGGACTGGAAGAGGGCTATGGGGGGGGGGAACTTGGACTGGAAATGGGCTATGGTGGAGGGAGGGGGAACTTGGACTGGAAAAAGGCTGTCATTAGGGGGACTTGGACTGGAAATGGGTTGTGAAGGGGGGGGGGGACCTGGACTGGAAAAGGGCTATGGGGGGGCCTTGGACTGGAAAGAATTGGGCTGTGATGGGGAGGGGGACCTGGACTGTAAAAGGGCTATGTGGGGGGGACGACATGGACTGGAAATGGGTTTTGATGGGGAGGGGGACCTGGACTGGAAATGGGTTGTGATGGGGAGGGGGACCTGGACTGGAAAAGGGCTATGGGGGGGGGGGGAACTTGGACTGGAAATGGGCTATGGTGGAGGGAGGGGGAACTTGGACTGGAAATAGGCTGTGATTAGGGGGGCTAGGACTGCAAATGGACTGTGATGGTGGGGGGGGGGGGGTTAGGACTGCAAATGGGCTGTGATGGTGCGGGGGGACTCCGACTGCAAATGGGATGTGATGGGGGGGGGGCCTAGGACTGGAAATAGGCTGTGATGGGGGACTTGGACTGGAAATGGGCTGTGATGGGGGGGGCTAGGACTGGAAATGGTCTGTGATGTGAGGGCTAGCACTGGAAATGGGCTGATGAAGAGCTGGAATAGTACTGGAAATGGGCTGATGTGGGGCATGGGAGAATGGGATTAGAAGGGAGTGGATGCTGGGTGGGTCTAGAACTATAAGGGAACTGATTTTGGGGGAGGACTAGAATAGATGGGGAATGAGTGGAGAGGGGAAAAAATATTTTGTGTGGAAGAAAAGTCTATGATGGGCTGGGTATTGGGAGAGTGAGGGGCTTGAGAATGGAAGGGTGAAATTTAAATGGATGATAAAGGAATAAGGAAAGAATTGGGGGAAAGAGCAAAAGGGAAACAATCAGTATGTTAAAGCAGAAATAGAGAGAGAATGGAAAACATCTAAAAGAGAAGAAAGGACAAATGGATAGCTTGCAGAAGACTCGAAGAAACCAGAAGAAAGTGACTGGAGCAATTGCAACTGAAAAATAAAACGCCCAAACAGAAGGTAGAAAAATACTTTTTATTTTGAATTTATTAGCTGGAATATGTTTGGTCTGGGAAGTGTGTATTGATAACATCTTTGCGTTTTTGTTTAGTGCAAGAGGAAATTATTTTATAGTTTTATTTCTCCAGTGTTGTACATTTCATGTTTGGATTTTGGGGTTCCCAGTTTAATTATTATCTGACCAAGGAAGTTAGCCTACACGTATCCTCTGTAATTTTTGTGGGTGGGGCTGGGGGCGAGGCAGGGGTGGGACTAGGGGCGGAGAATGGGTGGAGCATGGCGAGCCACAGGTGTCGGGTTTTTCTCGGTGAAAAAGTTGGTAACCCTAATTGAAGTCCTTAACCTCACTGGAACCAGCGACATGCAAAGAAACTAGTCCAGGCTGAAAGTACCCAGGGCAGATCTGTTGTGGTACTGCGGAAGGAAGATCTTGAGGCAGACACTACCAGAGGTATGGGCAGGAACATGCGCGATTGTTCAGTTGGGTATTCCATTCACCCTGGCATTTGAAAAAGAAAGAATAACTCATAAGGGTAGAAGCAAAAGAAATGTGTTAGGAACATCATTCGATGATAAAATTTACATTGATGCTATAGGGGTACCCCGGGGAGTTCCAGATGAGTTCAAAGCTAGAAATCAGATAGCAGCAGGGTTTGAGTCAGCCTTATTTTGGTGGTCCACCATTAATAAAAATGTAGATTGGATAAATTACAAATATTATAATCAGCAAAGATTTATAAAATACACAAGGGAGGCAGTAAAAGGAATCGCAGAACAGTTGGGTGCCACAAGCAGGATGACTTGGGAGAATCATATGATTTTAGACATGATGTTAGCTGAAAAAGGCAGGGCCTACATAATGTTGGGAGGGGGTAGATGTTGCATGTTTATCCCAAATCACACTGCCCCTGATGGTACAATAACCAGGGCATTACAAGGTCTTAACACTTTAGCAGAATTAGCTGAAAATTCAGGAATAGATAGTTCTTTGACAGGACGGCTAGATTCCTGGTTTGGAAAAAGGAAAGGAGTGATGGTATCTATCCTTACATCTGTGACAATAGTGGCAGGTATGCTAACAGCAGTAGGATGTTGTATAATACCATGTATTAGGGGATTGGCACAAAGACTAATCGAGACAGCAGTCACTAAACAAATAACAATGAGAACTCCAACATATGAAGAAGCCCTGCTACTTATACATGAAGATAACCAAGGAGAAATTGAGAGAGAGTCAGAAATAATGTTGTCTAGGTTAGAAGCTTCATATGAAATTGTTTAATAAATGTAAAAACACCAAGTGGTATTAAAAAGAAAGGGGGAATTGTTAGAAATGTTTTAAAGTTTTTTTAAATTTGTTGTTTTTACAAAATATATGCAGAACAAAGAATAGAATTAGAAATCTATAAGATGTTGTTTGCTTGCACTAACACATTGGTTCACATATTCCATTTTCTTATGCTGTACAAAATAAAGATATTTTTCCTGACCTTGCAAAACTTAGGTTTCCCCCATACACCCCTCCCTTAGTTTCCAGGCTATTGCACATAAAACTTAGAAACTCAAGGACAAAAACACTGAAACATGCTGATACAAAAAATGCTAGATACAGAGAAAGAAAGGAACTCTGAAAAACAGGAAAAAACAGGCCATGGGCATAAGTGTGTGTGTGTGTGTGTGTGTGTGTGTGTGTGTGTGTGTGTGGGTGGGGGGGGGGGGATCTCTGAGAAACCATAAGACCGGTAACATAACCATAAAAGGAATAAGGTAAAAAAAGGGGGAGAGGGGTAAAAGGGGCAGGGATTAAGAGAAGTAAATGGAGGTGGAGATCCACATGACCTAAATAACAATCACTAATAGGAAATTAGAAACACTTACACCAATAGAATAATAGGGGAGGAATTTGTAGAAGAAATGAATGTAATAAATATGGAACTGTTCATAAGGCAAAGTGTGGTCACGAATAACATATTGTGTCCACCCATCTTGCAAAATTGAATAATAAATAAATAAATAAAAGAAAACTTGAAGTGTCTGTTATTGTGATAAAATTATTATTGTTTATTACAACACCATAAACAGAAAATAGAAAGTTTAATTTTAATTTTAAATTAATACTTTTCAGTTTTTATAAGCAGTTATTATAATGCCCACTAGATGTCACCATTGAACTGATAAAACATTTCAAGTAACTGCAAAGGACACATTAATGCATAATAAGGGTTTTATGACATATTTATGCTGATATATTATGTGGCTATAAGACATAATTTTTCAACTATTTAGGTCCTAAGGACTGTAGAAAGATCATGTGGTCAGGCTATCCACAATCAATATTTATGAGATACATGTGCAAATCATTTGCATATCATTTGATCTAAAAGTAAGCTAAATTTGAATAGGCTTGTTACTCCAAAAACATTACTGATTGCAAGACTGGAGTTGTGCATCTCCACTTTACAGGCTGCTTCTGGTTCAACGACATTTTTATATTTAGCAACGAGATGTGCAGTTACAAATATTTATATTAAATGGAGATTTACCATTTTACTTTTCGAAATAATACTAGTATATGCTAAGTTTATTTTGAGTCTAAAAAATTCTGTATAAACTGTTCTGTTACATTTTTTAAATTATATATACACATTTGTTTCTGCATTGTAGCACTATGTATGTTCTTTCTTTAAAATATAAATTATAGGGCAGATATTCTAAGTGATTTATGCATTAGCCTGTAGGCAGCAAACACCTAACCCATCTATCTGTACATTTTCATTGATTGTACAGACAGTCTGGCTGTCTAACATACTAAGGGGCAGCTTTACTACAGTGTGTTATGGGTTTTATCATGCTGCAGGAGTTAGTGTGGGCCCATTGTAAAAACAGTACTGTGGTATAAATCCTATGCTACGTGCTTAATGTAGGTTGGGAAATCAGGGAAGGTTTGAGGTGGAAACTGGGCGTGCCCACAGGTAGCAAAGTGGGACTATCGCGCACTAGCTGTCAGAGAAGCTAGCATGTACATATTCAAGCCAGATCACCGGTGAAGCATGTTACTGGTGGCCTGTGAAACTCTTAATGGCACCTCAAGAGATAGAAGGTTTGCTCATAAGAACATAAGAAAATAAGATATGCCTTACTGGGTCAGACCAAGGTCCATCAAGCCCAGTATCCTGTTTCTAACCATGGCCAATCCAGGTCACAAGTACCTAGCAGGCTCCCAAAAAAGACACACAGGTTCCACAATACTTGTACCGGGGCAAGCAGTGGATTTCCAGGGTCCTTTTTAATAATGGTTTATGGATCTTTCCTCCAGGAACATTTTTTTTAAGTGCCATTAAGTCAGTGCTGACTCCTGGTGACCCAGCAGCCTCTGGGTTTTCTTGGCAATATATAACCAGAAGTAGATTGCCAGGAACTTAACCAAACATTTTTTAAACACACCTACACTAACATCTTTTATTACTTCCTCCGGTAACACATTCCAGAGTTTGATAATTATGCATCGAGTGAAAAAATATTTACTCTTATTAGTATTAAATGGGTTACATTGCAGCTTTATTGCATGTCCTCTAGTCTTTCTACTTTCTACTTTTTGATCGATTAAACAATCGATCCATGTTTACCTTTTCCATTCCATTTATTAATGTACACCTCTATCATATCTCCCCTCAGCCGTCTCTTTTCCAGGTTGAAGAGTCCTAACCTTTCAAGCCTCTCCTCATAGGTGTATCCTTCCATCCATCCTTTACCATTTTGGTGGCTGTTCTCTGTACCTTTTCTAATTCAGCTATATCCTTCTTAAGATACAGCGACAAAAACTGCACACAATATTCAAGATGCAGTCGCACCATGGAATGATACAGAGGCATTATAATATCCTTTGTTTTATTCTACATTCCTATCCTTTTGGTTCCTAGCATTCTATTTGCTTTCTTGGCCACTGCTGCACACTGGGTGGAGGGTTTCAACATGTTATCCATGATGACGCCTAAATCTTTTTACTGGGAGGTGGTTCCTAATGTGGAGCTTTGCATCATGCAACCATAGTTTGAGTTGTTCTTACCTAGGGGCATAACTTTGCACTTGTCCACATTAAATTTCCTCTGCCATTTGAACATTCTCTTGAAATTTTTAACAATCCCCTTGTGTTTTAATAGCTTTGAATAATTTTGTGTCATCTGCAAATTTTATTACCTCACTCATTCCCATTTCCAGGTCTTTTACGAATATGTTAAAAAGAAGTGGACCCAGCACATATCCCTGGGGTACTCCACTATTCACCTTTCTCCATTGAGAAAATCAGCCATTTAGCCCTACTCTCTGCTTTCTATCTTTTAACCAGTTCCTGATCCACAATAGTACACTGGCTTCAATCCCATGACTTTCTAATTTCGCCAAAAGTCTCTCATGAGGGATCTTGTCAAAGGCTTTCTGAAAATCCAGATACACTATGTCAACCGGCTCATCTTTGTCTATCTATTTATTCACACCTTCAAAAAAATATAACAGATTAGTAAGACAAGACTTTCCTTGGCTAAATCCATGTTGGCTTTCTCCCATTAAACCATGACTATCTACATGTTCAGAAATTTTATTCTTTGATGGTCTCTACCATTTTGCCTGTACTGACGTCAGGTTCACCGGTCTAGTTTCCCGGATCACCCCTGGAACCTCTTTTAAAAATTGGCATTACATTGGCCATTCTTCAGTCTTCAGGTACTACAGATGATTTTAATGATAGTTCACAGATTACTAATATTAGGTCTGCAATTTCATATTTCAGTTCTTTCAACACCCTTGGATGTATACGATCCCGTCCAGATCATTTGCTACGCTTCAGTTTATCAAATAGTTGTAATACATCTTCTTGATTTAAATTTGAGAAGACATATTTATATTCATTCCATGTTGTGAATAACAAATTGTTTTTGATAAAAAATATTCATATGCCATGAAATTTCATAAGTGCCCTCAATTCAGTGCTGAGTCCTGGTGACCTAGCAGTGCGTTAGCTGCCAAAACCGCATGACAAGGGAAAACATCCCAAGGCATCTGCAGAGGGTGTTCCTGAGTTAGCCCTTGTCAATACTGTGGTGGTTCTGGATTTACCACGGAGACCTGCATTACCTGCTTCAGCAGGTATAGCGGGAAAAGTCCTGTGGCGCCTTCTGAAGCAGGTACTCTGGGTCCCCATGTTAAATCCATGGGGAGGGATGGTAGCGATCAGGTGCACAGAACTGACAGTAGCTTTGTGCCTCAATCATTACCATTCCTCCCCCTTCTGTTGCTGTGATTGGGCTCCCCCCCTCCACAATATTGTTGGTCCCACAGTTTTGCGATCCATGGCACCAACAATATTTAAAAAAAAACTGCTGGCCCCCCTGCAGGTTTGATCCCTCTGGGACAGCTCCCAATCCCCATCAGGTGCTGCCCAGGGGGGATTGGTGCACCCCCCTGATCAAAACACCATCCTGCTAACCAGTCATACAAAGCCCCCTCCCTCTTCACCCCCCTGATCCTCTAGCGAAAGGGAGGCCTGCAGCCTCCCTCACCCTCCCGCCATCGCATCATGAATCTAGCAGTCAGGGGGACTCCTGCCCTCCTTAATGGACCTAACAATGACGGCTGAGATTTCGTGGTGCTGCCCCCTAGCATGAGGCTAGAGGGGAAGCATCTTGTGATTGTGGCCATTTTGAAAGGGTCAGATGATGGGGTAGGAGTGGAGAGGGCAGCTCTTGCCCCATAGACCTACTAAACTACAAGGATAAGCTAAGGTAGGTATTTGGGGTGTTTTGGGGGTGGGGGCTGTGGGGGCTCCACTTTGACGGCTGGCTAGCCAGGTAACTTATTGGTAAGACAGGGAAAGGGAGGGAGCTGCAGGGCCCTCCTTTTGATTAGTGGATTGGGTGGGGAGAAGGGAGAGAGCTGAGATGGTTTTTTGCTCGGGATGGGGTTTTGCTGTAGATTAAGTAGAAAAGTGCCTGAGATATCTGATTTTTTTTCATTGGTTAGCTGCTACCAAAGGGCGTTAAATGTGCATTAGCCCTGTGGTAGCAGCTAATATCCTTTAGTAGACATACCCATTTATGTTTCCTGTTTTCTGTCCTTTCAATGTCTCTAAGGCCAGTTTTTGTAAAGTATAGATGCTCTTATGTTCTTATTAATCTGGAGGGCCCAGAGGAACCCATAGAGGGGTGGTTTTTGACAACTGAGAAATCCACAATTCTAGCAGAAAATTTGGAGATAAATGCTTATGAGCCCTTTTTTAAAGGGTTTTTATATTTAATTTTAAGTTATTTTAGCAATTTAAAGTGGCAACAGGTGACCTGTCAGTCACCCAAAACCACAGGAAAACCAACGTTTAAAAAACAATCTTTTTTTTCATGATTCAAGACTGATGGCAGCATTCCTGACTCTGTTTCCTGGCGTTTTCAGGTCTTTTGAGAATAAATATATGAGTTTATTTGTTTTTTAGTTGATTTTTACAATCATCCCCATTTTGACTTTTGCTTTCACTTTCAGTTCCAGTTAAGAAGGAGCCCACCCCGCTGCTTGTGCTGTTCTTCAGTCTTCAGGCATACAACCTTAATGATAGGTTACAGATAACTAATAATATATCAACAGTTTCTCCAGGGCCATGTGCCCAGCAGGGAAGGGTTAGGACAGTCGTTATAGTTGGTGATTCGATCATTAGGCATGTAGATAACTGGGTGGCTGGTGGACGTGAGGATCGCCTGGTAACGTGCCTGCCTGGTGCGAAGGTAGCAGACCTCACGCGCCACCTAGATAAGGTCTTAGATAGTGCTGGGGAGAAGTCTGCTGTCTTGGTACATGTCGGTACCAATGACATAGGAAAATGTGGTAGGGAGGCTCTGGAGGCTAAATTTAGGCTTTTAGGTAGGAAGTTGAAATCCAGAACTTCCAGGGTAGCGTTCTCCGAAATGCTTCCCATTCCACACGCAGGACCCAAAAGGCAGGCAGAGCTCCAGAATCTCAATACTTGGATGAGACAATGATGCAAGGATGAGGGTTTTGGTTTTGTTAGGAACTGGGGAACATTCTGGGGAAAGTAGGGGCTCTACCAAAGGGATGGGCTTCACCTTAACCGTGATGGAACCAGGCTGCTTGCATTAACTATTAAAAAGGAGATAGAGCAGCTTTTAAACTAGAGAATAGGGGAGAGCCGACAGTCGCCGAAGAGTGAATGGTTTGAAATGATATATCCTTGAAGGATACTAGCAAAAGAGGGTAGTTAGGGCATATCAGCAGAGAGGTTCCAATAAAGACAAAAGTAGCCCAAATGCCCCTGAGTTCAGAGCAGACAGAGCTTAAAGATTCCAAATTACCCCTGTGTACCGATGGCCAGATTAATATGAATAAAATACAGTCTCTAAAATGCTTGTATGCAAATGCTAGAAGTCTAAAAAATAAGATGGGAGAGTTAGAATATATAGCACTAAATGAGAGGTTAGATATGATTGGTATCTCAGAGACATGGTGGAAGGAGGACAACCAGTGGGACAGTGTGATACCTGGGTACAAACTATATCATGATGATAGAACTGATCAAATTGGTGGAGGGGTTGCGCTCTATATTAGAGAGGGCATTGAGTCACAAAGGATTAAAGTTTTGCAGGAAACAAAATTTGCTGTAGAATCTCTGTGGATTGAAATTCCATGTAAAAAAAGGAAGGCGAATACAGTAGCGGTGTACTATCGACCGCCTGGTCAGAATGAACAAATGGATGATGAAATGCTCAAAGAAATCAGGGAAGCTAATAAAAGTTACAGCACAGTAATAATAATGGGTGATTTCAATTACCCCAGTATTGACTGGATCAGTGTCACGGCAGGACATGCTAGGGAGATAAAGTTTCTAGATGAAATAAGTGACTGCTTCTTGGAGAAGCTGGTTCATGAACTGACCAGAGGGGAAGCCATTTTGGACCTAGTAATTGGTGGAACACCAGATCTGGTGCAAGAGATAAGGGTGTTGGGGCCACTTGGCAATAGTGATCATAGCATGATCGCGTTTGATTTAATTAATGGAGGAGGGATGGTAAGGAAATCCACAGTACTACCTTTTAACTTTCAAAAGTAAAACTATGATAAAATGAGGAAAATAGTTAAAAAACCCTAAAAGGAGCAGTTGCAAAGGTTAAAGACGTACATCAAGCTTGGGTGTTGTTTAAAAATACCATCTTGGAAGCCCAGGCCAGCTGTATTCCACACTTTAAGAAAAGTGGAAGGAAGTCCAAAAAATGGCCAGCATGGTTTAAAGGTGAGTTCAGAGAGGCTGTTGTTGCCAAAAAGCATCTTTCAGTAAATGGAAAAAAGAGTGAAATGGCGAAACTGGAAACTTCACAAGCACTGGCAAGTTAAATGCAAGGCATTGATAAGGCAGGCAAAGAAAGAATTTAAGAAGAAGCTTGCTGTGGAAGCAAAAACAGATAATAAAGACTTTTTCAAGTATATTAGTGAGAGAGTCAGTTGGACTATTAGATGAAAGAGGAGTAAAAGGGGCACTAAGAGGGGACAAGGCCATAGCAGAGAGACTGAATGAATTCTTTGCTTCAGTCTTTGCTGAGGAAGATGTAGGGTTGTTACACATGACTGAAGTACTATTTAAAGATGATACTGCGGAAAAAATTGAAAGAAATATTGATACACCGAGAAGATGTATTACAACTATTTGATAAACTGAAGAGTAGCATATCACCTGGACCGGATCATATACATCTAAGGGTGTTGAAAGAACTGAAATATGAGCTTGCAAACCTGTTATTAGTAATCTGTGAACTATCATTAAAATCATCTGCAATACCTGAAGATTGGAGTATGGCCAATGTACCGCCAATTTTTAAAAAGGGTTCCAGGGGTGATCTGGGAAACTGCAGACCGGTGAGCCTGACGTCAGTACCGGGAAAAATGGTAGAAACCATAATCAAGAGCAAAATTACTGAACATGTAGATAGTCATGGCTTAATGGGAGACAGCCAACATGGCTTTAGACAAGGAAGATCTAGTCTTACTAATCTGTTATGTTTTTTTGAAGGTGTGAATAAACAGGTAGACAAAGGTGAGTCAGTTGATATAGTGTAGCTGGACTTTAAGAAAGCCTTTGATAAGGTCTCTCATCAGAGACTTTTGGCAAAACTAAAAATTCATGGGATAGGAGGCAATGTACTATTGTGGATCAGGAACTGGTTAAAGGATAGAAAGCAGAGGGTAGGGCTAAATGGCCAATTTTCACAATGGAGAAAGGTGAATAGTGGAATACCCCATGGATCTGTGCTGGGTTCACTGCTTTTTTATATATACATAAATGACCTGAAAAGGGAATAACGAGTGAGGTTATCAAATTTGCAGATGACACAAAACTATCTAAAGTTGTTAAAACCCATGAGGATTGTGGAAAATTGCAAGAGGATCTTGATAAATTGGAAGAATGGGCATCCAAATGGCAGATGAAATTTAATGTGGGCAAGTGCAAAGTTATGCACCTAGGGAAGAACAACCCAAACTATGGTTACACGATACAAGGTTCCACATTAGGAACCTCTACCCAGGAAAAAGATTAAGGTGTCATTGTGGGTAATGTGTTAAAACCTTCCACCCAGTGTGCAGCGGCGGCCAAGAGAGCAAATAGAATGTTAGGTATCATAAGGAAAGGAATGGAAAATAAAACAAAAGATATTATAGTGCCTCTGTACCGTTCCATGGTGCGACCACACATTGAATAGTGTGTGCAATTCTGGTCGCTGTATCTTAAAAAGGATATAACGTTACTAGAAAAGGTACAGAGAAGAGCCACCAAAATGGTAAAGGGGATGGAAGGATACCCCTATGAAGAGAGTCTGAAAAGGTTAGGGCTCTTCAACCTGGAAAAGAGACAGCTGAGGGGAGATATGATAGAAGTCTATAAATTAATGAATGGAGTGGAATGGGTAAACATAGATCGATTGTTTACTTCATCAGAATATAGAAAGACTAGGGGACATGCAATGAAGCCAGAGGGTAAACTATTCAAGACAAATAAGAGAAAATATTTTTTCACTCAACGTTTAATCAAACTCTGGAATTTGTTACCGGAGGATGTAGTAAAAGCTGTTAGTGTAGCTGGGTTTAAAAAAGGTTTGGATAGGTTCCTGGATATCACTGCTTGACCCAATGCAAGCATTGTGGAACTTGTGTCTTTTGGGGGAACTTTTAGGTTCTTGTGACCTAGACTGGCCATGGTTGGAAACAGGATACTGGGCTTGATGGACCTTAGTGTGACCCAATATGGCATATCTTATGTTCTTATGTTTACTAAATGTTAGTGTGCGCTATCTGCTGCAGAATCATGTTATAACTGTGAACATGGTGGCAGATACTGTAGCATGCACTTTTAGCAAATATGGTCCTCAGGGTCTATATAATTACTTTGCTATGAAAGACTTCAGTGCCCTGTCTGAAAAAAAAGTTGTAGATAAAGCATGTGTGTAGTTGCCAATTCTTAGATCTAACTACAAGGAGCTGAAATGTAAAAATGTGCATACCAGAGTGATTTGGGACAGTGAATGTATTCAGTTCTACTATCAGCTTAGCAGAAAGAAACTGTATTTTCTATACATTGTTTTGAATTAATATGCACTATTAGCAGTGATGTCATGAAGTATGGAAAGATCTCTCTAAACAGAGAAAATGTAACTTTTATCATGTATAACCTTCTCTCCTTTCCCTTTTCCTCCTCTGCTAATTCAAGACTTCGCTCGTTTCACCTTGCTGTTCCTTATGCCTGGAACAAACTTCCTTTACATCTATACTAGTGTGATCTACAGGCCTCCAACTCAAACCGAAGAAATAGATAGCGAATTGATTGTTGATATGGCAAAGATGCCCATGAAGGGGGAAGTGATCATATTGGGTGACTTTAATCTACCCGATGTGGATTGGATTACTCCTTCTGCAAATCTGGAAAGAAGTAAAAAAATTGTGGATTCCTTCCAAGATGCATTACTTAGACAAAGGGTGATGAAACCGACCAGGAAGAGCTCCGTGCTGGATTTAGTGTTCAACAATGGAGATAGGGTGTCGAATATTCAGGTGGGTGCCCATGTGAGCAGCAGCAATCATCACATGATGTGGTTTGAGATAAAAGCTAAGGTGGAATCCAATCATAGCAAACTCAAAGTCCTAGACTTAAAAAACGCTGACTTCAGTAAAACGGCCAAGTACCTGAAGGAGGAGTTGGTAGGATGTGAGGGGATAAGGGAGATGGAATTGGAATGAGCTAAACTAAAGGAAGCATAAAAGGTACAACAAATACATGTGTAAGGAAAGTAAATAAAAACAAGAGGAAAAGGAAACCTATTTGGTTCTCCAAAGAAATGGCTGCACAAATAAAGGCAAAAAACATAGCTTTCACAAAATTCTGAAGCTTGCAAACAGAGGAACACAGAAAAGAATACAAGATCAATCTAAAAGAGACAAAAAGAGAAATAAGCATGGTAAAATCAAAGGCATAAGATGGCTAAAGATGTGAAGTGTGGCGACAAAACATTTTTCAGGTATATTCGGGAGAGGAGGAAAATCAGAGGTGGAATTGCAGGACTCAAAAGTGCTGGGAATGGATTCATGGAAAGTGACATTAAAAAAAGCAAAAATGCTAAACAAATACTTCTGCTCTGTTTTCACTAGAGAAAATCCTGGAGAAGGATCACCTATGATTGACAAATATACAAATGGGAATGGAGTATATATCACACCATTCAAAAAGATGATGTGCTAGAACAGCTTGCAAAACTGAAAATGGACAAGTCTATGGGACCAGCTGGGATACACTCCAGGATACTGAAAGGTTCTTGCAGGGCCTTTAAAGGATTTTTTAGTAGATCCTTGGTGACAGGAGAAGTTCCACAGGACTGGAGAAGGGCTGATGTGGTACCTCTCTACAAAAGTGGTAATAGGGAGGAAGTGTCAAACTACAGGCCAGTAAGCTTTACCTCGGTGGCGGGAAAAGTGATGGAGGTGCTCCAGAAAGAGCGAATAGTGGACTTCCTCAAAACCAACAGGTTGCATGATCCGAGGCAACATGGTTTTACCAAAGGACGATCTTGCCAAAAAAATCTGATTGCGTTCTTTGACTGGATGACCAGAGAACTAGATCAAGGGCATATGATGGATGTGATTTACCTAGATTTCATCAAAATCTTTGATATTGTTCCTCATAGGAGGGGTATCAATAAACTCAACAGCTTGGGGATGGGTCCCAAGATGGTGAACTGGATCAGAAATTGGTTGGCTGACAGATGACAGAAGGTGAGGGTAAACGGAATTCACTTGGATGAAAGGAGTGTGATTAGCGGTGTGCTCCAGGGTTCGGTCCTGGAACCGGTACTGGACAATATATTCGTAGGTGATATTGTCGAAGGGCTGAATGGAAAAGTCTGTCTTTTTGCAGGTGACACCAAAATATGCAATGGAGTAGACTCCGTTAAGGGAGTGGAGAACATGAGGAAAGATCTACAAAAGCTGGAAGAATGGTCTAATGCTTGGCAGTTAAGATTTAATGTGAAGAGGTGCAGTGTCATGAACTTGGGAAGCAGAAATCCAAGGGAATTGTATGCAATAGGGGGTGAGAGATTGGTGTGCATGGACCAGGAGAAGGACCTCGGAGTGATTGTTTCTGACAATACAGTGTGACAAGGCGGTGGCAAAAGCCAGAAGGATGCTGGGTTGCATACAGAGAGGAATTACCAACAGAAAGGAAGAGGTACTAATGCCACTGTACAAGCTGCTGGTGAGGCCTCACTTAGGATATTGTGTTCAGTTTTGGAGACCGTATCTCGCAAAGGATATAAAAAGCCTGGAAGCAGTTTAGAGGAAGGCGACCAAAATGATTTGGAGCTTGCGTCAGAAGACTTATGAGAAGAGACTTAAAGACCTAAATATGTACACTCTGGAGGAGAGGAAGGACAGGGGAGATATGATTCAGACCTTTAAATACTTAATCAGTATGTAGATAAAAATGTTACAACTAGGTAACTTGATCTGTCTCCCCTTTGAAAATCGGGAGCATGGTTCACTCTGTCTTTGGTGCCAAAAACTATCTTTTTGAAAATCAGATGGAAAGCCCAGAGATGCTGTCAGAAACCAGTTCTTCACTTGGCATTGATTTATTTATTTATTTCTTTTTTATACTGTGCTCTTTAGAATCAGTGTGGTTTTACACGTATTCTAACAGGTACTTTTTATTTCCTTGTCCCTGAAGGGCTCACAGTCTAAGTGTACCTGAGGCAATGGAGGGTTAAGTGGCTTGCCCAAGGCCACAAGGAGTGGCCATGGGACTAGAGACCCCAGTCCCTCTGGTCTGAGGTTGCTTGTCCCCATGTGAGAATTGAACCCCTGGCCTTCTGGCCTGAGGTAACCTGTCCCAACCACTGAGCTGCTCCTCCCCATCCAGTGATAAGGCAAGTTCCTTTTATCCCTCCTTTGTTGAATCAACTGCAGGGTTTTTGTTTCTTTTAAGTGATTTTTAGAGGTTTCATTTTATTAATTGTTGGGATGGCTCAAATGTTTTAATTGTCTGTTACTATAGGCTCTATGCATATGCGGGATGCGTGAATGTTTTTGCCATTTAAAATTTGCTGTATCTACTTGTTATTGGTTTCCCCTTTAACTCTTCTAAGAACATCGGACTTGAAAACTACTTTAGGTTGTTATATACTAAGTAAAGTAATGATATTTAGATTTCATACTACATATATTGATAGTGTCTTTGAGTGGTGTACCCTTTGACTATCATTTGGAGAGAGGTACATTAAGCTTCAATGCTGTTTAATCTTGTTGTTTTCCTCTCCTCTTTTGAATGCGATAGGAGATAGATTACCACTGGTAGTGGTACGTTTAAGAGTTTCAAAGATAGACGACTCTGTGAGTTTGTTCTTCTTTTGTCCCTCCTCCTTCCATACCTGTGCTGTTTTATAGAATTAGTTTGTTCATTCTGCATGCTCCTACACACACTATCATGGGAATGTATATGATTTTAGTTATGTTTTTATGTATGTTTTTTCATAAATGTTTTGCTCCATGGGAATAATTTGTATACTCAGCGTGCTCCAACATATATTTTTATCAAGATATATATGTCTTTTTAACTGTATCATATGGGCGATTGCCTTTCCCATTCATGTTTTTTAATACTGCACATTGTCACATGGTACATACACTACTTTTTAAAGGATGGTTTATCTTCTAATTTTCTTTAAATTTTCAAACTCCCTTTTTAATTTTATCTTTTTAATTTCAATTTTTTTAAGTGCACATTTTTGTTTCTTTTTTCACTTTATTGTGAGTGATTAGTTTACTTGGTCCTTTACTGATATGCACACAGTTGGTTTTGATTGGATATCTGTTTGGTCATTCTATTTCTATTTATTACATAAAATACTACTCTGCTCAAATAGATTTTGTCAAAATATGTTTTTTAATGCTGTTGTATGTTTTTTCTGTATTTTATTATGTTCTATTGTGCAATTTATAATTTTATAAATTTGTTTTTGAGCTTACCCCATGATTTATTTATTTTATTTATTTAGTATACATTTGTATACCACTACTTCCAGCGATCAGCAGTGGTTTTTGATTACAGATTGGAAATTGTCAAATCATGACAGGAAATTTTTGAGGTATAAACACATTGATTAGATAGGAAAGCACAGCACACAGAGAACTATTTTACAGGGAACATGGGCTATGGAGGGTTAAGTGGCTTGCCCAAGACCACAAGGAGCACCTGTGGGACTAGAAACCCCAGTCCTTCCGGCCCAAGGTTGCTGTCCTCTAGTGGGATTTGAACCCCTGACCTTCTGGTCTGAAGTACCTTGACCCAACCACTAGGCTACTCCTCCACTCCAAAGGCAATTGCTGAAATGTGGCCATGTTGGGGTTGCTGGTCTTAAAAGAAAGGACATCGTTCTCAGCGGTTTTCTTCTACCTTTGCAAGTACAGTGTGTTTTTCTAGGACTATATAACATCTATATACAATTACATTATTAACAGAATACTCGAGTTATCATGCACACACACTCATATACAATATAGGGCTCATTCCATCCCGGACGTCCAACCCCTCTTTACATCCGGTCTGAGCCAAACATACAGAGGGGATCGCGATTCTGATCCCTCAGGGCACGTCTAGCCCCGTGGGATCAGAATCGTGAACAGGCCTGTACATGCAGGACGGGACTGCGGTTCAGCCCGGCCTGCACGTACAGGCCTGATCCCGTCTAACTCAGTCAGGGCTCTACAATGGAGCCACGGTGCCATGGTGTCTTGTTGCCATGGCACCGCAGCTCCATTGTAAAGCCGCGATCCCGGCCTCCGGATTTCAAAGGTGATTTCCTCGCAGCCCGACACCCGATCTGGCCTCCTAAGTCCAGGGTTGGGCTGCAGGGAATGTCCTCGGACCCCCTGTCCCATCTGCGCCCTGGGCCTGAAAACAAATGTCCAGGGAAGTTATTTCACTTCGGAGGTGGAATAACTTCCCAGCACATGTTGTCAGCCCTGTATGTACAGGGCTGATATTAGAATTGGCCCTGTACGTCCAGGGCCGGCGACCGCCTACCATCTGCCCAGACTCTGTCTCTTCCCTGCCCCCGTCTAACGTCCCCATACATGCAACAGAATAACCCCCTATGCTAATGAACTCAAGGCAGCATGATTTAAGAAATTCAGAATTAGTTTTATTTATTTATTTACAGTCTCTTATATACCGCACTATTCGGCATCAGCGCGGTTTACATGGAACAAAAATGCTCAGTACAGTTAACATGTAAGAGTTTACAGATAACAGGGTAAGTAACTTGGATAACAGGGGTAAACTATTTACAGAATAGATTTTAAAGAATTATTGACATTAGACTCCAAAATTAAATTTTGTGCCACAACCTCTGTGTATTTGAGGCAGCTGCACATCTCAAAATTTTTTTTCAAAACATGTGAAGTGGAATTTTATAAATGATGTCCTAGTGCCATCTAGGACATCCAAGACAGAACATCTGATAAAATGGCAGGCATGTCCAAGCTCAGGCACTATTTCACAAACGAGGGCATGCCCGATATGGATGTCTGCAGGGACATCTACATAGAGATGCCCAGAATAGTATTCCAGACCATGGACATCTAGGAATAGCGTGATGGTTAGCATAATGGGCTAGGATTAGGGAAGCCAGGGTTCATATCCCACTGCTGCTATCATTGTGATTGTGCAGAGTATTGGGGATGGTAAAGTGTAATCTCCTCTAGACTCTGGATGTTTTATGGCCAAAACGAGCATTTTCCGGATACCTATTGTGATATAGTGGGTCCTTCCAGCCCATTAGATGAGGCTAAAAAGCCAGGAACAGGAGTAGGGCTGAGTTGTAAACAAAAGCACATGGCTCCTGGTTACCTTAGAAACCAAACACAGAGGCAAGAGAAACGCCCCTGCTACCATTCAGGGAATGAGTCACGAGCTAATGCAGGACACCTGCTAGGGGGTGGAGTTGAGCACTGCCCTAGAATTCACCCTGATAAAGAGAGTTCAGTTGAGCTTATGGAGTTAGAAGAAGGAGAAGAAGGGTTTGGAGAAGAAGGAGAAGTGGATGAGGCATGTGTGCTGGATAAGGAAGCTAATGAGAGCTACGGTGAAGACAGCAGTGCCAGGAAACAGCCAGAGTCTCTGTGGAAGGGTGACACAGAGTCTTTCTTCAGGAAAAGAAAAGAAACCCCAAGGGAAGGATATAATAAGGGCAGAGTGGATTACCTGCAGTATCCAGGGGAACACAGAAGAGAAAGGAAGCCAAGAAGGCAAGTGAAATCTTCTGTGCAAGGCTTAGGTTGGGAACCTACAGCCAGTCCAAAGCCACAAAGAAAACCTCCACCAGCTAGGCTAAAAGGTAAGCCAAAAGGCTGGTATAAAAATAGTTACAGTGACTGTATTTACCCAGAGGGTTGGAGCTGGGAAGAGAATACCTGTGCTGATAACGTTTGTAAAAGCCAGTATTTAACTCAGGAATATCAGGTGAAACCTGAAGCAGTTAGAAAGGGCGTGGCATCAGGAGTGCCGTTACAAACATTTCCTTCTAGCCAGGAAGAGTTAATGGACTTTGAACCTGAGTGTGTGAATATTGATGAAGATATCATGGACTGTACGATATCGCTTGCTAATGAAATAATCTCATTACGCTGAAGGCATGTTTTGAAAGAGAAAGTACAGCACTACTAGCATTGAGAAGCAGAGAGCTGTGAAGAAACAGCATTGTTACGTTGGAATGCTAGATATCAACCTGTTTATTGCTGAAGTAAGCCTTTTCTGTTAAAGAACCTTTGTTTTGTCCTTATGCCAGTAAATACCTGGTTTGTGTTACTTTGTTCATGGTGAAATCCACCCCGGGAGGGGAAATAAAATCCTTTGGTTGCTTAAACCACTTTTCCACAACTGCTCCTCATTGATTCAGTGAAGGGACTACATTTCCCAAAAAGCCCAGCTTCAGGATTTGTAAAGTAGCTGCTTCAGTGGGGAAGACCCACTCACTTAACCTCTACACACTTATATACGGGGGTTTAAGGAGAGCGGGTGACACTATTCATGTCTGGAGCAGGTATAACCTTAGATATGACTTGGGACATCCAGGATGCTCCTGAGATCAGGCAGTGACATTTAGATACATAGGAAGGTCTCCACCATGCCTCTGTTCAAACTTGGACATCCTCATATTGGGATGTCCACAGATCTGGCTTCTAAAATGCCTCTAGAGATATCTCCATGCTTTGAATGTCTCTATGCCCATTTTCAGATGCCCAGAGCACAAATAGAGCTTCTAAGATAACCCTCTTAGTAGTTTTCAAGATAATATCAACATTGCTCAGAACATTTTCTAAACATGGCATAATTGTGTCCAATTAAGTAAATATTATTTTCTCTTAAAGTCGTTATAAAAGTTCTTGCAGTTGCTGAGTCTCCAAACTTCTTTCTCAGAGTTCATGAACACAGTCTTGTGGAGCCTGATTCCATTACATGCATATCTGGCCCGTGGACACGTTTAAATTAAAAAATGGCCCTCTTTGATCCTAATTCCACATTTGTGGGTCTGGATGTGCCCTTGGGGAGATATACTTGTTCAGCAGGCATGTGCAAGTGCTATTCAGCCAGCCTGTGCATGCATCCGGGGCGTGGCCCGCACATGGGTGCAGGCACGGCCCATGCAATCTAATGGAGAAACACGTCCTGTCAAAATAATCGGACATGGGTAAACATTTTGGATGTCCCCGCGCCCACCATATTCTGAAAAGTTACACATTTCGAATCCAGTCCCTCCCTGCGATTTACCTGTGGACGCCATGCTCGTTGGGAAAAACATCCATCTCCTAAGCTGCTCATCACAGACAGTAGTTTGCTGATGCACCCTAGACATAAATACCAATGAGAAATGATAGCTGCTGCAACCTAGACCATATAGCAGTCCTCCCCAGGCCCTGAAAAATGCTAGGTAATCCCAGTGCACCCCAATATGGTATACGAGAATGTAAATATGAATATGTATGTCAGGACCTATCTTGCATCAAATGGAACGTGGCATTAGGAACCGGCCCAGTGATTCCTGCCTTGGTCATCTCTACAAACATGCCTTAAACTGCTAGAGATTGTCCCTCACCAAGTGCAGAAAACCCGGAACTAGCTTTGTAGTTCCCCAAGGGATGCATCATATTTCCGAGCAACAAATGTATGGCCTTTTCATGCCTATGGCCTATAAGTGCACTCATTCTGCTGCTCTGCACTGCCTTTCCCCTCTTATCTCTCCCTACACTCCTGCCCTTCTGTCGGATTGCTTCAATCAGTGCCCTTCTCTTTTATTGCCAAATCCAGATGTTGCTCCTTCCAGATGCTGCTCCTTATGCCTGAAACAAACTACCTGAGTTTGTACGTCAGATTTTGTGTCTGGTCCCTCTGAAATACAGGCGGAGTGCTTATCTCTTTGTTGCTGCTGTTGGATCTGATCCTCATAGGCTCCATTGTGTTTCCTGACCATTCCCCCTGGATGTTTCCTGTCCACAGCTGCTGTGATGTCTGACTTGACTAGATTGTAAGCTCCGCTGAGCATGGACCATCTTTTACGTGGGTCTGTGCAGCGCTGCATAAACCTTGTAGCACTATACAAATGATCAGTAGTAGTAGTAGTAGTAGTAGTAGAGCCTTCTGGTTATGGCATCTGAAGCCCAACTTTCTGGTTACCCCTGATCTATTGTGGCATATATCAGTCTGTATACATCCGCTATCTGTGGGTCAACCCTGTCTGCCTTCCCAAAGTCTGCTTTGTAGCACTGCTTCCCTGGTCAGGCCTGTGTGGGCATGAGAAGGGCAATCCCTGTGCCATCACACCAAGTAGCCAGACTCCAGATATGCCACTACTCTTGCAGCTCTCATTGATCCAGGCCTGGATAGGGATGTAGGCCGCATGGTACAATCCGGGGAATGTTGGCACAACATCAGCCATGTCTTCCAGTGCCTGGCACAGTGGATGTATGACTGCCCTATCACACTGCAAAAAGATCCGATTTTATTAGAGTATCCTATGAAAAATAATCTAGAAGGAATCAGCATATGTTCTCTATGGCTAATATAAAACATATTCCTGTCAATAAAAAGGGAACCTCAGAAACAGAGCATTCAGCACTGCAAACAGCACTAAGACATGTTCAAACGCAACACCATTGGTCCCACAAGATATGCATTATGGGCATGCATTAGTGCAGTTTTCACTGTTGAATGCCCTTATTGTGAGGGCCCCTTATTATTGACAGGGTTAGGTTTTGACACTTAGCTATAGTGAACCCTCTCTGATTTTGACTGCCCGATCACACTGGCACCTGGTGACGCTGCGGTCATCCATATGGTCCAGGTACTGGTCAGACTTTCATGCCCATACTTATCCCTACATCAGCAGTCCCATTTTTCAGACCATGGGAATTGTTACGTCCCCTAGTTTGGCTCCTTTAGCACAAAACAGCACAATTAAGCATAGCCAGAATAAACACTATTGCTCTTCTTAATATATCTGTAAGGCGATTTATTAATGTGCCTATACCTTCCAACATTCCCTCACCTCTGCTCTTCATACTGTAATAGCAAACGCTGTGAAAAGCTCTTATTCAATCACTCACCCACAGAAGGAAAACTCTCAGACAGGCTGGAATGCAAACAGGATCTTTAATGTGCACACAGGATCAGACAGAGATACCAGCAACCTCCACAAGGGTCTGAACCCCGAGGGACGGCCTACAATGACTTATATACAGTACAGTTTTAAACTCATTCTACAATCCCATTTGCCACAGGTATTTCCTGCCCACCAATCAGCAGCCCCTGGGGAGGTACCTGGGTGACCTGTCCAAACCGGTATGCTCTGGTCTGTTGGTTTCAGGGCTAGGGAAATACTGTGCTCAGACCTGGAGTGGGGGAAGGGTGCCTACTGGAATCTCATTGTCTTTCTCTTAGCAGGCTGATTACCTCATGGCTTGCGGGGGAAGGTTCAGGCTGATCAGAGCCTCATGGCTTGCAGCATGGCTTGGGGGAAGGGCTATCTACAGCTCGCCGCATGGCTTGGGGAAAGGGCTACCTACAGCTACCTCATGGCTGCCTCATTCCCCCCTTTTTAAGTAAGACCTCAACCGCTAGAGGCGGTTGAGGGCTGTATTACTGGAGGCAAGCCGCAGAGGAGTATATTGGGTCAGGGCCATGACCGTGGCAGCCGCCTTGCGTTCTACCAGGGTGCCAAGGGTGGAAACAACCTGTAAGGAAAAAGGCACCTGGTTAAAATGTACGGTACAGCAATGGGACAAGTTAAGGTAGAGAGTTACGTATACAAAGGTCTGTCATGTTCAGAGCAGTTTGGGCAAATAATACTGCTGTGTTAGTAGTCTCTGCACTTGTTTGAAAGCAAGTCCGTATCAGGGATAGGAGTAAGGCTAAAGCACCTTTTTCTCAGTCTGATCCCAGTTTCAGGAAAGGTGTCTGTAAATCAGTCTCTCCGGTGGTCCAGAGTTCGTCGGCAGTCTGTTAGAACCCCGTACTGGGCAGAAGTGTCAAAGCGCAGGGGCTGGTTTGGAACTGTGACAGAAGTCCAGGCTGGAACAATTTCTGGTGCAGCGGCCTTGACACGAGAGTGATGGATCCTCGGAGCAACTTCACATCATTAAATTGCCTTCACCAGTTTACTGTCCATCAGTCCTTCCACATCATTAATTTCCTTCATCAGTTTACTGTCCATCAGAGTCCTTCCTCTCAATATATCACTTTATCCCTCACAACACTTTCCACCAACTACATACATAGGTCCTTCAATTTTCTTTTTTCTATACCATACTAATGTATCCTTATCTGGCAAGGCTGCTAAAACAATTGTTAGAAACATAGTATTGTTGTAAACAGTGTCCATTTTCCACTAACTTAATTGGTGCAGTTCTAGATTGGCATGGGTGCTCATTCTAAATAGCGACTGTCTAAACAATCTTCAATATAAAACTATACATCAATTCCAATAGAAAGAAATATGGCTCCTAACATGACAGCCACATATCTCTCATGTATGACTAGAGTCTATTGTATACCTGGTTCCCAGTGAGAGTACTGTAGGAAACTTAAAAATACTTGGACCGATCTTGAAAATGCAGTGTCCACAAGGATTTATGTAAGCTATCCATTAATTATGGTGTCAAAAGAGATCCTCTTGAGGTGAGAGACTAAGAGGGTACAAGGCATTGGTGGTTGGGCCTCATGGCGATACTCCTTCTGGTTCTTCTTGGTCGGCAAGGCATTTGTGAATAGGCCTCATGGCAGTACTTCCTCGGGTTCTTCTTGGCCTATTCCCTCTTGCCTATTCATGTCTCTTCAGAGGCATAAATGTACAAGGTTCATGTTTTCTCAGGCCTTGTGGGTCCTCGAGGTACTTAGAGCAGTCTGAATTCCGGTGGCCCAGATCATCACACTTGGAGTAGCACGTTTATTGCCTTTTTCCTAGGCTGTCGTCTCACCTTCTGCCCCTCTCTCTCTCTCTCATTCATTTTCTCAAAGCTCTCCTGGATCATTGCTGACAAGTAAGATTTAGTTTTTATCCAATCAACTCAAGTTAATGTTATCATTATATTTGTAAATAATTAAAAAACACAGTTCCATCTTTCCACTAAATTTGCTCTGATATACTTGGGAACAAAGCAATTTCAGATCAGCCCCTTTCCAAAATTTAATATTTACTCATCTTATTGCTGTGTATACTGGACCTCTACATAATGTACTCCTACCAGTATATTTGGTAACAAAGTACAAATGTATAAACTAAAAGATTTGTATCTCACAGTGCTATAATATATTGTGCTCTTGAACTCTGGACCCCAACATGTAAAATTCAAATACAGAAGGACAGGTGAATTTATTCTAAATAGCACCTATGATGTTACTGTCCTGTTCATCATTCATCAGCACAGAGCTTAACAAGGCAAAGTGATTACCTTGTATCTTATAGTTCAAAACAGGCATGGAACTGATACTTTTATAAGAATTATATCTAAAGTGCTGTATATCTTGTAGCGCTATATAAATGTTTATAGCTCTACGAGGTGTTTGCCACAATATATAAAATCCCCTTTTAACTTTTTTTTTGGTTTGCTTGATAGCATATAGCATTTAAACACATGACTATTGGCAGCCTATCTGATTGGAATACAAAGGTTTTCTTGATAAATTTTAGTAACCTCCCCCATTCCCCGTTCGTTCCCAGCCCTCAGGAGACATACACATGGTACACAATCAAGATCAGACATCTGAGAATGTTCAAGGGAGCCACCCCTCATGGTTTTAGATGCTCAAAATTCTTCATTGGAGGCTAGGTGAATTTGTTCTTTTGTCCTCTCTAATGGGTCTCCATTCATCTGCTAGAAGAATGACTCCTCCCTGATCTCTAGTATCTTTCTGTAGCCATGCAAACTGATTGGACGTGCATTTAACAAAGCAATTGGGGTCTGAGGCAGAGGATGGACTCAGTCCACAGGACCCAGGAGTCTGTATGAGTGTAACACTGTGGGGTAGGAAAACTTGAAGCAGAGCTGGAATCTACAGAATCCTCTCTAAACCCAGATTTAAATTGTGAAGCATGCACTGTAGGGGCGTTTTCTCTTTAGACTCTCCCGACCCCATGCACTAATTTAGTTCAATAACTAAGCACAGTATACAATGTAGATCAGATCTTCTAACCTAATCTCAATTTGGGAAAAAATGCAATTTACAGTAAGAGAGAGAAGTATGCAATTTATAATACAGATCCTATCTAGACTTAATCCAGGAAAAATAATACAATTTATAATACAGACCCTATCTAGTCTTAACTCAGGACAAGTAATACAACTTACAATATTTGGCAATTTACAAAATATATATATATATACAAGCTAGCTATTCTTACAATGTCCACCAGATGGAGCTCCAGGATCACTTAAAACACAGGGAATAGTAGTAATTACAGCTAATGTCCACTAGATGGAGCTCCAGAGTCACTTTGAGTATATTGCAGTGTAGCTTACACGTGGTCTTTTCAAGATGGCCGCCTCCACGTGCGTCCCGATAGCTGCTCCTGGGTGCAGGGGAATTCGCACACGTGGTGTTCCCAAGATGGCTGCCACCCCACCGTGCTCCTTCACACCGGCTCACCCTCTACTCCACAGATGGAAAAAAAGAAAATGATGGACCTTCAAATGATCACTTCTCCCTCAATCGACCCAAAAAAAAAGGTTAGCTTCTCATATTCTGGTTTAAGGGCAGGAAATCTCAGCGGGGGCTCAGGGGAAGACCGGAACCTCAGCGGGGGCTCAGGGGAAGACAGGAAAATTCAGCGGGGGTCAGCGGTGCACCGGGACAGCACCGAGAGGCACAAAACCTCAGCGGAGGCCCAAGGGAAGGCAGGAACCTCAGCGGAGGCCCAAGGAAGGCAGAAATTCACATCGGAGCATGGATTCACATCGGACAGCATGGGGGAGGGGGCAGAATTAACATCGGAGCACAACGGAGAGAGAAATTCACATCGGAGCAGAAATTAACACAGCGGCAGCATGGGGGGGAACAGAAATTTACATCGGAGCACAGAAATTACATCGGGGTTCAGGGAAAGGCAGTAAATCCACACCGGAGCACATGGGGAAGCAGAAATTAACATCGGAGCAGAAATTAACACAGCGGCAGCATGGGGGGAACAGAAATTTACATCGGAGCACAGAAATTACATCGGGGGTTCAGGGAAAGGCAGTAAATCCACACCGGAGCACATGGGGAAGCAGAAATTAACATCGGAGCAGAAATTAACACAGCGGCAGCATGGGGGGAACAGAAATTTACATCGGAGCACAGAAATTACATCGGGGGTTCAGGGAAAGGCAGTAAATCCACACCGGAGCACATGGGGAAGCAGAAATTAACATCGGAGCAAAAATTAACACAGCGGCAGCATGGGGGGGAACAGAAATTTACATCGGAGCACAGAAATTACATTGGGGGTTCAGGGAAAGGCAGTAAATCCACACCGGAGCACATGGGGAAGCAGAAATTAACATCGGAGCAGAAATTAACACAGCGGCAGCATGGGGGGGAACAGAAATTTACATCGGAGCACAGAAATTACATCGGGGGTTCAGGGAAAGGCAGTAAATCCACACCGGAGCACATGGGGAAGCAGAAATTAACATCGGAGCAAAAATTAACACAGCGGCAGCATGGGGGGGGAACAGAAATTTACTTCGGAGCACAGAAATTACATCGGGGGTTCAGGGAAAGGCAGTAAATCCACACCGGAGCACATGGGGAAGCAGAAATTAACATCGGAGCAAAAATTAACACAGCGGCAGCATGGGGGGGAACAGAAATTTACATCGGAGCACATTAGAGAGCTCTCTCCTTGCAGTCACACTTCAGATTACTCCCCACAAGCAGAAAGGAAAGAAGAGAAGCAGCGATCTATTTTTAGCTTATCAAGTGCTATATTTAGTTACTTTTTTTCTCAGATTACTGCAGTTACAGGACGAGCAATGGCTTCAGGGCCACTAAGGCCCCTACTAGGACTGCTTCTCAGATTACTGCAGTTACTGCAGTTTCAGATTCAAATACAGGACGAGCAATGGCTTCAGGGCCACTAAGGCCCCTACTAGGACTGCTCGTGCAGTTGATCAGGCTGCTACAGGTTCCCAGAAATTACCAGGACTCACAGATAGAGTACAGAACTAGCCCCAAACAGTAAGGTAGCAGTACTCACCAGAACTCTGATCAGACAGGAAGTTTGGATGCCAGTCTATCCAGCTGGTTTTTCAATCGGGGATTCAACCGCAGGGACCAGCTGTCCAGACAAATCAAGGTGTCCTTCCGAGCACAAAGTGGCCCGGGGGCGCCAAGGACCGTTAATCACCTGGAGGGGCCGGTCCCTGACTGGTGGAGGCCCAGATGCTGCAAAAGCAGAAGTCTTCCCACCGTGGGTGTGATGAGAGAGGCTTTTCTTTTAATATTTCCCAGCCAGTGCACCAAAATGTAATAGCAAGCGCTGTGAAAAGCTCTTATTCAATCACTCACCCACAGAAGGAAAACTCTCAGACAGGCTGGAATGCAAACAGGATCTTTAATATGCACACAGGATCAGACAGAGATACCAGCAACCTCCACAAGGGTCTGAACCCCGAGGGACGGCCTACAATGCCTTATATACAGTACAGTTTTAAACTCATTCTACAATCCCATTTGCCACAGGTATTTCCTGCCCACCAATCAGCAGCCCCTGGGGAGGTACCTGGGTGACCTGTCCAAACCGGTATGCTCTGGTCTGTTGGTTTCAGGGCTAGGGAAATACTGTGCTCAGACCTGGAGTGGGGGAAGGGTGCCTACTGGAATCTCATTGTCTTTCTCTTAGCAGGCTGATTACCTCATGGCTTGAGGGGGAAGGGTCAGGCTGATCAGAGCCTCATGGCTTGCAGCATGGCTTGGGGGAAGGGCTATCTACAGCTCGCCGCATGGCTTGGGGAAAGGGCTACCTACAGCTACCTCATGGCTGCCTCAATACCTTAAAATGGCATCTTCTGTTTTTCCAGACTGCAGTCACACGAGTTCAACACATATTTTCACAACCATTCATCAATATGGGACGCATTGCAGAGAAGAGCAGAAGTTTTTCTAAGTTCTGGCCTTATTCCAAGTTTCAGCAGGAATAACATGGACATTTCCGGGAAACATTTAATACATACATGGGCCTTTCCTGAATACGCTTTATACATCTCTGTGGCTGACCATGCCCTTGTTCTGCCCCTTCTGGGCATGTTCTGAGATCCCCATGCTAACGCCATGGACGTGCATGTCAGTGGTGTTTCAGAATATGGTCGGGGATGTTTCTGCCCCACCTACAAACCCCTTATTCAAGTTCTGGAATGACCCCCATAAGGGGTAAGCAGCTGCAGATGGGAATATTTTAGTCATTTATGTGTGTAAGTGGCCACTTATGTGCATAAATGAAAACACATGCACTGTGACCAATTCTAGAAATGTGTGCATAAATGTGATAATGTGTACTTACACCGTGGGCGAGCATAGGGATAGAATTTGGGTGCAGGATGGATGGAGTGTAAAGTTATGTGTATAAATTATATTATAGTATAAACATGGAGGCACATTCCAAATGGGACATCCAAGTGTAATCTGGGATGTCAAAGCCAGAACGTCTGAAAAGAAAGGCAGGCACGTGCAAGTTCAGGCACAATTCCAGAAATGTGGAGGTGCCCGACATGCACGTGTATCATATATCTATATAGATGTCCCCAGGAGAGTATTTCAGAACCAAAACTTCTAATAGCATAATGGTTAGAGTAGTGGTTTAAGAGCTGGGTGGCCAGGTTTCAAATTCAAATGTGAGACTTTGTAATCTAAAGCTAGTAACTTAATTCTCCATCTTATCTACACTCACTGGATGTTTTAAGGTGAAAACAAACACTTTCCTGATATCTATTCGTGCCTGGAGCAGGAATAAACAAGCATGTTTAAGTCCATTGCCCTTCCCCAGATACGCTGCCACCACATCCCCGTGCCTACTTGAACGTCCCCATACTGGAGATGTCTGCAAATGGCATTTGTGGAATGGTTATGGAGACATGGATATCCACGTGCATGTCTGCAGACGTCCAAACCACAACTAAACCTTTAAGAATGACCCTCATGTTGTTTAGAAATCTAGGTGTAATCACCTTCTATGTTGTGGTCTTTGGATCTGTTTGCTTATTCTTTGGATGTTATAATGTACTGCAGTTTTCTCCCATGACGTGGGCTTTATTGACTTCCTTGATTATTATGTTTTTCTTATTTACCGTATTATATTGTATGGAATGTCAATTTTCTTTCATTATTTTGTATAATGTAACTTTTTTGAAAATCCAGGCCACTCCTCCCCATGTCTTTGTTTAGGGGTGAACCCACCGCTCCATGTAGGACACCCCTATTTGTTGAGAAATTAGATGGTTCAGTATATTTTGATTTTTATCCTGTTGCTGTAAAGGGATCCAATGTGTCTGTCCCATGCCATTTTGAATTCCATCACTGTGTTTGCCCCCACCACTTCCATCGGGAGGGCATTCCAAGCATCCACCACCCTTTCAGTGAAAAAGTATTTCCTGACATTGCCTTTCAATTTACCACCTTGCAGCTTCATGTTATGCCCCCTAGTTTTACAGCTTCCCCATCTTTGGTAGAGGTTTGTTTGTTCATTATTTCTCTTTAGGTATTTAAAGGTCTGAATCACATCTCTCCTATCCCTCCTCTCCTCCAAAGTGTACATATTTAGTTCTTCAAGTCTCTTCTCATAAGCCACTTAACCCTCCATAGCCCATGTTCCCTGTAAAATAGTTATCTCCAAGTTATAATGCCCTGTTCAGTGTAATTTCAGTTTGTTCAATGTAAACCGCACTAATGCAGAATAGCGCGGTATATAAGAGAATGTAAATAAATAAATAAGGCTTCTGACGCAGGCTCCAAATCATTTTGGTCACCTTCCTCTGAACAGTTTCAGTCTTTTTACATCCTTTGCAAGATATGGTCTCCAAAACTGAACACAGTATTCCAAGTAAGGCCTCACCAGTGACTTGTACAGTGTCATAAGTACCTTTTCCTTTCTGCTGGTAATTCCTCTTTGTATGCAGCCCAACATCCTCCTGTGTTGTCAACTATTATGCTAGTGATCACTTTGGTGCATATTTTCCAGGTTTGGAAGTCTCAGATGACAGATATACAGTAAGGTCAGTTTTTATCAGGGAGTATGATGGACTAGTTTTAATTACTCATCCCAAGATTGGTTGGCTCTTTCACACAACAAATGAGCTTGGAAACTGATCCCCAAGGGACTGTACCAAGAATCCTAATGCTTCTGGATGACCATCTCCTAGTTATACTGTTTACATGAGGGAACTATTTTTTCCCTGCTTGGTACATTTTCAATCACATGCTACTATCTTATGCAATCTAGTTTTAAATGTAACCTGGGGCTGTCTTTTCTGCCCTGCAGTTGCTTAGAACCTACAGGAGACATCTCTGAGATGCCTTAAGGAGGTTGGAGGTTTTTGGTGCTTAGATACTGTACGTGCTCCAGTTCCTGGAAATTTTACAGGGTTCAAAGGTATCAGATGTAGTGAGATTGGTTAACTCTAAATGAAATAGTGGGAACTGAACTCTCTGGTGCAATGCTATGTGTTCAGAATAAAAACAGACAAAAAATACTTGAACCAAATCTTTTCTTTTACTATCATGTACAAGAAACAGCTCACAAAGAAAAAAAACAATACATATGTTTACCAAAGCAAACCAAAGACAGAAATAGAATCATTAAACAACAATATCTTTCAAATTAAATCAACAATTAAGGTAAACTGGTAGAATATGTAAAAAATGTTTGCACTGCTGGATGACAACAGATTTATTTATTTTATTTATTTAAGGTTTTTCTATACCGCACTATTCGGCATCAGCACGGTTTACAATAAACAAGTTTGTACAATGAGGAACAGCCATACATTGAACTTACATAGAACAGGGAGTTTAAACATGGATAACAGGTGAACTTTATACATAGCAAACAAAGGGAGATTTAAACAAGGGTAACAGGTGAACTTTATACATTATATACACAGGGATTGCATCACATCTAAGTTTATGATACAGGCCCTAAGGGGGATAGATGGGGGAGGTGAAGAGTTTTCATCGGAAATTGGTTAGACAGCGTTGGCTTGTTAGACTATAAGATCATGTGGTACTGTCTAGGTGATGCTGTCGGAGTTACCAAAGTGTTGTATAAATAATTGCAGTTTGAGGGCTTTTCTGAACTGGGGGAGGTTATTTATGCTGCGGATTTCTGTTGGGAGGGAGTTCCAGCAAGAAGGGGCGAATAAGGCAAAGGCACGCTTTCTAGTGGATTTGTTGCATTTTGTGATGGCTTTTGGAAGGAGGATGGTATTGCAGGATGTGGTTCTTCTTAATCTGTTGTTTGGAGTAAGTTGGATCAGATCTGACAATATATTTGCGGTGATACAGTTGACTGCTTTGAAGGTCAAGGTGAGGATCTTAAATGTGATCCTGTACTGGACGGGGAGCCAGTGCAAGCTCTTCAGGATAGGGGTGATATGTTCTCTGCGAGATGCGCCATAGAGGGTTCTTGCTGCGGTATTCATCGCAAGCTGTAAGGGGTTTATCGAGCTCTTTGGGAGTCCGAGTAGGATGGGGTTGGCGTAATCGAAGTGGGGCATGATTATGGCCTGGAAGACTGTTCTGAAGTCGTTTGGTTCAAGGGTGTTCTTTATGAGGCGTAGTGTCCGTAATTTGTGGTATATTGTTCTGATTGTATTGTCTATATGAGCATGCATGTCCAGGTGCTGGTCCAGTGTTACGCCTAAGTATTTGATCGTTGTCTTGGAGAGGAGTTCTGCGTTGTTCAGATACCAAGGCAATTTGTTTTTTAACCTAGCTAAAGTAGTCAGTTTGGTAACTGAAAGTGCTATAAATTCTGTTTAGATCTGGATACAAATCCAGTCCCATCCAAATCCTCTGTGCCTTTTCCTGTTAGGAAAAGAACTATCTTTCTTTAATCTATTTGTGGTCATGTCTCACTGTTTAGATGTCAATTCAATTTGGTCTCTGGCAATTGCAAGGCTCAACCTGTTCAGGGAACCTTGAAGTTACAGGGTTGTCAAGAAATACAGAATCTTTTCCTTCTGAACTCTGATCCAGAGCAGGGGCAGAATAAATCTTTGCTGTTTTTTTAAAGTCTGAGTCCAAGGCTTGGAACTCTAGAGAAGGGATGAAGCCCAATACCTTTTTCTCCCAAAGCTTAAATGCAGCCTCTTGATGCTTCTTAACCAGAAGCTGGCCCACAACTGACTCCCTCAATTAAAAAAACATCAGTAAGTTTCAACCAATCACACAGAGCTACATTCTGATGCAAAAGCCAACTCCCCCTGTTGCTGACTTTCTGGCAGTTTAAAAAGTTTTCTCATTGTATTCCATTTTGGGGTTTCCTATTAGCAGTCTGTATGTTCAAGTTTGTAAATCGCAAAGCTTATAGCAAGCATCCATGACAGTATTTGTGTCCTTAAAGGCAGAAATCTCTGGGAACAGATCTTTATCAGTTAATTTTAAATATGCATAAAGTATGCAGCCTCGATTTTAGTGAGGTCCTTACATAAACTAGACTGACAGACATTGGGGAGTTTACTCATTTCAAATGAGGGAAAACAGACTCTGCATACACAAGACAGTTTCATTTGCATGTGGCAGGTCACAGGATTCTGATGCAGCTGTGGCTGTGGTTTAAACCCCAGAACAGATAGCCAGTTATAATTCTCAATAACACAGGGATTTAAAACCCCTGTGTCCCCAAGTCACTCAGTTCATTTTGACCAGTCCCTTATACTCAATTCATACTGACCAGGCTCATAGATATTTAATTCATTTTCATCACAATAACCTTCCGTAGTCTCAACTAATAGGAAGCAGATAGAAAATAGTCCTTACCTTAGACTAAATCTGACAGATGGTCAATCCACTGGGTCCAGATGATGTTAGCCTCTGCTTCCCTGGCTCTTTATTAGCGATTTTGAAAGGTCACCTACCTCGGGCTTGCATGCAAAGGGAATCAGTGCAGAGATGATCAACTCCTCTCACTCTGGGCATCGTCATCCCAGATGACAAGCCCCGAGAAATTGTAGAAGAGACGAAGAGACATACTTCACCTTCTGTTTGAAAAGACTAGCAGATAAACTTTGTTGGATAGAAGTTACAGTTAGAGTCTACTGGAGGGACAGAGAATGCTCTAGTAGCTCATATCCTGTTCCCTCCCTTCTGTGTAGAGATCTTAAGTTTTAGGCAAGCAGATAACAAGCAGAGTTTTCTCTGTTCGGAACATTGCATTGCTAAAATGATCTACTCTACACAAGTGCAAATGTTACAGGAATTTTGAGCTTATTGGTCAAGGACAACTCACTTATTTTTGCAAGTAGGCAAAACCCTTGCTTCTTTATTTATTTATTTACATTCTCTTATATACCGCGCTATTCTGCATCAGTGCGGTTTACATTGAACAAACTGAAATTACATTGAACAGGGCATTATAACTTGGAGATAACTATTTTACAGGGAACATGGGCTATGGAGGGTTAAGTGGCTTGCCCAAGACCACAAGGAGCACCTGTGGGACTAGAAACCCCAGCTTCTTATGTCACAAGCGGCAGAAGCTAATTCCTCTCTACATTTGTGCATAGACTTTGCTTTTTTTGACAACTCTTTTAGGCCCATGGACCACTTATGCTCTATGTTATAAAAAAATGTGTGTACCTCACTTTATAAAATAGGTACCAAAAATGCACGTCAAGCTAGGTATACCTTATGAAATTACTCTCTTAGTGCACAGCCTTTACACTTATTGCACGTTAATTTTTATTAGCATGTGGTAAATACAAACACTCACTGCACTTTAGTAAAAATACCCCAAAAATATCTAAAAAGAAGACTTGTCCCTCCATTTTATTGTACTGGCTATTTTTTCCCCATTTGCATCTTTGCTTTCCTGACTACTTTACCAGCTTCACTTAGCTTTGCCATATAATGTTGCTTGTCTTCCTCTTGCCACAATCTCTTGTAACTTATGAACCCTAATTTCTTTTCTTACTTTTTTGGTTACTTCTTTCAAAAACCGTAATGGCTTTTTGTTCTCTTTCTTCTTACTTTTATTTACTTTCCTTACAAAAAGGTTTATTGCCTTTAAAATATCTCCTTTCATTTTTTCCCACTTCTTTTCTACTTCCCCTAGAGAGTTCCATCCAGCTAACAACTCCTTGAGGTATATTCCCCCATTTTGACAAAGTTCTTTTTTCCTGAATTCTAGGACCATCACTTATGAGTGAGCCATGTTCACTTTGTCCCAGTAGTGAAGCATACCATTTGCTGAACATCGGATGCCAGATGATCACTCATTATGACATTAGAAGCTGTCTCTACATTTATAAACACTAGGTCCAGTATTGTCCTTCCTGTGTGTGTTCCATTACCAGTTGCTGGAACAGTTTACCCTGCAGAGAATCTAAGATCTCCATACTTTTAGATGGCACTGCATCTGGGATGCCCAAATCAACATCTGAGCCACAAATATCACAATTACTCCACTGATGTGAGAATTTATCAAAACTAGTCTCAAGCTTTCCAGCTAAACCATATAAATATATTTTTTTCAAGTAGTCTTCACTTTTCAGTAAAAGAGTGGAAATTGGGTCTCAGACTTGTAAGGAGCTATGGCATTAACACTTCAACCAAATGCTCCAGTTTGTATCAATGACCCCTCTTATGTTTACTGTTTTTTCTTATATTCAAACGTGATTTTCAAAAAGGAAGAACAGAAAAAAGTCAGGCTTATCTTTTTTAAAGAATCCCAACACCAGACTCAGTGCTGCTACATTTCACAGTTACTTCGTTTCTTCAGGGGCTTATAAGCCGACTTCTAGTGTCATCAATCTAACCTAGGAAAATAGACATATCATTCTCAGTGAAAATCTTCATAATGTTATGTTATTTTTGGAAGAAATCAACATATCAGTCTTGTCAAAATTAAGATAACTTGGTGCTTCTTACCAAACACGTTCGCCAGAGACGGTTCTCCCCCTTAGTGCAAAAAAACGCCGCGCATGCGGCTTAAGCTGTATTAGAACATTAATTTATTCAGATGGTAAATTGAAATCTCCTGACTACAATGAACAGACTATATACAAAGATTCCAATCAATTTGTGAATTAAGGCCGCCCGGGCTCACTGTCTGAAAAGTAAAAATCCAGCGTTGTTCTCGGAGAACTAGAGTTTGATCTAAAGATTTCCCACCGCTACCTTTATGGACCCGATCCATGCAGAAACATCGTAGATCTTCAAAGGTATGATGATGAGTAAGGCAATGATCTACTATCGGGGCCGTTAAGGTTTTATATCTTAGTCTACTGCGATGTTCAGCCAATCGCACTTTAAAAGAGCGTATTGTCTTACCAATGTAGAGTAGCTGGCAGGGACATTGAATGGCGTATATTACCTGTGTGGTGGAGCAATTAGTCGAATGTCGTAAATGATAACTTTTTCCATGGTAAGCAAAGGAAGAGATTTCCCAATTAACCTCACATAATGAGCATTTCCCCACACCGGGAATGACCCACAGGTTCTACCAAAGCTGTTATTGTAGGGGAACTTAATATAGTAGGGCATAAGATTTCCTTCAGGTTCCGATTACGCGTCCAAACGCATCGAATATGCTTGTCTTTCAACACAGGGATACTATGAATCACATTCATATGTTGTTTAATAATTTTTGATATATCTTTGCTATATGGTGAATACTGAGTCACCAAATTAATTGATGTATCAGACTGGATAGATGGTCTGGGAACCAGTAACAGTTCACGATGATTGTATAGAGCACGTTTGTATGCTGTCTCGATTATGCGCCTAGGATATCCACGTTTATAAAATTTATCTTTCAAACTATTGGCTTGAATTTTAAATTCATGGAGATCAGTACAATTCCTCCGATACCGGAGGAATTGAGAGAACGGAAGACTATCTTTTAGTCTACGAGGATGTAAACTCCCATAGTGTAACAAAGTATTGCGGTCAGTAGGCTTGCGGAAAACATTCGTAACCCATCCTGCATTTCCTTTCTTAACTTCCACATCCAGGAAGGTAATTCGTGCTTGACTATAATTGCTGGTAAATTGAATGGATACCTCCCGATCATTAAGCCAGTCAACGAATCTCTGCAATAGTTGCAATGAACCTGCCCAGATGACAAAAATGTCATCTATATAACGGCACCAAAGCCGGACATGATGATGTAAGTCCAACTGTTTCAACCATTCCGCCTCAAAAGCAGCCATGTAAATATTGGCCACTGAAGGGGCGCATGTGGCGCCCATCGCTACCCCTGTCTTCTGGTGATATATTTTATCTTCAAACTGGAAATGGTCATGGAACAATACAAGTTTTGTGATTTTGTCCAAAAATAGCAACTGTGATGGTGATACATCTTGTCTGGCACGTAAAACCCGTGTTACAGTAGGTGCCCTCAACGTTTGACAAGAAGCTAAGCTTAATAGGGTAGTTACTATCTCGTCGTTGCCTGCAATCTTAATGACTATCTTACCATACAATACAATTTTTTCATTTATTTATTCTTTTGTTATTTTTTATATATGTTTTTTTAAATTTATTCACTTAGACTCCCATAATGATGAACTTCGATGACGATAGACATCAAAAAAACAGATAAAGTGCAGGTCTCAGACTAACACTGGCAGCGCTTATTGTACAGATCAAAAAGCAACTTGCCTTCACGCATCAATGACCTTGATCGCACTTATCTATTCTTAGAAGAAATCGGTAAAGAATAGCAGGATTTCAACATTCCCTATTAAATTTTTCTTCAGTCATTTCCAACAGAAAATTATTAACGTTGTTTATAGTGAAAGATTGTGATTATCTTTTCAATTTATAGGTGATTCTTCTCCCCGACGCCACCAAATGGGTACCGCAAAAATGCGTTTCGTTTTCTTCCTCAGGGGGGATAGATTGTATCACAGCACGATCTATAAAACAACAGGAGAAATAATAGACATGCCAGTGTATAACTCACAGTTGCAGATACATTTTTACGCTGTATGGACCCAACTACTACCTTGAAATAGAACGCAGTCATTGGCACATAAAACCGACATCACTTCTTTGTGAGCTCTTTCCTGGGGTATATTTGTATATAAGGCGTTCACATCTAACGTGACCAGCCAGATCTCAGGTTCTCTTGCCCAGTGAGCATGGGCTTCCAATAGCTGCAGAAAATGCATAGTGTCTCTGACATATGAAGGTATGTGGGACACCAAAGGCCGCAAAAAGGAATCCAAATAAATCGATAATGGTTCCAAAAGAGACCCCCTTGTAGAAACTATGGGCCTACCCGGGGGGTTATGTAAATCTTTATGAACTTTTGGCACAAGATAGAACCGGGCCAAAACCGGATCCGGTGGATTCAAAAAACGCCATTCACAAATTGATTGGAATCTTTGTATATAGTCTGTTCATTGTAGTCAGGAGATTTCAATTTACCATCTGAATAAATTAATGTTCTAATACAGCTTAAGCCGCATGCACGGCGTTTTTTTGCACTAAGGGGGAGAACCGTCTCTGGCGAACGTGTTTGGTAAGAAGCACCAAGTTATCTTAATTTTGACAAGACTGATATGTTGATTTCTTCGAAAAATAACTTAACATTATGAAGATTTTCACTGAGAATGATATGTCTATTTTCCTAGGTTAGATTGATGACACTAGAAGTCGGCTTATAAGCCCCTGAAGAAACGAAGTAACTGTGAAATGTAGCAGCGCTGAGTCTGGTGTTGGGATTCTTTAAAAAAGATAAGCCTGACTTTTTTCTGTTCTTCCTTTTTGAAAATCACGTTTGAATATAAGAAAAAACAGTAAACATAAGAGGGGTCATTGATGCAAATTGGAGCATTTGGTTGAAGTGTTAATGCCATAGCTCCTTACAAGTCTGAGACCCAATTTCCACTCTTTTACTGAAAAGTGAAGACTACTTGAAAAAAATATATTTATATGGTTTAGCTGGGAAGCTTGAGACTAGTTTTGATAAATTCTCACATCATTGGAGTAATTGTGATATTTGTGGCTCAACTGTAATATTACTCTGAATAATAAGGACCAACTTTGATTGTCAAATCAACATCTGGCAAATTGAAGTCACCTAGCAATAACACTTCACCTCTAAATGTCTTTGTTAATATCTCTTTATTCAGAAAAGAAAAATTTATAACAAGAAAGTTTACATGAGATGCAAGGTACATAGGATACACTTTACATGAAAACAATATTCATCTCATGACCACAAGATTATGCAGAATAACAGCCACAATTTAACGAAACATACAAACATAAGTGCGAAAAACAGTAGAACAAACTCAAGTCATAACCAGTCCATACTCAAAGTCCCAACCTACCGCAACAGAGTAAGCAATGCACAGCTCTAATGCTGGGATCCAACAAATTTATTCAATGCATTCCATTTCTTCCTTAGTTTTCCAACCCAAGGGCATTTAATTGTATATAATTCTTCATAACTGATGGAGGCATAGCAAGTTCCACCAGTGCTCGAAGCACACTTGATCCAAGTGTTTCCAATGCATTAAAACAAGTTTCAGTGCCAAGCTGATCATAAGATCCAAAAGCTGACCATCAGGTTTGGATAGTTGAGGAACAATCATCAAAGATTTAAAAGCAATGATTTGATAAGTGAGCGGAGTTTGTATATGCAAGATATGCCCTATACGCTGCCAGACTCTCTCCCAAAAGTCTTTTAGCATCACACAATAGAAGAGCATGTGAGATAAAGTCCCGATAGTTGCTTTGCAAGACCAGCAGCGGTTGCCCTCTTGCGTCGCCCATTTCATTTTTCGTTGCGGTGTGAGATAAGCACGGTGTGCCAGAAAGTATAGGGATTGTGTTAAGGAAGCAGCTTTAGTGACTCGCACTTGAGAATCCCAGAAGGAGCTCCATTGTTCCATTGCAAAACAATCTCCTGTGTCATGTAGCCACTCTGATTGCACCTTGGTGCAGGCTGTCCCTCCTTTCGAGCGGAGGAGCGTAAGGAATTTGGAGACCATATGTGTGCCCTCTTGAATCTCGCGCATTGTTTGCAGCAGAGGCCAGCCCGAACGTAGTAATACTGGAGATACGCCAGCTTTGCTCAAACAATGCCGGAGCTGGCACCATTGAAACATACAGGAGACTGGCAATCCAAATTCGGCACACAAAGCTCCGAATGTCTTAAAAGCGTTCCCCAGCAGCAACTGACCAATCGTCACAATACCGTGGTCTATCCACTTCTTCCATTTAATAGGCTTTCCAGCTATACAAAGTTGAGGGTTCATCCATAGTGGCATGTCAACGGAGAAATCTGTCCCACCATCGACGCATTTTGCAAGACTCCTGCAGGCTTCCTGGGTTGCACCCAGTATCGCGTTCTGCTGCACACCCATCGAGTGTGTCATCCCTATCAGCATCCAAGTCCGCAAGGGTTTAGCTAAGGCTTGCTCGACACTCTTCCATCTAGGCCCATTATCCTCGTCATCCATAGAAGTCCAATGCGAACCCTGCCGCAACAGAGAGGCTTGATGTAACCACTGAGTATCCGGAAAATGCACTCCTCCCTGAGATGTGGGCAATCGCAGTTTCCAGGCAGCAATATGAGGGATTCTATTCCCCCATAGGAAGGAAATAAGCATACCATTGATCTGTTTATAAAAGCATGGAGGAAACGACATAGGGATCATACTAAGGATATAGCTGATCTTGGGGACCAGCACCATTTTTATGGTTTCTAGTCTTCCCCACCAGGTCAGATGCAGCGGGGTCCACTTATTGATACAACCGCGAACCATAGCTTTACAGTTGGATATATTGTGGTTGAGAGTCGCTTGCAGAGTGGGACCATATACCACACCCAGGTATTTAAAGGATGATGAAGCCACTTGGAAAGGGTAGTCGTGCAACATCTGTGAGGATACACCTATGTTCAGCGGAATCAAAGTGGTTTTAGAGAGATTCACTTTGTAACCAGAAATTGCCGAGTAGCTCTGTATGACCTGAAGGACCATAGGCAGGGATCCTGGCTGAAGGAAAAGCAGTAGATCATCGGCGTAAGCAGATAGTTTACACTGTCCATCCGCAAGTTCCACGCCCACAATGTTTTCATGTTGTAGTAATGCGATCGCAAGTACTTCTAATGCCAGATTGAAAAGAAGCGGAGACAGCGGGCATCCTTGTCTAGTGCCCCTTTGAAGTGTGAAAGGTGTCGATATTCCGGAATTGGCTGCTATCCGTGCCGTAGGCTTAGCGTAAAGCACCATTATTCTACGAAGACAAGTCTCTCTCATCCCGAACCATCTCAGAACATGAAAAAGGAAAGACCATTCCAGACGATCAAACGCCTTTTCGGCATCCAGGGATAAACCTACAAGAGGCTCTGACATCTTCGGCGCTGTAAGCAGCACATGAGCCAGCAGTCGTCCGTTATCTGAAGTGGATCTACCCTGTACAAAGCCACACTGGTCGGCATGTATCAAAGTACCGAGAAGTGGGTTCAGTCGGTTGGCGAGTACTTTTGCATAGATTTTATAATCAGTATTGAGAAGCGATATGGGTCTGTAGTTTTCTATTTTCTGAGGGTCTCGTCCCGGCTTCGGATGAATCACTATGGTGGCCTCTGCCAACGCGCCTACCTCCGGTTCGGGCACACATAGTTCATTGTAGTAAATCTGCAGCATCGGCAGCAGTACATGCTGATATTTAAGATAAAATTCCAGAGGGAGTCCATCTGGTCCCGACGCTTTACCTCGAGCCATCTGTCCAATGGCTCTGCGTATCTCTGCTGACGATATCTCTTGCTCCAAGTCCTGAGCTTGTTCTGGTTGAAGCTTAGGCCCGGAAATTTCCGATACAAATGCGGAAAAAGCCTCCGAACTACAGCTAACTTCAGTTTGATATAGGGTCTCGTAGAATTCCCTACAACGCCGTAGTATCTGCTCATCTTGAATCAGGAGGTCGCCCTTTGAGTCCTGCAGAGCTGCGATCCTCGATACGTTTTTACGTGCTGTAAGCCAGCTGGACAGCAAAGGGCCTGCTCGATTGTTCTCGTGATAGTAAGTGCTGCGCTGAGTATATACCGTGGTGCGAGCTTCTTTATACAGCATAGTATTATATCTATATCGCAAGCGTTGAAGATGAATCAGGATTAATGGATCGGCTTTCTTGGCCAAAAGCCTCTCTCCGGCCTTTATTTGTTCCTCCAGTTCTTCACGTTCTTTCTTCCTAGTCTTATTCCGACGGATGGTATAAGATGTGATATGAGCGCGAAGTGTTGCCTTAAAACCTTCCCACCACCCCCATATGGAGGTGTCGGAAGGATCATTACACTGAAAATAAGTTTCAATAGTATTATTCATATGTGCTTCAAAGCTCTCATCTTGTAATAGTGATTTGTCGAAAGTCCACCGAGATGGCATATTCTGAGATGTTGTCGGGCCACCTCTAAATGTCTTTGATTTAATCTCTATTTCTTCTGCTGGGCAACTTCTCTAAATGTGTTAGTTTTGTGCATAACATAACAGTCATGAACCTTACTTCTAAGTCAGGGTATGTGGAGTATGATCTCAGTCTCTCAAATTTACTGCTAATGCTTGGTGTAGTACTTGAATTGTGACAAAGAGCTTCCTTCTGGCATTTGTAAGATGTAACATGTTTGGGTAATTTATCAAGATGTGCTTGGAAATTATTTTTAATCAAGTCTGTGGCACCGAACACGATGGGAAATAGTTTGGGGCCTGATTCTGTGCCATCTCTGCTATTCGTGCCTTCTCCACCAGTGTCTAACTTCCCCGGTGGTTGTACGGGGAAGTTTGATGGGGCGGATTGGAGATGAAGGCAGGGCGGGCAGTTGCCGGCACTGGATGTACAGGGCCAATTCTAATGTCGGCCCTGTATGTCCAGGGCCGGCAATTTGTGCAGGGAAGTTATTCCACCTCCGAGGTGGAATAACTTCCCTGGATGTTTTTTTTACTGCAGGCCCAGCACATGGATGGGACAGGGGGGGCCCGAAGACATTCCCCGCAGCCCAACCCTGGCCTTAGGAGGCCGGATTGGCGGTCAGGTTGCGGGGAATGCAGCTGGGAAGCCGACAGCTGGCATTGCGGCTCTTCAGTGGAGCCACGGTGCCATGGCAACATAACGCCATGATGCCGTGGCTTCTTTGAAGAGCCTTGACTGAGTTAGCAGGGAAGGTCCTGTACATGCAGGCTGGGCTGAATCGCAGTCCCGGCCTGCAAGTACAGGACTGTTTGCGATTCTGATCCCGCAGGGCTAGATGTGGAATCAGAATCGCGATCCCCTCTGTATGTCCGATTCAGATCAAGAACAGGTCAAGAAGTCAACTGACAAGGACAAAGAAAGGCAGAAGAAACACTCAGAGGTTGTCATGGGGTAGATCAGAATATGCCTATGGAAATAGGAAAAACAGAGCTGAACAGGTCTAAAAGTGACAGCTCAGAGCACATGGCTCAGGGTTGCTATGAGCAACCAGCAAAAACAAAAGCACCAGGTGTAGGAGCACGCCCTAGTAGGGGATTACATCATAGAATATTAGCTGATGAGAGGCAGCTGAGGGCAGGGCAGGCTCACCGGAACACTAGGAGTGACGCAGATAAAACTCACTCAGAGTTTGTCAGTAGCAGAGCTAACCAGGATCCTAGGAGGGCTAACCAGGATTCCAGGAAGAGAGCTAACCAGGAGCTTAGAGGAGCTAAGCAGGAGTTTGCCAGAGCTGTTTTGGAAACTAAAGGAAAAACTTCCCACGGAGGTTCAAGCAGTGTTCCACAGGAGATAGCTGAGAGAATACCAGAGGCTGGTTACAGGGTGCTGGGCAGCACTGAACAAGAACCAGGTGGTTGGTGCCACGGAGGTGTTCAAACAGGCAGACGGAAAGAACCTGTGAGAGGAAGGCTCCCTGAGAACAGGTACCGGGAGGGCAGTAACTATTATCAAAGGGATACTTGGCATTTGGAATACCGGTATGTAATCTTGTATATATGTATATTTTAGGCCCCTCCCACGCTCCTACAATCAAATGTATTTTTAGATTTGTGAGCCCCAATCCAATGTATAATGTATCTAATTGCTATTTCCTGTGTTATGTAAATCATTGCCCAATCGAAATGTGTATCTTAAAAATCACTGTATTGTATGATACATTATGATTCTGTAAAGTAAACCGCTGCTGATCGTAGGAAGCAGCGGTATACAAATGTTTACTAAATAAATAAATAAATACTTACCTGCCCAAAGAGAAGCATACTGTAAAAGGGAGTAGAAGGCTTGCCTGGGGAAAAAGCCACGCTAAGTTTCCGTGCTCAGAAAGCTCCGGGGGAACCGAGCCAGAGGACAGGCTGATTTCTTGTAATAGAGGGAACTTTGAAAGGGAGAGTTTCCCATATACACAGCTAGGAGTGTGTGGCCCTCTGGAGGAAAACTCCACTATATACGGTAACCTTCCAATTCACCCTGATAGAGAGGGGGAGAGAAGCCTTTGGAAAGGAGAGGAGGGTTTTTGCAACAATGATATGATTTACAACCATTCTGAAGATAGCTATGGGGAAAACTATGAGGACATGGAATGTGACTTTTGTGGGGAAAGTCCGGAGGAGTTCCAAATGGAGTGTGCACTAATGTTCTCAGATAACATTTCCTCTCTATGCAGATTTTTTTAAAACAGAAATCCGTTTAGGGAAACGGATTGTGAAGAACTCACTTGTGTAAAGTACAAGGACTGTCTTACCTTTTTGGATTGGCTGAAGATAAGCACCTTTTTGTTACCAGTAGTTCATTTTCATTTGTACCAGAAAAATATGGTTTATTTCTTTTGATTCTTATGTGCAAAAGTTCACCCGGAAGGGAAATAAAATACCTCTTTTGTGAAAAGCCTGGCTACTCGTTCACAACTACCTTTTTGATTAGCTAGTGGGACTACAGATCCCAGGGGGCATTGTAAAGTCCCGGCTACATTAAGAAGAGGCCCCACTGAAGCTCCCTAGGCTTCCGCCTATAAGAGTGAGTAGGTGGGTGACAAATGGCGTAGTTCTTTGGATTTTTGCCTAAGGATTAAAAAGACAGCTACAAGAACTACTTGTCTACTGGAAAGGACTGTATCTGGACTGAGGAGAGCCGTCATGGAAGATTCTCGCTGCCAGGTGCTGATGACCCAGCAAGACTTTCTCACAAGCTGAATCCTGCATGAAGCCTCAGGTAAAGGGTACCTGGGCATAACTGGGGCAGGACAAGTGTGAGAAAGGGGGCGCTGGTGGGCACTACTGGGAGAAATAGACGGAGGGAAGAGAAAAGTCGCAGTACCGCACTTGGTGGGGTTTTTTTTCTGTCTTTTCTCTCCACAGGGATGTCGACGCCGAAGATGGAGCCACAGGACGTTATGTGCTGGATGCAGGCACAGTGGGACAAACAAATTGAGCTGGTCTGGTATCTGCAGGAGCAGACCGCCCTGACTATGAGGGAGCAGCAAAAGTCTCTGATGGACACCATGGAGGCGCTTTTAAAGAAGCCAGTGGATGCCAGAGCAGACATCCCCTCCATATTCCAGGGAGCAGGACTGAGCCCTCATGGTGCTTTGTCATTAGGACAGTTAAAGCCACATGATGATCTGGACGATTATATAGACGCTTTTGAGCGTATAGCCGCAGTTTTGAAATGGCCAGAGGAGCAATGGGCAACTAGGTTTGCCATATCACGATCAGGCGAGGCTCTTTCTGCATATAAAGCCATGCCGGCTAGCCTGGCATCTAATTATGCAGAAATTAAAAAAGCAGTCAAAGACAGACTAGGGCTGACTCCTATGCATTACCATAGAATGTTTAGGGAGGCAAGGATAAAGCCTCAGGAGACCCCTAAGGCCCTGTCTCAAAGGCTGAAAAGTTTGGCCGGAAAATGGTTAACTCCGGAAGGAGGCACACTGGAAACAATTATAGACAGAATTGTTTTAGAGCAGTACATGCAAGCTGTTCCCAGTGAGGTAAAAACATTTCTGATGCTCCAGCATTGTCAAACCACCGATGAGGCAGCCACTCTTGCTGAGAGGTTTTTCGCAGCAGAGATGACTGACACCTCGGGGGTAGGTCTGTGGCGAGCAGCTGGGATGAAAGATTTTAGCAGGAGAGCTAACAGGTTAAATGCTAAAATGTCTACTGTTAATAACGCTGGAAATGTTAATGTTTTGCATGTACCCAAAGGGAAATGTTTCACCTGTGGGAAGGCCGGACATTTTCAGAGAAGCTGCCCTGAAAGAACGGTTCTGGTGTCAGGAGCTGAAGAACCAACCCAGGATGGGTTTTTCCTACCAGTCAGGGTAGAAGGTATGGATGCACTGGCACTACTTGACTCGGGGGCTGACCAGAGCCTGGTTTTACGAGAGCTCTGGGAAGCCATTGAGAAGCACCGTTCGTCACCCCCGAGTCAAGCAGAAGGCCGAGTACGTATTAGGTGCGTGCACGGCGCATTTGTTCAATATCCCCTACATAAAGTATCTGTGCAAGGATTTAGCACCACAGGGGAAATAAAAGTAGCTGTGATCCCCAAACTGCCAGAAGATGTTGTCCTGGGTAAGGACTGGCCTCCCTTTTATGAAGGGCTGGGAAGGGACTTAGGCACCCGAATGGGCTTAGTGTCCACCCGGTCTCAAGCCGGAACCTCCGGGATGGGGGAATTGTCCGCAGGAAGCACAGATGAGTCTGAGGGGGAGGAAGGATCCCAAGGGGAGGAAGGATCCCAAGGGGAGGAGCTAGAAGAGGAAGAGATAGACACTCTTCCTGTACATGAGGATTTGATACATGCCCCGGTTAAAGAAGCTAAGAAGGATAAGTCCAAGAAACGTTGGGAGAGGTATTGTAGGACCCGAGGGAGGGCCGACTTAGAGGCCGGTATAGGTTTGCCCTGGGTGCCTGCAGAGGTAGTCAAGAAGTTTCCCTCGTTCCCCATGGAGCAGAGAGCTGACCCAGCTCTTAAAAGGGCGTTTGAGTGGGCTCGGGATACCCGACCTACCTTACCTAGGTTTTTCTTGGAAAATGAACTATTATATAGGGAAAGTATAAACCCACATAATGATGCCGTAAGGAAGCAGCTAGTTGTGCCAACGACCTTTAAGGCGACAGTATTGCGATTGGCACATGACCACCCAGTAGGTAGTCACAAGGAGATGCAGGGTACGCTTGACCAGATTTTAGCTAGGTTTTATTGGCCAGGGGTTTTTAAAGAGACCCGGCAATATTGTGAGTCATGTCCCGATTGCCAGAGAGTGACGGCTATAAAACCCAAGGCAGTGCCCATGGTGCCTACACCCACTATAGCGGCCCCCATAAGCCGAATAGGGGTTGATATTATAGGACCTTTAGTAAAAACACCGAGGGGTTTTAAATATATCCTGGTCATAGTCGACCATGCCACGCGTTTCCCTTGGGCTATCCCATTGAGGAACACCTCTGCCAGAAAAATAGGCCTAGAACTTATAAAACGTTTCTGTGAAATAGGTTTCCCTAGAGAAGTTTTAACAGACCAGGGTAGCAATTTCCTGTCCAAACATGTAGCCATGGTCTGGGAAGCCTTTGGCATCAGACACGTATGGACATCGGCATACCATCTGCAGTCTAATGGACTCGTGGAGCGAATGAACCAGTCCATTAAACAGTTGCTACGGAGGGGTTTGAAAAAGGGAGAAATGTCTGAATGGGACACGCTGCTCCCATTCACTCTATATGCGTGTAGGGAACGCATACAGGCGTCCTTGGGGGCATCCCCCTACGAACTGCTGTTCGGCCGCGCTCCAAGAGGAGTGTTGGACATCCTACAGGAGCAGTGGGTCGAGCCGAACGTGCAAGAGGTTGGGGTACCTCAGTTTTTAAAAGATTTAAGGCAACGCCTGGAGAGGACATCCAGAGCCTCTATAAAAAACTTACAGGCCAGTAAGCAAAGGCAAAAATATTATTATGACAGGGGCACGAGACCTAGGCAGCTGAACATAGGAGATAAGGTACTCATTCAGGTATCAGACCGGGACACAAGTTCGAGTCCAGGTGGAAGGGCCCTGGTATAGTGGTAGGGAAGGTTGGCCCCGTGTCTTATCGGGTAGAAAACGAAAGAGGGTGCCAACAGGTTTATCACCTGAACGTACTGAAGCTGTGGAAGGACAGGTCAGCCACTGCCAGTCTGGTCACCATAGAGCAGCGAGATAGGTCCCACAAAGAAATTACGTGCTGTCTGAGAGGCTCAGCAGCCCGTAATATTTTAAGGGGGGGGATCTGTCATGGGGTAGATCAGAATATGCCTATGGAAATAGGAAAAACAGAGCTGAACAGGTCTAAAAGTGACAGCTCAGAGCACATGGATCAGGGTTGCTATGAGCAACCAGCAAAAACAAAAGCACCAGGTGTAGGAGCACGCCCTAGTAGGGGATTACATCATAGCATATTAGCTGATGAGAGGCAGCTGAGGGCAGGGCAGGCTCACCGGAACACTAGGAGTGACGCAGATAAAACTCACTCAGAGTTTGTCAGTAGCAGAGCTAACCAGGATCCTAGGAGGGCTAACCAGGATTCCAGGAAGAGAGCTAACCAGGAGCTTAGAGGAGCTAAGCAGGAGTTTGCCAGAGCTGTTTTGGAAACTAAAGGAAAAACTTCCCACGGAGGTTCAAGCAGTGTTCCACAGGAGATAGCTGAGAGAATACCAGAGGCTGGTTACAGGGTGCTGGGCAGCACTGAACAAGAACCAGGTGGTTGGTGCCACGGAGGTGTTCAAACAGGCAGACGGAAAGAACCTGTGAGAGGAAGGCTCCCTGAGAACAGGTACCGGGAGGGCAGTAACTATTATCAAAGGGATACTTACCTGCCCAAAGAGAAGCATACTGTAAAAGGGAGTAGAAGGCTTGCCTGGGGAAAAAGCCACGCTAAGTTTCCGTGCTCAGAAAGCTCCGGGGGAACCGAGCCAGAGGACAGGCTGATTTCTTGTAACAGAGGGAACTTTGAAAGGGAGAGTTTCCCATATACACAGCTAGGAGTGTGTGGCCCTCTGGAGGAAAACTCCACTATATACGGTAACCTTCCAATTCACCCTGATAGAGAGGGGGAGAGAAGCCTTTGGAAAGGAGAGGAGGGTTTTTGCAACAATGATATGATTTACAACCATTCTGAAGATAGCTACGGGGAAAACTATGAGGACATGGAATATGACTTTTGTGGGGAAAGTCCGGAGGAGTTCCAAATGGAGTGTGCACTAATGTTCTCAGATAACATTTCCTCTCTATGCTGATTTGTTTAAAACAGAAATCCATTTAGGGAAACGGATTGTGAAGAACTCACTTGTGTAAAGTACAAGGACTGTCTTACCTTTTTGGATTGGCTGAAGATAAGCACCTTTTTGTTACCAGTAGTTCATTTTCATTTGTACCAGAAAAATATGGTTTATTTCTTTTGATTCTTATGTGCAAAAGTTCACCCGGAAGGGAAATAAAATACCTCTTTTGTGAAAAGCCTGGCTACTCGTTCACAACTACCTTTTTGATTAGCTAGTGGGACTACAGATCCCAGGGGGCATTTGTAAAGTCCCGGCTACATTAAGAAGAGGCCCCACTGAAGCTCCCTAGGCTTCCGCCTATAAGAGGGAGTAGGTGGGTGACAAGGTAGAGGAATAAATGACTGAGCTCCTAGATTGTATTGAAAGAGCTGAGTATGCTGGGTTCCAAGCAAGGGAAAGACTATCCAAGTTGAATTTAACATCAGAAGATAGGAATATAATAAGCAAGATGAAAAAGGCCATAACTTATATGAAGGGATCATCTGTTGACATGACAGAAATAAATTGAATACAATATTGTGCAGCAAAATGTAATATGAAAAATTCTACACATGAAGACATAGGGCCAGAGGAAAAACAGTGAGATGAAAACTCCTCCTTGAAAAAAGCTCACTGAAGGAAAAAGGACATCACTGTGTGTAGAGGTGTCCCTGATAGACAGATATCTAAAAGGATTAAGATCATCAAAGATATCGAGGAAGATCCAAAACACCAAACTGTAACATGCTGCAGTAACAGAAGACCTTAGATCACGTATGCTCCTATAATAAATTGAAAGTAAGAGAGGCACCAAAACTGCAGAGATTTGAAGAAAACAGAAAAGAGATATCAAAATAAACTACTTAGAGAGAACTCAAAACAGTTCTATAGGGGACTGGGGAAGAGCATCAGTATGATGGAAATACCACTAATGAAAGCTGAAAAAGAAACTTTCTGGAGAAACTTATACAAGGACTCCTCAGAACCCAATTGAGAAACAGAATGGCTACCTTGTATATGGGAGAATTTGTAAAAGGCAAATATCAAACCAATTGAATAGCCTGAAGTAACAACTAAAGAGCTGGAAAGCAGGTTAAGAAGAGCTGTAAATACCAAGACCTAGCAAACTGCAAAAATCAATTGGTCAAGCAATCAGACTTAACACTGCAATTGCTAATAAAGAACACTTCTCACTGCAAAGGGAGATTCAAGTAATGTCCCTGAAAGTTATAGGTCAATAGCTTGCCTACTTACAATCTATAAGCTTTTCACTGCAATAGAGGCTGACAGAATATACAATCATATTGAGTGCAATAACATCACGACAGAAGGACAATAAGAGGGCCCGTATAAATAAAAGCAGAAATCTCAGTGTATTATGGATTGGCTATAAAAAAGCCTTTGATAATGTCCCACACTCTTGGATAATAAATTGTCTTGAAATGTATAAAATAAAACCTGGATTGACTGAGTACATCAAATTCACCATAAAAATGTGGCAAATCACACTCTATCTTAAGTACAAAGATGGACAGTTCATCATTTCTAACATCTTGATCCAGCGAGGAATATTTCAGGGGGACTCCTTGCCACCACTTTTGTTTTGTATGACTCTTTGGGGTATGTTTACTAAACTGCGGTAATCGTGAATAACGCGCGTAACGTACACTTAACGATCGTTCGCACGTCAGAACGTGCGTTCTGACGTGCGAACGATCGTTACGTGTACGTTACACGCGTTAACCGCAGTTAACGATCGTAAACCCCCGCGGCGCGTTAAAACAGCGCAGAAGGTGGAGAGTGGGCGGAGAGAAGGGGTCAATGGGCGGAGAGTGGGCGGGGAGAGGCTCCCCTCACACTAACGCGCTGAATTTCAGAGCTCAATTCGAACGCGAATGAAAACCTGTCATTAAAGGCATATTAAAGGGAAGAGAAACCATTTCCGTCAGCAATGTACAGCAAAACCGGGGAAACCCACAAAACGTGAGCAGTGTGATACATGTGCACAGAACAAAATATCAAATAAAACTTTAAAATGACCACAAGAAAAATTGTAAAAATTATAATTCAGCTGGGCAACAGTGATAGCAATGGGTAACAATAAAAAACACTCCCAGGAAAGCTCAAAAAAAAAGAAATGATGCTTGGAAGGGTCTACGCTCCGTAGACCCTTTCAAAAATCATTTCATTTTATTGGAGCTTTCCTGGGAGTGTTTTTTAATGTTGCCCAATGATATCATTGTTGCCTAGCTTGGTTATGGGTGTTTGCCCCTTTTTTCAAGGTCTTTTTTGAGGTTAATTGCACTTTTGTCTCCATACAAGGTAAATGAGCCCACAGTACAATTGTGCAGAGCAGGGTTTCTGACTCATCAGGCCGGTTTTCCTATCTCCAGGGACTGCACTGTTTCTGTGGCCACAGTGTGGTGCAACGGACACAGCCAGTGCCTGTAAGACCAGAGGGTCACAGGTTCAAATCCCAGCTGGGGCTCCTGCCAACCCAGTCCCCATAGTTTTACCCACCACTAAACAGTGATAGTAAAGACACTCCTTTATTGCAGAGAACATACGCATGGTTAATACGCCTATATTTTACCACACCAAACACAGACACCATAAACAGGCACATTACCTAGAGCAGAGTCTCGCAAATGCAGTCCTGGAGGGCCCCACACCATTCAGGTTCCATGCTGCCTCTACTAAAGATGCCTGTGCTGCATATCTATGCACCACCCCCATGTTATGCAGATGTAGCTCATGCATATTCATGAGGGACAGCATGAAAACCCGAACAGTGTTTGGAACACCAGGACTGGAGTTGGGAAACTCTGCCGTAAAGCAGCAGCCAACAGGGCCAGACACACCCACACACACACCCACAGGCCCCATTGGCCAATGCCTCCTGGAGAGGCAGGACATTGGGCCCTGCCTGTATTTCCCAATACTAGCAGTTGCATACCTTAGCAATGCCACCCTACACCTGGGTATATGGTACACAGCTATCAAACGTTTCCTATGATAACTGGCAGATATCAATTCCTACGTTAAGCACATTTTGCTCATTGAGCTCCACCATAACAATCATTCTGATGTCTGCGGTGTGTGCTGCAGGTCTGGTCTCTGACAGTGTTTACCACCCTGAGGAGTGACCCCCAACAGTATTGCGTACCATATCCATGCCTGTACTGTGCCCAGGACTGGTGTGGTGGGTATTGCTGCTGAACACCTCTATAGTAGCACAATGCTGGCATAGGTGTGGGGGTGGCTGTCTGTCTATCCAGTGTGTGGTGGCTGCAAACACCTTCCACAGCCCACACTGCCAGCAATGTTGCCAGTATTGGGCTGCCAATGTGCATAATGAGGAGCAAGGTACCATGGGTATAGGCCGGACAGGGTGGCCTGGCCAGGGTGCATCTGCACAGGGCATAGGGCACTGACTGGGACATTTTAGTGGCCGGCCACCACCTACACAGACAGGGTGACCTCAGTATGTCCTGCTGAGAGATCATTCTCACCCTGACTGTGCAGTGCCCACAGCATGGCTAGGCACCCCCATAGTGCTATATAGTATTTCTCTCATGTGATAGATATGGGTTTCCTTTTGGGGCCCAGTCACTGATTTATCTGCTTGCTGTGTATGCTGACATCCCAGTTCTGGGTGCATGCATCTCCACTGGGCACATGCATTATTGACTAACTAGCAGACTGTTTGCAGCTGGTATGTGTCTTGATGGAGTGGCTTGCAGCAGGAGAATATCAGATAGTGGTGGGGTGCAGCTTACCATATCCAGGCCTAATGTCTGTCTGCTATTGTGTTATGGATGTGTACAGAGCTGCATTGACTGCCCTGTGGGGTGTCTGTTCCTCAGCATGACCGGGGTTGATGTTCCCCTCTACTGCCACCTTTGCAGGGAGGTAGAATGTGGATCTATTGTTAGGAGACCCTGTTTGCCACCCTTGGCCCTGGGGGAGGGGGTGTGGTGGTACATGGGCCACCTAGGGGTAACACCTGACTGAAACAGACAGAGATATCCAAGGTGTTTGTGCAGAAACTACCTATCTCACACATTAACACTGCTTTGGACCTGCGCCATGGCCTCTTTCAGCCATGGACGGTGCTGTGGACCTGGTGCTGGGCGCCTCACTGCACCCTCAGAGTGAGCACAGTACACGCACAATGTGACGGTGTGTAGCTACTCTGTGCCAGTACAACACACGGTCAGTACCCCCTACCAGGCCGAGGTGCTGTGGGGGTGCACATGGTCACTTCCCCCTACCTGGCAGAGGTGCTGTGGGGGTGCATTCCCCATGGTGTGTATCTGTGGACGGCTGATTTGCATGTGCAGTGCATCATGGGTGTGACTGGCACAATCCAACCCTGGGTAAATCCAGCACCTGCTCACAGGCTCAAATACACCATAGGCCATCACATGTACATCTGTTAGCATAATGCATAGGTGCAAGACACCCTAAAGAGTCTGTAATATTAGGTGCCCATGCTGGTAAAAACACACGTACCCACGCACCAATACACGTAGCTACGCACGGGGCTACGCCCGTACCAACGCACGCAGCCACGCACGTGGCTAGGCACACTGCGAGGGTGTGTTTCTGACACCACTACTCAACGTTAAGAAAAACATACCTCCTCATTCCCTATGTACTGTACAGGGTGATGCCTGGGCCAGCCTTCTGCGTTAGGCACACTGGGGACTCAAACCCATGCTGCCTGTAACAGCGGTCAGTACACTAACCATTGTGCTACAGCTCTGTTTCAGTGATTTGTGTCTGTACGCCTTCATACGATTAACGCGCAGTAACGCGCCATGGCGCCCTGTAACGCTCGTTAGTTTTTGGAACGCGCGCTAGTGGTTACGATGTCCCGCCCATGTCCTTTTTTGGCTTTCCTTTCTCTAACGCGGCTCCTAACGCGATTTGCACTAACGCAGTTTAGTAAACATACCCCTTAATCCACTACGTACTGTGCTGACGAATCTGCTCCAGAGCCCATGGAAATAGAAAAAACACAAACATTTACCTCCAAGCAGAAGGGAAGTGTAGGGAGCCGTGACTTTAAAACTTCAGCTAGAGAGAAAAAAAAACATGCCCAAAGCTGATTACTGCAGGCCACGCCCAAGCTCCATAGCAACTAAGGGAGGTAACGAGAGACAGCTGGGGGAGGAGTGGAAAGTTGTAGGGCAGCCCCACTCATTTAAGCCCCAGAGAACAGGAAGTAAGAGGAACGGGTACAGGAACAGGAACGGGAACGGTGGAGAGACCAGAAGCAGGCACAGCCGGGAGAACAGCAAGGATTATTTCAGAGAGCACTGCAGGGAGACCAGCAGAGAAACAGAAGCCGAAGAGATCCCAAGAGATACAGAAAGAAGGGATTCTTTCAGAGAGACCGGGAGAGAGAGGTGCTCCAGGGACAGCCTAAGGAAGGATTCCCCTCATAGCCAGCACCACAGTCCTGAACAAAGCCAGTGCTGTAGAGAGACTACAGCTGGCCCAGGAAACAGGAGGTTTTATCCTAAGGAGACTGCTGTCTATAACCCAGGTACGGGGACTTTCCAGGAAGAACTGGGTCAAAGAGTTTTACCTCGGGGAAGGCCGGTAAGAAGAGCTGTTAATAGAAGGGAGGTGAACCCTTTAGAAGTTTTAAACAGTTTGCTGCAAGATAAGGATCTCCAGTGCCCTGCTAACACCCCTGAGTCAAGAGGGAGGGCTCGTTGGGAAAGGGTTGTTAAGTTATTGGAAGAAATTAAGCCCACACTGTCCCAAGCTGTTGCCAGTCAGGACACTTCAGAGCCTGACAATGAATGCATGCAAGTAGATAATTATGATACTGAAAATGATTTCTCAGAATGTGAAATGGATTGCTCTCTATCTATGAGGGTAGAATGAAAGGCTATAGGTTTTAAGCCTGAAGAAAACCCAGGAGTTATTGTATCTGAATGTCTGCAGTTAAGAAAGCTAAGAATGTTTGAAAATGAAGTTGCTGCTGTTTTAAAAGTGCATGAAACATTAAAAGGCTGGTTTTGAATGTGTCTGGAGCAACTATCTAAAACCTATGATAACCAAAGTAAAGAGGAAGCTTTAATGTACATGTGGTGCAGTTAAAAAAGCCACTGTTTGTTCCCAAAGTCTGCAAAGGACTGTTAAGTGTTATTTTTGGTCTGATGAAGAAAGAATTGCATTGCTGAAGAAAGCAAGTGTAATTAGTGACACTGTGAAAGTTTTGTATAGAAGTTATCTTTCTTTTGAGGGGAGAAGTATCCACCTCATACGTTGTGCTGAGCTTCTACGGAGGTTCCTTTGAACAAGGGAAGAAAATAAATTCCTGTGTTGCTTTCAAAAAACCCTCGGCTCAATCATTCATTGGTTCACAACTACAACTCATTGTTCAGCAACTACAATTCCCAGAAGCCCCGGCTCTGGGAACCCATATAAAGGGACATTGAAAGGCATACTCCCCCCTATAGGCAACCACCTAGGCAGGGGTAGGAGGCCACAGTACTCATATTAAAACTCTGTCCTGCGGATGCAGCTGCCTGAAGGTCTTCGAGATTATTCTGTGGAAAGGGGTTTGTTGGAGTTGGAGGGTTCTATGTGGTAAATCAGGCATCCCGCATGAGGTATCAGGGTATTTGCCCTTACAGGGCAATTTATCCTTTAAACCCAGCACACTGTCAAAATTCTTTTGAGGGTGGGCGTTAAAGGGTCTTCAACAGATGCGACAAGTAATTAATGAGGAGGGAGACCTCCGACTTTTTTTGGAACTGAAAGAACTTTATGACTTACCAAGTGGTCATTTTTATGGCATCAATGAAGGATGGAAGGAGAGGTCTGAGACAGGAAAGTTTTTGAAAATTAGTGGAATGGTTTGAGTTGGAAGATAAAGAATGGATAACAGTTGCTGGTTATTGTAGGTCCTTGAATAAAATAGCACCAGGTAAGTGCTATGTCCAGTTGAGTACACAATGAGGCCGGGAGTTGGGAGTTAATTTGGATTCATTTGCCTGGGAAACGGCAACAGGAAGAATTCCCAGATTAATAATAGGTCTAAGCTTCGCAATATGCAATTTAGAATATTAGAGGCTGCATATATTTCGCTATTCAGAGCGTGGAAAGCGGGATTCGTGCAGCACAGTGGTTGTCCATGGTGCAGCGCGGGGGGGGCACATTTGGGGCATATGTTCTGGGGATGTGGACAGGTAAGGAAGTTTTGAAGTAGAATCCAACAGTTCTTGGGGGGACTCCTGGGACAGGTATTGACGTTGACCCCAGGTCTAACTATTCTGTATACCCCAGACCCCCTGGGAGTTACCACAGCAGGGAATAGAACGATGGTGAGAAAGTGTTGCTTGCATGCCAAACAATGTATCCTTCGTAAATGGAGGGCATCAGGGGGGCCTGAATATTGGGAGTGGAGGAATGTCTTGCACCAACTGGTGTTATGGGAGGGAGAGGCCTCTAGATGACATGTGAGAAGGAGAGAGAATTTCTTGCTGATCTGGTCCCCATATTTAGAAGGGATATCTGCCAAGGCGAGGAATGATATCTTAACAGTATAAGTTGGCTATCATAGGATCAGGGACCCTGTACAGATAGAAGGGGGAGGGGGGGAAGGATTAGAGGGAGGGGAGGTGGGAAATAATGGGGAGGGGGATAGAAAGGGGGGGATAGGGAAGACACAATAATGCAATGCGAGACAAGGTTCAAATACCAATGTAGAAATGGATCATATGGGGGAGATTACAATGTGAGCACGATTCTCATAGATGTATGTGTTATGAGCTTCTGGGTGGTGGTTGGAGATAAAACATTCTAATATCGCATCTCCGACGGGTATAAGACTACCTGCTCGCCGGACAATGCTAAAGAGAAGGTTAACACCACCAGTTAAGGAGACCATTATAGGTGGGAGGGGGGAGAGGGGAAGGGGGTGATGGGTGAGGGGTAAAATATAAATATAAATCTGTGATCTGTTTGAGTAGTTTCAGTTGTATGGTCTGAATATTTTCAATGATGTATTTAACAGTTAATGTACTGGAAAGATTGAAGTTTTGGTTAATAATAATAAAAAAGATTTAAACATAAAACTCTGGGATAAGGATTTAGCTCTAATGCAAAGATGGTAACAATCTAGAGGTAATATTATACTTACTATTTGTAGATGACGTGAAATTCTACAGCTCAAGTAACCAACAATTAGCAGAACAACTCCATATAGTGTCACGGGGCTGCAGGCCTTCGCCTAGGGCCCCGAGGTTGGAGTTGCCTTGCTATCTTCTAGTAGTCAAAAATAGTCTCAAGTCAAGTGGTTAAGACAAAACAAAACAAGGGCTTTATTCCCCTTCCCCCAAGGATATCATGTGCATAACCAAAAACAGGGAAAACAAAACTGTTTCTCTCAAAGAAAAATATCTTCTTTTTCTTTGCTCTTTTTACAGGGCTTCAGCACAAAGACTCAATATCATCCGCAAGACATAATGTACAATCCATAGGAGCCTGTTCTGGAACCCTGGTGTTACTTTCCCATTGCATCTCCTCACCTTCAGCATATGTTGTGCTTGGGTTTAAACCTTCACAGCTGTTTTTATGAAAACCCCTCTCTGAAAGTTCAGATAGCGTACAGGGACACAATTCTGTGCAAGTATGTTTAAGAGTACCTGTATCTGTAGGGTTGCCTCTCCAGCTCTCCTTTTCCACCCTCCAGTTGTTAGGGATTGTTTTATAGCTTCCTGCAGATATTTCTGGTCTGGAGCAGTGCTCTGACCCTCCGTTCCGAATGGAGCTTCTAGCTTTCCCTCTCTCAGTGCTAGGCTCCCACCTGTATAATTGTTGAGGTCTTTCCTCTGGCAGTGAGGACTGGGGACTTTCCTGCTCACTCGGTTTAGGCAGCCTCCTAGCACCAGGTTGTGCCTTCCTTCTCTCTGGAGCACTGGCTTCTCTCCCTGGGCTGTAAACAGGTTCCTCGTAGGACCTCCAGCTACTGGCAGTCTGAGCACTTCCCCTGCCACGTTCCTCTGAAGCCTTGCCTCTGCTGCTTCCTGTTCCAGTGACACGCCCAGTGCTTCCTCTGTTCAGCAGGCTTCTCCCTCTGTGACCTCTGCCTCCCTGGTTGCTGACCTCTGCTCTCTCCTTCTGCTTCTCTTCCTCTTCCTCCTCCTTCTCCCTTGCTGGATCTACCAACCAGCTTTAATCTCCCTGTTCGCTGTAAGATGACTGTGCTTTTTTGGACAGGTGATCATAATCAATCCCCAAGCTTTCTGCTACGTCATAGCTTGGGTGTGGTAGTTCTGCTCCTCTGTTCCTTTGCTTCTCCTGAGCTGCACATGCTGGCTGCCTAACAGATTCTAAGGTAAATTTCTCCTTTCTATCTATCTGCATAGGCTCTGTGTGGGCTTCTACGTCACATATCCCCCCCTTAAGATATTAGGGGCTGGTGGATCTATGTTCACACAGCTCATAATCCGTGATAATGCATTTGAGAAGAAGCTTGCTGCGGAAGCAAAAACGCGAAATAAAGACCTTTTCAAGTACATTCGTAGCAAAAAACCCGTGAGAGAGTCAGTTGGTCCATTAGATGATAAAGGGGTTAAAGGAGCACTAAGAGGCGACCAGGCGATAGCGGAGAGACTGAATGAATTCTTTGCTTCGGTCTTTACTGAGGAAGATGTAGGGATGTTACCCAGGACTGAAGTGGTATTTAAAGGTGTGGAAGAATTGAAGGAAATATCGATACATCGGGAAGATGTCTTACAACTATTAGATAAACTGAAGAGTAGCAAATCACCTGGGCCGGATGGTATACATCCAAGGGTGTTGAAAGAACTGAAATTTGAGATTGCAGACCTGCTATCAGTAATCTGTGAACTATCATTAAAATCATCTCTAATACCTGAGGATTGGAGGATCGCCAATGTAACACCAATTTTTAAAAAGGGTTCGAGGGGTGATCCGGGAAACTACAGACCGGTGAGCCTGACATCAGTACCGGGAAAAATGGCAGAAACCATCATAAAGAATAAAATTACTCAGCATATAGATAGTCATGACCTAATGGGAGACAGCCAACATGGCTTTAGACAAGGAAGATCTTGTCTTACTAATCTGTTATGTTTTTTTGAAGGAGTGAATAAACAGGTGGACAAAGGTGAGTCGGTTGATATTGTATATCTGGACTTTCAGAAAGCCTTTGACAAGGTCCCTCATGAGAGACTTTTGGCAAAACTAAAGAGTCATGGGATAGGAGGCAGTGTACTACTGTGGATCAGGAACTGGTTAAAAGATAGAAAGCAGAGGGTAGGGCTAAATGGTCAATTTTCCCAATGGAGAAAGGTGAATAGTGGTGTACCCCAGGGATCTGTGCTGGGTCCGCTGCTTTTTGACATATTCATAAATGACCTGGAAAGTGGAATAACGAGTGAGGTTATCAAATTTGCTGATGACACAAAACTATTTAAAGTTGTTAAAACCCAGGAGGATTGTGGAAAATTGCAAGAGGATCTTGATAAATTGGAAGACTGGGCATCAAAATGGCAGATGAAATTTAATGTGGAGAAGTGCAAGGTTATGCACCTAGGGAAGAACAACCCAAACTATGGTTACACGATGCAAGGTTCCACATTAGGAACCACCACCCAAGAAAAAGATTTAGGCGTCCTTGTGGATACCATGTTAAAACCCTCGGCCCAGTGTGCAGCGGCGGCCAAGAGAGCAAATAGAATGCTAGGTATGATAAGGAAAGGAATGGAAAATAAAACAAAAGATATTATAATGCCTCTATATCGTTCCATGGTGAGACCGCACCTTGAATACTGTGTGCAATTCTGGTCGCCATATCTTAAAAAGGATATAGCAATTTTAGAAAAGGTTCAGAGAAGAGCCACCAAAATGGTAAAGGGGATGGAAGGCTACTCCTATGAAGAAAGGCTAAAAAGGTTGGGGCTCTTTAACCTGGAAAAGAGATGGCTGAGGGGAGATATGATAGAAGTCTATAAATTAATGAACGGAGTGGAACGGGTAAATGTAGATCGATTGTTTACCTTATCAGAATATAGAAAGACTAGGGGCCATGCAATGAAGCTACAGGGTAAACTATTTAAGACTAATAAAAGAAAATATTTTTTCACTCAACGTGTAATCAAACTCTGGAATTTGTTACCGGAGGATGTAGTAAAGGCTGTTAGTGTAGCTGGGTTTAAAAAAAGGTTTGGACAAGTTCCTGGAGGAAAGGTCCATAAACCATTATTAAGAAGGGACCCAGGATATCAATGCTTGAACCAATACAAGCATTGTGGAACCTGTGTCCCTTGGGGAAACTGCTAGGTACGTATGACCTAGATTGGCCACTGTTGGAAACAGAATACTGGGCTTGATGGACCTTGGTCTGACCCAGTATGGCATATCTTATGTTCTTATGTTCTTATGCAATCTGCCCGCTCTGTGCTGCACTGTAAAGTTAAAGGCCTGTAGTGCCAAGTGCCAACGGGTCAGACGAGGGTTATGGTTCTTCATGCTGCTCAACCACTTCAGGGGTGCGTGATCCGTGATTAGTACAAACTTACGGCCAGTGAGGTAGAATCTAAGGGCCTCCACCGCCCACTTAATGGCCAAGCATTCTTTCTCTACTGTGGAGTAGTTGCCCTCTGACTTGGACAGCTTTCTACTAAGATACATAATTGGGTGTTCCGTGCCATCAAACTCTTGGGAGAGGACTGCTCCCAATCCAGTCTCAGAGGCGTCTGTGTGGACGACGAAGGGTCTCCCAAAATCCACACCGTGTAGCACCGGGGCTTCGCACAGTTTCCCCTTTAACCCTATAAATGTCCTCTCAGCCTCTAGTGTCCATTTTATATTATTCGGAGCGTTTTTCTTTAGCATGTCGGTCAACATGGCGCTCTCCTCTGCAAAGCGGGGTATAAACCGGCGATAATAGCCTATCAGGCCTAAGAAACTCCTCAGTTGTTTCTTGTTCGCGGGTCTCGGGAAGTTCTGTACGCTGTCTACTTTACTTAGCCAGGGCCGGACCATTCCTTTCCCGACCATATGCCCCATGTATTTAACTTCTGTACCCACAAACAGACATTTCCCTGGGTTTAGCGTCAGTCCTGCCCGTCTCATGGCTCATAAAACGGCTTCTACCCTGGGCAGATGTTGTGTCCAGCTGGTACTATGGATGATGATATCATCCATGTACGCTACCGCGTACTCCTGGTGGGGCCGTAAAACATGGTCGACCAACCTCTGGCATGTTGCCACTGCCCCATGCAGACCGAATGGCATCCTACGGAACTGGAACAACCTGACGGGAGTACTAAAGGCAGTTTTGGGTCTGGATTCACGGGTCAACGGTATCTGCCAGTATCCTTTGGTCATATCGAGTGTGGTCAGATACCGTGCTTGTCCCATCCGGTCTAGTAACTCCTGTATTCGAGGCATGGGGTATGTGTCGAAGAGTGAGATGGCATTCAGCTGCCTGAAGTCGATACAAAAACGTAGGCTCCCATCTGACTTAGGTAACAGGATGATGGGGCTACACCACGGACTTTTCGACTCTTCTATAACGCCCATGCTTAGCATCTCCCGTACCTGGGATATCACCTCCTGCTTCCGGTAGCCGGTAAGGCCTTTGCCGCACCACCTTCCCCAGTGGGGTAAGAATCTCATGCGCCACCAAGCTGGTTTCTCCAGGCATTGACGTTAGGACATCTGTGAACTTCACGAGCAACTGGGCCAACTCCTGCTTCTGCTGTAGAGACAATTCTGCGTGCCGGGTTCTCTTTACAATCCACGAGTTGTGGACCCAGATCATCCTCCATTTTCTCTTCGGGACGTGGCGGTCAGACCTTTCACTTCCGTCTGCCTGGTGGACCCGAATCCACCAGCTCCACGACTCGTGGGGGTTAACAGTGGCACCTCTTCCAAGGAGGGAAACCCAACCCTTTCACATATGAGTTGAGCCACCCTATCACCTACTTTAACTTTAAAGTCTTGATCACCAAAGTTACAAAGTAAAATTTTGACCACTCCCCTGTAGTCAGGGTTTATTACTCCCGCGCCAATGTCAATAAAATATTTGGAGGCTAGCCCTGAACGAGGGGCTATTCTGCCGTAACAACCCATAGGCAGTTGTATTTGTAAGCCGGTGTCTATTAAGGCTCTCCCTCTGTAAGGAATCACGTCCTCTACAGCGCTAAAAAGATCGAACCCCGCAGCCGCGGGCAGGGGCGGCCCAAGGGGGTTGCGGGGCCATGTGCGGAGACAGTGCGGGGCCTCATTTGCACAAGAGGCCTCATTTGCATAAATATTTGCATAATGTTACCATATACTAACTTTTAGTAAACATGCCTCTTAATGAGTGTATGGATAAAGAAAGACTAAAAGATTTCTACATTACTATAATCCAGTGCCAACCGCCAGACACATTAGGAACTACTACAAACACTGCCCATTTAGAACCCATAGCAAATCCGCCGTATCCTAACAGCACTACCAGGACTCACAAAGCACCATACTCTACCTATCAAAAGGAAACACTGCAAATATTAAACCAATACATTTCAGAGAATAACAATACATGACCTACTGGGGAAAGAGAACAAGTGGCAATGTCAAATAGGAATTACATAAACAGAATACCTCAGCTCAATTACACATGCAGAACATAGACCATCACCAAACAAGGAATCACAATTTAGAAATAGGAAGACAATAATTAAACTGGGAACCCCAAAAGCCAAACTTGGAATGTACAACACTGTAGAAATAAAACTATAAATTAATTTCCTCTTGTACTAAACAAAGCGCAGACGTTAATGATGCACATTTCCCAGAGCTGACATATTCCAATTAATAAATTCAAAATAAAGAGATATTTTTCTACCTTTTGTGCATTTTTTCAGCTGCAATTGCTCCAGCCACTTTCTTTGTGTCTTCTGCTAACTGTCCATCGTCTGCTGTCCATTTGTCCTTTCTTCTCTTCTAGTTTTTTTCCATTCTCTCTCTACATCTGCTTTAACATACTAATCTTTCTCCTTTTGCTGTTTCCTCATTCCTATTTCATCCACTCAAATTTTACCCCTCCATCCTCAATCCCCACTTACTCTCCCAATACCCGGCCAATTGTAGATTTTTCATCCCTCCCACACAAAATATTTTCCCCCTCTCCATTTTACTCTACCAGCCCCATCCCATTCTAATCCTCCCCCAACATCAGCTCCCTTCTAGTTCCAGCCTCACCCAGCATCCATTCCCTTCTAGTCCCTGCATCAGCCCATTTCCAGTCCTAGCCCCCCATCAGCCCATTTCCAGTCCTAGCAACCCCCCAACCCAATAACAGTCCTAGCCCCCCATCAACCCACTTCCAGTCCTAACCCCCCATCACCCCATTTTCAGTTTAAGCCCCCCCTATAACCCATTACCAGTCCTAACCCCCATCAGCCTATTTCCAGTCCTAACCCCATCAGCCCATTTCCAGTCAGCCCCCCATAGCCTATTGCCAGTCCTAACCCCCCCATCAGCCCACAGCCCATTACCAGTCCTAACCCCATCAGCCCACCACGTCCTAACCCCTCCCCATCAGCCCATTTCCTGTCCTAGCCCCCCATAGCCCATTATCAGTCCTAACCCCCCCATAGCCCATTACCAGACAGCCCCCATCAGCCCACAGCCCATTACCAGTCTTAACCCCCCCATAGCCCATTACCAGTTCTAACCCCCCCAACAGCCCACAGCCCATTACCAGTCCTAACCCCATCAGCCCATTTCCTGTCCTAGCCTCCCCCCATAGCCCATTATCAGTCCTAACCCCCCACAGCCAATTTCCAGTCCTAACCCCATCAGCCCACCTAAAGTCCTAACCATTCCCCATCAGCCAATTTCCTTTAATAGCCCCCCATAGCCCATTATAAGTCCTAAACCCCCATAGACCATTACCAGTCCTAACCCCCCCATCAACCCACAGCCCATTACCAGTCCTAATCCCATCAGCCCACCTCCAGTCTTAACCCCCCATCAGCCCATTTCCAGTCCTAGCCCCCCATAGCCCATTACCAGTCCTAACCCCCCCAACAGCCCACCTCAAGTCCTAACCCCTCCCCATCAGCCCATTTCCTGTCCTAGCCCCCCATAGCCCATTACCAGTCCTAACCCCCCCAACAGCCCACAGCCCATTACCAGTCCTAACCCCATCAGCCCACCTCCAGTCTTTACCCCCCCATCCCCTTTTCAGTCGTTTCCCCCTCATAGCCCATTACCATTCCTAACCCCCCCCTCAACCCACAGCCCACCTCAAGTCAAGTCCTAACCCCCTCCATAGCCCATTACCAGTCCTAACCCCCACCCCATCGGCTCAAGGAAAAAATTAACAAAAAAAAAAAAAAGCTGGCTGCTACCGCGGCAGCGGCAGAATGGAGTGTCTCGCGGGGCCCCCTCTGCCCGGCTGAGTCCCTCCCTCTGCGATGGCTGAGCCCCTCTGTGCCGGCTTTCAGATTCGCGAAGGGAGAGTGTCTCCCTCGCGTCTCTGTTAAGCCTGCAGGGGCAGATGGGAAATTTTAAAAAAAAAGCTGGCTGCTACCACTGCTGCTGCCGCCGCGGCAGCAGCAGAATGGAGTGTCCCGCGGGGCCCCCTCTGCCCAGCTGAGTCCCTCCCTCCCTCCCTCCCTCTGCGATGGCTGAGCCCCTCTGTGCCGGCTTTCAGATTCGCGAAGGGAGAGTGTCTCCCTTCGCGAATCTGAAAGCCGGCACAGAGGGGCTCAGTCGTCGCAGAGGGAGGGAGGGAGGGACTCAGCTGGGCAGAGGGGGCCCCGCGGGACACTCCATTCTGCTGCTGCCGCGGCGGCAGCGGCAGTGGTAGCAGCCAGCTTTTTTTTTTAAATGTAATTTTGAAAAAAAGCAGAATGTTCTTTGCGCGGGGCCCCCTGAAACGCGGGGCCCTGTGCAAAAATCATTCTTGCTCAATGGACGGGCCGGCCCTGGCCGCGGGTGAGGCTCTCTGTGGTTTCTGCGCTTTAGGGGATACTTTGCAGAACTTCAGTACGAATCCCGATTTAGCTGAGGGTTCCACTTTCCCTGGCGCCTTTGAACTTGCGCCTGTCCTTCTGGGTTTTTCAAATAGGGGTTTCGGGACCACCGTCACCATGGCCTTCACTTTTGGATTATCCTCCTGCTCTAGCCCCTTTTTAATCTTCTCTCGCGCGGGCAGCTCTCCTAGGGCCTCATCTGCAGGTCTACCCTCCTCCTCTGTGGGTTCAGATTCCGCCTCTGGGGGTTCACCCTGTATCTCTGAGGTTCGGGCCTGGGACTGGGTGGAGACCATACCTCCCTTTACGTGTATGCCTTTCTCTATCCCTCTACAAAACGGGGGCCAGTCCCTCCCTAGCACAATATCATAAGGCAGTTTAGGGATTATGGCCACTAAAACCTCCCTCCGTGTTCCTAACCCTTTTACTAAAACTCTATACAGAGGGTAACTGGTGGATGCTCCATGTATACATCGAATCTTCGCTACTCCTTCTCGTTGGCTCGGTGCTGACCCCCTGCGGGCTTGTATAGCCTGCCAGAGTTTTTTCGAGACCATACTCTGGTCAGCACCTGAGTCAAGCAACGCCCTAGCCAAAACACCTTGTACTTCCACATTCAGAAGGAAACCTTCTTGTATACGTTTGTCATCATCAATTATCAGTGCTGTTCGCATTACACAATTCCTCTGCCTGTGACCCATTTTACCGCATTTAAAACATTTTACTTCTGCCTCTTTAACATCTCTCCTAGGCAAACAGTTGGTCACACCTTTCACATAGGGTCTAGGCTCCTTTATTGCTTTTTCAAAATTTGCCTCGCCAAACATGCTCTGAGCGCCTCCTTGTGGTTTACCGGCCAACTCAGTCTCCATAAACCGCTCCGTGAGGTGGGCTGCTTCTTTTGCGGTTTGGCAATTTTGTAAAGCCAAAAAGGACCTTATCTCAGCAGGAACTGCCTCCATAAATTGCTCTAGAACAATGGCATCAATAACGGATTCGAGGATCTTTCCCTCAGGAGCGAGCCATTTCCATGCCAAGCTTCGCACCCTTTGGCAGGCGCTTAGTGGCTCTCAACATCCTCCTGTATACCATAGGGGTTAAGCCTAATCTATCACAAATGGCCTTTTTAAGCTCCTCATAATCTGTCGCCAGAGCAGCGGGCATGGCTTTATAGGCCGCTAAGGCCTCTCCCGTTAGGGAGGTAGCAAGCCGGACTGCCCATTGATCAGGCGGCCATCTCACATTCAGGGCTACCCTTTCAAAGGCCTCTATGAAGTCATCAATATTGTCCTCAACAGTCAATTGTCCAAAAGACAAAACTCCACAGTTCGGTGGTCCTACCACACAGGCATGCTCTCTTGGCAATGACAGCCCAAACGTTGGCAGACCATTATGCCAACAAGCTAAATCCTCCGACCAGAAACATACACCCTCAAGCGCCTGAACCCTCCACACAAGACCTGTCTATGGGTTCCACCCTGCAAACAACCAACACCTCAGAGAGACCTACCCAGTACCAAGAATGGTCCACCTTCAGGAGCATGGATGACAAGCAAATCATGAACATAATCTCCAGCTTAAAAACCACCACCTCCCCACTCGACCCATGCCCAGCGGCCTGGGTCAAGGGCATCAAACAGGAAATTGCCCAATTCATCACCCACATAGTGAACCAGTCGCTAGGGCAGGGGCTAATGCCAACGCACCTCAAAAAATCCATCATCCGACCCATCCTGAAGAACAAAACTCTCAACAGGAATGACCCTACATCCTACCGCCCAGTATCAAGCATATCCTTCCTTGCCAAGATCACTGAAAAGGCAGTGCAGCAACAACTGCAAGACCACATCGATGACAACAACGCCTTTGATATCCACCAGTACGGTTTCCGGCAACATCATGGTGTGGAAACCCTCCTCCTAGCCCTACTAGACAAAACTACTCAAAGGCCTGGAAGACAGAAGCAAAATGTACATGCTCATTTTCATAGACATATCAGCCGCCTTTGATTCAGTACATCACCCCACACTCCTAAACAGACTAGCATTCATAGGCATTAAAGGTACCCCGCTGAAATGGTTCTCCTCCTACATAACTAACAGAATGCAGCAAGTCCACTTCAACAACGAAACGGCCACAACATTCCCTCAAACCCAAAGCATACCTCAAGGCTCGGCCCTGTCTTCCCTCCTCTTCAACCTTTATCTTCAACCAGTTTGTAAAACATTCCAGGGCCACAAGATCAGTTACCATATCTATGCTGATGACCTAATGCTCTATACTCAACTTGATGTCGACAACCCGAATCTCAGCCAACTCGAAAAATGCCTCAGTGAGCTCCAAACCTGGTTGCAACAAAATAATATGTCCATAAATCACAAAAAAACGGAAGTGATGTGCATGTCCAGAAAACCGGACTTCAACCCACCAACAACAGTCACCATGAACAATAACGTCTACGCCACAAAGAACGAAATAAAATACCTAGGCATGACACTGGACTGTAACCTAAAGATGGAAAAGCATCTCCGAATTACCAACCGAGCCATATTCCACAAGCTAAAAGTCTTGCAACCACTACGTAGCATCATAGATCATTCTGACTTCAGGACCGTAGCTCAAGCCCTCATCATTCCTCTACTGCAACGCCATACTACAGGGGCTGCCTAAAAAACCCCTCAATATCCTTCAAATGGCGCAAAATGTGGCAGCTAGAATCATCATGGGGAAAGGCCTGAAGGATCATATCACACCAGTACTAATAGACCTACATTGGCTCCCAATCACTGCACGCATTCAATATAAAATCCTAGTCACCGCATTCAAGCTCATTCATAATATAGCACCATCTCACCTCAACACCCTTATCACATCACAGCCAAATAACAGAAGCAGAAGATCTCCAAACCTCAATACCCTCCTGGTCCCGGGTACCCTGAGATCCGTCAATGCTAATACCAGCAACCGAGCATTCTCATTTATAGCTCCTCTGCTATGGAACCAACTACCATCCGAGCTGAGAGCAAACACTGACTTGTTGGACTTCAGAAAAAAGCTTAAGACGCATCTTTTCCAGACGCACTTCAATACTATCTAATCACCATGTTCCCACACTAGGGTCTCACCAGGCACAAAGAAAGAACACCGTGCTCTAACCACCAATAGACCCATCAACATGTAAATATGTATATACAAGTGAAGTCACTAGCCTGCAATCAAGTGTAAACCTGTAATTCCGAGTGATGTGACCTGTACTTTTCCACTAAATCGATATGTATGTTTTTAATCCCTGGCCTGTACAGCCACACTGTTCAACTCTTTGAGTAATCTCAAACGGCTTTCTGCAGGTTTCACGAATATCGTGTAAGGATCACGGAGTGGATAATCGTGGTTACAAGGTGTTCATCAGATTTTGTAAAGAAGGTTTTCTGATAATAGCGACTCCCATTGTCTCTACTGAGCCTGGTGAGGTCTATGCACATCACACCCACAGTGTGTCCTGATAGCCCCTGATGAAGTGATATACGAAACACGGCCTGTGTTGGGCTTAGGCCACTTAAATTGATTATAATAAAGTTTTTGGGTGTTAACTCTGCCGCTTCCTGTTTTCGTTATAGCCTTGTATGCCACCAGGGCTTCTCCCGTCAGGGAGGTAGCTAGGCGGACTGCCCATTGTTGCTCGGGCCAGCCTGCACCACGAGCTACCCGCTCAAAGGCTTCAAGGAAATCGTCAATATTGTCTTTTCCTGACCACTGTCCAAAAGACAAAATTCCAAATGTCTGTGGGCCTACCACACAAAAGTGTCCTTCAGTTCTTTTCTCTGTTTGCCGCTCTTGTAGTACCGCCTGCAACAAGTCCGTCAGCGGCTTTTGCTGCATCTGCATTGCTGCTAGGGCTTGTTCCTGGCACTGCTGGGCAAGTTTGCGTTGCTTCTCGAATTGGAGCCCCATCCATCTCAAGATGTCCGGTGGAGTCTCCATGATGATAGCCTGTAACAAATCAGAGAAAAAAAACACCAAGTGCGGAACCCCCTTTTTTTTTTTTTTTCAAATGCTACTACGCTGGGATTTTCAGTCTCTCAGATACCTCCTCAGAATCCCACCCTGGCTGTACCCAGATACGATTACCTGAGTCAGGTGGTGATTCTGGCCTTGAGAAGGTCCTTGACTGCTCCTGATCCTGAAGTTGTCTGGGCGTGATTCACCGCAGTCCTGGTTGCGTCCTCTGGCGCTGGTGACTCCGTCCTGCTTGTACGGTGTCCTTCTTTTCTGGCATCCAAGAACTACGCCATTTGTGAGACTAAACCGGTCTTAGGCAGTTGCCTAGACATGGGAATAGCCTGAAGTTGTGGAATAAAGACTCTGTAGTCGTGTCCAGAGTGAAAATTAAGGTTAGGTTTTATTCCCTTTCCCTTGAGGATGTCTTCAAACAAGGACAACATAAATTGAACGGTTGCTTCACCGGTCTAAAGGATTCTTACAAACAATAATTATGCTTCTTCTTCAGCAAAGAGAGTCCATCACATTCCATATGTGCAAAGACACAATTCCTTTCCTGCTCCCTTTTAACACAGAGATTCTATGTCATCTGCTACACACAAAGCACATCCCATGGGCTCGGGGATGTTTTCTGGGATAGAGCTTTCCCACTGCATAAGGTCGGGACCTGGTCCTGTATATGGGCACTGAGTACTTGTGAAACTGCTCTCAGAGCTTTGCCCTCGGGAGATCTCAGCTTCTGATAGTTGGAGCTGCTTTAGGGTGTCAAAGCTAGCAGGAGCTATGATGGGGATTTCCTCCCATGTCCTATGCCAATAGGGATTCTCTGGCTTGCTGTAAGCCCGGCTTCTCCTATAAGGACCCACTTCTTTCCCCTTACAAAAGACAGGGTACTTATCTCTCTTCGGGGAGAAGATGGTTTCCAGCCCTTCTTCTTCCAGCCAAGGTTTTCTCTCTGACTGGCTTCCTGCTTTTCTCTGTGAGCATCGGTTGCTGTGCCTGGCTGAGCAGCACTCACTTCCTGTCTTCAGTGAGCTTCCCTGTACGTGACCTTTGCTCTCTGTTGGCTTGGCTGCTTGCCTCGGTATGAGGACCCCTCTGGCTGGGAAGACTTTGCCACTGTCCTTCCTAGCTCTCTCGAGTCTTTCAGCCTGCCTTTCTTCTGTCCTGATTCTCCAAGGCAATGTGTCTTTCTGAAACTGCTCTGGAGTTCTTGTCTCACCTTCTCTCTGAGACTGACTTCTCAATCTCCTGGACTGCTTTTCCTCGAGCTCAAACTCCAACTCTGGCTGCAGCCCTGAATGCTGAACTCCAGCCTTTTCCTCCAGATGCTTGAACTCCCTGAGCCCTCGCCCTCGCATGAGCTCCCTAGGCCTGAGCTCCCCGGGCCTGAGCTCCTCGGACCTGAGCTCCTCGGACCTGAGCTTCCTCTGTGTGATTTCCCACCTGGTTTTATCAGTCTGCTCATCAGACGTAGAACGTGACTCTGGCTCCAGGTGAGCCTGATTGGGACCCTGAATTCTTACTGCGTCACTAAGGCCATGAGGAAAGTTTGTTTCTCCTTTCCCTGCCTTTCTGCATTGTGTATGCTGCAACTGTATGTGTGGCTGTAAGGTAAGCTCTTCTTTTATTTTACTCTTTAATATTTCAGGGTCTGTGCTGTCTACCTCATGACAAGTGATAATGCCCTATTGGATATGGTCTGTTTGGTTTTGGAGTATTCGTTTGGCGTAACTAATAGGGTTTTACAGTTTATTCTCATCGGGCAACTTTCAGGATGTCATTTTATCAGATCCTGGAGAGATTCAGCTGAAGCATTATGTATTATTTTAAATATATTAAGTGTTGTCTTGAACCTAGCACGGCTCCTTATCGGTAGGCAGTGTAATTGGGCCAATGTCGGTGTTATGTGCTCATGTTTAGCTGTTCCAGTGCTAATGCGGGCAGCTGTGATCTGGACAATCTGCAGTGGGTGAATAGTATGTGCTGGCAGGCCTTGGTATAGTGAATTGCAGTAGTCTAACACTGGTGTGATTATGACTTGCAAAACCATACAGAAGTCATTCTGGTTTAGGAGAGGCATCAATTTCCGGATGATTTTCAGTTTATGATATGCATGCTGTGTTCTGTTAATATGGTATTGTAGGTTTAATTTCTGATCATAGATAACCCCTAGTTCCTCTCTGGATTCAGAACAATGGGACAGATGACCTCATTTACTCACATGGCCAAGTTCGGCGCCATCCTTGGCCCATAAAGAATGCAGTGGGACTTGCTGTCTTGCTTCTGGTGACTCTCAGAAAGTTTCCCAGCACAGCCTGCACCATTTCTCCTGATGAAAGGTATCCAAAAACCCACTTCCTGCTGACCTGAATACAGTAACAGAACCGGACTTCACTCAGTGCCATGGCTGCCACCTCACCTTCTCTGGCCTTGTTTCCCCTTTTCTTTAATGATGCCTACTGTGTTACTGCTATGAATTTGAAAAAGGTAGGAAGCAGCACAGGGCTTTGGAGCCCATGAATGCGCTCCTGTCTGACGTCTCCCAGGCTCCTCTGATGCAACTTACTGTTACTGAGGGGCAGGGATGAATGAAAAATGCTGCATGCACATGGGTTCCAAAGCTCCCAAGCTGCTTTTTGTTCTGCCTCTCCGCTTGCATTGCTTGCTGCCATTCATCCTACAGCTAGGACTTGCTAGCTCACTGTGCTGACCATGCTGCCCTCCTGTGCTCTGTGCAAGTGCATAGTTTGCATAGTGGGACGTACCAGCCCTGCCTAGGCATCAAGACACATAAGCTCATATGTTGCGCTTGTTTTATAAAGACAACATATGTACTTTTATTAAAATTACTCCAGGGAAAGAGGTGGCATTCATTGACACCTGCTCTGAGAAACATGTAATTGTGTGCATGTATATGGCAGCAAGAACAGCTGAACATGTGCAGAACGGATTCCCATGCTTCACCTTAATTCTTTGCTTCGGTCTTTTCTGAGGAAGATATAGGGATGTTGCCCGACCAAAATGGTATTTAAAAGTGATACCGCAGAAGAATTGAAAGAATTATGGATACACGGGAAGATGTATTACAACTATGATAAACCGAAGAGTAGCAAATCACCTAGACCGAATAGTATACATCCAAAGGTATTGAAAGAACTGAAATATGAGATTGCAGACGTACTATTAGTAATCTGTGAACGATCATTAAAATCATCTGTAATACCCGAAGATTAGAGGATGACCAATGTAACGCCAATTTTTAAAAAGGGTTCTAGGTGTGATCCGGAAAACTACAGACCAGTGAGCCTGACATCAGTACCAGGAAAAATGGTAGAAACAACATTACTGAACATATTGATAGTCATGGTTTAATGGGAGACAGCCAACATGGCTTTAGCCAAGGAAGGTCTTATCTTACTAATCTGTCATGTTTTTTGAAGGTGTGAATGAACAGGTAGACAAAGATTGATAATAGTGTATCTGGATTTTCAGAAAGTCTTTGATAAGGTACCTCATGAGAGACTGTTGGCGAAATTAAAAAGTCATGGGATAGAAGGCAGTGTACTATTGTGGATCAGGAACTGGTTAAAAGATAGAAAGCAGAGAGTAGGGCTAAATGGCCAATTTTCCCAATGGAGAAAGGTGAATAGTGGAGTACCCTAGGGATCTGTGCTATGCCTGCTTCTATTTAATATATTCATAAATGACCTGAAAATGAAAATAACGAGTGAGGTAATCAAATTTGCAGATGACACAAAATTATTCAAAGTTGTTAAACCCATGAGGATTGTGAAAAATTGTAAGAGGACCTTGATAAATTGGAAGACTGGGCATCCAAATGGCAGATGAAATTTAATGTGGACAAGTGCAAAGTTATGCACCTAGGAAAGAACAACCCAAACTATGGTTCCACGATGCAAGGTTCCACATTAGGAACCACCACCCAGGAAAAAGATTTAGGCATCATTGTGGATAACATGTTGAAACCCTCTGCCCAGTGTGCAGCGGTGGCCAAGAAAGCAATTTGAATGCTAGAAATCATAAGGAAAGTAATGGAGAATAAAACAAAGGATATTATAATGCCTCTGTATCGTTTCATGGTGCGACCGCACCTTGAATATTTTGTGCATTTCTGGCCGCCGTATCTTAAAAAGGAGATAGCGATATTAGAAAAGGTACAGAGAAGAGCCACCAAAATGGTAAAGGGGATGGAAAGATATCCCTATGAAGAGAGGCTAAAAAGGTTAGGGCTCTTCAACCTGGAAAAGAGACGGCTAAGGGAGATATATAATAGAGGTCTATAAATTAATGAATGGAGTGGAACAGGCAAACGTAGATCGATATCCCTATGAAGAGAGGCTAAAAAGGTTAGGGCTCTTCAACCTGGAAAAGAGACGGCTGAGGGAGATATATAATAGAGGTCTATAAATTAATGAATGGAGTGGAACAGGCAAACGTAGATCGATTGTTTATGCCATCAAAATATAAAAAGACTAGGGTACATGCAATGAAGCTACAATGTAACCTATTTAAGACTAATAAGAGAAAACATTTTTCACTCAACATGTAATCAAACTCTGGAATTCGTTACTGGATGATGTAGTAAAAACTGTTAGTGTAGCTGGGTTTAAAAAAGGCTTGGACAAGTTCCTGGAGGAAAGGTTCATAAACATTATGAAAGGGAACCTGAAAATTTCACTGCTTGCTCCAATTCAAGCATTGTGGAACCTGTGTCTTTTGGGGAAACTGCTAGGTACTTATGACCTAAATTGGCCACTGTTGGAACTAGGATACTGAGCTTGATGGACCTTGGCCTAACCCAGTATGGCATATCTTATGTTCTTATGTTTTTTTCTTTCACTCCAGTGTATGCCTATGATTACATCACATAAAAGCAGGCACTATGGGGGAGACATGATTCCAGCACCGGAGGCTTGCTTTTCCATCAACTGTTTTGACTACAGCTCCTCCATCCTTGGTGGGGGTGGGGGTGGGGGATAAAGAGCCTGCTTGTTGCATTGGAGAGTGGAGACGTGAGAGAGTGATTCCAGCACCGGAGGCTTGCTTTTCCATCAGCTGTTCTGACTACAGCTCCTCCCTCCTGTGAGGGGGAGGGGGAATAAAGAGCCCTCTTGCTCCGCAGGTAGTGGACACGGGTTCGTGTACAAAGGGGCATGTTCTAAGGGGCTAGTTTTGTCCCTTGTGAGTTCCTTTGGAGTGCCAAGGACGCCGGAAGGTGGGATTTTCTCTCCCCTGTTGTTAGTATCTTTTGCAATCGGCAAGAGGAAAGCTAACGTGAAGGGCCCTATGTATCATCATGTTGTAAGTACCGGGAAACTTTACTCTTTGCCCCTGCAGACAGGCGTGAGTATCTCCTCTTCAGATTCCTCGCTGACCTTTGAGTTAAGAACCCCTCCCCACCAGCCAAATTCTCAGTATATCTCCAGCATGATTGGGGCTTCCCAGGTAGGGGATATAACCCCATCTGCTTCTACTTCCTTATCGTTCGTTGTGACTGCTGTAATGGAGACTGTTGTAGACTCTGGACCTAAGTTCCCAGTGCCGGTTTATTTTTTTGTTAATTCTTCAAAGTTACCACTTGAGGGCACTGGGTCTGGGGAAGTATCGCTCTGTGATGTTTGGTCTGCAATCAATAGGGTGGAGGGGGTGTTGCAGGGCATGTTGTGGCAGTTATGTGATTTTTCTTGGGACACTGCTGACACTTTGCGCCATGAGAACTTGCTTGCTGATTGTGCTGGGAAGGTCCCTTAGTTGGAGGCTAATGTTATCAGCTTACAACAGTTGGGTAATTCTCTATCTAAAGATAACATGCTGCTGCATAATAATTTGGAAATGTTGGGAAATGCTGCAAGAGCCAAGAAACTTAGGGGTATGTTTACTAAACTGCGCTAATGTGCACGGTGCACATTAGCATGCGCTAAGGTACCTAAGGTACTAAAGTGCACGCTCATGTGCGCGGCGCGCTAATGTGCGATAAAGGCATGGAAAGGTTCCCGGAGGGCGGAGGAAGGCTCCCCAGGGGCGGAGAGAAGGGGTCAATGGGTGGAGAGTGGGAGGGGAGAGGCTTCCCACACACTAGCGGGGCTGAAATTCAAGGCAAAAAATACCGCGAGTGAAAACCTCGCGGTAGAGCCGATTTAAAGGGAAGAGAAACCATTTCTGTCAGCAATGTACAGCAAAACCAGGGAAACCTACAAAACAGTGATAAGTGGGATACATGTGTTGTGCATGGAACAAAAGTGCAAATAAACATTGAAAATGACCCCAACAAAATAAAATAAAATTATAATCAAGCTGGGCAATAGTGATAGTAATGGGAAACATCAAAAAACACTCCCAAGAAAGCCGCAAAAAATAAATATGAATTTTAGATGGGTCTACGCTCCGTCCCCATACAAGGTGAATGATCCCACAGTGAAATAGCACTGATCAGGGTTTCCCTCTCCATTGGACAGGTTACCTATGGCATGCACATGTTCCACAACAGCAGGGCAGGCAGGTCGGAATGGGCAACTGGACAGATGCTGGGAAAGGGGATACAGAGGGCTGCAGGCGGCACATGCTGTGGTGCAGCTGGGGCACAGTGCGGACTAGGCAGATGCCTAGATGGCACTTAGGAATGCTGAAACTGAACAGCAGCAAGACAGCAACTGATGAGGGCCCAACATGGGCACGAGAGTGTTTAGCACGGTGTCACAGGGGATAGTACCCAGCAGGTACCCCCAAGGGCACAGAACATTGGCAGGCGGTGATTGGGGGACGTGCGGACAGATATGCAGGCACCCCTACCCCAGAACCCGCACCATAGGCAGCCGCCTACCCGCACACAGGATGGCCTGAGACTGCGTACCACCAGCGCCACCAGCAGAAGGGCATGTCAGCAGGGTGGCACAGGGGTACTGGAGGTGGAGGGGGGCAGTGGCAGCTGCCCAGAGCAGACCATGGCCTAGCCCTGTGTAGGTGGGTGCAATGCACTGCAATAGACAGGCCCTGCCAGACAAACAGTCATGGTATCATCAGGAAATGCACTGTCTCTGTGGCAACACGGTGGTGCAGTGCACACAACCAGCGTGTTTGGAGACAGAAGATCACAGGTTCAAGCCCCAGCTGGGGCTCCTGCCAATCCAGTCCCCATATTTTACCCACAACTAAATCGTGATAGTAAAGACGAACCTTTATTGCAGAGAACATAAGCATGGCTCAAACACCTCTATTTTACCCTACAGAGCACAGACACCAGAAACATGCACATTACCTAGACCAGATTCCCCCAAATGCAGTCCTGGAGGGCCACAAATCCTTCAGGGTTTATGCTGTCTCCAATCTAAGGATGGAGCGGTACTGGTGGTGGAGGTGGCAGCAGCTGGTGGCCATAGCAGACCATGGCCTAGCCCTGTCCAGGTGGGTGCCGTGCACTGCAACAAACAGGCCCTGTCGGATGTACAGTCATGGACTCCCCAGGGAATGCAGCATATCTGTGGCAACAAGGTGATGCAGTGCACACAGACAGTGTGTGCAAGAACAGAGGGTCACAGGTTCAAAACCCAGCTGGGGCTACTGCCAATCCAGTCCACATATGTTTCCCACAACTAAACCGTGATAGTAAGGGCAAACCTTTATTGCAGAGAACATACTCATGGTTAATACACCTATATTTTACCCCAATGAGCACAGACACCATAAACAAGCGCATTACCTAGAGCAGAGACTCCCAAATGCAGTCCTGGAGGGCCAAACACCATTCAGGTTCCATGCTGCCTCTAATAAAGATGCCTGTGCTGTATATCTATGCACCACCCCCATGGTATGCAGATGTATCTCATGCATATTCATGAGGGACAGCATGAAAACCCGAACAGTGTTTGGCACACCAGGACTGGAGTTGGGAACCTCTGCCGTAAAGCAGCAGCCAACAGGTCCAGACACACCCACACACACACCCACAGGCCCCATTAGACAATGCCTCCTGGAGAGGCAGGACATTGTGCCCTGCGTGCATCTCACAATACTAGCACTTGCATACCTTAGCAATGCCACCCTACACCTGGGTATACGGTACACAGCTATCAAACGTTTGCTATGATTACTGGCAGATAGCAATTCCTACATTAAGCACAGTTTGCTGATTGAGCTCCATCATAACAATCTTTCTGATGTCTGTGGTGTGTGCTTCAGGTCTGGTCTCTGACAGTGTTTACCACTCTGGGGAGTGACCCCCAACAGTATTGCGTACCATATCCATGCCTGTACTGTGCCCAGGACTGGTGTGGTGGCCAGGGCTGCTAGACTCCTCTATAGTAGCACAATGCTGGCATAGGTGTGGGAGTGTGTGTCTGTCTATCCAGTGTGTGGTGGCTGCAAACACCCTCCACAGCCCACACTGCCAGCACTGTTGCCAGTATTGGCCTGCCAATGTGCATAATGAGGAGCAAGGTACCATGGGTATAGCCCGGACAGGGTGGCCTGGTCAGGATGCATCTGCACAGGGCAAAGGGCAATGGCTGGGACATTGTAGTGCCCGGCCACCACCTACACAGACAGGGTGGCCACAGCATGTCCTGCTGGGAGATCACTCTCACCCTGACTGTGCAGTGACCACGGCATGGCTAGGCACCCCCATAGTGCTGTATAGTATTTCTCTCATGTGATATTTATGGGTTTCCTTTTGGGGCCCAGTCACTGACTTATCTGCTTGTTGTGTATGCTGACATCCCAGTTCTGGGTGCACGCATTTCCACCAGGAACATGCACTATGGACTAGCTAGCAGACTGTTTGCAGCTGTTATGTGTCTTGATGGAGCGCCTTGCAGGGTGCAGAGGCTGAAGACTTGCTGCAGGAGACTATCAGATAGTGGTGGGGTGCAGCGTAGCATATCCAGGCCTAATGTCTGTCTGCTATTGTGTTAGGGATGTGTACAGAGCTGCATTGACTGCCCTGTAGGTGTCTGTTCCCCAGCAGGACCGGGGTTGATGTTCCCCTCTACTGCCACCATTGCAGGGAGGTAGAATGTGGATCTGTTGATGGGAGACCCTGTTTACCACTCTCAGCCCTGGAGGAGGAGGGTGGTGGTACATAATCCTCCTAGGGGTCCATAGGGGCTACACCTGACTGAGACATACAGATATATCCAAGGTGTGTCTGCAGAAACTACCTGTCTCACACATTAGCACTGCTGGGGACCTGCAGCATGGCCTATTTCTGCCATGGACGGTGCTGTGGACCTGGTGCTGGGTGCCCCACCGCACACTCAGGGTGAGCACAGTACCCGCACAATGTGACGGTGTGTAGCTACTCTATGCCAGTAACATACATGGTCAGTTCCCCCTACCAGGCCGAGGTGCTGTGGGGGTGCATACCCCATCTTGTGTTCATCTGTACTCAGCTGATTTGCATGTGCAGTGCATCATGGGTACGGGTGGGCTAACCCTATCCTGGTGACCACAGCAGACTGTCTGTGTGGTGACATGCAGTCCCTCTGCAGCCAGCCAGCGGCTTGCTAGCAGCTATAGAGCTGTAGCCCACTGGTTACTTCACTGCCTGTGGAGCCAGAGGTCATGGGTTCAAACCCACAGTGGGGTTGTTTGATAGGGCTGCCCAAAGCATTATCTCTTTTTAATGTACATTATTGCTGCCAGCAAAAACACCCTCAGCGTACTGTACCCATAAGGTGCCTCAGAGGGCGCTTTATAGGGCACCTTATGGTTACCGTCCATATAAGGTGCACTATACGTTATCCTGTGGAGCGACTTATAGGGTGCCCTATAGGGGACATTATAGGGTGCCGTGGCGGACAGTGCACTTTATAATGTGCCCTCTGGGGTACCTTATGAGGCGCCTTATGCAGCACCTTATGTTACAATACTTTGAGGGTGTGTTTGCTGGCAGCACTAATTAAAATAAAAATAAAATGCCTCCTAAAGCAATATTACCTATAATAGGTAATGCCTCAGCCAGTCTTCTTCATTAGGCACAGTGGGGGATTGAACCCATGACTTCTGTATCATTGGTCAGTGTCTTAACCATTGTGCTACACTGCTGCTCCTCCTTGCATGTCAGCGCACCTACTTACGATTTTCATTCGTTACACTGCACAGTGCTGCCATCAAAAACAGTGCTGTGCCCTTGCGGTGCCTCATACGGCACCCTATAAAGCGCCCTATAAGCAACATTCTAGGGTGCCTTGGCGGACAGTGCACTTTAAAATGTGCCCTCTGGGGTACCTTATGGAGCGCCTTATGTTACAGTGCTTTCAGAGTGCGTTTGCTTGTAGCAGTAATTAAAATAAAATTAATGTGCTCAGACTGCAATATTACCTATAACAGGTAATGCCTCAGCCAGCCTTCTTCATTGGGCACAGTGGGGGATTGAACCAATGATCCCTTCACCATCGGTCAGAGTTTTAACCATTGTACTGTGGCTCTGTTCCTGTGCCTGCACATCAGCGCGCCGCTTATGTATCCCGCGCAAGTTTCTCATGCGCTAATGTGCGCGGCGCACATAAGCGCACAGCGCACATTAGCGCATGATTAATCCCGGTTTGCTTTTTTAAGACTGTAACGCCCACTCCTTATATGGCATCCCGCACACTAGCGCGGCGCGCACCTAACGGGGTTTTAGTAAACATACCCCTTAGGGTTCTTAATTTTCTTGTGGTTCATCTGCTTTCTCCCATGGAGCTATTTAAAATGTATTTAAAGGATATTTTGTTGTACTCTGATTTTGCAGAGTCTGCTATCTCCTCTTTTTATTATATACCTCAGAGTGTGGCTCAAGTAGCATCTGTAGGAGATGCAGACGAGCCAGTTAATCCTGATGAGTTAGGATTAACTCAGTTTTTGGAGACTTCTTTGGGTAATGTATCCCAAAGAGGTTCTTTTTTCTCAAAGTGGGTTAAAAGTGATATTATGAAATGAGATGGATCGATACAATAACAGCAGCTACGGGTACCAGTCTGTCAAAAATGAGCCGCCTGACTGAAGACCGAACACAATTTAGGATAGCTATCCAGAGGGTCGCCATGAGTCGACTCCGACTCGACGGCACTTAACAACAACAACATTTCCTAAAGAAGACTGCTCTTTTTGTGGCCAGCCATTGATGATATTTCTTGATATTACTCGCACTACTCAGATCCACTGTAAAACATTTCTTCAGTTAAAACCTAGGGTATTGGCTCTTGGAGAAGGTTTTACTTGAAGTATCCTTGCAAGTGTTTGGTAACACTTTCTGGCAACAGTTATGCATTTGTTGAGGCTTCCCATCTTGAGCGATTTCTTTTGCATGAGTAATTTTCCTTTTGAGATGTTTGCTCTGTTTGACTAGATATAGTTAAAAGGGGATGAATGTATTATTTGTTTTCTTTGTCTTGACCTCTGTGTACCTTTGATTGTCTCTTGTAATGTGGGCTTGTGTAAATTCTTGGTTTAATTGTTTCTTGAGGCTTTTCCTGTATTACTTTAAATGAATTTACTTGTTTTGTAGATTACTTATTGTAATTACTAATAATGTAATAAATATAAATTTTTAAAAAAAGCATGCACTATGAAGGTCATTCTGAAACGCAGGTTGCAGGGCTGCACATTCCAGCGGGACATGCATCCCCGCAAGCCACCTGGACCCTATTCCCCCTCCTGTCTTCCCCACACGCCCCATGCTCAAAGATGGGGAGAGCCAGTGGGAGGCAGGAGGGGGCGGGATCTGGGCAGGGCGGGCCAGCCCGGCAACACGTACAGGGCCAATTCAAGTCACAGTCCTGCACCTGCTGCCAGGCCTGTAGAGATGTGCTGCTTATACCATCATAAAAGTGTAGTATAAGCAGTATTTTCAGGGCAAGTGGGGCCAGGGAACCCCCCCCCGGGGCCAGATCCCGGTGCGGAGGATCCCCGCCGCCCGATCCAGGCCCCAGCTGGCAAACTGAGGGCTGGGTGGCGGGGAAGTGGGGGGGGGGGGGCCCAGCAGCGGTGGCCAAGGGATCCTGGGGGGAAGACATCTCCGCAGGTAGGTAGGGCCATGCCAGGTCATCCTTGGGTCCAATTCTGGTTACCACAGGAACATTTTATTCCCATATTCCAGAATCGGGTCCAAATAGGCCTGTCTTGCCTGGGGCCATCCAGACGGCCTGGACATGCCCCTATGGGTATCGGACTCCACATTTCTGTGCTCCTGTTTTTTGTGTGTGTAAAATCCTGGACAATTTTATAACAGCCTACTTGGGTGCATAAAACTCTATTCTATATGCTCAAGTCCCTTATAAAATTATCTCCATGTCAATGCTAATTTGACCACATTTATGTTCATTGAACCATAAAAATGCTCAGATGTATTGCCTATTTAAGAAACATGGACAAGCTTGATCTTGTAAGTGTACTGTACTAGACATTTTGCACAGGAAGAGTGATAATATTTTAACATTATTTTCAGACTCTATTTGAAGGGCACCCTACACTGTACTATTCCATGTTAAGTTCCTTGGCTGAGAGACAAACAACAGATGCCTTGGGAAAGGGAGATGACAAATATGTAGGTGGGAAAGGGGATTCAAATTTGAACTTATAACCTTCTTTATGTTCAAGATATAAAGTTGTAGAAAAATTCTACTTTTTCATTTGATAAAAGTGTCAGAGTATTAGTTTTCTTGTATTTGTGTTAATATTGGTTTGTACAGCCTTCTGCTTCAACCAGCTGTACTAGGCTTCTTTTTTCACTTTTGAACAGTTACGATTACTTCTGTCTATCTCGCCTTATTCATCCCTGATTTCCTCCTTCCAAAGTTTAATAATTATTCAGAATTGTGCTGTTATCTGCTATAATAATGATCAAAATCCTCCATCCAATTATAATATTCCTCTTTACTAAGGGGCATGTTTATTAAAGGTTAATGCACATTAATGGATTTAATATGCATTAAATGCCTTTGCACCCATAGAACTAAAAGGACTGTGGGCACTTGATGCTCATTAACTTCATTAACGCATGTTAAAACCTTTATAACCGAGGTACGACGTACACGGTGCTCGTCCCCCTGCCCCCTCCATTGACTCCCCCCTTTTTCTACCATTCTCTGCGCCCCCCTACAATAAACACAGAATACTGTTGGAATTCAAACCGGTCGCAGCTTTATTCAAACTTTCAGCACATTAACATTAAATTCAACCATAAACATCAATCCAGCAGATCTCCGCCTCACCAGCCATGTGATTAGCAAGGTGGGGCATCAATTCCGCAACCGCCGTGGACAGGCCCACGGCTAGCTTAAATACCCACCCCTGTCTTCAGGCTTCGCCATGTGATTAGCAAAAGCCCAACAGGGGCTGTCCGGGTTGGGGGCTCCGCACCCCCACCCAAGTATTTGCCTCCGGCTCCGGATCCTGGACACCTCTGGGTTCCCGCCTCCCACCCCCCCCAGCTGCAACAACCTTGTTCCACCCCAAAATTGCCCTCCAATAAGGGTGGGCAGGTGGGTGCCAGCTGTGATCCTATTCCCCCGTCCGTTGGCTGCACACTGCTCTCACCCCCGGGCTCCTCAGTCCCTCCTCTCCCACAGCTCTCCGGGACAGCCCTCATTGGCTCCCGTGGCTTTCAATCATGCCGCGGGGCCAATCAGTTTAAATGATGGCGCGTGGCCGCTCGCAGTGTGCCCGCGCACCCCCATATCGCCCTCCTTTTCCGGCATGGATCCGCTCTGGACGCTCCCTGGTTACGTCGGCCATTGGGGACTATGCCTCGCGGCCTTCCATTAACCGAGGTACGACGTACACGGTGCTCGTCCCCTCTGCCCCCTCCCATTAACCTCCCCTTCTACTATTCTCTGCGCCCCCGTACAATAAACACAGAATACTGTTGGAATTCAAACCGGTCACAGCTTTAGTCAAACTTTCAGCACATTAACATTAAATTCAACCATAAACATCAATCCAGCGGATCTCCGCCTCACCAGCCATGTGATTAGCAAGGTGGGGCATCAACTCCACAACCACCGTGGACAGGCCCACGGCTAGCTTAAATACCTGCCCCTTTCTTCTGGCTTCGCTATGTTATTAGCAAAAGCCCAAAAAGGGCTGTCCGGGTTGGGGGCTCCACACCCCCACCCAAGTATTTGCCTCCGGCTCCGGACCCCGGACACCTCCAGGTTCCCACCACCGGCACGGGTGACCTTGCCCCCGTGCCGCCCCCCCCAAGCTTAAAGCTGCGACTGGTGATCCTCCTGCACCAACACATACTCCAAAGCCTCCTGCCAGTCGTTCAAAAGCAAATCTAGCCCTATGGGGGATAGGTGCACCCCGTCCTGCCTGAACAAGCCGGCACATGCTACCTCGACCCAAGAGTGCATGATTTGGTACCCCCCTTGGTCACATACCCAATGGCCAATCTGCCGATTTATCTTTGTCAGCCCCCTTGACCACCTCCTCTCCGCCCAGCAGGCAGGCCTTGGAATAATGTCTGACCACATGAGAACATTCTGAAACATTTCCATAACTACAGCCAAATCCTTCTTGGCTGCTCGTATTAACTGCTTGCAGGTCCATGCATTTAAATCATTGCCACCCAAATGCAGCAATATCATTGAAGGTGCTCCCTTCTCACTCCCGAGGTGCCGACGCAAAGGCAACAACTGTGGCCATCGTAGCCCTCTTTCGCCCAGCCATAGTACGGTCACCTCCTTGGCATCCACAGCCAGATTTGGCCCCAATGGCCGCCTTGCCGCTCGCTGACTCGCCCAATAAACAAATGAGTGACCGAAGAGCCAGCAGCGAAGAGGGGACTGTCCCGCATCTGTGAAGAAAATAAGCAGTTAGCCGCTGAACCCAGTCAGTCTCCCACATATTCACAAACAAACATATCCTGCGAGTGCCATCTGCCTATACGTTGTATCTCTTGAGCACGTAGGCCCACTGCAGCTGCACTAGTTGCTGCACCGATTCGGAAGGAATGCAGGGCAAACTTCCGGGGATCTTCGCTCACACTCTGCAAAGCCATGCGAAGCACCGCTGAAAACTGAAACCGCGTTAGCGGGCTGAAATCCGCATGTAAGAAGAGCAGTCCTCGCAAATTCGGTCGCAGCCTTAAATTAGCCTGCAAGGCTGTCACTGGGCATGTTGACAAACCTTCAACTGCTTTCAGGATTACCCAGCAGCCTTTTCCTTTTTGATCCGTCTTGGAGCATTCTAACCATATGCGTAGCTGACCTTCCGTCAGCTGCACATGCTTGTACTGCATCCCCCCCTGCCAAGGACCTGCTGGAGTCGGATACTATCTCCCCTACCCGGAAGGCCCCGAAAAATGCTATGCCAAAAACGGCCCGAAACAGTGTTACTTCAAAGGCTGATGCTGCTACCTCGGGCAACGCCGCAAACAATCTTGCCAACAACCCATGCGTAATGGGTTGCCTGCTATCCCTAGGGGTTGGATGGGACCACTCCCAACCTTGCAACAACCTGCGCGTTAAGAACCCCCAACCTGTAGCGTCCCAACCCACCGCTCTAGAGAAAAAGGCAAAACCTGCCAAATGCATCTGCACCGTTGCTCGTGACATCCCTGCAGCCTTTGCATACACCACGTATCGCCCCATTAGCTGATCTGACACCAATCCCGACTTCCATCCTTGTGCCACCAGGAGGTCCATGACTCTTTCGCATCCACGCTGATAAGCCGCCCACGTCGCTGCTGAAACCGAACTTTGTAGTAGGTTTAGCATTTCCGTAGGCCACTCTGCCACAATCGCTCCGGGACCCTCTCTCCTTCAGTGTCTGCCTCCGGTGCCAATTTTCGGAACAGATCCCACTTGAGACGAGAAAGAGCATCAGCAATCTTGTTAGTGCATCCTGGGATATGTTTTGCTTTCACATACACATTGAGACGCAGACATGCCCCAGCACCACGTCTCTCATCAGTGCCATAACTTGCCTGCATCTCGGCGCATAGTTATTAATGACACTTACCACCACTGCATTATCACACCACCAGACCACTCTCTTATTGGGCAGTCTACCGGGCCAAATCTCCAAGACTACCAACAAGGGAAAAAGCTCCAAAAAGGCAGTGTTGCTAGTTAACCCCGCCTTGCGCCATTCCTGCAGCCAAAGTCCCACGCACCATGACCCCCCAAAGTAAATGCCCAAACCCCCCCCCTGCCGCATCCGTAAAGAGCTGCAGATCCACACTGGAAATCTCATCCTCCGGCATCACCACCGTACCGTTGAAGTCCTTCAAGAAGACATTCCACACTGCCAAATCTTCCCGCATCTTCTTGGACACCCGAATCCGATGATGCAGCTTTGTAACACCAGCAGTGGCTGACGCTATACTGTGCAGAAACACCCACCCCATCGGGATAACTTTGCACGCAAAATTCAAGGAACCTATCAATGCCTGCATCTCCTGCAACGTTATCTTCCTAGACACCACACAGTTAGAAACCAATACCCATAACCTAACCACCTTATCCTCTGGAAGGCGCGCCACCATCTCTATCGTATCCAATTCCATGCCCAGAAAAGTGATCGTAGTCGCTGGGTCCTCCTTCTTATTCATGGCCAATGGCATACCTCACACTCTGGACAATTCCACAAAACCATCTAAAAGCTCCTTACAACTATCGGACTGAGCCTCGGTGACAAATAAGAAGTCATCCAAGTAGTGAACCACATTCGCACAACCCACTCTCTTTACTAGTACCCAGTGCATAAAGGAACTGAACTTCTCAAAATACGCGCATGACACGGAACACCCCATCAGCATGCATTTATCAAAATAGCTTCTCCCTTTGAATGAAAAACCCAACAATGGAAATGCTGATGGATGCACCGGTAGCAATCTGAAAGCTGATTCAGTATCTGCTTTAGCCATCAGGCTACCTCGCCCGCAATGCCAAACCAAACCCAAAGCCAAATCAAAGGACGCGTAGCGCACTACACAGGATTCCTTAGGAATATGATCATTCACAGACGTCCCCGTAGGAAACGATAGGTTGTGAATCAACCGGAACTTCCCTGGCTCTTTTTTTGGGAATGATTCCCAGCGGGGAAACCACAAAATGCGCAAAGGGGTCTTCCGCAAATGGGCCCGCAATCCTGCCCCGCTCAAGTTCGCTCTGCAACTTTTCCCTTACAACATGCGCAAAACGTCTAACCGAATGGGAGTTCCTACCCGTTGACTCTACCCTTCCATTAACCGGTATCATAAAACCATACGTAAAACCCGCCTCAATCACCTCCCTGTCCCGTTGCCTCGGATATATCCAGCCACGGCCTTAAAGCTTCAATCCATATCGGTTTTGGAGCCATGCTAAAATCATTATTACTGTTTGGGAGCCTGTCCCCCCGCCGGGAGAGAACCTCATTTGACACATTTGATGGCTGCGTGACTTCCGCTATAGGCAGAACAGACATGATGTAACTTACAATCTGGGAATGGGCAAGAGGACTTGTATCTCCAAAAAACATCTCCCGCTCCACTTCCCCCCGCTCTCTGCTGCGGCGCAACCCTAACTTGCCGAAAGGACTGACTCCCACCCACGGTATTCGATACCCCCTCCCTTGACCCCTCAGCTCCCCCTGCACCGGACCTGGCCGACATCTGCGTCAACCATAAGTTGATGTCCTGAGTGTCCCAAGACAAGGATTTACTCTCCTCTATCTTATCTCTAAACCTCTCATCGTAGTTGAGCCAAGCCCAACCCTCATGTGTCTGTGCTGCTTCCAATATGGAATCGGCATAGGCCAGCAGCATCCCGTAATGAGAAGGATGTTTCTGCCCCCAAACACTGGCCAATCTTAGGAAGGCCCTCACCCAATTCAACACATTGCGTGACACCTTTTTGATTCTACCCGCCTTCTCATCCTCCTTTCTCTTCTGTTTACTCTCCCTGGACCGTCACCTGCCCTCTAGCAATTGGAATATGTCAATGTAGCACCTCCTCCGTATTTTATGTTGCAGCTTTTTGGGCACTCCCTCCCATAATTCCGAAAAGGAAGCTAGGGCCGGATTTGACCCTGGCGCCTGCGCGCCTAATGCCCCTTCACTGCCCCGAGGCCGCTCTACACTGTTCTCTCCGGACGACGTGGATGACGGGTCCGTCGAGGATGAAGAGGATGAATCTGAGCTGCCCCGCTGCCTACGGGAATGCTTTTGCTTCTTGCGCGCCTTCTTGGCCACCCCTTCCTGGGAACTCCTCTGCCCCGTCTCCTCTACACCAGCCACTAATAACTCACCGGTCATGTCCTGCCTTGGCATTGCTGGCATTGTATCTTGTGCCTGATCAAAGACCGCCTCCTCCGTCTGCCGTCCTCCAACCACACCCCTTCGAACCTCCTCGGCTCTCTGCACCCCAGCTGCCTCTCCAGTTGCCATTGTTGCGTTCCCAGCTGGGCCGCTCCCTCCTTGCCCACCTGTGTTCTGCTGAGCTGACGATACCTGTGGTGGAAGAAACAAGGAAGGCCAAGATGGTTGCCAAGCCCCTACCCAGTCAGCATGTGATGATTCTTGACCCCCCTCCCTCCAATGGTCCCACGGACCATATGCTGAATAATATCCCCCTTGCGGGACCAGCCCTCTCCCCAAGCCACTCATATCGTGACTCATCATTCCGGCACCCTCTACCCCATGTGCTACACTTCCCCCCCTCCCCTATGGAGACATTGCTCTCCACCTGCACGTTCTGCTCCCCTCTCAACTCAGACCTATGCTGAGCACCATCTGGTAACCCACCCGCAGCCCCTCCACCACTGGACACTTGTCCCAAGCTGTGTCTTCCCTGTTGTCCCCTTCCCCCCTCAACTGACTGCTCCGGGCCCTAGTCCCACTCCTTCCTCTTCTGTATACTTCAGGGGAGTCACCTCTCTCACTGTGAGCCCCTTGACCTCGCCTAGAGCTCCTATTGCATGCCAAATTACCCGTCCCCCCTACAGTATCCTTTCCCCCCCTACCCCTGGCATCACCCACAAACCCGCCCCCTACCCAAACCATCACTCAGCCCTTGCTGAGACGTATTGTTTTTCCTCCCCCTGGCCTCCCACCTGCCAACTCTTCCTGCCCGACCACCCTTTCCCCCCTTAGAAGGCATTACCCAATGCTAACACCTCTTTCCCTGCTCCTTCTATTATATTTTATTTATTATATTGTGTAACCTACACCCCCACTAGGAGCCTTGCCTGGTCGCTTTTTTCAGTGGCTTGCAACCAACGATGCCTCCTCAACACATGCTCCACGGCCGCTCCACCAGCTCGATAGACCCAGATCTGCTGCCTTTATAGTTGTCCGCACAACCGCACCACACTGTACCCGCCGTCCTCCAACCGCGACTCTCTGAAGCACTCGAGGAAAAAATTTCTTCAGAAGATGCCAGCCACGATCCCACTCCCCCGTCCGTTGGCTGCACACTGCTTTCACCCCCGGGCTCCTCAGTCCCTCCTCTTCCACAGCTCTCCGGGACAGCCACATTGGCTCCCGCGGCTTTCAATCATGCCGTGGGGCCAATCAGTTTAAATGATGCTGCGTGGCCGCTCGAAGAGTGCCCGCATGCCCCCACGTCACCCTCCTTTTCTGGCGGGGATCCGCACCAGACGATCCCCAGTTACGTCGGCCATCGGGGACTATGCCCCACGGCCTTCCATGTATAGATGCCCCTAGATGTTCTTCTCCAAACATGTTATCATTAGAGGCTAGGCGTAAGCTGCTTTGTGTTCTGATGTATATTTTTAATTTTCTTAGTAAATTTAGTTCTTGAATATTTGATATTGGGAGACATTAAGTTCCCTAGTTATATACAGAAAAGTTACAGTATCAGTTGTAGTAATACAAACTATTAAAAATTCTTTTACCAGTTTAATTTCAGTATCTATATGGGTTTGTCTCTCTGAGTAGTGTGTTAGTTTAGGACCGTAAACTCTTTACATATGTACTACTGTAGTGATTTTCAAACTTTTTTCTCAGGACACAGTGGAAGAAAAAACATTCTCTATAGCAAGCATAGAAAAAACTCGTAAAATAGACATATGCAGATTCTGTAAGAAAGAGCTGGAAATGGTTATTCATTTTGTAGCAGGTTGTGAAATTTTGGTGGCAGAAAAAGTTTATACAGAAAGGCACAACAAGGTGGCATGTCTCATCCACTGGAAACTTTGTAAGCACTACAACATCGCTGTACCAGAAAAACACTGAGATCATGACCCTAAGAGAATTATGGAGAACAAAGAAGTTATGCTAATTTAGGACATTCTTATTCCAACAGATAAGAAGCTGGACGCGAGAAAATCCAACATTTTGGCAAAGGAGAAAAACAGCAGAATGGCATTGACAATAGAAATGTCTATTCCAATTCCAAGCGATTATTCTGTGAATTATATGGAGAGGGAAAAGATCCAAAAGTACCAAGAAATGCAGTCAGAGATGATGAAAATGTGGCAGAAAGATACAGAAATATTTTCCATTATATTGGGAGTCAGAGGCCTCATTGAGAGGAATTTCCAACCACCCCTTGAGAATTGCCTATACATGTTACATCATGAACTCCAGAAGGAAGATTTCTTTGGCACAATGTAAGTACTATGGAGAGTGTTAGCAGTCCATTTGAGCGACAGAGATCAAACTCCACATACCTTGGCTTAGGAGTGAGGTTTATTGTTGTCATGGTTTGTGCAAAACTAACCCATCGAGAAATTGCCCCCAAGAGAAACACAGAAACAGAGAAAAGGACTGCGGATAAAGACCATCCAGTCTGCCCATCCATACCAACTACCAAGCTCTACAATATTTGTTAGCTATAACCACTTCATGTCAAGCAGTAATCAAAATTGGATACTGAAGTTACTTGCAAACCATTCTAAACAGTATAAATTTTAAATGTGATAGAAAAAGAAAAAATTGTAGGTTATTTCACTTCTGTTTAATATGCTTGATGGGTTTAACTATTCTTGGTCTCTTTCCAGTCTGGATTAAAAGATGAACATACTGCTCCCAATATCAGGTTTGCGCTTCTGCCACTTTCTTCTTCAACTTTTCTCATTCACAGTGCTGTCTCATTCTCTCCCCTCACTGCTTATTCATTCATCCTCCCTCCATCTTCTCTCTATCACTCCCTCATCTCCTTTCCTTCTCTCAAGCTCTTAGGTTTTCTTATTTATTTATTTATTTATTTATTTAACAGTTCTTCTATACCGCTCTATTTTAGATCAGAGCGGTTTACATTTAACATCAACTATACAACACAAGGAACTTTGAGTTGTATTTACAATAAACAGGGAGATCAACTTGGAAGTAACTGGGGGAAAACTATGTACAATTTTTAACTCTATAAATTGTATCACACACTGGTACCTGATTTCAGGCAGAACATATCTACATCTTATTTACACTGGGGTACATTCTGAGCGATCAGTTGATTATCCTTTTTCATGCTGAGTCTGATTGTTTACTTGTAATGAGAGATGTCTGGGGGGCCATATGTATGGTTACTAAGGCTAGATTCAGGGTAGTATGTAGTGAACAGGTGCTGCTTTATTGCCTTCCTGAAGTGGGTTAGGTAAGTGATATTTCGAATATAGGTAGGGAGAGCATTCCATGCTCTGGGAGCGTAAATCGTAAAGGCCCTATTTGTTGTTGTTCTTGTGCATTTTGTCATTACTTTGGGACCTCTAGGGTGTTTTGCATCATGGTTCTTCTGTTTCTGTTCTGTGGTACTTTATGTATCATCTTGCTGAGGGCTGTGGGGGTCAGAGTGTTTGAGGCTTTGAAAGTTAAGGTTAGAACTTTGTGGAGGGTTCTTGCTTGAACCGGTAACCAATGGAGGTTCATCAGTACTGGCGTTATGTGCTCTCTCCGTGAAGCCCCTGTTAGTACTCTTGCAGCAGTGTTCATTGCAAGCTGGAGAGGAGCTAACGTTGCTTGAGGGAGACCGTGTAGAATTACGTTGGCATAGTCGAAATGAGGTAATATTAATGCCTGATAGATCGATCGGTAGTCGCTGAAGTCGAGTAGCGGTCGGAGATGTTTTAAGGTCTTTATTTTCATGTATACTGTTTTTACTGTGTTTTTTATGTGAGTTTTCAGATCCAGGTGTTGATCCAGTGTAACGCCAAGGTAGCGGATTGTGGGTTTGGTTTTCAGTTCTGTGTTGCCGATTTTTAAAGAGAGTGGAGGGGTGAAGTCCTGGTTCCTTGAGATGAAAAGGACATCTGTTTTACTGTAGTTGATTCTCATGTTTTGTGTGCTGAACCATTCTGCTACTGCCTCAAAACATCTTGTTAGAGGGGAGAGGTCCGGTTGGTTAGTCCTGAATGGGATGTATAGGAGGATGTCATCTGCGTAGGCTAAACAGTTGACCTTGAATGAACGTGCTAGGGCACATATGGGCTGCATGTAGATGTTAAACATCAATGCAGATAGTGACGAGCCCTGTGGCACGCCTTGGTTTTGTAAAAATGGTTCGGAGGTTGTGGAGCCTGACCTTACATGTTGCCATCTATTAGTCAGGTATGACTTGCACCACTTTAGGGCTGTTCCCTGAATTCCTTTCTCGCTGAGGCGTTGTATGAGTATCTTGTGACTCACCGAGTCGAAAGCCGCCGCAATGTCTAGGAATATGAGGGCGAATCCTTGATGAATTTTGTCGGTTCCAGAGACTAGATGGTCAAATAGGTTGGTGAGGAGGGTTTCAACCCCATGTGCTTCTCTGAACCCATGCTGGGAGGGATCCAGTGGGGCTTCAGTATCAATATGCTGTTGGATTTGGCGCTGTACTAACTTTTCGATTATTTTAGCAAGCATGGGGATACTTGAAATTGGTCTGTATGATTCCACTTTCGATGGGTCCAGCTTGTTATTTTTTAGTAGTGGTCTGATGGATGTTTGTTTCAGACTTGGTGGAAACGATCCGGTTGTAAGAGATTGGTTTATTAATTCACTCAGATATTGGCTTAAGTCACATCGTAACTCCTTTATCCATAATGCAGGGCATGGGTCATTGGGTGCGGTAGTAGGGTTGATTGCAGCGATAGTGTCTTCAATCTCTCTGCGTGATATTTTTTCAAATTTGTATAGTGGTGATGGTTGGGGCAAGGTATGCTGAGAGCTGTTTTCCGCGGAGTTCGAGGTTGTACCAGCCTGGGTCACTTCAGGTTGAAGGTAGTTGGTTGCAGATGTAGTAGTCTGGACCATTTTTGACTGTAAATAGTTGGAGTATGCCTGGGGGTGTGGCATCTGTGACTGGTCTGCAGGAGGTTCTCTTATGAGAGATTTCACTATATTGAAGAGGTCGTGGGGCTTGTTTAGTGACCGCTTCAAGATGTCGGAATGATATTGTTTCCGCTTTTTTGTTAATTTTTGTTATTTATTTTATTTAAAAGACGTTATATAGTCTGCTATATCTGCTAGGCAGATCACAATAAAACATACACAAAATCCATAAAATAAACATGATCAGATTGAGTTTCATTAGCTTTTATAAGCTTTTTGACTGTGACTTCTTAAGTAAACATATAAAGGCATATTTTAGAAATGGCGTCCAGATGCAATCTGGGATGTCCAGGTGAAAATGTTTCAAAAAAGGCCAAGCACGTCCAATAGCTGTGATATCATGAAAAGATAAGTTTGGTTTTCTATTTTAAAGGCATTATATGCACAACATGTCTATTTGAGAACTCATATCATAGCCATGCCGTGCTTTGAGAGGCTGCAGGAAATGATTATGAAGATGTGGATTACGATTTGATACAATTTTGACAAATTGGTTGAGTACAAATAAATTGAAAAAAAAATGGTGGAGGAGTTTCTTAGAGCCATTGATATTAAGAGGTTTGGGCTTGAGCATGTACAGCTTGTGCCAGTTTTCCTACCTCATTGGATTCTAAGGCTCTTTTCTCCTTCCATGTTTATATACATATTTTTTCATGTTTATACACCTGATGTGATTATGTGTGAGTTGGTGGAGTGACTTCTTTTGGACTTGTCTATGGACTTTGTGGGTTGTGGATTCAGCTAGTGGAGACATTCAGAAAGATTATGATAGAAATATGCAACAATTAAAAAAAACTTAGAACAAATCACTAATAATTGCAAATACAAAACACATGAATATAACTACAATGCAATAGCCCACTCTCATAATCTTATCCAAATTTAACATACATTTATAGTCATAAATTTACATGGATGTAGTAAATTTCCTTAACCATCAATATGTATAAATATCATTAGCCATATCTCACACACTAAATGATATACAATATGGATAACTAAGACACTTAGAACATTTACTACATTTAAATTTGGATAAGATTAAGAGAGTGGGTTATTGCATTGTGGTTATATTCACAATTTAAAAAAAGAAATTAAGGATAAGAAATTAGAAAAGTTCCATAGGGACAAAGACAATTATAGGTCATGTTATGTCTATTCATGGGGTAAAAAGAATCAGGGAGACAGGAAATGGACTAGACGGAAATCCACCTTTTTTGATAGAAAATAAAGCCATAAGGAAGATCATGAGACAGATGATACAATGAGAGCAGAAGAAAAAAAGGGGCAGGAGTGAATCTGGGGGGAGGGGGGGCATATGCCTATGCTTCCCTCTTTCCCATACAAAAAGAGAAATTCTCATCTAAACACAATTTTTTCAATATGGACAGATTGTGGAAGGGGGGAGGTTGAGACTCATCCAAGACACTGTCCCCAGTCCAAGACCAAGACAGAATGAACAGCTACACAAGAAGCCATGGATGGGGGAGAAGAAGCAGGGGCGGATGGAGACAGGACAGGTCCTATAACAAGGTTTTGACTCCAGAACTGAACAATAGTGTGATTAATATCTCTAAATGTAAGTTGAATGATGATGAGATTTCACTATTAAATAAGGGGTTGTCCTTCATACCCACTAGAAATTATGACCCATTTGAAACTCAAGTCGATCTATATGAATTCTTTAGAAATATTAGAATCAAACACTTCTCACAAACTGACGGATAAAATACTGACCAATCTATTATACAAGACAAGTCTTCATGGATTCCACCGCCGTATATGGATCCTCTCATAGAATCTTTCGAAAGGGTGGTCTTAAAATGCGTGTTGGAACTGGAGACTAGACCTAAATCAGCCTTTTATAATCTTTCCCATGTAGAAAATGAGGTGATAAGATATTTACAGATTAATAACCAAATTGTTATCAAATCAACCAATAAGAGTGGAGCGCTGGTGGTAATGGACAAAAACTTCTATATACAAGAGATAAACAGACAGTTAGGGGATGATATATTTTATATTATCCAAGATCCATAAGTCTTTGGAATCCCCTCTGGGGTGTCCCTTATCTCGGCCATTGGTTCATTCTTTGAATCCATATCACAGTTTTTAGATGTTTTATTGAGACCTTATATTACTGAAATAAAAGGAGTGGAGGAGTAGCTAATGGATAGAACATTGGCTTGGCAACCAAGAGATCAGGGTTCAATTCCTACTAGCACTCCTTGTGGCTTTGAGCAAGTCACTTAACCCTCCATTGCCTCAGAAGAAAGGTCTGGCAATCTACTTCTATTCACACTGCCAAGAAAACCCAGAAGCTACTGGGTCACCAGGAGTCAGCATTGACTCAAAGGCACACATTGCATTACTGAAATGTGGTCTTATGTAAGGGACTACTGACATGTGATTCAAATTTTGGCAGATTTCAAGGGCTATCATCAAGATTTGTTCCTCGTGACCTTGGATATAGAGTCACTCATAACAATATCCCACAGATGGAAGCTTTAAGAGTCATAGAGGGATTTTTTCTGGAACAAAAAGAGCATAAGAGAATCCCTACTGCTTTCCTAACCCAATTGGCCCTTTTGGCCCTTACTGAAAACTTTTTCTGTTTCAGGGAGCTGTTTTATAAGTAGATAAAGGGTATTACGATGGGGTCATCTATGGCCCCAGATATAGCAAATTTGTATGTATCAGACTTTGAAAAGAAAGTTTTGAGCCAACATCCCTTAATGGATAACATTAAATTATGGATCCGCTATATAGATGATATTCTAGTTATTTGGGAAGGGAGCTTGGATACATTAGAAAGTTGTAACCAATGGATTAACACTTTAAATGATAATTTGTGTTATCAAATTACATTTGACCCTGTACAGATTCCTTATCTGGATCTCCTTATAAAGAAAGGCATGGAGGGTTTTCTTACAAGCTGATACAGAAAGCCCACAGACAGGAACCAGCTTCTACACTATAAGAGATTCCACAACCATGCTCTCAAAGCTAATCTTCCTGTAGGTCAATTTTTAAGAGCTAGATGAGTGTGCTGATATCATGAGACATTGATTTCAAGCTCGTGATTACCCGGAGAAGTATATTGACAAGACATATAGAAGAGCTCATAGTACACCATGAGAAACTTTGTTACAGCAGAAACTTAAACAAGCTGCAACAAGGATGGTTTGTCCACTACATTTTTAACACTGATCATGCAATATTTCAAAAATACTACAACATGAATGGCATTTGATTCAGACCATACCTGGTTTTTCATATTTACAGCTCCAAATAGCCCATAAGAGGAACATCAGTTTATGGAATATGTTAGTACCTTCGGCTTTTATAGAAAGAAGATATCTCTCTCAATATAAGGGGCGCTATTAATGTGGTGGGTGTTTAATATGTGTACATGCAATTTGTCTAAAAAAGATTTTTGTTCATCCTACTACCAACAAGAACTTTTATTTGGATGATTTCACTAATTGTGAGACAGCTAATGTTGTGTATGTGATTCTGTGTCCATGTAAGAAATTATATGTGGGTAAGACAACAAGAAGCATTTGTTTGGAAATCATGGAACACAGAAGCTGCCTACGGAGGGGTTTGCCTGAAAAACCCCTAGTACTTCATTGGCAAGAACAACAACACAAAATTTCAGACTTGCGATTTTTTGTTCTGAATCAGGTAAAAATAAATTGGAGAGGAGCAGATCTTAACAAAATGATCTTGTGTCTGGAGCAATGATACATTTTTACCCTCAATACCTCAACTCCAAACAAGCTCAACCTGGAGACAGCTCTTTCAGCGTTTCTCTAATTCCTTTTCCATTTTTTCTCCCCCTCTCCTCCCCTTCACTTCCCCCTTCCCTCTCCCTCTCCCCCTCCCCATTTCCCTCTCCTCCTTTCCCCCCTCCTCCTCCTCCTCCCCTCCGTCTCCTTCCCTCCCCTCCCCTCTCTTTCTCCCTCCCCACCCCGTTCTGCCTTCCTTCCTTTCCCCCATCCTTTTCCTACAAGTGGTTTAAATTGTTTTATCGAGAGATATTAGTTTTTAATATGATCTTAGTATTGTGACCTTTAGTAACAAGGTCTATAAGCACTCTTGATCAGGGTTTTAAAGGTGCATAAATCACTACCCATTTAGGATGGTTTCTTTCAATGGGCCCTTTAATTGCTCCTGTTATTAAAAAAGAACATTTTTACAATTGGTCCTTTTAATGTTTGTAGTATATCTTTTATTACCTCTTATCCTGCACACATAATTTTTGTTCTTATGTAATTTTATCATAAGCTTTTAGATCCCTCTGGTGGCGCATTTCTAATGGTGCTAGCACGAGCTGTTTCTCCTATACAGGGTCATTCCAAGCCGTGAATAGCGGGGATGTACGTCCCACTATTCTGACCCCTCTGCATCCCTGGCTAACCTCCCCGTATGAACAAGGTGTCTGTACGGGGAGGCTATACGGGGGAAGGAAGGGAGAGGGGTTAGGACAGGCAGAGGGCATTAGTCAATATTGTTAAAGTATTCTGTAAAAAGAAGTGTCTTCAGTAACCGAGGTATCCGGATGGCCGGCTCCGCATGCTACATTGTAACTTCAGCCACCTCTCAGCTTCACAACCCCCCCCCGCTCCCCCCCCCTCGCTTATCGTTGCCCTATACACAGAACACACTCTCACTGAGGTTTGGCATAACAATGTTTTATTGGTCGCAGCTACATAACCATAAACCAACACCGGCCCAACAAGGGCCAATTCAACTTTCTTAATTCCACACAACAACTCCCCCCCCACCCCAATCCGGATGATGCCCCCACCAGCCATTTTTAGCAAGGTGGTGCATCATCCACCCCCGTTCCCCCTACCACCCGCCTCGCCGTGCTATTAGCAAAGGCCGGCTCCAGTTGCCTTCCTCCGGGCAGAGACCCCAACAGTGATGTCTCTCCCAACCTAAGGAGCACACCGCTCCCCTGCAAAGTGGCATCAGTCGCCAATGCACCGCCGGGTCGGCGAGCGCCAGCTCGCTACCCCACCTACAAACTCCCACAACTTCAACACCACTCATCCCCTACCCAGCTGCGACAAGACCCCCCCCACCGCATGCCCCCCAAAACCATAACACGAGGGCGGGTGGGAAGGGACACCTGTTTGTTTCGCTGGCCACGACAGGAAGAGGAAGATCGCATGCCAGCGATCTCCCACGCTTCCTGGTCGGCTCCGCCTCCCAAGCCGCCGGATCCAATCGGCTCGCCCCACATCACAGCGTGGGTGCGATGCCGACGGCGCCGGCACACTTCAGCTGCTCACTCCCCCCCCTAGCCCAACACCAGCAGGCTCGGTCCCCGGGGACGCGGTTACTCCGCCGGCCTTGGGACCGAGCCCAGCGGCGCTGTGGGATTAACCGAGGTATCCAGATAGCCGGCCCCGCATGCTACATTGTAACTTCAGCCACCTCTCAGCTCCACCCCCCCCCGCTCCCCCCTCTCGCTTATCGTTGCCCTATACACAGAACACACTCTCACTGAGGTTTGGCATAACAATGTTTTATTGGTCGCAGCTACATAACCATAAACCAACACCGGCCCAACAAGGGCCAATTCAACTTTCTTAATTCCACATAATAACTCCCCCCCCACCCCAATCCGGATGATGCCCCCCACCAGACATTTTTAGCAAGGTGGTGCATCATCCACCCCCCGTTCCCCCTACCGCCCGCCTCGCCGTGCTATTAGCAAAGGCTGGCTCCAGTTGCCTTCCTCCGGGCAGAGACCCCAACAGTGATGTCTCTCCCAATCTAAGGAGCACACCGCTCCCCTGCAAAGTGGCATCAGCCACCAATGCACCGCCGGGTCGGCGAGCGCCAGCTCACTACCCCGCCACCGGCACAAGGTAGGCCCCTATCTTTGTGCCGCCCCCCCCGAAACCAGCTGCGACCAATGCCAACTTTCGAGCGCCTCCTGCCAGTCATTCAGTAACAGGTCTTGCCCCACCGGGGCAAGATGCACACCATCCAACCTATACAAACCCACACACTTAACCTCGGCCCAAGAGTGCAACACCTGACACCCCCCGGTCTGCATCACCCAACGCCCTATCTGCCGATTAATCTTCACCAGACCCCACGACCACCACCGCTGGAGCCAGCACGCAGGGCGTGGAATGATGTCAGACCAAATAATGGCAACCCCCGGAAGCAATTCACGCAACAGTCCGATGTCCCTCTGCACAGTTCGTATAAGCTGCCGGCATGACCAGCTCGACAGATCATTTCCGCCCAAGTGGATCAGGAGCCCGACTGGCCGCTGCTGCTGTTCGATCTTCGCCTGAACGCAGGCAATCAGCTGCCACCATCGCATGCCACGTTGTCCCATCCAGCAAAGCCGAATTCCCGAAGCAGCTAGCCCGAGGTGGATGCCCAACAGCCGTACAGCTGCCCTGCGTTCAGCCCAATAAACAAAGGAATGCCTGATGATCCACCACTCTCCGGAGCACGAGCCATCTGCAAGGAGACAAATCGAACTGCAACCAGCGGCCTCTTCTGCAACAGGAAGCAAAGGATTAGAACCCCTCCCCCCCCCACCCCCGTGCAATGAAAGCCATCTCCCATGGCAGCGGGACTGTCACGGGCGCACGTATCCCTTGTATGCACCCGAGCGCCACCTACCAATCCGTTGAATAACAGGGCCCTCGAGTCCCGCCGCAGCCGCGCTTGTGGCAGCGCCAATCCGGAAGGAGTGCGAGGCATAACTCCTCTCATCGTAGCCCAGGTAACGTAGCACTAGGTGCAACACCGCGGTAAACTGGAACTGGGTCACCGGTTTTCCATCTGCATGGATAAAAAAGTAGCCCGAGGCCACCGGTCTCCGCTGCAAGTAACTCCGCAGGCAAAAAACGGGGCAGGAAGGCAAGGGGGAAATTGCATTCAGGACCACACATGCGCCGCTACCCGACTGGTCCGTTTTGGAACACAAGACAAGTATGTGTACCCGAGCCGCCTCCACCGCCACGCACTTGGCATCCAGCCCTCCGCAAGCGCCCCTCCTCGCGGACCTGGGCACAAGCTCGCAAATGCGGAAAGCCCCAAAAAAAGCAGTTGCAAACAACGCCTGAAACAAAACCGCCTCGAAAGTCGAGGTTGCGACCCGCGGTAACACTTCTCAAATTTTGAGGAGAAGATCATGAGAGACTGGCAGCCGCCAATCCTGCAGCCTGGTGTGCAACCTGGCCCACCCAGCCAGCAAGCGCTTGACTAAAAAGGAAGTGCGAGGGTTACCCCAACCGGCCGCCTTGCAGAAAAAGGAAAACCCCGCCAACGCCGCGACGACCGCCGACCGGGCCCAGCCTTCATTTTTCGCCCACAACACGAATTGGCTTACAAGCCCGTCGTGAACACTCCCCCCTTTCCATCCTCTCGTGCCCAAAAATGCACTCACCTGAGCATATCCTCGCTGATACTTTGTCCACGTTCCGCGCGCCACTGACACGGACAACAACGCCATCACGTCAGAGTCCCAATCTGCCAAAGATGGCCCGGCATCGCCGAGGCAGCCGCGTCCGCCTCTGGAGCCAATAGCCTGAACTGCGACCACTGAAAACGGGACAGAGCATCAGCAATGGAATTTTGCACACCCGGCACATGTCGCGCTCTGGCGGTGACGTTCAGGCGCAAACAAGCCAAGACAAAATCTCTCATCAGCGCCGCTACCCTTGGGCACCTGGGTGCGTGTCGGTTGATGACCTCGACCACTGCAGCATTGTCGCACCAGAACAACACCCTCTTATTCCTTAAGCACTCCGGCCATACCCACAGCGCAACCACTATAGGGAAGAGTTCCAAGAAGGTAATGTTATGGGTCAACCCGGATGCCCCCCATTTGCTAGGCCACGCCTCTGCACACCAAGCTCCTTGACAGTATGCCCCAAAGCCAGAACTGCCCGCCGCGTCGGTAAACAAGTGCATATCTGCATTCGACTGCTCCGGCCACTGCACAACCCTGCAGCCATTGAAGTCAGCTAAGAAGGCATCCCACACCCGCAAATCCTCACGCATTCTGGCCGACACCCGAATACGATGATGTGGCCTGTGCACCCCCGCCATTGCCAAGGATAACCGCCACGCAAAGGGGTGCCCCATCGGCAGCACCCTGCAAGCAAAATTGAGATGACCGACTAAAGACTGCAGAACCCGGAGGGTGGTTTTGTCCACCGCTCCAACGAACCAAATGTTGGAGTCGCTCAACTTTCAATGCCGGCAAACACAGTAACATGTTGTCTGTGTCAATCTCAATGCCCAGGAAGGTAAGGCATGTGACAGGCCCCACAGTTTTGCCCGCCGCTATGGGTATACCGAAGTCGCCAGCCAGGCTATGAAAGGCGCCCAGCAGCCGGGCACAGGTCCCCGTCCGCCCTGGCCCTACGAACAGAAAATCGTCCAGGTAATGCACGATAGTGGACACACCTGTCTGCTGTTCCAAAACCCAGTGGAGGAACGTACTGAAAGCTTCAAAGTAAGCGCACGACACCGCACAACCCATAGGCATGCACTTATCATAGTAAAACTGCGAATCAAATCGAAAGCCCAACGACGGAAAAGCAGAAGGGTGCACCGGTAACAACCGGAATGCAGATTCAATGTCCACTTTCGCCAGCAAGGCCCCCGCCCCGCACTGCCTTACTAATGCCACGGCCGCATCAAAAGACGCGTAACGCACCGAGCAGTGCTCCCGAGGAATGTGGTCATTCACGGAGTCCCCAGGTGGGCAAGATAGGTTGTGAATTAACCGGTATTTGCCCGGCTCCTTCTTGGGGACCACTGCCAGCGGCGAAACAACGAACGGAGAAAACGGGGGATCATGGAAAGGACCGGCTACACGCCCCAACACACATTCGTCGGCAATCTTGCGATGCACGACCTCCGCCAGAGCTGCAGCGGAACTGGCATTTTTGGAGCATATTAGAGTGCAGAACAATCATGTAAAGATAACATCCCTGGTGCAGCAATAGCCTATGGTGAACCTATTCACAGACCCACTGCAGCACAAAACAAATTATAATTATTATTTTTTTTAAAATTTTATATTTATAAGTATACAATAAGTCAAGAAAAAAAACTTGAACGTAGAAACACAATAAGGGGTATGTTTACTAAACCAGGCTAACGGTTAACCCGGGCTATCTGCATCTAGGTCCCATTGAATAATATGGGACCTAGTGGCAGATAGCCCGGGTTAACCGTTAGCCCGGTTTAGTAAACATACCCCTAAGACTTGCAAGGAAATATACAATAAAAAGACAATAAAGGATAAATGCTATGCAAGAATTATTCATTAGCCCACAAAGAGGGGGAAGTATAGCTAACAGCAACTTAAGACTATAGGGAAAACCCCCCCAAGAAATTAACTAAGGAAAAACAAGACAGAGGAAGTGATCATAGGCTCCTAACTTCACAATGGGTATACATATCTTACTCAGGGGGGGAAGCAATAGGCAATTGTGCAGAAATAAAGGTAGATAACTCCTCAGGAAAAAAATATATATCTCTGCAACTTATAAACAATTAAACATTTACAGGGGAACCTTAACATAAAGGTAGCACCCAAACTAATCACCCCAGGCCTCAACAAAAGAAATGCTCTACGTCGCTTCTGCGTCTCCTTGGACACATCCGGGAACAGAAAAACTTTCTTCCCATAAAACAGGGTCGTTCTTTTTTTATAAAACATCTTCAACAGCCATTCTCTGTCAGATCACAAAGCCAAAGTAACCAGTAAAGTTGAAACGGCAATATCTTCCTCCTTAGGGGACTGTAGCAAATCGGAGACATTTAGAGAATCCAACTCCTGTAAGCCAATTACCACTTTCCCAGCCTTTTTTCCAAAAGGGAGATAGTATATCTTTGACACAGGTGGCATCAAATCGGCAGATACCGAAAGTACCTCCTGCAAATATTTCTTGAATAGCTCTAGGGGAGCCACCCCAGCAATAATGGGAAAATTCAGCAAACGTAGATTTGTAGATCTGATCGCATTCTCCAATGACTCCATTTTATTTCGCAAAGCAGTATTATCTTTAACCAAAGAAGCCGTAAGGTCAGCTACATCTTCACTCTTCCGCTCCACCACACACTGCTTCAAATTAATTCCTTGAATATCCGATTTAACCACAGAAATAGTTTCCTCAAGAGAAGTTGCCCTACTGGAGAATAAAGACAGCTGTTGGCCCACAACTATAGATAAATGGGTGATAGCATCCCAAATACTGTCCAAAGTCACAGATTCGGGGCGAGCAGGTAGTAGAGACCTTGAGCTCAGGAAATCATCCCCCGTAGAAGAACCACCAACCTGAGCAGAGACTCCGCCACTTGATGGTAAATTCGCCGCCTCAGCAGTCCGAAATCCCTCAGAAAGCACGCCAACAGATTTGTGTAGTGAAACCCGCTCCAACGCAGCAGCTCTCACCACTTCGGACGATGCTGCTACGTCAATCACTAACTGAACTGCCACGCTACTGGGGGGGGGGGGGGCAGGAGGAACACGCCCATTAGGGGAGAGCGAGATGTCGAGAACGGAGGACGCCAATTCTTCCATCGCCGGCGCCTCCACGCCTGCTCGAATCCCCTGTATCTGAGCCTTCGAAAGCTGCACATAACGATCCATAGGTCGCTCAGAATTGGGCAAGGGTGCCGCGGGAGCAACCTTAGACTTGCCCTTCCGTTTAGGCATCGTCAGCACTCACTGCCGCCATCTTGAGAAAGCCACTCCCCCTCGCCCAGACCAACAAATTATAAAAATTAATGAAATAGTGAAGTGGACTATGATTCATAAATATAAAAAGAAGATAGACCTGTTACTTTTATGCCACAAACCCTGTATCTGTAACTAAAGGGTATGCATACAATATATAGAGAGATAAAAGATCCTCAAGTACCAACAAATACAATCAGAGACTAAGGAAATGTATCCGAATTTAAAAAGAATTTCTAAACACTTCTTGATCAGTTGCCTATATACTCTACAATACACCCTATGAACTCTAGAGACATTCTCTTTAGCCCAATGGAAGTATTAAGGCAAGCACTAGCAGAAAGCTTGAAAGGAAGAGATCATAGCCAACATGTGCTGGTCTAGGAGTATGGTTCGTCACCATCATGGTATGTACAGTACAAAATTAAGTGAAGAGAGTCAGCGTCATAAAGTATTCAAAAACGATCAGAAAATACTATTATATAAAGTCAATTTATATACAAAAATAATAACCCAGAGGGTTTTAAATAAGGCACAAATTAAAGAACATTCAACAATGGATAATTAACAGATAAATGTTTGAGTAAAGCTATGCTCATAATAGTAGGCTTAGAACCAATTGAAATTAGCTACTTCTACCTCCATTTTTGCTTTCTTTGGTTTATATCATCTTCTAGAGCTTTTTTTCTTCCCTGTTTGATAACTAGTTGCTTCTAAGCCTGCTTTTATGAGCATGGGAGAGCATTTTCAAAGCAGTCAACCTGATAGTCAGATTAGGGCTGCTAAATATCCTCACAGATCACCAAAAAAACACCCAGTTAAAATCAGGGCAGTCGGTGGGCAGTTAAGAGGGCGGTGATGGCTGCTATATGGTTAGCAGCAATATTCAGCCACTAATTGAATAGCTTAACTGGTTAAAGTTTGGGCAGTCAAATGAGTGTCCTTACTTTAACCAATTACCACTATTAGGTTAGCAGCTGAATATTGCAGCTAACAGGATAGCAGTGTTGGTGTCCAGATATTCAGCAGCAGAAACTGGATATGTTTTAGCACTGAAACTTCCGTTTTAATTAAAGTTGCAGCAACTAAGCATTTTATTTAGCCTAGCCACCACCACTGAATATACCCCCATATGTTTTATTCACACTTGTTTGTTAATTAATCAGGGGGGATATTCCAAGGCATTTACATGGTTTGCAGGCCTGCAAACCATGTAAATGCCACTGAGCTGGTTATTCAGCTGTACTAACCGTGTTAGTGTTTATTAAAATTTGATAAACCGCTCTTCATAAAAACAGCAGAGCGGTGTACAATCGTAAAACATGTAAATTTAAAACACAGAGAAAAGAATGCCTATAAACACAGGAAAGAGTCAATAATCATACTGAAGGGGGATGGGAGAGGAATAGGGCAAGGTGAGGGAGGGAGAAAGAAGAGATGCCTATAGACTCGGGAGATCATGGGCTAGGGTAAAAAGATGGGTCTTTATAAGGGCTTACATTTTGGATATGAGGGTTCCAAATGCAAAGAAGAGGGTGAGGACCAGAAAATAGAAAGTTGAGGAATGTGTAGATTTGTGTCAAGCCTGAGATACTGAGGGAAGATGGAGACAATTGGCATGGATTCTAAGGAGGGAACGGTGAGAAGAGTGAAGAAGCAGGGAATCTGAAAGGTAGCGAGGAAGACCAGTATGAAGTGCACGGTGTACCAGGGTCAAGAGTTTATATTGTGGGCGGTATTTAAGAGGGAGCCAGAGATAATGAACTAGGAGAGGAGAGATATGGTCAAAATAAGTGGCATGAGCAAGGATACGTACAGCGGTATTCTGGATAAGCTGAAAGCGGCGGATTTGAAACTGAGAAAGACCGAGAAAAACATTACAATAATCTTGCCGGGACATACAAGAGTCAGTAGGAGGGTTGTGAGTGATGTGGATGAGAGGAAGGGACAAATGGCACGGATCTGAAGGAAAGCACAAAAGGAGCAGCGGACCAATGAAGAGAGATGGGTGTGGAAAGACAAGGAACAATCTAAGGTGACACCTACATAGCGAACAGTATCCATTAGGGGGATAGGAGAGCCAGAGATGGAAGGGGCCAGAGTTGGAGGAGATTTACCAAAGGAAAACCAGATTGCAGCAGATTTAGAGTTGAGATGTACAAAATTATCAGATAACCAGGTGGAGACAGCGATAAGACAGGTGTTAAGAGGTGAGATCAAGGGATGTAGGGCTAGTGTTGTGAATATCATCAGAATAGTAGCTTGCAGAAATCATATGTTGTTGAATAAGCAGGGCCAGCATGTCCATTAGGCGGGCTAGGTGGGCACCTAGGGTGGCAGACCTCTGTGGGCAGCATGGCACGGCGCCACGGCAGGCCATGTGCTTCAGCATACATGGCCACTTCTGACTCCCCTCCAACAGAAAAATGTGCCAATGTATATGGCCTGCCATTAGTCACTGCCACCGCATCAAGCTGAGTCCCCCGACCGACCATGCTGACAGAATCATTGGCAGCAGGGGGAGGAGGCATAGCTTGGAAGAGGGAGGGGGCAGTGCGACCAGGGCTTCTGCCTAGATTGGCAGAAACCCTTGGGCCAACACTGGGCGCTGAATATCCATGGGTACCACTGCTACGCCCCAGTGCTAACTGTATAGTATTGGGGTGTGTTGGGAACATTCTGGGGCAGCACCCATCGCTAACTGGGCAGCAGCATATTTGAGCCACTGCTTGGTTAGCAACATGTGCTAAAGTAAGGGACAGTAAATGCTGGCCTTACTTTAGCCATGGAAGCTAACCTGGCAAGGGTTCTGTGACAACCTGGATATTCAATGCTAGCGGCCAGATATGGCCCTGGCATTGAATATCCGGGGTTCAACTTCATCTGCGACAGCTAGCCGCTTTACAAGCACTATCTGCTGCCGCTATCTCCTCCCCCAGGGCCGGCCCGTCCATTGAGCAAGAATGTTTTTTGCACAGGGCCCCGCGTTTCAGGGGGCCCAGCGCAAAGAACATTCTGCTTTTTTTCAAAATTAAATAAAAAAAAAAAAAAGCTGGCTGCTACCACTGCCGCTGCCGCCGCGGCAGCAGCAGAATGGAGTGTCCCGCGGGGCCCCCTCTGCCCGGCTGAGTCCCTCCCTCCCTCCCTCCCTCTGCGACGGCTGAGCCCCTCTGTGCCGGCTTTCAGATTCGCGAAGGGAGAGTGTCTCCCTCGCGTCTCTGTTAAGCCTGCAGGGGCAGATGGGAAATTTCCCATCAGCCCCTGCGGGCTTAACAGAGACGCGAGGGAGACACTCTCCCTTCGCGAATCTGAAAGCCGGCACAGAGGGGCTCAGCCATCGCAGAGGGAGGGAGGGAGGGAGGTACTCAGCCGGGCAGAGGGGGCCCCGCGGGACACGCCATTCTGCTGCTGCCGCAGCGGCAGCAGCAGTGGTAGCAGCCAGCTTTTTATTTTTTATTTTAATTTTTCCTTGAGCCGATGGGGGGGGGGGGGGGGGGGTTTGGAAGGGTAATGGGGAATGGGGGGGGTTAGGAATTTACTTTAGGTGGTGTGGGGGTTGATGGGGGGGTTAGGACTGGTAATGGGGAATGGGGGGGCTAGGACTGGAAATGGGCTGGGGGGTTAAGACTGGAGGTGGGCTGATGGGGTTAGGACTGGTAATGGGCTGTGGGCTGTTGGGGGGTTAGGACTGGTAATGGGCTATGGGGGGCTAGGACTGGAAATGGGCTGATGGTTGGGTTAAGACTGGAGGTGGGCTGATGGGGTTAGGACTGGTAATGGGCTGTGGGCTGTTGGGGGGGGTTGACTGGTAATGGGCTATGGGGGGGCTAGGACTGGAAATGGGCAGATGGGGGGTTAACACTGGAGGTGGGCTGATGGGGTTAGGACTGGTAATGGGCTTTGGGCTGATGGGGGGGTTAGGACTGGTAATGGTCTATGGGGGGGTTAGGACTGATAATGGGCTATGGGGGGGGCTAGGACAGGAAATGTGCTGATGGGGTTAGGACTGGTAATGGGCTGTGGGCTGTTGGGGGGGTTAGAACTGGTAATGGGCTATGGGGGGGTTAAGACTGGTAATGGGCTGTGGGCTGATGGGGGCTGTCTGGTAATGGGCTATGGGGGGGTTAGGACTGGCAATGGGCTATGGGGGGCTGACTGGAAATGGGCTGATGGGGTTAGGGCTGGAAGTAGGCTGATGGGGGGTTAGGACTGGTAATGGGTTATAGGGGGGGCTTAAACTCAAAATGGGGTGATGGGGGGTTAGGACTGGAAGTGGGTTGATGGGGGGCTAGGACTGGTATTGGGTTGGGGGGTTGCTAGGACTGGAAATGGGCTGATGGGGAGCTAGGACTGGAAATGGGCTGATGCAGGGACTAGAAGGGAATGGATGCTGGGTGAGGCTGGAACTAGAAGGGAGCTGATGTTGGGCGAGGATTAGAATGGGATGGGGCTTGGAGAGTAAAATGGAGAGGGGAAAAATATTTTGTGTGGGAGGGATGAAAAATCTACAATTGGCCGGGTACTGGGAGAGTAAGTGGGGATAGAGGATGGAGGGGTAAAATTTGAGTGGATGAAATAGGAATGAGGAAAGAGCAAAAGGAGAAAGATTAGTATGTTAAAGCAGATGTAGAGAGAGAATGGAAAAAAACTAGAAGAGAGAAGAAAGGACAGCAGACGATGGACAGTTAGCAGAAGACACGAAGAAACCAGAAGAAAGTGGCTGGAGCAATTGCAGCTGAAAAAAATGCACAAAAGGTAGAAAAATATCTCTTTATTTTGAATTTATTTATTGGAATATGTCAGCTCTGGGAAATGTGCATCATTAACATCTGCGCTTTGTTTAGTACAAGAGGAAATTAATTTATAGTTTTATTTCTACAGTGTTGTTGTACATTCCAAGTTTGGCTTTTGGGGTTCCCAGTTTAATTATTGTCTTCCTATTTCTAAATTGTGATTCCTTGTTTGGTGATGGTCTATGTTCTGCATGTGTAATTGAGCTGAGGTATTCTGTTTATGTAATTCCTATTTGACATTGCCACTTGTTCTCTTTCCCCAGTAGGTCATGTATTGTTATTCTCTGAAATGTATTGGTTTAATATTTGCAGTGTTTCCTTTTGATAGGTAGAGTATGGTGCTTTGTGAGTCCTGGTAGTGCTGTTAGGATACGTCGGGTTTGCTATGGGTTCTAAATGGGCAGTGTTTGTAGTAGTTCCTAATGTGTCTGGCGGTTGGCACTGGATTATAGTAATGTAGAAATCTTTTAATCTTTCTTTATCCATACACTCATTAAGAGGCACGTTTACTAAAAGTTAGTATATGGTAACATTATGCAAATATCTATGCAAATGAGGCCTCTTATGCAAATGAGGCCCCGCACCGAGTCTCCGCACATGGCCCCGCACTCCCCTTGGGCCGCCCCTGTCCTCCCCCCACCCCCAGTGTTTAAAGCAACCAATCTACCCAAAGTCTTAATTTTCACCTTGTTTTCCATTTTCAATATATCCAATGCATTCATTGTTTAGTTAGATCGCAGCATCCTCTTGCAGTTCATTTTGTCCACTTCACATAGCAATAACCGTAAAACATGGCCCATTTTAGGGTAGGTTGGAGAGCAGACAGTCATCTGTGAATGGAGTTACTTTCTCCACTCGATGGTTTCCAGCTTTCCTTCTCAAACACTTCCTAATGAAGTCACCTAGTTTCTGCTTTTGCAGTCTGTTTTGATTTCAGATGTTCTTTTTGACCTTATGCCACCGTACTCATATCAAAAACTATGCATTGATTGTTCATGCTGAACTGCATGGTGTCACATTAATTCAGTATCATCAAGCCAATGTATTAGACCTTACGCTTGAGAATCTTGAAAGAACCAAAAATATTTATATGTGATGATGATTCTTCAATCACTGGAATGCAATCTTGAGTAAATGTAAGCTAGATTTAAATCATTAAGGGGATGATTTTATAAGGGAGCCGTAGAAAGATCCACGGCCTCTACATGTGCAAGTCCAGATTTTCAAGGACTTGCACGCATGCATGGGCATTTCTGTGCATGGTTTACTTAGATGACATTCTATAAGTACGCCCAGAAGTGCCCTCCAGATCAGTCGGTGTGGGCACAGCATAGGCACGGCATCAAGGGACACGCATATGTCATAAAATACTATGACATGTGCTCATTCCTATGCCAATGTACTGTAAGTGCCACCAGCTATGCCTGCTCTAGGGTGCATGTCGGTACGCACCTAGTTTATAAAACTATCTTCTAATTGTGGGAATGACGACTCAGACTGAGAAAGAGATCCACGAAACTATTCAGCAACTGGAAGGGTAACTATAACAGAGCATGCCTTTGGTGGAATCTGAGGAGAAGTATTGAGAATTTAAGATGTATGTTGCACAATTTAAAGAATCTTTGAAACAGATTAAAATTAAGACCAGCAGGATTATCAGATAGAATTTGCCCTTGGATGCATTATAATCAGGTGATCTTTGAAGAATCTTCTGATGAAATGACCTTTACTGCAGCTGAGTTTGGAAATGTTAAGGGTTTGGATTTTTATCAGCACCATTTTTTAGAGAAAGATCAAATACAGTCAGAATGTGGGTCAGGAAGTAGGTTGAGACTCCATCAAGATTGGTAAAAGCCAATCACCAGATCGCAGAGTCTCAAGAATTCTCAACTATTAACTTAACAACCAGAGTATTATCTGAGGTGCAAAAAAAGGATCTTGAATTTGGGTCTTTTATAATTTCCTGTTCTTTTGTATAATTGTAACCCCCCTTGCCCTGGGGTGGCAGATTGCTCCTGTAAGGGCCAGGTAACAGAACAACCTTTATCCTGGGCTTCATGGGGGGAAGCGAAATCCCTGCAAGGCCCTTGGTACATAAATTAAAGAGGCTCTTGACTCCAAATCGGGTGCTCCAATTCTCTTTGCTGCAATAAAATGTCCAATTCAAACAGTAATAAACAAATGAGTTCTGTATGACAAATACTGTCTTTTGTAACATGGGTTGTGTTCCTTTGAATTATTTGTGTCTGTGATCCCAGTTTAAATACTTCTCAGTTCTGCCACTGGCAGAAGGATCCTGGATTAAGGTTCCTATGCACGTAGCAGATTGCAGTGTCCTTTCTCCCTCCTCACTGGGATCCTATTCCTCTAATCCTCTCTGTATACTTTGTAAGCAATCACCCCACTGTCCTTCCAGCAGGCAACTCTTCTGTACAGCAAACTCCTCTATTAGGAATGGTCCTGCACACAAAGCACATGAGATTGGTAAGGGCCCTGAAAGAATCCCTTACACCCACCCATACTGTTTTTGGGAAATTTGGGACTCAAGTCACAAATTTATAGTAAGCAGTACAGTACAATACATACAGTAACAACATACCTAGGAACAGTAATCAAGCCTATTTCTGTTATGGTTGATCAGACCACAACCAGCTCAGGTACCAGCACTAACTTACACAGGTGAAACGTCCTACAATGCAAAGCAGTTAATGAGGTAGATAATATACTCCACACTTCTCTTCAATATTCAACAGTAAGGGAATATCGGTTATCAGGCATTTCTTTCAGAAGATAAGATATATCTAAAATACTTTCATACGTCCTACTAGATAGTTCTATAGGGTAATTCAATAGTGTGCTGCCAGACATGAAGAACTATAGAATACATACCACTGTCCTACTAGTGATCAATACTTACAGTTGTGACCTTCCCCTGGTCTTATCACCAGTACCTCCTGAGACCTTCATACCTGATCTCTGCTGGGTGCATGGGTACACATTCAGCTACTCCAAATGCTCATCTCTTCCATCTGCATATCTATAATGATTGGTTAGTGGCAATATTTAAGGCACATCAATAGCAATGTCAAACTGTGAGGAGCTAGAAAGCACAAAACTACCTTTGGCCTCTGACCTGTAAATCCAAGTGCTCTCACTACTCAGTTATGGCACGGCATTCTCACTTCCAAGGGAAGTGGAGCTCTCTCAGAATTCTTCATTTCTCCATTTTTTAATCCTGTAGGGATAAAAGTTATCACTGTTCTCCGTTCTCCTAGTTTACCTGAAAGGAAAACAATGTATACACATACCACATGTGTCATATAATATGTGAAAGGAGTGTATCATATACAGAGTTCACCATCCTGGCCAGTAACAGGAACCTGTAAATAAACTGACATATACGCATTGTTCTCTATTGCACAGTATAGAGGAACAAAAGTGCACAGATTTACAAGAGCACTTAACAAAATGTACAAATAGGGGGTTATTCTGAGCCACAAATAGAGGGGATGGACGTCCCAACAGGACATCCATCCCCGCTATTCGTGCCTTCACCTGCCCGTGAATAACTTCCCCACCGGGAAACTTAGACAGGAGCGGGGAATGGGTGGCCTGGGAGTGAGTCTGGGCAAACAGTGGGCGGTTGCCGGCCCTGGACATAGACAGCCGATTCTAATGTCAGCCCTGTGCGTCCAGGGCCGGCGACATGTTCGGGGAAGTTATTCCACCTCCAAGGTGGAATAACTTCCCTGGACATTTAGTTTTGTGGCCGCTGGGGCACGGATGGGGCAGGGGGGGCCAGAGGCCATTCCCCCCGACCCTGGCCTTAGGAGGCCAGATCGGGGGTCAGGCTGCAGGGAATTAGCATTTGTTGCAGGCGGCCGGCATCACGGCTTTTAAATGGAGCCACGGTGCCATGGCAACAGGACGCCATAGCGCCACACCTCCATTTAAAAGCCCTGACTGAGTTAGCCGGGCTGTGCATGTATGTGCAGGTCAGACTGAATCGCAGTTCCAGCCTTCATGTGACCCATAGGATCAGAATCGCAATACTTCTGTACGTCCGGCTCAGACCGGACGAACAGAGGGGATCTACGTCCTGACTGGAATAAGCCTGATAGTGAATGGGAATGCACATAAATAAGTTTCCAACCATTCATAATAAAGAATTCTTCTCCATTGAACCCACGCCCTTACTCATAAAATTCCACTTTACACCACTAAATTGCATTCTGGACGAAGAGAGATGTTTGAAAGGTGCAATTTCATAATCAACAACTTACTGTGAATCAGTGTTTGCATGCTGAGGGTGATAAACTGCTTTTCCCATAGAAATGTACTAGAGCATTTTTGGGGGGATAGTGGTCTTCAGTTCTCTTCCATCTCCTACCACTTGCATAAACTTTCTGAGACTACAGCAGCATTGCACTGCTCAACTCCCACAACCTTCTCATCCTACCCACAGTGTCTGCAGCTAGTCACACATGAAGCCAGCAGAGCAGGATCACTGACAAAGACAAGGATGAAAGAACTGCAGACAGAAGGTGGATATTCAAAGGCATTTACGCAGTTTGCAGACCTACGAACTGCGTAAATGCCATTCACCAGGATATTCAGTGGCACTAATCTGGTTAGTGCTGCTAAATAGCCCCAGTTTGGGCTGCTAATTGCCCGGACACTAACCGCTTAGCACCGGGGCATGCCGTGGGCAGAGCAGAGTGGTTGAATATGCTTAGCAGCAATATTCAGCCACTGCCCAGTTATCCCTAAGGGGTGAACGTTAGACCTAGTAAAGGCTGTCCTAACTTTCACCGTTAAAACTAACTGAGCAGTAGCTGAACATCACCACTGTCCAGTTAGCTTCTGTGCTACCTGGCTGACCTGTGTATTCAATGCTGGTGGCCGGATATGATGCTGGCATTGAATATCCAGGTTTAAGGTTCAGTGGCAGTAGCTAGCTGCTTTACAAGGGATAGCCACTGCCATTGAATCTCGGACCCATAGTTTATGGAAGTGGGGTCAGTTAGGGAGGTGCTCAGGTAGTTTCAAGAAGTGTATTTTTTGTGAGTAGAACACTTTGCCAAGTGATGGGGCAGTTGTGAGGAGATTAGGTTTTAGGGGGGACATTTTGCAGTCAGTTGCAGTGGATTTGTTTCTTGGAGTAGGGCATTTGTGCAGTTGTGAGTAGGGCATTTGTAGGGCATTTGTGGAGTGGTTGGTCAACTGAGGTAGGGTAGTTGTGAAGGAATCTTTTTATGGGAGGGGACATTTGTGGGGTAGTAAGGCAGACAGATAAGACATCGCTCACTGATTATGCATAGGGGTGTGTCTGCACAAAACCTATTTGGTTCTTATGACTTGTTGACAATGATTAGCAAGGCAAGCTCTATATATATATGATGATCTATTATGATAGAAAAATAGCAATTATGCATACTATTATTAAGAAATACAAAAAGAATGAGGTAATGATACTTCACAGCAGCAAAAGATAACAATTCTTATGTAAATACTAATAAATCCTTAAGACTAATTACCAAAAGTCAGGTGGTCTGCTTTGCACTTAGCTAGAGAGCTTTATTTTGTGTTTTCCTATCTAGACACTATTAGGCCAAAAGGAAAACAAAGACTAATGCTTACAGCTCTGCCCAGATGGTGAAAAACATCCACGTCCAAGTCAGATTCCAGGAACAACCAGGTTCTGAGAGAGGCAGGTTTTGCTGATAACGCGGGCTCTAGCCTTTCCATCATGTGTGATATTAGAAGAGAGTACACAACATAGGAGGTACCTGCAAGAGTCATGGACTGTTTCACAATGATAGCAGGCCAGTCTTGGGTGACACACAGAGTTTTTTGGTAGAGATGGATGTGCAAAGCACATAAGTGGCAAAAGCAAGCCTTTGTGTAAAATATTCTTTTTGCTGGTGATGAATCCTTATTATGGCACATGTCAACTTCGGAATTGGTTGGCGCATGGCTCCTCTGGAGTGACTGGCAAATCAGAAAACACACATCACAAGGTGGTCCCATGCATAGTAGCGTCCATGATGACAGCTGACAAGCAATAGAAGATGGTATATAGTACAAACATTTTGTGCATTTCCCAAGACCAGCCTTAGCAGTTCTCAGGCTAAGAAAGGCTTGGACAGCTAGCTCTCCACACATAGACAGAACAAAAGCAATAGTCATTTGTGTCCATTTGGCAGGCAATAACGTCTGACATGTCAGCAGATCTGATGTTTGTGCTTTCTGTGATTCAAGAGTTTGGTTCTGTAGGCCACAGGTAGGCTTCAGGCATGTAGGGCAGTGTGCTGGGTGGTGGGATAGTTATTTGAGGGTAGTTCGGTAGTTCTTTGGGGTGGGACAGTTTTCAGGCAGTGGGGGAATTGTGGGGTGTAGTTTTTGAGGATGAGGCAGTTGGCAGAGTGGTAAGTCACTTCCAGGAGGAGTTAGGTTTTGCAGGTAGGGCAGTTTGTGTGCTGTGGGACAGTTGTGGAGGGATATTTTTTCAAGGTGGGTTGGTAGCTCAGGTGTGAGGGACTCTTTTTGGGAGGTTTGGGCAGTGTGTGAAAAATTGGGGCATTTATGGAGAGCATCTTTTGGGGATGGGGAAGTTTAGGGGGATCGAGTGCATAGATAACAGGGAGGATGTAAAAGGAAGGATTCCATAATTCTATGTGTCACTATATGCAAGTTAATATGCTATAGAAACTGGAACTCTAGAAACTGGGGAGCTTGTTTCTCTGAAATCCCTAGTTGAATTTGGCCATTTTTGAGTGTGTGTGTTTATCAGTTTTTCCCACATGGAAAGTTTCATCCCATTCTATTAATTTTTCAGAGAGTTATTTTGTCTCAAGACAGATGGACAGACAGACAGACATTCTCAACTTCTCTTGTATAATTCTTTCCGAAATCTATTGGGTTGGAAAGAATAAAATCCACTTTTGAAATTAGCTCTGCTGCTGACTGCATAAGTACTTTGAATATTGACCTCAACTTTTTTCAGACTAGGCCAAGGTGGGCAGATGCTTTGTGTAATTGGGGCAGACCTCAGAAGAAACCAAATGAATCCTAGTTATTAAAGAGTGGGGAAAAATGCATAATTCTAAAATAAAATTCAAGGACACTTTCTCCCAGTTCATTTGTGATCTATATAAAAATCATTTAGGAATTGTTGGCACCAGGAATACATTTTTTTGAAGGACTGCAATTATGTGGCCTTACCTCTGAGATTTTACTGGGTTGAATGCTCCTATATGAACTGAGTAAATTTTGTCTATAATAAAGATGCTTAAAAACCTTAAGGCACCAGGATCTGATGGATTAACCTCAAAGTTCTACAGGCTCCTGTCGCTAATATCAACCAGAATTTCAGGCTCTATTTTGAGGTGGCTGTATATTGCCTTGCCAGGATATTAAATTCAAGAGCAAATAGCCACACATGCATGGTATTTAATAAGCTATTTAATATGACAGTTAGCTAGACAATATAACAATAAGTTAGTGATATTACAAGGAGAACACAACAGTTGATATGACAATAGAGCAATGCATCACCAAACTCTGACATTATCGCAGCCCCTTTATCATCAGCTGGGAGAGCCACAGCGAAGACTGGAGAAAAGTCTGTGATTCCTCATGCACTGGCATGCGCTGGCCATGCTCACATCAGCTCTCTGCCTGCCTGGATTTTGCTAGCTCTTTTTATAGGATGTAACAAATGTGTCACAGCTCACATGAGGTTTTCCCTACAATTATTCTTCAGCCATACACCTTTGATAAACAGTAATTTCTGACCAGTCCTTCTCCAGACTTTGTTTGTTCTCCGAGTTAATAAACAATTCTGGTCAGTCATTCCCTACACCTTTGGTCTCTGGGCTAGTAAACAATTCAAGTACAGCTGGCTTAGCATGATTCCTCACACACGGGATGGTTCAAAAGTTCAATATTCCTTGCTGATTCAAAGAAATCTTTAATTTGTAATACATTCCACCCGTGGATCAGCAAGGACATTGTAAGTAAGCACTGGCTGAATTGCCCTTGTAGCTCATTTAGAAATACAATAAGGTTAAGCCAATCAATATAATTATTATTATTAACATGAAATGAAACATAATGGATAACATTAAGGTAAATGCTTGAGGGGACAAGAAGTCACTGTGTAAACTGGGTGATATTTTTCCAAGGTATCTAATATACTGTTCCCAACGGCATTGCAATTGCCAAAGCCAAATGGCTTGGAGATCTCAATTACTCTTATCAGTTCTCCATACAGTGGGGACTTATTTCGCCTGCATATTCAGGACTTTTTCTACTGTATATCTGCCCCATGGATTTCAATCTACTAGTTACATGTATTGTAGAGGGTAGTGGAACAAGTGGTGAGGGACTAACAACCTCAATCGTATTATCTTTACCTTCAGCAACTACTTCTCTCCCCACCAGCTACGAATCTTGTCTTGGATATTTTACCTAACATTTGCACCATTGGCCACCCGTAGATCCAAAAGCAGTATGAGAAGGAGAAAGAGAAGCCACAGCAATAACTAAGATCTGGGGAGCAGGCAGAACGAGCTATTGGGCACATGATGTCCAGCAGAAAAAATCTGAGATACTAGAATTACAGTTACTTACCAAGAAAACAATAATAAAAGGTTAACAATATATAAGACAAAAGATCATTCACAAAAGCCCCCAATCAGTCTAATAGTCTTCTTCCTATTTTCAGATAATTCGGTCCTGCTTCTCAGCAGTTCTTCGGGACTTTGTATTTTGCTTAACCTTTCTCTGACGTTTAAGTTTGGTTTCTCCCAAAAGTTGAACCTCTCAGTCTCATAGGCGGATATCTTGGCCCTTTTTCAATGTGGCGCATGGATCCACGTAGGGACTCCTTCACACATTGCTGTGGTGTGTAGTTAGGAGTTCTTAGGATGGTCTGTTCCATCTGGATTCTGGTCAAGTCCCTCTGCTAGAATCTCTGGATTGCAGTTGGTGACATGGCACACAGTCAGAGAACGCGGTGAGGAATGACCAAGGAATGAAATAAGTAAAAAAACCTTTATTTGATTTGGGTTTTATTGGCAAATCAAATAATTTGTTTTACTTATTTCATTCCTTGGTCATTCCTCACCGCGTTAGGGGTTTTATTGGCAAATCAAATAAAGTTTTTTACTTATTTCATTCCTTGGTCATTCCTTACCGCAGGGTTTTATTGGCAAATCAAATCAAGTTTTTTACTTATTTCATTCCTTGGTCGTTCCTCACCGCATTCTCTGACTGTGTGCCTCTTCTGACGTGGCTCTTTGCTCTGTGTTGGACACAGTTGGTGACATGGCTCCAGGCCTCATTCAGAAAAGCAGCACCCAATATTAAATGAAAAGACTAAATATTCTAGATTAGATTTTGCAATGAGACAAACTTAATTTCACACATATTTACTAAGATCATATCCTATAAATATTATTTTATAAACTTTCAGTGGTCTACCAGTAACTATCTCGTATGGTGTCAACCCTGTCTCGCAGTTTGATAAACTCCTTGTCTCTCTATCACTGGAGATTCATTTGCTGGTAGGAAATACTCCATTGTGCTCTTGACTGATCTTTACATGTTTAGCCCCTCTGTAATATTGTAACCTCAATACAAAAGTAATGTCTAAATTGTGATACATTGTTTTAACTTGACCCTAGTAACAAGGCGTAACTTGGGCCTCCCCTTTAAAATACCTCTCACCAATTCATTGTATTAAGCATTATAACGTTTATTGTACATTAGTATGTGACATCCAGGCTACAATTTTGAGTTATCCGTCATTCCTCTCTCTGACCCAGGTACTAGGTCTACAGCAATCACTAGTAGCCTATCTGCTTTAACGTACCACCCCTGGTTGCCGATTGTCTCTGTATATCTATCAGACACCTTGCATCCACAAATCACATCACAAACCACAAAAAAAACCATGGACATCAAATTTCTAATAACTAATGCCTTATACATTCTCCTCATTTCGACTGTAATCAACTCTCTCCAGACTCCCCAAAACTTGTTTACAGTTCATCCCATTCCCATCATTCATATTCGCCCAAACATTAACAAAATTTGCTACTGGCACAATCATCAAAATAATGAAGAGTCATTATCACAAATACAAACACCACCAAAGACTAATAGTCATCAATCCTACCAATTATATCAAACCCATCAAGCAGACAGATCCTAATAAAACTTTAAAATGCATACTAAGAAACTCGCAATCTGTTAGAAATAAAATACCATTAATACTAGATATAATATCAGATGAATCCCCAGATATCCTTTGTATTACTGAGACATGGCTCACTGTTTATGACTCTTAAACCAACTAAATACTAATGGATACACACTGTTTAACTGCCCAACAGACACCAAACGAGGTGGTGGAGTTCTAATTCTAACCAAAGCATACCTCACCAGTGCCTGTAATAATAATGATGGGTTAGATCTACTCAAAATTGAGAACAAAGATCTAGCAATATGCCTCTGCTATAGACCTCCTACTAACAGCCACATTAACCTTACAACAATCTTAGAATCAGCCACCACAACTCACACCAAAAAAACTCATATCATTCTAGGAGATTGTCAGCATACATCAGTATGGCATAGGTGTCATGGCTGTTCCCCAGACCTTATTTATTTATTTAACAGCTTTTATATACCGCACTTTTGATATCAGCGCGGTTTACATTTTAACAAATTTTGTACTTAAACATAAAACAAATGTTAAGTTTACAGAGAACAGGGAGTAAAAACATGGATAACAGGGATTAACAATTAACAGATATTTTTAATTATTAACAATAGGTTCTTAAATGCTCGAGCTCTAAAGGTAGGGTTTGTGAGGCTTGGTCTAGATCGAGTGGTAAGGTTTCGGGAGCTTATTTGACTAGCCGTGATCAAAGGTCTGTGTGGGAGGGGGGTCAGTATATTGTGAGAAGTGTTGTAGGAAGAGGTGTGTTTTTATGGATTTTCTGAACTGGGACAGGTCTTTTTGTGATCTAATACTAGGTGGAAGCGTGTTCCAGCATCTAGGGGCGAAGGAAGAGAATGCTCTTAAAGTGGTTGTTTGAGTGAGTTTTTTGCTGTCATTTGGGACTGTTAGCATGTTCTCTGTTACAGAACGTCTAGATCTGGTGTTCTGTGTGTGTTGGAGGAGATCAGATAAGGAGGATGATGAGATATGATGGAATGCTTTGAAGGTCAGGATGAGAGCTTTGTATAAAGTCCTGCAAGTTAGTGGGAGCCAGTGGAGGTCAAATAGGATGGGAGTAATATGTTGGCTTTTTAGGGATCCATGAAGAACTCTGGCCGCTGTATTCATGGCCAATTGAAGCGGGTTTAGAGTGCTCTTGGGCAGGCCATGAAGAACGATATTTGCATAGTCAAAATGAGGAGTGACTAATGCCTGGAAGATTGTGCGGAAGTCAGATGGTTCAAGCATAGGTCTGAGGTGTCGAAGAGTCCTGATTTTGTAGTAAATGGCTTTTACAGTATTTTTTATGTGATCTTTGAATTCAAGTCGCTGGTCAAGTATAACACCCAGATAACGTATTGAGGTTTTGAGTGGTAGATCAGCATCTCGTGTTCTTAGCGTTGGTGGGGGAGAGAAGTCTTTGTTTCTAGTGACAATCAGGACTTCGGTTTTTTTAAAATTGATTCTGAGGTTTTGTGAGAGTAGCCAATCTGATATCGAGTTGAAACAGGTGATTAGTGTAGTGTAGTCAGGTTTTAGTACATTAATTGGAGTGAATAAGAGCACGTCATCTGCGTAGATAAGACATGATATTCCGAAAGAGCGGGAGATGTTGCAGAGAGGTTGCATATAGATGTTAAACAGAAGGGCTGAAAGGGAGGAACCTTGCGGGACTCCTTGCTTCTGATGAAAAGGTTGAGATGTGGTATCACCAGTCCGTACTTGTTGCCAGCGCTCTTCTAGGTAAGATCTGCACCAATTCAGTGCCGTCCCTTGAATTCCTTTTTCGTGAAGCCTGGTGAGTAGTTGGTTGTGGTCAACAGAATCAAAAGCTGCTGCTATGTCTAGGAAGATCATAGCGACTCCATTTCTGATATTGTCTGTTGTATTAATGAGTGTGTTCAATAGGGAAGTTAGGAGGGTTTCAACTCCGTGGGCTTCCCTGAAGCCATGTTGGTTTGGATCTAGTGGGGCTTCGGAATCAATGTGTTGTTGAATTTGTCTGAGAACGACTTTTTCTAGGATCTTGGCTAATAAAGGAATGCTTGAAATTGGGCGATAGGAGTCTTCCTTTTTCGGATCCAGTTTGTTGTTCTTCAGTAGGGGACGGATGGAGGTGTGCTTGAGAGCTGTTGGAAATATCCCGGATCTAAGGGACTGGTCAGCTAAGGCTGATATGTATGGGCTAAGTTCTGTTTTCAGTGATTTGATCCAGAAGGCTGGACATGGATCATTTGGAGCGGTGGTGGCGTTGATAGATGTAATAATTTCTTCAATAGACTTTGGAGTTGGAGATGAGAAATTATTGAGTATGAATTGGACGTTGGGGGGGTTGCTTGGTTACACTTGTGGTTGCTTCAGTGATCTTGATTGCCTTGGATTGGATGTAATCAGCATATAGTTGTGGGTGTATATATTCCTGTTGTGGTGAGGGAGGTTCAGTAGTTAGGGATTTTACTATTTGGAAGAGATCTCTTGGTTTGTTGAGGGAACGGCTAAGTAGCTTTGTATGGTGTTCTCTTCTCTTATCCCAGGTTAGCTGGCGATGGGACTTCAAGTTGGCTAGGTAAATAGACTGGTCATGAGGGTTTAGGGAGTGTCTCCATTTCTTCTCTAGTCTCCTCAGTTGTTGTAGGGAGGTTCGTAACTCTGAGGAGAACCATGGTGCGTTCTTTTTCTTGGCGATAGAGGAGTTGGTAGAGGTTTTATCATGTGTAGTGGTAGGTTGCGCTGATAGTCGAAGAGCATTGTTCCAGTTTGATACAGTGTCATCGATGTTGTTAGGTATAGTGGAGAGTTTTGGCATGGTAAGGGAGGTGATTGTGTCCATGTTGAGAGGTTGGAATCGTGCTGGTTTTGGTGGTGGGTAAGTATCTGATGACTTGTTTGGGGATTCGATAGATGGAATGATGAATGAGATAAGTTTGTGATCAGACCAGGGGACGGGGGTTGATAGTGGCTCAGGTTGGTTTATCAGGTTCGGGTGTGCTGATGGTGCAAATATGAGGTCAAGGAGATTTCCTTGTTTATGAGTGGATGTTTTTACAATTTGATCGTATTGTAAGTTGATCATGGCATCAAGGAAGGAGTTGGACACTGAAGGTGGTGTGGAGGCAAGGTTAAAATCTCCAAGGATCCAGTTAGGTTTGTTGATATCCGATGGGTTGATGGCAATATCGATTATGGTTGAGAGATCATCAGCTGGAGCATTTGGGGCTCTGTAGATGAGGTTTATGGTGTTGTTATTATTGGAGATGGATAGCGTATTTGTGTGGTTTGTGGCATTGGTAGATATCACGTGATATTTCAAATCTGTTCTTGCTATTATGCAAACTCCTCCTCCCTTTCTGTTTTCTCTGTGACAGGTATAGATGGTGTAGTTAGTACCTTGGATTTCATGCAGCTTTGTTGTATGTAGAATTTCAACCCAGTATTTGACTTTCAGGAGACGTTTTGCAGGGATCAGAGTAATTAATGTTAACAACCTTACCAACCTAACTCCTACTTCAGGAAAGGATTCTGATTCAGTCCTGATTTTCCAACTCATTGCAAGGCAGGATGGTTAGCTAGAAACCAGAGCTGCCGTGGTAGCACTAACCCTGTCATTGTTGGGCCTCCAAAGGACCCACTTCATAAGGCAGTCATAGAGTGGAGAGATCCAACCAGCGAACTGGGACAGGGTTTTAGAGTCAAAAATGTGATGTCACTCAACAAGGAAATGACAGAGGTTTTAGTAAACCAAATCTATTTAAAAAAAAAGGTACAAACAACCAAAAAGCAATGATACCTCCTGTGAATCCAGCATTCTGATTAGCTGGATGACCCAGATTGTTTTTACAACAGTCTCACCTACTGCTGATCATGTCTTTAATATTTTTATTCACCCTATTATTATTTTAACTGCTGTACAAATATTGCTATGCATTATCATAATTTTCCTGTGTTGTAAAATAAAACACATGTACATGTCCTTGCAGCGCATGTCCTACAGAATAACAACATTTTAAGGTAGTTACACGGAATTTCTCCAGCACCTACCTCTACATCCAGGCTCATTTGGCCTGCTAATTTGGCTAATTTGGCATTTCCTATTACACTGAATACCACAGTCAGTTGCAGTCTAGTATTGCTTCCTATCCTCACTCACAGCATCCTGGTACCTTTTGGCTTTAACCTCCTCAAAAATTCCTGCAGCCCTTATGCACTGTTCACTCTCTCTAAGACAGGCACGGAGGTAGCATACTGGGTTCCCCCCCCCCTAGTAGTGGCTGCCCTACCTAAGACACGAGGTTTGGACTCATAAGGGGACTTGTTTATCTCTAGAACACTAGAGACAGTACTGTGCAGGACAGGGGACCTGCTAGACATAGCAAGGTATTTAATACAGGAGGTATTAGTCAAGCTACCTACTATCATGTAATGGCAGCTGGGACAGGTACCACAGGTTTGCTTCCACCATTTCCAGGCACAAATAATAAATAAAAATAAAAAAGGTGTGGGAGATGTCAGCATACATCAGCATGGCATAGGTGTCATGGCTGTTCCCCAGACCTTGAATTTCATGCAGCTTTGTTACTCTGGTGATATCAGTCTCCAAAGTTAATTAGGGTAGTTTTCAAGATAAGATTAACTCTGACCCCCTGGTGATGTCAGTCTCCGGGCCTGTTGAGATTGGTCTGCAGCCCCTCCTTGCTAAATCAAGAATAGCAGACCTCAAAGGGAGGTGCTAGAAACAATAGCAGACCTCAAAGGGAGGTGCTAGAGAAAATTCACTATAAAGGACAGAAATACTTCCTCTTTCTCTCTCTCTTCCTCTATTCATCGGACATGAAGGACAGGAGGCTCTGATAATCAATTCTCTTCACCCCTCCCCCCTCTCTCTCTCTCTCTCTGATCTCTCTCTCACACATATGCACACACATAGAGTCTTTCATATACTCTGTTCTTTCACACATGCACACACCCACACAGATTCATTGATGTACACTGAAGCAGCTTTTTAACAACCACTATATAGCTCTGTTCTGTACCTATGTAATAAGCCTATTTCTACATAAAGACCTGTTTCCAAGCCACACCTGGTTAGTTGTCTTATTTGTGCTGCTTACCCTACTGTCTCTGTGAAATGAACCCAGGACCAAACAGAGAGTAGACCAGAAGATTACAATTCAGAAGATTAAAGTCAGAAGATTGCAAGTCAGAAGATTACATAATCAGAAGATTACAGAGATTTCAATCTAGCTTTATTCCCGTTGCAACAATCTACAACTTTCCTGGAATTCTATGAATAGGCTTCCAACAAACAATGAACGAACCCACCCATATCAAGGGAAACACCCTCAATTTGATATTCCTCCCCAAAGCTATCACTGAACACCCTAACTAATCCCCCCCCAGCACAATTCAGGTACCATGGACTGACCACTTCATCCTTAAGTTTAACCTCCCAATCCCCTTTACAGTACAAAAAGCCACTAATGCAGAACAACATAGGCCACTATTTAGATACCAGACATCACCTGGATACTCGATCCATCCCGGAGGTGAGGCCTGCCCTTTTCGCCCCTCCCACTGCTCACACAAGGCCCAATCGGGGATCGGAGCCCTGCATATAGCTGACTGCACACCGAGGAGCAGACCTCTACAGCACCGGACATCACCTGGATACTCGATCCATCCCAGAGGTGAGGCTTGTCCTTTTTGCCCCTCCCGCTGCTCTCACGAGGCCCAATCGGGGATCAGAACCCTGGATATAGCTACCTGCACACTGTAGGCATGCCCGCGCCGTGCGTGCCTGTGTCTGAGGGCCTTGCCAGAGGACCCTTTGGCGTGGCCCTTAGGCAGGAGACAGCAGCGAGAAATTTACAATCACACCTCCATGACTGCCACAATCTACACCCTGCTCACCGTAGCGCGTGGAAAACACCAGAAGACACCGTCCTCATCTGTCACCACAACACCAACAAAGGTCCTTGCCAGATGGCAGCTGCAATGATCTGTTAACCTGCATTTAGATCATATTCAATCTCACACATACAGGTATCTATTTGTTTATATTGTGATGGGGCCTGTGGTTAGAGGCCTGTTTAGCCCTATATAGGCGGTTGCCTAGGGCGTATGCACAAGTAATTGCTCTGGTCTTGTAAATAAAAAGTCTTTCAGAGCAACTTGAAATGAAAAGTGGGTTTTATTCCCCGTCCCGCTCGGACTTTGTCAAAGGAAACAGAAACTTTAAATCAGATAAGCTTAGCAACAAAAGTGGTGACACACGTATTTTCTCTTGTTATATTCACAGAGTTCTCTTCATCCAGTATTTACATCATACGGTTGCATTTAACACAGACACTGCAATCCATAGGAATATCCTCTTGCAGACTAGCAGCGTCTTCCCATATCATTTCCCCAGCACTACTCACACTGCTGGTATCAGACCCTTCTTGAGAACGGTATTCAGCTATAGCGTCTTGTGACACTTCACTATAACAGTCACTGGAGGTTTTTCCCCCTTTGGGTCTATATCTCTCTCTGTAGCTGGTTCTGCCTGGGCTTGCCTCCCAGAACATTAGCTCTGAAACATCTTGCTTCTTATGTCTGTAATCAGAACCCCGCCCTTTGCAGTTATAAGCTTTAAACTTCTCTTTGTTACTATAGGGAAGTTTCCTTCTCTCTGCAGGGCTTGTCTTTATGTTTGGCTCTCTATAGCCTTTGCTTCTAGCCTCCCGGGCTGGTTGAACAGGAATATGTTTGTTCCTAACTTTACACCTATTTCTTAAGCTGTAGTCATGCATGGAGTGCCCATCCCCCAACACTTCCCTCTCACCGTGACCTCTGCCTTGAGCTGGCAAATACTGGCCTCTGGGGTAGTGGGGTAATCCTGGCTTCTCTCCAAAGCTATTCCTGGTAGCAGGTCTTCCCTTAGTGCTGCTTGCCTTGAACCTTCCTTCTCGAGAGCTGGAGACAGACTCACTTCCTGACTCCTCGTGAGAAGAATTTCCTCCCAGCAATCCCCTGGGGCTTCTGCTCAGCTGACCTGGGACACACCTCCTGCTCCTCTCTCTCCTACTGCTTCCCGTGGTGATCCTGCTTCTGACTCTCCTCTAACTGACTGGAACCCTGCCCTAAATAATCCCTAGCTCTACACGTGACCTGGGGACTCTCACTCAGGTGTTCCTGATGGGACTTTTGTTTGCTACGTAGCAAGAATTTCCCTTGCTGCAGTGAATCATGGTGCCTAGTGCTGCTTTCTAAAGCTGACTCTGAGGTAAGTCTTTCTTTTATCTTATTTTCCCTGGGCTGTGTGCCCCTTGCTGCATCACATATCCCCCCTCTTAAGATATTCCGTGCTGGTAAACTATTGTGCACACAGCGCGGAATCTGTCCTAGCCTCATGAGTGTTCCCTCATACCTGTTGTACAATGGGTTACCCTCCTCGTAGGGCTTCTGGGGACCTGTGTGTGCTGCCCTGTACTTGGGTACTATATTAAAACTGCTAACAGTGGCCATCCTTTCATGCCATGGTTTTAAAACATTTATGTGGTACGTCTGAAGGCGCCCTCTGTCACTCTTGACTAGATATGACACCGGACCCTTGCGATCCACTACCGTATAGGGGCCCTTCCACCGGGCCTCAAATTTTGGCCCTGGATCAGTGACCATTACCACGACCTTATCACCTGTGGCCAACTGTCTAGGTTTTTTACCCCTGTCATAGTACTTTTTCTGTGTTTTTTCTACTATCCTGTAGATTCTTATCCGCGGCTTGAGATGCCCTCTGGAGGCGACTCCGTAGCCCGCAAAGAAATTGAGGCACTCCTATTTCTTCCTCACCTGGTTCCACCCACTGGTCTCTTAATATGTCCAAGACCCCTTGTGGTGCCCGTCCGAACATAAGTTCGTAGGGAGATGTTCCTAGGGAAGTTTGTGTCCGTTCCCTACTAGCATATAGGACAAATGGGAGCATAACATCCCAGTCCGCCATTTGCCCTTCTAACCCTCTCCTCAGCAACTGCTTAAGGGTTTTGATTGAAGCGTTCCACTAGACCGTTTGTCTGTGGATGATACGCCGCTGTTTTTATATGGGTGATGCCAAAAGCATCCCATACCTGTGCTAAATATTTTGAGACAAAATTGCTTCCCCTGTCTGTGAGCATTTCCCTCGGGAAACCATAACTCACAGAATAACTTTATTAATTCTGTGGCTATAAATCTAGCAGAAATGTTCCGTAAAGGAATCGCCCAGGGGAACCTAGTGGCTACATCCATGATAACTAGGATATACTGAAATCCCCTAGGGGTTCTTATTAGGGGCCCTACAATGTCCATTGCCATTCTCCTAACTGGTTCCGTTATGGTAGGCATCTGGATCAGGGGAACTCCTGCAGGCTTTGCAGCGCTTACTCGCTGACAAGCCGGACAAGTCTCACAAAATTTCTTTGTCTCGCGAAATACTCCAGGCCAATAAAAACGCTCGAGAATTTGGTCGAGTGTGGCCTGTACCCCTTTATGCCCTCCAATAGGGTGGTCGTGAGCGAGCCTCATGACAACAGCCTTAAATGTGGTAGGAACTACCAACTGTTTCCTAATGGCGTTATTTTGGGGGTTACTACTCTCCCTGTATAATATCTCCTCCTCTAATAGGAATCTAGGGAGTACGTCCCTCTCCGCCTTTGCAAACTCGAAGGCATATTTTAATACAGGGTCTGCCCTCTGTTCTTTAGCAAAGGACGGAAACTTTTTTACTAGGTCCGCCGGTACCCATGGCAAGCCTTGCCCATCGGCTACTCCGGCTCTCAACTGGGCTCGGTGCTGCCTCTCTCGGCGCTTTTCACCCTTACTCTTCTTTTTCCCTTCGCTGGGGTTAGCAATTAAATCATCGTGCCTGGGAAGCTCGTGTAGGCCCTCATCTGCACTCACCTCTTCCCCCTCCTCTGGTTCTACCTCACCTTCTTCCATTATAGGATTAGGATTTTCCTCCACTAAAGTGTCACTAGGGGTCCTCAGTTCCTTCGCCTGAGATCTGGTGGAAACTAACCCTCCCTTTATGCATGTATTGCTCTCCATGCCTTTATAGAAGGGTGGCCAATCTCTTCCTAGCACGATGTCGTAGGGTAGCCGGGGAATGATGGCTACTAATACTTCCCTTCGTGTGCCTAAGCCCTTAACTTTTATCCTGAACAAAGGATATGAAGTTGTTGCCCCGTGCACACACTGAATCTTCGCTGTTCCCTCTTGCTGACTCGGGGGAAAACCCCTCTGGGCCTGTATGGCCTTCCAAAAACGGCGAGAGACCATACTTTGGTCGGCCCCCGAGTCAAGCAAGGCCTTAGCTGGGACTCCCTGTACCTCCACATCTACTCGGAAACCTGCAGCTGTGAGGTGAACCTGGCCAGTAACAAGTGCTGTGCGAGACCTGCATTCCCTTTTAAAGTGTCCACTTTTCCCACACTTAAAACATTTTAACACCTTGTTACCTTCTGCTTTTATATACCTGGATTCCTGTGAACCCACCTTGTTCCTTAAAGACATATTAGCATTTCTTACAGAGTTGTCTAACCCTGACCTGCTGCTAGCGCTGGCTCCTTTGATTAGTTCAGCCTCAAAGAATCTTTCCGTTAGGTGCGCTGCTTCAGCAGAGGTTCTACAATTCTGTAGAGTAAGAAATGTTCTAACCTCTTCAGGTACTGCGTCAAAGAACTGCTCTAATACAATTAGATCCAGTACTTCCTCCATTCGTTTACCCTCGGGTTCAAGCCACTTTAAAACCAACCCATGCACTCTGTGATACAGTGCCTTTGGTGTTTCCTCTGGTTGAATCCGGGTAGACCTGAGCATGCGTCTGTACATGGTAGGGGTTAAGCCCAACCTATCCCGTACAGCTCTCTTAACCTCTTGATAGTCACTTGCAAGAGCTGCTGGCATGGCCCTATAGGCTGCCTGAGCCTCACCAGTTAATGCTGAGGCCAGCCTAACGGCTAACTGCTCTTGTGGCCACTTAGCATTACTAGCTATTCGTTCAAATGTTTGCACAAAGTCATCAAAATTGTCACTAGCATGCATTTGTCCTAAAGTCCAAATCCCACAGCTCTGTGGGCCTACCCCACAGATAGGAACGGCTGCTGGTGATTCGTCCTTCTTAGGCTCCTCCAGGATAGTCCGCATTAAGTCCGTCAGGGGCTTCTGTTGCTCCACCAGGGCAGCGATGGCCTGCTCCTGGTTCTGCCGAGCTAGCTCTCCCTGTTTCTCGAACTGGCTGCTCATCCACCTGAGAACCTCCCGTGCATCCATCGTCGTCGTCATCTCCTTTCCTGAAACAAATCAGAAACACACCAAACCAAGTGCGGCACAATAACAAGGATAAAAATTTCTCCTCCCAAGCCTCCTCTTCTCACCAGCGATCCTCCCCAACCTGTGCCCAAATACCCGTTACCTGAGCAAGGTGGAGGGTCTTATTTTGAGAAGGTGCTTGCGGTCGCACTTCTGGAACCTGGATCCTCCTCCGTGCGTGCCAACTCCGCTCGTCCCGCGTTGTCGCTCTGCACTGTAGCTCCTTGTTTCCTGGACTGGATCCGATAAAACTACGCCAACCTGTGATGGGGCCTGTGGTTAGAGGCCTGTTTAGCCCTATATAGGCGGTTGCCTAGGGCGTATGCACAAGTAATTGCTCTGGTCTTGTAAATAAAAAGTCTTTCAGAGCAACTTGAAATGAAAAGTGGGTTTTATTCCCCGTCCCGCTCGGACTTTGTCAAAGGAAACAGAAACTTTAAATCAGATAAGCTTAGCAACAAAAGTGGTGACACACGTATTTTCTCTTGTTATATTCACAGAGTTCTCTTCATCCAGTATTTACATCATACGGTTGCATTTAACACAGACACTGCAATCCATAGGAATATCCTCTTGCAGACTAGCAGCGTCTTCCCATATCATTTCCCCAGCACTACTCACACTGCTGGTATCAGACCCTTCTTGAGAACGGTATTCAGCTATAGCGTCTTGTGACACTTCACTATAACAGTCACTGGAGGTTTTTCCCCCTTTGGGTCTATATCTCTCTCTGTAGCTGGTTCTGCCTGGGCTTGCCTCCCAGAACATTAGCTCTGAAACATCTTGCTTCTTATGTCTGTAATCAGAACCCCGCCCTTTGCAGTTATAAGCTTTAAACTTCTCTTTGTTACTATAGGGAAGTTTCCTTCTCTCTGCAGGGCTTGTCTTTATGTTTGGCTCTCTATAGCCTTTGCTTCTAGCCTCCCGGGCTGGTTGAACAGGAATATGTTTGTTCCTAACTTTACACCTATTTCTTAAGCTGTAGTCATGCATGGAGTGCCCATCCCCCAACACTTCCCTCTCACCGTGACCTCTGCCTTGAGCTGGCAAATACTGGCCTCTGGGGTAGTGGGGTAATCCTGGCTTCTCTCCAAAGCTATTCCTGGTAGCAGGTCTTCCCTTAGTGCTGCTTGCCTTGAACCTTCCTTCTCGAGAGCTGGAGACAGACTCACTTCCTGACTCCTCGTGAGAAGAATTTCCTCCCAGCAATCCCCTGGGGCTTCTGCTCAGCTGACCTGGGACACACCTCCTGCTCCTCTCTCTCCTACTGCTTCCCGTGGTGATCCTGCTTCTGACTCTCCTCTAACTGACTGGAACCCTGCCCTAAATAATCCCTAGCTCTACACGTGACCTGGGGACTCTCACTCAGGTGTTCCTGATGGGACTTTTGTTTGCTACGTAGCAAGAATTTCCCTTGCTGCAGTGAATCATGGTGCCTAGTGCTGCTTTCTAAAGCTGACTCTGAGGTAAGTCTTTCTTTTATCTTATTTTCCCTGGGCTGTGTGCCCCTTGCTGCATCACAATATCGAACTATTATAACTGTTGTCTTTAATAATAAGTAAAAGCCCTATATGATATGTGCTTTGACATATATTCAACATCTGTTATAACAGCTATAACTGTGCTATGCAATAACTGTGCACTTGACTTTGCTATCTGAAACATTTCTACCTCCTAACAAGTAGATACCTCAGAAGATACATTGTTACTTACATAAATATCATTGATTAACTACCTCCACAAATTGCACCATAGGCACAAAACTCTTGATTCACAGTTACATCCCAAAGTATTGTGCAAAAGGGCATTTCATATTATCCACACATTTGCAGCTTAACACACGCAAAAACGATGATGGAGTTCCTTAATATGTTACTAACCATCCTACTATGCTTAATCATGAATACAAAAACAACACTATCATACCCATATTCATATCCGCTATACACTCTCCCAAGTCTCACTCATATACAATACTCAGCTCAATACATACAATGGGCACTGGACAAAAACAATCATCCCAACATATATCACCCAAAGTCAAAAACAAAGAAACCTTACTCAAGATTAATTAAAATTAAAACCACCTCAACCGCACCACCTCATAACACCTGCATGCTAACCCCTCAAAACTGTTTACTAATAAATGCCAGGTCTATTAGGAATAAAACACACATTATAGAGGACCTCATTACTGATGAAAAGCCGGATCTACTCTGTATCACGGAAACATGGCTTACGGATACGGACACAGTTCTCCTTAACATACTAAATACCCCAGGTTACAATCTATTTAACTGTCCCCGCACCAATAGAAGAGGAGGAGAAGTTCTAATAATTGCAAGAGACACCTTAAAATTATCTATCTGCTCACAATTCACTTGAAGGAATAGATATCCTCAAGGTGGAGAACAAAACATTTGCAATATCCCTCATATACAGACCACCCTCGTCTAAACATGAAGTTCTAGCAACAGTACTAGAAGCAGTTTGTGCAACTTCAATAAAAAAACCTTGCATCACTTCATACCATGCACACAAATGCATTCCTAGAAGCCATGGACCAAATGGGATATCAACAAATAATTCAAGCACCCACCCACAACAAGGGAAATTTACTTGACATGGTATATTCCTGTCTAAAACACACTCCAGCAACACAGTAACAAACTACACATCAAAAATAACACAGGTTCCATGGTCTGACTACCACCTACTCCAATTCATCTTCTACATGCCAATGCAACCCCCCAATCTAGAATCCAAAGCACATGCACATAGAAGCAAGTTTAAAAATTTGGATAAAGACGCATTAATAAAATAAATTTTCTCCCACACGAACACTGAGACTACAAATCTTGATGTCCTAATAAATCAATGGAATAATGGAATAGAAGCAGTTGCAAAACAACCATTCAGAGTTTCACCTAATGTAAACACCAAATTAGAGAATAAAACTGAAGCATGGTACACTTCTGACTTGGTCAAAACAAAGAAAGACCTCAGAAGAATGGAAAAAAAAGAACTAAAAAGTCCTCAGAAATCAAAGCACAATATTTGTTACTACTCGCAAGCTACAAAGAAGCAATCAACACTGCAAAAAAGAATTACCATACCAAAAAACTAAATAATGTTTTAAATAGACCCAGAGAATTGTTCGAACTTGTAAAATCCCTTACCAAACCCATTAAGGACACCAATACGAAATATTCTATAAATGCCCAAGCACTTGATGATCATTATGCTAGCAAACTCAACCCTACAGAAGAAAACACCTCTCATAAACTAACAGCAAACAATGTATCACAAAGGACACCACCGACTATGGACTCCTCAGAAGAGTGGGAAAATTTCCATAAGATTGATCTAAGACAAATGTTAAACATAATCACAAACATAAACACTACTACATCTCCTCTAGATCCCTGCTCAGTAGTCTGGATCAAGGCAACCAAAAAGAAACTGCACCCATAATACCAAGCATAGTAAACCAATCACTCCAGCAAGGAACTATGCCAGCAGAGCTAAAAAGATCCCTCATACGACCTATCCTAAAAAACAAAACACTCAACAAAGAAAACCCATCTGCATATACGCCCCATTTCAAGTATCCCGTTTATAGCCAAAACCATTGAAAAAACAGCCCAGTGTCAGTTACAGGACCATATAGATGCCACAAATGCACTTGATGACCAACAATATGGTTTTCGTCAATCCCATGGAGTAGAAACACTCCTAGTTGTGTTATTTGATAAACTATATAAAGGTATTGAAAATTGCTAGAATTAGTGAGGCCGCGGGCAGGGTCCCGGCGGCCGTCGTTAACCGGGCGCGCAGCCCGGTGCGGGGACCCTGCGCGCGGCCGCGTCCAGTGGTGCGTGGGGGGGGGCACGGTTTAAACCCATTGGCTCCCGGCGAATGCGATCGCTTGGGAGCCAATGGGAAGCGGCCGTGGGAGCGCGGCTTGGTGAGAGGCAGAGGCTCAGGTTGCTGCTGGAGACCTGAGGGGTGACGGCTTGGCTTGGTTCTTACTGCTTGCGGGCCTGCGGCGGCGTTGGAGCGGATCATGCTTGTCGTCGGAGTTCGGCTGTGGCCGCGGCTGTGGTCAGCGTTGCTTGCAGGCAGGTGGAGGCTGGGCGTACGGGCCCGCGGGAGGTTCCTTGGGTTTGGTGCGGGTGTTTGGTGCGGGCCTAGAGCCTGACTGGGAGGGGGTGTCTGCCTCGAAGGGTGGTGTTTAGCCCTACCTGGCAGTATCATCTGCACCAAAAACAACAAACCAAAATAAATAAAATATTGAAGTGAACGGAAGATTTAAGTGATTGGTTTAACTTGCGGGGGCATCTGATTCAGGTCCGATGCCGCCACGTGGGGGCGAGGGGGCAGGGCAGCTGAGCAGGGCAGGTCTATGGGGCGTCGACCTGTCCCTTCCAGGGCTGGAGGGGGCACAGGGGAGGTTGGGGGTGCTGTGGGGGGTTCGGCTGGAGAAAGGGGATTGCGTGGGGGTGTGCCAGTAAGAAGGGGAGTCTCTGGGGGTCAGTGGTTGGCGCAGGGGCGAGGGTGTTCTCGGGGGGAGTGGAGGGCAACTGTTGGGGGGGCTCAGAAGGGCAAAGTGAAGGGAAAGGGGGGAGAGCGCTTTGGGGGGTGCGGCAGGCGAGCGCTGATATGCCTGGGAGAGTGGAGACTCTGGGTGCGGGTGCCGGTGGGAGTATAGTGGTTGGGGGGGATGGCAGTGCTGGGGGGGGGGTAGATGCATTTGGTGGGCCTGTGCAGGGGCAGGGCGGCGCTTTGCCAGTAGGTGGGGCTCCTGGCTTTCCGGGTGCGCCTCCTGCGGCAATGTGGCCATCTGTTCCCGGGGGTTATATGCCGGTGAGGGGCCTTCGCCTTGGGACCACTGGGCGAGCGGAGGGCAGGGCACTTCGTCAGCTGATTGGCGAGCGCCATGGTCCCCCATGTGGCCTTCGGCAGGTTCCCCCCCTGTTTTTTCATTTTTGTCTCCGCAGGTGCAGGGGATGACGCAGCCTCAGTGGGGACTCGGTGCTGGGAGTCCGGATTGGATTCTGACAGTGGATGGTGGTGCTGCGGCGCTGAGAAGTTCCGCGGAGGTGGAGGCGGATGGAGTCCAGGATGCTTCAGCCCGGCGCGGCGGGAGGTGTCACCAAAGGTAGCAAGATTCTACTTTGCCGTCTGCGGCGGATGGACAGGCCACTGGTGAGTTGTCCGGGGACCAGGGTGGGGAATTGTCGCACCCATTGGCTCTGGGCAGTGCGGGGCACGGGGCGCGGAAGAAGAGGCGTCGCTCTTGTCGTCGGCGTCATAGTTCCGATTCCTCTTCCTCTTTGGATGATTCGTCTTCGTCTTCCTTAGGGCAGGAGGTCGACGGTGCTGGGGCTTCGGGGTCTAGGTTGGGAGGGGGGGGGCCCGTCGGTAGTGGCGTTCCCGGAGTTGTGGGAAGGGGTTCCGAAGAAGCTGCGGAGAAAAATTTGGAAGCGACGGTACATAGATATTTTTCGGTTGTTGGAGGGCAGAAAGAGGTCCGGGGAGAGCCGGAAAAAACGAAAGGAGGATGAGAAGGCGGTTCGGATTCGGAAGGTGGCGTGCAATGTGGTAAACTGGACACAGGCATTTTTGCGCCTGGCCAGCGTGTGGGGGCATTATTCGCCGGAGCATTATGATATGTTGCTGGCATATGCTGATTCTATTTTGGAAGCCTCACAAACGCACGAGGGTTGGGCATGGTTAAACTATGACGAAAAGTTTCGGGATAAGATGGAGGAGAATAGACTTTTGTCATGGAGCACGCAAGACATCAACCTCTGGTTGACTCAAATGTCTGCTAGATCGGGCTTAGCCACCGGGGGGAGAGGGGGTATAGCGGGATCTTCTGGGGGGGGCCGTTCCTGGTATTGCCTGGGTGGTTGGTCATTCCTTTGTCCACTGGGCTAGTCAGCGTGCTGCCATTCGGCCTGGGGGCCTGAATTTGCGGATGGATCCTGCGGTGGTGTCGGTCTCATGGCTGGGGCAGAGAGGACTCCGATGGCTGCAGCTGCTTCCTTTGCTTCGGCACCACATGAGGACGTTGCGGCAACCGGCGGTGCTGCTTCTGCATTTAGGGGGCAATGACCTTGCCTCCTGGTCCTGTCGCCAGCTGATTAGAGCGGCGCAGGATGACTTGGCAGTGGTTTTGCAAATGCTCCCTGGGACAATTTTGTTGTGGTCGGATATTATCCCTCGGCCGGCCTGTTGGGGCCAGCGGCGTTGGTCGAGGGGGCTGACTAAGATAAACCGTCAGATTGGTCGGTGGGTTTGTGGGAATGGGGGTTATCAGATTATGCACACATGGGTGGAAGTCGGGTGCGCTGGTCTTTATAGGAGTGATGGCGTCCATTTGTCCCCAGTCGGCATGGACCTGCTCCTTAACGACTGGCAGGAGGCTTTGGAGTATGTTGTTTTGCGGGATAGTCGCTGGTCGCAGCTTTAGGTTTGGGGGGCGGCGCATCGACAGACCTGTCGCATGTGCCGGTGGCGGGATCCCGGAGGTTCCGGGGTCCGGTGCCTCAAGGTACACTTGGGCGGGGGTTGGGGTGCCCCTGACCCGGATAACCCCTGGCCGGCTTTTGCTATGGGCATGGTGAAGTCGGGAAAAGGGTGGGGGAACTTGCCGGGGGCAAGTGTAGGGCCGTAGCGGTGGTAGGCACTTTGCTAAGGCATGGCTGGTGTGGTACTACTCCGCTATGGGGCCTGGTTATGGGTTTTGTGGTTGGAATATTGTTAATAGTTTATATTTAATAAAGCTGCGACCAGTTTTTGTTCCCATAAAAGTGGTGTAGTATTTTTCTTGAAAGTCGGGGTTTGGTGGGCTGTGAAAGGGGGGGGGGGGGTGGTAGGGGGTGGGGGTTGGGGGATGTTGGTGGCAGGGCCCGGAGCACCGGGTACACTTGCCTCGGTTATTAGTGAGGCCGCGGGCAGGGTCCCGGCGGCCGTCGTTAACCGGGCGCGTGGCCCGGTGCGGGGACCCTGCGCGCGGCCGCGTCCAGTGGTGCGTGGGGGGGGGCACGGTTTAAACCCATTGGCTCCCGGCGAATGCGATCGCTTGGGAGCCAATGGGAAACGGCCGTGGGAGCACGGCTTGGTGAGAGGCAGAGGCTCAGGTCTCCACGTGCGCAGTCGCTGCTGGAGACCTGAGGGGTGACGGCTTCCCTCCCGCCCTCCCTTGGGTGGACATTTTCGGGGGTTAGCTCTGGGGTGTTGCAGCTTGGGGGGGGAGTGGGCGGGATCCCGGAGGTTCCGTGGTCCGGTGCCTCAAGGTACACTTGGGCAGGGGTTGGGGTGCCCCTGACCCGGATAAACCCTGGCCGGTTTTTGCTATGGGCATGGCGAAGTCGGGAAAAAGGTGGGGGAACTTGCCGGGGGCAAGTGTAGGGCCGTAGCGGTGGTAGGCACTTTGCTAAGGCATGGCTGGTGTGGTACTACTCCGCTATGGGGCCTGGTTATGGGTTTTGTGGTTGGAATATTGTTAATAGTTTATATTTAATAAAGCTGCGACCAGTTTTTGTTCCCATAAAAGTGGTGTAGTGTTTTTCTTGAAAGTCGGGGTTTGGTGGGCTGTGGAAGGGGGGGGGGGGGTGGTAGGGGGTGGGGGTTGGGGGATGTTGGTGGCAGGGCCCGGAGCACCGGGTACGCTTGCCTCGGTTAAATGATCATCTTAATATTTATAGACATAACAGCGGCCTTTGACTCTGTGAATCATAAGACCCTCATCTCAAGACTTGAATCAATAGGAATAAAGGGAATTCTCTTAAAATGGTTCACCTCCTATATATCCAATAGAGTGCAGCAGGTATACTTTGACCAGAACATATCCAGTGCCTTCCCACAAACACAAGGTATACCCCAGGGTTCAGCAATATCTGCCATACTATTCAACTTATACCTAAGGCCCATTTGCAAAATATTTCAAAAGCACAAAATTAATTTTCATCTATATATAATGCTTTATACACAATTAGACATATGTAACCCAAATTATGATCCCATAGAAGCCTGCCTTAAAGAAACCCAGTTGTGGATCCAACAAAACAACATGAACATCAACCATAAGAAAACGGAAGTAAAGACCTGGCCACGAATTACCGCGGCCAGGCACAGGCGCTCATCGGCGGGCCAAGGGTGATGGTCGCAGGGGGGCGGGGAAGGGGGGGAAGCCGGGAGGGCAGGCCGAGGCCGACTATAAAGGAGGTGTAGCGTGCCAGCCCGTCCTCTTTCACCACTCCCCCCTTCCTTAGAGGAGGACGGACACCCTCCTGACCCACCCAGTTAGTAGGGAGAGAAGGGGGATCGCGTCACAGCATGGGCAGGAGAGATAGGGCCCCGAGGAGACCTCACGGCCCCGATGAGAGAGAACACAGCCCAGGCTTCGGGTAAAGGGGGAGAGTTGCAGGAGAGAAACATGGACCTCCCCGGAGAGATTGGAAAGTGTAGCAGGAACACCGCGCTGATGGCCCCTGCCTCGCTTTGACAGCGTGCAGGGGCGAAAAGGAGGGGAAAAAGGGTTGCTATAGTCAGCTTGAACGGCGGGCGCAACTCCTTTTTCTCCCGGATGATAAGGGGAGGACTAAGGACAGATGGAAACAGCTTTTACGACGATTTTCCTCCCCCCTCTCCCCCTCTCCCCCACTTACCAGGCCTGTGAGATATAGGCGGTCTCTCGAGGGGGCAGAAAAACACAAGAGAAGCAGAAAGAAAATTGTTTATGAGTGTTGGTTTGATTGTTAAGGATTATGAAGTGTATAAATGTCCCGAAATTCATAGGAAGGGCATGCTGTGGCCAACAGTTTTGTACTGTTAATTACCATTGTTAATAAATAAACAAAATGTGTTGATGAAAGAAAACGTGTGGTGAAATGTGTATCAGACAGGGGGGGGGAAGGAGACGGGATGGAGGTAGGACAGACGCGAGGCAGTCATGCCGATTGCGCAGCTGTGTTTATCTCTAAAAACCCAGAATTTAGGCCTCCCCCCACAATCCATTTAAACAATAACTCCTACAACATCAAGCAAGAAATAAAATACCTAGGCATGACGCTCGATAAGGCTCTTAACATGGAAACACATCTAAGACTACTAAACAGAACAATATTCCACAAACTGAGAATCTTGCAACCGCTACGCAATATCATCAAACAATCAGATTTTAGAACAATAGTGCAAGCACACATAACTCCATACCTGGACTACTGTAATGGCATCCTCCATGGACTACCTAAAAAAACAATCAACATACTCCAAATGGCCCAGAACGTCACAGCTCGAATATTAATGAATGTGTGTATCTCGGATCACATCACACCCATTCTAATGGAACCCACTGGCTCCCTAACCAAGCATGCATAAGATACAAAATAATAACTACAACATTCAAATTAATTCACAATATAGCCCCATCATTCCTCGCTACACTCATTAAAATACAATCCCCCAACAGGAACAGAACACCCAATCTAAGCACTCTACAGATACCACACACTTTACACAAGGTAAAAATGAATACCAGCAATAGAACATTCACTTACCTAGCCCCCACACAATGGAATAAACTCCCTGACACACTAAGAGCTAACAAGGACCTCCAATCCTTCCAAAAAAACCTGAAAACTTACTTATTCCAAGAATATTACAATCCGTCAGAAATAACCTAAATCAAATCAAATCGTTTTTAGGAATAGACATATCACGAAGGAATCTAACAACTCCTTCGTCATATGACACCCCCGCGTTTAGACATGTGACAACCTCTTTGAACGTTAATGTAAATACTATGTATATAGTTAACTGAACATGCCCAGTTCTCAATGTAAATAGTTTGAGCTTGATTCCTATGCTACCTATGCTATGTACATAGTTCTAAAATGTTATATGTAACTGTTGTAATTGCAGAGTTAAATGTTAAAATGTAAACTGCTCCTGATCACTGGAAGGAGCAGTATAAAAATGTAGCCAAATAAAATAAATAAATAAACAAAGAATCATTCCTGAATAACATACTCCCTCAGCTCACATTTCAAACCTATAACTTAGAAGAATCAGTAAAGAACTGGCACTCAACAATTAATAAAGCAGCTATACCCATAAGCACATACAAGAAAAGTAACTGCAGACCATCCAAAAAATGGTACAATTACGATATCCACATGCTTAAAAAAGAGCTCCACAAACTTGAGAAAAAATGGAGGACTAAAAAATCCCCAGATCTCAAGTCTCTTTACACAGCAGCCCTTATATCTTATAAAGAAGTCATACAAGTTGCTAAAAGGAACCACTACACTTGCACACTTAATAAAGCCATCAACCATCCCAGAGAACTATTTGATATAGTTAGATCTCTAACTAAAACACATCAAAATGAGGCCCCAAAATCTGCCATCAGACCACAAATCCTGGCAGACCACTTTGCTGCCAAGCTAAAAAGTAATAAACATACAACCAGCTCTATATCACAGATAACTCAAACTACCCACAGCAATTGGAATAATTTTCATGCTATCAATGAAAAATAGCTCATTAATACAATTATTAAAATTAACACCACCACTTCACACCTAGATCCACGCCCGGTTTCTTGGATAAAAGCATTTAAAGCTGAACTAGCCCCATTCTTACTTAATATGGTTAATCAATCCCTCCTCCAAGGATCTATGCCAAATGATCTTAAACACTCTGCCATACGCCCAATACTTAAGAACAGATCCTTAAACAGCAATGACCCATTATCCTATAGGCCTATTGCAAGCATCCTCTTTCTAGCAAAAATCATTGAAAAGATAGTCCAATTATGGTTACAGAACTTCATTGACACAAACGTACCTCTGGACGAACACGAGTATGGCTTCCGTCCATACCATGGTATAGAAACTCTACTAACAGTCTTATTTGACTCCCTCATTGTAGTAGCTGATAAGAATGCAATAAATAATACCCGGAGTCAGGCAAAGATCCAAGCCAATTTATTTGTGCACAGGCTCAGATTGCAGTAGCATTCAAAATGGTCTGAGCCCAGAGCTCAGAAAAATGACAATTTATATACTTTTCTTCTCCAGTCTAATACAGGCAAAACTCCTCATTGGCCACAGTGGCCCACTTACTCTCATCCAATAGACATCTCTGACCGGGCCCAGGACACGCTCCCCCTGCTTGGGTCTTACTAGCCACGGGTCAGCAACTAGACATAACACTAAACATAATACTTCTACTACAGTATATTTTGCTACTTCTGCAAGGTCAGTTAGCTTGCAAAGATAGTGGAAGGCATATCAGAAGCATTCTCATCAAAAGCAAAACAAAGCAAGGCCAAACAAAGCAAGGCTAAGATGTATCTCTAGCCCTGGCTCAAAACACTAAACAATCTTCATAATGCTAGACAAAATATTCTTACATTGTTCAGCTTCTCTGCTATATTTTCATCCTAATTACGAGGTCAGTGCACATCTAGCAAAGATACAGTGGCGCGGCATTCTACTGAAACAGACATCTGGCTAATCTAAACAATAAACAGTAAGAAAGTTTTAATTCTCTTATCTCCAGGAGAGCAGAACATGTTATCAAACTAGAATAGAACAGTATGTCTTTCTAACAGCTAACAGCATTCTGTAATTTTCCAAAATCAGCAATAACATTTCAAAGCAGGAGAAAAAGGGCTTTAGGCCTAGCTTCAGGCCTAGCTCTGCTACATACTAGGCCATCGCCTATCACATCATCAGTGGCATGGATAATATTAATCAAGCTTTCATTCTTGTCTTTATAGACCTTGCCTCTGCCTTTGACAATGTAGACCACCCTACCCTCATCACTAGACTAGCACAACAAGGAATAACTGGTACTACTATGCAATGGTTTAAATCATACATTGCAAATAGATACCCATTTGTAAGATTCAGCAAAGAATCCTCTTCATCTTTTCCTCAAGAACAGGGAATCCCACAAGGTTCAGCTTTATCTGCCCTCCTTTTCAACCTGTGCATACAACCAATCTGCTCAATTTTAAAGAAGCATCAAATAGGATACCTAATTTATGCCGACGATATTATGTTATTTACACCGGTAAAAATAAAAAGCCCCATCTATAGCAACATGATTGAATGCATTCTAGAGGCACAAACCTGGCTTGCCAATAACAACCTCCAAATCAATTTCAAAAAAACTGAAATTATGTTCACAACAAGAAACCTAGATTTTATCCCCACCCCCCAACGAATTCAACATACAAAACACCACAATCCCAGTAAAGCAGGAGGTAAAATACCTAGGAATCATTATGGACAAGTCCCTCAGTATGTCAACCCATATAAAACAAAAAGCCAGGACCATATTTTTCAAACTAAGAACCATCCGGAACCTCAGACCTCTCCTTGAACCTAGTGATTTCCCAACAGAGGTCCAAACACTTATAACAGCCCATTGGGACTATTGCAACATCTTAGTACAGGGTCTCCACAAAAAAACTATCAACACCTTAGAACTAGCCCAAAATGTGATTGCTAGAATTATTTCCAGAACGCACCTAACAGATCACATCACACCTGTACTCAAGAATCTGCATTGGCTCCCAATAGCGAGCAGAGTGAAATATAAAACAATAATCGCCACATTCAAACTAATTAACGACATCTCTCCCTCCTTCCTCAAATCTAGAATTCAATCACAAACAGACTTCAGGAACAGAAGGAAGAGTAACCAAAACATACTTGCCATACCTTCCTCAGTGTGTAAAACGAAACATATAACCAGCAACAGGGCCTTTACTTTCACTGCACCTACTCTATGGAATTCATTACCAGACCCCATTAGGGCAATCAAAGATATGCAGACCTTTAGGAAAGAAATCCCGCGGTGCCACTGGGCTCGGTCCCGAGGCTGGCGGAGTAACCGGGTCCCTGGTGGCCGAGCCCGCTGGTGTTGGGCTAGGGGGGGGGGGGTGAGCGGCTGAAGTGTGCCGGCGCCGTCGGCATCGCACCCACGCTGTGACGTGGGGTGAGCCGATTGGATCCGGCGGCTTGGGAGGCGGAGCCGACCAGGAAGCGTGGGAGATCGCCGGCGTGCGATCTTCCTCTTCCTGTCGTGGCCGGCGAAGCAAGCAGGTTTGTCTCGGCCGGGCTCCTTCGACGGTTGGTTGGGGGGGGATTGTCTTTTTTTTTTCGCGGTCGGAGGTAAGGGGGGGAGGCGAAGAGCTCGATATAAAAAAAATAATAATAATAACCAGCGCATTAATGGCAATTGCCGTCGGAGCGGGGGGGGGGGGGCTCCAGGTTTGCTGAGCGGGCATTACACGGCAGTTCAAGGGAGCAGGAGAGCGACATTCAGGGGGCCGGGGCACGCTGTGCGGCAGCCACCTCAACAGGCCGTCGTTTAAAAATCAATAGATTAAAGGGCAATTTAAGGTGTAGTAAGGAGACGGAGAGGTATAAAAAAAAATAATAATAAAATAAATAAGCAAAAAAAAAAAAAAAGAGGGGGGGGTTGAGCTAAAGGGTGCAGGCCTTAGCTGGGATCCTGAGCCTTCTTTCCCAGGCCTTGGAAGGGGTTGTATTTGGGGGCTGGTGAACATGGCTCGCACTCAGAAGGGCAAAGGGGCGGGTAGGAGGTCTGGCCCTGCTGGAGCAAATGCCAGTGGGCGGGGGGCTGGTCGGCGTGGGAGTTCGATGGCAGGGGCAGGTAGGTCAGAGTCTGGGGGTGCAGCGGCGGCGGGGGGATGAGGGCGAGTTCGCCAGATGCGGGGCAGGGGGCGGCAGGGGCAGGCGGAGTCCCGGGGTAGATCGAGGCCCCCCGCGGGGTAGTGACAGTGAGGTCCCTCATGAGGCAAGGTTGGTGGCTCAAGAGCCCGCCTGGCCCGCGGGTGTTGGGGAGAAGCTGGTTAGCCCCCCGGTATTGCCTAGTGCTGAACCTTGCGGGGCAGTGTTGGAGCCGGTGCTGGCAGATGGAGCTGCTGGCGACTCACCTGGTCAGGTCGAGGGGCCTAGGGGCAAGCCCGTGGCATGCGGACCATTGGGGATGCCCTTCCCTCCCCTGTGTTATGTGCCAGGCTTGGTGGACGGGCGTTTTGCCCACGGTATCGCGGGGTCCCCCGGACCATGGGCCTTTGGGGCCAATCATTATGGGGTAGCAGGTCCATGGGGGATGGCTGGGGTGGTTGGTCCGGCGCGGGGTCGGTGGTGCTGCCCGGTAGTGGGTTGGCGGGTTGGGAGGCGGGTGGCCAAGGTTCATCTGCCTGGAGCTGGGGTGGAGGGCCGAGTGGGGCAGCTAGGGCTCCCGGGGCAGTTGCTGCAGGCTTCTCTCCGTCTTTCCCTATGCAGGTACCTGAGAGCTCCGGGCGTCAACTGAGCATGTCTGAACACGTGCGAGTCAGTGGAGCGGCATCTGTGGGGCATGCGGCGGAGCAGGCCGACAGGGCAGCTGGAGCGGTAGCAGTCCTCCCGCCTGTGGCGTCCAACGTGGAGACCGGTGAGTATGCGGGGAGTGGGGATACTGCCCTGGGGGGTGTACATGCTTCGGGGAATGGTATCTTGGATGGTGGGAAGGCGAAGGCAAAACACAAGCGTGGCCGACGTCAACGGCGCGACTCATCTTCGTCGTCTACCTTGTCATCGTCTGCGCAGTCTTCAGGCGATTCCGCGCCGGAGAGGGGCGAAAGGGGTGAGGAGGTGGGTACCACGGTAGTGCATTGCTCGGAGTTGTGGGAAGGGGTACCAAAGAAATTGCGACGTCGCATTAAGCGGCGACGATATATTGACATTTTTCGTCTGCTGGAGGGTAGAAAACGCTCGGGTGATAGCAGACGGAAGCGCAAGGAGGACGAAAAAGCGGGGAGGGTACAGAAGGTTTCCCATAATACTCTTAATTGGACTCGGCCTTTTTGCGCTTGGCCAGTGTATGGGGCCATTATTTTCCTGAGCAGTATGGCGCGTTGCTGGCTTATGCGGACGCAATTTTGGCGGCGTCACAGGTGCACGAGGGGTGGGCCTGGTTAAATTATGACGAGGAATTCAGGGATATGATGGAGGAAAACAGCCGGTTGTCGTGGGGGACGAAAGACATTAATCTGTGGCTCACCCAGATGTCTGCTAAGAGCAGGGCAGGGGGCGTAGGGGCAGGGGTGGGCAAAGTGGGGGTCACTGCTCTCCCGGCCAGTTTGCGGTCCTTTTGGGCGCCAGGGCCAGCTGCTGCTCAGTCACGAGGGGGTGCGATGGGGGGAGACGTTTGTTGGCATTTCAATAAGTCGTCGTGCCCCTTCCCCGACTGCAAGTTTAAACATGCCTGTTCATTGTGTGGAGGTGGTCATGCCGCCACGAAGTGTATGCTGTACTGTGGCTGCTGCTGATCAGCAGAGGTTGCCACAACAAAGCCCGGTCCCCTCCCAGGCCTCCTGGGGCCCCCTCATTATGTCAAAGTTGCTGCTGCAGCTGCGGATTTGCTCATCCACAGAACAAACAAAGGTAATATCACCAGCTTCCCCCCCTTCAGTATCTACCCCCCCAGACCTCTCCCAAACCTTTTGAGAACATGTCCATGGCAGAATTGGTGCACCCCTCCCCCCAGTTGCTAGTAAAGTCCTGGCTACCCAGTCAAGAAAGTAGACTCCCCTCCCCTCCCAACCCTTCAGTCCCAGCTAGCCAGTCGGGCAAGGGCCTCAAGCCCCATCCAACCCTCCCTAAAGGCCTTATCTTTACTGTTCCTGGTTGTCTAGCAGCAACAGAGGCAGGAGCAGTTTCCCCATGCTCCTGCTCCCTTTTCTGGCATATTTCAAAATGCACCAGCCTTGCAGTGCTGCCCCCTAGTGATAAGGAGTCAACATAATCTCTAGAGGATAGAGTAGCAGACTTGGAGGAGCTGAGGCACACAAGAGGTCTATAGAGGAGACCTACAAGGACATAGTAAAGAAGTTCCATCTCCAGTCTAGCAGTCTTGGAGGAGAGAGGTCATCTGGAAGGCGAGCATAACTTTGGTATGGCAAGAAGTGCCCTCAAGGGGATTCAATATCCTCTTATACCGAGGATATGTCTTCAGGGGCTTCTGCCCAAGATGGAAGCATTAGGACAGCCGTCTTAATTGGGTGATTCCATCATTAGGCATTTAGAAAGCTGGGTAGCTGATGGGCAAGAGGTTCACCTGGTCACTTGCCAGCCTGGTGCGAAGGTGGCAGACCTCACTCATAACCTAGATAGAATATTAGGCAGTGCTGGAGAGGAACTGGCTGTCCTGGTATATGCTGGTCAGGCACAAAGAGAACAAGAGACTCTTGCAGTACCAGAACAGCAAAACACAAGAGGCAAGCGTGGAGGATGAACACTGGTGCTTTATTGATCCCCAACGCGTTTCGGCGGATGCCTTCCTCGGGGGAAGAAAGTACTTCAAGCATATAAAACAAAACACATTAAAAACATAATGACATAAAGAATGAATCAAAACGGGCACATAATAAACAAACAAATACAACATGTAACCATAATATATCAATAAAACTATAACATGTTAATAAAACCACGAATAAACGTGCCAAAAGAGGAATAAATACATGTTAAAATCAATACATACACATAATTGAAAATCATGTGAATAAATTAATAAAACATATAGAATATATAAAATATATAAAATAGACGCAGGGCAGAGTGAAGTCACAATGTATGTAAAAGTCAATGTGCAAACATGTACTAAAACATATTACTCACATCCAAGCACTATGGGTACAATAGTTTTATTGATATATTATGGTTACATGTTGTATTTGTTTGTTTATTATGTGCCCGTTTTGATTCATTCTTTATGTCACTATGTTTTAAATGTGTTTTGTTTTATATGCTTGAAGTACTTTCTCCCCCCGAGGAAGGCATCTGCCGAAACGCGTTGGGGATCAATAAAGCACCAGTGTTCATCCTCCACTCTTGCCTCTTGTGTTTTGCTGTGCTGGTATATGCTGGTACCATTGACATAGGAAAATGAGGAAGGGAGGTTTTGAAAGCCCAATTTAGGTGTGAATTAATAGGGAGACAAAGGTGAACCGGTTGATATAGTGTATCTGGATTTACAGAAGGCCTGTGATAAGGTCCCTCATGAGAGACACTTGGCAAAATTAAAAAGTCATGGGATTGGAGGCAGTGTAGTATTGTGGATCAGAAACTGATTAAAAGACAGAAGGCAGAGAGTAGGGCTAAATGACCAATTTTCTCAATGAAGAAAAGTAAATAGTGGAGTACCACAGGAATCTGTGCTGGGCCTGCTGCTTTTTAACATATTCATAAATGATCTGGAAATGGGAACAACGAGTGTGGTGATCAAATTTGCAGATGACACAAAATTATTCAAAGTTGTTAAAACCCAAGAGGATTGTGAAAAATTGCAAGAGGACCTTGATAAATTGGAAAACTGGTCATTCAAATGGCAAATGAAATTCAATGTAGACAAGTGCAAAGTTATGCACCTAGGAAAGAACAACCCAAATTTGGTTACATGATGCAAGATACCATCTTAGAAACCACCACCCAGGAAAACAATTTAGGCATCATCGTGGATAATATGTTGAAAACCTCTGCTGAGTGTGCAGCAGCGGCCAGGAAAGCAAATAGAATGCTAGGAATCAGAAAGAAAGGAATCAAGAATAAAACCAAGGACATTATAATGCCTCTGTATCGTGCTATAGTTCGATCGCACCGTGAATATTATGTGCAATTCTGGTCACCGTATCTTAAAAAAGGATATAGCGGAATTAGAAAATGTATAGAGAAGAGCCACCAAAATGGTAAAGGGAATGGAAGGATACCCCTATGAGGAAAGGCTTAACAGGTTAGGGCTCTTCAACTTGGAAAAGAGAAGACTGAGGAGAGGTATGATAGACATCTATAAACTAATGATTAGAGTGGAATTGGTTAAAGTAGATCGGTTGTTTACGCCATCAAAAAGTGGAAAGACTAGACAACATACAATAAAGCTACAATGTAACACATTTAAGACTAATAAGATAAAACATTTTTTTTACTCAACATGTAATCAAACTTTGGAATTCGTTACCGGAGGATGTAGTAAAAGCTGTTAGTTTAGCTGGGTTTAAAAAAGGTTTGGACAAGTACTCGGAGGAAAAGTCATAAACCATTATTAAAGAGGACCTGGGAAATGCACAACTTGCCCCAATACAAGCATTGTGGAACCTCTGTGTCTTTTTGGGAACCTGCCAGGTATTTGTAACCTGCATTGGCCATTGTTGGAAACAAGATACTGGGCTTGATGGACCTTGGTCTGACCCAGTATGCATTTTGGCATTTCTTATGTTCTTAAGTTGAAATCCAGGACCTCCAGGCAGCATTCCCAGAAATGCTTCCTGTTCTATGTGCAGGACTCAAAAGACAGGCAGAGCTCTCAATGCACGGATAAGATGATGATGCAAGGAGGAAGGTTTTAGATTTGTTAGGAAATGGGTTACATTCTGGGGAAGAGGGAGCCCATTCCACAAAGGTGGCTTCACTTTAATCGGCATGGTATTATAAAAAAATAGAAGAGACTATTTTGGGCAGCAGAGACAAGTGATGAATATATGGCAGTTGACGACTTGGTTACCATTGCTCTGACACAATGTTGTTGATGTCTCTGCTTAGCCCTTTCTAATATTTTCTTGATTCTATAGCCATTTAGCACTCTTTTATTGAAGGCATTTTTTTAAAAAATGGCTGTTCCTGTACCTTTTGCCAAATACATGCAGTTTTCCTGCAGCCTTTTGTAAAACATACTGCAAATGTGCTGTAAAAAATTGTGAACCTCCCAACTTGAATGTCCCTTTCCCAACCTAAATGACCTATACAAAATTAGCATCTACAGATGATTGATGTTTCAATAGTTTAGTTTATCAAGCTTGATATTTCTTATGATTTATTTTATCTATGACTTTGTGAGGTATGGTTTTTAGACCAGCAACTTGCAAAATTAAAGAAAGAAGCCTAAAGGCACATGTGTGCAAACTTCAAAGAGAGCTATCTGATGCTGAGCTGCCTGCTAGGAATTTTAGAGTCATAGAAAACACTAGGCTGTTTGAGCAATAGTGAGCAATTCCGAATGACATCAGAGTTGGATGAATTGTTGATTTCAATGCCAGCAAACAGCAGGAGCAGAGGAACAATGAACTTAACCAAGTGTAAAAAATTCTTTAAAAGTTTTTAATGTCAATATTCAGAATCAGTCCTTTCCAACAGCAGCAGCTAAGGATAAGTACAGTGTGTTCATCAACAGCGATTAGACATGAGTCTAGTACGTTCATCCACTCAGATGATCACCTGATATGTTTCAGCACATATTTTATTTATTTATTTATTTAACAGTTTTTATATACCGCACTATTCATCATCAGTGCAGTTTACATTAAACAGCATATACCTATCAATATAAAACTGACGTAGGTTTACAGATAACAGGGAAAATAAACCGGCTATGAACAGGGGAGAACTATATACAATTAGACAGGTAACATCATGGATTGGTATTTACAGAGATGCAGCACTTTCCACATTTTAATACCTTTGTTCTGGTTGTTGCTATGAGGAAGGCAGTTAATTGTGTCAGGCGGAAGGAAATTCTACGGTATGTATGGAAGATTGAAGTGCCAAGTGAATAAATAGTGCTTAATGCCTGTGTCAGGGGCCAATACACAATTTCTTGACCACTAGACTACTGGAAAAGAAACCACTTTTATAAGGAAAAGCACAGGAATCAGAAAAAAGCAAAAGACAATGGGTCCGATATTCAGCACCAGTGCTAAAGTAGCTAGCCACCGACTCTGAACTTTAAACTCTGGTATTGAATATCCGGGTTGCTTGGATTGCTGCTTAGCTAACCAGGCAGTGGCGATATTCAGCCTCTGCCCAGTTAGCTTCTGCAGCAAAAATTAGGCCATTGTTTCCTGTGCCTGACTTTGCTGTGTGCCGCTAACCAGACGGTGGCTCAATATTGCTGCTGTCCGGTTAACGAAGATGCCACCTCGGAGCACTCTCGGCACACACTATGTTAGTATCACTGAATATCGCACAGAGCTGCAAACCATGTAGATGCCTTTAAATACGCCCTCCCTCAGATATATAAAGAGAGAAACAAAACAAATAAAACAAACATAGAAAAAGAAGGAACCTGAAAAAAACTGAACAAAGGAAAAAAGAAAGAATTTAAAAAAGATAATAAGTGCAGACTACCTTCCCTTATTTTTGCTTGTTGACTCAGTTAATGAGTATTCAGTTGTCTCCCTCATTGAGGTCATTAATCTGACCGCTAGCTATAAGAAAATATTGACCAAAAATATTGCTGATTTTGATCTATAGTCCTTGTATCCCTCCAGAAAGCTCTGATGGGTCATATTTCATTGAAACATAGAAACACGATGGCAGATAAAGACCATATGGCCTATCCAGTCTGCCCTTCTTTGCCAACTACTAAGCTCTACAATCCTTTTTTTTTTCCTTTAGAGATCTACTGTGTTTGTCCCATGCTTTCTTGAATTCAGAAATGGTCTTTGTCTCTATTACTTCCACTGGGAGACCATTCTTTTCTACCCATCTACCACTCTTTCCGTAAAAAAATATTTCTGCAAATTACTCCAGAGTCTATTACCTTTCACCTTCATCCTGTGCCCCTTCGTTGCAGAGCTTTCTTTCAATTAAAAAAGTGCAAATTACTCCAGAGTCTATTTATTACCTTTCACCTTCATCCTATGCCCCTTCGTTGCAGAGCTTTCTTTCAATTAAAAAAAAAGAGGCTCTCCTCATCATTTATGCCACATCGGTATTTCAACGTCTCTATGATACAATATCTCCCCATCCCTTTCTTCCAAAGTATACATATTGAGATGTTTAAGTCTGTCCTCATATGTCTTCTAATGAAGCCCACTGACCATTTTGATAGCCACCCTCTGCACCAATTCCATCCTGTTTATATCCTTTTGAAGGTGTGGTCTCCAGAACTGCACACAGTACTCCAAATAAGGTCTCAAAAACTTATGCTGAAGCACTATCATTGCCTTCTTCCAGCTGGCCATTCCCTGTGCCTCCAAGCATCCTTCTGGCTTTTGCCATTGCCTTTTCTACCAGTTTAGCCACCTTAAGATCATCAGAAACAGTCACCCTTAGATCCTGCTTTTCTTCCGTGGACAGAAGTACTTCACCCCTAAATTGTACCTCTTCCTTGGATTTTTGCAGCACAAATGGAGGACTTTGCATTTTTTAGCATTAAACCTCTGTTGCCAAATTCTCGACCATAACTCTGGCTTTGCTAGATCCCTCCTCATGTTATCTACATCTTCCTGGGTGTCTACTCTTTTGAAAATTTTGGTATCAACTGCAAAGAGAGAAACTTTACCTGATGACCCTTCTGCAATATCACTTACAAAAATGTTATTGTACCAAGGACAGATTCCTGCGGAATACCACAGGTAACATCCTTCTCAGAGTAAGCTCTATTTACCTGTAAGCTTTGTCATCTCCCACTCAACTGATTTCTAACCCAATCAGTCACTTTAGGCTCCAATTCTAGGGTGCTCAGTTTAGTTATGTCACCAATGCAAAACAATGTCAAAAGCTTTACTGAAATCTAAGTACACCATATCTAAAACTCTCCCTATGTCCAACTCCACGTTTACTGCTACTACTGATCATTTGTATAGTGCTACAAGGAGTATGCAGCGCTGTATAGACATATATAAAAGACTGTCCCTGCTCATCAGAGCTTACAATCTCGTCAAGACAGACAACACAACAGCTGAGAACAAGCAGGGCCAGCCCATCCATTGTGCGAGAATGTTGTTTGCAGAGGGCCCCACGCTTCAGGGGACCCCGTGCCAACAACATTCCGCACATGCTGTTTGGCTCCTGGCAACGCTGGCTTCAGAAGGAGCCGAGGAGGCCTGAGGCCATGGCTCACCTCTGTACAGCTTCACTTCGGCAGCTGTGTTCTAGTGTAGGCTGTTGGCACGTGGTAGGTTAAAGGGCATTTCCTGTTTCCCGGCACTCAGCATGCCAGCAGCCTATACTAGAACATAGCTGCCAAAGTGAAGAAAAATGGCGCTCTTCACTTCGGTGGCTGTACAGAGGTGAGCTGGGTCCTCTCTGGCTCCCTCTAAAGCCAGTTGGACAGCGGCGGGGCTCTTCGGGGGGGCGGTGGGGGCTAGTATTGGAAATGGGCTGATGGGGAGCTTGAACTGGAACTGGGCTGATGGGGGGCTAGGATAGGACTGGAAATGGCTGATGGGGGGGCTAGGATTGGAAATTGGCTGATGGGGGTGGGCTAGGATTGGAAATTGATTGATGGAGAACTAGGATAGGAATGGAAATGGGCTGATGGGGGGGCTAGGACTGGAATGGGCAGATGCAGGGGGATGGGAGAATGGGACTAGAAGGGAGCGGATGCTGGGCAGGGCTGGGACTAGAAGGGAGCTGATGTTGGGGGAGGACTAGAAGGGGATGGAGCTGGGGGGGTGAGGATGGAGAGGGGAAAAGATATTTTGTGTGGGAGGGAAGAAAAAACGATTGGCTGGATACTGGGAGAGCAAGTGGGGATTGAGAATGGAAGGGTGAAATTTGAGTGGATGAAAAAGGAATAAAGAAAGAAATGGAGGAAAGAGCAAAAAGGGGAAAGATCAGTATGTTAAAACAGATGTAGAGAAAGAATGGAAAAAACCTGTAAGAGAGAAGAAAGGACAAATAGACAGCAGACAATGGAGAGTTAGCCGAAGACACGAAAAAACCCGAAGAAAGTGACTGGAGCAATTGCAACTGAAAAATAAAATGCCCAAACGACAAAAAGGTAGAAAAATACTTTTTTATTTTGAATTTATTAACTGGAATATGTCAGCTCTGGGAAATGTGCATTGTTAACATCTTTGCGTTCTGTTTAGTACAAGAGGAAGTTTATAGTTTTATTTCTCCAATGTTGTTGTACATTCCAAGTTCGGCTTTTGGGAATCCCTGTTTAATTATTGTCTTCCTATTTCTAAATTGTGATCCCTTGTTCTTTGTTTGGTGACGGCATAAGTTCTGCATGTGTAACCGAGCTGAGGTATTCTGTTTATGTAGTTTCTATTTGATAGTGCCACTTGTTCTCTCTCCCCAGTAGATGTATTGGTATTCTCTGAGATGTATTGGTTTAATATTTGCAGTGTTGCCTTTTGATAGGTAGGGTATGGTGCTTTGTGAGTCCTGGTAGTGTTGTTATGATAGGGTGGGCTTGTTATGGGTTCTAAATAGGCAGTATTTATAGTACTTCCTAATGTGCCTGGTGGTTGGCATTGGAGTATAGTAATGAAAAAATCAGGTAGTCTTTCTTTATCCAGACACTTATTAAGAGGCATGTTTACTAAAAGTTAGTGCACGTTAACGTTACGCAAATATTTATGTAAATGATACCAATTATGAAAATGAGGCCCCACAATGAGTCTCCACACATAGCCCCTCACCCCCCTTGTGCCGTCCCTGAGAACAAGGAAACATCTAGGTGAATGGTAAGAAAACACAGAGGCTCATTCTAAAAGGTTTAGTTGTGGTTTGCACATCTGTAGACATGCACGTGGATGTCCATGTCTCTGTAACCATTCCACAAATGCCATTCGCAGATGTCTCCAGTACAGGGACATTCAAGTAGACACAGGGGTGTGGCAGAAGCGTTTCTTGAGAGAGGTAATGGACTTACACGTCCCCGTTCAATCCCAGAAGCAGCACAGCCCACTGCAGGCATGTGCATGTTTATTCGTGCTCCAGGCACGAATAGGCATCAGGAAAGTGTTTGCTTTTACCTTAAAACATCCAGACAGTGCAGAGAACATGGAGAATTATGTGACTAGCTTTGGATTACAAAGTCCCACACGGGAATTTGAAACCTGGCCACTCAACACTTAAGCCATTACTCTGAACCATTAGGCTATTAGACATCTTGGTTCTGAAATGCTCTCCTGGGAACATCTATATAGACATTTGACACATGTGCATATTGGGCATGTCCATGTTTCTGGAATTGTGCCTGAACTTGCACATGCCTGCCTTTCTTTTCAGATGTTCGGGCTTTGACGTCCCAGATTGCACTTGGGTGTCCCATTTGAAATGTGCCTCTTTGTGCCAGAGCAGAGTGGAGGAGTAGCCTAATGGTTAGAGTACTGGCTTGGGCCTGAGGCAACCAAAGTTTGATTCCCACTAGTACTCCTTGTGACCTTGGGAATGTCACTTAACCCTCCATTGCCTCAGAAAGATCCTATTTATTGTAAACTGCTTTGACTAAAGTGGTATAAAGAAACCTGTTAAATAATTAGAAGACTAAGCAGATCAGGATCCAAAAGCAGCCTCAAAGAGGTGAGTTTTCAGCCTGGATTTGAAATGGGACAGAGATGAAGCATGATGTACAGATTCAGATAGTTTGTTCCAAGCATAAGAAGCAGCAAGGTGGAAGGATCGAAGTCTGGAGTTAGAAGTAGAAGAGAAGAGCACAGATAGAAGCAATCTGCTAGAAGAACAGAGTTCCTGAGGAGGGGTGTAGGGAGAGATAGGAGAGGAAAGGTAGTGAGGAGCAGCAGAATGAATGCACTTAAAAGTCAGTAGGAGAAGTCTGAACTGAATATGGAGCCAATGAAGCAACTTGGGAAAAGGGGTTATAAGAGCATATCAAGGCTGGCAGGAGATTAGCCATGCAGCTGAGTTTTGAACAGATTGAAGGGGAGAGAGGTGATTCAGAGGGAGACAAGCAAGGAGGAGGTTGCTGTAGTCTGGATGGGAAGTGACTAAAGAGTGGATAAGTGTCTTAGTAGTGTGTTCAGAAAGGAGGTGGCAAATTTTGCTGATGTTGTGGAGAAAGAAATGAGAGGTTTTAGCTATCAGTTGGATGTGTGTGGAAAGGGATAGTGAGGAGTCAAAGACGACTCCAAGGTTGCAAGCTGAGGAAACAGGGAGGAGTAGAGCACTATCCAGAGAGACTGAGAAAGGAGAAAGGGGGAGGTGGATTTAGGGGGAAAAATAAGAAGTTCTGTTTTGGCCATGTTCAATTTCAAATGGCAATGAGACATCCAGGCAGCAATGTCAGATAGGCAGGCAGAGATCCAAGCCTGGATTGCCAGAGAGATTTCAGAAGCAGAGAAGTAGATCTGGGAGTCATTAGCGTAAAGATTGTACTGAAAACTGTGGGAGAAGATGAGTTCACCAAGGGACTGGGTATAGAGAGAAAAGGAGTGGATCCAAGACAGATCCTTGGGGTGCACAAACTGAAAGCAGGACAGCAGTAGAAGAAGATCCACCAGAACACACACTGAAAGTGCAGTTGGAGAGATAAGACAAGAACCAGGATAGCACAGATCCCTTAAAACCAAGCAAAGATATGGTATTGAAGGTGGTGGTCAATAGTGTCAAAAGCAGCAGAAAGGTCAAGAAGGATGAGGACTGAGTAAAGGCCCTTGGATTTTTTCAGGAACAGGTCGCTATAGATTTTCACAAGAGTTGTATCAGTAGAATGTAAAGGATGAAAGCCAGATTGCAATGGATTCAGAAGGGCTTGAGAGGAAAGAAAATTAAGGCCATGGTGTTGAACCGCACGTTCAAGTAGTTCAGAAACAAAGGGGAAGAGGGAGATGGGTCGATAATTAGAAAACAAGTAGGGTCTAATGAGGTTTTCTTGAGGAGAGGTATAACCACAGCATGCTTGAAGGCTGCAGGAACAGTTGCAGTGGAAAGCGATAGGTTGAGAATATGAGAGATAGAAGGGGTGATAGTGGAGGAGATGGAGTTTAGGAGACAGGTAGGAATAGGATCAGTGGAGCAGGTAGTGAGTTTGGAGGAGGAAAGAAGATGAGTGGTTTTCTCCTCAGAGATCATAGAAAAGGAAGAAAGGACAGGAGAGTTTGAGGGGAAGAGTGGAAGTGAAGAGGTGGTAAAGGTGATGGAGCTACCTCGTGGGGAATTTGAGTGTAATCTTGTGGACTTTGTCATGGAAATAGTCAGTCAAAGTTTGGGCAGAAAGGGAAGAAGGGTTCAGGGGAGGTGGCACCTTGAGGAGAGAGTTGTAAAGAGACACCGAGGGTCAGAGGCAAGAGAGTTAGTCAGGTGGACATAATAGTCTTGTTTGGCAAGTGCTATGGCAGACTGGAAAGAGGCAAGCATGAATATGAAGTGTAGAAAGTCCACAAGGGTGTGGGATTTGAGCTAAATGCACTCAGCTGAATGGGCACAGGAACATGGGTAGCGATTAAAGGACAGCCAGGGCTGAGGTACAGTACGCCTCATACCTGTGGCATGCTAGGAGCAAGAGCATCCAGAGCAGAGGAGAGTGTAGTGTTATAGAAAGCTACTGCCTCATCAACAGGCTCAGCTGACATAGTGGAAGAAAAGGTGATGAGACAGTAGTGGAGAGAGCTGATGGGTCGATAGCATGAAGATTTCTAAAGAAGCTGGAGGAGACTGGGTGAGATTGAGGTGGTGGGTGATGAAGAGTAAAGCTTAGAAGGTGATGGTTAGATATGGGAAGAACTGATGTATAGACGTTTGAGGGCAAGCAATTAGAGAAGACAAAGTTGAGGCAGTTCTGGTAAGTGGGGGCAGTAGGGCAAAGCTGGAGGTTGAATGAGGAGGCAAGGGAAAGGAGCATAAGGGTCAGAGGGGTTATCAATATGAATGTTAAAATTCCCAAGAATAAGGGAGAGGGAAGATGAATCCAGAAAGAAGGAAAGCTATGAGTCAAAGTCAGTAAGAAAGGTAGAGGATGAACTTGTCAGGGGGTCGAGAAATAACTGCTATCTGGAGAGGTAGTGGAGTAAAAAAAGTGAATGGAGTAGACTTCAAAGGAGGGAAAAGAGTGAGACTGAGGCAGCAGGAGGGGTTGAAATTGGCAGGAAGGAGAGAGTAGAAGCCCAACACCACCACCATGGCCAGTGGGATGAAGCATGTGGGAGAATTTATAGCTGCCAGGGCAAGTTAGCTCAAACCAGAGGGCCAGGGATTCAAATCCCACTAGGGGACAGCAACTTTGGGCTGGAAGGACTGGGGTTTTTAGTGCCACAGGTGCTCTTTGTGGCCTTGGGCAAGTCACTTAACCATCCATTGCCTTGGAAGAAAGGCCTGGCAATCTACTGCTGGTCACACTGCCATGAAAACCCAGGAGCTTCTGGGTCAGCATTGACTCAAAGGCTCACATTGCAAATAAATAAATGACAGAGAGCAGCAACTGATGCTGAGCCTTCTGGAAGGAACCAGATCTCAATTAGAGAGCATTAGAAACAAAGAGATCATGAGTGAAGGCAAGCTTATTTAAAATGGAGTGTGCATTCCACACGGTGCATGAGAAAGGGGGGGGGGGGAGAAAGAGAGGGATACAAACAAGATTCAGGCAGTTGCATGAGGATCTGTCTGGGAGTTTAAGAAAAATATAGAGGTGCCAGGGTTAGGATTGATATCTCTAGATGAATGAAGGAGAAGGTGCAGGGCAGAGAGGAGATGTCACAGTGGAAACGAGGGTGAGGTTCTTTCAGAGAGAGAGGCAAAGGATGAATGAGAGGAAGAAAAAGGTGAAACTCAAGAGCTGATGATAGGGTAGATGACAAGATGGTGGGAGAAGTGAGGATAGTAAAGAGGGCATGATAAGGAGGGGGGCTTTGAAACTGTTGGTATGAGGGGAGAAGATTAGGGAGTGTCAACAGTAGGAAGAGAAAGTGATGAAGAGCCATAAGAAAGATGGAGAGGAGAGCAGAAGTTAGAATATATGAAGATAGATAGGAGAGAGATCTGAGGGGATTAGGAAGCATCTGTGAGTAATAGTGGTAATGAGCACAGGACTATAAGAGATCGTTAGCCAGGGGGTTAATGGACTGTTGGGTGGGTGGGAGGGATAATAAGGCAGAGGAGGAGCAAGAGACAGACAGATGAAGATTGTGTTATATAAACAATATTACAGAAAATACAGATAAGGTAAAAAGTGCATTAACAATGATAAAATAAATATATAGAGGAACATTCTAATCTGGCCGTCCAGTCCCCTGTGCAGCTGATCAGAACTGGGATGCCCAGAGGTAGACCAAATTCTGATCCCTCATGGGCTAGACATGCCTGTGGGATCAGAATTGGGTCTCCAGCCTGAACATGCAGGTTGAGACCTGATTCTGATTGGCCTGCACACCCAGTCACATACCCGGCTACCTCAGTCAGGCTCCTGAATGGAGCCGCAGTACCATGGTGTTCTGTCACTATGGCACTGCAGCTCCATTCAAGACCCACGAATGCCGGCTGCTGCCGATTTCCTTCTTTTTCCACAGCCAGACCCTCTATCCAGCCTCCCATGGCTAGGATCCGGCTGTGGGGAACTTACTTCACCCCCCTATCTCTCTTTTCAGGCCTGGTAGCATGATCCCCCAATGTCCAGGAGGACTTATTCCACCTCTGCGGTGGAATAGGTCCCCCGTCTAAGTTCATGGCCCCGGACATACAGGGCCGATCTCTGAATCGGCCCTGTATGTCCAGGGTTGTGGCCTACCCATGCCCCACCGTTGGTCCACCTCCAGAATGTCCTCTCCATCCCTGTCTAGGCCTCCCCGTACAAACGCGCTGTTTGTATTTATTTATTTATTTATTTACATTCTCTTATATACCGCACTATTCGGCATCAGCGCGGTTTACATGGAACAAAATGCTCAGTACAAATAACATGTATGAGTTTACAGATAACAGGGAACAAAAAACTTGGATAACAGGGGTAACTATTTACAAAACTTACTACATGGAAACAAAATCAAAGAGGATGCATAGAAAACACAATCCACGTCATGGGTTTGAGTTTCAACTTGGTGTGTTGTTGGTATGCTATAAGTTTGTCTGGGAATGTGGATGGTATGGGGGTATCTTGGAGCTCTAAGGGATGCAGTTGGGCTCAATAAGGTACTTGTTGAAGAGGTGATCTTTGAGGGCTTTCCTGAACTGTGGTAGATTCTTAATAGCCCGGATATCATGGGGTAATGAATTCCAGTATCTTGGGGCACTGAGACTGAAAGCCCTGTTGGCTGTCGATTTAGTGCAAACAGTAAGTGCCTTCGGTACGGTTAGGGAGTTTATAGCCGTGGATCTTCTTACTCTATTTGGTGATGTGGCATGGATGAGGGGGGTTAAGGATGTGGATGAGAGATTGTGAACAGCTTTAAAAGTGATTATCAAGATCTTGAAAACTATTCTAGCCTGGATGGGTAGCCAATGCAACTGTATTAGCAGAGGCATCACGTGGTCGCTCCTGGAGGCTCCATGGAGGATTCTTGTATGGGGGAGGCTTTAGCTGGGGCCAGCAGGGGAGCAAATAGCGGGGATGGATGTCCAAAAGGGACGTACATCCCCACAATTTGCTTTTCGGAATGACCCCCATTCTGTTTATCTCAATAGAGGCAGACAGATAGGCTCAAGACTCACAGAACAAACAGTTCAGTGTCTGACCCAAGCCAAGAGTTGGGAGCAAAGGCTTATAATGGGGGTGCAAACAGCAACAGAGGGCTCAGCACACATGGACAAGGAAGAAAAAGCAATGCCTCAGTAGGGGGGAGGGGTTAGTCACTCCACCCTCTGCACACAATCAGGTAGATAGAGACAAGCACAGGAAAATTTAAAACTCAGAGAAAACGGCAGAGACAGTTAGAATGTGGTTGAAAATTAGAATGTTAACTTAGCCTCACAAAACAAAGACCAGGTAGTAGAAAGACAAAAGTACAGTAAACAAGTGACAGACAGCTGAAGATAGGAGGGAGCTGAACAACATTAAAAATAAATACAGATAGCTATCTGGTCACCCAGTCAAAGAAATTAATGAGATTAGTCTGACAAGACCTGCCTCTAGTAAAACCATGCTGCCTCGGATCTTACAATCCATTGGATTCCAGAAACCTCACTATCCTCTGCTTTAGCAGCATTTCCATTAGTTTACCCACCATGGAGGTCAGACAAACTGTCCTGTAGTTCTCAACCTCATCTATACTTCTGCTTTTGAGAAAAGGGACTACATGCGCCCTTCTTTAGTCTTCTGGGACCACTCCAGACTCTAAAGAAGCAATAGCAAAATCTGTTATCTTTGTCAACAAGCTAATTGGTGTGTTGCCCTATATAGCAAGATTATTCACATGAGGGAGTAGGAGCGGGGCTGGGAAGGGAGAGTTCTAAGCCCACATCTTCAGGGCAGCCATTGGAGGCTTCAAAGCAGGAGGCAGTCCGACATCAGTAAGCTTCACCTCCAGAGGAGGCATCATCACTCCTCTCGCACTATTTACTAGCTCTACTTCCTAGGCGGGTCCTTGCCTTGCTGGGCCCTCGCCTAAGGGGCACACCAAATGGCCCTTAGATGTAGCCCTTGGAGTTGACCGCAGGAGTGACTGTAGAAGCAACCACCATGCACTCTGAGTTTACACAATACGTAAGGAACCCTTTTTACTGAGGCAGCCATGAGGCTCTTATCAGCCTGACCCTTCCCCCGCAAGCCATGAGGTAATCAGCCTGCTAAGAGAAAGGCATTGAGATTTCAGTAGGCACCCTTCCCCCCACTCCAGGTCTGAGCACAGTATCCCCTAGCCCAGAAACCAACAGACCAGAGCATACCGGTTTGGACAGGTCACCCAGGTACCTTCCCCAGGGGCTGCTGATTGGTGGACAGGAAATACCTGTGGCAAATGGGATTGTAGAATGAGTTTAAAACTGTACTGTATATAAGGCATTGTAGGCCGTCCCTCGGGGCTCAGACCTTTTTGTTGGAGGGTACCGGCTCTCTGTCTGATCCTGTGTGCACATTAAAGATCCTGTTTGCATTCCAGCCTGTCTGTGAGTTTTCCTTCTGTGGGTGAGTGATTGAATAAGAGCTTTTCACAGCGCTTGCTATTACATTTTGGTGCATCGGCCTGGGAAAATTTAAAAGAAAAGCCTCTCTCATCACACCCACGGTGGTAAGACTACTGCTTTTTGCAGGATCAGGGCCTCCACCGGTCAGGGACCGACCCCTCCAGGTGATCAACGATCCTTGGCGCCACGGGGCCCCTTTGTGCTCCGAAGGACCCTTTGACTTGTCTGGACAGCCGGTCCCTGCGGCTGAATCCCCGATTGAAAACCGGCTGGATAGACTGGCATCCAAACTACCTGTCTGATCAGAGCTCTGGTGAGTACTGCTACTTTCTGTACTCCGTCTGTAATTCCTAGTAAATTCTAGGAACCTGTAGCGGCCCGATCACCCGCACGAACGGTCCTAGTAGGGACCCCGGGGGGGGGGGTTTTCTGAAGCCATCGTTCGTCCAGTATATCAGAGTCCTTTTTGTGGACCAGTAAGATAACTGCAGTATGAGAAATCAGAGTCCTTTTTGTGGACCAGTAAGATAACTGCAGTAAAAGGTATTTAAAGTGCAGCGCTGCCACAGATATTGAAGAAACAAATTGCCTAAAAGTAACCAAAATATAGCACTTGATAAGTTAAACATACCTGAGATGGGGAATGGATCGCTGCTTCTCTTCTTTCCTTTCTGCTTGTGGGGAGTTTTCTGGGGGGTGACTGCAAGGAGAGTTCTCCATGTGCTCCGATGTTAATTTGTGCTGTCTCCATGCTTCCCTTGTGCCCCGATGTGAATTTCTGTCTCCCCATGCTGCCCGATGTGAATTTCTGTCTTCCCCATGCTGCCCGATGTGAATTTCTGTCTCCCCATGCTGCCCGATGTGAATTTCTGTCTTCCCCATGCTGCCCGATGTGAATTTCTGTCTCCCCATGCTGCCCGATGTGAATTTCTGTCTCCCCATGCTGCCCGATGTGAATTTCTGTCTTCCCCATGCTGCCCGATGTGAGTTTCTGTCTCCCCATGCTGCCCGATGTGAGTTTCTGTCTCCCCATGCTGCCCGATGTGAATTTCTGTCTCCCCATGCTGCCCGATGTGGATTTCTGTCTCCCCATGCTGCCTGATGTGAGTTTCTGTCTTCCCCATGCTGCCCGATGTGAATTTCTGTCTTCCCCATGCTGCCCGATGTGAATTTCTGTCTCCCCATGCTGCCTGATGTGAGTTTCTGTCTTCCCCATGCTGCCCGATGTGAATTTCTGTCTTCCCCATGCTGCCCGATGTGAATTTCTGTCTCCCCATGCTGCCCGATGTGAATTTCTGTCTTCCCCGTGCTGCCCGATGTGAATTTCTGTCTCCCCCATGCTGCCCGATGTGAATTTCTGTCTTCCCCATGCTGCCCGATGTGAATTTCTGTCTTCCCCATGCTGCCCGATGTGAATTTCTGTCTCCCCCATGCTGCCCGATGTGAGCTTCTGTCTCCCCATGCTGCCCGGTGTGAATTTCTGTCTCCCCATGCTGCCCGATGTGGGTTTCTGTCTCCCCATGCTGCTCGATGTGAATTTCTGTCTTCCCCATGCTGCCCGATGTGAGTTTCTGTCTCCCCATGCTGCCCGATGTGAATTTCTGTCTCCCCATGCTGCCCGATGTGAATTTCTGTCTTCCCCATGCTGCCGCTGTGTTTCCCGCTCCTGATCTGTGCTCGCCCATGCTGCCGCTGTGGTTCCCGCTCCTGATATGTGCTTCCCCATGCTGATTTATGCTGCCCCGATGTCTATCCCTGTTTTTCCCTTTGGACCCAGAGTCAGCAAAAACAGAGCCATTGAAGGAGAAGCCTGGTTGTCCATTGCTTTCCTTCTTTCCTCATCTGTGAGTGGAGGGTGAGCCGGTGTGGAAGAGCACGGTGGGGTGGCAGCCATCTTGGGAACACCGCGTGTGCGAATTCCCCTGCACCCAGGAGCAGCTGAATCGTTGTCGGGACGCACGTGGAGGCGGCCATCTTGAAAAGACCACGTGTAAGCTACACTGCAATATACTTAAAGCGATTCTGGAGCTCCATCTAGTGGACATTAGCTGTATTTACTACTATTCCTCATGGTTAGTGACTCTGGAGCTCCATCTGGTGGATATTTTTAACTCTTATCTAAATCAAATCTGAGTGTATATATTTTGTAAATTGCCAAGACCTATATTGTAAAAATTCTGTGTTTTCTTTTTTCCTTTCTCCCCTCCTGAATTAAGACTAGATAGGGTCCGTATTGTAAATTGTATTATTTTTCCTGAATTTAGACTAAATAGGGTCTGTATTGTAAATTGTATTATTTTTTCTTATTGAAAATTGCATTTTTCCTGAATTGAGATTGGGTTAAGAGATCTGATCCACATTGCATACTGTATTTAGTTATTGAACTAGAAGTAGAGCATGGGGTTAGGAAAGTCAAAAGAAAAAACGCCCCTACAGTGCATGCTTCTCAATTTTAAATCTGGGTTTGGAGAGGATTACGGGGTACCTCTCTCCGCCTCCAGATTATCCTTTTTGTGTGAGAGGGAATGGCCAGCCTTAGTTAAGTTATGGCCTCCCCAGGGGTCCACTGACCTGTCCACTGTGTCTTTGCTCCATCAAATTGTTGAAAAAGAGCGCCCTGACCAGTTCCCTTATATTGATTCATGGCTGGCCATATGCCAGCTCAGACCAAGATGGTTCCAGCGCTGTCACGAGGATCAGTGTAGAATAATGGTGGCGGCCAGTGGTCGCCAAAAGGGATGGACACCCACCTCTATCTACCAGGGGCGGGACCCTCCAGACATTCCTCCACGCCCTCTCCCTCTGCTTCAACCTCATGTCCCATCTGCACCACTGCAGGGTCCGCCCCTAGCTGAAGAGTCAGGAAGACCTCCTCTTGGGGTGGGTGGGGCCAGATTTAGGGAATATTCTGTGGATTCCAGCCCATCGTCTTCAGATTCCCCTCCCACATCCTCCACCCCTCACACTCCTGGTACCACCTCCAGTTCCACCATCTCCTCCCCTGAGAGCACACAGGCTGAGCTTGAATCGTCCACCCCGAGGGCCTACCACCTGCAGTTGCATGATCTCCAAATGCCATTACGACAAGTACAGGGGCTCCCGTACCTTGATGCTGCTGGGCGTGTGACACTGGGACCATCCAGCCTGATTTATGTCCCTATCTCCACTACGGACCTGTTGAACTGGAAAACCCATTATGCTTCCTATACTGAAAAGCCCCAAGAACTGACAGACCCTATGACCAGTAGTATACAAACACACCAGCCTGCCTGGTCGGACACTAGACAACTGCTTCCTACTTTGTTCAGCACAGAAGAACGAGGGCGAGGCCGCGGATACGGGGGGCCGAGGTTTTCCCTAGCCCCCAATCAATGTGCCTACTGCAAAGAGGAGGGACATTGGAAGAATGAATGTCCAAATCGTAACACAAGACAAGGGAGGTGGCCGGGATCCAGATGGAGCAGACCATCCCGAGAACTCAGAGCTGCCCACCGCTGAGATGTGTGAAGGAGACCCTATCTGGATCAGTGTGTCACATTGAAAGCGGGGCAGGGTGTCTGCCTAGGAGAATGGGAGGTTTACATTTTTAAGAGAAGCAGAACTTAAACTTCAGAGAGGGGTGGAGCACACTGCGAGGTCCTGGGGAACTGCTGAGAGGCAGGAAAAAAAGAACTATTGGACTGACTGGGGGGTTTTGGGGGCTTCTGTGAATGATTGTATTTGTATTGTTATCCTTTTAATGTTGTTTTCTTGGAAGGTGGCTGAAGTCTGCAAGCCATTTCGGCTTCAGCAACTGCAATACCCACACCAGCTCAAGTTTTTGCTGTACTATTCTCAGAACATTCTTTATCACATTATTAAGCACTGCTGCTTTTGACATACTTTCATGTTATGTGTTTTCAATATTATTGACCAGCTGCAAGAAAATGATGTTACAATGTATGTTGTCTCTAGGGAACAGTACCAGAAGCTGCTTTTCTGATGACCCCTATCTGTCTCAATATCTGTCTCAAATGGTTGCTTGTCCATTGCCCTTAGTGGGATTACCTTTGCCCCATAAACAAGAAAAGAAAAAGAAAAATTGGGAATGAAGGGAAATTGGCTGATAGGTATGTCTAGTATGGCTGCATCCTTGCCTGAGGCTGTAATACATTATGATGGCACGGAAAAAGCATGTGGGCTAAGAAAATGAGTACCCAGAGCCCAGCACAACAAGAGTAAAGCCAGGGAAACCATACTCTGAACAGAAGTGCACAGAGAATGGACCTAGCTAAGAAACAGGTCAGGCCTGAAAGTGCACAGAAAATGGACCCAGCACAAGAAAAGACATGCCAGGCCTGAACAGGTTAAACAGGCCAAACAAAGCTGGTGATACAAAGTACTCATATGCCCTGAAGACTACAGTGCCAGTGATTAATGAAGCAAAGGGAATGGCAGGGTGCAGCCAGAATGACTCAACACTAGCAAGAATAAAAGCCATTAATATGCTGATAAGGGTGGATCCCAGGGAAAGAGCCTTTGCCCCAAAGGAAAGAAGCCTCTGCAGACTTTTTGCACACGGCCCTCCTTTGTCCCAAAGGAAAGAGGCCTCTGCAGGCCCTGCAACCTTTTACAGTCAGAACAGCAACTTTTGCATACGGAACAAAAACGTTGTGCAGGAGTTGCTATAGAGGGTATAGGGTATGTGTTGTGTTAAACTCACTGATGCAAGTGTTTCCATTGAACACCCTATCCAAGACCTAAGTGATCTAGTTACCTGTCCATGGGTCCTGGGTGGTTTATGAAGTGGTTCAGTTGGCCAGGGGGACTAAAAATCCCAGTGGTAGGGGTTCTTTTCATTTACTGCTATGTGCCATTCTGCCATGTTGTATACCCATTCTTTACCGCTTCATGACCACCACCCTTGATACCCTGGTAGAACGCAAGGTGGTTACCACTGTCATGGCCCTGTCCCAAATACAGCCCTCAACCGCCTCTAGCGGTTGAGGTCTCACTTAAAAAGGGGGGAGTGAGGCAGCCATGAAGCTCTTATCAGCCTGACCCTTCCCCCGCAAGCCATGAGGTAATCAGCCTGCTAAGAGAAAGGCATTGAGATTTCAGTAGGCACCCTTCCCCCCACTCCAGGTCTGAGCACAGTATCCCCTAGCCCAGAAACCAACAGACCAGAGCATACCGGTTTGGACAGGTCACCCAGGTACCTTCCCCAGGGGCTGCTGATTGGTGGACAGGAAATACCTGTGGCAAATGGGATTGTAGAATGAGTTTAAAACTGTACTGTATATAAGGCATTGTAGGCCGTCCCTCGGGGCTCAGACCTTTTTGTTGGAGGGTACCGGCTCTCTGTCTGATCCTGTGTGCACATTAAAGATCCTGTTAGCATTCCAGCCTGTCTGTGAATTTTCCTTCTGTGGGTGAGTGATTGAATAAGAGCTTTTCACAGCGCTTGCTATTACATTACCACGGAACCTGTAGAGAACCCTAGGGAATCGAATTGCAGCACCGGAAGTAAGAATGGGCTCTTCCGGACAGGATAAGTCAGCTGAATGCTGAACCCTAAACCCCCACTCCCCTTTAGTGATGTCATCATAGGCAATCCACTTCAGGTGTTGTCCTTATAAGTGGCTCTGCTTTCTCTACCCTTAGCACTGTCATACTCCTTCCAACCAGTTTCACCCGACGTTGACCTGGTCAATAGCACTAATCACAGAAATCTCTGTCATACTCCCTCCTGCACCCTCACAATGAAACCAACCACGAGCCTAATCCTGCTTACGCTACTCTTACTACTAGACACTCATACAGTGACACTAACCTATAATGGGAATCTTATCCCAATCATCAGACATATCAATTACAACTCAACAGCAATCCCCTCATAAGGTCCAAGAACCAGAAACACAAGGGCACTAATCCAGATCAAGCCGGTGGACATTCCACTCTCAATGTTTAACTCCTAATATCATGAAGCATGGGCTTATCAATGCTCGCTCAGCAAGGAACAAGTTCAAGATCCTATCTGACTACTTCCATGACAACAAGCTAGATATCATGTACGTCACAGAATCATGGCTATCAGACAATGATACCATACTAATGAACCAACTCCTGATGCCAGACTAACTTATTCCACTGCCTCAGAACTACCTGTAAAGGAGGAGGCATCCTAACCCTAGCTAAACAATTCCTCCAAGTCCGCCAAATTAATGCACTCTCAACACATGACTTGGACATACTCATTATTTCTAACAAACTCCTGACCCGCTGCCTTACATATAGATTGCCCACTTCCTTGGGAGACCAGCTTTCCGTTTTACTTAATATGCTTGTGATATATCTTATGGCAACAAACAAGCCACACTACAAGGCGACCTGAATCTGCCTTCTTCCCAATGGGAGCTCTGGACTGCTGACAAATTGTTGATCTTCCCACACATGAAAAGGGGGTGGGGGATTCTAGACCTCATATTTACCTACAACCGACACACTCAACCCCACCAACTCTTTCTGCTATCTGCTAATTCAGTCCTATGGTCTGATCACAGAATCCTCAACTTCTCGATTCCAACCGACCAGGCCATTTCGCAATCTCAACCTACCTTCACTGGTGAGGAGATTCAAAAGATGGGATAAGGAGGTATTCCTTAACACTATCCTACCTAAACTAAATACTAGCTGCATCGACCCAAACACACTGGTACAAGAGTGGCATGACACCCTATCTCATGCTGCAGTAGCACCCCAGTCTACTAGAGCCAAACCTAAACACTAACCGGTGACCTGGTATACCGCTGAACTGAGATTCCTCAAGCACAGACTCTGCAGAACTGAAACATGGCAACTCTCCATGAAATCATCTGATTGTGAGACATATGAATATGCTTCAAGAATACCAATCTACCACTAATAAGACCAAACGAGAATACCATGCAAAACTCATATTAAGCTCAATCAACTGTCCCAGGGAGCTCTTCAGTACAGTAAAATCAGCAACACAGTACTCCACAAAAAATACTAACCCAGATTCTCCTACATCAGAAGTCCTTGCAAATCACGTCCAGGCGACAACCACAGCAGTGACCGACCCTACCTGTAACACTCCATCCAATTGACATGACTCCCAACTATCACTCCTGGAGTGAGTTTAATACCATATCACAAGGCCAACTAAAATATATCATATCTGGATTAAATACGACCACCTCCCTACTTGATCCATGCCCAGTGAGCTGAATCAAATCAGCTCACTCAGAACTTACTCCAACTATTCTAAAAATCTTAAACCTATCTTTTACCCAAGGTTACTTGCCACATCAGCTCAAGCAAGCATCCGTACAGCCAATCCTCAAGAAGACAAAGCTTGACCCAACAACACCAAACTCGTATCGCCCCATCTCTAGTTTACCCTTCCTACCTACTGTAAGATAATCGAGAAGGTAATCCAGTCCCATCTACAAGACCACATAGATTCCTATGCCCTCCCTTTAGGTTAAGAGCCAATCATGGTGTCGAATCGCTCATCACTGTCCTCATTGATAAGCTGATAATGGGCATCCAGAAGCTAAACCAAGGATATGCCCTCCTCTTCTTTGATAAAAAGGCAGCTTTTGACTCAGTGCCTCATAAAGTACTCCTTTTTCGGTTTCAAACAATCGGCCTTTGCAACATAACCCTTAAATGGTTTACCTTATATCTAACCCAGCAACATCAACAAGTATGGGTAAATGGAATCTTAGCCACCCCATCCAAGGTAATGCAAGATGTGCCACAAGGATCCGCGTTTTCGGCTTTACTTTATAACCTGTTTATTCAACCCATCTGCAATATTATTAGTGCCCACAAAATGCTATACTATCTATATGCTGATGATATAATGCTATACATCTCAATATCCATCTGTAAGCCAGTATACTCCCCACTAACTGAATGTTTTCAAACTGGCTTACCATGGAATTAAAATGTATAACCTCACCATAAATTACCAAAAAACAAAATTGCTGCATATCACTAAAGATACTTGCTTCACACCCCCACCACACATTGATATGGATGGAGAGAAGATCCAAATAAAATCACAAATGTGATACCTCGGAGTCACCCTCAATCAAGGCCTCACACTAAAACACAAACAATACCATAAGCCTCATCTACCAGAAAATGAGAACAGTCCAAGCACTTCGACCACTCCTTGACCAGAATGATTTCAGAACTCTATTCCAGGCTATGACTCTACCTCACCTGGACTTTTGCAACATAATCTTCCAGGGACTCCCAACCTCATCAATCCACCCCTTGTAGATGGCTCAGACTATAGCAGCTAGAGTCTTAACCGGCACCCCAAAGCATGGTCATATTTCACCGATTCTCAGGGACCTCCACTAGCTCCCCATAAAGGCCCACTCCAAATATAAACCACTTATCACCACTTTCAAAGCCCTTCATTAGCTAACATCAGGATATCTACAAACCCTTATACAAAAACCGACAGACAATTAAGCCAGAAGAACCAGCACTCAATCCACACTCACCATCCCTGCAGCCAACAAGAAATGTACTCAAATAACATCAAGTAGGGCGTTCTCCCTCTTCGCCCTGAGACTCTGGAACCCCCTACCAGATTACATTCAACCAATAAAGGACCTTAAGGACTTCCAGAAGAAAAGAAAAACACACTTGTTCTTGGAACACCTTGGTATGCCTCCTGACTAATTCATTTCTCCCTGCTAATTCCTGAATATCGCTGATCTCATGACATTGCCTATTCATTAGCCTTTAATGTTCAGTAACCTCCCCATTCCCACATTATCTGCTACCTTCCCCTACCTAGCCCACACCCTCTACAGTTCTCTAATGCTCATGTAATTTTCCTGTCCAAATTCCCCAATCCTCTGATTCCCTATATAATACTTCTTATGAAGTTCTTTTGTTCCTTGTTCAATGTGACTATGGGGTATGTTTACTAAACTGCATTAGTGCAAATCGCGTTAGGAGCCGCGTTAGTGAAAGGAAAGCCAAAAAAGGACATGGGCGGGACATCGTAACGACTAACGCGCGTTCCAAAAACTAACGAGCGGTACAGGGCGCCGTGGCGCGTTACTGCGTGTTAATCATATGAAGGCGTACAGACACAAATCATTGAAACAGAGCTGTAGCACAATGGTTAGTGTACTCACCGCTGTTACAGGCAGCATGGGTTTGAGTCCCCAGTGTGCCTAACGCAGAATGCTGTCCCAGGCAGCACCCTGTACATTACATAGGGAATGAGGAGGCATGTTTTTCTTTACGTTCAGTAGTTGTTAGTGAAACACACTCTCGCAGTGCGCATAGCCATGTACGTTGGTACGTGCGTGGCTGCGTGCGTTGTTACGGACGTAGCCCCGTGCGTAGGTATGTGCGTTGGTACGTGCGTACAATTGTGCGTGGGTACGTGTGTTTTTACCAGCGTGGGCACCTTATAGTACAGACACTTTAGGGTGTCTTGCAGCTATGCACTATGCTAACAGATGTACGTGTGATGGCCTATGGTTTATCAGAGCCTGAGAGCAGGCGCTGGATCTTCCCAGGGTTGGATTGTGCCAGTCACACCCATGATGCACTGCACATGCAAATCAGCTGTCCACAGATACACACCATGGGGAATGCACCCCCACAGCACCTCGGCCTGGTAGGGGGAAGTGACCATGTGCACCCCCACAGCACCTCGGCCTGGTAGGGGGGTACTGACCGTGTGTTGTACTGGCACAGAGTAGCTACACACCGTCACATTGTGCGGGTACTGTGCTCACCCTGAGGGTGCAGTGAGGCACCCAGCACCAGGTCCACAGCACCGGCCATGGCGCAGGTCCAAAGCAGTGTTAATGTGCGAGATAGGTAGTTTCTGCACAAACACCTTGCAGTCAGGTGTAGCCCCCATGGACCCCTAGGTGGCCCATGTACCCCCCCCCACAAGTGCGGCAAACAGGGTCTCCTAACAATAGATCCACCTTCTACCTCCCTGCAAAGGTGGCAGTAGAGAGGAACATCAACACCAGTTCTGGTGAGGAATAGACACCCCACAGGGCAGGCACCGCAGCTCTGTACGCAGACAGACATCAGGCCTGGATATGGTAAGCTGCACCCCACCACTATCTGATATACTCCTGCAGCAAGCCATCAGCCACTGCAGCCTGCAAGCCACTCCATCAAGACACATACCAGCTGCAAACAGTCTGCTAGTTAGTCCATAATGCATGTGCCCAGTGGAGATGCATGCACCCAGAACTGGGATGCCAGCATACACAGCAAGCAGATAAATCAGTGACTGGGCCCCAAAAGGAAACCCATATCTATCACATGAGAGAAATACTATATAGCACTATGGGGGTGCCTAGCCATGCTGTGGTCACTGCACAGTCAGGGTGAGAGTGATCTCTCAGCAGGACATACTGAGGTCACCCTGTCTGTGTAGGTGGTGGCCGGGCACTAAAATGTGCCTGTCACTGCCCTATGCCCTGTGCAGATGCACCCTGGCCAGGCCACCCTGTCCGGCCTATACCCATGGTACCTTGCTCCTCATTATGCACATTGGCAGTTCACTACTGGCAACATTGCTGGCAGTGTGGGCTGTGGAAGGTGTTTGCAGCCACCACACACTGGATAGACAGACAGACACCCCCACACTTATGCCAGCATTGTGCAACTATAGAGGTGTTCAGCAGCCATACCCACCACACCAGTCCTGGGCACAGTTCAGGCATGGATATGGTACGCAAGACTGTTGGGGGTCACTCCCCATGGTAGTAAGCACTGTCAGAGACCAGACCTGCAGCACACACCGCAGACATCAGAATGCCTGTTTTGGTGGAGCTCACTGAGCAAACTGTGCTTAATGTAGGAATTGATATCTGCCAGTTATCACAGGAAACGTTTGATAGCTGTGTACCATATACCCAGGTGTAGGGTGGCATTGCTAAGGTATGCAACTGCTAGTATTGGGAGATACAGGCAGGGCCCAATGTCCTGCTTCTCCAGGAGGCATTGGCCAAAGGGGCCTGTGGGTGTGTCTGGCCCTGTTGGCTGCTGCTTTATGGCAGAGTTCCCCAACTCCAGTCCTGGTGTTCCAAACCTGTTCGGGTTTTCATGCTTTCCCTCATAAATATGCATGAGCTACATCTGCATACCATGGGGGTGGTGCATAGATATGCAGCACAGGCATCTTTATTAGAGGCAGCATGGAACCTGAATGGTGTGGGACCCTCCAGGACTGCAATTGCGAGACTCTGCTCTGGGTAATGCGCCTGTTTCTGGTGTCTGTGTTTGGTGTGGTATAATATAGGCGTATTAACCATGCGTATGTTCTCTGCAATAAAGGGGTGTCTTTACTATCACTGTTTTGTGGTGGGTAAAACCATAGGGATTGGGTTGGCAGGAGCCCTAGCTGGGATTTGAACCTGTGACCCTCTGGTCTTACAGGCACTGGCTGTGTCTGTTGCACCACACTGTGGCCACAGAGATGGTGCAGTCCCTGGAGTTAGTTAAAGCGGCCTGACGAGTCAGAAACCCTGCTCTGCACAGGTTTACTGTGGGCTCATTTACCTTGTATGGCGACAAAGGTGCACATAAACCTCAAAACAGACCTCAAAAAAGGGGCAAACACCCATAACCAAGCTGGGCAACAATGATATCATTGGGCAACATTACACACCACTCCCAGGAAAGCTCCATCACAATGAAATGATCTTTGAAAGGGTCTACGGAGCGTAGACCCTTCCAAACATCATTTCTTTCTTTGGTGCTTTCCAGGGAGTGTTGTTCATTGCTGCCCATTGCTATCACTGTTGCCCAGCTGAATTGTGCTTTTTACAATGTTTCTTGTGGTCATTCTTAAGGTTTTATGTGAACTTTTGGTCTTTGCACATGTATCACACTGCTCACGTTTTGTAGGTTTCCCCGGTTTTGCTGTACATTGCTGACGGAAATGGTTTCTCTTCCCTTTAATATGCCTTTAACGACAGGTTTTCATTCGCGTTGGAATTGAGCTCAGGAATTCAGCGCGTTAGTATGAGGGGAGCCTCTCCCCACCCACTCTCCACCCATTGACCCCTTCTCTCCGCCCACTCTCCACCTTCTGCGCTGTTTTAACGCGCCGCGGAGCTTTACGATCGTTAACTACGGTTAATGCGCGTAGTATGATGTTAACGGCCGTTGGCACGTGATTATGCGCGTTATACTACACTTACGGTCGTTAACGTCATACAACGCGCGTTATTCACGTTTACCGCACTTTAGTAAACATCCCCCTATATGTAATAGTTGCATGCTAGTAATGTTTACGTTTTTGTTAAACGTTCCAAGCCAGTCACTCTTAAAGTTCCAAAAATTACGGAAATTACTCTATTATTAGCAGCACCTAATATGAGTAAAAGTAGAACGGTAGGTGCATCTCAATAAAAGTGCACGGGGACGTCTCAGACAGATCGGCACAAAACACAGACACAATGTATCTTTCAGTGCCTCGATAGCATCAATGACAGTCCATCGGCTCAAACAGTCTCTTTTATCACTTTTTTTATGTAGTTTTTTTTATGTAGTTGTTCCAATACACCCACAACCTGTAGCAAAATATTAAGATACCAGTTTCACTTAACTTCAATTCATATACTCCCATATATGGTATATGAATTGAAGTTAAGTGAAACTGGTATCTTAATATTTTGCTACAGGTTGTGGGTGTATTGGAACAACTACATAAAAAAAACTACATAAAAAAAGTGATAAAAAGAGACTGTTTGGGCCGGTGGACTGTCATTGATGCTATCGAGGCACTGAAAGATACATTGTGTCTGTGTTTTGTGCCGATCTGTCTGAGACATCCCCGTGCACTTTTATTGAGATGCACCTACCGTTCTACTTTTACTCATATTAGGTGCTGCTAATAATAGAGTAATTTCAGTAATTTTTGGTCATTCACATTACTCTGAAAATAGACCTGTTGTTGTTTTGTACGAGTACTCTTAAAGTTCCATGCAAGTTAAGTTTTTGTTCCATGTAAATCGCCTTGACACTGTGAAAGGCAGTATATAAATCCAGCTAAATAAATAAATAAAATCTAACACCCAAGGAATGCAGTGACTTCAAAAAGCTTGTCTTCCTTTTTAAACCCGAAGATTAGAGGAGAGAGAAAAGAATAGCAGCAGAAAATATTCCCTTCTGCAATAGAATTACAAAAATAAATCAGTAGGCAGATCAGCAGAAAAAGCTATTAAAAATAAAAACAGAGGGGCAGAGCCTAATGCGGGGCAAGATGGACGCATGAGAGCTTGGCTCTGGAAGATCATTAAAAGAATCCTGCACTGCCGCTGCCATTCCTGAACAAGACTTCCTGACACTGTGGATAATCCGTTCCTGGACATATCTGGCCCTAAACCGTTGCGCTTAGAGTACACAGGAGCACAAAGTTTGAGTGCAAAGCGCTCTAAGATGGAGCCTCTCCCCCTACAAAAAATGGTGCCTACACATGACTATCCTTAAGCCATACAGGAACTTCTCTCTGAAGTACATGCCATTAAGGACCTGGTGAAATCTAATGGCGAATCGCTATCTGCAATGCAAGAGGACATCGTTACTCTAAAGAGTAGTTTGGTGGCGCTCATGCTAAGATTGGACAAAACCAAAAATATATTAACAGTGCACGAGGAGCGCTTGTTTTACGTTGACAAGCATGCAAAACAAATTTGGGCGCTTCAACGAGACCTGGAAGATGGTAATAACTGAGCTTGTAGAAACAACATAAGGATTCTCGGTGTTCCCAAAGGGGCTGAAGGTATGGACATCTTTACCTTTTTGCAATCGTTGATACCCAAAGTGTTAAAAGTTAAGTTTATCATGCCCCTTGAAACTGAGAGAGCTCCCTACGCAATCTGTGCTTCAAAACAGACAATCGCGCCCGATTATCTTGTAGGTACTTTGGTTCCAGCAGGTCTCCCAAATAATTGAAGCAACCAGATTGCACTCTCCATTAGAATTCGAGGGCCACAAACTGCTGTTCTTTCCAGACCTTGCTAAAGCTATGGAAGACCGGTGAAAGAGGTTCTTGGCACTTTAGCCTCAGCTACAACAGTTGCAGGTTCGGTTTGGGCTACTCTACCCTGCCCGCATGATGGTTACTTATACATCCAGACCAGAACATTTGATGACCCTGAAGCATTACAAGCTTATTTAGAAGCTAAAGAACTGGCCCAAATGCTCTGATAACAAAGAACTTCATTCTCTGGTGCATAAATAGCTGCACTTTGGCCAGAAGTGGTTGCGGAAGCCACTGTGTTTAAAGTTAAAGTTTTATAGTGATGGTTCATCCAGCCTATACTTAGAGTCAGGGCTAAGTACTGTTGTATCAGGCTCTTAACATGCAGAGTTTGCAGACCTTTCTTTGGAATTCCGGGTTGGTTGCAGTGTGGAGACGGACACGACCAGGTAGCCCTGGTTAGATCGCTGAGCTGAGGTCACACCAGCTGTTGGTGCCCATCTGATTCTTTTGTGGCATGCTGCAGGGATTAGGAACTGTCTAATCATAGATCTGTTGAATCAGTCACGGTGCACATGGAGGCTCAATTCTACCACTTACTTGAGTGGATGCTTTCCAGTGACCTGCGTGTTGCCCATCACGCCACCACGCGAGATGAGATGGTCTGGGAACATAAGAACATAAGATATGTAATACTGGGTCAGACCAAGGTCCATCAAGCCCAGTATCCTATTTCCAACAGTGGTCAATATACAGTAGGTCATAAGTACCTAGCAGTTCCCCAAAAGACACATGTTCCACAATGCTTGTATCGGGTCAAGCAGTGATATCCTGGGTCCCTTTTAATAATGGGTTATGGACCTTTCCTCAAGGAACTTGTCCAAACTTTTTTTAAAATCCAGCTACACTAACAGCTTTTACTACATCCTCCGGTAACAAATTCCAGAGTTTGATTACACGTTGAGTGAAAAAATATTTTCTCTTACTAGTCTTAAATAGGTTACCCTGTAGCTTCATTGCATGCCCCCTAGTCTTTCTATATTCTGATGATGTAAACAATCGACCTACATTTACCCATTCCATGCCATTCATTAATTTATAGGCCTCTATCATATCTCCCCTCAGTCGTCTCTTTTCCAGGTTGAAGAGCCCTAACCTTTTTGGCTCCTTGTTGGGGTGATGGGAAAGACGCTGGATGCCCACTGCAGCGGAGTTAACAAAGACTGTGTTGGAGATCCTCCGCACCTGGTTTGTCCACCTTGGGCTCACTTTTACAGTATAGAGGTTTAAACTCCCCCCTACGGTCTCCTTGGCTAATACCTGGTATCATTTTATGCTGGATTGTGCTGGTTTTAGCGTGGGTTTATGTAGGACATTGGTCTATTTGCACAAATCATTACCCTAGGGGTTACAATTATCCCTTTTGCAATGAGCTTCTAACAATGCAGGCTTCATGCTTGGTGTTTTTTGTATATATACTGTCGTCAGCACTCCCTAGTGGCCAGTGGCTGTAAGGGTAGGCTGAGCATTTTTATTGTTTCAAGGAGGAAAGGGCTCTTTAAGGCCAAGTGCAAGTTGGTCTTTGTAGTTCAGCTCCTTGTATGAACAAATGGTATAAGCCAAATAGAGGGTATTAAGGCTTTTATTTCCCCTTTAACGCAAAGGCTCAGTAAGGCACAGAAATAAAGAAAGTCCTCTCTTTCAGGGTTCCAGCAAACATAAGCAAGAAGAAAAACTGTTACAAGTTTCACAGTTGATTGGAGAGATTAACTGAAAGATTCTCTTACTTCAGAGCAACTTAAATAAGCAAAACAGTTCTCTGGCACTTAGCACAAAACATGAGCATTCTCAAAGCAAAAAGGTCTGTTCAATTCACAGTTCTGCTAATGACTCAAGGCTGCTAGCAATATACAAGGTACAATCCATAAATTCATCTGGCGGCATGGGAATAGGATTCTCATGGTCTATTTCCATGGATTCTGGGTCACTGGCCTCTCCCTCTGAATTGGATGTCTCCCTTGCTGCTATACTTTCCCAGACTCTGTCTCTGTTTGCTTGTTTCCAATAGGGCTGATCTAAGGCTCTCAAACGTACATGGCCTGTTCTTCTGCCCTTAGATACTGGTTTGTAAAGCTCTGACTTGTTTCCTTTTCTCCTGCACTGAGCATCTGTTTCACCAGAGCTTCTAGGAGATAAACTTTCTTTTATAAATGAAGTGGCACTATACCTGGGCTTCCTCCTGTAGCCGGTATAACTGGAGCTTTCTCTCTGAGGCACCTCTCTTTGGAGACAGGCTTTCTCTTGGAACCTTCTGCGCAGTGCTTTACCTTTCTGTGGTTCAGGAAAACCTGGTGAGGAATCCGGATTTCCTTGCTTCTGGGTAAAGGTAGCTCTGCTATCAGAACCTTTCCTTCTTGTAACTCTTAATCCTGATTCAGACTCCTCCGGTGAGCGTAGGCCTCTCTCAAAGCATGGCTTTCTCCTCACAAACTCTTTGTCTTTGTGGTCCTTTGCTACCGAATCTCTCTCCAGACTGACTCTCCTCGAGCTGTCTTTCTTTCTGACTTTCTCTGCTCCTTTTCCAGCACTTACTGTTCTGGGCGTTCTGCTGGATCCAGCTATGCTGCTTGGGCTGGAGGTGTCACTCCTTCCACCTGAAGTGCTTCTCCTGGCAGTCTCTCTCTGGACTGTCCCTCTCTGGACTGCTTTCCTCCAGACTGCTTCCCTCTGGACCGGTTCCCTCTGAACTGGTTCCTTCTCCTGCTGGCCTGCTTTCCTCTGGACCGGTTCCCTTTGGACTGGTTCCTCCTGCTGGCCTGCTTTCCTCTGGACTGGTTCCTTCTGCTGGCCTGCTTTTCTCTGGACTGGTTCCTCCTGCTGGCCTCCTTTCCTCTGGACTGGTTCCTTCTGCTGGCCTCCTTTCCTCTGGACTGCCTTTCTCTTATAAAGGCATTCTACCTTTGAGTTTCCCGGGCTTGTCGTCAGGTGCAGCTGATTAGCTCTTACATAATCAGTGGCTGGGTGTGTTAACTCAGCCTCAGTAGTTTTGCTCCTGCTCCCTCTAGCTGGGCTGCAAGGTAATTGCATCCTCTGCACATCAGCAGCTCTGTGAAAGACAGGGTTTTTTTCTAAGTCTGCACTCTCAGTAGCTTCAGCTTCATGACAATACAGAGGATTCATCTTCTTCCGCATACCAATATGCCTTAAGATTGTATCTCTGAACGTTAAGGGCACCTTATGGGTGTAAGGAAAACACTGACATTTTATTCTTGCAAGAAACTCATTTAAGCGTCTCAGAATCCCAAAAACTGGACATAAAACCCTTTGCATTCATAGCTTTCTCAGTGGCGAACCATAAGCATAATGTTATAGCTATCTTAGTTAGGAAGTCACTTTCTCCAACAGTGATGCAGACCCGCTCAGATTCGGAAGGCAGATGGGCAAAGGCAGTTCTTAAGGTAGGATCTCCAGTGTTGGCTCTCATTAACATTTATGCCCCAAACTTAGATGACCTGGACTTTTTCAGTTCATTAGCCATAGAAGTCCATGATGTATACAAGTATCCAATTATCCTGAGCGGTGATTTCAATCTCACTCTGGATCTGTTAATAGATAGAAAACCCCTCAGGACCACTAAGCCTCCCAAAGCTCACTCAGTACTTTTATCACTGGCTCGAGACACAGACTTAACAGACATATGGCGCTTACAACACTCCATTGATCAGGAATATACTTTTTTCTCTTCCCCTCACAATTCTTTACCGCATATTGATTTTTTTCTTATATCCAAGGCTTTGATCCCCAGGGTAATTACATCTAAAATACATCCTGCCCATATTGCAGATCATGCTTCCATCTCCATTTCCCTTCAGGACCCCCAGTCCTCCACTTCTCCTTCAAGGTGGCACTTTGACAGTTCTCTGCTTGGTAACCCAGAGTTCTGTGAAACTATCCAGGCTGCCATTGCTGAAGATTTTTAATTAAATTTGCTAGATGCCACTGCTGGCTGGGCTTGGTGGGAGGGTTTCAAAGCCTCCATAAGGGCCACCATTACCAGTTTTGGTATATGCCTGTCCAGGTAGCATATAGCAAAGCTGTTAGTCCTGGACAAACAGATTAAGGCCGGGGAACGTATACTTACCAGATGGTCTGACCCAAACATTCTTACTCGGTTGCAGCATCTGCGGTTTAGGTATAACACTATACTCTCATCTGAAGCTTTGCAGATCATCCATGCACAAAAAGGGTGGTTCTACACTGAAGGCAACAAGACAGGCCATTTGTTAGCCAATTCTCTGAAGGTTCGTAGAGAAGCTTCGCGCATAGCAGCACTGCATGACACCCAAACACAGAACTAGTAGAAAAAGATGCTGAAATATCTGAAGCCTTCTGATCACTCTATACCTAGTTGTATACTTCTGAGGTAACAATATCGGATGGTGCATTTGAAAAACTGCTGGCCAGCATCCAGCGGCCCATTCTGAACAAGGACGCATCCGCCGCACTATACAGGCAGATCTCTGTCACTGAAATTAGCCAAGCCATTGAGTCTATGTCAGCAGGTAAGGGTGCAGGCCCAGATGGGCTTCTCATTGAATTTTATAAGGTTTTTTCCAAAGTGCTGGCCCCATACCTGCAACAATACTAACTCTCCTTGTTAGAGCAAGATGCCCCTGCTGGTGCATTTGTCCCAGCTACTATTATAGTTCTTGAAAAGCTAGGCAGGAACCCCCAGTTGATGAGTAACTACTGCTCAATTTCTCTGCTAAACGCAGATTATAAAAATTATGCAGCCTCTTGTCTAAAGCGGTTCCAACTTTGATTCATCCAGACCAATGCAGATTTACTGCAGGCCAATCCATGGCTGACAATGCTATACTATTATGCCATATTCTGGCAGAGGTGGGAAACATGGACAGCCCTCTAATTAGACTATTTCTAGACACAGAGAGAGTGTTTGACTGGCTGGAGTGGCTGTTCCTGTCTGCTGCCCTTAACTGGTTTGGTATTGGAGAAGGCTTCCTCAAATTACTCAGTTATGTACTCATGGCTATATTTATTTATTTAACATTTCTTATGTAATGCCTTTCATGTTATCAACGTGGTTTACATTGAACAAACTGAAATTACATTGAACGGGGCATTATAACTTGGAGATAACTATTTTACAGGGAACATGGGCAATGGAGGGTTAAGTGGCTTGCCCAAGACCACAAGGAGCACCTGTGGGACTAGAAACCCCAGTCCTTCCAGCCCAAGGTTGCTGTCCTCTAGTGGGATTTGAACCCCTGACCTTCTGGACAGAGGTAACTTTCTCCAACCATTAGGCCATATGCTAACATTTCTGTAAATGCTACACAATCTTGGGATTTTTCGCTCAGCCGTGGTACCTGTCAGGGATGTCCCCTTTCTCAAATTTTATTTAATCTAGCCTTAGAAACTCTGGCCCTTCTCTTACGACAGAACCCTGCTGTACAAGTAGCGACCATTGCGGGTATGGAACTTAAGCTGTCAGCATATGCAGACAACCTTTTGTTTACTATCCCCTAGTTCAGTGCCCTCAGTTCTTGAGTTGATAGGTCTATATTCATGTTTCTCCGGTTATAAAATCAACTGGACAAAATCAACAGGGTTCCCTCTTAATCTGCAAACAAACAGGGCGGACATGATGAACTACCCATTTGTTTGGGAACCTAAAATGGTAAAGTATCTAGGTGTTCATTATTGCTACCTACTTTTGGAAACTTTACGTTTTAATGAAACAGCAATTTTGTCAATTGTTAGAGATATGACAACAAAATGGTCGCTGCTTCTTTTGTCATGGTGGGGTCATCTCGAGACAATTAACATTACCATTGCCCCAAAGGTGAAATATATGCTAGAAATGCTGCCATTTTTTCTTTCGGCTCATATCTATCGGCAGATCGAAAGGATTCTTGTTCAGTTTCTATGGAAGAATAAACCACCCAAGATAGCTCTTAGGAAACTCCAATGTAGGAAGGAGGATGGGGGTGTGAACTTCCCAAATTTTCAGGCTTATCATTGTGTTTTCTTATTAAAGCAGGGATCCAGATGGGAGCAGGAGCCATTCAGTCATTGTCCTGACTGGTTAGCACTGGAGGAGAAACTGTCTGCACCTTTCCCAATGAGGCTTCTCCCAGGCATGGTACTTTCCAACAAATCAAATTTGCCTTCGGTGATTATGGATACAAAGAAAGCCTTTCAAATTCTGGCTCGCTCAGTCTCCTTGGAAAACAGAATCTCTAATCTCCTCCCTCTATGGCATAACCCTTTTTTCAAGATTCAACATAAGACGATAGCATGGAAACAGTGGTACTCCAGAGGAACCTGGTCTATTGGCCAGTTGCTCTCGGATGGTAAATGGAAATAGTTTGTGGGCTTGCAACACGAGTTTAACTTACCCGGATCCTTTTACTTTCAATGGATCCAGCTAAGGCATTGTATTGGAAAATCCAAGATAGACATCAAGTCTTTATCAGAGGAGTGGGGGTTGCTTACAATAACCAAATCCACTCAGCAGTTCCCGGGAATAGCCTCCCATTTTTACAAGCTGGTAAATCAATCCTCACAATTCCACTCTACTGGCCTCCAGCGAGCGTGGGAACAAGATACAGGGGTAGTTCTTTCACCACAAAAATGGGAAAAATTACTGAGGAAGGCTAATCAGGCTTTCACAGTCCGCCTCCCTTACTCAGACACTATACTTCTTAGCCCACAGAGCCTATTGCACACCAGTCAGGTTATCCAAATGGGACATTGCTGCTGGCAATACCTGCTTGTAGGTACATTGGTCCATATGATTTTTGATTGCCCTAACGTTCAGGCATTCTGAGTCCTGATATGGGAGCATACTCAAGTCATTTTAAAATTTAGGGCCCCACTCACCTGGGAGATCATTGTATATCGTTCTCTAAGCGACATCCCTTCCCTTGGGAAGGAATGTCACTTTTTACATGATTTTATGTTGGGCATAGCTTTGTATCTTATAGTTGCTAACTGGAAGCACTCTGCGACTTTCAGCTGGCATTTATGTTGGGGCCAGGTGTGGTTATATAGCAAATATGAGCAGATGTCATATGTTGGAACCCGCCAATATCCCTCTACCTTGCTTAAATGGAAGCCCTTGAATGACTATGTATCTGCAGCACGCTGCACCACCATATAAGGACATTGGTTAATCATATCCGAACACCAGCACACCATAGGACCCTGTAGGTCACTAGAGATGGCCAGGAAACCGGGCTGGGACCAGGGATGGTGGGGGTTAATTGCAGTTACTGTTCATGTTCAAATGGGTATGTATTTTTCTTTATTTTGTATGTGTTGAAAATCAAAATAAAGGATTTAAAAAAAATAAAAATAAAAATAAAAACAACCTCCTTTAAGAATTCTCAGGCAGGGAATTTGTATCTAGAGCCACAGATGTACTTTGCTTATAAAAGAAACCCTCTAGGACTGGCAGTACTTGCAAGGCAATGCAGACCTTTATCTTTTTATACCTTTTTTTCTTTATTTTTCAGCAGTCTTTTTCTTACTCTATCCAGTACTTTTTGTCTGTTCTTTCTTGATCACTTCCAGGTATCTTTCTCTCTTTCTTCCTTTTTATCATGCTGCCTGGTTACCTCATTTTACCCCGGACCTCTTTCCTCTTCTATATATATGCCCAGACATTACTCTAATGAGTTCTGTTGGCAACTGCATCAAATGTTTGCATAACTGCCTGACTGCCTGACTGGGGGCAACAACCACTGGAATCCTTCCTCGGTCCTTGGTTTCCTATCTCTGGTTCCAGAAGCAAGTGAGAAGAACATAAGAACACAATATATAGTTATTCAATAACAATAATAAAGTTCTGCTAAAGCTTTAGGAAGGCAGTTGTAGGCCTGCAAACCTGAGCAGTTTCCCGTAACTCCTTTAATTTGCTTGGTCACAGAATCTACTTTTATTTAGGAAAACCTGCCACATTGTACAATTTTGCTTTATCAGTCTGTGTAATGCTTTTTGCCTTAATCTTTAATAATATCTACATATTGCAAGCCAAACCATGCATAAAGCATAGTTACTCATCTGTAACAGGTGTTCTCCAGGGACAGCAGGAATCAGTCCTCACATAGGGGTGACGTTGACAGAGCCCTCATGGAAGCATCTCCCCAGCTTTCAAAGAAAGCCTTTGGGAAATACCACCATGCACACCATCTTACTCAGTCAGATGACATAGCTAGAGCTGACAAAAGAAGATGGCAAAAAAAATTGTACAGCAACTCCAAGAGGAGAAGGGAGGGTTGTGAGGACTGATTCTTGCTGTCCCTGGAAAATACTATTCCAGGTAAGTAACTACACTTTCTCCAGGAACAAGCAGGAAGTCAGTCCTCACATATGGGACTCCCTAGCTACAGGCTACTGAAAACCTGTAGAAAAAATATGGCCCAGCTGTGAGCAGCCGCAAGCAAATCTGAAGACAGACTCTGAGGACCCCAGTGTCTAGGGAGAACCATGGCTCTGATAGCCTGAACAAGAAGAGTGAGAGAGCAGGAGTTGCCTAAACCCTGAACAGATTATGGAGTATGGCCTGGCTGAAGGCACTGCCCCGTCGGGACCCCCTCTCCAGGTAGTAGTCAGCTGCAAAGGTGTGGACTGGGGACCAGATGTCTGCTCTGGGGACAGTATCTACACTATATGAGTGAAGGAACAAGAAACATTCCCATCAAGATATTTTGTCAGATTATATAATACCTTGCCTGGGGCCATTTAAGCCAGACTCCTAGGCTATGGTAAATCTTAGTCCATTTTAATCAAACAAGCAGTAAAAGATAGATTTGTACTTAACTGCCCACGGCGAGATCAAATCTATCTTTTACTGCTTGTTTGATTAAAATGGACTAAGATTTACCATAGCGTAAGAGTCTGGCTTAAATGGCCCCAGGCAAGATATTATATAGTCCGACAAAAGACATATCTTGATGGGAATGTTTCTTGTTCCTTCATTCATATAGTGTAGATATTACTTGAGCTGGGTGACGGGATTTGGCTCGAAGGGTTTGGCTTGTAGCCATTGGTGATTGATTGCTCTGGGGACAGAGCATAGGCTTGCAACTGAGGTTGCCATAGCCCTGACGTTGTGCGCTGTGACCTGGTGCTCCAACGATAGCCCAGCCTGATCATGGGCAAAGGCGATGCAGTCCACGATCCAGGTGGATAGGGTCTGCTTGGTGACAGCCTCCCACAGTCGACTTGAGCGTATGAAACGAAAAGCTGTGAGGTTTGCGGTGGCCCTGAATACACTGCCGGTAGAAGGAAAGGGCCCTTTTGCAATTCAGAGTATGGAGAATGTCCGCTGCCTTGTTGGCATGAGGCTGTGGAAAGAAGGTAGGGAGCACCACCTCTTGGTTGAGGTGGATACCACCTTTGGAAGGAATTTAGGATGGGTGCAAAGCATGACTCTGTTCTTGTGGAACCTGGTGTAGGGTGGCTCGGCCACAAAGGCCTGAAGCTCGCTTACTTTGTGGGCAGAGGTGAGTGCCACCAGCAAGACCACCTTCCAAGATAAGTAACGGAAATGGCAGGTAACCAAGAGTTTGAAGGGTGGCTTGGTAATCTACATCAGAACCACATTGATATCCCATTCCGCTGGAGGCGGCCATATGGGAGGTTTAGAGAACAGCAAGCCCTGCATGAATCAGGTAATGAAGGGCTGCACAGAAAAAGGCTTGCCCTCTATGGAGTGATGTTTCGCGGAGAGCACGCTCAGGTGCACCTTGATGGAGTTGGACTTGAGTCCAGTCTGCGAGAGGTGGAGCAAGTATCGCAGCACCATATGTGCCAGGCAGGAGAACAGATCTACCCATTGCTCGCACACCATACCGAGAATCTGCGCCACTTGAAGGTGTAGGCTTGTCTCGTGGAGTTCTTACAAGATGCCAGGAGGACGTCCTCCATCTCCCTGGGGAGGTTGAGGGGTACTAGGACAACCCGTTCAACAGCCATGCTGTTAGCGACAGGGACCCCAGGTTGGGGGTTGGGGTGGAGAAGCAAGCCCTCCTCCTGGGTCAGTAGTCCTAGGGAACTCCCCAGAGGGACGGGAAGCTCCTTCAAGATGTGGAGTAACAGGGGAAACCAAGGCTGTCTGGGCCACTGCAGGGCCACGAGAATCATGGAAGCCTTGTCCCGCTGGACCTTGAAGAGGGTCCAAGTGATTAGTGGCGTGGGAGGGAAGGCATACAGGAGGCCCTCCAACCCTGAGATGAGGAAGGAGTCTGCTGTTATCCAAGACCGATGCGGTTGGGGACAGCAGAAGTGGAGCAGCTGAGCATTGGATGGACTAGCAAAGAGGTACAGACTTGGGGTTCCCCATGATTGGAATAGCCGCTGCACCATCCTGGGGTCTAGGCGCCACTTGTGCGGCTGGAGGACCCTGCTCAGTCTGTCTGTTTGGGCATTGTCCTGGCCCGGAAGGTATACCATCCTGAAGAGCATTCCCTGACTGATCGCATAAGAGCAGAGGGCTAGTGCCTCCTGGCAGAGGCAGTGAGATCCTGTGCCCCCCTGCTTGTTTAGGTAGAACATCGTGACCTGGTTGTCCGTTTGGACCAGTACCGACTGATGCTGTAGGCGGTGTTGGAAGGTCCTGATCGCCAGAAAAATGGCTTTCAGCCTCCAGCAGGTTGATCTGCTGCTGGCTCTCCTCAAGAGACCACTTGACATGTGTGCGCCGTTTCTTGCCGTGAGCACCCCAGCCCAGTAGGGGGGTGTCTGTGGTGAGGACCCTCTGGGGGTTTGGGTGTTGAAAGGGCATGCCCTTCTGTAGGTGCTGTGCCTCCTGCCACCAATTGAGTGACTGTTAGTTGATGGGACAGAGACCCCAGAGCCTGCCTATGGCCTGAGTCCACTGTGAGCAGAGGCACCACTGAGCTGCCTGCATGTTGAGGTGGATGTTGGGGATCACATGGACTGTGGAAGCCATGTGGCTGAGCAGGCGAAGCATGGACCATGCTGACCCAGTATGATGGTGCTGCACCTCAGTTGCCAGAGCCTTGAGGCGATCTGCCCTGTCCAGGGGGAGGAAGGCCCTGGCTTGGAGGGTGTCCAGGCAAGCCCCTGTGAACACCAGGTTCTGTGTTGGAGTGAGATGGGATTTGGGGTGATTTATCATGAACCCCAGATGTTGTAGGACCTTGAAGGTGTGGGCTGTGGCTTCTTGCACCTCTGAGGCAGTGTCTCCCTTTACTAGCCAGTCATCCAGGTATGGGAAGACAAAGGCCCCCTTGGAGAGATAGATGGTCATCACTGCCAAGTATTTGATGAAGACTTTTGGTGTGGAGGCTAGGCCGAAGGATAGTACCTTGTACAGGTAGTGGTCGCCCCCAACCATGAACCTTAGGAACTGCCTGTGACTGGAATGAATGAGGATGTTGGTATAAACATCCTTTAGGTCCAAGGAGCATAGCCAATCTCCCTGCTGGAGGTAGGGCAGCAATATTCCAAGGGAGAGCATTTTGAACTTCTCCAAAACCAGGAATTTGTTCAGGTTTCTCAAGTCTAGGATGGTCTTAGTCCTCCTGTTCTTTTTGGAACCAGAAAGTTCCTGGGGTAGAACCCTTTTCCTTTGAGATGGTATGGTACGGGCTCCACAGCCCTGTCTCTGAGAAGGCCTGCAAGTTCCTGCAGTAGCAGGGCCTGGTGTAGGGGAGTCCAAGGGGGCTCTCCTGGAAAGAAAGGGAGAGACGTCTGGTCCATATAAAGGAGGTAACCTTCCCTGACCACCTGAAGTACCCAGGAGTCAGTGGTGATGGCAGCCCACTAGTGGGCAAAATGAATCGGATGCCCCCCATCCCTCCCATGGGTGGAAAGGCTGTGCTCTGGGAGTCAAAGCCCTGACTGGAGATGGTGTCTGGGACTTGGAGCCCTTAGGCTTACATGGACCCTGGCCTGCTCCCTTGGCTTGATGACCCTATTGAGGGGTCTGGGGGGCCTGGTATGGGGGATAACCTCAGTAAAGCTGGCCTTTCTGGTGAAAGGGAGGCCTTTTCCCTGAAGATTTCTTCTTGGGAAGAGTGGAGGTCTTCCTCGAGAGTCGAGTCCTGGTGACATACTCAGTCTCGATCTCCACTGTCTTGTCCTCCATTGGCTTGCCAAAGAGGTTTTCACCGAGGCAAGGGACGTCAAGGAGTTTTTCCTGGACCCATTGCTCAAGTTGTGATGTCTGGAGCCAGACCTGGCATCGAGTGCTGATGCCTGCGGCAGCCACCCTCATGTTAGACTCGAAGCCTTTATAGGCTACTCGTGACAAATACTTCGAGCACTCCCCGACATACTTTGTGAGGGTCTGGAAGTGTTGGAGGTGGTCCCCACTGAGACCCGCTGAAACCCCCCCCCCGAGTTCCTTGGTTAGTCTTGGAGATACATAACGATACACAGCTGATATGCTTGTATACGGCACACTAGCATCGAGCCTTGGTAACATTTACGCCCAAGGGTGTTGAGGGCACGGGACTCCCTGCCCGGAGCACTGAAGAATGACTCTTCGGGCTTTTCTGTCAATGCATGGCCAACTCGACCACCATGAAGGTATGAGGGAGTTGCGCTTTCCTGAAGCCGGGTCCTCGCTGGACCCTTTATAGAGTGTCCAGGCATCGGCTAACAATCAGCACCATTGCCGATGTTTCCCACATTCAGAGAAAGAGGTGCCCAAGGATGGAGGGGATGAGGATCTTGAGGGCCTCCTTGGTTGGGGCCTTGTATTGGAGGATTTCGAGTTTCTCCATGTGGGGGTCCTCTTCTGACTCCTTCGCCATGTTCCAGTCAAACTTGAGGAACGAGGTGTCCTCTGGTGGGGACTGGCACCTCAGTGCTGGCGGGGATGGATCTGAGAGGAGGTCATGGTGTGCTCGTGTCTCTGGGGAAGCCTCGTCTTTGGACTCCCAGTCTGAGTAGTCTGTCGAGGACTCGAGGCCCGATGGCTCTAAGGACATTGTTGGATCTGGCCTTTGATGAACCGCAGCTAAAGCTTGGCTAGAGCCAGAGGCACTTGCTGGGGAGGATCTCGCTCCTGAGGACTGGGAGCGGGATCGAGACCCTCACCGAGGATCAGCTCGAGGCATGGTACTCTCAAGGATCTCTTCGGCAAACTGGGGGGTCCTCGACATTGAGGTCCCTGCGGCCTCAGCACGTGCACTGGCAGGGCTAGGCATCGACGATTGCTGTGAGGAAGGAATGCAGAAACACTGCATTCCTACGCCATCATCCTGGCCTCCCACTCAGGGGTTGCAGCCTTTGACACTGACGCTGGGGTGACTGACTTGGGTGTTGGGGAGGAGAGGGAATCCTCGATGGGAAGGGCCTTGAGGATCTGAGATATGTCACCAGTGGCCTTGGCATCTGTCCTGGGTTCCTTGGCAGGCTGCTCCCGCTCCGACTCCTCGGAAATCCTCCAAAGGTTGTGGGACCTCGCAAGGGACTTGCTGTGCATGTCCCCTTCCCTGGAAGAGGTAAAGGGACACTGAGTAAGATGGCACCCTAGGGCAGGAAGGGGACCACACATGCATGGTGGCATCTCCCAAAGGCTTTCTTTGAAAACTGGGGAGATGCTTCCACTCTGTTGACAGCGACGTCACCCATATGTGAGGACTGACTTCCTGCTTGTTCCCGGAGAAACATATTGGCCATGTCTTAGTCATGACAAACTTCCTGTTCCGTTGTTCTTTACAGGATATAACCTTAATAATATACTTCACATGTCAAGTTGTTCACAAACATAAATGACCTGGCCTAAGCATGCAGAGCATTTATACAAATATGGCTTACTATCTAGTTTCCCTTGCAAAATACAACCTTGACGGTCTCACAATTATCCTACATATCCTTTGCTACACTGTCAGCAATTTTTAAGCTGCTTTCACACATCAGACTTTCTCCATGAGACCCCAAGTACCCCTATAAGTTCCTTTCCACATATGGCACTTGCTTTTGTTACAGTTTGGCTGCTTATTCATTTTGCACCTGCGAATTTGGTCATATTATTGAATACTAATCTTGACTGTCCATGAATGTGACTTTTCTGAGGAATGAATTTAACTGTGAGTTTCATCACTTGCTGTCTATTTTCAGTGTGCTATAATATAAGGAGAAGATGGGGTTATCATTTAGGGTATAATTTTATAAGAAAGTGCATAGATTTATGTGTGTAAATTCTGGTATTTTAGTCATTTGCATATATAAGTGGCTACTTACTACTACTACTACTACTACTTCTACTACACGGTTACACAATGCAAGATTCCACATTAGGAACCACCATTCAGGAAAAAGATTTAGGCGTCATCGTGGATAACATGTTAAAACCCTCTGCCCAGTGTGCAGCGGCAGCCAAGAGAGCAAATAGAATGCTAGGTGTCATAAGGAAAGGAATGGAAAATAAAACAAAGGATATTGTTCCATGGTGCAACTGCACATTGAATATTGTGTGCAGTTCTGGTCACCATATCTTAAAAAGGATATAGTGTTATTAGAAAAGGGGATGGAAGGATACCCGGTGAAAAGCGGTATATAAATACAGCTAAATAAATAAAATAAATAAGGATACCCCTATGAAGAGAGGCTAAAAAGGTTAGGGCTCTTCAATCTGGAAAAGAGACGGCCGAGGGGAGCTTTGATAGAGGTCTATAAATTAATGAATGGAGTGGAACGGGTAAACATAGATCCATTGTTTACGTCATCAGAATATAGAAAGACTAGGGGACATGCAATGAAGCTACAGGGTAAACTATTTAAAATTAATAAGAGAAAATATTTTTTCACTCAACGTGTAATCAAACATTAATTTATTACCAGAGGATGTAGTAAAAGATGTTAGTGTAGCTGAATTTAAAAAAGGATTGGACAAGTTCCTGGAGGAAAGGTCCATAAACCATTATTAAAAGTGACCCAGGATATCACTGCTTGACCCAATACAAGCATTGTGGAACCTGTCTCTTTTGGGGAAACTGCTAGGTACTTATGACCTAGATTGGCCACTGTTGGAAACAGAATACTGGGCTTGATGGACCTTGGTCTGACCCAGTATGGCATATATTATGTTCTTATGTACTACTACTACTACTGAACATTTGTATAGCACTACAAGATGTATGCAGTACTGCACAGATGCATGTAAAAGATGGTCCCTGCTAATCAGAGCTTACAATCGACAGACAACACAGTAACTGTAGAACTGGGATACAGCTAGTTGGAATGGTAAGGAAACCCAAAGGAGATCAAGTGCGTCAAGATCCGAAAGTGGCAGCAAAGAGGTGAGTTTTCAGTTTGGATTTGAAAAGGGTCAGAGAAAGCACCTGACGTACAGACTCAGGTGGTTTGTTCCAGGCATAAGGAGCAGCAAGATAAAAGGAGCGAAGTGTGGAGTTAGCAATAGAAGAGAAGGGCACAGATAGAAGCGATTTGCCAGAAGTTTGGCGTTCCCGAGGGGTGGTGTAGGGAGAGATAAGAAAGGAAAGGTAGTGAGGAGCTGCAGAGTGAATGCACTTATAGATCAGCAGGAGAAGTTTGAAATGGATGTGGAAACGGATAGGGAGCCAATGAAGTGACTTGAAAAGAGGGGTAATATGAGCATGACGAGACTGGTAGAAGATTAGCCGGGCACAGGAGCGTCTCAGGGAAATCTGCTGCCTGAGGCAAGGGATGAGATGGCGCCCCCCCCCCAAGTTGGATGGGGGAGGGGGGGCTTTCTCAAAACTCCAGTCAGGGACTGAACCAAACCAAAAAGCCGATTAGATCATGTGGAGGAAATGCAAGATGTTTGCACACCAAGGAGCTAAATGAAAGAGCAAGAACCACAGCACAATTTATAATACCAAATTATAACTCATTTTTACTTTGTCATAAACTGTGTTATGGTTCTTGCTTTTTCTTTTTGAACAAATATTTAGCATTCACAGAACCCCATCCCTCAACAGAGCCAGGACATTCACCCACAGAACTCAATATTAAAAAAAAAAAATCTGATTCTGGTCATCTCACTAACAACAACAAATGTTCTCCAGAACCAGGCATATTGTGATCTACAGAGAAAATCTACCATACCATGCCAACACCAAATTCCAAAACTCACATAAGGAGTCTACCTAGAAAAAAGCAGCCCTATAAATATTGCAGCGGGCCCTGGAACATCCAAACATCTATTTGAAAAGCTGAACAATGTAGAATATTACAGTACAGATCCCTAAATACAAATTCCATGTTAACAGAACACCTGGCCTCAGTCACACACTCAGAACAAAGACCTCACCAAGTGACCATAACCTAAAGTAAAAATAAAAATATGTAGACAAAAATTAAACCGAAACCCCAAGAAGCCAGACTCTGCATGCGGTACAACATCAGAGAAAAAAGAGATGCAGTTCCCCATATTGTGTAAAATATAAAAATAGTACAAAGTTCAATCACAAAATTGAAAATAAAATTATTTTTTCTACCTTTGTTGTCTGACCATTTTATTCTCTTTTCATGCTGGTCCCGATCTCAGACTTCTGCTTTCTTCTGTCTTTTCTTAGCACTTTCTATGGTCTCTAGTCCATCTGCCATTTCTTGTTTTCTTCACTTCCTTCTGTCTTCGATATTGATTTTTTTCCTTTTAGCTTTCTTCCATTTATTTCTCTCTCTCTCTCTGTCCACTCTTTACTATCCATTTCTCAATCTCTCCTCTTTTTTACGCCATCTACCTACCGCTTTTCAAGCTTTACCCCAGTCCTTCCATTCCCCAGCTCTTCTTCCCTGGTCCCTAGTCTTTTGCTCATTCTCTCTTCCCCTCAATGTTTCTCTCTCTTTTTCCCTCCATCCAGTACCTCCGTCCTCTCTTTCCTTCCTTGTCTGCCCTCTCCCTTCCTATCCCCCTGCAAGCAGCATCTACCCCATCTCCATACCATCCCCTCTCTATTACTCCCATGTCCAGCTTCTCGCCGTCTTTCTCAACCTTTTTATCACATGTCCATCTTCTCCCATCTCTCTCCCTATTACCCCTGTGTCCTGCATTTCCTTCTCCTCTTATTACCCTGTGCCCAGCATCTCCCCTCTGTTCCCACCTCCCCAAGTCCAGCATTTCCCCATAGTCTCCCTATAACCCTTTGGCCAACATCACCATTCCATCTCATCTCCTTGATTTTCCCTATGCCCCTTTCCATGTCCAGTATCTCTATTTCCCTAGCCCCCCACCTCAATTTTCTCCCCGCTGCCTCCCTATTCCCCCCTGCAGGCAGCATCTCCCTTCTGAATCCCTGTTCCCATCTATGTTCACCTCCCAATGCCCCTTCATGACCACTCCCCCCTTCAATACCCTCTCATATCCACCCCTTGTATGTACAAGGGGCAGAGCATGCCCATGGAGCAACATGTCCCATGGATAGGGACTGTGCAAGCCCTGAACCCAGCTCAGAGAGGCAGGGCACAACTGGCCTTGCACTGCCCCTGCCCACTGGACATTATGCTCCTGCAAGAAGGTTCTGCTTCTCTGGGCCACGATCACTGCCTCCCACACCCTTCTGCCTGCAGGAGCATCATATCCAGCAGGCAGGGGCTGTGCAAGCCATGACTGCGGCCCAGAGAAACAGAGCCTGTCCGCAGGAGCAGATGTCAGGAGGGCACCATCACTGGTCGCCCACCCACATTCCCAATTCAGGATGACCTGAGGAGCACCAGTGGCCCAGTGGAGAGCCTGCCCATGTGTCACAAGACTGAATAGTGACTGCAGCCTTCTGCTCACGGGAGCAGCGTGTCCAGTGAGCAAGCTCTCCACTGGGCTGATGCTACTTTGCAGGCCATCCTGAATGGGGAGTGGGGGGCAGGTGGCTAGTGGTGGAATCTCCTGACATCCAGGTCTCCCTGCCGTGCTTATCCAGCTTACTGGGTAGTGCCAGCACTGGTCCAGCATTTGTCTTTATGCTTCCTCAACCCCCCCCCCCCATTGTCCTGCATCTCCTCCTGTTCCCTCTCCCATGTGTCCAGCATTTGTTTTCCTGCTTCTCCCCCTCCCCCACTCCAGCTTTTGTCTTGTTATTTCCTTCCCTGTTGTCCAGCATTTGTCTTCCCCTTTCCCCGGTGTCCAGCATTTCTCATCCTGCTCCCCCCCCATGTCCAGCATTTGTCCTCCTGTCCCTGCATTTGCCTTCCTGTCCCTCCTCCCCGGTTGTCCAGCATTTGCCCTCATGTCCCTCCCCCATGTTGTCCAACATTTGCTCTCATGTTCCCCCCCCTGTTGTCCTGAATTTGCCCTCCTGTCCCTCCCCCCGTTGTCCAACATTTTCCCTCCAGCATTTGCCCTTATGTCCTTGCTCCCCATTGTACAGCATTTGCCCTCCTATCCCTCCCCTGTGTTGTCCAGCATTTGCCCTCCTGTCCCTCCCCCCATTGTCCAGCATTTGCCCTTGCGTCCCTCCCCCCTGTTGTCCAGCATTTGCCCTCCTGTTCCTTCCCCCTGTTGTCCAGTATTTGCCCTCCTGTCCCTCCCCCCATTGTCCAGCATTTCCCTCCAGCATTTGTCACGCTTTTCCTGGATGGCAGATGCTGGGCAATGAGAGGCAGGGACAGGAGGGCAAATGCAGGACAATGGGGAGGGGGAGGTACTCGAGGGCAAATACTGGACAACAGGGGGAAGGGACAGGAGGGCAAATGAGGCACAGGAAGGCAAATGATGGACAATGGGGGACAGAGACAGGAGGACAAATGCTGGACAATGGTGAGGGGGGGATGGGACAGGAGGACAAGGTATCAAAGAGAAGGTTGTGGTCAACAGTGTCAAAAGCAGCAGAAAAGTCAAGTGTGTGGAGTGGAGGAGTGGCCTAGTGGTTGGGGCAAGATACTTCAGGCTGGAAGGTCAGGGGTTCAAATCCCACTAGAGGACAGCAACCTTGGGCCAGAAGGACTGGGGTTTCTAGTCCCACAGGTGCTCCTTGTGGTCTTGGGCAAGCCACTTAACCCTCCATAGCCCATGTTCCCTGTAAAATAGTTATCTCCAAGTTATAATGCCCTGTTCAATGTAATTTCAGTTTGTTCAATGTAAACTGCCTTGATATCATGAAAGGCGGTATATAAGAAATGTTAAATAAATAAAAGAAGGATGAGGATTGAGTAAAGGCCCTTGGATTTTGCCAGGAACAGGTCACTGGAGACTTTGGCAAGAGCCGTTTTGGTAGAATGTAAAGGATGAAAGTCAGATTGTAGAGGATCCAGAATGGCTTGAGAGTAGAGAAAGCTGAGGCAATGGCAGTGAACTGCACATTCAAGTAATTTAGAAACAAAGGGGAGGAGGGAGATAGTGAGAAGGATAGATAAGGTCTATTGAGAGTTTCTTGAGGAGAGGAGTGACCACAGCATGCTTGAAGGCTGCAGGAGCAGTTGCAGTGGAGTACTTGGTATCATGCCAAAGAGATCCTCCTTCTGAAGTTTCTTTCTTCTCAATGCAATGTATGCCTTTGAATCAGTCCTGACTCCTGGCGACCCAGAAGCTCCTGGGTTTTCTTGGCAGTGTCACTGGAAGTAGATTGCCAGGCCTTTCTTCCGAGGCAATGGAGGGTTAAGTGACTTGCCCAAGGCCACAAGGAGTGCTAGTGGGACTTGAACCCTGGTTGCTTGGTTACCAAGCCAGTGTTCTAACCACTAGGCTACTCCTCCACTCCTCTTTCTTCTCAGAGACTATTTATTCTACTCATATGCTAAGTTAAACTCTGATTTGATTTAAATGAAAAACTCTCTGGTGGTACTAAGACCTGACTGACTCAGCAAAAACACTGAATTCTAAAATACACAGATTTATCAGCTTTAACCAAAAGAATTCTTTTTTCCCCAAGATTTAGAGTATATTCTAGAAGATACATACTTATAAGTGCAGATCTATTTCCAGCTGTAGTAGTCTCTTTTGTAGTCCTTCCAGACTGAGATTCACAGAGTGCTGGCTGATCTATTTATACTTGTGCTTCTAAGGTAAAGTATTACCAATTTTCTGGGTGATTCACACAGTCTTTTGTTTGATAAACTGGGCCTTTCAAATTGCCCCTTTGATCTGTCACTTGCTTTTAACACCTGTTTAAGACAACTTCACAGATCTTTTGCTTCCTAACTGGAAGGCCTCTTTGTAAATGTTTCTAGAAACTAATTTATTTGTTTAGCATTTCTTCAGCATTTCTACTTTTTCCTCATCACTCTCTATGCAGTAGTTCCCGTCATCTTACAATTCTACCTCTAGCCTTTCTCCTCTCCCTGACATGCCTGAAAATATCTTCTTACTTCATTTTAGATCTTTAGCTATTTTTCTTCTGCCTGCACTTTAAACGAAGCACATAAGGGTCTTGTCAGTTTGTATTTGAAAAGATGCTGCAACCCCAGCTCGACAAGTTAGCTTTCATCTAGTTGTAACCTTTGGCAGAGTCATTTGCAGCATTGGTGATCTTTGTCAACTTCAGCATCCTTGTTTACACCCCCTAGAGAACATCATCACCAAGCCACCTGAACTGGAAGATTTAAATGTGACTTCTAAGCAGGCTACCACCTGGTGATTAAAAGTATATTGATGGATTGGTTATAGTATTGTTGTAAGCAATATTTATTATTCAATATCTTTTTTATGATTTATGGTAAATGTATTTTAAATTGAGGGTTTATTTTTAAATTGGATCAGGAATTGGTTACTTTTCTTTCTGGGTCTGTATTGTTGGAGGCCTCTCGCATAATGCAGAAATCTCATCTATTCCTATGGCTTATAACACATATAGGGAGTCATTTTAAAATACTAAGGGGCATGTTTACTAAAGTCCGCAAATCTGCGTGCCGCAAAATAGCGCACGGCAACGCGGCATTTAAACGCACAGAAACGCGTTTAAATGCCCCGCACACGTGCGTGTCACCCCCGCACAGGTACGCGGCACACTAACGGGCCCCGTACAAGTGCGGGCCCGCAAATGTCCGATAGAGGCGTGGAACGGCTAAAAGAGGGCGGAGGAAGGCTCCGGAGGGGCGGAGGGACGGGGTCAATGGGTGGAGAGTGGGAGGGGAGAGGCTCCCCGCACAGTATCGGGCCCGAATTTCCATGTAAAAATTAGCGCGAGTGAAACCCTCGCGGTAGAGGGCATTTAAAGGGAAGAGAAACCATTTCCGTCAGCAATGTACAGGAACACCGGGGAAACCTAAAACACGTGAGCAGTGTGATATATGTGCACAGAACAAAATTGCAAATAGAACCTGAAAATGACCACAACAAAACTATTATAAATAGTAATCCAGCTGGGGAACAGTTATAGTGATGGGCAAATTTACAAAACACACCCAGCAAAGCTCCAGAAAAAAGAGATGAATATGGGAAGGGTCTATGGAGCGGAGACTCTTCCGAAAAACATTTCCGTTTTTGGAGCTTTCCTCGGAGTGTTTGCTATGGTTGCCCATTAATACCACTGTCGCCCAGCGTGGTGATATTTTGTCCCCCATTTTCCCGTGGTCATTTCTGGTGCACGTTTGTCACCAGACAGGGTGCATATGCCCACAGTAAAAATGAGTAGAGCAGGGTTTGTGACTCCATCCTGCCAGGCTTACTGCCTCCAGGGGCTGCACTGTCTCTGTGGCCAAAGTGTGGTACAGCGGACAGAGTCATTACCTCTAGGACCAGAGGGCAGAGATTCAAAACCCAGCTTGGGCACCTGCCAGCCCAGTCCCTATATTTTACCCACCACTAAATAAAGATAGGGCAGACACCCCTGTAGTGCAGGGAACATAAGCATGGGGAAAACACCCATATTTTACCCAACACCGCACACACACCACAACAATGGGCATTACCTACAGCCAAGTCCCCCAAATGCAGTCCCGTACTGCCACATTGCAATCAGGTCAACTGCTTTTTCTGAGAGAAGTTCATGCCAGCATGTTGGCAGACAAGTACATGTGGTGCAGGGGGCAGTGGCTGCTAACCACAGAAGACAGAGGCCTAGCCATGTGCAGGCTGGCACAGTCCACTGCAACAGACAGGCCCTGCCGGATCCACAGTCATGGACAGTCCAGGGAATCCAACCAATCTGTGGCTACACAGTGGTGCAGTGCACACAGACAGTGCATGCAAGAACAGAAGGTCACAGGTTCAAAGCCCAGCTGGGGCTACTGCCAATCCTGCCCACATATTTTTCCCACAACTAAACAGTGATAGTAAGGACACACCTTTCATGGCGGGGACATATTCAATGGTAAGACATCTATCTTTTACCCCACTGAGCACAGACACCATGAACAGGGGCAGTACCTAGAGCAGAATCACCCAAATGCAGTCCTGGTGGGCCACACACCAGTCAGGTTCCATGCTGACACTCATACAAATGCCTGTGCTGTATATCTATGCACCACCCCCATGGCATGTAGATGTAGCCCATGCATATTCATGAGGGATAGCAGGAAAACCCGAACAGTGTGATGCAAACCTGGACTGGAGTTGGGAATCTGTGCCGTAAAGCAGCAGCCATCAAGGGCAGACACACCCACACCCACAGGCCCCATTGGCCAATGTCTCCTGGAAAGGCAGAACATTGGACCGTGCATGCAGCACCCAAAACGAGCACTTGCATAACTTACCAATGTCACCCTACACCTGAGGTATACGGTACACAGCTCTGAGATGTTTGCTAGGAGCACAGGCAGGCAGATATCCATACGTTACGTACATACTGCTAGTTGACCCCATCCAAACAATCTGTTAGGTGTTTGCGGGGCATGCTCCAGGCCTGGCCTCTGACAGTGTTTATCACCCTGGGGAGTGACCACCAGCTGTAATGCGTACCATATCCATGCCTTGCCGTGCTCAGGACCGGTTTGGTGGGCAAGGCTACTTACCCCCTCAATCGTAGCACCATGATGGCAGAGGTGTGGAAGTGTGTGTCTGTCTATACAGTGGGTGTTGGCTGCAAGCCCCTTCAACAGCCCACACTGCCAGCACTGTTGCCAGTATTGGCGAGCCAATGTGCATAATGAGGTGCAAGGTACCATGGGTATAGCCAGGGCAGGGTGGCGTGGCCAGGATGCATCTGCACTGGGCATAGGGCCCTGGCAGGGACATTGGCTGGGATATTGTAGTGTCCGGCCACCACCTACACAGACAGGGTGGCCAAAGCATCTCCTTCTGGGGGATCAAGCTCACCCTGACTGTGCAGTGACCACAGCATGGCTAGGCCTCCCCATAGTGCTGTATAGTAGTTCTCTCATGTGATAGATATGGGTTTCTCTTTGGGGCCCAGTCACTGATCTATCTGCTTGCTGTGTATGCAGACAGCCCAGTTCTGGGTGCATGCATCTCCATTGGGAACATGCACTATGGACTAACCAGCAGACTGTTTGTAGCTGGTAAATGTCTTGCTATAATGGCTTGCAGGGTGCAGTGGCTGTTGGCTTGCTGCAGGGGAATATCTGGTGGTGGAGTGCAGCTTACCATACCCTGGGCTTATGTCTGTCTGCTATTGTGTTATGGCTGTGTATGGAGCTGCCTGCCTGGGGGGGTGTTTCTCAGCAGGACTGGGGTTGATGTTGCCCTCTACTGCCACCTTTGCAGGGAGGTAGAGTGTGGATCCCTTGATGGGTACCATGTTTGCCACGGGGGGGGGGGGGGTGCGCCTGATAGCGGCAGACAGGGATATCCATGGTGTTTGTGCAGAAACTAGCTATCTTACACATTAACACTGCTTTGGAACGCCCACTTGGCCTCCATCAGCCATGGCAGGTGTTGTTGACCTGGTCCTGGCCACCTCATTGCACACTCAGGGTGAGCACAGTACCCGCACGATGTAACAGTGTGTGGCTACTCTGTGCCAGTAAAACACCCGGTCAGTGCCCCCTACTAGGCCAAGGTGCTGTGTGGGTGCACCCGGTCACTTCCCCCAACAGGGCCGAGGTGCTGTGGGGGTGCATTCCCCATCTTGTGTCCATCTGCGGACAGCTAATTTGCATGTGAAGTGCATCATGGGTACGGGTGGCCTAACCCTATCCTGTTGACACCAGCAGACTGTCTGTGAGGTGACGTGTAGGCTATCTGCAGCCAGCCAGGGGCCTGCTTACAGCTATGGAGCTGTAGCGCAATGGTTACATCACTGCCTGTGCAGCCAGAGGTCATGGGTTCAAACCCACAGTGGGGCCCTTTGGTAGGGCTGTCCACAGCTTTATTTTTATTTACTGTACATATGTCTATGCCGGCAAGACCACCCTCAGCTTACTATACCCATTAGGTGCCTCTGAGGGTGCTTCATAGGGCGCCCTGTAGGCCACCTTATGGTTGCCATCCCTATAGGGTGCACTATACATTATCCTGTGTCGCAACATACATGCTGCCCTATAGGGGACATTCAAGGGTGCCTTGGCGAACAGTGCACTGTAACATGTGCCTTATGGGCCGCCGTATGTTAACATGCTGGGAGAGTGCGTTTGCTAGTAGTGATAACAAAATAAAATTATACAGCCTCCTACAGCACTCCACAACATAATACATACTGCCTCAGCAGGCATTTTTCACTGGGCATTGTGAGGAGTTGAACCCCTGATCCCTGCACCATTGGTCAGTGTTTTAACCATTGTGCTGTGGCTCTGTTCCTGTGCTTGTGCATCAGCGCGCCGCCTTGTGCCTATCAGCGCGCCGCCTTCTGCCGCCCAAGGGGACCAGTGCGCCGCCTTCTGCTACCCAAAAATAACTGTGCGCCGCCTTATGCCGCCCAAAAAGCACTGTGCGCTGCCTTATGCCGCCCAAACATAACTGTGCGCCGCCTTATGCCGTTCCAAATTAATTTGCCTCCTAAAACAATTTTAATCATTACAGTTACTGCCTCAGCTGATCTTTGTTATGGCGCACACTGGGGGATTGAACCCATGGCCCCTGCACCATTGGTCAGTGTCTTCACCGTTGTACTACGGCTCTGTTGTTTTGTATACTCAGCAGCGCGCCACTTTGCCTTTCCACGCGCTAATGTCGACCCCCGCACATTAGCGCGACGCGCACACATCCGGTTGCTTACTACCGTTTTTTTTCTATTTTCTGCCTGAACCGCCCACTCCTTATATGGCACAGGCACACTAGCGCGGCCCCGCACGTTAGGAATGTTTAGTAAACATGCCCCTAAGATATTATTTGGTCATCCGAAAACATGCATGCAGACACCCCAGAGACATTTTACAAACAGCTTTTAAAGTAGGCAGTGGGTGTGGCAGAGACATGTCTGGGGTGGTACAATGGACTTAGATGTGCCCGCTTGATTTCAGAAACGTTGGGGATGTCTACGACCCTGTATAAGTTTAGACCGCTCTAGGCATGAATAGGCATCAGGAAAGTGCTCATTTTGGCCCTACCATCTCCACTAATCACAACGATAGTAGCAGTGGGATTTGAATCCTGGCTTCCCTGGTTTTAGCCTACTACTCTAACCTTTAGACTGTTCCCAGACACCCATGTTCTGGAATATTATTCTCCAGATGTCTATATAGACGCCCCCATAGACATCCATATTGAGTGCCTCCACATTTGTGAGATCATGCCTGAAATTGGACGTGGCTGTCTTTTTTTCCAGACTATCTGGTTTGGACCACCCAGATTGCACATTGACGTTGAGGCAGCCATGAGGCTCTTACACAAGTGATCAGCCTGACCCTTCCCCCAAGCCATGAGGCTCTTACACAAGATCAGCCTGCTAAGAGAAGGCATTAAGATTTCAGTAGACACCCTTCCCCCACTCCAGGTCTGAACACAATATCCCCTAGCCCAGAAATCAACAGACCAGAGCACACCGGTTTGAACAGGTCACCCAGGTACCTTCCCCAGGGGCTGCTGATTGGTGGACAGGAAATACCTGTGACAAATGGGATTGTAGAATGAGTTTGAAAATGTACAGTATATAAGGTATTGTAGGACGTCCCTCGTGGCTCAGAATTTTTGTGGAGATTGCTGGTTTCTCTGTCTGGGCCTGTGCGCACATTAAAAGTTTCCTGTTTGCATACCAGCCTGTCTGTGAGTTTTCCTTCTGTGGGTGAGTGATAGAATAAGAGCTTTTTCAGCAGCTTTGCTGCAACATTTCTTGGAACCCCAGGTGGGACCAAATTAAATTAAATTAAATAAAAAGCCTCTCTCATTACACCCACGGTGGGAAGACTACTGCTTTTTGCAGGATCGGGCCTTCACCAGTCAGGGACCGGCCCCTCCAGGTGATTAACGGTCCTTGGCGCCCCGGGCCACTTTGTGCTCCGGAAGGACACCTTGATTTGTCTGGTCAGCTGGTCCCTGTGGCTGACCACCGATTGAAAACCAGCTGGATAGACTGGCATCCAAACTCCCTGTCTGATCAGAGTTCTGGTGAGTACTACTACTTTACTGTTTTACTGTTTGGGGTAGTCCTCTGTTTCTGTATCTGGAAATCCTGGTAAAATTCTGTGAACCTGTCGCGGCCCGATCACCCGCAGCGAGCATTCCGAGTAGGGGTCCTGGGGGGGCTCTGAAACCATTGCTCGTCCTGTCTGTATCTGGTATCTAGTAAATCTGGTTGAAATCTGGTAGGAATGGGGGGGGGGGGGGCGCTTGCTTGCGAGCGCCAGTAAATAACTGCAGTATAAATTTAACTTTGCCACCTCGGGCCCCTTAAAGGTATTTAAAGTGCAGCACTGCCAAAGCTATTAAAAATTGCCTAAAATATTAGTACTTAACCCCCTTAAGTGTGCCTTTCAAGAATAATTGTGCTGATCGCAATTCTCCGATGATCGGGGCGATTTATTTAGAGCCTTTGCCCCATGTGCTCCTAGTGTTGGGTTTTTTTTTTGTGTTGCTGGGGGTTTCTTTTGTGTTGCCATGTGCTCCTATAGTGTTGGGGGCTTTTTTGTGTTGCTGGGGGTTTCTTTTGTGTTGCCATGTGCTTTTAGTGTTGGGGGTTTCTTTTGTGCTAGTGATCCTGGAGCTCCATCTAGTGGACATTAGAAAAATAGCTAGCTATATTTCTCATATTACTATTATGCACATGGTAAAAGTTAAATCCTATGGTACAGCTAGAGAGTGTGTGTGTGTAATGTGTATTTGTAACAGCTGCTACTGAGGAAAGAGAGTGTATGAGTATTCGCTGCTGAGACGTCTCTGTTTTCTGTTTTCCCTCTTTCTTTTTCCCTTTGTGGTCCTGTGTGTTTTGCACAACCAAATCTCTGCCTATTACCTGGATTATATTGTATATTGTATTCCCAGAAGTGAGATTAGAAAATTTACACTGAACATTGCATTCCTTGAATTGAGATTAGAAGATTTACACTGTAACTTGTGATTTGAAAATTATGATTAGAGCATGGGGTCCGGAGGCTAAATTGTAGCGGAGCAGCATCCGGACCAGTTTCCCTATATAGATTCATGGCTGGTCCATATAGTTAATGTGCTGTTATGTAGAAACTGATAGAGTGTCTCTGTAAATGTTAGAGTGTCTCTGTGTTTAGTTGTGACATTAGGGAAAGATTACGGAAAGAAAGGTTTTGTCCAGACATTAGGTCTTTATATTTCAGGATTGATTTTGATACTCTTATCAGTAAAAGGTGAAGTTATTAACAAATCGCCCCTGTGTCCCCAAACAGTGAAAAAACACCAGGTCTACTGATTGCAGGGAGAGGGACAGTTTAGAAAGTGTTTTGGTCATGCCTCTCAGCGGTGAGTGGGGGGTAGTTGGAACTGCTGAGATGGTTTGCATAGCTATAGAAAGATACTGGGAGGAGTTCCTTCTTCTAGCAGATGAATGGAGGCCCATTAGAGAGTGAAGGAAGACAATTGCTTTATTTAATGCATATCCAGTTTCATTACTATGTTTCATGCATAGTCAATAGTTAAAGAACCAAATTTTTGATCACACCTCTCAGCAGTGAGTAAGGGGTAGTTGGAACTGCTGAGATAGTTTGCATAGCTATAGAAAGATACTGGGAGGAGTTCCTTCTTCTAGCAGATGAATGGAGGCCCATTAGAGAGTGAAGGAAGATAATTGCTTTATTTAATGCATATCCAGTTTCATTACTATGTTTCATGCATAGTCAATAGTCAAAGAACCAAATTTTTGATCACACCTCTTAGCAGTGAGTAAGGGGTAGTTGGAACTGCTGAGATAGTTTGCATAGCTATAGGAAGATACATGTTCTGGAATATTATTCTCCAGATGTCTATATAGACGCCCCCATAGACATCCATATTGAGTGCCTCCACATTTGTGAGATCATGCCTGAAATTGGACGTGGCTGTCTTTTTTTCCAGACTTTCTGGTTTGGACCACCCAGATTGCACATTGACGTTGAGGCAGCCATGAGGCTCTTACACAAGTGATCAGCCTGACCCTTCCCCCAAGCCATGAGGCTCTTACACAAGTGATCAGCCTGCTAAGAGAAGGGAGGAGTTCCTTCTTCTAGCAGATAAATGGAGGCCCATTAGAGAAGGGAGGAGTTCCTTCTTCTAGCAGATAAATGGAGGCCCATTAGAGAAGACAAAAGAAAAAAAAATCACCTAGGAGTCTTTCTCCTAGCAATTTACCTAGCCACACCTAGCCTCCAAACAATCCTCTTGTCATCAATTTTATTTGTGGAGTTTTAAGCTTCTAGAACCATGGGGGGTGCCTCCTTTGAGCATCCTCAAATGTCTGACCAGCATCTTGATTGTGTAAGGCTGGAAGCAAACAAAGGCTGAAGAAGGACTGTCAAATTACTGTTAGCAATATCTGTAGGGCAAAGCTGATGTGTGAAAATTAGCTGCAACACATTTGTTACAACCTATAAAAAAAAAGGGAGAAAAAAAATCCTTATAAGATTATGAAGAAATGAAGATTTTTTTACTTGTCTTTTTAAAGCCTGAATTTTATCTCTGGTACATATATTTGGTTTTGACTGCACATACAAAATTAAACAAGTAATACTTCTGCATGATATGCCATCTTTGACATTTTATTCTGCAGACAGTAAATGCTGTTTTGATGATTGCATTCTTTCCTGCTTGGTACATTAAACTGCCTTGATCAACTGTATTCATTTTTCTGATACTAGAATGATATTGCATTCCAGGTATCCACCAACCTTTTTATAGAAAAGTATCAGTTTCATGCTTGTTTTGAACTGTAGGATTCAAGGTAATTACTTTGCCTTGTTAAGCACTGTGCTGACAAATGATGAACAGAACAGTAACATCATAGATGCTATACTATTGGATGTTGGAATAAATTCACCTGTTATTCTGTATTTGAATTTTACGCATTGGGGTCCAGAGAAAAAGTGTACCTTGTTTTGAGGGTTTTTCAGTTTCAGGAGTACAGTATATTATAGCACTGTGAGAAACAAATCTTTTTAGTTTATATGCTTGCACTTTGTTACCAAATATACTGGTAGCAGTACATTATGTAGAGGTCCAGTATACACAGCAATAATAAGGATACATTAGTACCTATGTATGTGATTGGTGGAATGATGCAGGTGATGGGGGAGTGTTGTGAGGGATGAAGTGGGATATTAAGAAGAAGGACTTTTGATGGACATTAAACTGATGAAGGTAATTTGAAGTGATGTATCTGGCTAATGAATATGTAAACAAAAAAGAAAAAGAAAAAAAGAGATGAGCATTTTATTCCTGAATAAGGCCTGGAGCCATGTCACCAAATTGCAATCCAGAGAGCCCAGCAGAGGAAAATGGCCAGAGTCCAGATGGAACAGACCATCCCAAGAACTCAGAACTACCCACCGCTGAAATGTGTGAAGGAGTCCCTATCTGGATCAGTGTGTCACATTGAAAACGGGCCAAGATATCTGCCTATGAGAATGAGAGGTTCAAATTTTGAGAGAAACAGAACTTAAACTTCAGAGAAAGGTGAAGCACACTGCAAGGTCCTGGGGAACTGCTGAGAGGCAGGAAAAAGAACTATTGGACTGACTAGGGGGTTTTGGGGGCTTCTGTGAATGATTGTATTGTTATCCTTTTAATATTGTTTTCTTAGAAAGTAACTGAAATCTACAAGCCATTTCGGCTTCAGCAACTGCAATACCCACACCAGCTCAAGTTTTTGCTGTACTATTCTCAGAACTTTCTTTATCACATTATTAAGCACTGCTGCTTTTGACATACTTTCATATTATGTGTTTTCAATATTATTGACCAGCTGCAAGAAAATGATGTTACAATGTATGTTGTCTCTAGGGAACAGTACCAGAAGCTGCTTTTCTGATGACCCCTATCTGTCTCAATATCTGTCTCAAATGGTTGCTTGTCCATTGCCCTTAGTGGGATTACCTTTGCCCCATAAACAAGAAAAGAAAAAGAAAAATTGGGAATGAAGGGAAATTGGCTGATAGGTATGTCTAGTATGGCTGCATCCTTGCCTGAGGCTGTAATACATTATGATGGCACGGAAAAAGCATGTGGGCTAAGAAAATGAGTACCCAGAGCCCAGCACAACAAGAGTAAAGCCAGGGGGAACCATACTCTGAACAGAAGTGCACAGAGAATGGACCCAGCTAAGAAACAGGTCAGGCCTGAAAGTGCACAGAAAATGGACCCAGCACAAGAAAAGACATGCCAGGCCTGAACAGGTTAAACAGGCCTGAGCAAGCTGGGCAAGCCTGGACAAGTTAAACGGGCCAAACAAAGCTGGTGATACAAAGTACTCATATGCCCTGAAGACTACAGTGCCAGTGATTAATGAAGCAAAGGGAATGGCAGGGTGCAGCCAGAATGACTCAACACTAGCAAGAATAAAAGCCATTAATATGCTGATAAGGATGGATCCCAGGGAAAGAGCCTTTGCCCCAAAGGAAAGAGGCCTCTGCAGACTTTTTGCACACGGCCCTCCTTTGTCCCAAAGGAAAGAGGCCTCTGCAGGCCCTGCAACCTTTTACAGACAGTACAGCAACTTTTGCACACAGAACAAAACGTTTGTGCAGGAGTTGCTACAGAGGGTATAGGGTATGTGTGGTGTTAAACTCACTGATGCAAGTGTTTCCATTGAACACTCTATCCAAGACCTAAGTGATCTAGTTAATCATATTACTGACCCGTCCATGGGTCCTGGGTGGTTTATGAAGTGGTTCAGTTGGCTAGGGGGACTAAAATCCCAGTGGTAGGGGTTCTTTTTATTTTGCTGCTATGTGCCATTCTGCCATGCTGTATCCCCATTCTTTACTGCTTCATTACCACCACCCTTGATACCCTGGTGGAACGCAAGGCGGCTACCACTGTCATGGCCCTGACCCAATACACCCCTCTGCGGCTTGCCTCCAGTAATACTGCCCTCTACCGCCCCTAGCGGTTGAGGTCTCACTTAAAAAGGGGGGAGTGAGGCAGCCATGAGGCTCTTACACAAGTGATCAGCCTGACCCTTCCCCCAAGCCATGAGGCTCTTACACAAGTGATCAGCCTGCTAAGAGAAGGCATTAAGATTTCAGTAGACACCCTTCCCCCACTCCAGGTCTGAACACAATATCCCCTAGCCCAGAAATCAACAGACCAGAGCACACCGGTTTGAACAGGTCACCCAGGTACCTTCCCCAGGGGCTGCTGATTGGTGGACAGGAAATACCTGTGACAAATGGGATTGTAGAATGAGTTTGAAAATGTACAGTATATAAGGTATTGTAGGACGTCCCTCGTGGCTCAGAATTTTTGTGGAGATTGCTGGTTTCTCTGTCTGGGCCTGTGCGCACATTAAAAGTTTCCTGTTTGCATACCAGCCTGTCTGTGAGTTTTCCTTCTGTGGGTGAGTGATAGAATAAGAGCTTTTTCAGCAGCTTTGCTGCAACAACGTCATTTGTAAAAGCCACTTATAGGATTTTAAAAGTAAACCAAAACAACTGTGGTTAAATAGGTATCTAATAGACTGCTTTATATATATGATTAGAAATATAGATGTGATCCATTCCCTTAGAAGGTGAAAATTTAAACCATATATTAAACAAGAGTATAGGACTTCAGTATTAATAAAAATACACTGATGTCTTTTAAATATGAATAAAAAAATATACCAGCCTGTTCCTTGTTTTTGTATTAATGCCAGACCTGTTTGTATTAAGGTTTTGTTGTTGAATGAATTAATAAGGTATTCTCAGGTTGGTATTTCTTTTGCGAGTTGTATCTTGGGGATATATGATAGTAACATAGTAACATAGCAAATGATGGCAGATAAAGACCAGTAGGTCCATTTAGTCTGCCCAGTAAGATGGCAAGAGTAGGTGCACTGCCGCTCCATACAGGTCACCCCTCCCCATGTCTTTGTTTAGGGGTGAACTCACCGCTCCATGTAGGACACCCCTGTTTGTTGAGAAATTAGATAGTTAAGTTTATTTTGATTTTATCCTGCTGCTGTAAAGGGATCCACTGTGTCTGTCCCATGCCATTTTGAATTCTGTCACTGTATTTGCCCCCACCACTTCCATCGGGAGGGCATTCCAAGCATCCACCACCCTTTCAGTGAAAAAGTATTTCCATACATTGTCTTTCAATTTACCCCGTTGCAGCTTCATGTTATGCCCTCTAGTTTTACAGCTTCCCCGTCTTTGGAAGAGGTTTGTTTGTTCATTAATTCTCTTTAAGTATTTAAAGGTCTGAATCATATCTCGCATATCCCTCCTCTCCTCCAGAGTGTACATATTTAGGTCTTCAAGTCTCTTCTCATAAGGCTTCTGAGGTAGGCTTCAAATCATTTTGGTCGCCTTCCTCTGAACTGTTTCCAGTCTTTTTACATCCTTTGTGAATTATGGTCTCCAGAACTGAACACAGTATTCCAAGTGAGGCCTCACCAGTGACTTATACAGTGGCTTTAGTACCTCTTCCTTTCTGCTGGTAATTCCTCTTTGTATGCAACCCAACATCCTCCTGGGCATTAGTACCGCTTCCTTTCTGCTGGTAATTCCTCTTTGTATGCAACCCAACATCCTCCTGGCTTTTGCCACTGCCTTGTTGCACTGTTTTGCCACCTTGAGATCCTCAGAAATAATCACACCAGGGTCCTTCTCCTGGTCCATGCACACCAACCTCTTGCCCCCCTATCGCGTACATTTCCCTTGGATTTCTGCTTTCCAAGTGCATGACTCTGCACTTATTCACATTAAATCTTAACTGCCAAGCATTAGACCATTCTTCCAGCTTTTGAAGATCTTTCCTCATGTTCTCCACTCCCTCAGGGGAGTCCACTCTTGCAAATTTTCGTGTCATCTGCAAAAAGACAGACTATTCCATTCAGTCCTTCAGCAATATCACTCACAAATACATTGAACAGTGCCGGGCCCAGGACCGAACCCTAGGGCACCTCACTAATCACCCTCCTTTCATCCGAGTGAGCTCCATTTACCATCACCTTCTGTTGTCTGTCAGTCAACCAATTTCTGATCCAGTTCACTACCTTGGGACCCAGTTTATTGACAAGACTCCTATGAGGAACAGTATCAAAGGCTTTGCTGAAATCCATGTAGATGACATCCATTGCATGCCCCTGATCTAGTTCTCTGGTCACCCAGTCAAAGAACTCAATCAGATTTGTTTGGCAAGATCGTCCTTTGGTAAAGCCATGTTGCCTCGGATCATGCAACCTGTTGGTTTTGAGAAAGTCCACTATTCGCTCTTTCAGAAGCGCCTCCACTACTTTTCCCGCCACTGAGGTAAGGCTCACCGGCCTGTAGTTTGTCACTTCTTCCCTGTCACCACTTTTGTGAAGAGGTACCACATCAGCTCTTCTCCAGTCCTGAGGAACTTCTCCTGTTTCCAAGGATCTGTGACATCCTTTAATGGCCCTGCAAGAACCTCTCTGAGCTCTTTCAGTATCCTGGGATGTATCCCATCTGGTCCCATGACCTTGTCCACTTTCAGTTTTGCAAATTGTTCTAACACATCATCTTCTGTGAATGGTGTGGTATCTACTTCATTCCCATTTTTATATTTGGGAGTCACAAGTGGTCCTTCTCCAGGATTTTCTTTAGCAAAAACAGAGCAGAAGTATTTGTTTAGCAATTTCGCTTTTTCAGTATCACTTTCCACGAGTCCGTTCCCAGCACTTCTGAGTCCTGCAATTCCATCTCTGATTTTCCTCTTCTCCCGAATATACCTGAAGAAAGTTTTGTCGCCACACTTCACATCTTTAGCCATCTTTCCCTCTGCCTTTGATTTTGTTTTCCTTATTTCTCTTTTTGTCTCTTTTAGTTTGATCCTGTATTCCTTTCTGTGTTCCTCTGTTTGCAAGCTTTTGAATTTTGTGAAAGCTGTGTTTTTTGCCCTTATTTGAGCAGCCTCTTCTTTGGAGAACCAAATAGGTTTCCTTCTCCTCTTGTTTTTATTTACTTTCCTTACATATTTATCTGTTGCCCCTTTTATTGCCACCTTTAGTTTAGCCCATTGAAATTCCACTTCCCTTATTCCCTCCCACCCTGCCAACTCCTTCTTCAGGTACTTGGCCATTTAACTGAAGTCAGTGTTTTTGAAGTCTAGGACTTTGAGCTTGCTATGATTGGACTACACCTTGGCTTTTATCTCACACCACACCATGTAATGATCGCTGCTGCTCACAGGGGCACCCACCCGGACATTCGACATGCTATCACTGTTGGTGAGCACTAAATCCAGCTTTCCCTGAGTGGTTCCATCACCATTTGTCTAAGTAACGCATCTTGGAAAGCATCCACAATTTTTTTTTACTTCTTTCCAGATTTGCAGAAGGAGTAATCCAAGCCACATCGGGTAGATTAAAGTCACCCAATATGATCACATCCCCCTTTGTGGCTATCTTGGCAATATCTATAATCAATTCGTTATCTATTTCTTTGATTTGAGTTGGAGGTCTGTAGACTACACCAGTATGGATGACAGTGCCATCTCCTCTTTCCAACACAATCCAGAGCGCTTCTTCTTTTCCCCATGCCCCCTGCATTTCAGTAGCTTTAATATTGCTTTTGACATATAAGGCTACTTCTCCTCCTTTTCCACTTTCTCTGTCTCTTCTGAATAGATTATAGCCAGCTATGGCTATATCCCATTCATGCGATTCATTAAACCATGTTTCTGTAATGGCCACAATGTCCAAGTCCATTTCCACAGGGCTTCCAGGTCAGGAACTGTGTTGGCTAAGCTTTGAGCATTTATGCTCATTGCTTTCGAGCATTTAACTGGCTTGCATGTGTTTTGAATTGATTTTGTTCTGCCCACTTCTTCCCACTTGTCGTTGATGTGTGGTTTAAAAGTGTGGCTGTTTCTGATGTTATTCTGCTTTTGCTGGGAGTGACGTCCTGGACTTGTCCTTTCCCATCCATCACCCCCTTTTTCTAGTTTAAATGCATAGCCACATACTGCCTGAATTTTTCACTTAGGATTCTTTTCCCTGTGACAGAGAGATGTAGTCCATCAGCACAGTATAGTCTCTTGTTGGTCCATCTGTTTCCCCAGTTGCCTATAAATCTGAATCCTTCTTGTTTGCACCAGGTTTGGAGCCATGTATTAAAGCTGTTTATGCGATGCAGCCTTTCTGCCCCCTTACCAAGAACAGGTAGAACTTCTGAGAATGCTACAGTGTTAACAATGGGCTTGAGTTTCTCTCCCAGAGTCTGGAAGTCCCTTTGAACTGCAGAGGCACTGTTTCTAGCCAGGTCATTTGTACCCGAGTGGATGACAACATCAGTTTTGGAGTGCTCACTTTCTGCGTTAAGTACATCAATAATTTGGTTCGTATTCCTGCTGGCTGAAGAGCCTGGGAGGCATTTGACTATCTTCTCTCCTTTGAACTGTGTTCCCAAGTTGGTGCATCTGATGATGGAATCTCCAAGAGGCAGTAGTTTTCTGTTTTGTGAGTTTTTCTTCATATCTGGTGCTTTATCAGTAGATTGGGAATTTACTGTCTCATTTAAGGGCCCCTCAGTTTCCATGGATTGGGCATCCTCATTAACCAAAGCAGAGAAGGCATTATGCAGGGATACCTCTTGATATACAGGGTGTCTCTGCTTTACAGGTCGCAATCTACCAGAGCCCACTGTGATCCATTTGTTCCTGGGATGTTTGATTCTATGTGGGAGTGATGGTGGACTTTGTTCAGTTTGTATCCTAGAAGAGGTGCGTTTCATTGCAGCTAGTTCTTCCCTTAGTACAGTCAATTCTTTATGCATGGCAGCTAACTTGAGGCATATAGGACAAGCTCTTAGGTTCCAAATGACTCTCTCAGAATGAAAGCACCACAGTTATTGCACTGAATACACGACATGCTGATTAAGCAGTCTCTGAGGAGAAAGAGGTTACCAGTGGTGTGCCGCAGGGATCTCTCTTTGGTCCGATTCTCTGTCTGAGTGGTATATTAAGATTGAAATTAAGAAAGAAAGAAAGAACATCTTTGTTGGTGATATTGCGGAAGGACTGTCGGGCAATGTTTGCTTGTTTGCAGATGATATCAAAATCTGTGTTTATAATGTGTCATTGGGCTTTACTGGCAACAGGTCTTTCTGCCTTACTCTGCACTGTACCTTAGATCCCTGCAGCAGCCAGCAATGCCCCAATGTGGGGCTTTTCAGCACAATTAATTATCCACATATAGATAAAAGAAATGGTGGATTAGCTATTATATTTTAGGATTTTTGAAGAAAGAAGACATATTCTTTATGTATTTCAGGTCTTGAGGCTCTTTCTGTATTATTAGAGAGGCATCTTGTTCAACTAAAGTAGGAATTTTATTAGTTTGCAGGCCTCCTGGTAATTGGTCAATTGTGCAGGATGATTTGATATCCTTTATTATTTCATATTCTCTTGTTTGTAAAAATCATTTTGCAGCTCCTACCTCCTGAAATCCAGTCATCCTCCCTCTCAGCTAACCAGTCAGCCCCCACACCAGTCTATACCCATCCCTACCCCTGCAATCCAGTCAGCCTCCTCCCTCCCCAACTAACCAATCAGCTCCCCCAGCCCCTGTGCCTGCACGTCAGTCAGCCCCCCAAGCCTCCTCCTAGCCTTCTTGTGGTAGCAGGGGCTATATGATGCATCTTTAGACACAAATATATATATATAAGCAACAGTTATAGCTTTAGATAACAAGTGTCTCTGTGTGGTGAAACAGCTTACCTGTCTGTGCATGGGATGTGGCAGTCAATGCCTTTGTGTGGTTGGGTTTCATGTGTGTGTATGTTGTAGAGCTGGGGGGCCTTTGTATATGTGTGATGTAGAGGTGGGATGCCTGTGTTGGTGTGCAAATGTGATTGTATGTGTGTATGCTGTTTTTGCTCTTATACTCTTGGTCATCAGCATGATCACTGCCTTGACTTGGTTTTCTTCTCTACCCTCTAATTTTCGTACCTCAGTTCATCCTTTATCTGATCATCACCTCCTAAGCTTCACCCTTCATCACTCCCTACCTCAATCTGCTCTGTCTCCTCCTACCTTTTTAGGAATCTTCCTGCTATTGATTCATTGGCTCTTTCCACTATCATCTCATCACCACTTCCTTCCACTTTGTCTTCCAAATCTGTTGATGAGGCTATAGTTTCCAATAATACTGCCTTCTCCTCTGCTCTAGATGCTCTTGTTCCACCCATCCCATGTTCTTTGAGATGCACTACACCCCAGCCCTGGTTGTCCTCAACTACCAGCTATCTCCGCTCATGTGCCCATTCAGCTGAGTGCATTTGGCTCATATCTCACTCCCTTTCTGAGTTTCTTCACTTCAAATTCATGCTTATCTCCTTCCAATCAGCCTTAGCACTTTCCAAGCAAAAGTACTATATCCATCTGACTAATTCTCTTGCTACTGACCCACTCCATCTTTTTTCTACTCTTAAGTCTCTCCTCAAGGCACCTCCCCCTCCAATTCCTTCTTCTCCTTCTGCCCAAACCCTAGCTGACTTTTTCCATAACAAAATCCACAAGATTACTCTCCCGTTCCCACTAGAACAACTACATCCCCTCTTTCCCCACCTCAATATCAACTTTTCCCATCAATCTCTATTACCCTTTCATCCTTTTCCATGATCTCTGAAGATGAAGCCTCTCATTTTCGTTTCTCCTCCAAACTTACTACTTGCTGTTCTGATCCTATTCACACTGATTTCCTTAACGCCATTTCCTCCTCTCTCATCCCTTCCATCTCACATATTCTCAACCTCTCGCTCTCCACTGCTACTGTTCCTACAGCCTTCATGCATGCTGTGGTCACACCCCTGCTCAAGAAATCTTCTCTTGATCCTAGCTCTCCTTCTAATTATTGTCCAACCTCCCTTCTTCCCTTCATTTCCAAACTTCTTGAGTGGGTAGTCTTCCATCGTTGCCTTGAATTTCTTTCCTCTCTAGCCCTTCTGGATCCTTTTCAGTCTGATTTTCACCCCTTACATTCTACTGACATGGCACTTGCCAAAATCTCCAGTGACTTGTTCCTGGCTAAATCTAAGGGCCTCTGCTCTATCCTTATCCTTGTTGGCCTTTCTGCTGCTTTTGGTACTGTTGACCACCACCTTCTCCTTGACACATTATCCTCACTTGGTTTTAAGGACTCTATGGGGTATGTTTACTAAACTGCGTTAGTGGAAGGAAAGCCAAAAAAGGACATGGGCGGGACATCGTAACCGATAACGCGCAGTTGCGCGTGTTATTACGCGCCGCGCAGCAACGATCGCTACAGCGCATGCCACTGCACGCACGCCTAAGACAGCGCACAGACACCCAAAGACAGAAACAGAGCTGTAGCACAATGGTTACTACACAGACTGATGGTATAAAAGTCATGGGTTTGATTCCCCAATGTGCCTAATGAAACAGGTTGGCTGAGGCGTCCTTTGAAAGCCGACTATAATATTTTAATCTGCAGGCGGGTTACAGTTTGCATATGTCAGGAAAATTGTACCCGTCTTATGCAATATGTTCCAATAGTGACGTTCTCTCTGACATGGTCATGTATTATATACCATTTGATAGGAATATTTAGGCGCTCCCTATAGGGCGAAATGGAAGGCGCACCATATAGGGCGACTTGTAAGGCGCGCCCTATAGGGCGCCGTAAAAGGTGCCCTATAGGGCGCCTTTTGAGTTACCCTATGGTAACAGTACCCTGAGGGTGGTTCTGCTGGCAGCACTAATATACAGTAAAAATAGACAATGCCTAAGACAGCCCTATCAATGAACCCCACTGTGGGTTGTGAACCTATGACCTCTGGCTCCATGGGCAGTGAAGTAACCAGTGGGCTAGAGCTGCTAATAAACACATGGCTGGCTACAGGAGGACTGCACGGCACCACACCCACATTCTGCTGTGGTTACCAGGGAGATTACATACCACCACCCAACGCACCCTCTAGGGCTCAGGGTGGGGACAGGATCTCCCGCCCACAGATCCACTTTCAACCCCCTGCAATGGTGGCAGTAGAGGGGACCATCACCCCAGTCCTACACAGGATCAAACACCCTACAGGGCAGGCAATGCAGAGCACTACACATCCATAAGGCAATAGCAGACAGACGGCAGGTCTGGAAATGTGCAGCTGCCTCCCACCATTATCTGACATTCTCCAGCAGCAAGCCTCCAGCCGCTGCACGGTGTTCCAGCAAGACACATACTAGCTGCAGACAGTCCGCCAGCTAGTCCATAGTGCATGGTCCCGGAGGAGATGCATGTACCCAGAACGGGGATAGCAGCATACACACCAAGCAGATAAGTCAGTGATTGGGCCCCAAAAGGAAACCCACAAATATCACATAAGAGAAATACTATATAGCACTATGGGGGAACCCAGCCATGCCATGGTCACTGCTCAGTCAGGGTGAGAGTGACCTCCCAGCAGGACATGCTATGGCCACCCTGTCCGTGCAGGTGGTACCGGGCACTACAATGTCCGGCCATTGCCCTATGCCCTGTGCAGATGCGGCCAGGGCAGGCCACCCTATCCAGGCTATTTCCATGGTACCTTGCTCCTCATTATGCACATTGGCAGGCCAATACTGGCAACAGTGCTAGCAGTGTGGGCTGTGGAGGGTGTTTGCAGCCACCACACACTGGATAGACAGACACACACTCCCACACCTAGGCCAGCATTGTGCTACTATAGAGGTGTTTAGCAGCCCTGGCCACCACACCAGTCCTGGGCACAGTGCTGGCATGGATATGGTATGCAATACTGGTGGGGGTCACTCCCGAGGGTGGTAAACACTGTCAGAGACCAGACCTGAAGCACACACCACAGACATCAGAAAGGTTGCTATGATGCAGCTCACTCCGAACATTGTACTTAACCTAGGAATTGCTATCTGCCAGTACTCATAGCAACCTTTTGATAGCTGTGTACCATATTCCCAGGTTTAGGGTGGCATTACTAAGGTATGCAAGTGCTAGTATTGGGAGATGCACGCAGAGCCCAAAGTCCTGCCTCTCCAGGAGGCTTGGGATAATGGGGCCTGTGGGTGCGGGTGTGTCTGCCCCTGTTGGCTGCTGCTGTATGGCAGAGGTTCCCAACTCCAGTCCTGCGGTGCCAAACACTGTTCGGGTTTTCATGCGGTCCCTCATGAATATGCATGAGATACATCTGCATACCATGGGGGTGGCGCATAGAAATGCAGCACAGGCATCTTTATCAGAGGCAGCATGGAACTGGAATGGTGTTTGGCCCTCCAGGACTGCATTTGGGAGGCTCTGCTCTAGGTAATGTGCATGCTTATGGTGTCTGTGCTATGTAGGGTAAAATGATGGTGTTCTGGGCATGTTTACGTCATCTGCAAGAACGGTTCTGCCTGTATTAGCACGTTATAGTAGTGGGTAAAATATGAGGACTGGGTTGGCAGAAACCACAGCTGGGACTTGAACCTGTGACCTTCTGTGTCTGAATACAGTGGTTCTGTGCACTGCACCACCATTTTCTCACAGAGATGGTGCATTCCCTGGTGATACCATGACTGTTGGTTAGGCCATGGTCTGCTCCGGGCAGCTGCCACTGCCCCCTCCACCACCAGTATCCCTCAGCCACCATGCTGACATGCCCTTCTGCTGGTGGAGCTGGTGGTGCATGGTCTCAGGCCATCCAGTGTGCAGGTAGGCGGCTGCCTATGGTGCGTGTTCTGGGGTAGGGGTGCCTGCATAGACATCCACGCTCCCCCCCAGCCCCGCCTGCCAGTGTTCCGTGCCCTTGGGGGTTGCTGTTGGGTACTCTCCCCTGTGACGCTTTGCGAAACACACTCGTGCCCATGTTGGGCCCTCATCAGCTGCTGTCTGGCTCTACTGTTTACGCATTCCTATGGGCCAACTGAGCATCACCCTAGTCCCTACTGTGGCCCAGCTGCGCCACTGCATGTGCCGCCTGCAGCCCTCTGTATCCCCTTTTCCAGCACCTGCCCGGTTGCCCGTTCCGACATTTATTTTATTTATTTATTTATTTACATTCTCTTATATACCGCGCTATTCTGCATCAGTGCGGTTTACATTGAACAAACTGAAATTACATTGAACAGGGCATTATAACTTGGAGATAACTATTTTACAGGGAACATGGGCAATGGAGGGTTAAGTGGCTTGCCCAAGACCACAAGGAGCACCTGTGGGACTAGAAACCCCAGTCCTTCCGGCCCAAGGTTGCTGTCCTCTAGTGGGATTTGAACCCCTGACCTTCCGGCCTGAAGTACCTTGCCCCAACCACTAGGCCACTCCTCCACACATGCCCACCCTGATGTTGCGGGACATGAGCACGCCATAGGAACCCTGTCCGATGGTGGGGAAATCCCTGAGCAGCGCTATTTCACTGTGGGCCCATGCACCTTGTATAGGGACGGAGTATGGACCCTTCCACGAATTATCTCTGTTCTATGGAGCTTACTCGGGGGGAGGGGAGGGGTTGATGTTTCTCATTGCTACCACTATTGGCCAGCTTGGTTGTTGTTTTTTTCCAGTTTGTTGGGGTCATTTTCGGTGTTTCTGTGCCCTTTTGTTCTGTGCACATGTATCACACTTCTCACCTTTTTTTGGTTTCCCTGCCTAGGCTGTACATTGCTGACACGTAAATGGTTTCTCTCCCCTTTAAAGTGCTTTTACCGGTAGGTTTTCATTCGTGCTGGAATTCAGCTCTGGAAATCAGCGCGTTAGCCTCTCCCCGCCCACTCTCTGCCCATTGACCCCTTCTCTCCGCCCTCTCTCCACCTTCTGCGGTGTTTTACCGCGCCGCAGAGCATTACGCTCGTTAGTGCGTTATAACGCGCGCTATAGCGCGTTAACGATCGTTAATGCGCTATAGCGCGCTAACGATCGTTAACGTCATACAACGCACGTTATTCACGTTTACCGCAGTTTAGTAAACATACCCCTATGCCTTCCTGGTTCTCTTCTTATCTTTCGCATCACTCTTTCCGTATTTGTTCTAGTGGTTCCTCCTCTATTTCTATCCCACTCTCAGTTGGTGTACCCCAAGAGTCTGTTCTGGGCCCTTTCCTTTTCTTTCTCTACAGCCAGTCCCTTGGTGCTCTCATCTCCTCCCATGGATTTCAGTATCATTTTTATGCTGATGATTCTCAGATCTATCTTTCTACACCTGATATTTCTCTCACACTCCAGGCCCGTATCTCTGACTGTCTCTCTGACATTGCCACCTGGATGTCTCACCACCGTTTGAAACTAAATATGGACAAAACCAAACTTCTTATTTTCCCCCCTAAACTTTCCTCTCCCCTTCCTCCTTTCTCTATCTCTGTTAAAACACTCTTCTACTTGCTGTTTCCTCAGTCTATAACCTTGGTGTCATCTTTGACTCCTCCCTCTCCTTCTCCTCACATATCTAATGGATAGCTAATACCTGTCATTTTTTTCTCTATAACATTAACAAAATTTGCCCCTTCCACTCTGAACACACTACTAAAACACTTGTCCACTCTCTAATTACTTCCTGTCTTGACTATTGCAACCTCCTTCTTGCTGTTCTCCCTTTGTGTCATCTTTCTCCCCTTCAATCTATTCAGAACTCTGTTGCACGACTAATCTTTCACCAGCCTCAATATACTCATATAGCCCCTCTTCTCAGATCACTTCATTGACTTTCCTTCCGTTTCTGTATCCAATTTAAACTCCTTCTTCTGACCTTTAAATGTATTCATTCTTCTGCTCCTTACTACTTTTCCTCTTTCCTCTCCCCCTACACCCCTCCTCATGAACTTCACTCTTCTACTAGCTTGCTCCTATCTTTGCCCTTTTCTTCCACTGCTAACTCTAGATTCAGTCTTTTCACCTTGAAGCTCCTTATGCCTGGAACAAGCTTCCTGAATCTGTATATCAGGCTTCATCTCTGACCCTTTTCAAATCTATGCTAAAGGCTCATCTCTTTGAGGCTGCTTTTGGATCCTGATCCCTTGTTTCCTTGAGTTTCCTTACCCTTCCCTATCCTATCTTTATTCCTATCTTTTGTCTTGTTTGTCTTGATTAGATTGTAAGCTCTGATGAGTAGGGACTGTCTCTATCTGTGTTTGTACAGTGCTGCAAATGCCTTGTAGTGCTTTATAAATGTTTAATAGTAGTAGTAGTAGTATGTGGTGCAGAGCTGGTGTGCACCCGTGCACGTGTGTGTGAAGGTGGGGTGCCTGAGCATGTGTGGGCTGCTTGTGTTTGTGTTCTGGGAGGGAGGAATACACCATTGTGCCCTTTTGTCCCCATGCATGCATCCCTTTAAGATCCAACACCTTGCACTCTTCCCTCCCCCATTGACCCTCTCTCCTGCTGCCCCTCCCCACACTTTGCTCCCCTTCCAGACTCTCTCCTCTTCTCCCTTCCCCTAACACTCCCACTCTCCACCCTCCATTCTTCTTCATCCTATTTTAAAAAGTCACTGCCGCTTTAAATTTTTGCTGTCACACTGCCCCCGCCAAACCTTTTTCTTGCTGTAGGGTGGCCGTCCTCTTCCCTTTTGCCTGCAGAGATTGGATCCCTGTGGGCTGCCAGCTGCAATCAAGGCAATGATTGTGGCCTTCCCCTCCTGTTCTGCATGTGGGAGATTAGATCCCTGCAGGCAGACAAAAGGGATCTTTATCATGATCACACTTAAAAAAAAAAAGGGTGGGGGGGGGGGTGGGAAGGAAGAAAATCCCAGCGCCAGGTACAAATTTCTAGTCACCCTAGAGACCTGGCATTTGGGATTTGTCGAGCCCTGGGATATGTTGATTTGCTATTGATAGTTCCCTTGAACAGAAATTATTGAAATATTGAAATATTTCTGCATTATATTACTGAATTCATGAAACAGGTTGTTTAAAATACTAAAGCATTTTGGGCTCTTTTACTAACGCTTAGTGAGCACTATCTATTGCATGGTCCATTTCATTCCTATGGGCTATAGTGGGAGAAAGTAGACACTAAATACTATTAAAAGGGACCCTTTATCTTTAGAGTGTAGAGGAAGCATACATAGCTATGTAAACTCTGAAAATATATTGATTTGTTATCATTGTACTTTGTCGGCTAGTCTTGGAGAAGTTTAGTTTAGTTTATTAACATTCTTGCTATACTGCTTCTTGAAAACAGCAGAGCAGTTTTAGGATAAGAGGCTATAATCTAATAGAGCTGAAACTAAATTATAATTGGCAATATTTGCATAGGTCCTCAATAAAAGGAGACATGTATCATGAAGTTGGGATTTATTCAATCTTAATTCAACAGTTTATTACTTAATAATTTTATTTGGATTTAGTTCAAAATGTTATAGCAAACGCTGTGAAAAGCTCTTATTCAATCACTCACCCACAGAAGGAAAACTCACAGACAGGCTGGAATGCAAACAGGATCTTTAATGTGCACACAGGTTCAGACAGAGAGCCGGTAACCTCCACAAAAAGTCTGAGCCCCGAGGGACGTCCTTCAATGCCTTAAATACAGTATAATTTCAAACTCATTCTGTAATCCCATTTGCCACAGGTATTTCCTGTCCACCAATCAGCAGCCCCTGGGGAAGGTACCTGGGTGACCTGTCCAAACTGGTGTGCTCTGGTCTGTTGGTTTCTGGGCTAGGGGATACTGTGCTCAGACCTGGAGTGGGGGAAGGGTGTCTACTGAAATAGCAGGCTGATTACTTTATGTAAGAGCCTCATGGCTTGGGGGAAGGGTCAGGCACTTGTGTAAGAGCCTCATGGCTTGGGGGAAGGGTCAGGCACTTGTGTAAGAGCCTCATGGCTGCCTCATTCCCCCCTTTTTAAGTGAGACCTCTACCGCTAGAGGCGGTAGAGGGCTGTATTACTGGAGGCAAGCCGCAGAGGGGTGTATTTGGGACAGGGCCAATATCTGGAGGCCGTTCTCTATCTCAGAGCCAGCTGCAGTAACTAACCCTCTTTCCCTGTACTGGGCCCCATGGGCATGGAGAGTGGCAAAAGCATACCGGGAGTCTGTGTATATATTTATACAACTGTTAGTCCCAAGGGTTAAGGCATGGGTAAGGGCAATGAGTTCCGCCTTCTGTGCGGATGTTCCAGGGGGTAAAGGCTGAGCTTCGATTATCTCTTCCATCGTCACCACCGCGTACCCCGCACACCTGCGGCCCTCCAGTACCAGACTGCTTCCATCTACGAAGTAGGTTTCATCCGGATTGCTTAACGGCACATCTGTCAGGTCAGGGCGACTGGAAAAGACTGTATCCATCACTTCCAGGCAGTCGTGATCAGGTGGTCCTGGGCCAACAGGCAGGAAAGTAGCAGGGTTCAAGGCTTGGCTGGTAGTTATCTGCACCCTGGGATTTCCCCATAACATGCTCTGGTATTTCAACATTCGGGAGCTGGTGAACCAGTAACTTCCTTTATGCTCTAGCAATGTTTGGACTGAATGCGGGACGGTGACTAGAAGGCCTTGGCCCATGGACAGTTTATCAGATTCTTCCACCAACAAGGCTGTTGCTGCTATTGCTCTCAGGCAAGGTGGTCATCCCTTGGCCACTGGATCCAGCAGTTTTGACAGGTAGGCGACTGGTCGTGGCCAAGACCCCAGTTGTTGGGTCAAGACCCCCAAAGCTGTTCCTGCTGCTTCGTGCACATAGAGGGTGAAAGGCTTGGTGACATCCGGAAGGCCTACGGCTGGTGATGACAGTAATGCCCTTTTCAAATGTTCGAAGGCCTCCTGTTGGTCACGACCCCATTCAAGGGGGCTCTTCTCTGGGCCCTTTGTAGACTCATAGAGGGGCTTTGCGATCTTTGCGAAGTTGGGAGTCCAGATACGACAGTACCCAGCGGCCCCGAGAAAAGCACGTACTTGCTTGCGGTTGTTGGCACTGGGATCCGGCACACTGCTTCCTTCCTCTCGCTCCCCAACCGTCGGCTTCCTTTTGACAGATGGAATCCCAGATACTTTACTTCCGACTGACATAACTGAGCCTTTTTTCTGGAGACTCGGTATCCCCCATCGTACAGAAGTTGGAGAAGCTCTGTGGTTGCCAGTACACATTCAGCCTCAGAGTCAGCAGCGATTAGTAGGTCATCAACGTACTGCAGAAGTACTCGTCTGCCGGGCTTCCCCGGAGGGAAACTAGCAAGATCTTGTGCCAATGCTGTGCTGAAAATGGTAGGGGAGTTCTTGAATCCCTGTGGTAAACGAGTCCAGGTAACTTGGGACTTTCTGCCAGTAGCAGGATCCTCTTTCTCGAAAGCATACAGGTGCTGGCTTGCAGTATCCAGGCGTATACAAAAGAAGGCATCTTTTAGGTCCAGTACTGAGAAGTGAGAAGCAGTCGCCGGGATGAGGCCCAACAGTGTATAAGGGTTTGGTACTACTGGATGCAGAGTCACAGTGGCCTCATTGACACGATGGAGGTCCTGAACAGGTCGACAGTCGGTGGTTCCAGGTTTTTGAACTGGCAGCAAAGGAGTGTTCCATGCCGATTGGCAGGGCCGCAGGATACCATGCTGTAGTAGCTGCACTAGATGATGATGAATTCCTTCTACAGCTGCCTGCGGCAGCGGGTATTGTCGCACATGTACCGGGGAGGCTCCCGGCTTCATTTCAACACATACGGGAGGGATGTTAATGGCCATTCCGGGGGGGTTTCCTTCTGCCCATACTCCAGGGGGCACTGATTCCCACATAACCAGGGTAGCCACATCATATTTGGGCCTGTTCTCATATAACCGCCATTCTTCTTCTCGGGGGACGGACAGTACCAAAACTGTTGGGCCCAGGCTGGGTATTTCGAGCTCAGCCTGGCCGTCAGACCCGAATGAGATTTGGGCCTGGAGTTTTGCCAGAACATCCCGACCCAGCAAGGGTATGGGACATTCAGGCATATACAGGAACTGGTGAGTGATGGTCCGTCCCCCCAACTGGCACGTGCGGTTTTGCAGGAAAGGTCTCTGGGCCCTCTCCCCCGTAGCTCCCACAACAGTTACTGACTGGGAGGAGATCGGGGCTACTTGTTGGGTGACCACTGAGTGTGTTGCTCCGGTATTGACCATGAATTGCATTTTCCGGTCCCCTAAATTCATGTTGACCATAGGCTCCTGGGGACCCAACAGAAACTTGGAGCCCAGTCCGGCCTAGTAGTCATCCGAGTCATAATGTTCCATAGCTGCAAGGCCTTCGAGAGCTGGAACCGGTGGAGGCGGGTAAGCATCATGCTGATCTTGCTCCCGTGTAGTTCGTACGGGTGCTCTTACACCCCTCGTGGATGGATATCTCCCTCGCCTTGTGTTACGATTTGGACAGTCATTCTTCCAGTGTCCCTCCTCTTTGCAGTAGGCACATTGAGTGGGGCTTAGGGAAATCCTCGGCCCCCCATATCCGCGTCCTCGTCCCCTATTTCCTCCTCTGGCCCAGGCTGGAACTGGTGGTCGCTCGGCTAAGGCGGCTGCTAGGAAGTCTGCCTTTTTCTTCATCCGGCGCTCCGACTCTCGCTTCTGCTCCTGGTCACGATTTACATATACTTTTTGTGCCACTTCCATCAATTGTGTTGTATTCATGCCCGCAAACCCTTCCAGTTTCTGCAGCTTCCGCCGTATGTCACCTTGTGCCTGAGTCACAAAGGCATTATTCACCACCTGAAGATTCTCAGGGGCCGCTGGATCATAGGGGGTGTATAATCGGTATGCTTCAGTCAGACGCTCATAAAATACCGCCGGACTTTCATCAGGAAGCTGGAGAACTTCTGCGATTTTACTAATGTTCATAGCTCATTGCCCCCCTTTCTTAAGGCCCTCAAGGAGTGCAGTCCGGAAACGAGTGAGAGCCACTGCTCCAACAGGGTCATTCGGGTCCCAGCGGGGGTCTTTATTCGGGAAATCTGCCTCTGCCTGCTGCCGTGGATTTATAACTCCCTCATGGGCAGGATGTGTCTCCAGCCACTTGAGGGTGGCCCGTACAATGTGCGCCCGTTCTTCTGTATTGAATAAGGTGGAAAGCAATTGTTTAGTGTCCGACCAGGTAGGCTGGTGTGTTTGCATAATACTGGTCATAAGCTCTGTCAGTTCTTGGGGCTTTTCAGTATATGAGGCATAGTGGGTTTTCCAGTTGAGCAGGTCCGTAGTGGAGAAAGGGACATAAATCAGGCTTGATGGTCCCACTGCCACCTTTCCAGTAGCATCAATATATGGGAGCCCCTGTACTTGTCGTAGTGGTAATTGGAGATTTTTGCGACTGCAGGCGGTGGGCTAACGGGGGTGACGATTCAAGCCCAGCCCCTGTGCTCTTGGGGGAGGAGATGGTGGCACTGGAGGTGGCACCAGATGTGGGAGGGGAATCTGAAGATGAGGGGCCGGAGTCTGTAGAACCTTCCCTAAATCTGGCATCACCCACCCCAGGAAGAGGTCTTCCTGACCTTTCAGCTGTGGGCGGATCCTGCTGTGGTGCGGACGGGACACGGGGTTGAAGTAGAGGGAGGAGGCGTGGAGGAATATCAGGAGAGACCCGTCCCTGGTAGATAGGGGCGGGTGTCCGTCCCTTTTGGCGACAGATGGCCGCCACCATTACTCTACACTGATCCTCGTGACAGCGCTGGAGCCACCTTGGTCTGAGTTGGCATATGGTCAGCCATGCGTCAATATATGGGAACTGGTCAGGGTGCTCTTTTTCTACAATTTGATGGACCAAGGACACAGTGGCCAGGTCAATAGACCCCTGGGGAGGCCATAGCTTAACTAAGGCTGGCCATTCCCTCTCACACAAAAGGATAATCTGGAGGCGGAGAGAGGTACCCCGTAATCCTCTCTAAACCCAGATTTAAAATTGTGAAGCATGCACTGTAGGGGCGTTTTCACTTTTGACTTTCCCGACCCCATGCTCTAATTCTAGTTCAATAACTAAGTACAGTATACAATGTGGATCAGATCTTCTAACCTAATCTCAATTCAGGGAAAAAAATGCAATTTACAGTAAGAAAAAAATGCAATTTACAATACAGATCCTATCTAGACTTAATCCAGGAAAAATAATACAATTTACAATACAGACCCTATCTAGTCCTAATTCAGGAGGAGAGAGAGAGACAAAAAACACAAAATTTTTACAATATAGGTCTTGGCAATTTACAAAAATATACACTCAGATTTGATTTAGATAAGAGTAGGCTAGCTATTCTTAAATGTCCACCAGATGGAGCTCCAGGATCACTTTAACCATGAGGAATAGTAGTAAATACAGCTAATGTCCACTAGATGGAGCTCCAGAAACGCTTTAAGTGCTGTTCCTTTTAGAATCTGGGTGTAACTTACACGTGGTCTTCACAAGATGGCTGCCTCCACTGTGTTCCACACGGCTTTCAGCTCTCTGGGGAAACCTCGTGGCACTGCACATCTCCAGACACCGATTCAGCTGCTCCTGGACTTAAAGAACAAAAACAACGAGGGACAGGCATCGGGTCAAACAGCTCCGGTTCTTGAAGGGAAGCAGGGGAACAAAAAAAAAAAACAACCCAAATGAAGAGAGCCAGCTGGGCCGCGGCGCACAGACCGCACAAGCAGGGGAATTATAAAGAAACAATTTAACTGAAGAGAGCCAGCCGGGCTGCGGCGCACAGACCGCACAAGCAGGGGAATTAAAAATGCAATTTAACTGTCGGAGAGTCAGCCGGGCCGCGGCGCACAGACCAAACAAGCAGGAGAGAGGGAAAAAAGCACTTTAAACATCGGGGAACCAGCCGGGCCGCGGCGCACAGACCACACAAGCAAAAGAAAGGAAAAAAGGCACTTTAAACATCGGGGAGCCAGCCGGGCCGCGGACAAAGACAAATTGCGGTCAGTACAAACTTTTAATAATTAGCTTGGGGCAAATTTGTATTAATAGCTTTGGCAGCGCTGCACTTTAAATACCCTTAAGGGACCCGAAGTGACAAAGTTAAATTCTTACTGCAGTTATTTACCGGTACTCGCAAGCGCCCCCCCCCTTTCTTATTCAGATTCAGATACAGATACAGACAGGACGAGCAATGGTTTCAGGGCCACAAAGGCCCCTATTAGGACTGCTCGTGCGGGTGATCGGGCCGCTACAGGCTTACAGGATTTACAGATAGAGTACAGAACTAGCCCCAAACAGTAAGGTAGCAGTACTCACCAGAACTCTGATCAGACAGGTAGTTTGGATGCCAGTCTATCCAGCCGGTTTTCAATCGGGGATTCAGCCGCAGGGACCAACTGACCAGACAAGTCAAAGAGTCCTTCGGAGCACAAAGGGGCCCCGTGGCGCCAAGGATCGTTAATCACCTGGAGGGGTCGGTCCCTGACCGGTGGAGGCCCTGATCCTGCAAAAAGCAGTAGTCTTCCCACCGTGGGTGTGATGAGAGAGGCTTTTCTTTTAATTTTTCCCGGCCAATGCACCAAAATGTTATAGCAAACGCTGTGAAAAGCTCTTATTCAATCACTCACCCACAGAAGGAAAACTCACAGACAGGCTGGAATGCAAACAGGATCTTTAATCTGCACACAGCTTCAGACAGAGAGCCGGTACCCTCCACAAAAAGTCTGAGCCCCGAGGGACGTCCTTCAATGCCTTAAATACAGTATAATTTCAAACTCATTCTGTAATCCCATTTGCCACAGGTATTTCCTGTCCACCAATCAGCAGCCCCTGGGGAAGGTACCTGGGTGACCTGTCCAAACCGGTGTGCTCTGGTCTGTTGGTTTCTGGGCTAGGGGATACTGTGCTCAGACCTGGAGTGGGGGAAGGGTGTCTACTGAAATAGCAGGCTGATTACTTTATGTAAGAGCCTCATGGCTTGGGGGAAGGGTCAGGCACTTGTGTAAGAGCCTCATGGCTGCCTCAACACCTTACATCCAAAAGCTCAAGATAAGTTATATATGACATCAACATTGTTTTTTCTGTATCCAAAGAATACATTAGTGCAGTGGTCCTTAACCTGGGTTCGATCGAACCCTAGAGTTTCGGTGAGTCAGTCTCAGGGGTTCGGCGGAGGTCAAGACACAAGACACGCACCCGACTCATATGATTCATGATGACACGCCCTGCTTGGCCATCATTGGCTGCAGGTGATCACGCTACATTGCTTGGCCAATCTGTGCTGCAGGGAATTTGGTGCACTCGGTAGTCGACTTGTGACTGTCGTGATGGTATGTCGTGTGATTTCTTTCTTAATATTTTAATCCATACTAACTATGTTGAGCAAAAAAAGAAAGTGGTCGGATGAATATGTACAACATGGATTCGCATATATAACAGAACGTGATGGGAGTCAGCGTCCTATCTGCATGATTTGCAATGCCAAGTTAAGCAATTCTAGTCTAGTACCGGCAAAACTAAAGGAACACTTCCTTAACCTGCATGGAGATGGGGAATACAAGAACACAACGTTTGCTGAATTCAAGGTGAAGAGAGCCAGATTCGATGAAAAGGCTTCTCTGCCTGCTCTCGGCTTTGTACCCATCAACAAACCGATCCTCACAGCATCGTACGAAGTTGCTTACCTGATCGCAAAGCAGGGCAAACCACACACCATTGGTGAAACACTCATAAAACCAGCTGTGTTGAAGATGGCGAATCTGATGCTGGGAAAAGCGGCCGAAGTTAAATTATCCCAAATTCCTCTTTCAAATGACACCATCAGCGACAGAATAGAGGACATGAGCAAAGACATCTTGGCTCAAGTAGTTGCAGATCTGATTTCAAGCCCGGCAAAATTCAGCCTCCAACTCAACGAGATCACATACTTTTCTAATCTAAGTCAGCTTGCTGTATTTGTGCGCTATGTGAAAGACGACATGATAAAGGAAGATTTTTTATTTTGCAAGCCTCTTGCAACAACAACTAAGGCAGCCGATGTGAAGAAACTTGTGGATGACTTCTTCAGAGACAACAATCTTTCGTGGGATATAGGTTTCTGCAGTTTGTACGGACGGAGCTCCAGTCATGTTGGGAAGAAAGTCTGGTTTTGGTGCGCTAGTGAAAGCCGATGCACCACACATCATTGTTACGCATTGTATTCTGCACAGGCATGTGTTGGCAACAAATACCTTGCCTCCAGAAATGACAGAAGTATTAAAAATTGTAGTGGAATGTGTGAACTATGTGCGAAATAGTGCACTGAGGCACCGCATGTTCAGTGAGCTGTGTAAAGAAATGGGCTCTGAATTCGAGGTACTTCTGTACCATTCTAAGGTTCGGTGGTTATCCCGGGGGCAGGTGCTAAATCGTGTTTTTGCCATGCGTGTGGAATTAGCCCTGTTTTTGCAAGAGCACCAACATCGGCATGCAGATTGCTTCAAAAATTCTAAGTTCATTCTCATTTTAGCGTACATGGCTGATATATTCGCATCTCTCAATCATCTCAATCAGCAGATGCAGGGTGGTGGAGTCAACATCATCGAAGCGGAAGAAAACCTGAAGGCTTTTCAAAAAAAGCTACCGTTATGGAAACGACGAACAGAGAACGATAACTTCGCAAACTTTCCCCTGCTGGACAACTGTGTAAGTAAGATCGAAGATGTGTCTGGAATTGGAGACATTTCTGTACCCACGGAACTGAAGCAAGCAATTGCCACGCACTTAGATGAGCTTGCAAAGTCTCTCGACGGATACTTCCCTACAAGAGAGTCATATCCAGCATGGGTGAGATAGCCGTTCACGTTTGGTGTTGAGACAGCAGATGTCAATGATGAATACCTCGACGAAATCATTGAAATTCAGCAGAGCCAGGTTCAACTGCAACTCTTCAGAACAACAACGCTCTCAACGTTTTGGTGTCGACAAATGGTAATGTATCCTGTTATTGCTAGGAAAGCCCTGGAAATTTTTATACCATTTGTTACAACATATCTTTGCGAGCAATCCTTTTCGAGGATGCTGGACATAAAAACGAAGAAAAGGAACAGACTTTGCTGTGAAAATGACATGAGAGTGGCATTTGCCAAGGTGAAGCCACGCATTTCTTAACTGGTCTCTCAAAGGCAACAGCAGAAGTCACACTGATTTGCAGTAAATATTCATTATTATTGTAGCGGTGTAGCCTGATGGAAATTAGGTGATGGGTGTGTGTTAAAATGTTAAAATAATAAATAGCATAAATACAATAAGTTCATTATTGGAATACATAAGGTTAAAAATTAAAAACATTTCAGTGTGGTAGTATTAAAAAAGGTCATGTCTTTGTGAAAAGTTATGTATGTAATTTGTTGTGAGTTCATGCATTGTACTGGTTTTGTTCTTTGAACACAGTGATGTTAATGCACGATTCATTTTGTGAACCAGTAAAACATATACCTATGTCTTGAATTTGAAAAAAAAATCATATTTTATTTTTCAATAAAGAAGGGTTCGGTGAATGTGCATATGAAACTGGTGGGGTTCAGTACCTCCAACAAAGTTAAGAACCACTGTATTAGTGTCATGTATGTAGGTCATACATCTGGTATTATATTTTGCTATTTGTTTAGGGCCTGATATTCAGCACTCCTACAGCGGCTAGCCCTTGGTACTGAACTTTAAACCTTTATAGTCAATGCCGGGGTCCTATCTGGGCTCCAGCATTGAAAATGCAGGTTGCCTGGATTGCTGTGAATCTCACTAAGCAGCAGCGAAATTCAGCTGCTACCCAGTTAGCTTCTGAGGTGAGAGTTAGGCCAGTGTTTCCTGTGCCTGACTTTCACTGCGTGTTGTTTATCGTGCAGCTGCTCAATATAGTTGTTCCCTGGTTAGTGACAGGTGCCACCCTGGAACTCCCTCAGCACATCCTGACGTTAACTGGTTAGTACTGGGGCATATAGTGATGGCATCCGTGGATATTTCCCCTATGTTAGTGCCACTGAATATCCGGCTGAGTGGTATTTACATGGTTTGCAAGTCTGCAAACCATATAAATGCCTTTGAATATCCCCCCATAATTTTTATAAGTTAAAAAACTTCAAACTGTGGTTTTCTAAATTCCTTCTGTTAATCTTATTTATACTAAATATGCTATATAAAAGCTATATAAAATATCTTACTGTGTTTGTTAATCACAGTAGTATGTATTCCTGATAAGATAATTACCTCTTATACTGATTCAGTATTTTTTAGTGTCCATCAAGATCTGTTCCGAGTCAGACAAAAGTACTGACCTAGCATGGGTTCAAATGCTGTAATAAGCCAAATTGCCAAAAAACTGTGAATGTGAGTGTTGACATTTCCAGTCTTTTCACATTATTATATGAAATCTCAAGTCTCAGCAATGGTTTGAGGCAAATGTATTCCATCCAGCAAGAAGCACAATGAGAAAAAAAAAGAAGAGAGTGGGAGGAATATTTCACCCTTCTGGAGCTAGAACACATTTGCCTTTCTGAAACACTGAAATAGCAATCACAGGAAAAGGGAGTTTGCAGCTAGGTGTCTTGCTGTCAGCATTTATACACATAGATAATGGAAGGAAGGTAAGAAAAAAAACATATATATAAAAAAATTACAAGGACATGCATATTTATTTATTTGCCAGAGTTATATTCTGCTTAAAAATATTTAAGTGGATGCCAATAAAACACTCAAAGTTTATAACAACATAACAATATAAATTAATAAAGCATCAAGAGAAAGACAAATCAATTAACCTATTCTAAATGCATGCTGTAATATGGGATTACATAGTCTCAAGATATACCCATCCTATGAGTATGCTTGACTAAATAAAACTGCCTTCAATTGCTCCCGAAAACCGTCATTACCAGATAATGTTCTTATTTCAGCCGGGAGGGAATTCCACAGTTTTGGCATTGTGACTGAACATATGCTCATGCAAAAAACTTTATAATGAGCAGTTTTAAATGATGGTACATCAAGCAACAGTGAGTCGAGATCTCAGAGCATTGGTGGACAGTGTATTCTTAGAACAGATGTAATTGACAATGGTGCCTCCTGATTAAGAGCTTTGAACACCAACATCAGAACCCTAAATATAGCTTGCCATTTAACAGGTAACCAATGGAGTCATTGGGGCATTTTCATTAAGCTAGGCTAATGGTTAGCATGGACTATTTGTAACTAGGTCCCATTGAATAACATGGGACCTAGTTATGAAAGGCTCATGCTTATCGTTAGCCCAGCTTAGTAAACATGCCTTTTGGTATTTCTGGTGTAATGTGTTGATGTGTATGTGTAATACATATAGAAGGCAGTGTCTTTACCATATCACTGTCCTTCTCTCATCTCATTCACAGCCATCCAACTTCTACTTTCCCCTTTTCATACTTGATTTCCCTCATCTTATCCACTCTTCCCCCATCTGGCCACTGCCCATTACTTTTTCCTCCCATTACTCCATCTATCACTTCTTTTCCAGCCCTCCATGTGTTCCTCTCATTCTTCACTCAACTCTCAACCTCTCCCCCTCCATATTGTATTAGGGTGTGCCAATTTTGGAGATATCATAATTTTAAAAAGCACTAGTGAAAAAATGATACAATTTCATGTGACAAATCAAAAACTAGTTTAAATTTTGTGTAATATGTTATCTACCTACCTGTACGCAAATTATTTATTTGGTTTTATATACTGCACTATTTAGAAATCAGCACGGTTTACAAGGAACAAGAACAGTAATTGCATAGAACAAGTTTGGAGAACAAACAACATCGGTGGTTAATAAGATAACCATTGAAAGGTTAGGCAGGGGAGTCAACTTGGGTTGTAATTGGGTGAACTATATACATTGTGAGTGTTGTGAAAGACTACATACACTGTGCTTAATAGGATAAGTGGATGGGTCAGGTTGAGGAGCTTGGTTCAATGCAGCTTAAGAGCCTAAAGCACTGTATGTATAGAAAATATTTTAGCACCACTGTATATAGCCCACATTGTACATAGCTCAAACCATTCTAGCACACAATACAACACACATTGTACATAGCTCAAACCAATCTAGCACACAATACAACACACACTCAACTAAATTTCACCCTCACTGCATGTTTAACACACTCACTTTACCCGATTGTTTGCTGTGATACCACCTTGATTAATAAAATAAGGCGGTTTAGAAATACTGTTAAATAAATAAATAAATAAATAAAGGGGAACTAGTATGGAGAATTATTTTACTTGTTCATAATATAATTGAAAAAGATGTGTCTTTAGAACTTTCCGAAAAGTAGCCAGGTCAGAGATGGCACAGATTGTGTGTGTGTGTGTGGCGGGGGGGGGGGGGGAGAGTTCCAGAGAGGTGGTGTGTATAGTTTGAATGTCCGGCTATTCACAAACTGGGTACTTTTTCTGATTATGGATGGAACTGAGAGGGTGTTTGCCATGGTAGACCTTCTGACTCTATTGTCCGGTGTCCATTGTAAGAGCTCCTGGAGAGCAGTTGCAGAGAGGTTGTGTAGTATTTTGAATGTCATGATGAGGGCCTTATACTTGAGATGGCTAACAATGGGGAGCCAATGTAGTTGTCTTAAGATAGGGGTTATATGTTCAAATCTTGAGTCTTCAACCAGGGTCCGTGCTGCTGTATTCATAGCCATTTGTAGGGGTGAATTGCGTAGTCTGGGAGACCTTGAAGAATGATATTTGCATAATCAAAATGAGGAGTGATCAGCGCTTGGAATACAGTTCAGAAATCAGCAACCTCTAGCAAGGGACGCAGTTGACGAAGGGTCTGTAGTTTTAGGTATATTGCTCTAGTGATGTTGTTTATGTGCGGCGTTCTGGTGGATGGCAGCTGGCATGGCTGTGCATTAGCACTCACCGTGGTCAGCTACTACACACTAAATCGTAAATTAACCAGTTAGCAGAGTTTAACTAAAGGGGTCCTTAGTTCATTCAATGTCAGTGTCACTGGATTGCCAAGATGAAAAATCAATGAATTACCTCATAATAAATGCCTCATTTGGGGAGATGGCACAGAGGAGGAAAAATTACTCTTCTCCCAATAAGTAAAATCAGGAATTCCTTAAAACACTTCTCAATGTTCCTGTCTGAGTGCTAGAGATGCACTGGAGGCTTAAGTCCTTTACAAACAAAGCTGCTTTTCCTGGGGGTTGAACTCAGTCGTCAATTCAATGTGTGTCTTTGAGTTATTTCTGATTCCTAGTGACCCATCAGCTTCTGGGTTTTCTTGGAAGTGTGACCAGAAGTAGATTGCCAGTCCTTTCTTCTGAGGCAACAGAGGATTAAGTGACTTGTGAATCAAACAATAGGCTTTTGGTTAGTAAGCCAGTGCATTTAACCATTACGCTACTCCTCCAGATCAATAAATGCCTCATTTGGGGAGATACCACAGAGATGGAAAATTTACTCTTCTTCCAATAAGAAAAATCGTTGATCGAGGGTGACTCCTAAATAACAGACTTCTTGCTTTACTTGTAGTTGAGTACCATTGAGGTTTATGGTGTTTGGTGGGGTGAAGTTATTGTCTCTGGTGATATAAAGGGCCTATGTTTTCTTGAGGTTTATAGTCATGTTACAATTTGCAAGCCATTCCGTGATGGAGGTGAAGCCTTTTGCTATGTGTGTGATATCTGGATTGGCTGTGTTGATGGGAGTGTAAATCATGACATTGTCAGCATATATGTGGTATGGGATATTGAGTGCATGTGTAACTGCAAATCGGTTGAAGGAAGATGTCAAATATTAGTGAAGAGAGGGTGGAGCCTTGAGGAACTCCTTGAGTTTGGATGTATGGGGATGATTTTGTGGGACTTGTCCTAACTTGAAGTTGTCGGTTTGATAGATACACCTCTGAACTGGTTCAAGTCCTATCTGCTAGTCCAATTGCTTGTAGTTGCTGGATGATGAGGTTGTGTGGTATTGAGTTGAATGCTGCTTTTATATCCAGGAAGATGAGCATGAATCCTGTGCTGTGGTTGTCAGTGCCTTTTATTAGATTGTCCAGTAGTGCAGTCATGAGGGATTCTACATGAGGGAGGAGTAGCCTAGTGGTTGGGGCAAGGTACTTCAGGCCGGAAGGTCGGGGGTTCAAATCCCACTAGAGGACAGCAACCTTGGGCTGGAAGGACTGGGGTTTCTAGTCCCACAGATGCTCCTTGTGGTCTTGGGCAAGCCACTTAACCCTCCATTGCCCATGTTCCCTGTAAGTATTAGTGTATGTGTCTCATATCCCCACGTGTTAAATGTATACCCCAATTGTGTTGTGACCGCTTTGATTGAAGGATAAGGCGGTATACAAAAACTGTCTAAATAAACTAAATAAATAAATAAATAAATACTCCATGGTGAGGTCTAAATCCTTATTGCTAGGGATTGAGGGGGGAATAAGCATTTGTGATCCTGGAGCTGCTGCTGTATGATTTTTTCTAGTATCTTGGCCATTAATGGGAGGCTGGCTACAGGCCTGTAAGAGGTTGGCTGGTTGATGTTAGTTGTTCCTTTTCTTACTGGGTGAATGGAGGTCATTTTAAGTTCTGGAGGTATGTATCCTTGTTGCATTGAAAGTTGGGTGTGTTTAATTGTTGTAAGTTCTAGTCTGGCAGCCTGGATCCAGCCAATTTGGCATGCATCAAGTGGGGAGGTAGTTGTAGTGATGCTGTAGATTACTTTTTCTAGGTGGTTTGAAGTGATTGTTATGAATACCTTCCAGGTGTTCTGAGGCTTTGTCCATTGATGGTCTGTTGTGTTGGTGAGAGTGCTCTTGTTATTGCTGTGGAAAGAGGTTAGGGTCTGGAAGTAGTCTGCCATCATCTGTGAGATTAAGTTTGTTTTTTCTACTTGTTGGGTTATGTCTTTAAGGATTTAACTACTTTGAGGAGCTCTCTTGGGTGATTAAGTGAGCCTTGGATCAGTTTTGCGTAGTAATCCTCTTTTGCTTGATATGTGGCTGATTGGTATTCTTGTAACTTGGTTCTGTAAGAGTTTAGGCTGTCAGTTGATATGGTGCTTCTCAACTTCCTTATAGTGATTCTGAGTTTGCATTTCATGTCCTTTAGTTGTTGTGATGTGTACCATATTGCTGTTTTATCTCTTTTGTGACAGTTGAGCGTGGGTGGTTTTGTTGCTGCTTCAGATAAAGTTTTATTCCAGTTTTGTATGAGAGAATTAATGTCTTCTGGAGCATCTTGTAGTTTTAGTAGGATTTTTGCAAGAAAGTCTCTTGTCTAAATTGTGGAACCTGCTTGAGCAGGGTTCAGTGATGTGTTGTCTCTGATCATATGTGTTGTGTGGTGTTTGATGGAGACCATTTTATGATCCCACCAGGGAACATCAATGGTAGTGGGAGGTGAGATTAGGTGGGTTTTAAGGATATTTTGTGGTAGGAAGATCATGTCCAGGGTATTTCCTTTGTGGTGTTTAGACTGATTGACGAGTCGTGCATAGTTCTGAATTTCTATTGCTTCAAGGAAGGTTTCTGAGTGGTTTGGAGCTATGGATGCAATGTTAAGGTCTAATAGGAGCATAAGGTAATTGTTTTGTGATCTGTGGTTGCATAGTGCTTCCAGTACTGTGTCTAGCTGATCCGGGCTAGCACTTGGGGATCTGTAGGCAAGGAGTATGATAATGTAGCCATTTCTTATTGTTGTGTCCAGTCCCTTGTCCGAAGTTTTGGTGAAGATGCGGAAGTTGAGGTGTTTCTTTGTTAGAATTAATATACTCCCACCTCGGCATTGTGTCCTTGGGGAACTGAAAAGGTTTTAGTCATGTGGTGCTAGCTGGTTCAACAGGATAAGTTCTGATTTGAATGATGTGATGTATGGGTCTGGTTTTGCTTCTTTGAAAGGTCATACTCCAGCACCCCCTTCATCAGCCCTCAAACACACTCACAACTGCACCCTAACCAACCCTTCTCCACACCCAACAGAAAAAGGGTGCCCCCAAAGCCACACTCACCCATCTAACATCACACCTGCTCAGCACACTCTTAAATCGAAACCTAGCCAACACCATGTACTCCTCCTCAGTCAGAAAGTATCAAAAGACAGTGCAAACTAAAGAAACCAAACTCAGAGCCCTACTAAAGAACATAAATGTCATACTGGGTCAGACCAAGGTCCATCAAGCCCAGTATCCTGTTTCCAACAGTGGCCAATCCAGGTCACAAGTACCTACAGATTCCACAATGCTTATCTCGGGGTAAGCAGTGGATTTCCCTGGACCTCTTTAATAATGGTTTATGGACCTTTCATCCAGGAACTTGCCCAAACCTTTTTTAAACCCAGCTACACTAATAGCTTTTACTACATCCTCTGGTAATGAATTCCAGAGTTTGATTATGTGTTGAGTGAAAAAATATTTTCTCTTATTAGTCTTAAATGGGTTACATTGTAGCTTCATTGCATGCCCCCTAGTCTTTCTACTTTTTGATGGCATAAACAGCTGGTTTATATTTACCACTAATAATTTATAGACCTCTATCATATCTCCCCTCTGCTGTCTTTTTTCCAAGTTGAAGAGCCCTAACCTTTTCAGCTTTCCTCATAGGGGTATCCTTCCATCTCCTTTACCATTTTGGTGGGCTTACAATAAACATTTATTCCAGAACTCTGCTTCTTATTTTTTTATTATTTATTAGAATTTAGCTCATACCTTTCCAGTAGTAGTTCAAGGCAAGTTACAATCAGGTACAGTAGGTATTTCCCTGTCCTTGGAGGGCTCTCAAACAATTCATGTAGCAGCCAGTTTCCCTCCAACTTTCTTCTTCCGTCTGTGCTCTCCTTTCTGCACTGTCTGTCACATCACCCTTTGCAGTGTAGCACCATGGGACTCATCCATTGGTACCTCAACTAGGCCCAATCCAACAACTGATAGGGCTCGATATGGCCTTTGTGGCTTCCGCCAAAGTTGACTCATTGTGTGTACCCCCTTCACCGTAAACAATAGTCCAAGGGAAAGTGCCAGTGATATTTTATCTTCACTTAGTCTTTGTATAGCATCTTTGTAAGGTAACGGACACCAGATCTGCATACATGGCCATTTGCTGGCCCTCCCAGCCAAGCCTGCCCACTTTGCACATTTTTGACACCAAATGCTCTTTAAGCTGATAGTCATGCACACAGATAATAATGTCCCTGGACAGGTTGCCTTTTGCTATGCAGCAACCTATGCTCTCTGTCCAGTTTAATGGATGCATCTACTACCTCAGACTCATCCACATTTAGCAGAGCCTTGCATATCACACCATCCAAAAATCTATGTACTACAGCAGCTCCATCACCCCCAGGATCTGAAGCTTGGAAGATATGGAAATATCTCTCCAAAGAAACAATTTGGAATTAACTTGCTCGTTAATCTCCAGCAGTTCTGAAATTTGTTTCCTGACCCCTACCACTTCCTTAACGGTTTCCACTAGATGCTGCTCATCCTCCTCCACCCATTGGTCCAGTTCATCCTGATGACTCTGCAGTTCTACCATGCACTCACTTTTAGCATCAGGGATTGATGTTGCCCTCTACTGCCACCTTTGCAGGGAGGTAGAGTGTGGATCCCTTGATGGGGACCATGTTTGCCACTGGGGGGGGTGCCGCCTGATGGCGGCAGACAGGGATATCCATGGTGTTTGTGCAGAAACTAGCTATCTTACACATTAACACTGCTTTGGAACGCCCACTTGGCCTCCATCAGCCATGGCAGGTGTTGTTGACCTGGTCCTGGCCACCTCATTGCACACTCAGGGTGAGCACAGTACCCGCACGATGTAACGGTGTGTGGCTACTCTGTGCCAGTAAAACACCCAGTCAGTGCCCCCTACTAGGCCAAGGTGCTGTGTGGGTGCACCCGGTCACTTCCCCCAACAGGGCCGAGGTGCTGTGGGGGTGCATTCCCCATCTTGTGTCCATCTGTGGACAGCTAATTTGCATGTGCAGTGCATCATGGGTACGGGTGACCTAACCCTATCCTGTTGACACCAGCAGACTGTCTGTGAGGTGACGTGTAGGCTATCTGCAGCCAGCCAGGGGCCTGCTTACAGCTATGGAGCTGTAGGGCAATGGTTACATCACTGCCTGTATAGCCAGAGGTCATGGGTTCAAACCCACAGTGGGGCCCTTTGGTAGGGCTGTCCATAGCTTTATTTTTATTTACTGTACATATGTCTATGCCGGCAAGACCACCCTCAGCTTACTATACCCATTAGGTGCCTCTGAGGGTGCTTCATAGGGCGCCCTGTAGGCCACCTTATGGTTGCCATCCCTATAGGGTGCACTATACATTATCCTGTGTCGCAACATACATGCTGCCCTATAGGGGGCATTCAAGGGTGCCTTGGCGAACAGTGCACTGTAACATGTGCCTTATGGGCCGCCGTATGTTAACATGCTGGGAGAGTGCGTTTGCTAGTAGTGATAACAAAATAAAATTATACAGCCTCCTACAGCACTCCACAACATAATACATACTGCCTCAGCAGGCATTTTGCACTGGGCATTGTGAGGAGTTGAACCCCTGATCCCTGCACCATTGGTCAGTGTTTTAACCATTGTGCTGTGGCTCTGTTCCTGTGCTTGTGCATCAGCGCGCCGCCTTGTGCCTATCAGCGCGCCGCCTTCTGCCGCCCAAGGGGACCAGTGCGCCGCCTTCTGCTGCCCAAAAATAACTGTGCGCCGCCTTATGCCGCCCAAAAATAACTGTGCGCCGCCTTATGCCGTTCCAAATTAATTTGCCTCCTAAAACAATGTTAATCATTACAGTTACTGCCTCAGCTGACCTTTGTCGTTGCGCACACTGGGGGATTGAACCCATGGCCCCTGCACCATTGGTCAGTGTCTTCACCGTTGTACCACGGCTCTGTTGTTTTGTATACTCAGCAGCGCGCCACTTTGCCTTTCCACGCGCTAATGTCGACCCCCACACATTAGCGTGACGCACACACGTCCGGTTGCTTACTACCGTTTTTTTTCTATTTTCTGCCTGAACCGCCCACTCCTTATATGGCACAGGCACACTAGCACAGCCCCGCACGTTAGGAATGTTTAGTAAACATGCCCCTTAGAGTTTTTTAACTTCCCCAATAAGGCTAACAAAGAAAAGCTTACCACAGTTGCTCAAGACTTTCTTTCCTGCTAATATTGCAGTTATGCCAAGCCGTTATCTTTGCCGGAAACCTCTACATTATTACTGTAATAAATATCAAAATGTACAATGCACAGCACACTTCCCTAACCACTAAATTAGATAAAACAAACTTCATACTAAAGTTATGACATGAAAATTAGTCCTTCAAAACTTCTATTTTTTTCATAAAGCAATAACTTAAGTTTTTCCCTGTAAGCTTCTGTTTCGTTTATATCCATCCTAAACACCGGATTTTTAAATTTCTCAAAACACAGAGTCAGTGGCTTGCTGCACTTTTCAGCCTTAAACTGCCACAAAGCCATTCATGACTGGTATGAAATTTGCTTAAATCTAATCATATTTCATACTGTAATCAACTCAATTTGACCCACTGAAATGTTCCAAGGGGGAACGGCAAACTGTGGTTACTGGCAGTCATCAAATATTAACATAAGGGCGCTTCACCAAAACTTGCGCCTCATTTCACAATTAGGGCTTCCTTTTCTCTGCCCTATATCACTTCACTTATCTAACTGAGATCTCTAATTAACCTTACCGACTTTACATTACAATCACAATATGCACACAGATATCTGTCAATTCTTGAGTATACTCACGGCAACCACTGCCTGTGTCCTTGAGACTTGTCTACTGTTTCCAACTACTGAAGGAACACAGAGATCCGAGTCCAGCACCAACTGAAGAAAACTCCATGATCTGACCACAATACCTCGGCTCTTTAGGTCTCTGGTCCATCAGTAGTGAGAGACAGGCAGAGAGTAATACAGAACACAATCACACACACACAAAGTGCTATTTTCTTTGAGCTCAGAGGGAAGACGGCAACAGACGGTCTATGGACACGCATAGTTCCACGCCTGCCGAATTCAAAGTCCTCCTCCAAAAAGCTCTCTTTTTAATAGAGAAAAAGAGGAAGTAACAATCATTTATTATAACCATGAAATAACACAAGGTGTCGCCAAAGTTCTTTTTACAGAGTAAGATCTGATTACAGTGATTCACTTAATTATGGCAAAATTAGCTATAAGTGCAAAAGTTGCAAAAATTATGTTGTGTCAGCAGGGACTTCCAGCTGACTGTACAATGAACTATGGTTGCACAGTTCATAGGCGTTATGCTTAGTTAACACTGTTCCATCTATTTTAAAGACAGTTACACAGAACCCATGATCATGACATCCTATTCTATTTAAGAAAGTAGGTGAAAAGTCAAACTTCTAAACACATTTTGTATCAAGAACTTCATCCATCTTCAATTACATATTGGGGATTCTGGTATCCCTTTATCTGTCCATCCCTACACATGCCATAACAAGCCTGCCCAATCTAAATGACAGAAACCCTGATCAGCGCTATTTCAATGTGGGATCATTCACTTTGTAGGGGGACAGAGCATAGACCCTTCCAAACATGATATCTTAATTTATATGCTTTGTCAGTAGTGTTGCTTTATGTTTATCATTAATATCACTATTGGCCAGCTTGGTTATTGGGATTTTAGATGTGGTTCTGGTCCTTTTATATGTTTATTTGCCTCTTTGTTCCCTGCACATGTATCACAACTATCACTTTTCTGGGTTTCCCTGCCTTTGCTGCACATTGCTGACTGAAATGGTTTCTCTTTCCTGAAAATGTGTCTTAACGCGAGGGTTTCACTGGCATTAGTGTTCAGACCCGGATTTAACAGCGTTAGTGTGCCTAGAGCCTCTCCCCTCCCACTCTCCGCCTATTGACCTCTTCTCTCCGCCCTCTGGGAAGCCTTACTCCACCCTTCAGAAAAAAAAACCCAACAAAAAAACTTCAAAGTATTAGCAGACTTACTTAATGTCCGTCAGTGTCCGTTGATGCTCCAAAGGGGCTCCAAAGGGGTGGTTCCAGCCCCTTCAGATCACACTCTGTGGCCACCACCCATGGCCATGTGTAGCAGCAATGCTGATCCTATAGGACCCTCTGATCCTGTTGGTGACATCACTGAGGTGTCCCCGATGTGCCTTCACCGAGACTTGCAGTGAAACGGCCAAGCAGCAATGCCAGTGCCTTTCAATCCTGGCCAATGGTAAGGGCTTTAAGCATACTCCTTTTCCAAAATGTGATCTTCTTGTTAGGTTCTTTGAACCAGGAGTCTAGCTCTTCCCTCAGCTCTTCTCGGGTCATCATGACAGTTATTGTGTGTGCCGGCCCCACATCACTTTTAATTGTAGCAGTTGCTGCTTTACCATTTGGCAGTCTATCTGCCATCTTCCCTCCTGCTCGCTCCTCAGCCTTATCCCTCAAAAAGGTTAACTCTGCCAATTGGCCATTTTGCGGTGAGTGACCATTCCAATTTTCAACAGTGCACTGATGATCACTAATCAGACCTGGTAAAATGCTCAGGGCATGGATTATACCCAATAGTAGCGCTTAAACAGGGCAGGGGAAATGGAGAGCTCAATTCAAACATCCAGTCAGGATGCAGACATCAGAAAATAATTGTTTTTAGTTTTCTGCCTTTGTTTGGGCATTTTATTTTTCTAAATGAGCTGGTTCTGGTCTCTCTATAACTTTCTTTGTGTCTGTTGTATCAGAATCTCTTTTCCATTTCTTTGTTCTCCTCCAGTCTTCTCTTCCTTTTCTACATGTTTTAACATCAATCTTTTCTTTTTATCTTTTTTTTACCATTTCTCTCTTCTCTATCCACTCGTATCTAGATTTTACACCACTCTTTTTATCTCATTCTCCAGTTCTCAGTCTCCTCTTCACCTCTCACCTACTTAACTTATTTCCATCTTCCATTCTCACTCCCTCTCTAGAGCTGTCAGTCTCCTGTATTTTTCATTCACTTCCTAGTCCTCTATTTCTTGCTGCATCAGGGTCATACAATGTATCCAAGAAATTTAAGTCCGAGTGCGGAGTCGCGAAGGACGGCGGTAACCGGGCGGTCTGCCCGGTCCCGGCCCGTCCTTCCGTCTTCAGAAGAAGAAAAGGGGGGGGGGGGAGAGAAGAGAGAAGGAGCAGGCGTGGGTCTGATGACGCAGGCAGCAATTTTGAAGGGATTGGCTCCGCAGAAGGAGAGAGCGGAGCCAATCAGAGCTGCCGGCGCTGGAGGGGGTTTTAAGGAAGGAGCCGTTTATGCTCCCCCCTTTTGTCCGGCGGCGGGTGCGGAGACGGTAAGGCTTCTTGCGTGCAGACTGAGGAGAGCGTGATCCGGTAAAAGAAAAGAGGTTTGGGCAGCGCAGGAAGCGGGGTAAGGTGGTCGGGGCCACCGCGTATGTTTGCCTGGCCTGTGCGGCGTGTGCTAAGGTTAGCCTTTGGTGTGGTGGGTTATTCGGCGTTGCGAGGCAGAGGTTGTGCCAGCTGAGGGTCCAATTCGAAGGGCGAAACGGATTTTCGGGGAGGCGGAAAGTGATAAATTAAAAAAAAAAAAAAAAAAAACAATTCGGCTCACTTTAATACTCCGGCGTTTTTGCTTGGGGCCTGTACGCCTGGGCTGCATGGCACGTGGAGTGAAAGCCGGGGCAGCTGGCCCTGGTAGGGCTGCGCAGGCAAGGGGTTTTCCAGTGGGTAATAGGGTTAGGGCTGCTGGGAGGGGGGATAGCGGGGGGGGTCGGGGTCAGCGAGGCACGGCCAGTCGGAGGCTGCCTCGAGCAGTGGCGCCTCCGCGAGGTCGGGGAGAAAGGTTGGCAGCAGTACGGGGAAGAGGGGCTGCAGGTTCCAGTACGAGGGGGCAAGCTAGGCGGGGACAGTCCCAAAGGGGCGGTGGGATGGTTGATGCTGGGCCTTTGCCTGCGGTGTTAAATGAACATGGGTCCGCTAGGGATGGGGATGAATTCGTAGAGGGTGGGCAGGTGCTTGAGCAAGAGGGTATAACTCGGAGGGGATGGGGTTATGGGCATATGGGTGTTGGACCTATGGTGGTGCCTCCGGGTGCACATGCCATAAATCCTAGCGACGGGGCGTCCTGGGAGAGTGGACAAAGGGGCCCTGGTGCCTTTGGGGCTTGGGGTGGTCCATCTCCATGGGGACACTGGTTGGGGGGTGGGCAAGGTTCCTCTCGGGCGGAATGGTTGGATGCCTGGCAGCCTGGGTGGTCTTCTCCTGTTCCCCCTCCCCCTCTTTTTCCTATTATGTCTCAACAGGGTACAACGTCATTATCAGGAAGAGCCGACAGTGGACGGCGGCAAGTAGAATGCTTGGATTCGACTCTGATCCGTCAGCGGGAGATGTCCAGTGATGGTGCGGTTCGAGAAGCTGGTGGACGAGAGCAGGAGGCGGGGCTCAGTACCGTGGATGTTGGTCCGGATGATGTGGTGCCGTCTGCGACTGGTGTTGCAGGTGAGTTACAAGCGGATTCGGGTGAGAGGAGTAAGGAGAGTAGTAAGAGGAAAGCAAAAAGGACGGCAAAACGGAAACATTCCTGTAGAAGGCGTCGCAGGTACAGTTCGTCGTCGGCTTCGTCCTCGGCTTCGTCTTCTTCGTCGACGTCATCGGATGATAGCATGTGTCGGCAGAGGAAGGGTGATGGAAAGGTCTCAGGAAGAGGGCCCGAGGGTGGTTTGCCGTCAGCAGTGGTAATTTCAGAGTTATGGGAGGGAGTGCCACGGAAGTTGCGGCATAAAATTAAAAAGCGGCGTTATATCGATATTTTCCGGTTGCTAGAAGGTCGCAAACGATCGGGTGAAAGTCGGAAGAAACGTAAGGAGGATGAGAAGGCGGGGCGTATTAAGAAAGTGTCAAGAAATGTGGTCAATTGGACACGGGCGTTTTTGCGTTTGATTAGTGTTTGGGGACAACATTACCCGGGGCAATACGAGCGGCTTTTATCTTACGCGGATTCAATTTTGGAAGCGTCGCAGACGCATGAAGGGTGGTCATGGTTAAACTATGACGAGAAATTTAGAGATAAGATGGAAGAGAATAGAGGGGTGTCATGGGGTATGCAGGACATTAATTTGTGGCTGACCCAGATGTCGGCCAGGGGTAGTGTCGGAGGAGGGGCAAAAGGGGCGGTCGTCAGCGGGGGGGGGGGCCTAGTCGGTCCTTTCGTGGGGGAGCGAGTTTCGGGCAGCAGCGTGCCGGGGGCACTGGGGCAGGGGACATTTGCTGGAGGTTCAACAAGACCTCGTGCCCTTTCCCCGATTGCAAATTCCGGCACGTCTGTTCCCTTTGCGGGGGAGCGCATTCAGCCGTTAAATGTGTCAAAAAAGGGAGCCCCCTGCCTCCGACTTCTGGCGCAAAGTGATGCAAGGTTGTTGGGCCTCGCCCCCACGCCTGTTAGAGTGCCAGTATTGAATGCTTGGTTGGGCCAGTACCCTAGACAACACGATAGAGAGGTTTTATATTTGGGTTTTAATTATGGTTTTGTAATCCCAGTATGTGGGCAAGTTGGGGGGTCGGTGGGGCGGAATTCAGTGTCAGTGAAGCGATTTGCGTCGGTGGTGAAAGAAATGTTGGCAGCGGAATTATCGCTTGGTAGGGTAGCGGGCCCATTTGTCAGTCAGCCATTCGAAAGAATGGTGATTTCTCCATTGGGTATAATACCAAAGAAGGAGCCGGGGAAATTCCGTCTGATACATAACTTGTCCAGCCCCATAGGAGCTTCGGTCAATGACCATATTCCGCGGGAATTATGTTCCGTGCGATATGCGTCCTTCGACAAGGCAATGAAACTAGTACGATCCGCTGGGCGTGGGGCGCGGATGGCAAAGGTGGATATTGAGTCCGCGTTCCGGCTGCTTCCAGTACACCCTGCGTCGTTTTACTTGTTGGGTTTTTGCTTTGAAGATGGTATTTATTTTGATAAATGCATGCCCATGGGCTGTGCCATCTCTTGTTCATACTTCGAGAAGTTTAGTACTTTTCTGCAGTGGGCGATTGAAAGTAAAGTGGGTATAGCGCAGGTAGTGCATTATTTGGATGATTTTTTATTTGTAGGGTCGGAACACTCTGAGGAATGCCGCGTATTGCTGGATGGTTTTCTGGAATTGTCCAAGGAATTGGGTGTGCCGTTGGCAAAAGAAAAGACGGAAGGTCCTACTACGCGGATCACTTTTTTGGGGGTGGAGCTAGATTCAGACTTCATGGTGGCACGTCTCCCCCAGGAAAAAATTCGCGGCTTGCGGGTGTTAGTGGCCAATGTACTGGCATCATCGTCCTTGACCCTGAGGGAGATGCAAGCTTTGATAGGCTCGTTAAATTTTGCTTGTAAGGTGATACCGATGGGCCGGGTATTTTTGAGGCGTTTGGCGGCAGCTACTGCGGGGGTGCTTAGGCCTCATCATCATCTGAGAGTCTCAAAGTCAATTAAGGCGGATTTGCGGATTTGGCAGGTCTTTTTGGAAGAATTTAATGGGACCACAGTATTACTGGAACCGGAGCTCACCAGTGCGGATTTGCAATTGTATACTGACGCGGCGGGGGGCGGGGGTTTGGGCATTTACTTCGCTGGGGCTTGGTGCGCGGAGCGTTGGCCGCAATCCTGGTACGAGTCGCGGATTACCAGTAACATAACTTTTTTGGAACTGTTTCCCATTTTAGTTGCACTGGAATTGTGGCCGGAGAGACTTTCTAACAAAACGGTTTTGTGGTGGTGTGATAATGAGGCGGTAGTTCAGGTGGTGAACCATTATTCACCGCACTGTCTTTTGGTGGCTAACTTGATGAGGGAAGTGGTTTTAGCTTGTTTGCGGTTAAATGTGTACTTGAAGGCTCAACATATACCAGGGTATGCTAATTCCATCGCTGATTCTCTTTCCCGTTTCAAGTTCGAGCAATTCCGACGATTGGCACCACAAGCGGATGCAGAAGGAAGTGCGGTCCCCTGGAAGTTATGGAGTCTTGGCCATCCGGGATGAAAGACTTGTTGCGGTGTTCGGTAGCGGCTGGTACCTGGGCGGCGTATCGGCGAGGATGTCAGAAGGTGGTGGAATTTTTGGAACGTTCGGGTTGGCGGTCTGGGCCTGTTTCACCTCAGTTGCTAGGACAATATGTGGTATGGGCAAAGGAGAATGGAGTGGCTCGCTCGGCAGTGCGCAGTCATTTGGCGGGTTTTGAGTACTTCGTGAAGGCGGTGGGCTGGGATCTACCGTCAGGGGGTGCCTTAGCCCGTCGGCTCTTGCAAGGATGGGGTCGGACTGTGCCTGTTCAGATGGATGCTAGGCGTCCCATCACGCATGATTTGCTAGAAAAAATATGCAAGTCAGTGGCGGTGGTGGCCTCGTCGCACTATGAGGTGACGCTTTTTCGAGCAGTTTTTACTTTGGCATTTTTTGGGGCTTTTCGTATGGGCGAGCTGGTGGCGCGATCATCAAGGGCTGGAGATATGGGGATTTTACAACGTCAGCATGTTTGTTTGGAGAAAGGGCGGTTGCGAATATTGTTGGCGAAATCTAAGACTGATCCACACGGCAAGGGTTTGTGGGTATGGCTTAGTGGGATTCCAGGGTTTCGCACTTGTCCGGTGAGCGCAATGCGTGCTTTCTTACAGGTTCGCCCATTGCGAGTGGGGGGGTTGTTTCTGCATGCGGACGGGCGGCTGCTGACACGCTTTCAGGTGTCAGCGGTTATGCGGTTGGCATTGAGGGCTGTGGGCGAGCCCCCTGAACATTACGCAACTCATTCTTTTCGTATTGGCGCGGCCACCAGCCCTGCTGCGGCAGGCCTGTCGCAGCAGGACATTAAGAGTATTGGGAGGTGGCGTTCCCAGGCTTTCCGGGGTTATGTTCATTTATAAAAAAAAAAAAGAAAGAAAACGAGGGGGGGGGGGGGACTTGATATGGATTAACTCTTATTTTCTTTTACAGTTGCAGGAGGGAGTGTTCAGAGCTGTTGGATGATCGGGCACTCTTTCATGTACTGGGCCGGCCGGCGAGCGGCTGAGCGGCCATTGGGGCCTAACCTGGGGCTCGATCCTGCTCAAGTGTCGTTGCTATGGGTGGGTGAGAGAGGGTTGAGGTGGTCTCAGCTCCTGCCTTTGCTACGGCACCATGAGCGGGTGAGGGGCAGGCCACGGCTGTTGCTGTTGCATTTAGGTGGCAACGACCTTGGGACCTGGACTTGTAAGCAACTCATCCGAATTGTTATAAAAGAGTTGACTTTATTATTACATATGTTCCCGGGAATTCAGTTAATTTGGTCAGACATTATTCCAAGGCCTGTTTGTGCGGCTCAGCGGCGTTGGTCGCGGGGTCTTACAAAAATAATCGTCAAATAGGACGGTGGTTAACTGGACAAGGTGGGATTCAAGTTCTTCACCCGTGGGTGGAGGTGACTTGTACGGGGTTGTACAGGATTGATGGGGTTCACTTGTCCCCTGTGGGTATTGATCTACTGTTGAATGATTGGCAAGAAGCCTTGGAAGATTTGTTACACGGGGATGCCAACTGGTCGCAGCAGGGCACTGGGGGGGCGGCACAAGGGCATTAATATGCCAGTGCCGGTGGCGGGATCCCGGAGGTTTCCGGGGCCCGGAGCCGTTTGGTCATACTTGGGCGGGGGTGGGGTGCTCCCGACCCGGATAAGCCCTGCTGGCCTTTGCTAGTCATATGGCGAGGTCGGGGAAAGGGCGGTGGGAAATTGGCCGCTGGTCAGACACGGCCGGAGCGGATGAGACCCCACTTTGCTAATTATGGCTGGGGGGGTATCACTCCGCTGGTGGGAGATTGTTTACAGAACTGTTTGATATTGTAAAGTTAATTGTTTGAATTATAATAAAGCTGCGACCGGTTGGTACTTCCAATAAGAAAATTGTGTCTGTGAAATTTTGTAAGGTGGGGGAAAGGGTGGGGGATGGGGTGAGAAGAAGGAGGAGGGGTGGTGCGTAAGGATGGGCGTAGGGCACCGGATGCAGCCTGCCACGGTTAATTTAAGTCCGAGCGCGGAGTCGCGAAGGACGGCGGTAACCGGGCGGTCTGCCCGGTCCCGGCCCGTCCTTCCGTCTTCAGAAGAAGAAAAGGGGAGGGGGGGGGAGAGAAGAGAGAAGGAGCAGGCGGGGGTCTGATGACGCAGGCAGCAATTTTGAAGGGATTGGCTCCGCAGAAGGAGAGAGCGGAGCCAATCAGAGCTGCCGGCGCTGGAAGGGGTTTTAAGGAAGGAGCCGTTTACGCTCCCCCCTTTTGTCCGGCGGCGGGTGCGGAGACGGTAAGGCTTCCCGCCCTCCCTCCCTTCAATTTTGGTTTAGTATGTGGGGTGGTGATGTTTTTGGGGTGTCGCAGTGGGGTGGTGTTGACAAGGCGGGATCCCGGAGATTTCCGGGGCCCGGAGCCGTTTGGTCATACTTGGGCGGGGGTGGGGTGCCCCCGACCCGGATAAGCCCTGCTGGCCTTTGCTAGTCATATGGCGAGGTCGGGGAAAGGGCGGTGGGAAATTGGCCGCTGGTCAGACACGGCCGGAGCGGATGAGACCCCACTTTGCTAATTATGGCTGGGGGGGTATCACTCCGCTGGTGGGAGATTGTTTACAGAACTGTTTGATATTGTAAAGTTAATTGTTTGAATTATAATAAAACTGCGACCGGTTGGTACTTCCAATAAGAAAATTGTGTCTGTGAAATTTTGTAAGGTGGGGGAAAGGGTGGGGGATGGGGTGAGAAGAAGGAGGAGGGGGGGTGAGTAAGGATGGGCGTAGGGCACCGGATGCAGCCTGCCACGGTTACAATTTGTATCTTCTTCAGCTCCCTTTTAGCTCCACTTCCTTTGTTTTCTGCCTCTAAGGCAGGACCTTTTCTTTTCATATTCTTTTATAGATTTCTTTCTGTTGAAAGATTTACTTGGACTTTTCCTAGTTTTAGGAGTTTGTTTGCCCCTTCATTTCTTATAGGGTGGTTTTCCCCTTCTTTAATATATTAAAAGTTCTGGTTGTGTACACAATGGAAAGAAAAAGGTCCTATCTGCTAAGAGGCAAGCAAACGAAAAAAGAATGAGGAAGTGAAGCAAAAGGAAATGCATGGTTCAGATGACAGAGGCTAAGAGGGTTGCTGAAGAAGAAACAACAATGTTTTTTGGATACATTGTATGACCCCCCATTGCAGACAGTGCTGAAAGATGGCCATGTAGGGTCTTCGACTGAAATTTGATTTAAATTTTGTATATGTTTCAAGTAACTACTATTAAAATGTCCACGTGTTTTTAGCTTTGGTTTTCTGTTTATGTTGGTATTATTTTTCCTTTCATTTAATGTAATACCTTTGATAGGTGAGAGCCATTCTGGATTATCAAAGACCTACCTGCATTGATGGCTAATAACCCTTGAAATTTGACTGAGGTCTTTTTACCAGTGTAAAACCAGTAAGAAATGGTTTCGGGAAGCACATGTGAAATTCTTTTCAGAGGAACCAGAGCACTTGCTATAGCCTAAGATTTTTTGGCTATATGTATAGAAAGTTACTAGAAGGGGGACTAGGGTCTCATGAAAAAGGAACGGTTTGGAGAGTGAAAGCAGCTTGGAATGTGCTGACAGTGTTACAAAGGATGTGTATGGATATGGTGAAACAGTCAAGGTTGTATTCTGAACAAAAAGTCTGTGCTTGCAAAATGACATGTCAAATGAGAGTTAATTGTGTCTATAAGTTTTAACTTAGCATATGATAAACAGAATAACAAAGATTAAGGCAAAAGTATGATGTAGGAAGATAAGGCAAAAATGTATAATGTGGCAGTTTTTGTAAATAAAAGGAAGTGCTGCAGACAACAGTGGGGGAGCTATGGGTGACTTCTCAAGTTTGCAGCCCCATGACTGCCTCCCTAAAGCTTTAGCAGAATTTATTATATAACTGTGATGTTTTTATTTCTTCTCGCTTGCACTTGGAATCAGAGTAAGAAGACAAGAGTTGAGGAAGGATCCTTGTGTTGTTGCCCCCTGGTTAGGCGTTCAGGACCCACAACAATATGTATCTCTTATCACTTGCCTTGCTGATTGTTAAACTTTAAGCTGCATATAACATGTCCATGTAACTCTTCTATATATATTGCTTCTAATGCTTAAATCTTTTTCTGACTTGATACATAAAAAAAAGAGTCCCCTCCAAAAAATCTCTCATTGAATTGCATGCTACTTATGTTTTTTCTTTGTTGATATAAGACGACAAAAACAGAATTTATCAAACTATACTGACATTTAAATTCCCTCCTCCCTACCCCTAAACAATCCACCCAGGACCTATTCTCCTCAGGCACATTGTCCCTTAATTTAGCAGTATCATGCAGACAGAGGTATTTGCACATGTAGATAAGCTACACATGCAAACAGTGATTTAAAAAAGCTTCTGTCTACATATCATCTAAAAACACAATTTTGGAAGGCCAGATAAAATATATTATATGCATTAAACAAAGTTGAAAGACGACCAAATGATTATCAGCATGGTATAACAGTAAGCTGAACGAGGTACTTGAAGCCAAATATGCCTAATTTTTCAGAAGATGGGAAGCAGACAAGTTAGATTTAGAATAGTAAGGATTTTTGTCTTCTCTAGCTTTTAATCCTAGAAGTCCAAAGAGGGGGAAAGATAACTAATACCTTCTGATGTCACTGCATTACTGAGATGCACCTGCTGCTCAGGATTCTTTTTAGTGCTGAACTCCTGGTGACCCAGTTGCCTGTGGGTTTTCTTGGCAATGTATCATTAGAAGTTGATTTTCAGGCCTTTTCTTCCAAGGCAATTGAGGGTGAAGAGACTTGCCCAAAGTCACAAGGAGTGCCAGTGGGAATCAAACCCTTGATTGGCTGGATATTAGGCAGTTGCTCTAACCACTAGGCTACTCTTCCACTCCTAGGTTGCTCAATGTTGTGCAAAAGCCAGCAGAACATAGGACACTAATTCTTAGGGGTATGTTTACTAAACTGCGGTAATGTTACATAACGCGCGTTACGTAACGTTAACGCGCGTTAAGTAACATTAACGCGCGGTATAACACGCTAACGATCGTTAACGTTACGTAACGCGCGTTAACCGTAGTTAACGATCGTAAACTCCTGCAGCGCGGTAAAACACCGCAGAAGGTGGAGAGTGGGCGGAGAGAAGGGGTCAATGGGCGGAGAGTGGGCGGGGAGAGGCTCCATTCACACTAACGCGCTGAAATCGAGTGCTCAATCCCAACGCGATTGAAAACCTGCCGTTAGATGCACATTTACAGGGGAGGGAAACCATTTCAGTGTCAGCAATGTACAGCAGAGGCAGGGAAACCTACAAAACGTGATAAGTGTGATACATGTGCACGGAAGAAAAGGGCAAATAAGCAGTGAAAATGACCAGAACAAACGAGGAAAGAAACAGAACTAAGCAAGCCAATAGTGACACCAATGGGAAACAGCAACAAACACTAGTGAGAAAGCCCCAGAAAAAGATAGTAATTGTGGAAGGACATATGCTCTGTCCCCAGACAAGGTGAATGATCCCATAGTGAAATAGTGCAGATCAGAGTCACCCCATGTTGATGGACAGGTTACCTATGGCATGCATATGTTCCGCAACTGCAGGGTAGGCACATCCTAACGGACTACTGGGCGGATGCCGGAAAAGGGGATACAGAGAGCCTCAGGTGGCACATGCTGTGGTGCAGCTGGGCCACAGTAGGAGACCAGGGTGATGCACAATTGGCCCATAGGAATGCAGAAACAGCAGAGACAGACAGCAACTGATGGGGGTCGGGTCTATTCCCTCCCATGACAGGGGTGATTGGTACCCCCCTATATTTACTACTGCAGGTTGTAAAATGTCGATGTTTTGTCTGGGAATCCTGTTGGCCACACCGACCCACAGAGAGTGTGTTGGTTGTTGGTACGGAAACCACCTAGGGGGTCTATAAACATCTACACCTCTGCCATGAAGTCATGGCACCCACACCGTTCATGCACTATGTCTGTAGCAACAAAGTCAACACGTGCATGATGTGATATTCAGATAAATACAGGCATATGCTAGGATTATCTGCAGCAATCACTTATCACACAGTGGCACCAATGGGGACCTACAGCATAGGCCACTACAAGCAAATGAGGTGCTGCGGACATGGTGCTAGGCACCCAACCTCTTCCTCAGGGTGAGCACAGGACCCGTCCAATGCGATGGTCTCTAGGCACTCTGTGACAGTAACACACACAGTCAGTACACTGTACCATGCGTAGGAGTTGTGGGGCTGCATATGGTTAGGACCAAAACCAGTCCTAGGTGATGGGGGGGGGGGTGCACACCTCAACCTGAGCCCATGTGTAGACTGCTGATTTGCATGTGCAGTGCATCATGGGTATGGCAGACGTTTTGGGTGGTGGCCTGACGCCCTTCAGTAGGCAGCCAGGGGGGTGTTAGCAGCAATGTGGCTGTAGCCCAGTGGTTCCTTCACTACCTGTGGGGCCAGTGGTCATGGGTTCAAACCCACAGTGGGGTTATTTTATAGGGCTGTCTGCAGCATTGTCTATTTTTAATGTACATTAGTGCTGCCAGCGACAACCCCTCAGCGTACTGTAACTTACAGTGCCTCATAAGGCACCCCATGCGGCACCTTATATGGTGCCCTATAAGGTGCCTTATAGGGTGTTCTATAGGGGACATTATGGGGTGCCTCAGCGGACAGTGCACTTTATAATGTAGCCTATGGGGTGCGTTATGGGGTGCCTTATGCGGCACCTTAGGTTACGCCACTGTGAGGGTGTGTTTGCTGGCAACACTACTGAAAATAAATGTAAAATGCCTCCTCATTCACTACTTAAATGTACAGGGTGATGCCTCAGCCAGCCTTATGCATTAGGCACACTGGGGAATCAAACCCATGATGCATGTATTATCAGTCAGTGCAGTAACCATTGTGCTACAGCTCTGTTTCAGTGTTTTGTGTCTGTGCGCCTTCTTAAGATTAACGCGCGGTAACGCGCCACAGCGCCGTGTAACGCTCGTTAGTTTCTGTAACGCGCGTTAGCGGTAACGATGTACCGCCCATGTCCTTTTTTGGCATTTCTTCCACTAACGCGGCTCCTAACGCGAATCGCACTAACGCAGTTTAGTAAACATACCCCTTAGAGGGGTTTATTTCAAGCTATGGTAATTTTCTGGCTTTTATAACAAATGCTATGTCTGAGATCTTTAAAAAGGAGGATTTTTGGTAAATTGCTGTTTATTTTTGTTAACTTTTTATAAAATTATTTTTTTCTTAGGAAGTCTTTTTGCTGTAGAAGTTTTGGATCAAAGAGGAGGGAAGGTAATTAATTCTTTTTGAAGTTTATGCCCTGCTGAGGTGTTAGTTCCTTCCTACCCCACTCTAGCTCACCCCCACTGTTCAAATTTTGCTCTAGAGATTGACTCACTAATTAGAGGATTGGATTAGATAGATTTTTTTCTAAATGGAAAAATAGTGTATGGAACCGGGGGGGGGGGGGGGAGGGCGCCAGTCCGTTGGCCAGGCGGATTGCCACTCCTCCTCCATGTAAAAGGGAAAACAAAAACCTTACATACACATTCAGGGAGGGTTTACCATCTCCTCCGAATAAACCACACCTCATGCAGATTATACTCATACCTGGCACAAAATTCTCACAGATTCTTCTTACAAATAAAATCTTTTATTTCTTATATCACACAAGCAAGCATATAGGTAGCACAACCAAAACTAACTAAATACAAAGTAACTTGGAGAATTCTTTCACCCTCCACTTACAAGTTTACGGCTATAAAGTAATTAAGAGATTTCCTGTCCATCGACAGATCCTAGCACAGTGAAAGAGAAGGATATATGACAGTGAGATTCCTAGCTACACTCAAAGATAAACTAAGGAAACCCTTTCACACAGACAGACACATACTCACTCACTCACTCATCAGCAGACATACAGTGGAAATTTACAAACCACCTTCTTCAGAAAATGGGGTGTAAATTCCCAATCTTTAAAAGTTCTGCCCTGTTATATAGTTTTCTTTCCAAATAGTCCCTTTGTTTTTGATTCCAGGCAATTGGATTTTCTCTTTCATTCCTTTCTTTGTCCTGCCATATCTGCACTCCCCATTCCTGTTGACCTGTGACCCTTATGGCCTTGTGTATAAACATGTGCTCAGGCCTTTGTCTGATTTATTCCTTGTTATCTGACCCTTTTCTCACTTAACCAATCTTTCACCTGGTCTGTCTTTCCATCCCCTATTTTTAAGAAATATAGAAAATATATATCTTATTAGTTCTCTGATATTCTGACAGTTTCCACACTAGGCCTCAGTAGGCCCCATGTCAAACTGGCATAACCATGCTAATGATGTCTTCTCTCTCCTGTGCTCTATAGATAAGTGTGGTTTTCCTCACATTTCTTCCATCTGATGTCACCTAATACCTCTAGCATCTCACAACGCACATGCAGTACAAATGCCAGCAATTTGGACACATTTTAGATGTTCTTTGTGTTAACTCTTTCCCTTCTGGTTCTCACAATAGGCAAGTATATAGGCGCATATTTGGTCAATTAAATATATTTCAGGAGTTTTGATTAATAATATTTTATTCAATCTTTAAAGGTAATTCTACAGAGGGAACACACAAGACTATGCACCATAGATACATAAATACATTTTATAGTCTGAAAGAATAAGATAAACTGCTGCTTACCACAGTAACAGGTGAGTAAATAAAGGCTACACACAGGGAAACAGAACAGAGATGTTAGATTTTACATAACAGAAGTTAACTGCTTTGTATTACTTACAGGACCTCTAAAGAAAAGGTAGGAGTTTGGTAGGTCTTTTTTTCCATTTCTTTCAATAGGTAATAAAGCTCCTTCAGTAGAAGTATGGCTGAAAAACATTCTGTCATCAAAGTTGTCACCCATACTAAAAGTTATGCTTCTGTCCAAATAGACAACACGATCCAGGGCAAGGGACCAGTTCAGTTCACAAGATGAGTGCAGATTGAATCCATCAACAAACAAGTGGAGGAACTGAGAAAGTGATAAGACTGAGAAGAATCCTTGACGATGAGAACTATATTGAAGAAATGTTTTTTGAGGTGTCTAAAATACCCAGCTGAGGAGAAGATGAAACTGTCCTAAAAGATGATACCTGTAGCTGGGCACAGATTACTAGAATCTGCAGAACTGACAACCCGAGTTCTACCTTTCTTTGGACTGAAGAACCAGAAGTGGAAGTGGTGAAAACATTCCAAGTACAGGAAGAGCTGGAGCTCAAAACCCCCAAAGCTGCAGGATGAATGACCACTAGGACACAAAGGGTAGTGATGATTGGTGACTTCATCTAGAGGGATATAGAGGCATTTATCTATCAACCAGAGAAGATGTCCTGGGAAGTGTGAAGTTTCAGTGCCTTTATGGAAGGGCTTGAGACTGATAAAGCCTATTGACTATTATCCAATGCTGCTCATCCCTGTTGGCACAAATACCACCTCTAGGTATCCTCCTGAATGTATCAGAAATGACTTAATGGCTTTGAGAGAGAGGATGAAGCAGATAGGGGTTCAGGTGGTATTCTTCCCAGTCCTCTATTGTGGGTAATGGCTGAGGCAGAGAAGTTCACCTCCTAGAGATGAATGCATGTCTGTGTAAATGGCATCACTGAGAGCATGTCAGCTTTCTGGGGCCAAGGAACAATTTTCCAAGGGTCGATGAGCAAAGATGGCATCCACCTATCATAGAAGAGACAAAGTGCCTTCTGTAACAGACTAGCTAAGCTACTAAAGAAGGGTTAAAACTAGAATCATCGACATGGATGTGATGCAGGGAGGGGGGAGGGGGGACAATGTTTGGGAGATGTCTGTTATGTTTACGTTGGAAATCTGAAATAAAGTACAAGTTAAAAAACAAAACAAAAAAAAACTAGAATCATCGGGGATTGGTCAACAAAGTCCCTAGGTAAGTAACATGTTAAACTCTTACATAGAAATGAGAAAAATGGGCAGCATCTGGAAAGCTGTGTATACTAATACCCATAGCATGAGAAATAAAGTTCTGGATCTAGAGGCCATAATGTCCGACTTGGATTTAGTTTATAAAAAAAAAAACCTAAGGCCAATAATAAATCTCCAGGCTCTACAAAAGTTCCACAGTAAATCACCTTGAAGTGGTCAATACTTGGTTTTGAACCACGTACATATATCTGATGGTCCCTTTTCACTCTTTATAATATATTTTTAAGTGGCTGAAAACTAAATATTGATCCCTTCACTGTGAGAAAAGACTTGAAAACCTAAATATGTATACCCTAGAGGAGAGGAGAGACAGAGGGGATATGATACAGATGTTTAAATACTTAAATGGTGTTAATGAACAAACAAATCTTTTTCAGAGACGGGAAAGCTGTAGAACTAGAGGACATGAAATGGAGCTATAAGGAGGTAAACTTAAAAGGAATATCAGGACATAATTTTTGATGGACAGGATGGTGGATGCCTGGAATGTCCTCTCAAAAGAGGTGGTGAGGGCAAAAACACTGATGGAATTCAAAAAGGCATGGGACAGACACAGAAGATCACTACATAGCAAGAAGACAGGGGCATGCTGGGCCATCTCAGGGCTGTCTGGCTCTCGTAGTGAAGAATCATGTCCTAACGGGCCTGTCCTGCTTGGGGGCATCCAGATGGCCTAGACGTGCCCCTATTGGGATCGGGCTCTATGTGTTTTGTCTTGATTAGTTTGTAAGCTCTGATGAGCAGGAACTGTGTCTTACATCTATATGTACAGCGCTGTATACACCTGGTAGCACTATCCAAATGATTAGTAGTAGTTTCCAGATATCCAAAGCATGAATAGGGCTTCTAAATAACCTCCTTAAATACTGTTCATCCATGATATAAATGCACAGGAGTAGACCTCTTTCAGTTGAAATGAAGCTCAAGAATGAGGGAGGTCATAGGATGAGAAAGAAAGGAGAGCAGAATCAGGAGTAATCTATGGAAATATTTATGGAAAGATTTGCGGATGCATTGAACAGCTTCTTAGTGGAGGTGATGGAGATAAAGATGGTATTTGAATTCAAAAAGGCATGGGACAATACAGAGGATCTGAGGGAGCAGAAGAGATTGCAGTGCTTAGTAGTTGGTGTGGACAAGCCACATGGTTATTATCTGCCATCATTTTCTATCTTTGATTTAAGGATCTTTTTTTTAGTGCTGTCAAGTCAGTGCTGACTTAGCAACCCAGCTGCCTCTGGATTTTCTTGGCAATGTATCACCAGAACTAGATTGCCAGGCCTTTTCTTCTGAGGCAATGGAGGGTAAAGTGACTTGCCCAAAATCATCTTCTGGAAGCTCTAACCACTAGGCTACTCCTCCACTTAGGGTTAAAATGGTATAAAAAAACACCTGTTAAATAAATAAATGCATATGTTTCTATGCTTAATTTGTGTACTCTCCAGGAGATGTGGATGCAGTTGAATTTTGACCTTTATTTATTTAATTTAAAGGGTTTATATTCCATGCTACAGAATCTAGGTGAATTACAGTAAAAATAAATACAAAAAAGCAATGACAAAACATGCCAAAATTGACTAAACTCATTATGTATAGTTCAACCAGAACATCAACATCAATATCTACCTTTTCTCAACCTACAGTTCATCAGAACATCAATATCAGCATTTGTTTGTTCTTGACCTAAAATGCAACATTAATTTCTCTTTTATTCTGCAAGAAGGGATCACTAAACTTGTTTAAAAAAATACCTCCTCAGTTGCTTCATGAATAGAGACATAACTAATATAGTCTACAATTCTGATGGTAATGAATTCAGTAACCTGAGAACAGCCATACTAAACGTAACATTCTTGGAGTTCATGAAAATGCATGTGCTGAAATGAGTGTACATCTAACAGCAGTAAATCTTTAAAACTCATGGGAAATAAGTGGGAGTTTCATGGATTAATGATTTGTAAACCAACATATTATATATAAAACACCAGAGAATGTAATAGCTCCCCTGTTAGAGGATGTCCTGCAAATGCCTGGGTCACAAGTTCAAGACCATGCAGGGGAATTGTGCAAAAGCAAAACCAAGAGTGGGGGAATCACAGTTGCACAAAAAGAATACTACCATTGTCAGCCTCTCTGTTGACATGGAGGAGAGAGGCCATGTAAAAGGAGATCATCTTAGTGTAGCAGGAAATGATCCTGTAAACTAGGATCTGTCCTCCAGGTGATGTGAAACCTTCTTGCACTGAGGAGGTTTCTCCAAGGAAATGTGCTCATGAGGGAAGAATTAGGATGGATGTTATAGTTGGTGATTTGATCATTAGGCATGTGGGTGGCTGGTGGACAAGAGGATTGCCTAGTAACATGCCTGCCTGGTGCAAAGGTAGTGAACCTCATGTGCCACCTAGACAAGGTTTTAAATAGTGCTGGGGAGGATCCTGCTGTCTTGGTACATGTAGGTACCGATGATATAGGAAAGTGTGGAAGGGATGTTCTGAAGACCAAATTTAGGCTTTTAGGTAGGAAGCTGAAATCCAGAACTTCCAGAGTAACATTCTTAGAAATGCTTCCTGTTCCACGTGCAGGACCCAAAAGGCAGGCAGAACTCCGGAGTTTCAATGCATGAATGAGACAATGCTGCAAGGAAAAGAGTTTTGGATTTCTTAGGAACTGGGCAACATTCTGGGTAAGGGAGGGGCTTTCCCAAAAGGATGGGCTCCACCATAACAGAGATAGAACTAGTTTGCTGGCATTAACCCTTAAAAAGGAGATAGAACAGCTTTTAAATGAGATAATAGGGGAAAGCCAACAGCTGCCCAAGAGCTCATGGTTCAGAAGGATATATCCTTGAAGGATACTATCAGAGTGGAGGAGTGGCCTAGTGGTTGGGGCAAGGTACTTCAGGCCGGAAGGTCAGGGGTTCAAATCCCACTAGAGGACAGCAACCTTGGGCCGGAAGGACTGGGGTTTCTAGTCCCACAGGTGCTCCTTGTGGTCTTGGGCAAGCTACTTAACCCTCCATAGCCCATGTTCCCTGTAAAATAGTTCTCTGTGTGCTGTGCTTTCCTGTCTAATCAATGTGTTTATACCTCAAACATTTCCTGTCATGATTTGACAATTTCCAATCTGTAATCAAAACTGCTGCTGATCGCTGGAAGTAGCGGTATACAAAATAAATAAATAAATAAAAGAGGGAAGTTAGGAGTAATTTGGAATCTTTCACTCTGTCTGCTCTGTACTTAAGGACATTTGGGTTACTTTTATCTTTACTGGAACCTCTCTATTGGGATGCCCTATCAACTGATAACCAGATTAATATGAATAAAATAGAACCTCTAAAATGCCTGTATGCAAATACTAGAAGTCTAAAAAATAAGATGGGAGAGTTAGAATATATAGCACTCAATGAAAGGGTACATATAATTGGCATATCAGAGACCTGGTGGAAGAAGGAAAAACAATGGGACACTGTGATACCTTGGTGCAAACTATATCGCAATGATAGAGTAGATCAAACTGGTGGAGGGGTTGTGCTCTATGTTAGAGAGGACATTGACTTAAACAGGATTAAAGTTTTGCTGGAAAGAAAATAGACTGTAGAATCTCTATTCTAGTCTTTATGTAGAAATTCCATGTAAAAAGGGAAAGGCAATGGCAGTGAGGGTGTACTACCATCCCTTGGCCAAAATGACCAGATGGATGATGAAATGCTAAAAGAAATTAGGGAATCTAACAAAAGTTATAACATAGTAATAATGGGTGATTTCAATTACCCCATTATCAACTAGGTCAATGTCACAGCAGGGCATGCTAGGGAGATAAAGTTTCTAGATGAAATAAATGACTGCTTCTTGGAGCAGCTGGTTCATGAATCAAAAAGAGAGCAAGTTATTTTGGTACATGTAGGTACCGATGATATAGGAAAGTGTGGAAGGGATGTTCTGAAGATGTTCTGACCTAGTCCTTAATGGAACACAGGATCTGGTGCAAGAGATAAGGGTGTTGGAACCACTTGGCAATAGTAATCATACCATGATCGCATTTGATTTAATAAATGGAGGAAGAACGACAAGGAAATCCATAGTACTATCTTTTAACTTTCAAAAGGGAGACTATGATAAAATGAGGAAAATAATTAAGAAAAAACTAAAAGGAGCAGCTGCAAAGGTTAAAGATTTACATTGAGCATGGGCGTTGTTTAAAAATACCATCTTGGAAGCCCAGACCGGATGTATTCCATGCTTTAAGAAAAGTTGAAGGAAGGCCAAAGAATTTCCAGCATCGTTTAAAAGCGAGGATAGAGAGGCTGCTGTAGCCAAAAAAACATCTTTCAGGAAATGGAAAAAAGGAGCCAAATGACTAAAACGGGAAACATCATAAGCACTGGCAAGTTAGATGCAAGGCATTGATAAGGCAGGCAAAGAGAGAATATGAAAAAACATTTTCCATGGAAGCAAAAATGCATAATAAAAACTTTTTCAAGTACATTCATAGCAAAAAGCCTGTGAGAGTCAGTTGGACCATTAGATGATAGAGGGATAAATGGGGCGCTAAGAGAGGACAAGGCCTTATCGTAGAGACTGAATTAATTCTTTGCTTTGGTCTTTACTGAAGAAGATGTAGGAAGTTACTCATGCCTGAAATAGTATTTAAGGATGACACATTAGAAGAACTGGAATAAATATCGATAATCTAAGAAGATGTATTACAGTTATTTGATAAACTGAAGAGCAGCAAATCACCTGGACCGGATGGTATACTTCCGAAGGTGTTGGAAGAACTGAAATATGAGATTGCAGAATTACTATTAGTGATTTGTGAATTATCATTAAAATCATCAGTGGTACCTAAAGATTGGAGACTTGCCAATGTAAGGCCAATTTTTAAAAAGGGTTCCAGGGGTGATCTGAGAAACTACAGAATGATGAGCCTGATGTTAGTATCGTGAAAAATGGTGGAAACCATTATAAAGAATAAAATTACTGAACATATAGGGGTATGTTTACTAAACTGCAGTAATGTTACCGTTGTTAAGTTCCCCGGTAATGTTACGGATGACCATATAAAGGAGTGGGCGGTGCATCATCAAAGCAAGCCATGTCAGGTAATGCGTGTTATAAGGCGACTAACGTGTGGTACAGTGCACCCTGGATCTACCGCGCGTTAACATCACAGCCGACAGAAAGCATCCGCGCATCCGAAGGGGCTGCAATCAAAGGCGTGCAGAAAGTAGAAGACGCGCTGTGGGATGTGCAGACATGGTGCCACATGAGAAACAGAGCCGTAGGTGTAAGGCTGTAGACCACAGGCAGCTGAAAATGCAGTCTGTATTGGAGATGTGAGCCACACAGAAACACATGCACACACACCATGAAATGGTGTGCAGTGAAACAGCATGCAGATGAGAAAACAAATGTAACAGAAAGGGCATCAGAGGTCGGTCTGAAGGGCCAGCCGTGTGGATGGTGTGTACAAGGGCAAAATGGGTAAGAGATCCAAAAAGGTGTAAGAGAGAATTGAACTGGTACACTGAAGAGCCCAAACACAGCTGATTGACACCAATACCAAACCACTGAGCCAACTGCCCACCCAGACAGCTTGAAGAAAGGGACCATATGTAACAGCTAGCATGTGATGGATAGGCTGCACGGAGGGGCCACTGCAGTGTACAGTGAAGAGAAGAAGGGTGTGTGGAGAAATGACGAAGCCAGAGCCATTGTATGGTAAGGTTAGCAGAACACAAGAAACAGGGCCGGCTCGTCCATTGAGCAAGAATGTTTTTTGCACAGGGCCCCGCGTTTCTGGGGACCCCGCGCAAAGAACATTCTGCTTTTTTAAAAATTAAATTAAAAAAAAAAAGCTGGCTGCTGCCGCTGTGGCAGCAGCAGAATGGAGTGTCCCGCGGGGCCCCCTCTGCTCGGCTGAGCCCCTCTGCGACGGCTTTCAGATCCGCGAAGGGAGAGTGTCGCCCTCACATCTCTGTTAAGCCCGCAGAGGCTGATGGGAAATTTCCCATCTGCCCCTGCAGGCTTAACAGAGACGTGAGGGAGACACTCTCCCTTCGCGGATCTGAAAGCCGTCGCAGAGGGGCTCAGCCGGGCAGGGAGAGCTCAGCCGGACAGAGGGGGCCCCGCGGTACACTCCATTCTGCTGCTGTCGCAGTGGCAGCGGCAGCGGCAGCAGCCAGCTTTTTTTTTTTTTTTTTAAATTTTCCCTGAGCCGATGTGGGGGGGTTAGGACTGGTAATGGGCTATGGAGGGGTTTAGGACATGACTTGAGGTGGGCTGTGGGTTGATGGGGGGGGTTTAGGACTGGTAATGGGCTATGGGGGGGCTAGGAATGGAAATGGGCTGAAGGGGGGGTTAAGACTGGAGGTGGGCTGATGGGGTTAGGACTGGTAATGGGCCATGGGGGCTAGGACAGGAACTGGGCTGATGGGGAGGGGTTAGGACTTGAGGTGGGCTGTGGGTTGATGGGGGGAGGTTGGGACTGGTAATGGGCTATGGGGGGGGGCTAGGACTGGAAATGGGCTGATGGGGGGGTTAAGACTGGAGGTGGGCTGATGGGGTTAGGACTGGTAATGGGCTGTGGGCTGTTGGGGGGGTTAGGACTGGTAATGGGCTATGGGGGGCTAGGACAGGAAATGGACTGATGGAGAGGGGTTAGGACTTGAGGTGGGCTGTTGGGGGGGTTAAGACTGGTAATGGGCTGTGGGCTGATGGGGGGTTAGGACTGGTAATGGGCTATGGGGGTTAGGACTGATAATGGGCTATGGGGTGGCTAAGACAGGAAATGGGCTGATGGGGAGGGGTTAGGACTTGAGGTGGGTTGATGGAGTTAGGACTGGTAATGGGCTGTGGGCTGTTGGGGGGGGGGGTTAGGACTGGTAATGGACTATGGGGGGGCTAAGACTGGTAATGGGCTGTGGGCTGATGGGGCCTGTCTGGAAATGGGGTGATGGGGGGTTAGGACTGGTAATGGGCTATGGGGGGGTTAGGACTGGTAATGGGCTATGGGGGGGCTAGGACAGGAAATGGGCTGATGGGGAGGGGTTAGGACTTGAGGTGGGCTGTTGGGGGGGTTAGGACTGGTAATGGGCTATGGGGGTTAGGATTGGTAATGGGCTATGGGGGGTTAGGACTGGTAATGGACTATGGGGGGGTTAGGATTGGTAATGGGCTATAGGGGGGCTAAGACAGGAAATTGGCTGATGGGGAGGGGTTAGGACTTGAGGTGGGCTGATGGGGTTAGGACTGGTAATGGGCTGTGGGCTGATGGGGGGGGGGTTAGGACTGGCAATGGGCTATGGGGGGCTGACTGGAAATGGGCTGATGGGGTTAGGACTGGAATTGGGCTGATGGGGAGATAGGACTGGTAATGGGTTATAGGGGGGGGCTTAAACTGAAAATGGGGTGATGGGGGGCTAGGACTGGTAATGGGTTGGGGGGTTGCTAGGACTGGTAATGGGCTGAGTGGAAGGGGAGGCTTGAACTGCAAATAGCTGATGGGGACAGGGACTTGGAATGGAAATGGGCTGAGTGGAAGGGGGGCTTGAACTGCAAATAGCTGATGGGGAGGGGGCTTGGAATGGAAATGGGCTGTGAGGGAAGGGAGCTAGGACTAGAAATGGGCTGATGGAGCAGCTAGGATAGGACTGGAAATGGGCTGTTGGGGGAGCTAAGATTGGAAATGGGCTGTGGTGGGGGCTTGGATTGAAATGGACTCATGGAGGCGCTAGAACTGGAAGTAGGCTCATGGGGGGCTCGGACTGGAATTGGGCTGAGTGGAGGGGAGCTAAGATTTGACATGGGCTGATGGTGGGGCTAGGAAATGACTAGAAATGGGCTGATGGGGGCTAGGATTGGAAATGAGCTGATGAAGGGACTCGGACTGGAAATGGATGGGGGAGCTAGGACTGGAAATGGGCTGATGGGGGGCTAGGACTGGAAATGGGCTGATGCAGGGACTAGAAGGGAATGGATGCTGGGTGAGGCTGGAACTAGAAGGGAGCTGATGTTGGGGGAGGATTAGAATGGGATGGGGCTGGGAGAGTAAAATGGAGAGGGGAAAAATATTTTGTGTGGGAGGGAAGACAAATCTATAATTGGCCGGGTATTGGGAGAGTAAGTGGGGATTGAGGATGGAGGGGTAAAATTTGAGTGGATGCAATAAGAATGAGGAAAGAGCAAAAGGAGAAAGATTAGTATGTTAAAGCAGATGTAGAGCGAGAGAATGGAAAAAAAACTAGAAGAGAGAAGAAAGGACAAATGGACAGCAGATGATGGAGAGTTAGCAGAAAACATGAAGAAACCAGAAGAAAGTGTCTGGAGCAATTGCAACTGAAAAAAAATGCACAAAAGGTAGAAAGATATCTCTTTATTTTGAATTTATTAACTGGAATATGAAAGCTCTGGGAAATGTGCATCATTAACGTCTGTGCTTTGGTTGGTACAAGAGGAAATTAATTTATAGTTTTATTTCTACAGTGTTGTTGTACATTCCAAGTTTGGCTTTTGGGGTTCCCAGTTTAATTATTGCCTTCCTGTTTCTAAATTGTGATTCCTTGTTTGGTGATGGTCTATGTTCTGCATGTGTAACTGAGCTGAGGTATTCTGTTTATGTAATTCCTATTTGACATTGCCACTTGTTCTCTTTCCCCAGTATTCTCTGAAATGTATTGGTTTAATATTTGCAGTGTGGCCTTTTGATAGGTAGGGTATGGTGCTTTGTGAGTCCTGGTAATGCTGTCAGGATACGGTGGGTTTGCTATGGGTTCTAAATGGGCAGCGTTTGTAGTAGTTCCTAATGTGCCTGGCGGTTGGCACTGGATTATAGTAATGTAGAAATCTTTTAGTCTTTCTTTATCCATACACTCATTAAGAGAGATGTTTACTAAACGTTAGTGTATGGTAACATTATGCAAATATTTATGCAAATAAGGCCACTTATGCAAATGAGGCCCCGCACCGAGTCTCCGCACATGGCCCCGCACCCCCCCTTGGGCTGCCCCTGGCAAGAAAAGAAAAGAAAAAGAAAGGAACATGTAGGAATGAAACCCACAACCTGTGGGGGTACAACACAAATCAGTAACCACTATGCCAAACAACCATATCAAACACACTGCAAATATGTTGCACCAAAGGGAATGTGTGTATGGAAACACATAGCACCCTGTGAGGTGGCAGATGGCTGGCACACAGACAGCTGCCACCGTTCAAGGATGTGAGCACAGGTGGGCTATGTACATCAGCAGTATACCACAAATACACTCGTCAGTATGGTGATGCAGCAGCACAGACAAATGTGCGCCCAACATGTCACACAAATGTCACTGGCCCGTCCACAGATGATGGGCAGGACAGATCATGTCCAGGAGCTGCATGGTGTGTACTGCTCATTAGGCCTCCCCCCAATGCAGCTGCATGCACCAAACACCGTAGTCACATATTTTATTTATTTATTTGTGCGCTTTTCTATACCGCCCCTTCCTTCCAGAGATCAGGGGCGGTTTACAGAGAACTTGTTTATACATTAAACATTAAATTATATAGAACATTTTGAGCACATAAGTAACTATCATACAAAGAACATATTAAACTATTTACATAGGTTGGGAAAATTATTCATTATTTATCAATGATAGTACAGTATGGAAAACTATAAAAGGCAAAAAAACTATTTACAATAACTATTATGGAAAATACTAAAAGTATGGAGTTCTATAATATGCAGAAGGACTATTTACAACAGCCATTAAAGTCTGATATCATTCAGTGGGGATAGTGTAACGGGGTTGTCAGTGAGAACATACATTGGAGAGTGAGTCTTGGGTTATGTCGGGTAGACTTGTGTTAGTTGAGTCATGTATTCTTGTGAAATTGCATGCATGTAGACAGTAGGTGGTGCATGATGGGAACCCAACGCACATCAGTCATGAAATGTCCACAAAAACATACCTGCCCGGCAATACAGGACACCCAAACCTAAAAAAAGCATACCCAGCAAAATGTCAGCAAGTGTACACACATATATATGTAACAGCTGTCTGATACTGCCTCATCATATCAATCAAAGCAGTGTACATTGCAACATAAACCTGGTAATGTACATTAAAGAGGGACAATGATCACCTGGATCCTGTCAGAGAAATGCAGGGTATGCGACCTGACAAACGCCACATGGAGAGCTAGTGGGAATCCAACCCTGGTTCCCTGGTCAGTGTGAGAACCATTATACCACTCCTCCACACCATGACATGAACAGTTTTGCAGTCGATGATGTGTTGACAAGGAGGCAGGCGCATCTCTAATCTGCCCCACCGCCACTGTCAGCACCAGTGCCAACAAACACCAATGCCAGCTATATCCCACAAACACCTCCTAGGTGGGGATGTACAGGCACCAGCCTGAGCATGCATGTGGCCAAGTAGTAGAGATGCCCACCCAAAAGGAGCCACAATGGTCCAAATGAGCCAACATGCAACTGGCCAGGCACATGGGAGCGATGAATGTTCCTGTGTTAAAATGGAACACCTATGTGGATATCAGTGAAACCATCTGTGGGCAGCAATGAAGTAGCAGAACATCGGATATACCACACACATCCTGTGTATGATACAACACACACACTGGTCAATGATATGAAAGGTGGACTGTGGTTACTGTGCTGTGAGTGATCCAGATGGCATCGACATATGTTGACTGCATCATTATGGCAATAGCACGAGAACACACAACTGACAGGGAGCACGGTCCAGGCAGGTACACCAAGCTGAGCGCACAACCACAAGGTGATAAGGTAGGAAAGGAGGATACAGAGATGTAATGCCATGCTGCCATGCAGTGATGTGGATCTGCACTGCACAGGCAAATGCACAAACATGACAATGATGTAATGTCCTAATACTCCAGCACTACCCCTCAGCTGTGTAGACCATATGTGTGTGTATCAGTGGGTCATACAGCAGTGTAGATGGTCAGACAACAGTATGTGATGTGCCGAGAACGAGCAGATGTCAGGTACTCAGGTAAATACACACTTTTAATGCACAAATGTGAGCAAAAGCAGTGACACAATGCAAAATGAGGAAATGGTAACAGGTACGAGAAGCACATGTTGCCAAAGAACAAACAAAGCAGAACCTCACAGACATACATACAAACAGAGATAGCACTATGCAGAAGGCCTGCTGCAATGGGTGCTGTGGATACAGGAGCATCACATATATGTCAATGTACATGGAATGCACAAATGAAATCAGAAAATGGACACACCCACTGCCACACTGCAAAGTTACTGATGCAATGTGAGTGTCGCAATGTCATGTGATAAAGAGGACTGCGCAAACATGCAAAGATTAGTTTGTAAATCAATGTACAGCTCCACACCTGTACAGTAACCAAACACAATAACATGTACATGAAGGTAGAAAGAAAGGTCAATAATGGTGCACTAACCCACACAAAAGCCACACCGACAGATGCCAACAGAATCAGGCAGATGCACATGCACCGTGTACATTGAACCATGACAGAGTGCTGCCCCAGATGCACTGTAACACCCCCTGTGAGGGTCAAACAGCAATCACAGATGTTGGCACGCATCACAGTGGTGTGGTGGCAAACAGTGTGTCATGTCCAAGTGTAAGGTAGCCAGACAAATAAACAGGACCTAAAGAATGTTCCTCCTGTGCCACACATGTGGCTGCATGCATCTGTTGAACCAAACATATGAGGAAATCCTGCGATACAGGTCACACACATGGGCCACACACATGAACACAATGTACAACATACAGCGAGTATGTGAGTTCCTGTTGTACATATAAGGACTAGTACACAGTGTCCACAGTGCAAATGTCGTCTGCAACCCCACATGTCCCGTTACGACTGTCCCTGAATCCATGGGCATGCAAAGTCACGTGTGACATCTCAATGTGCCACAGTATTGCAAAGGTGCTGTGTGTCTCCTGCGATGAACATGACACCCAGCCAGAGCACGGCAGCAACAGTGTGTTGGTCAGCCTTGTTCTCCTCAAAGTACCAGTCCAACAATCATGTCCATCATAGGCGTGTGTCCCACTCACATAGGTCCATCACCCAATGGCACCATCTCCCAGGGATTGTTGCATGGAGTTGCTCTGTCCACCAACAGTTGGGTGATGGTGACTGAAGATGCAGTGTAGTATATGTGCTGTGTGTGTTGGCTGTGCCCTGTGGTAAAAGGAGGAGAAACAATGTCATGGTATGCTGTACACAACATCAGGTCACATTGCAGAGAGTGAAACAACAATATGTACTGTGGTGATGAGAGTGACCAAGAAAGAATGAAAATAGAAGAAAATGGTACTTGTGCCTTTAAAACTACTGACAGCCAAGCTTTGCACAGAGGGAGAAAAACTACTTTGAAAAAAAGTCAAGCCAAGCCACGCCCGAGCTCTGACGAGGAGGCAGGCTTGCTTACTGATTACGAGCACATGTGCAAAGAGGAAGGTGTGGCAGGAAAGAAACAGGTTTTTAAACCCGTCTCCAAACAGAGCACAAGGGAGAAAAGGAGAGAGTGCACGGAGCTTACAGAGTTCACAGAGGAGTTCTCAGCGTGCACGGAGGAGTTCCCAGGAGGAAGAGAGTTCCCAGGGGGAAGAAAGTTCCCAGGAGGAAGGAGCTCAGAGAGTTAGGAGAGCTGAGAGCCACGAGGAGGCTGACTTCCAGTTGCTGAAGGCTGAAAGCAGAGAAGGAAGCACTCCATATCTGAGAAAAACTCCCAGACCTAAAGCCAGCAGACAGTTAGTTGGAAAGGCAACAAACCAGCTGGAAGCAGGGCCGGCCCGTCCATTGAGCAAGAATGTTTTTTGCACAGGTCCCCGTGTTTCGGGGGGCCCCGCGCAAAGAACATTCTGCTTTTTGAGTCCTGGTAATGCTGTCAGGATACGGCGGGTTTGCTATGGGTTCTAAATGGGCAGCGTTTGTAGTAGTTCCTAATGTGCCTGGCGGTTGGCACTGGATTATAGTAATGTAGAAATCTTTTAGTCTTTCTTTATCCATATACTCATTAAGAGACATGTTTACTAAAAGTTAGTGAATGGTAACATTATGCAAATATTTATGCAAATAAGACCACTTATGCAAATGAGGCCCCGCACCAAGTCTCCGCACATGGCACCGCACCCCCCTTGGGCCGCCCCTGGCTGGAAGAGGTACCTCTGTCCAATATCCAGGACCCTATGCTGAAAGGTCCAACTGCTAGAAGGTGGGTGGATACGTTTCTTTGGGGAAAGAACCATAACCCAGCCACAAGCAGGGCAGTGAATGTGGACACAGTAGAGACTTTAAAGCAAGCATTAGAGGGAGGGAAAGCTCACTCCTCGAATGTAAATGTTCATGACCAGAAAAAGAAGTTATGGAATGAGTTTTATGAATTCCTACAAGCCAGAAAGTTTGAAGAAGCTGTTGAGTCCAGAGATAAGCCAGCCGTAGTACCAGAACCCATGCAGATTGATTGCTGTGAGTCACAATCCATTCCAGAGGACTCTCTAATGGATTGCTCTCTTTGTTTTAAAGAAGCTTGAAAGACCTGTAAGCAGGGTTAAAAGAAGGTTTTGAAAAAGAAGAAAATTACCTTTGCTGAAATTGCTTATAAGGCCGTGCTGTGTTTTGCTTTATTGAAGATAACAGTTTTTGTTAAAGAGACTTGTGCTCAGTTTACCTTCAGTTCCAGTTTTCCTTACTTTACTCTTGTGTTATTGGAGAAGTATCCATTGTGTTTGTGTGCCTGAACTTTAATGCATTTAGAAATCCACAAAATAATATTCTTGTTTGCCTCAACCAATGGTTGCACAACTACAGTTTGTCTTTGAATGTGAATTATCAACTACAAGTCCCAGGGTGCATTGCTGGCGACAAAGAATAAAGTTGCATTTAAGGACAGACAAAAGGCAGCCCATAGCTGTAAGCCTTAGGCCCAGGCTAGGGTCCCACAGTACATAATGAAACCTCAGACCTGCAAACTTGACACAATCACAACACAGAGCACAGTGCATGTCAAGGACATTAGGAGATGGCACTGCAGACCAGGTTGCCATCTCGACATGGTCATGTCTATGCCCATGTCACACAGGCATCTCAGAGGTCCACAGCATGTCCAGCAGTGTTGGTACACATAGAACCCACAGAAAACCATGATGAAGCAAACAGCCCAACACAAACATGTAAAGGATGATGTCAGTCACAAACGATCAAAGGTGCAACCTACCGTCTGTGTGCAGCAAGTGTCTGATAGGGACTGTCTGAGGCAGGCAAAGGCTACAAGAGGTCATAGTAAAGGCAGAGGATGTCATTGAAATGTGTTGAATCACCATGTCTGCATGTTCAGTTGTCATTGCCATATGTCCAAAGTATGGCGACATGTGTGACATGGAAATGTTGATGCGAAGTGGTCTGTCAGCACACAAGAGATAGGTCAGTCAAAAACACAGAACACATGCGTAAACACATGCGCACAATGTACACAAGGGCAATAGCAGAAAGGTAGAGATAGAACAGTGATCACCACTCCACAGGTGTCCAGACACATCCCAGCACAAGATAATGCTAAAGGGCTGCAGAGTGTACCGTTACATAGATACGTCCAAAACACACACACACACACACACACACACACACACACACACACAGTGGGACAAGGTGAGCATGCCTCCAGTAGCATATGGCCTGTCTGTGCACAATCTGAGATCAGTGGAGAAAATTAGTACAGTCCATGCAATGATACACTGATGTTGGTTAATGCTACAATGCCAAGGAAGGGTGTATGTGCCGTCCACCACCACCACACTCTGGACCTGTAGACACACACAGCTCGGTCAGATGTGTCTCAAATACAGTGTTGAAACCCCAGAACTGGTTACGAACAAATGGCTGTATGTGTACCAACAAGAACATATGGGGTATGGGGGCGCAGGTCAAAGAGGTATACAACAACATATGTGCAGTGGACAGATAGCCCCAGACATGTGCTATGCTGCACTGTCCCCACAGTACAGTTACCTGTATGTTTACCTACCCCAGTCACCTGCAAGTTGAATGACGTACACACAGTTTCCACTGCACCACAGCACCGTGCAGGTCCAAAAGCATATCCTGGGGAGTCACAAACATAAGTGAAACATACATATGTCATGATAGAGCCTTGCAACAACACGGCAGCATGTACATGTATACCCATAGCCATTCCCTCACATATGCAAGACTTACATGAGAAGAGCTCATCGATTAGATGTTGTCTGATTGCCGTGCCCTCACATGTGTCAACACGGGCACGTACAGGACGGCACGTAGGATTTTCTTACAGATCGGGATTAATTTCGACTGGGATATTGTGTCTGAGAGCAATGTTGTGCAGGATGCAACAGGCCAGAATGATCCGTGCCACAGTCATAGGTCAGTATTGTAAGGCTCTGCTGGTCCTATCCAGACACCTGAAGTGACTCTTCAAAATGCTAAAGGTGCGCTCAATGACTGAGTGGTTGGAGGCATGGGCCTCATTGTACCTCATTCTGCACGTGTCTGTGGAAGACGCACAGGGTTCAGCAGCCATGCACGACACCCATATCCAGCATCACCTGCAGAAAGAAATGTGAAAAGGTCAATCAGGAGCTGATGTGCACACACATGCACACAAGCATGTACGTGTGAATGGACAACGGATAAACGAGGACACAAACATATGATGGCACACAACAGCTATGCGCTAGCGTCTGGAGGTCTGAGACACAGAACACTGGGGAAGGGTAATGAGGGCAACACACATCAACTGTATCCAGATCAAACACATGATCAACCACCTGTACCCGAAAGGCAGTAGTGGCAGTCCTGAATGCATCAGGCGGACACATGGCAATGCACCATGGAAAAGAGCAGAGATGCACATGTGTGCAATCATGTGATGGCCATGATACAGTGCACATACAGCAGTTGTTACAGTAAAACATATACCTGAGGGGTCCAGTCAAGATGGCAGAAAGGACAAAACAACGTTGACATACATGAAGCATACATGTGCGATGTAACATGTCACCACAAAGCCAACAATGTGACGTGGCCGAAACTAGCAAAGGTGAATGGGCTCCCAACACACAGTACAGCAGGAAAATGATTCTGCGAGCAAAGCTACCCCCCCCCCCCCCGGTAGCACACACACAGATTGCATACAGAGTCAACTAGGGACACACTACAAAGGCAGACACATGTACCTTTGTGTATGTGGTTGGTCTGAGGCCGTGATCCTCAACCAAAAGGTGTTGCAGGCCACCATATAAGGGACAAACCATATGTGCCCATAGGTTCCCTATCCAAAAGACCTGTGCAACAGAGCAGCAGTACCAAACACCAATGGAAACCACATGTGTGCCGAGACACCCAGAAGAGCCATGACACACATATTGTAGACATATGCTATTGTAGAAACCCACAAAGGTACGTGAACATGTCCCCGCTGACAGTGACAATGTGTGATAGTGGGCACAGCCTCAAACAAGGTCAGCGCTCCACCACCACAATAAAAGGAAAGGGATGCAGAGATCATAATTTCCAATGGGACCTCAGAAATCATACACCGGCTGGGCAGTGATATGCCACTGCCTGACGGGCAGTGTACAGAATGTTGCCAGAAAATAGGTCAGATCTGCATCAGGGCATGTCATGTGTGTCACAGGGGATATGCAATCCGAAGGGCTGAAAGGCAGATCACAGGTGACCCTGTCCCACCTGTGAGAAGTGACAATCACCCCAGGACACAGGAACACCATGTGCATGTTAGAGATGGTAAATACCCACCCAGCAGGACACTGTCCTCATATTGTCTGCCCTCAAATTGGTCAAAAAGTGCTGAGTGATGCAGGATATAGGAGTCATAGGCGGACCCTGGAAACCTAGGAACCACATTCATAATACGCATATTTGCATCACAAAAAACCTGCACATTCAGGGAATGGTAGTGTTTGCGGTTGCAGAACACTGCCTCCCTGTCTCTGGGCAGGACCAGAGCAACATGTGTGCAATCAATAGCTCGCATCACGTGTGGTATCCCTGAAATCTGCTGAAATGTCTAGTCCAGGGCCCCCCACTGTTGTTAGGAATTGGAATGTAATTCCTAACCCGGTTGACCATGGCCCGCAGTATCTGGTGGAGACAGCGTGAGAAGGTTGGCCAGCTCAACCCACCCACTGTGGCCACCGAGGATTGGAAACAGCCAGAGGCAAAGAAATGTAGGGCACCCAGGAGCTTGGCCAAATCTGGTATGGCATGTGACCAGCTAGTCCAGGGCTCGAGATCAGGTCTTAGATCCTCAAAGAGCTCCCTAATAGTCCCTGTGCTCAGACGGTAGAGGGAGATGACCTGGTCCTCACATATGTCCTGGAGCATGGCCCTGGGCCTGTAGAGACGAGGCAGTCGAGGGCATACCTCAGCACGCCTACAGTGCTGTGCTGGCAAAACCTTGGCCTGTGGAGCCTCCACAGCTGCAGGTCTGTGTTGCAGCGGGACTGCACCCATGCCCTTTGCCACAGCCCCAGGGACACCATTTCCCTCATCAGGCAACTGCAGCTCCTCCAAACCATCAAGCACCTGTAACACACACCCCGCATGGTGAATGTGAGCCATGATAGACATCAGGTAGAGCAAAGATACATGCTAAATATGGCGTGGGGTGTGGCAAATAATCAGAAGAAACATAACACACCTGTGGATGCAGCGGCGCACAGCAGTAGAAGTGTAGCATAATGGTCTGCACCTATGGTAGCATAACGTCGTAACGCACATTGTAACGCGTGGATCGTAAAATCCAAAGCGCGTTATGTGACCCAGGCTGTGTAGCATCGTCCCGCATGTGTAGGAGGTGCAAGGTGTGTCTACATGCATTGTGTTCCTGCACGCATTCTGAGGGTGTGTCTAAGCACACGGTACACCCACTGTACGCACACGGGGACACAAGGCGCACATGTGCAATGTACAGAAACTGCGCCATGAACTTCCTATGTGCGTGGCACCATGCCTCACGTAGGCAGGGTCACATAAGATGCTGTTACGCACACAAAATGCACGCAGGGGCCTGGCACGCACATGCATGAAGCGATCCGCATTCGCAATGCGCGCTGCACGCACACGTGCAGTCAGCATGAGGAATGTGCATTGCACATGAGGAATGTGCGTTGTGCATGTGGAACACATGTAAGACCGCACCCTGCCAGCCATAAATGTGCATCATCATGCACATACCGGCGAGGGGTGTATAGTAGGAGAAAAAGCGCAGGAGGTGGAACGCAACCAAGCTAACACAACAATGAGTGAGGACAACTGCACAGAGCTGGGTGACACATCCTGCGGTGAAGGTAGCCAGCAGCCCCCAGCAGCCGCCACGACACAGGAGCCCGACGGTGAGGAGGCAGGCCCATCTGGGGTGTCCCAGCCCACACAGGACCAGCGTGAAGGGGCACCAGGGGGAAAGCACAAGAGGAGGCCCGTGGCCGATGATGCCAGGAGGAGGGCAGTAAGATTCACCCAGGAGAAGAATGACCTCCTCCTGGCAACTGTACTTGACAATTACGAGGTCCTCTATGGGCGCCAGAGCAGCACCACCACCATAAGCGCATGTACCATGGCATGGGAGGCAGTGCATGCAGCAGTGGCGGAGGCAGGAGGCCCACCCAGAGACATAGAGAGCATCCGCAAGAGATATAGTGACATCAAGCGGTGGGTACGTGCGCACCTGTCTGAGGAGAGGCACCATGCACAGGCCATTGGTGGGGGTGCACCTGGAAGACCTGCCCTCATGCCCCTGGAGCTGCGCCTAGCAGAAAGACTGGGACCAATGTACCTGCATGGCCTGCCCCCTGTGCTGGATACAGCACAGCCATATGCAGATAAGATAGAGATATGTAGTCCAGGGAAAGCTAACATCACAGCACACGCAGGAGCTGCTGCAGGGGGGTGTGGGGGCCATGTCCCAAGACTCAGTGTGTGTCAATATGTCCAGCAGAGGCCACAGACACATCAATACCAGCATTCCATTAGTTTTTATTTTATTTATTTATTTAATTTTATTTAAAGTCTCTTCTATACCGCACTATTCAGCATCAGCGCGGTTTACATTGAACAAAGAATTTACACATTTCCGATGGTACTTTGTGTTTACATTTGAACAGGAAGAAATAACTTGGATAACAGGGGTAACTATTTACAATTTAAGACAGGTAACTATTTACAAATTAAGACAGAATCATGAACATTTCTTGGATTCAGCGTTATTGGTTTTGGGAGGTCTGTGAGGTGGTTGAAATAACTGCATTGGTTACTGGGTAATACAAGAGGAAGAGGTGGTGTTTCAAAGCTTTTCTGAATTGCAATAGATCCGGGATTGCTCGGATGTCTTGAGGGAGGCTGTTCCAACACCTTGGGGCACAGAACTTGAAAGCCCTGTCTGCTGTTGCTTTGGTACAGTGTGAAATTGATTTTGGGACTACAAGTGTGTTGAGTGTTACTGACCGTCTGTCCCTATTTTGAGGTGTCACCTGGATCAGATCCGTTAGTGACTCAGATGAGAGCCCTTTGATGGCCTTGAATGTCAGTAGTAATGACTTGTAAGTGAGTCTGCTTCGTATCGGGAGCCAATGGAGTTGTTTTAGGATGGGTGAGATATGGTCTTTCCTGGATGCTCCATGTAGGACTCTTGCTGCGGCATTCATTGCCAGTTGTAGTGGTTGCAAGGTGGATTGAGGGAGCCCTTGTAGGATTGAATTCGCATAATCAAAATGTGGCATGATTAGGGCCTGATAGATGGTTCTGAAATCATTCGGCTCTAGCAGGGATCGTAGGTTTACCCAAACTGATGTCGGACATGCCCCATACTGAGTGTAGGGATATGGAAGGGGTACCAGATATCCACAGTCCCACATGCCGGTGCCAACTGGTGCCATGAGTAGGAGGTACTGCAGACACAGGCTATGTAGAACCCCCAGCAAACCCGAAGTACCATGACAACACTACCAGTAGACAGAATGCACAATTCCAGATCGCACAGAGGGAAGCGATGCAAATAACAAACCAAACCATTGCAGAGAATAACAACAAATGGCCTATTGGGGGAGGTGAACAGGTGGCAGTGCGAACCACATTCCACAGTAACAGCATAACACAGAGCATACTGGACATGCGGGCCACAGACCATCACCAAACAAGGGACAATGAAGCACAATACAGACCCAGGGGGACAGGTATATGACATGGAAAGCAGAAGGGCCAAACATGGAAGGTACAACACCACTGTAGGTGGTGAGCTACACAGTACTGACCCCATGTACAACACATAGCACTGACGTTCACGATACACAAATCACAGAGCTGACACATACCAAGTATGATGGACAGAGATAACTATGATGGCCAGAGGACAGAGATAGCCTTGGGAGTCAAAGGAATGAAATAGCTATGAGGGCCAGGGGAGAGAGATAGCTATGAGGGCCAGAGGAAAGAAATAGCTATGGGGGCCAAAGTAAAATATAGCACACCACCTCTCATCCGTGTGGATACCCTGTTGCCAACAAACCAGCTGCACGCCATTGTTGTCCATGTCTCCACTGTGAACACCTTGGCGCCTGTTGTGTGGGTGTCCAGCCATCTCACCTCATGTTTACAGCCAGTCTCTTGCAACATATGGCATAAATGACAAGCCTTTTGCAGCATGTCCACACCGACCCCAGAGTGTAGTCCCCTGTCAGCCACTCACAGTGTAACCTGCCACCTGCAGTCCCCAGCCACACACGCCCAATACCTAGCCCAATGTAGAGATACCATCCCACCCCCACTGACCCCCCCACCCCCACCATATCATGTCCCCAGCCCCACACCATATGGCCCGGCCACAACACCGGTCAACGTGCAGCTCCAGCCAAACCCAGTGCTCGCTCCCATCAGGGCCCTGCAATGGCCCATGACCAGACCCTGGAACCCCACCACCACCCCCTCATCGGGCAAAGCAAACACATCCCACCTGCCACCCAGAAGAGGGCTGTGGAGAGCCTGGCACACAGCTGCCCCTGGGAAGGGGGAGGGTGTCCCCCACCTCTGCAGCTGTTCAGGGGGGCTGTGTCCACCCTGGCTTCCCCTGAGGGCCACCAGCCTGCCATACCGCAGATAGGGATGTTGTCAGCATGTGGCCACCTGGACTGCGTGGCCCCGTGCAAACAACAGCCCTGTGAGATGGATGGACTGGCATTGAACACGTGGATGTGCTGTGACCGCCCCTACATAATGCACAGCACATACACCGCCACACACCCATCAGCAAGTACATGACAGTGTGCAGCATAGGGCCGCACAGACACCCATGTGAACTGCACACATACATGGTGTGCCGGCCCCCAGTACAGCCACAGCAGAGGGATGGATACAGGGCCCCATGGAGGGACCATCCCACCACCCCCACTACTGATTATGTGTATAGCGATACAGGTTGTACACAGCGCTGCACAGACATGTATGAGACAGTCCCTGCCCACCAGAGCCCACAATCTAGTCAAGACTGACAACAGAGGTGGTGTAGGCTGAGATAAAACAAGGGGGGAACAGAAAAGAAAAGGCAGAGCAGGTGAGGCACGACCCCAAAGCAGCAGCAAACAGGTGAATACACAGCCTGGAATTGGAGAGGACCAGAGAGGGAGCCTGGCGTACAGACACAGGTAGCATGTTCCAGGTGTAACATGCACTAAGGTGAATGGGGACACATCTGGAGGTAGCAATAGAGGAAAAGGGCACAGATAAAAGCACCTTGCCATAAGAGCAGTGGTCCCAGGAGGGGTTGTAAGGAGAGATAAGAGAGGAAAGGTAGTGAGCATCTGCATAGAAAATACATATATAGGTCAGTAGCTGCGGTCTGAGCTAGATGCGGAAATGGATAGGGGGCCAGGGGAGTTACCTGAGAGGAGGAGTAATATGGGCATTATGAGGCTGGCGTTAGATTAGCTAAGCAGCAGAGTATGGAACAGATTGAAGGGGAGGGAGAGGAATCCGGGGGAGACCATCAAGAAGTAGGTTACAGTACGCAAGAAATGGGAGGTGATCTAGGAGTGGATAGGCATCTATGTAGTGTGTCTAGAGGGGATGGACGGAGTTCGCCGATACTATAGAGAAAGGAACGGCAGGACATAGCTCCCAGACGGATATGTGCGGAGACGGAGAGGGAAGAGTCGAAGACAACCTCAAGGGTGCGAGCCGAGGAAACAGGAATGAGTACAGAGTTATGCAGAGAGACGGAGAAGGGAGGAAGAGGGGGGTGGGTAAAGGGGGACAAGATTAGCGCACCAAGGGACTGTGCATAGTGAGGGAAAGGAGCGTACCCAAGACAGATCCATGAGGTACACCAAACAGGAGTGGGATAGCAGAAGAGGAGCAGCCACAGGGACACACACCAGAGGGACAGATGGGATCAAGTGAGGGTTCTCGGAGAAGAGGTGTGCCCCCTGTATGTCTGATGGCTGCAGGGACAGTTGCAGTGGAGAGGGAAAGGTTGAAAATATGAGAAATGGAAGGGACAACAGTGGAGGAAATGGGGCATAGGAAGCATGTGGGGACACCATCAGACGAGCAGGTGGTGTGTTTGGAGGGTGAAAGGGGGTGTGCAGGTTCATCTCTGGAGATCACAGCAATGTAAGGGAGGGTAGCAGAGGTAGGGGAGGAAAGGTGGGAGGGAAGAGGGGGAGGAGGGGACGTAGCTGACCCTGTAGGGAACTGGAGGGCTATCCTGTGGATACTGGCATGGAAATGGTCAGCCAGGGTTTGGGCACATAGGGAGGGAAGGATCAGAGGCAGAGGCATCCTGAGGAGAGAGCTGAGGGTAGGAGAGAGATGGCGAGGGCCAGATGCAAAAGAGCTGGTCTCATCGACATATTAGTCCTGTCCGGCAAGAACTAGGGCTGACTGGAAAGAGACAAGCATGTACCTGAGGTGCAGGATGTCACCAAGGGAGTGGGATATGAGCCAAGCAGGCTCAGCTGAGCGAGCACAGGAACGTAGATAGCAAGTAGCAGATGAAAGACAGGGCTGGGGTGCAGAGGGCCCACAGGACGTGGCATGGGAGGAGCGAAGGCACCCAGAGCAGAAGTGAGTGCAGGGTTATAGGACGTCACTGTGTCGTCAACAGACCTAGCTGACATGGTGGGAGACAGAGATGACGAAACTGTGGAAAAGAGAAACAAAGGATCACTGGCATGAGGATATCAGAATCGGTTGGGGAGATAGGATGTGGATGAGGCAGCGGGTGATGAGGGTTGAGGCATAACAGGCAATGGCCAGATAAGGGAGGAACCGAGCTATAGAGGCCGGTGAGTATGCAGCTATTGACATATACTGTGCCAAGCCAGTGGCCATGCTGGTGTGTGTGAGCGTTGGAACGAAGCAGGAGGTCAAATGGGGAGGTAAGGAAGGGGAGTCCCACAGCAGAGGGAATGGAGGGGCTATCAACATGGATGTTAGGATCCCTGGGAATATGAATGGGGGAAGAGGGCTCCAGAAAGAAGGTGAGCCATGAGTCAATGGCAGTGAGAACAGGAGCAGCAGACCTGTCATGAGGTCGACATGAGACAGCTACCCGGGGAGGGGGTGGAGTGAGACGACAGATGGTGGGAACAGCTAAAGAGGGTAGGGGTGAGACTGGGGCAGCAGGAGGGGTCAGAACTGGCAGGCAGGGGGGGGGTGTCGGAGCCTAACACCATCACCACCACGGCCAGAGGGAAGTGGCGTGTGGGAGAACATATAGACCCCATGACAGAGAGCAGCAATAGACACTGTTTCATGGGGGGTAAGGCAGGCCTCAGGTAGAGCAAGATGAGGTAGACCATCAGAGATAAGGAGATCATGAGTAAAAGCTGGTGTATGTGAGACAGTGTGCATTCCACAAGGTACATAAGAGAGGGAAAGTGGAAGGGGAAAGGTGAGGGATATGAATAAGATCAGATGTGTTGCGGGATGTTCCCCTCTCAGAGTGTGACAGAGGTCCAGGGGGGACAGGGTTGGGGGTGACATCTCCGGATGAGAGACGGTACAGGAGTAGTGGAGTATGGGGCAGAGAGGGGACGGTACAGCGGAACCGAAGACAAGGCTGCCTTAGAGAGAGGGGAGATGGATGAATCAGGATGGCCAGGGCTGAAAAGCAGTGCCGCACAGAAGCTGATGATAGGGTAGAGGACAGAATGGAAGGGGATGTGATGATGGTAAACGGGGGAAAGGGAGAGTAGGTGTGAGGGTGCAGGTACGAGGGGAGACAGGTAGGGGGTATAAAAGGAAGACGACAATGTGATGTGGAGCCATAGTGCAGGGGTAGAGAGGAAAGCAAAGGCCAGAGGATCTAGAATGTGGGGGGAGACAGAGATTGGCCGCACCTGTGTGTGAGGTAGGTGATGAGTGGATGCAAGCTATAAGAGACAGTGAGCCACGGGGTGGGTGGCTAGAGGGGAGGGGGGAGGGGTATGGGTACGGCAGCTGAGGAAGCCAAACAAAAGGTGCAACAATATACAAGGGGCAGAGTGGTTAGGGAGCACAGCAGGCCCAACACATACCCGTGTGGCACCCACCCACCCATGCACCCTCTCCGCACAGCCACCCAGTGCCCAATGCCAGTCACAGTGCCAGGGCCCCCCACCACCCGTGGGCATGCACCCATGCACACGAATCCCAAGACCCCCACAGGGCACACCTATCACAGCCAACAGTAGGCCCATCACCTCCAGCCCCACCACCACAGGCATGCCTGTCAATGTGGCTTGCCGCAGATGCACACACACGCGGACACCAGTGAGGAGATGCTGGCACCTGGGGCACAGACATCCGATGGTACCACACACATCCCTGCACCTATACATTCCCGGCCCACACACACGCAACCTGGGTGGTCCCATATTGACATAGACAGTCCCATATTGACAGTCCCATATTGACATAGACAGTCTGTTAGGTTACAACGTAACATAGATATGTACGGGAATGGGCAGGCACGTCATACCTAAGCTGTGCTCCTTGTTCCTTCCCAGGTGACATACATGCCATGGAGGCAGAGGAGGGGGAGGAGTGTGCAGAGTCTGGACCGGGGCCCCTGCCTGAGGTGGTGTGGCACCTGGTGTGGTGTGCTGGTGTGGCACCTGGAGGTCCTGATGCACCACAGGTGGTGGCGGAGGAACCAGTACCCCATCTGACAGGTCTCGGCAGGGCCAGCACAGAGGCCGGTGAGGGTAGAGAGACTGCGGCAGCTGGAGCCGAGGGGGTGACTGGCCCACCAGCACCAGGTCCCGCACATGTCGTCATGGGGGAGGTACTCAATGAAATGAGGGCCAATTCTGCAACAGTGCATGAGGACGCTGAGGTAAATGACTGACCAGACAGGTTCAGGTGTGCCCCGCCCTGTGGGTAGGGTTGCCCTGCTCCCAGTGCACACGTAGGGCCCCCTACCAGCCTAGGGTCACACATACATGTGGGATCCATTGCATGTGGCCGGCCAGCCCCCATTACGCTGCTGGCCTGCTGTCCGTGGCTGTGCCTCACGCCTGTGAGCCGGGACTGGGGATCACAGATCGCCAGGGTCTGCTGGGGATACCCATGCCAGTACAGTGTGACATGCCATACATGATGTATGCCGTGTACCCGGTGCCCATGTCCCCCTGTTTGTCTGGTGTGCTGCCCAGCCAGGTCAGCTGTACCTGTGAGCGGTTGTGGCACCCATGCACATACTGGGGACATAGCCACCTATATAGCTGCAGGTGGCCCAGGGGTGGGGTGCGATGGGGGGATGGGGTGGGGGGGGGCCCCCACCAACCGGCTGCTACACCCAGGGCCACACCAAGTGTGAGGTGCCCCCAGTGTGATCTGCACATCGTGCACGCCCTCCCCATGGTGGGGGAGGGGTGACACGCCCGATGTGCAGGTTGCTGGCATCCCAAGCAGATCCGTCCCTACAGATCTGCTGGGCATGCTGGTGTGCGGCTACAGGGACACATATTACCTGTCTGTCATTGCCTGCCACCATAAGGTTTTGGTGGCAGGCAACAGCAGACAGTCAACATGTGCCCCTATGCCTTTGCATCCTGCGCGGCCACACCACTCACACAGGGCTAGCTGAAACCTGGCTACACTGTCCTGTGACACATGGGTGAGCGGTGCCCAGTCACCTGGGGATACTCCACAGACCCATGCCTGGATAGGGGGATATGGGGGCACAGTTGTAACCTGAAACCTCCCCTCTGTGCCCTGTGTGTGACCTGGCCACTGCCAGGGTAGCCCACACAACATGTGAGCTACCATGTGGGGCATCATGTGACCGGTCACCACCCCCCCATTTGGGCCATGCATGTGAGTGGGGCCCTGACTGGGTTGTACATCTGGGTTGGTGGCCCTCTGCTGGGTATCACTGGTACCCGGTCAGATGATGCCTGAATTGCACATGTGGGCCATCACACCCTGCTGCTAATGGGCCCTGTCTGATGGGACACATACACGGGGTGCACAGATGACCCAGATCATTTCCATGGATGCTCCGTGTCCCGCATGTGTCAGGGATTCCCCTGACATGTCCCCACATCTGCTGGTCCCATTCCAGATGTAGTTGTCCCCTACTGTGGGCCGCCGGGTCACCTGTTGCATGTGTACAGGTGTCATGTGCAACCCATGTCTCACAGGTCACACCGTGTCTCACCCACAGGCATATGGCTGGCATTGCGGGAGGTGATGCGGGAACACCGTCGCCAGTGCCACAAATCGAGATGGCAGAGGATGGAGATGGCCAGACTCTGCCAGGAGGTGCGGGGCTTGTGCGAGACAGCAGAGTCCATGGCAGCCAGCATGGGCTGGATGGCGGCTGCATGGGAGGCCATAGCAGGACTTGGGCAACTGCCAGCAGCAGCAGCACCACCAGCGCCACGGGATGGGAGGGGACGTGCTCGGCATGGTAGGAGTCATCAGCGCAGGGTCTAGTTGTGGGGGGCCAGGGGTAATGTGGGGCCAATAAATGCCTTTGCACATTATCACACCTGTGGGCACATGTCCAGTGTTTCAATCTGCACCCTCATGTATATCCTGTCCCACATGTGGTCACCCTGGGCACATATCCCTTGCCATGGCATGGAGACCCATTGACATGCCATTCCTGGTCCCTGTTGCACATCACAGGGGGTTGTGGGGGTCTGTCCTGCCACCATTATGCGCATGTATGTACTGTGTGCCACCCGTACCATGCACCGTGCCATGTGTTCACTGATGGCACGTCTGTGCCACCATGCATGTGCCCATGTCTTCAGGTCATGGCAGCACAGTGGTACATTCCTGGAGGCTGTGAGGGCTACATTTGTCTGTGCCCATGCCCATCCCCCACCCATGCCATGGGGACTGTACCATGTATGTGACGGATGTCTTGCACCCATAACCACAGGGACATGCTCACAAGTCTCACTCTCATTGCAATGGCATGTCAGGAAATACGACACATGACCATTGTAATATAGTGAACAAAACTATTTATTATACAAAACGATATTTACAAGGGGTACATGACAACCATATGTTGTCTGTCTGTGCCCTGCCCCCCTGCTTCAGCAGTGGTGGCAGTCCCGGGGCACAGGATGGCACAGGGCAGGGGTGCCACATACCTGGGTGACGCTCACACCCCCTGGAGGCCGCCATGGCCGGGTGGCTGATGAGCTGCACTGCCCGCGATAACCTCATGCAGCATGCGCAGCTCATCAGCCATCCGGACCACGGCCTCGACCACCTGTCCCAAGGTGTGGTCCTGCTCCCGTTGGGCAACGGACATAGCACACACTGCCACAGACAGGCGACGTGCACTTATGCCTCCACACAGACACACTGTGCCTTTTATCTTTATCTTTATTTATTGCTTGATATACTGCCCAAGCATATGCGTCAGGGTGGTGTACAATATAAAACAATATAGGTAGAAAAAGGAAAAGAAAGCCATTAATTCAGACAGGACAGAAAAAAGCAGTGAAGCACAGATGAGAGAGAAAGAGAGAGGTCCAGAAGGTAGTGGTGAGGAAAATGGTCCTAAGAGTCTGGGAGGTCAAAGGCCTGCTGAAAAAAATGCTGCTTGTTGTCTGCGTGGCAGCATGCACACACAGCCTGTCTGCAGCGATGTAAGCCAGGCCCGTGTCCAGACGAGCGGCATCCCCGGCACTATGGGGCAGGTGGCAGGGGTCCCCAGTGCTCTGTGCAGTCCTATGCCACTCAAGACTGCCCATGACCTGCCCCCACTGCCCCCACCATGCCCCCACCCCCCTGGCCACCCCTTACTGCACCTCCCACACTGCCCCTACCCCGCCACCACCCCACCCCTTCCCCAGCTTCCCACCCCTCCTCCACCTCCCCCCGGCCTCTCACACCACTTCCACCTCCCCCTCTGCCTCCCCCCTCTCCTTCTCTGTGCTCCCCCTCCTCTCTGGCTGCTTCTCCATCTTCCTCCTCCACCTCCACATCTGCTGACAACATGGGGGACTGCACCGGGGGGCTGCCAACCTGTGGCCGCTCCTGTGAGAGCCCCTTGCCAGCATCTGCATCTGCTGTGGAGGGAAACCAGACATTACCACCATAGATATGCATTCGGCACATCATGGAGACAGCATAGGTGGCCCCACTGGCTGCTGGGCCACTGGAACATGCTGTTTGCGACACACAGGCTGCATCACTCACCGTCCCGTTGCCGCATCACCTCCTGCTGTACCCTCTGCAGGTAGCGGGGGTACCTCTGCTGCATCTCCCTGGATTTTTTCCATAGATTCTCCACCTGGGGGAACAGCAATGGATAGGGATTGTTAGGGGACAGACATCCCTGGACAACAGCTACTGCAGGTCAAACATGGCTGTGGGCAGCAGGGGGCAACTCCTGCTGTACACGGTCGGCCCACAGTGAGCTGTTGCCGATGGCACATGCATGTGTGCGTGTGTGGCTCGGCATCTGTTGATTGGACCTGACGTGATCTGTGTGATACCACCTGGGCACCCCATGCCTACCTGATGGCCTACCTGTGTGACACATTTGCCCCATGGCATACATGGCATGGTCATGCTGATGATCATGTGCATTGTTCAGCAGTGCTGTCTTGTGCCGTGATCCATGTGATGGCCTAGCAAGAGGTAGGTGGGGTGTGCACCACATCCAACACATATGCGTGGGGCCTGCATGTCTGCCAAACCTTTCAACATGACTACAACATGTGGCTATCATGTGCTGTGACTGCATATGGCCGTGCCGCCGTACCCCATGGCAATGGTGTCATGATTAGCCATTATGGCATGGTACAGCAGTAGACACACATACGACGGTGCAGGGTATGAATCTCGGACACCTCAGTATGGTGCAGGGGACACCTGGGGTTAGGGGAGACCTGCGCACATCAGCAGGGGCACCTGCCTTAGCACCAGGTGTAGACAGAGACCTCTGTAACTGGGCCTGGGGCCACTTGGGGATAGGGCAGACCTGCGCACATCAGCAGGAGCACCTACCTTAGCACCATGACTAAACACAGACCTCTGTAAATAGGCCTGGGCCGCCTGGGGTTAGGGAGGAACTGCGCACATCAACAAGTGCAGCTACCTTAGCACCAGGTGTAGACACATTTATTTATTTACATTTCTTCTATACTGCGCTATTCAACATCAGTGCGGTTTACATGGAACATAACACAATGCCTTTACAGAACTGTGTTTACAGTGAACAGGTATGAGAACTTGGATAACTTGGAAAACTATTTACATTTTACATTTTTAACCGTTTTACATTTTTCTTCATGGAAGGGGTATTTCGCTAGTCATATTCGTTGGTGTTTTGTATGGGCAGAATCGAATGTGTGGCCTAGTCTACCTGGTAGTACTTGCAGAATAGGTGGTGCTTTACCGCCTTTCTAAACTGGGTCAGGTCAGGGATTGCGGGTATGTTTGGTGGTAGGGTGTTCCAGCATCTAGGTGCATAGAATTTAAAGGCTCTCTTTGCTGTTGCCTGGGTACATTGGGTTATTTCTTTAGGGACTATTAGTATGTTGATCGCTACTGATCTTCTGGACCTGTTGGGTGGAGTGCTTTGGGTAAGATCTGTTAGTGATGCAGAGGTGAGGCCATTGATAGCTTTGAAGGTAAGCAGTAGGGTTTTGAATGTAAGTCTGGCATGTATGGGAAGCCAGTGGAGGTGTTTCAAGATGGGCGTGATGTGATCTTTCTTAGAGGCTCTTAGACACATACCTCTGTAACTGGGCCTGGGGACACCTGGGAATAGGGCAGACCTGTGCACATCAACAGGAGCACCTACCTTAGCACCATGACTAAACACAGACCTCTGTAAATAGACCTGGGGCTGCCTGGGGTTAGGGAGGAACTGCGCACATCAACAAGCGCAGCTACCTTAGCACCAGGTGTAGACACAGACCTCTGTAACTGGGTCTGGGGCCACCTGGGGATAGGGCAGACCTGCGCACATCAGCAGGAGCACCTACCTTAGCACCAAGACTAAACAGAGACCTCTGTAAATAGGCCTGGGGCTGCCTGGGGTTAGGGAGGACCTGCACACATCAACAAGCGCAGCTACCTTAGCACCAGGACTAGACCCAGACCTCTGTAAATAGGCCTGGGGCCGCCTGGGGTCAGGGAAGACCTGCGCACATTAACATGCGCAGCTGCCTTAACACCATGACCAAACACAGACCTCTGTAAATAGGCCTGGGGCTTAGTGGAACACCAGATCTAGTGCAAGAGATAAGGTTGTTGGGGCCACTTGGCAATAGTGATCATAGCATGATGGCCTTTGATTTAATTAGTGGAGGAGGGATAGTAAGGAAAGACACAGTACTACCTTTTAACTTTCAATAGGGAGACTATGATAAAATGAGGAAAATAGTTAAGAAAAAACTAAAAGGAGCAGTTGCAAAGGTTAAAGACTTACATCAAGCTTGGGTGTTGTTGAAAAATACTATCTTGGAAACCCAGACCAGCTGTATTCCACGCTTTAAGAAAAGTGGAAGGAAGTCCAAAAAATTGCCAGCATGGTTTAAAGGTGAGGTCAGAGAGGCTGTTGTTGCCAAAAAAGCATCTTTCAGGAAATGGAAAAAAGAGCCAAATGACAAAACCTGGAAACAGCACAAGCACTGGCAAGTCAAATGCAAGGCATTGATAAGGCAGGCAAAGGGAGAATTTGAGAAGAAGCTTGCTGCAGAAGCAAAAACGCGAAATAAAGACTTTTTCAAGTACATTCGTAGCAAAAAACCTGTGAGAGAGTCAGTTGGTCCATTTGATGATAGAGGAGTTAAAGGGGCACTAAGAGGCAACAAGGCGATAGCTGAGAGACTAAATGAATTCTTTGCTTCGGTCTTTACTGAGGAAGATGTAGGGATGTTACCCATGACTGAAGTGGTATTTAAAGGTTCGGAAGAATTGAAGGAAATATCGATACATCGGGAAGATGTATTACAACTATTAGATAAACTGAAGAGTAGCAAATCACCTGAGCTGGATGGTATACATCCCAGGGTGTTGAAAGAACTGAAATATGAGATTGTAGACCTGCTATTAGTAATCTTTGAACTATCATTAAAATCATCTCTGATACCTGAAGATTGGAGGATCGCCAATGTAACCCCAATTTTTAAAAAGGGTTCCATGGGTGATCCGGGAAACTACAGATCGATGAGCCTGATGTCAGTACCAGAAAAAATGGTAGAAACCATCATAAAGAATAAAATTACTCAGCGTGTAGATAGTCATGGCCTAATGGGAGACAGTCAATATCGTCTTAGACAAGGAAGATCTTGTCTTACTAATCTGTTATGTTTTTTTGAAGGAGTGAATAAACAGGTGGACAAAGGTGAGTCGGTTGATATAGTGTATCTGGACTTTCAGAAAGCCTTTGACAAGGTCCCTCATCAGAGACTTTGGCAAAACTAAAGAGTCATGGGATAGGAGGCAGTGTACTATTGTGGATCAGGAACTGGTTAAAAAATAGAAAGCAGAGGATAGGGCTAAATGGCCAATTTTCCCAATGGAGAAAGGTGAATAGTGGTTTACCCCAGGGATCTGTGCTGGGTCCGCTGCTTTTTGACATATTCATAAATGACCTGGAAAGTGGAATAACGAGTGAGGTTATCAAATTTGCAGATGACACAAAACTATTTAAAGTTGTTAAAACCCAAGAGGATTGTGGAAAATTGCAAGAGGATCTTGATAAATTGGAAGACTGGGCATCAAAATGGCAGATGAAATTTAATGTGGACAAGGCAAAGTTATGCACCTAGGGAAGAACAACCCAAACTATGGTTACACAATGCAAGGTTCCACATTAGGAACCACCACCCAGGAAAAAGATTTAGGTGTTATTGTGGATATCATGTTAAAACCCTCGGCCCAGTGTGCAGCGGCAGCCAAGAGAGCAAATAAAATGCTAGGTATCATAAGGAAAGGAATGGAAAATAAAACAAAAGATATTATAATGCCTCTATATCATTCCATGGTGAGACCGCACCTTGAATATTGTGTGCAATTCTGGTCGCCGTATCTTAAAAAGGATATAGTGTTATTAGAAAAGGTTCAGAGAAGAGCCACCAAAATGGTAAAGGGGATGGAGGATACTCCTATGAAGAAAGGCTAAAAAGGTTAGGGCTGTTTAACCTGGAAAAGAGACAGCTGACGGGAGATATGATAGAAGTCTATAAATTAATGAACGGAGTGGAATGGGTAAACATAGATCGATTGTTTATGTTATCAGAATATAGAAAGACTAGGGGACATGCAATGAAGCTACAGGGTAAACTATTTAAGACTAATAAAAGAAAATATTTTTTCACTCAACGTGTAATCAAACTCTGGAATTTGTTACCGGAGGATGTAGTAAAGGCTGTTAGTGTAGCTGGGTTTAAAAAAGGTTTGGACAAGTTCCTGGAGGAAAGTTCCATAAACCATTATTAAGAAGGGACCCAGGATATCAATGCTTGACCCAGTACAAGCATTGTGGAACCTGTGTCTTTTGGGGAAACTGCTAGGTACTGTCATGAGGCTGGAGCTAGGGAAGAAACAGCCTTGGAAAAAACTCCTGATTTGCATGAATCTCAGAAAAGGCAGAGAGCGCAATTCCAGTGTAGCTCAGACAGAGGGCGCATGAACAGTTACACAGTACCTGAAGCAACGTGCTCAAGCACTGAGCACCTTAATGATAAGTGCTTTCACCTGTCCTCAAACTCACAGCGTGTAAGCCAGAAATCCCTTTATAAGGGAAATCAGATGAGCAGAGGAGGAATCCAAGGGCAAGGGAACCAGCACAAGGTCCAGCACGGAATCCAAGGGCAGAGAGTCCAGCAAGGAGTCCAGCAAAGAGACCAGGGAGTCCAGCAAAGGCTCCAGCAAAAGGACCAGCACCGTGACCAGGACCGGGAAGAGCTCTGGGATGCTGGAAGGCACGGAAGAGAGGCACCAAGGAGGGTAGCCGACAGAATAACCGGAAGGGTACCAGCGAGGGTACCGGGAATAGTAACAGGAGAAGGAAGGAGAAGAACGGACACAGACAGTGGCAAGACTCAGTCCTGGGGAAATGCCAAGGGCAAGGTCAGAAGGATCGGCAGCAAAAGCTCTAAGAGAAGCCTGGAACAGGATAGTTTCCAGCTGCGGCCAGCTCTAGGTGGCAGGAGTCAAAAGAGGTATACTCTATGGGATAAAGCCCAGAGAAGCAGCCTGCCTGTTGAAAGAAGTTCTCCAACTCCAAGTAAGTCCTTTGAGCCAAACCATAAAGGCACAAGAAAAGGAGATGCCTTTTACATTGATCCTCTTACCCTGAAAGATAGAGAGGGGAAATCCACGTCTGGTTTTCCTAGCAGCCTGGATTGTGGAGCAGTGCACCAGACAGTTGGTCAGCAGGAAAAGCTACGTTGTAAACTGAATCCTGGGCGTGGCGCTCCTCGGAAGCTAAGGTATGAAAAGCCTTTCATTCTAAAAGGAACTCTAAATGAGGAAAGTCTTATGCAAGTAGATAAACCTCAGTATCATAGAAGAAGTAAAGCTAACTATTTAAAGCCACTTCCTAAAAGTGTTTTAAGAAAGTTATATGAGCAGCCAAGGAACTTCTGTGAGGAATTAAGAGACTCTGAAGATATTCTTAACACTGAAGAGGGTAGCGATCCAGAATCAATGGACTTGGATTTTAGCTCCAGTGTTCCCATGCCTCACAACGAACCTATGGAATGTAACTTTTGCTTAAGAAGTAGTTTGCTTGCCATGCTAATTGTATAGCGAAGAAATAAGTCTGAATATGGTGAAGCTGATAACCATTTTGTTCTGATATTGTTTTCTATTGTTTTGGGAAATCCCCTAAGCCAGCTAAACAGTCAATTGAAGAGCTTACAATCTTTAACTGTTTAGTCCCTGGTGGAACTTTATTGTTTGAGGAAAGCATTACCTCCACTTTATGTTGATGTCCCATTGAACCTAGAGCATTAATCGGGGAAATAAAGCCTTATTTACCATACACTTGGCATAGTTATTCATTTCAGGGAGTTCTATACTACAAGGACCACAATCCTTTTGGTCCTTCAGCTTGAACACTCTCTGATACAAATTAAATGTCCCTGCGATGCCCTTACTTTACTACGCCAGTAGGGGCGCAGTGGCGACAGTACATATGACCTAGATTGGCCACTGTTGGAAACAGAATACTGGGCTTGATGGACCTTGGTCTGACCCAGTATGGCATATCTTATGTTCTTATGTTCTTATGCCTGGGGTTAGGGAGGAACTGCGCTCAACAATAAGCACAGCTACCTTAGCACCAGGTGTACACACAGACCTCTGTAACTGGGCCTGGGACCACCTGGGGTTAGGGAGGACCTGCGCACATCAACAAGCGCAGCTACCTTAACACCAGGATTAAACACAGACCTCTGTAAATAGGCCTGAGGCCGCCTGGGGTTAGGGCAGACCTGCACACATCAACAAGCGCACCTACCTTCGCACCAGGTGTAAATGCAGACCTCTGTAAATAGGCCTGGGGCCGCCTGGGGTTAGGGCAGACCTGTGCACATCAACAAGCGCACCTACCTTAGCACCAGGTGTAAACACAGACCTCTGTAAATTGAACCTGAGGCCACCTGGGGTTAGGGAGGACCTGCGCACATCAACAAGCGCAGCTACCTTAGCATCAGGACTAAAAACAGACCTCTGTAAAATGGGCCTGAGGCCGCCTGGGGTTAGGGAGGAACTGCGCACATCAGCAGGCGCACCTAGCATAGAACCAGGATTGGACACAGACCTCTGTAAAATGGGCCTGAGGCTGCCTGGGGTTAGGGAAGACCTGCACACATTAACAAGCGCAGCTACCTTAACACCAGGACTAAACACAGACCTCTATAAATAGGCCTGGGGCCGCCTGGGGTCAGGGCAGACCTGCGCACATCAGCAGGTGCAGCTGCATTGCTCCCAGGTTAAGCCACAGACCTCTCCCTTTCCCCTGCTGTGCATCTATGATATGTGTGTTGGTTGCTGGCTACTGTGTTGCACTCCTTGGTTTGTGTGACCTGTCCCCATGCACTTACCTCCCGTGGGTAGTCAGAGGCTACATTAAAGAGCCTGGTGAGGTGCCCCCAGGCCCGCCGCACCCTCGTGAGGTTTTGCCTCCGTGAGGAACCTGGGAAAAGGTGCCTCTGTCGGCAGCAGATTAGCCTAGCTAACAGTTCAAGGTCCGGGAAGGAAAAGGCAGGCTTCCTGGATCGCATCGCCAGTTTGAATGCTGTATGTACTGTAGGGCCACATGACGCAGTAATGCTGCGTATGCGCAGTGAGGGGCACTAACGTGCATTACTACGCGCATTACACAGTGACACCTGTAGCAACGCGTGTTAGTATATTTCAGGACATATTGTTCTCTGTGGCACATACCTTACAGCGGTTTGATGACGCATAACGGATTCCTTCATGCTGTCTGAAGGTGCGCGTTCCACATTCAGTTATATTTTACGTCACTGTGTAGCCTTTCAGGATTTGAACTCACACTGCATTGTTGACTGATATTTCACTAAACCACTGCAGTACACACACCTGACCATGTTAGGGCGGACGACGGAACCTTGCGGCTTTTGGGGCACCTTTATGTACACGCCTTATGTTATGGCACCGTGGGTCAGGGATCTCTAATGCAGGGCTCTATAGGGGCGCTGAAGTGCCCTATCTTACGGCGCTTTCTAAGGTGCCTTATAAGGAACCTAGACTAGGCGTCTTGTAAGGCACCCTAGGTTACGGCGCCTTAGCTTAGGGTGCCTTATAGGACGCCTTGACCTATGCCACCTTGTAAGACTCCTTAACATGCCTTATGAAAGCGCCTCGACCTAAGGCGCCTTATAGGGCACCTTAAAGGTTGCCTAGGCTAAGAAACCTTTTGGCCACCTTAGAGTAAGGCGCAATATAAGGCACATTGGGCTTGTGCGCCCTATAAGGCGCATTTGGCTGACATGCCTTATAAGGCATCCTAATATGGGGCGCCCTAGGGCTATAAGGTGTCTTAGAGACGCATATAGATGGACTGAGGGATTGTTGGCAACTGTGGTATTATGGCCTGGTAACACAGATCTGCAAAAATATGACTGTTACAGGCATGTAAACTAGTTGAGTAGGACAGGCATGAAAGGAGGGGACAAAGAGGAATTGAACCCATGACCACTGCCTAGAACATCATTGTACTAAGCAGTAGGCTATACCTCTGTGGCTTGTTTCACAGCAATGGCTGTGTACAGAAGGACTGCAGGTCAACGCACAACATGTCTGTGCTGTGTTCCAGGATAGGGTAACCCAAACATTACCCATGATGCAATGCACATGCTGAAGAGGTGTCTACAGCTGATCACCAGATGGGGTCTGCACCTCTCCGGTACCTCAGCTTGGTAAGACGTACTGACAGTGCGTGATACTGGCACAGTGTAGCTACAGACCATGCCATTGTGCAGGTTCTGTGCTCACCCTGAGTGTTAGGTTGGGTGCCCAGCACTAGTTCTGCAGTACATGTTGGTCTGGAGATAGATCCTGCTGTAAAGCCCCATCACTACCTGTGTGTGACAGGTATTCATTGTAGTGCAATAAAAAATTATTCTGTGTCCATTTGTATTCTGCAGCCAAATGTGGCCCTCTGGGCCCCAACACCAACCAGGTTAGTGTGCACCCAGTGTCACGGTCTGGCTGCTATGTGCACCTGTTATCGTGGCAGAGGGGTGTCTGGACTTGCATGGGGTTTATGTAGTACTGCCTCTCCAGGTCAATGTGGTACATATTATACACCCCAGAGAGCCCATATTCACCCTTTTGTAGGTGAGGGCATGGAGGGACAGGTGCCTGTGCCCTGTGGAATGGCTGTAGGTGCAGCAACCCCTGTCCTGCTGGCGAGGAGCAGCCCTCAGAGATTTTTCAGCAGTAATGCTGGGGTCTGCCATTCACCAGCAGAAGGCACAGTTTGACTGCACCTGCAGCACCCTATAAGGTGTTCCAACCATGCACAGACTAACTGCAGTCAGTCCACTAGCAAGTCCATGGTGCATGCTCACAGAGAAAGTATGTGCACCCAGAGGTGGCATACACAACGCAGACACCAGTCAGGTATCTCAGTGATTGTACCCTAGAAGAGGAAACACACAGGTATAACTAAAGACATATAGGGAAGAGCACTATGTGGGAACATAGACATGCCATGGTCACTGCTCGGTCAGAGTGAGAGTGACCTCCCAGCATGACATGCTGTGGCCACCCTATCCATGCAGGTGGTGGTCGGGCACTACAGTGTCCCAGCCATTGCCCTACACCCTGTGCAGATGCATCCTGGCCAGTCCGCCCTGTCTGGGCCATACCCACAATACCTTGCTCCTTATTATGCACATATGCAGGCTAACGCTGGCAACAGTGGGACATTGTGGGCCCAGTGAGGTGTGGGCAGCCACAAAACAATGGATAGACATACACACACACACGCTCCTATTGCAGCATTGCGCACAGATAGGGGTGTTTGGCAACCCTGCCCGCCACACTGGTCCTGATCACAGTGCCGCACTGATAAACTGTGCAGGAGGTAGTAATAGTGCTCTTGTGATAACTGCAGCTCCGTGCTGGGGCCAACAGCCTGACTCTCCATGAAGCTTGGGATAGTGGAGCCTGTGTGAGTGGGTGTTTGTACCCCTGTTGGCCACTGCTTTGGGGATTGCACATGTTGATGTTGTATCTGCATTGTAGGGTAAAATATAGGGACTTGCTCTGCAGGATCCACAGCTGGGACTTGAACCTGTGACCCTCTGCTCTGGGACACACTGGCTATGTGTACTGCACCACACTATTGTCACAGAGGGATAGCTGTCCCTGGGGCTACCTTTACTTTTCCTCAGCCAGACCTTTTCTGTTGCACTGCACACCATGTACTGGTACAGGGTATGGCCTAGGTCCACTGCAGGCAGGTGCCACTGCCTCTTCCATAACACACACACACACACCCCTGCCATGCTGACATGCCCATATGTTGTCGGTGCTGGTAGTGCACAGTCCCAGGCCATCCACTGTGCAGTTGGGTGGGTGCCTGGAGTGCGGGTCTGGGGTGGCAAGGCATGCATGGACATCCACACATCCCCCCCATCACCGCCTACCAATGTTATGTCCCTTCCACATGGGGGTGTGATGGCTGGGGAGATGTCAGGTTGGTGCTCTAGCAACTATTGGCTAGGGTGGACTGGGCAGATGTAAGATGAATAGTGGTGTACCCCAGGGATCTGTGCTGGGTCCGCTGCTTTTTGACATATTCATAAATGACCTGGAAAATGGAATAACGAGTGAGGTTATCAAATTTGCAGATGACACAAAACTATTTAAAGTTGTTAAAACCCAAGAGGATTGTGAAAAATTGCAAGAGGATCTTGATAAATTGGAAGACTGGGCATCAAAATGGCAGATGAAATTTAATGTGGACAAGTGCAAGGTTATGCACCTAGGGAAGAACAACCCAAACTATGGTTACACGATGCAAGGTTCCACATTAGGAACCACCACTCAGGAAAAAGTTTTAGGCGTCATTGTGGATACCATGTTAAAACCCTCGGCCCAGTGTGCAGTGGCGGCCAAGAGAGCAAATAGAATGCTAGGTATGATAAGGAAAGGAATGGAAAATAAAACAAAAGATATTATAATGCCTCTATATCGTTCCATGGTGAGACCGTACCTTGAATATTGTGTGCAATTCTGGTCGCCGTATCTTAAAAAGGATATAGCGATTTTAGAAAAGGTACAGAGAAGAGCCACCAAAATGGTAAAGGGGATGGAAGGATACTCCTATGAAGAAAGGCCAAAAAGGTTAGGGCTCTTTAACCTGGAAAAGAGACGGCTGAGGGGAGATATGATAGAAGTCTATAAATTAATGAACGGAGTGGAACGGGTAAACGTAGATCGATTGTTTACCTTATCAGAATATAGAAAGACTAGGGGACATGCAATGAAGCTACAGGGTAAACTATTTAAGACTAATAAAAGAAAATATTTTTTCACTCAACGTGTAATCAAAGTCTGGAATTTGTTACCGGAGGATGTAGTAAAGGCTGTTAGTGTAGCTGGGTTTAAAAAAGGTTTGGACAAGTTCCTGGAGGAATGGTCCATAAACCATTATTAAGAAGTGACCGAAGATATCAATGCTTGACCCAGTACAAGCATTGTGGAACTTGTGTCTCTTGGGGATACTGCTAGGTACATATGACCTAGATTGGCCACTGTTGGAAACAGAATACTGGGCTTGATGGACCATGGTCTGACCCAGTATGGCATATCTTATGTTCTTATGATGTAGGTAGATTGTGTTGTGACAGCCGACTGTGGACAGGCTAGGGCATGCACCTCAGGTATGGTGTACCCAGCTTGGCCTACTGGGTGTATATATGTTTCTGACAATGTGTGGTCACACTCTGCAATGCCTTACTGGGGCTGCAGTAAAGGGTGTTCAGTTAGCTGGGTTTATGAACTGTTTGGGATACATCCTGGGTAGGGTTTGTGGACCCTTGCTAGAGTGGTCCCCAGATGTGCACTGATTGCCCTGTTAAAGGCATAGTGGTACCTGTGTGACCTTTGGGGTACTTGCTGGGTAATGTCCCCTGGATGGGACACTGTGGAACACCGACTACTGTGCATGTTTGGCCCTGGTCAGCTGCTGCCCTGCTGATTTCCAGTTTCTATGTTCCTATGTGCCACCTGGGCAACAGCCTAGTCCACCCTGTGCCCCAGCTGCCCCCACTGCATGTCCCACCTGCAGCCCCCTATGCCCCATTTGCACCATCACCATAGTGGCCTTTCATACTTGGGCACTATGCTGTTGCTGCAAATGGAGCACTACTATCACTTTTCTTGGGCTCCCTGCCTATGCTTTACATTGCTGACGCTGACATGGTTTCACCCTCCTGCAAATGTGCATCTAACGACAGGTTTTCAGTCCCGGTAATGTTCGGCCCTTCAGTTCCCCACGTTAGTGTAGCAGGTGCCTCTCCCCGCCCATTGATCCCCTTCTTCCTACCCTCTCTCCACCCTCTGCGAGACTTACCGTGGCCGGTAACATTAGCGCGCGTTAGGTAATGTTAACGCGCGTTAACGTTACTTACCGCACGTTAACATAGCCGCTGCTAAGTTACCGCAGTTTAGTAAACATACCCCATAGAGAGTCATGGTTTAAAGGGAGAAATGCAACAGAGATTTAGCCAAGGAAAGTCTTATCTTACTAATGTGTAATATCTTTGATTTTCATAAAGCCTTTGACAAGGTCTCTCATGAGAGACTCTTGGCAAAATTAAAAAGTCATGGGTTAGGAGGCAGTGCACTATTGTGGATCAGGAATTGGTTAAAAGATAGAAAGCAGAGAGTAGGGCTACAGTAAATGGCAATTTTCTCAATGGAAAAAGGTGAATAGTGGAATATACCAGGGATCTGTGCTGGGGCTGCATCTTAGCATCTTCATCAATGACCTTCAAATGATCACCTCATTCATTATTGCCAAAATTGCAGATGAGACAAAATTATTCAAAGTTATTATAACAGAAGAGGATTGTGAAAAATTGCACGAGAACCTTGATAAATATGGAAGGCTGGATGTCCAAATGATATTTAATGCGGACATGTGCAAAGTTATGCACTTAGGAAGAACAACCAAACTACGGTTACATGATACAAGGTTCCACATTAGGAACCACCACCCAGGAAAAGGGTTTAGAGGACATTGTGGATAATATGTTGAAACTCTGTCCAGTGTACAGCAGTGGCCAAGAAAGCCAATAGAATGCTAGGAATCATAAGGAAAGGCATGGAGAACAAAACCAAGGATATTATAATGCCTCTATCGTTCCATAGTGTGACCGCTCCTTGAATATTGTGTGCATTTCTAGTCGCTATATCTTAAAAAGCAGAATTAAAAAAGTTACAGGGAAGAGCCACCAAAATAATAAAGGAGATGGAAGGATACCTCTATATAATGAAAGGCTTAAAAGGTTAGGGCTCTTCAACTTGGAAAAGAGACAGCTGAGGGGACATATGATGGAGGTCTATAAATTAATTAATGAATGGCGTGGTACGGTGGTAAACACAGATCAGTTGTTTACTTCTTCAAAAAGTAGAAAGACTAGGGGACATGTAATGAAGCTACAATGTAACCTATTTAAGAGTAATAAGAAAATATTTTTTCACTCAACGCATAATCAAATTCTGGAATTTGTTTCTGGAGGACGTAGTAAAAACGGTTAGTGTAGCTGGGTTTAACCCTGGAATTACCGAGATTTTTTGCACACACTGAATACCGTTGGGGTCATAAATGACCCCACGACAAATTTTAATTGTTAACCATGAAAGTTTTAAACTAAACAGACAAAATATTATTCTGAATTAATTATTTATTATATGAAGGTTAAATGTTTTGAAATTTAATGCTTTATCATAAAATTACATGAAGAAGAGTTGCCATGAAAGCAGTTTTTGCATGCACTTGATGAACACAGTCATTTGCATGAGACACAGTCAATTTCTGAATGTTCTTTGTAAACATTGCGCTTGCAGGAGATGCAAACTATATTGCTTTTCTTGTCTTTTTCTCTGGAACAGCAGTGACACCTTGCCCTTTTCTTTGGGATCCCGACATTGCAAACAGCATCAGTAGCTTCTTCAATGCTGGAAGAAGTCTCGCTGCAATTACTCTGAAGCAGCTGCTTTCCTAATTCGAAGAGGAATAGACAATGTCTGTGCTTTGACTTGGACTGCCATTCTGGATTTAGTGAATCCAAACAATGAAGGCGTTCAAAGCACTGATGTCCAGCATGTTGTAGAAGATTATCACCGGCCAGCGTCTTGTCATTCGTTTTGTGGTATACGTGTGCAACATTTGATCTGCCGTATCCACCTTTACTAGAATTATAGTCTAAGATCATGCATGGTTTTTTGTCTGGACATGTGTTATCTACTTCTTCTTGATCATGCAAACTGCTCAGAAGAACAACCACTTTTCCTTTCTTCGGGCAATAGGAAACCAGAGTGTTACAAATTCTGGAGGTAATTCTTTTCTGTTCATTCGAATTGTCACCAAAAGTGTTATTTGTTTTTCTAGCAATTTCCGTGACAGGGATAAACTGCAGAAGAAATTGTCAACAGTAACATTTCTGCCAGATCGCGTCAATCCTTCAGTGAGTTGCAGCACAACCCTTTCACCCTGATTCTGTTCCCTGTTTTGTCCGAGTTCCCTTCCTGTATATACTTGAAGACGCAGAACATATGACGTTGCACTGTCACACAATATCCATAGCTTTATGCCATATTTCCCAGGTTTGCTGGGAATATATTGTCTGAAAGGAACACGGCCATGAAATGTAAGCAGTTGCTCATCCACGGTAACATTTTCACCAGGAACAAAGGCATCACTTAGGGGCATGTTTACTAAACATTCCTAATGTGCGGGGCCGCGGTAGTGTGCCTGTGCCATATAAGGAGTGTGCGGTTCAGGCCGAAAAAGGAAAAAAAATGACCGTACGTGTGCGTGTCGCGTTAATGTGCGGGGCCCACATTAGCGCGTGGGAAGGCTAAGTGGGGCGCAGCTGGGCACCTATCGGAACAGAGCCATAGCACAATGGTGAAGACAATAACCAATGGTGCAGGGGACATGGGTTCAATCCCCCAGTGTGCGCAACCCAAAAAGGCTGGCTGAGGCACCACCTTGAATGTGGAAAAGTGTGTCAGGAGGCAAAGTAATTTTGTACCGCATAAGGCAGCGCACTGTTCATTTTGGGCGGCATAAGGCGGCGCACTGTTCATTTTGGGCGGCATAAGGCGGCGCACTGTTCATTTTGGGCAGCAGGATGCGGCGCGCTGATGGGCACAAGGCGGCGCGCTGATGCTAAAGCAAAGGAACACAGCTACAGCACAATGGTTAACACACTGACCAATGGTGCAGGGACCAGGGGTTCAATCCCTCACAATGCCCAGTGAAAAAGGCTAGCTGAGGCAGTATGTTTTATGTTGTGGAGTGCTGTAGGAGGCTGTTTAATTTTATTTTGTGATAACTACTAGCAAACGCACTCTCACAGCATGTTAACATAAGGCGACCCATAAGGCACATGTTACAGTGCACCGTCCGCCAAGGCACCCTAGAATGTCCCCTATAGGGCAGCATGTATGTTGCGACACAGGATAATGTATAGTGCACCCTATATGGATGCCAACCATAAAGTGCCCTATAGGGCACCCCATAAAGCACCCTCAGAGGCACCTTATGGGTACAGTACGCTGAGGGTGTTATTGCAGGCATCAACATATGTACAGTAAATTAAAATAATGCTTTGGACAACCCTATCATAGAACCCCACTTAGGGTTTGAACCCATGACCTCTGGCTGCACAGGTAGTGATATAACCATTGGGCTACAGCTGTAAGCAAGCCCCTGCCTGGCTGCAGATAGCCTGCATGTCACATCACAGACAGTCTGCTGGTGTAAACAGGATAGGGTTAGGCCACCCATACCCATGATGCACTGCACATACAAATCAGCTGTCCACAGATGCACACAAGATGGGAACTGCACCCCTAAAGCTCCCCGGCCTGGTAGGGGGAGGTGTCCGTGTGCACCCACACAGCACCTCGGCCTGGTAGGGTGTCCTGAGTGGGTGGACGAACGGCAAAGAGTAGCTAAACACCATCACATTGTGCGGTTACTGTGCTCACCCTGAGTTTGTGATGTTGCGCCCAGGACCAGGTCCACAACACCTTCCATGGCTGAATGCGGCTGTGCCAGAGCTCCAAAGCAGCAATAACCTGTGAAATAGGTAGGTGCTGCATAAACATCTTGGAGATCTCTGTCTGCGTCATTTAGTGGAACACCCATACCCACACCCCAATCTCCAGGTGGATAAAACACAGTTTCCCACCAACAGATCCCCACCACCCCGATGGCAGTAGAGTGGACCATCAACCCCAGCCCTGCTGGGGAACAGAACCCTACAGGGCAGTCCAAGCAGTTCCACACACATCCATAACACAATAACAGACAGACATTAGGCCTGGATATTCACAGATGCACCCCACCACTATCTGATATTCTCCTGCAGCAAGCCAACAGCCACTGCACCCTGCAAGGCACTCCATCAAGACACATACCATCTGTGCACAGTCTGCTGGTTGGTCCTGATGGAAATGCATGCACACACAACTGGGGTGGCAGTACACACAAGCAGATAAGTCAGTGAAGAGGCCCCAACAGGAAACCCGTACATGAGAGAAACACAATACAGCACTATGGGTGTGCCTAGCCATGCTGCCGTCACTGCACACTCAGGGTGAGAGTGATCCCCCAGCAGCACATACAGAGGTCACCCTGTCTGTGTAGGTGGTGGCCGGGCACTACCATGTCCCTGTCAGTGCCCTATGCCCTGTGCAGCTGCATCCTGGTCAGCCCACCCTGTCTGAGATGTACCCATGGTCCCTTGCTACTCATTATGCACATTGGCAGGCCAATACTGGCAACAGTGCTGGCAGTGTGGGCTGTGGAAGGGGCTTGCAGCCAAAAACCCCTGTATAGACAGACACACACTTCTACACCTATGCCATCATGGTGCTACTATTGAGGCGGTAATTAGCCTTGCCCACCAAACCGGTCCTGGGCATGGCAAGGCATGGATATGGTACGCAGTACTGCTGGGGGTCACTCCCCAGGGTGGTAAACACCGTCAGAGGCCAGGCCTGGAGCACGCACCGCAAACACCTAACAGATTGTTCTGATGGGGTCAACTAGCAGTATGTGCGTAACGTATGGATATCTATCTGCCAGTACTCCTAGCAAACGTCTCAGAGCTGTGTACCGTATACCTCAGGTGTAGGGTGACATTGCTAAGGTATGCAGGTGCTAGTATTGGGAGATGCACGCAGGGTCCAATGTTCTGCCTCTCCAGGAGACATTGGCCAATGGGGCCTGTGGGTGTGGGTGTGGGTGTGTCTGGCCCTGTTGGCTGCTGCTTTACGGCAGAGATTCCCAACTCCAGTCCAGGTTTGCATCACACTGTTCGGGTTTTCCTGCTGTCCCTCATGAATATGCATGAGCTACATCTACATGCCATGGGGGTGGTGCATAGATATACAGCACAGGCATTTGTATGAGTGGCAGCATGGAACCTGACTGGTGTGTGGCCCACCAGGACTGCATTTGGGAGCTTCTGCTCTAGGTACTGCCCCTGTTCATGGTGTCTGTGCTCAGTGGGGTAAAAGATAGACGTAGTACCATTGCATATGTCCTCGCCACGAAAGGTGTGTCCTTACTATCACTGTTTAGTTGTGGGAAAAATATGTGGGCAGGATTGGTGGTAGCCCCAGCTGGGCTTTGAACCTGTGACCTTCTGTTCTTGCATGCACTGTCTGTGTGCACTGCACCACTGTGTAGCCACAGATTGGCTGGATTCCCTGGAACATCCATGACTGTGGATCCGGCAGGGCCTGTCTGTTGCAGTGGACTGTGCCAGCCTGCACATGGCTAGGCCTCTGTCTTCTGTGGCTAGCAGCCACTGCCCCCTGCACCACATGTATTCGTCCGCCAACATGCTGGCATGAGCCTCTCTCAGAAAAAGCAGATGACCTGATTGCAATGTGGCAGTACGGGACTGCATTTGGGGGACGTGGCTGTAGGTAATGCCCATTGTTGTGGTGTGTGTGCGGTGTTGGGTAAAATATGGGTGTTTTCCCCATGCTTATGTTCCCTGCAATACAAGGGATTCTGCGCTATCTTTGTTTAGTGGTGGGTAAAATATAGGGACTGGGCTGGCAGGTGCCCCAGCTGGGATTTGAACCTCTGACCCTTGAGGTACTGGCTCTGTCCGCTGCACCACACTATGGCCACAGAGACAGTGCAGCCCCTGGAGGTAGTAAACCTGGCAGGATGGAGTCGCAAACCCTGCTCTACGCATTTTTACTGTGGGCACATGCACTCTGTCTGGTGACAAACGTGCACATAAACCCCGGAAATGACCACGGAAAATGGGGGACACAATATTACCACGCTGGGCAACAGTGATATTAATGGGCAACCATAGCAAACACTCCCAGGAAAGCTCCAACAAAAAGGAAATGTTTTTTGGAAGAGTCTCCGCTCCGTACACCTTTCCAATAATCATTTCTTTTTGCTGGAGCTGTCCTGGGTGTGTTTTTTAGTTTTGCCCATTACTATAACTGTTCCCCAGCTGACTTACTATTTTTACAATTTTTGTTGTGGTCCTTTTCTATTTTTAATTCCACTTTTGGGCTGTGCAGATGTATCACACTGCTCACGTTTTGCAGGTTTCCCCGGTTTTGCTGTACATTGCTGACGGAATTGGTTTCTCTTCCCTTTAAATGCCCTCTACCGCGAGTGTTTAACTCGCGCTATTTTTCCCTTGTAAATTCGGCAACGCAACTGTGCGAGAGGCCTCTCCCCTCCCCTTCCCCGCCCATTAACCCCTTCTCTTCGCCCCTCCGGGGCCTTCCTCCGCCCTCCGTTAGCCTTTCCACGCCTCTATCGGACATTTGCGGGCGCGTACGTCTGCGGCACCCGTTACTGTGACGCGCAAGGGTGCGGGGCTTCATCGCACGTTTGCGGGGCGCTTAAGCGCTCTTAAATATGCTTTTAGTGCGCTATTGTGCGGCTGCGCACATTGGTGGTTTTTAGTAAACATGCCCCTTAGAGTTGCTTCCCAGGTATCAAAAACATGTCTGATTGGAGCAAGCTTATCAAAGCCTCGTTGTTCACATCTGTTGGTTGCATCATCAAATCTGAGAGCACAAGAAATTTGCTGAAAACGGTTACGGCCATATTTTTGCTGAAAACAGAATGACCATCTTCAAGGTTCCACAACTGAACTATGGATTCATTTCGTGACTTGTACACGCCTGAGAGGATCTGAAGTCCAAGAAAACGTTGAAATTCTCCATCTGTCAAATCTTTCCAGGTGTCGTCATAAATGTGTCTTCCTTGTTTGCTCGTCCACATCATGATTTCATTCAATAAGTTCTTCCTCATGAACAAGTGGAATGCTGCGAGAGGGCCATCAACATTTCGTACAGCATACCTTTTAGGACCTTGTTGTACAGGCATGACATTAGCTCTGGCGTATCTTCCAGCAGCTTGCTTTATAGGTTTCCTGTTCCATGATGTGGCATCCTTAGATACATAGGCTTCAATGGCAACATTTTTGCTTATAGTTGATGACCTCTTAGCTCCTCTACGACCACAACTAAGATTCCTCACAGATGATACTGACACCGAGGACTCCTGCCTTCTTCCCCGTCCAGCACAGCCTCGACCTTTGCTTTGACCTGTAACTTGACTCTTTGCTGCAGGCGATGTTACTGGCTCAACATCAGTCTCACATTCACTTGGTGACCAACTGCTGTCGCCATCTGAATCATGACTGTCATCATCAGATTTATCGCCCGAACTTGGCTGATATGCTTCTTCGCTTGCTGAATATGCTGCATCATCAGACGACTCAGAGCCGTCACTGTCAGCATCTCGTTGCAATATTTCTCTTACTTGGGCAGCTGAATACTTTCTTTTTGACATCATAAACAATAACCTAAAATAAATAAACAAAGATAAAGTTGAATAAAACGCAAAGCAGTTTTACTATAGGTGTACAATAATCGTGATGAACGAGCTGAAAGCCTTTAGATTTCATCAGAAATAATGAGAGAACGTATGATATCAATTACAGAAAATGTGTAATTTTCATAAAATAAGAGTACAAAAAATAAATGATACATAATTAATGATAAATACCTTTGTCAGATCAAAAAATTCACAAAACTGCAAATTGTATCACGATCCAAACCGGACATAAGCAACTGGGGTCAAAAATGACCCCACTGGTACTCTGTGCTGCAATTCATCACTAGCGTCACCTAGCGGATGAAAATTATTCCTCTCATGGCGCAATATAAAGAGAATATTGACATGTGAAAAGTCATAAAAAGATTGCATTCTTGAACAACTAGTTTCCGAGATACGCGTTGTGAAACTTGCAATGGGGTCACTTTTGACCCCATCGGTACTCCCAGGGTTAAAAAAGGGTTGGACAAGTTCCTGGAGGAAAAACCCATAAATCATTATTAAAGAGGATCAGGGAAATCCACTACTTACCCTAGGATAAGCATTATGAAATCTGTGCAACCTTTTGAGAACCAGATACTTGTGACCTGGATTAGCCACTGTTGGAAACTGGGCTTGATGAACCTTGGTCTGACCGATTATGGCATTTCTTATGTTCTTATGAACTGATAGAGATCCTTGGCATCGTGAAGTAGGAGTCTCTTGTCACTCTGAAGGTTTTACATTAAGAGCTTTCTTGGTAGCTCCTGACATGACCCAGACAAATCTTTTGAATTTTCACCTCATGGAAGTTTAACTACCTGTTCTAGCATTAAGTTTCAATAGTAGAATTCGATTTCTAGGTTTTATAGTCACATATCCTCACTAATTGATCACACTGACACTAAAAGGGTAGCCCTAAGACATGTACTTAAAATAGAATGGTGATTGTACATTAAAAAATGAGAAAATTTTTAAATCATTAGCAAGTACTGGAACACAAGTAGTTTTCTTTTCTTGAAGAATTTGTTAAAGTGTGAACAGATTGTAACAGCCTGACCTACAAATCCTGTATTTTAGAGACTGCTGTTCAAATCTTAGTATAGCCAGATGGGTTGAATCTCATGTTGGCACATTGGGATAGCGGTAGCAATGAGTCTCTTGACCTTGACGTGACAGGTGAGGCTACCACTCTTTACAGTAGGCTCCTTTAAGGAGCACTAGCAGATAAACTCTGTCAGAAGTTTCCAAGCAACCATACACCATATAACCAGTATATACTACAGAAGGAAAGTTAATATAAGAAGCGGTGCTAAGAAAACAAAGCTTGAAAAAGTAAGTTCATTCCTGTCTGCTCCTAAAGCTCCAGTTATCTTTTGGGTATGACTTTAAAGCAATGAAATTTTCATAGACTTGAAGTATAACTTTTCTTTTGCTTAATTTAGAAATATGTTTTAACTATTTAAATTTGTAAGAACCCCAAGTGCTCCCCTGGTAGTATTACTTTTGCTGGTTTAGGGACTAAAATACATTTCATGATTCTGACCACTCTGTTTGGAAATACTTGGAAGGAAGTGCTCTAAAAACATAAGTGCCAACTTGCGGAAAATGTTTGTGGGTTATTACCCATTTCTTGAAAGTGTAGCTAAAAGATGCAAATGAGCTCTTGACTGATTTGCATCCTCGGCTAAACTTCCTGCAAGTTTCTCATGCATTGTCACAGCCAGGAACTTTGGGACATGTTTACTAAAGCACACCAGTGGTCGGTGCAGGGTTTACCATGTGCTAATTGTGCTGTGCTAGATGTTACCACGTGGCAGCTCGATACAAACTTTGCACTAACCACCAAGTGCACAATGGGACAGTAGCTTGGTTGGCTTAGGGTGGAGTGTGAGTGTTGGCTGTAAATTGCAGTTATTATCCAATCAAAAATAACCAGAGTGTAACGTCTAAAGTCATTACTAAATTAATGATAGTGGCAAAGAAAATAGTGGACAGAAAAACTAAGCAACCCGAGATAACTGGGCAGGCCTCAGTGAAGGGGGAGTGAGGCAGGCACTTGCGAAAATAACGCGACAAAGCCTCACAATTTTTTCACACCCCACAATCGCAATCATAGTCCACCAACTAATTCATAATTTTTAAATGTATTTAAAAACAACTTAGCTGGAAAAGGATGATGCCCAACAATAAGGACGCCAAAGCTCCTAGACTCGCACATTGCCTTCTCGGGAAGCGCACAGTCTACAATCGACTCGAGTTTTGCCAAAATTTCAAAGGCTGCTTCAGGACACAATGTAAGTTAACAAATGATTCCCCAGACAGACAACTCAAAGGTCTCAAACTTAGAGACCTTTATAAAGAAACCTAAAGGCATACAAGCAAACCAACCAATCAAATATGCCAACTACCACGTGATCACACTACATGGGAGATGACGTAAAAGGATCAATGAACCCAGAAGAACCTTTTAAATCACTGACATCCATTCCCATTGAATCATTCAGACCTGTAGATTGAACTGCCTTAAGGTGGAAAATCCACTTCTGTTCCAGACGTTCCAGACGATCAGCTTGGCCAGCCTGCAAATTGGCAACTATATCAATGACCAACCACTGTAAATCACAACAATCATGGTGGTGGTCAACACAGTGTTGAACAATGGGTGCTGTTAATACAGTGTTTTTAAGTCTGGATTTGTGTTCAGAGAGCTGGACTCTGACCGGTCAGCGAGTTCTCCCTACTTAAATACTTGGACAAGGGCAAATAACAATATATATGGCCCAAGACGTCAAACAGACTGTAATATGTTTTAAATGATGTACAACTCCACTGACTGGATCCGACCAAATGTCCACATCCAATGACAACCCACACATGCCACAATAGCCACATGGGCCATATGTCCTTTAGGAAAAGGCGATAGATCCCGTTGTAAAAAATCTGATGAAACTAAAAAATCACTTAAGTTCCGTGCTCGGGTAAATGCAATATATGGTCCGGTCTGAAAGATTGGCATATTTTGGCCTTACACCCAATGTTTAAAAATACTAGCTGTTATTTTTTGCACTTGATCGGAATATTGCAGGACACACACTTGTTTCTCCATTCTTTCCTTTTGAACAGTCTCTAACAGCTAAAATCGTTGGGCATATTTGGCTCTAAGGAATGTCTTGCGAATAATCTGTTTAGGGTAACCACGCTGAAGAAGTCTGAGTTAACATCTTTGCTTGAGACAAACACTCATGGTCGGTGGAACATATTCGGTGTACCCTTAAAAATTGGCCAATGAGAAGAGCCTTATTCAATTTAAAGGGGTGGTAACTGGAAAAATGAAGTAACTTATTATGATCTACAGTCTTGCAGTACAGCATGGTAGCTAAAGTACCTCTATCATTTATAACCAAAACATCCAAAAATGGAAGCTGCAAAGTAGACGTAGATATTGTGAACTGCAGGCATGGATCACGGGTATTGAGTCAAGATGAAAAAACGTGCAAAGTATTAATGATGTCTAACCATCTGCAGAATCCAAAGGCCAATACTTTTATACCACTCAGAAGGATAAAGATAGGTTTCTTCAAAAGAGGTGACATATAGATTGGCCACACTCGGGGCAATACTAGCCCCCATTGCCACTCCATGTATTTGCATATAATAATCTGATGCAAAACGGAAATAATTTTTAGTTAATATCAATTCAGCAATGGAGAGAAAAAATTGGGTTGTAATACGCCACGCAGGAGACTGCTGGTCGAGCACGCACTGCAGTAGAGACATACTCTGAAGTTCTGGAATGTTGGTATATAATGCCGCGATGTCAAAAGTGGCCATAATAATGGTTGTAGGCCAAACAGCATGATGAGACAAAAAAAATGTAAAAAATGATATGTATCCCGAATATAAGATCTTGACTGTTAAACAAAAGGTTGAAGAAAAAAAATTCAAAAACTTAGATAATGGTTTCAACATTGAACCACTGCTAGAAACAATGGGGCGACCAGGTGGAGATTGTAACGTTTTATGAACTTTAGGAAGTATGTAAATTCAGGCACTCAAGGATGAAATACTCTGAGAAATTGATGTTCTTGAGCTGTAATATTGTCATCTCTTGCAAAGTAGTCAAGAAGGCAAAGATTCAAAAGGAGGAGGAAATAGCCAATGCAATAAAATGGGGGGATAAGACATTTTTCAGATATATTAGTGAGAAGAGGAAGGGCAAAAGTGGTATTGTCAGACCCAAGGGTGCAGGGGGGGAATATGTAGAAGCTGATAAGGATAAAGCGGAATTGCTTAACAAATATTTTTGTTCTGTGTTCACAGATGAAGAACCAGGAGCAGGACCTCAGAAAACACCCACAAATAGGAACAGAAGCGAGGGACATCTTGAACAATTTTTCAGAAGACTGTGTTCGTGAGAAACTAGCTCAACTTAAAGTAGACAAAGCAATGGGACCGGATGGGATACACCCTAGAATACTGAGGGAACTTGGGGACGTTCTAGCAACTCCACTGACTGACCTTTTCAATGCCTCGTTGAAGTCGGGAGTGGTGCCAAAGGACTGGAGAGAGGCTCATGTGGTGCCTTTACACAAAAGTGGAAGTAAGGATGTGGTTGAAAACTACAGGCCGGTTAGTTTAACTTCAGTGGTGAGTAAATTATTGGAAATGCTGCTGAAAGAGAAAATAGTGAGGTTTCTGGAGTCCAGCGGATTACAGGATCCAAGGCAGCATGGAGTCACCAGAGGCAGGTCTTGTCAGACAAATCTGATTGATTTCTTTGACTGGGTGACCAGGGAGTTGGACCGAGAGAGAGCTCTAGATGTGGTGTATTTAGATTTCAGTAAAGCCTTTGACACTGTTCCTCACAGGCGACATATAAACAAACTGAGCACCCTAGGGATGGACCCTAAAGTTACTGCTTGGGTTAGAAATTGGTTGGGTGGGAGGCGACAAAGAGTACAAGTAAATGGAGCTCACTCTGAGGAGAAGGATGTTACCAGTGGTGTGCCCCAGGGATCTGTCCTTGGTCCGATTCTTTTTAACATCTTTGTTAGTGATATAGCGGAAGGGCTGTCGGGTAAGGTTTGCCTCTTTGCGGATGACACCAAAATCTGCAATAGAGTAGACACCCAGGAAGGTGTAGATAACATGAGGAGGGATCTAGCTAAGCTTGAAGAATGGTCTAGAATTTGGCAGCTGGGATTTAATGTTAAAAAATGTAAGGTCATGCATCTGGGCTGCAGCAATCCAAGGGAGCAATACAGTATAGGAGGTGAAGTACTTTTGTCCACTAAAGAAGAGCGAGACCTAGGCGTGGTTGTGTCTGATGATCTTAAAGTAGCTAAACAGGTAGAAAAGGCGACTGCAAAAGCTAGAAGGATGCTTGGGTGCATACGGAGAGGAATGGCTAGCAGAAAAAAGGAGGTGATTATGCCTCTGTATAAGTCTTTGGTGCGACCTCATTTGGAGTATAGTGTGCAATTCTGGAGACCGCACCTTCAAAAGGATGTGAACAAGATGGAGTCGGTGCAGAGGGTGGCTACTAAAATGATTAGTGGGCTTCATTATAAAGCATATGAGGACAGACTTAAGGATCTTAATAAGTACACCTTAGAGGAAAGGCGGGATAGAGGTGATATGATTGTGATGTTTAAATACCTCCGTGGCATAAATGTTCAGGGAGAGAGCCTCTTTCAATTGAAAGCAAGTTCTGCTATGAGGGGACATGGGATGAGGGTGAAGGGAGATAGATTCAGGAGTGATAGGCGGAAATATTTCTTTACGGAAAGAGTAGTGGATCCATGGAATAGTCTCCCAGTGGAGGTGGTAGAGATGAGGACAGTAACTGAATTCAAAAAAGCATGGGACCAACACAGAGGATCTCTAAAGGTAAAAAGTGGATTGTTGTAGTTGTTGATATGGAAGGACAGACTAGATAGGCCATGTGGTCTTTTTCTGTCATCATGTTTCTATGTTTCAATAAATCCAAAATCTCACTCTGAAGTACAGGTGTAGAATCTTGAGGCACTAGTTGGTAATACCGTTGATCTGATAATTGTCTCATCACTTCCTCATAATAGGCTTCTTGTTACACCACAGAGCCATCTTTATCAGCTGGTTATATGTAAATTGCAGTTACCATGTGCATCACTGGCACTTGCTAACTACAAATATTGCCACTAGTGCACCCATATTAAGGACCTCTTCTACTAAAGCCTCTTAGCTGGTTAATGGGGTTTTAAGGCGCGGCAATGCACCTTAAAACCCCATTAACCAGTTAAGAGGCTTTAGTAAAAGAGGCCCTTAATGTGGGTGCATTTCCTGCCATCTATTGAGGAGGTAGTAGGTACGCCAGCACTAACACTAATGCAGGCAGGCAGTCAAAAACACTATTGTGCTATAGTATCTGCCTTTGCATGCTAAAATGGACGTTAATTAGTGATCACGGGATGGGGTGGGAAATGGTTGGAGTGTGAGTGTGGACAGCACATTATCGCTAGTGCCATGGCAATTTCTGTACACTCAGCAGCAAAATGACTCTTAACATGGGGTCACCTAACAATTCCTCTTTAGGAATTGTTAAGCGAACCCAACATAGTGAAGCGCATGTTAGGCAAACCCTTTGCATGTTAGCCATTGGGGACATACTGAACACACCTCGACAGCTAACATGCAGCCTTTGACATTAATGCACATGAGATCAGTGCTTTAATGGCTAATCCTTAGTGGGTTTTAGTAAAAGGGGCCCTAGGTGTGCTTGCAGTTTAGTGTGGTGAGGTGCATCTCCCCATGATAACTGCGGAGGCACGTGCTGAGTACGACCCCAACAGTTAACCAATGCCTCTTTCACTTCCTACGCTAACTCTTGGGGCTTTACTAAATAAATATATGTGCTACTGTAGCATGAGAAATTCCATATGGTAGTAAACTTTCACAAGAAGCAGACAATGCAAAGGTTTATGTAAATTTAGCATTAATTAGCTACTCTAAAGCAAAATCATGCAAAGTGGCTCATTATGAACAACAATGCAAAAACGAGCATTCAAAAAATGTTTGAGGGCCTGTTCTCACTATAGCTCAAAAGCTGGGTACTGGGGAGGGTGGTGGAGGGGTGCTGAGGGAATAGAGGGATTAGTGGTGCTGGATATCATAGGCAGATCCTCAGCATTGCATTTTTAAAGGGTGGGGGCTTCAAAGAGGTGGCATTTAAAGCTTTTAGCCTGGCATCAGTGCTGGGAAGAGTGGCCATTAAGGAGTAATCCCAGGGGAGAAGGTCTGGGGGAACTTGCAATGTAGGTCTGCAGGCCTATAATTTTTTTCTTACTGCCATGAGAAGACCACCTTTTTTGAGTCTCTTGTAATTATTAACTACAGTTCTTAAGTTAGTTATTTTAGTTATTTTTTTCAGTGAAAATGGATACAAATCCTTTTTCACGTGCTCATTTTCACTTTTTTATTCAGTAATGAGCCATATTGTATGATATTGCATCACAGTAGCCAAATTTACATAAACATTTGTGTGAAGCAGACTTTGTGCAAAGGTTTACTACCACAAAGTGTACCTTTGCAAACTGACTTTGCAAAAAGGTACTTTGCATGGAAAATAGCACAAAACACCTAATATTTGATACTTTTGCATATTTTGAAGTGTTTTCAGCAAGTCACACTTTAGTGCATAGTACCCAAGATGAGCCATGCTGTATCAGACCAAAGTCCATCAAGCCTAGCACCCATTAGTGGTCAGTCCAGGTCACAAGTATCCCTAGCAGTAGTACATAGAGGGAATAAAAAGAACATTTTACTATCAAGTAAGATCCATCCTCTCATTGCTTTCATCCATTAACCACCTTATTCCTCAGTCTAGTCATATCACAACTAGATTATTGCAAATTTATGCTGGTATCCTAATAATGAACTAAAGTGATTACATACTGTCCAGAATATTGCCGTAAGAATGCTAGCTCACGTGTCTAAATATGATCACGTCACACCTCTGTCGATTCATTTTCATTGGCAACAATTTCATTACCACATACAAAATAATTTTCTCACCCTGGTCCATAAAGCACTACAGACTGGTATACCCGCCTATCTTTCTTCCAGAATTATTCTCCATGTCCCTCACCATGTAGTCCTCTCAATCCATGCTACTTGTCTTTTCCTTCCCAGTTTCACATGCCAAATATGGTTCTACTTGCCAATCTACGTTGTAATTTCTTGCTTCTAGCCTATACAATGATTTCCCCCAGACATCCGCTAAGAACTTTTATTCAAAATAAATAGCCAGCCTTTAAACTCATCATTTTGTGAAAGCTGTTACACTCTCTCTCCCCTTACCCATCTTTAATTTTTACCCTACAGATGTTCCTGTCACAATTAGGCATTGCCCTATTTATGTGTTCTTTTATCTTCTTATTGTATTGTTTGATTTCCTCTATATTTTTCTTAATCATAAAAAAGTTCCTTTCTATCTTCTTGATTCTATTTTATTTTATGTAAGCCACTCTGCTGCTTCAAAGGCTGGTTTATCAAACTTTTAATATATAAATTCTATAATATAAACAATATCTGGCAGATCTCCAAAAGTAGATTAATGTTTCAGAGTTCATTTTCAGCATAAGCACCGGTTTTTCCAGGCCTACCTAGATAATAATTTTGTGTCATTTGCAAACATTCTTTTTTCTTCATATCATATGAATATGTTAAATGGCACAGTTCTCTGAGTAGACCCTTGGAGCCCTCCATTGAACTTTTTTCCATTTGGAAAACTGACCATTTAGTCTTGCCCTCTGCTTCCTGTCTTTTTAGGCAGTTTTCAATACATAATGGGATATTGTCTCCTATCCTGTGAGGGACGTTGTCAAATGCGTTCTGAAAATCCAAATATACAATATTAACAAGCCTACTTTTAGCCACATGTTCATATACACTTAAAAAATATTGAATAAATTGGTAAGGCAAGAATTCCCTTTGCTAAACACATGCTGACTCATTCCAATTGCATCATGTCTGTCTGTATGGTCAGTAATTTTGGGGGGGGGGGGGGGCCATTGATACTGACATCAGGATTGCTGGTCTATAGTTTTCTGGATCACCTCTGGAGCCCTTTCTAAAAATTGGGTGTTCACCTTCCAGTCCTCATGGACCATGGCTATTTTAAAAAGGTTACAAATTTGAAATAAAAGGTTAACAATTTTATGTTAGAGCTCTTTCAGAGCTGTGGAGTGAATGCTATCTGGTCCTGGTGATTTGTTTACTTTGTCAATTTGCTACTACATCTATTATACAGTGATTTGCTTTAGGTTTGCCATATGAAAGGTTTCCATTGTGGGTATGACCCCAACACCTTCCTCAGTAAAGACTGAGACAAATAATTTATGTAATTTCCTTATCCTTACTGGGTGTATTTTTTTTTACTTCTTAGTGATCTAGCCATTAGACTGACTCCCTCTTGCCCTTTTTTCATATGTAGTTGAAAGTTTAGTATTAGTTTTTTATATATAGCAATCTTCTTGTATTTATTTAAAAACATTTATATCTTGCACTATCCATAGATCTAGGCAGGATACAAAAATGGTCTTTTTTGGCCTTCCTTATTACTGTTTTACATATAACTTGGCAGTAATTATGCTCATCTTTATTATCCTCATTAGGGTGTGTTTTCACATTTCTAAAGATTTAATTTTGTTTATTTCTTATATACTGCTCTTTCAGTACATGTACTGGCTGGTATGGCTTACAATAAAACATTAAGAACTAAAAGCAAAGCAAAAATGAAACCGAAATAGTTATACTCACCACTGAAAAATGAGTTCGTATCCTAACCCACTTCAAACATTCCCAAACAATTTAATATAGAGACTTCAGATTCTATTCAATAAGCCTATGGACCTGATTCTGGGACGCGGGTTGTGGGGCAAGCCGTCCAGACCCAATTCCCACTCCTGCTCTCCCTGTACGTCCTGAGCAGCTGAATGAGGAGAGCTGGCAGGGGTGGGAGGGGGCAGGATCTGGGCGGCCCGCAGGACGTACAGGACAAATTCAGGTCACAGCCCTGTATGTCCTGCCGGATCAAAGGGGATGTGCTGCTTATTCCACCTTAGAGGCAATGAGGCCTGGGGATCCCCCCTCTGGGGCTGGGACTAGGTGCGGGGGGGGGGGGAGGTGTGTCTCTGCCACCTGATCCAGGCCCCGGCAGTCTAGCTGTGGGTCGGGCGGCAGGAAAGAGGGGGCCTAAGCCATGGCAGTCAGGGGCACCTGTGTGAAGGACGTCCCCACGGGTGGCAGGGGCATGCTGGGTCATCCATGGGCCCGATTCTGTGCACCATGGGAACGTTTTGTTCCCATGGTCCAGAATCGGGTCCTAACTGGCCCATCTTCCTCAGGGATGTCCAGATGGCCCGGACGTCCCCCTCTCTGAATCAGCCTCCATGTTGGGGATATGATTGGGGTGGAGCATGTTTTATTCCTGTCCTATAAAGGAAATGTAAAAAAGGAATGTACAAGTAGTTTATGTAACTGTAAATCGGTACCCCCTTGTACAATGAACTAACAGTTAAATGTAACATTTCCAAAAGTTGTGAATGTTAAATGTAAACCACTTTGACCCCAGGAAAAGTGGTATAGAATAAAAATCAAATGAATAAATAAAATTGATTATAAAATATCTTAATTTACATGTGCATTTACAAACTTTACATGTGAACATTTGTACTTGTTCATGATTCTGGCCATCTGTCAACTCTATTGATCCAGACTGTGGACATGAATAACTGACAAAAAATTCAGTTCTCCCAGAGTTCAGCTGCAAATGTAACTCAGAAAACCAATCCTTAATTTGATTCAACATACCATTTAAAAAGGTCACTACATCTTGTTTACCTAAGATACATGGCAACAGGATCTGCACATCATCCACATATATAGAAGGGAGGAGTGGTCTAGTGGTTGGGGCATGTTGCCAACGGGCTGAGGGCTCAAATCCTGCTGGAGGACAACAACTTCAGGCTGGAGGGACTGTGGTTTTCTAGTTCCACAGGTGTTCCTTGTGGCCTTGGGCAAGCCACTTAACCCTCCATTGTCTCAGGTGCAATATAAATACTCTGAACATCTGTGTATTGTGGCTGCATAGCTTTGAATATTCACAGATATGGAAAATGCCTGAATATGAGTGTATGGATGAAATACACATATTGTGATGCTAATCATGGAATCAGTTTTAAAGTCATTTCCATGCGCTTGTGGTTACATATGTGCCTAATGACTTATAAAATATCGATCAGCATAAAAGTATGTGCTTTGGCATGAAGGCACATACTTTGCTAGTAGGCACAGATAGGGGTATACAGTACTTTGGACAGAGCACGGGCAGTTTTCAAATACATGCATAGAATATAAAATACTTTAAGCTATAAGTGGAATTTTAGAAGGGACGTCCAAGTGCAATCTGAGATGTCTAAGCCAGAGTGTTTGAAAAAAAAATGCAGGCACATCCAGGTGCAGACATGATTTCACAAATGTGATCGTGCCTAATATGGACATCTGCAGGGGCATCTGCATAGACATCCGCAGAACCCAGACATCTAGGATAGCCTAATGGTTAGAGTAGTAGGATAGGAACAGGAAAGTAAAGGTTCAAAATCCCACTGCTGCTGTCATTGAAATTGTGCTAAGTACTGGGAATGATGGAGTGCTATTTTCTTTAGACCCTCTGGGTGCTTTTCAGCCATATCAAGCACTTTCATGATGCTTATTTGTGCCTGGAACAGGTATAACCTTAAATGCAATTCCGGATGCGCAAACATTTCCGAGATCAGGCAGTGACATCCAGGTTCCTGGGAAGGCCTCAGCCACGCCCACGCCCCATTCATACCTGAATGTCCTCACACTGGAGATGCCCCTAGAGCAGGCTTCTAAAATGGCTCTGGAGACGTCGTTGTGCTTTGGATGTCTCTATGCCCATTTTCAGATGTCCAAAGCCCAAATAGGGCTTCTAAAAATCAACTCTATGGGGTATGTTTACTAAACTGCGGTAACGTTACAGACCGCGCATTATGTAACGTTAACGCTCGTTAGGTAACGTCAACGCGCGGTATGTAACGTTAATGCACGTTAACGTTACTTAACGATCGTTAACGTCCCCGGCCGCGGTAAACACCGCAGAGGGTGAAGAGAGGGCGGGGGGAAGGGGTCAATGGGCGGGGAGTGGGCGGGGATAGGCTCCCTGCACACTAACGCGCTGAACTGAAGGGCTGAATCCTACCGCAAATGAAAACCTGCCGTTAGATGCACATTTGCAGGAGAGAGAAACCATTTTAGTGTCAGCAATGTATGGTATAGACAGGGAGCCCAAGAATGTGATAGTAGTGCTCCATGTCCAGCACCAGCAGAGTGCCCAAGTATGAAAGGCCACTATGGCGATGGTGCAAGTGGGGCATAGGAGGCTGCAGACGGGACATGTAGCAGGGGCAGCAGGGGCACAGGGTGGACTAGATGGGTGCCTAGGTGGCACATAGGAACATAGAAACTGGAAATCATCATGACAGCAGCTGACAAAGTCCAAACACAGTCCACCTACATCTACCTGGTTCACCCGAGCTAACAGTTGCCAGGGCACTGACCTGACATCCCCCCAGCCAACCCTCCCCTAAGTGGAAAGAACAGACTATTGGTAGGCGATGATGGGGGGGATGTGAGGATGCTCATGTATGCCCCATGCCCCAGACCCTGCTCCCTAGGCAACCACCTACCCACACAGTGGATGGCCTGGGACTGCGCACTACCAGCACGACAGCATATGGCCATGTCAGCAAGGCGGGGGGGGGGGGTGCCTGTGCTGGAGGGGGCAGTGGCACCTGCCTGCAGTGGACCTAGGCCATGTCCTGTACCAGTACGTGGTGTGCAGTGCAACATAAAAGGTCTGGCTGAGGAAAAGTGCAGGTAGCCACAGGGACCACCATGCATCTGTGGCAACAGTGTGGTGCAGTACACCCAGTGAGTGTGTCCAGAAGCAGAGGGTCACAGGTTCAAGCCCCAGCTGTGGCTCCTGTAGAGTATGTCCCTATGTTTTACCCTACAATGCAGATACAACAGCAACATGTGCAAAGCCCAAAGCAGCGGCTAACAGGGGTACAAACACCCACTCACACAGGCTCCATAATCCAAAGATGCATGGAGAGTCAGGCTGTTGGCCCCAGCATTGAGCTGCAGTTATCACCAGGGCACTACTACTACCTGCTGCACAATTTAGCAATGTCGGCACTGTGATCAGGACCAGTGTGGCGGGCATGTTTGCCAACCATCCCTATCTGTGCACAATGCTGCAATAGGCGCGTGTGTGTGTGTATGTCTATCCATTGTTTTGTGGCTGCCCACACCTCACCGGGCCCACAATGTTCCATTGTTACAAGCGTTAGCCTGAATATGTGCATAATGATGAGCAAAGTGTTGTGAGTATGGCCAGGACAGGGCGGATTGGCCAGGATGCATTTTTACAAGGTGTGGGGCAATGGCTGGGACACTGTAATGCCCGACCACCGCCTGCATGGACAGGGTGGCCACAGCATCGCATGCTGGGAGGGCACTCACTCTGACCGAGCAGTGAACATGGCATGTCTAGGTTCCCACATAGCACTCTATATTATCTGTCTCCATTGATCCTGTTGTGTCCCCAGTGCTGGGGCCCCAATCACTGAGATGCCTGCTTGGTACTGTGATAAGAAAGCTTGTAGTGAGCCTATGGAAATAGGAGAAACTGATGTTTTTGCTTTTAAGAAAAGTGACATCCCTGCAGTGCACAGGTTTCAGCTTTTGCCTAAAGAAAGCAAACCTAGGCTGCCACACCCAAGCTCTGCTGACGGAGTTGCAAGCCTGGAAGATAATTGCAAGCACCTGTCCAGAGAGGGGGAGACACTGCCCGGGAAGCAGGGATATAAACCTTGGCTAGAGAGAAAGCAAGGAGGAGAGCCCGGAGGGAGAGAGCACAGAAGGAGAGAGCAGAGAAGGCTTCAAACCCCAGTTCCTGATCAGAAGGTTCAGAGAGTTCAGAGTTGGGAGCCCAGGACTCAGCACAGGAGTCAAAGGAGCCAAGCCTGGAACAGGGAGCTGTGGCAGAGCTTCAGGAAGGAACTCAGGGAAGTGAACCAGGGACTGTTTCCCAGAAGCTGGAGGGAGACTGGTGAACACAGCCAGGGAGAGGTGACCACAGCTTCAGGTACAATTTATCCTTACCGGGTGGAGCTGTGCTCAAGAGAGACACAGGTATCCTCAAAGAGAATAGACCCTGAGACATACGTTAAAAGTTCAGAGCAGGGCACTGCATTACCGGAGCCAGAGGAAATGCAGGTTGAGCCTATTGAGCAGGATTTATTGCCTCCAGAAGTACTTATGGACTGTACTCTATGTCAAGCTGTTAGCATTGAGTCCCTTTGCTCAAGAATAGCTGAAAAGATAAAGTCTCCTGAAAAGTAGAGTATTGAAACCTAGCCTGGACTGAAGGTAGGAACTTGCTCTTTTAAGGGGAAGATACCTGTTGCATGTACATTTGAATGCTTAATGAAGACAAAGGTAAAAAGAAGGTATTTTTACTTTGTTGAATGAAGAAACTGTGTTTTCTTTATCCGTTATATTGATAAGAAGCTGCATATAATTAATGACCGTGAAGCTCATCCAGCCTAAGTTGTAAATAACCTTAAGCGAATGAATGGAGAAGTATCCTGTTATAGTCTACATGGACTTTGTTTGTGTTTGGGGAATAAATTTTGTCATTTGCCTTTACTTTCGGTTTCATGACTACACTTCATCTTAGAAGGCCAAAACTACAACCCCCAGCATGCTTCACTGGAGAAAACGAGTTTATTCAACCTTTTATAAGAGAAGTTAATGGCAACACTACCCCTCTAAGCCTTAGGCAGAGGGCTGGGGCGTGACAAGTGGCATAGTTGTTTGGATCTCGCCTGTATCAGGATATACAACACTTCAGGATATATGCCCTAAAGGTTTTTCAACACCAAACTGCTGAGCTGTGCTGTGAGCTGCAGAATGGAAAATCGCTGGCAGGGTCGGCCAGAGCAACGGAGGTGGCCAGTGAGACGCTCCCTTTTTAAGGCCAGAGTCAATGCCTAACCTCAGGTAAAGAGTATTTAGGCGTGGGTTAAACCTGGATTCAAGTAAAAGGGGTAGAAGATTCCAAGCATTCAGCTAAAAGGGACTAGAAGAGTTTTGGTGGTACCGCACTTGGTGGGTTTTGTTTTTTTTTCTTTTCTCCTGCAGAAATTGCTGAGATGGATCCAAAGGACATACTGCAATGGATGGCGTCCCAATTCCAGAAACAGCGAGAAATGGCACACCAGGCACAAGAACATGCAGCAGCCGCTTTGCAGGCACAACAGAAGCCGTTACTGGATTTGATGGAGGCATTGCTCGCTAACCAGAAAGCGTCAGCTGGAGCTTTGCCAACCCCATCGGGACTAGAAGGGACACCAAATACCTGTATGGTAGGGCCACAGACGTGGGACATTTTTCTTTGTAAAACTTTCAGTAGAGGATGATATTGACGATTTCTTAGAATCCTTTGAGAGAGTTGCTCATACTGTAGGTTGGCCAATGGAACAGTGGGCTGTACGGCTAGCCACGTCTCTCACAGGAGAGGCATTAGCGGCCTACAGGGCCATGCCAGCGGTACTTGCTACAGATTATGGAGAGCTAAAAAAGGCTATCCGAGATCGCTTAGGTTTAACTCAGATGGTCTACCATCGCATCCTGAGAGCTACAAGCTTAAGAGCCGGTGAGACACCTAAGGCTTTGTGCCAAAGGGTCAGAGGCTTAGCTTTAAAATGGTTAGCTCCAGAAGGTAAAACCATGGATATGGTGATAGATACGATTATGTTAGAGCAGTTTATGGCTGCGGTTCCTAAAGAAATCCAATCCTTTCTGATATTACAAAACTGTCAGACCACAGGAGAAGCAACCCTGCTGACTGAGCGTTATTTAGAAGCGGAATTGGCTGGTCAACCAAAAGGGGGCGCTCTGAAAATAGCAGCAGAGGCTAGTTTTGAACAATCAGAAAGGAGACCAAGGAAAAATGTGGAATGTATGAAAACTTATCTGCCTACGCAGGAGGGCAAGTGGGCAAGAAAAAAATGTTTTCAATGTGGAAAGTTAGGTCACATACAAAAGGAATGTAAAGAGTGGAGGAGTGGCCTAGTGGTTGGGGCAAGGTACTTCAGGCCGGAAGGTCAGGGGTTCAAATCCCACTAGAGGACAGCAACCTTGGGCCGGAAGGACTGGGGTTTCTAGTCCCACAGGTGCTCCTTGTGGTCTTGAGCAAGCCACTTAACCCTCCATAGCCCATGTTCCCTGTAAAATAGTTATCTCCAAGTTATAATGCCCTGTTCAATGTAATTTCAGTTTGTTCAATGTAAACCACACTGATGCAGAATAGTGCGGTATATAAGAGAATGTAAATAAAATAAATAAATAAATAAACATACAGCATTGATAGGTGCTAATGTGAAACAGCTAAGAGAGGGTTTCCTTTTGAATGTTGATATTCAGGGCATTGCTACTAACGCTCTACTCGACTCAAGTGCTGACCAGAGTATGATCTCATGGAGACTCTGGCGGGCAATACAAGCCCAGAGTAAGTCAGTCCCGAGCCGACCAGAGGGAAGGGTCCGGATCAGATGTATCCATGGAGCAGCCTCCTTTTATCCCATGTATATGGTGTTAATAAAGGGGTTAGGGATACAGAGGGAAGTCCTGGTAGCCATAGTCCCGAGACTGCCCCATGACTTGTGTTGGGTAGGGATTGGCCCCAGTTCAAAAGAGGATTGGAGAAGGGCCTACGTCAAAAAGTTGGACTGGTGTCTACACGGTCCCAGTCAGAGGCCTGAGACAAAAAGGATGAACACACAGTTGAATCCCTAGGTGAATTACCCTCACATGATGACCTAGTAGTTTCCCCTTCTGATAGGAGTAAGAAGGGAAAAGCTGAGAAACGCCGTGAAAGACAGTGTAGGTCTCAAGGGAGAGCTGAGATGGAAGCTGGACAAGGGTTACCTTGGGTCTCTGCAGAATTGGTTGAAAAGTTCCCATCCTTTCCCAATGAGCAGCAAGCGGACCCCGCGCTTACACGGGCGTTCGAATATGTCCAGGTTGAGAGGGATGCCCTCCCAAGATTCCTCTTGGATAAGGGAATACTATATAGGGAGAGTCTTGATCCCCAGGCAGGGATGGTCAGGAAGCAGCTGGTGGTACCCGCCGCTTTTAAGATGTTGGTCTTGAGGCTTGCCCATGACCATCCGGTAGGAGGTCACAAAGGGGTACAGGGGACTCTAGACCAGATCCTTGCCCGCTTCTACTGGCCGGGCGTCTTCAAGGAAACCACCCAATTTTGTGAGTCATGCCCTTCTTGTCAACTGGTCACCACTGTCCGACCACCAGGGGTGCCCATGATCCCGACGCCCGTAATATCAGAGCCTATCCGAAGAATCGCAATGGACATAATGGGACCTCTGGTGAAGACACCCCGAGGCATCCAGTATATTTTAGTTACAGTCTACATGGACTTTGCGTTTGAGGAATAAATGTTGTCATTTGCCTTTACTTTCGGTTTCATGACTACACTTCATCTTAGAAGGCCAAACCTACAACTCCCAGCATGCTTCACTGGAGAAAACTTGTTTATTCAACCTTTTATAAGAGAAGTTAATGGCAACCCTACCCCTCTAAGCCTTAGGCAGAGGGCTGGGGCGTGACAGTACACATAGTTTCTCTGTGAGCATGCACTATGGACTGGCTAGTGGACTGTCTGCAGTTAGACTGTGCATGGTCAGAATACCTATACGGTGCAGTCTGACTGTGCTGTCTGCTGGTGACTGGCAGACAGTGGGGTGAGGCAGTTGGGGTTTTCCAGAGCTAACCCCATCATTGCTGCTGGTCTGCCACTGCTCCAGCCACAGGTATGGTTCTAGCCCACCAACCCTGGAGGACTGTCACATACCAGCAGGATGGAGGTTGCTTCACAGGGTCTGGGGCACCTGTTCCTTACCTACAAAAAGGGTGTTGTGAGCCCTTTGGGGTATGTAGTGTATACCACTTTGAACTATCAAGGCACTACTACACAAACCTCATGCAAGTTTGGAAATACCTCTGCCATGATAACAGGTGCCCATGTCAGCCAGACCCTAACACAGGGTACACACTAATCTGGGTGGTGTCTGGTCCCAGAGGGTCACATGTGACTGTAGGATACAGATGGACACCGAATTACCTTCAGCTGCACTGCAAGGAACACCTGTCACACACTGGCAATGATGGGGATGTACAGCAGGGCCTATATCTAGCACCACATGTACTGTGGACCTAGTGCTGGGCACCCATCCTATGCCTCAGGGAGAACACAGAACCTGCACAATGGCATGGTCTGTAGCTACTCTTTGCCAGTATCACGCACTGTCAGTTCGTCTTTCCAAGCTGAGGTATCGGAGAGGTGCAGACCCCATTTGCTGATCAGCTGTAGACAGCTATTCAGCATGTGCATTGCATCATGGGTACTGTTGGGGTTACCCTATCCTGGCACTCAGAGCAGACAGTTTGTGCGGTGACCTGCAGTCCTTCTGTGCCCAGCCATTGCTGTGACATACACCATGGAGGTATAGCCTACAGGTTAATACAATGCCATTCTTAGCAGGGTTCATGGGTTCAATTCCTCATTGTTACTTCCTCTCATGCCTGTCCTACTCAAATAGTGTGCATGCCTGTAACAGTCATATTTTTGCAGATTTGTGCTGCCAGCCCATAATACCCTTGTGACCCCATGTCCTGCACTGTTACTCTTTCCTGCATTGCGCCTCCTCATGCTTGCCTCGCCTGCGCCTGATCTGCATGGCACCGCCACTCCTCTGTCCACCCATCATTGTAACTATCCTGCCACCTCCGTCTCCACTGGGAGACACGTATTCCCAATGTCTGCTACCAACTGTCTTTCCAGTACTTTACATTGCCAACACCATGTGCTGTGGTACAGTTGCCCCCACCATGTTTGTCATCAGTACTGGCAGCCATATGGGATGCCCACAGATATGCCAGGTCCAGCGGCTCCCAGCTCTCCCTCCCTCACTCACCTGTTCATTGCCTTTCCTGAGTGCTCTATCTAGTGTTAGGACTACATCTGTCTCTGTTCCTCACAGGTCATGCATGCCATCCTGCAACACCTTGCATCCCTTAGGCCACACTAACCTAGGGCACCATACCCTTGTTAGGCCACCGTAACCTATGGTTCTGAAACCCAGGGTGCCCTCTAAGATGCCCTGTCCAGGGGTGCCTAATATGGCGCATAGCCTAAGGTGCCCTACTGTATAGGGCACCTTACAAAGTGCCTTATGAGGCACCTTACAAGGCACCTTATAAGGCACCTTATGCGGCACCTTACCAGGCACCTAACAAGGCGCCCTACAAGGCACCTTACAAGGCACCTTACTTATACGGCACCTTACAAGGCACCTAACAAGGCGCCCTACAAGGCACCTTACTTATACGGCACCTTACAAGGCACCTAACAAGGCGCCTTACAAGGCACCTTACTTATATGGCACCTTACAAGGCACCTAACAAGGCGCCTTGTAATGTGCCTCGTAAGGTGTCTTATAAGGTGCCTTGTAAGGTGCCTTATGAGGCGCCTTGTAGCACGCATTAGTTTGTAACATGCATTAGCTGATACGGCTTGCTGTAATGATGCACCGCCCACACCTTTATATGGGCATCTGTACCTTTACCACGGAACCTAACGCGAATGACATTACCGCAGTTTAGTAAACATACCCCTATGTGTATAAGTGCTGGAGGACTGAGGTTTGCCTGCCTTTCAGATGCCTGGTAAAATCTATGGACAACATTTTACAACTTGCTGTGCTGCTGAGCTATATTTGAATTTCATCTTGCTAACTGCAGCACAAGTTGGGACAGAGCTAGTTCCATCCTCCGGAGACAGAGTACCGGTGCATAAATGCTTGTGCTGCACACCAGACACACAGTGCACCAGAAGTGGAGTGCCTCCTCTGTCAAGCCAAAGAAATAGTGTGACCAAGGAGCTCCTTGGCGCACTCCTTAGTATAGTATAAACTAATAAGAGAAATTGTTGTTTGGTAGGTTGTGGTTTTACTTAGCTAACTATGAGCATCTCTCATAGTATCCCAGTAATTTTGGGTCATGGTTGTTATGGTCATTATGTTTCTAGATCAGAAAAGGTTTTACATTATTGCTGTGTAGACCCTAGGGTAACAATAGACTCTACTAAATCCTCTTCTTATGTTGTATTTGGTTAATGAGAGAACTGTGAGAAATAAAATTTTGGTACTGCATGATATACTTTATTTGGAGAAGTCTGATATATTCTGCATCACCAAATCTTGGTTGCTGGAAACTGATATTGTTATTCTTAATCAGATTTGTCCTGTTAATTACATGTGGATATCTAAGCCACGTAATGAAAAAAAAAGGCGGTGGACTACTTCTAATTTATAGGCAATATCTTGATTTCAAGATACATGTACAAAAGAGTTTTAAACATAGCATGATGCCTTCTATAGCATGACATCATGCTACTATGTCGTCTCCGAGTTTTGAAAAAATTCTGAAGACACCCACACATTAAGTTGATATTTACTTCCTCCGCTTAAATTATTTAAGATTTTTCACTACAACTTCAGTCCATACCTTGGTCAGAGCATGCTATTTTACAGTTTTCATTTCATCATAATAATGTAGAACCATCTGTTTCTTCAACAGATGTCTCTCAAACTACTCTAGGCCTTTCTTATTCTTCTGAAGCTTTACTTGAAACTTGGCATCCTTCTTTGAATAAGGCTATGTTATTTTGGCTGATATGGATGTTTCTATTGTCACTGATTTCTGATAGACTCTTTTCAGGTCTCTTTAGATACTGTTGCTCCCATGAAACCTTGAAAACATTCTAGTAGGTATACACTGCCATGGCTTACCCCTGTGCTAATTGTATGTAGGTGTCAATTGCATCATCTGGAGAGACAATGGAGGGCTTGTCAGCTTGATGAAGTCAAAAATGAATATTTAGGTGTGTTAGATCAATATCGGAAATCTATTTTGGAAAGTAAGAAGAAATATTATGACTCAGATCATGACGCTCTTGGGTATTCCAAATTGTTTGTTTCTAGTGGTGAAATGTCTATCTACTTAGAACATAAGATATGCCATGCTGGGTCAGACCAAGGTCCATCAAGCCCAGCATCCTGTTTCCAACAGTGGCAATTTAGGTCAAAAGTACCTAGCAGTTTTCCCAAAAGACACAGGTTCCACAATTCTTGTATTGGGTAAAGCAGTGATATCCCGGGTCCCTTTTAATAATGGTTTATGGAACTTTCCTCCAGGAACTAGTCCAAACCTTTTTTAAACCCAGCTACACTAACAGCTCTTACTACATCCTCCAGTACCAAATTCCAGACTTTGATTACACGCTGAGTGAAAAAATATTTTCTCTTACTAGTCTTAAATAGGTTACCCTGTAGCTTCATTGCATGTCCCCTAGTCTTTCTATATTCTGATGTCGTAAACAATCGATCTACGTTTACCTGTTCCACTCCATTCGTTAATTTATAGACCTTTATCATATCTCCCCTCAGCTGTCTCTTTTCCAGGTTGAAGAGCCCTAACCTTTTTAGCCTCTCTTCATTGGGATATTCTTCCATCCTCTGTACCATTTTGGTGTCTCTTCTCTGTACCTTTTCTAAAAATGCTATATCCTTTTTAAGATACGGCGACCAGAATTGCACACAATATTCAAGGTGCGGTCACACCATGGAACGATACAGAGGCATTATAATATTTTCTTTTCTTCTCCATTCCTTTCCTTATGATACCTAGCATTCTATTTGCTCTCTTAGCTGTCACTGCACACTGGGTGGAGGGTTTTAACATGCTATCCATAATAATGCCTTAATCTTTTTCCTGGGTGGTGGTTCCTAATATGGAACCTTGCATCGTGTAATCATAGTTTGGGTTGTTCTTTCATAGGTGCAAAACTTTGCACTTCTCCACATTAAATTTCATCTGCCATTTGGATGCCCAGTATTCCAATTTATCAAGATCCTCCTGCAATTTTCCACAATCCTCATGGGTTTTAACAACTTTAAATAGTTTTGTGTCATCTGCAAATTTGATAACCTCACTCATTCCCATTTCCAGGTAATTTATGAATATGTCAAAAAGCAGCAGACCCAGCACAGATTCCTGAGGTACGCCACTATTCACCTTTCTCCATTGGGAAAATTGGCCATTTAGCCCTACCCTCTGCTTTCTATCTTTTAACCAGTTCCTGATCCACAATAGTACACTGCCTACTATCCCATGACTTTTTAGTTTTGCCAAAAGTCTCTGATGAGGGACCTTGTCAAAGGCTTTCTGAAAGTCCAGATACACTATATCTACTGGCTCACCTTGGTCTACCTGTTTATTCACATTTTCAAAAAAATATAACATATTAGTAAGACAAGATCTTCCTTGTCTAAAGCCATGTTGGCTGTCTCCCATTAAGTCATGACTATCTACATGCTGAGTAATTTTGTTCTTTATGAAGGTTTCTACCATTTTTTCCAGGTATTGACATCAAACTCACCGGTTTGTAGTTTCCCGGATCACCTCTGGAGCCCTTTTTAAAAATTGGTGTTACATATGATTTTAATGATAGTTCACAGATTACTAATAGCAGGTCTGTAATCTCATATTTCAGTTCTTTCAACACCCTTGGATGTATACCATCTGGTCCAGGTGATTTGCTACTCTTCAGTTTATCAAATAGTTGTAATACATATTCCCGGGTATCGATATTTCTTTCAATTCTTCCACAGTATCATCTTTAAATACCACTTCAGTCATGGGTAACATCCCTACATCTTAGTTGGTTAGTTAGTGGGCTTGATTTCCTGAGTGCAGCTGAGGCCTGCATAAAAGGCTCCAGTGCCTTGCCCTGTTGAGGCTTTCCTAACCAGGGCTCTACAGATCAACAAACAGTAAGGATTTGAGGGTTTGTTTGATTGTTTTTATTATATTACATTGCTAGCTCTCTGACTGGGAGCTCTTAAAAGGGTTTTTTGTATATTTTTTAAAGCAAGGTTACTTTCTTTTTGGTGCTTTAGGGGACCTTTCCTTGAGCACAATAGGTTGCTGAACTCTAGTAACCTCCTCAGGTTTAGAAACTGCTAACACCTAATCAGGTGTTAGTTCCCTCCCTACCCACCCCGACTCCCACCCACCCGTAGTGAGCAGTCTTGCTTTATAGGGCACTTCCCCTTTAACAAATCACAGAGAATTGGACCAGCACATTTTGAATATAATTAAAGAGATTTAACTGCTTTTTCTCTGAAAGGACAGCTGCGAAACCGGCTGGTACTTGGTAGATCTCTCTCTTTTGCTTTAACAGATACCTAAGCTCCACGAACAAAACAATGGCTGGGAAAAATCGTATTGCTAAAGCTGTTGCCCCCGTTACAGCTTCTGCCTTGGTCCAGACAGAGGTCCTAATGCCAGTTGAAGGACCAGTTCCATGTGCAGAGTGCCTGCATGCTGAAGCTCTGAGGAAACAAGTGGAGGAACTCAGAGAGGAGGTGGTGAGGCTGAGGAGCATTCAAGACAGTGAGAAGTACATTGATGAGATGCTTCTTGCAGCAACCAAGCTCTCCAGCACAGGAGAAGATGGGTGCCAACAGAATGTCGATGGTTGGACACAAGTCACCAGGGCCTGCAAAATCATCAATCCAACTTCTCCAGCCCTTGAATTGAAGAACCATTATGCAGCCCTGGAAGTGGAGGAGGTGAAAGCATCCCTGGAAAGGGAAGAACCAGAGTTCAAGTACCCCAAAGTTGCAGAATCAGTGACCAGAAGGAAACAAAGGGTAGTGGTGGTTGGAGACTCTCTTCTGAGGGGTACTGAGGCATCCATCTGCCGACCAGACTTGATGTCCAGAGAGGTATGCTGTCTGCCTGGTGCCAAAATCCAAGATGTTACGGAGAGTTTGCCGAGACTCATCAAGCCCACTGACTATTACCCAATGTTGCTAATCCATGTTGGAACAAATGATACTGCCAGGTATACCTCGGAACGTATCAAAAGTGACTTCATGGCTCTGGGACAGAGGGTGAAGCAGTTAGGTGCACAGGTGGTGTTCTCTTCAATCCTCCCTGTTGAGGGTAAAGGCCAAGGCAGAGAGGCTCGCATCCTGGAGATGAATGCATGGCTGCGTGGATGGTGTCATCAAGAGCGTTTTGGTTTCCTAGACCATGGGATGCTGTTCCAAGGATTGCAGAGCAGAGATGGAATCCATCTGTCCAAGAAAGGTCAACGCATCTTCGGTAGTAGACTGGCTAATCTACTGAAGAGGGCTTTAAACTAGATTCGTTGGGGATAGGTGAAGAAAGCCCCCAGGTAAGTGAAAGCCCCCAGGTAGGTGATACATTAAATACCTTTATGGAAATGGGTAACAGGGGTAACATATGGAAAGCAGTGTGTATAAATGCCCGTAGCATGGGAAATAAGATCCCTGATGTTGAAGCTTTGGTGAGAGTGGCTGACTTGGATTTAGTGGCAGTTACAGAAACATGGTTCACAGAAAACCATGACTGGGATATAACTATACCTGGCTATACTTTATTCAGAAAGGACAGGGTAGGAAGAAGGGGAGGAGGAGTGGCACTATATGTAAAAACTACTATTAAAGCTTTGTAATTACAGAGCTTAAAAGGGAGAGAGGAGGCATTGTGGGTTAAACTAGAAAGAGGGAAAGAGAAATCTATTTGCATTGGTGTGATATACAGACCTCCCTCACAAGAGGAAGAGGTGGACAGAGAGTTAATTGAAGACATACGCAGCATTGCTAGGAAAGGGGAAGTGCTACTGATAGGAGAGTTCAATATGCCAGATGTTGATTGGCACATTCCTGCTGCAGTATCATTTAGAAGTAAGGAGATCCTGGATTCTCTACAGGGAGAACTATTCAGGCAATTGGTAACAGACCCCACATGTGAAGGGACCATACTGGACTTGGTGCTTACCAATGGTGAAAGTGTTTCTGATGTTGTAGTGGGAGATCATTTTGCATTCAGTGACCACCAGATGGTGTGGTTCAGTATTAGGACTAGGGCTGTTAGAATCCATTCCAAGGTGAGGATCTTAGACTGTAGGAAGACTAACTTTGCGAAGATGGGCCAATACCTCAGGGAGTCGTTAGTGGGATGGGAACAGCTGGGGGATGTAGAAAAACAGTGGGCAAAACTGAAAGAGGGTATTTTAAGGGCAACCAACCTTTTTGTTAAAATGGTAAATAAAGGCAAAAGGAAAAGGAGACCGCTATGGTTTTCGAAGGAAGTAGCTGAAAAAGTGAAGAAAAAGAGGGAGGCCTTCATGAAATACAAGAGATCACAGAGAGAGGAAGACAGGCATCTGTATTTGGAAAAACTTAGAGAAGCTAGCAAAGTAGTCAAGAAGGCAAAGATTCAAAAGGAGGAGGAAATAGCCAATGCAATAAAATGAGGGTATAAGACATTTTTCAGATATATTAGTGAGAAGAGGAAGGGCAAGAGTGATATTGTCAGACTCAAGGGTGCAGGGGGGGAATATGTAGAAGCTGATAAGGATAAAGCGGAATTGCTTAACAAATATTTTTGTTCTGTGTTCACAGATGAAGAACCAGGAGCAGGACCTCAGAAAACACCCACAAATAGGAACAGAAGCGAGGGACATCTTGAACAATTTTCAGAAGACTGTGTTCGTGAGAAACTAGCTCAACTTAAAGTAGACAAAGTGATGGGACTGGATGGGATACACCCTAGAATACTGAGGGAACTTGGGGACGTTCTAGCAGCTCCACTGACTGACCTTTTCAATGCCTCGTTGGAGTCGAGAGTGGTGCCAAAGGACTGGAGAGAGGCTCATGTGGTGCCTTTACACAAAAGCGGAAGTAAGGATGTGGTTGAAAACTACAGGCCGGTTAGTTTAACTTCGGTGGTGAGTAAATTATTGGAAACGCTGCTGAAAGAGACAATAGTGAGGTTTCTGGAGTCCAGCGGATTACAGGATCCGAGGCAGCATGGATTCACCAGAGGCAGGTCTTGTCAGACAAATCTGATTGATTTCTTTGACTGGGTGACCAGGGAGTTGGACCGAGGGAGAGCTCTTGATGTGGTGTATTTAGATTTCAGTAAAGCCTTTGACACTGTTCCTCACAGGCGACTTATAAACAAACTGAGCACCCTAGGGATGGACTCTAAAGTTACTACTTGGGTTAGAAATTGGTTGGGTGAGAGGCGACAAAGAGTACAAGTAAATGGAGCTCACTCTGAGGAGAAGGATGTTACCAGTGGTGTGCCCCTGGGATCTGTCCTTGGTCCGATTCTTTTTAACATCTTTGTTAGTGATATAGCGGAAGGGCTGTCGGGTAAGGTTTGTCTCTTTGCGGATGATACCAAAATCTGCAATAGAGTAGACACCCAGGAAGGTGTAGATAACATGAGGAGGGATCTAGCTAAGCTTGAAGAATGGTCTAGAATTTGGCAGCTGGGATTTAATGTTAAAAAATGTAAGGTCATGCATTTGGGCTGCAGCAATCCAAGGGAGCAATACAGTATAGGAGGTGAAGTACTTTTGTCCACTAAAGAAGAGCGGGACCTAGGCGTGGTTGTGTCTGATGATCTTAAAGTAGCTAAACAGGTAGAAAAGGCGACTGCAAAAGCTTGAAGGATGCTTGGGTGCATACGGAGAGGAATGGCTAGCAGAAAAAAGGAGGTGATAATGCCTCTGTATAAGTCTTTGGTGCGACCTCATTTGGAGTATAGTGTGCAATTCTGGAGACCGCACCTTCAAAAGGATGTGAACAGGATGGAGTTGGTGCAGAGGGTGGCTACTAAAATGATTAGTGGGCTTCATTATAAAGCATATGAGGACAGACTTAAGGATCTTAATATGTACACCTTAGAGGAAAGGCGGGATAGAGGTGATATGATTGAGATGTTTAAATACCTCCGTGGCATAAATGTTCAGGGAGAGAGCCTCTTTAAATTGAAAGCAAGTTCTGCTACGAGGGGACATGGGATGAGGGTGAAGGGAGATAGATTCAGGAGTGATATGCAGAAATATATCTTTACGGAAAGAGTAGTGGATCCATGGAATAGTCTCCCAATGGAGGTGGTAGAGATGAGGACAGTAACTGAATTCAAAAAAACATGGGACCAACACAGAGGATCTCTAAATGTAAAAAGTGGACTGTTGTAGTTGTTGATATGGAAGGACAGACTAGATAGGCCATGTGCTCTTTTTCTGTCATCATGTTTCTATGTTTCTATGTAAAGACCAAAGCAAAGAATTCATTCAGTCTCTCCACTATGGCCTTGTCTCCTCTTAGTGCCCCTTTTACCCCTCTATCATCTAATGATCCAGCTGACTCTCACGGGTTTTTTGCTACGAATGTACTTGAAAGTCTTTATTACATGTTTTTGCTTCCACAGCAAGCTTGTTCTCAAATTCTCTCTTTGCCTGCCTTATCAATGCCTTGCATTTAACTTGCCAGTGCTTTTGCTGTTTCCAGTTTGTCATTTGGCTCTTCTTTCCATTTTCTGAATGATACTTTTTTGGCAACAGCCTCTGACCTCACCTTTAAACCATGCTGGCAGTTTTTTGGACTTCCTTCCACTTTTCTTAAAGTGTGGAATACAGCTGGTCTGGGATTCCAAGATAGTATTTTTAAACAACACCCTTTTCTCCCTTTTCAAAAGTTAAAAGGTAATATTATGGATTTCCTTACCATCCCTCCTCTCAAACACGATCATGTTATGATCACTATTGCCAAGTGGCCCCAACACCCTTACCTCTTGCACCAGATCTGGTGTTCCATTAAGGACTAGGTCCAAAATGGCTTCCCCTCTGGTTGGTTCATGAACCAGCTGCTCCAAGAAGCAGTCATTTATTTCATCTATCAACTTTATCTTCCTAGCATGTCCTGCCATGACACTGACCCGGTCAATACCAGGGTAATTGAAATCACCCATTATTACTGTGCTGTAACTTTTGTTAGCCTCCCTGATTTCTTTGAGCATTTCATCATCTATTTGTTCACTCTGGCCAGGCGGTTGATAGTACACCTTCACTGCCATTGCCTTCCCCATTTTACATGGAATTTCAATCCATAGCGATTCTGCAAAACTTTAATACTTTGTGACTCAATGCCCTCTCTAACAGAGCACAAGCTCTCCACCAATTTGATCAGCTCTATCATTACAACATAGTTTGTACCCAGGTATCACAGGGTCCCACTGGTTGTCCTCCTTCCACCATGTCTCTGAGATACCAATCATATATAGCCTCTCATTTAGTGCTATATATTCTAACTTTCCCATCTTATTTTTTTAGATTTTTAACATTTTCACACAAGCATTTTACAGGCTGTATTTTATTCATATTAATCTGGCTATCTGTAGGCAGGGGTAATTTGGAATCTTTAAGCTCTGCCTACTCTGTTTTCAAGGGCATTTAGGCTACTTTTTATTGGAACCTCTTTGCTGATATGCTATAACTTCAGTCTTTTGCTAGTATTCTTTAAGTATACATTGTTCCGAACCATGCGCTTTTGGGTGACTGTCGGCTCTCCCTTATTATCTAGTTTAAAAGCTGATCTCTCTCCTTTTTAAAGGTTAATGCCAGCAGCCTGGTTCCATCCTGGTTAAGGTGAAGCCCATCCATTCAGAAGATCCCCTCTTTACCACAGAATGTTCCCCAGTTCCTAACAAATCCAAAACCCTTATCCTTGTATCATCGTCTCATCCACGCATTGAGAATCCGGAGCTCTGCCTGCCTCTTGGGTCCTGTGCGTGGAACAGGAAGCAATTTGGAGAATGCTACCCTGGAAATTCTGAATTTCAGCTTCCTACTTAAAAGCCTAAATTTAGCCTCCATAACCTCCCTACCACACTTTCCTGTATCATTGGTACTGACATGTACCAAGACAGCGGACTCCTCCCCAGCACTATCTAAGACCTATGTCTAGGTGGCATGTGAGGTCTACTACCTTCGCACCAGGCAGGCATTTTACCAGGTGATCCTCACGTCCACCAGCCACCCAGCTATTTACATGCCTAATGATCAAATCATCAACTATAATGGCTGTCCTAACCCTTCTATCATGGGCACATGGCCCTAGAGAAACTTCCTCGGTGTGAGAGGGTTTTACATCACCTGGAGGACAGGTCCTAGTTACAGGATCACTTCCTGCCACACCAGGGTGCTGATCTCCTGTCATGTGACCCCTCTTCTCCATGGCAACAGGGATGCTGCCAGACTGGAGGTGGGGCTTCAGGACTATATCCCTGTAGGTCTCGTCTATGTACCTCTCTGTTTTCCTTATGTCTTCCAAGTCTGCTACTCTAGCCTCCAGAGATTGGAATCATTCCTTGAGAGCAAAGAGCTCCTTGCACCTTATGCATACGTAAGACCCCTCACCAACTAGGAGAAAATCATACATGTGACAATGCAAAAAACTGGAAAGCCCCCATCTTGCTGTTGGACTGCTGTTTGCATTTTATTTATTTAGACAGTTTTGTATACCACCTTATTCTTCAATCAAAGTGGTCAACAAGACATTGGGAGGCATACATTCAACAGGAGAGGATACAATTCACATACAGGGAACATGGGCAATTGAGGGTTAAGTGGCTGGCCCAAGACCACAAGGAGCACCTGTGGGACTAGAAACCCAGTCCTTCTGACCCAAGGTTGCTGTTCTCTAATGGGATTTGAACCCCTGACCTTCTGGCCTGAGGTACTTTGCCCCAACCACCAGGCCACTCCTCCACTCTTAGCTTTAAGGTTGTATTTAGATATTTAAATTCTTTACTTACTTAGGGTTGCTAGGGATACTTATACTAATAAAATGATACCTAATACATTTAATGTACTTTGTTCACCTGAAGTTCAATTAATCTCAGGTCCTTAATGTATGCTGATGAGAATAAACAGTTGCACCTGAGAGTGAATATGGCACCTCCTTTCCTTTAAGAGTTTAAGCACCTATAAAGCTACGATTATCCCAGGGGTGGGTGGGTGTCAGGGAGGGAGGGAGGGAGGGCGGGAAAGAAGACTTACTAAAAGCTGACTGCTACACAGTACCCTGTCCTGTGTTTCTAAGGTAATCTGTGACCAATTTCCAGGGGACGTCCCATAGCCCTTGCTTGGATAGAGGGAGTCATGGGCTCTAAATTTAACTAGAAAGCTCTCTTCTGTGTTTTAAATTTAAACTGAAAGCTCTTTGCTGAGGCCTGTGCTGGACCTGCTGCACCAAGTCCAGCAACCACCTTGTCCTGTCCAGCGGCAGGTAAGCCCTTGCCTGAAGTGTGTCCAGTCTTGCCCCTATGAACTCCAAGTTCTGAGTGGGGAGTAAAGTGGACTTTTCGTGATTTATAACAAACCCTAGGTGCTGGAGCAGGGTGACTGTGCGAGCAGTGGCCTGCTGTGCCTCCTGCTCCGATTAGTCCCTGATGAGCCAGTTGTCCAGGTATGGAAAGACGAAGACTCTCTGGCTTCTGAGGAAGGCCGCCACCACTGCTAGGCATTTGGTAAATACTCTGGGAGCGGAAGCTAGGCCAAAGGGAAGCACCTTGTACTGGAAGTGGTTTCCTCCAACCACAAACCTGAGATATTGTCTGTGGTCTGGGTGTATGAGGATGTGAGTAGAAGCATCCTTTAAATCTAAGGAGCATAGCCAGTCCCTCTGGTGGAGGTAAGGCAGTAGGATCCCAAGGGAAAACATCTTGAACTTTTCCCTCACCAGGAACTTGTTCAGATTTCGCAAGTCTAGGATGGGGAAAAGGCCTCCTTTTCTTTTTGGGATGAGGAAATACCTGGAGTAGAAGCCTTGCCCCTGCAGGTGGTGGGGCACCGGTTCCACCGCCTGATCCTGTAGCAGACCTGCCAACTCCTGCAGGAGGAGGTTCCTGTGAAGAGGGGGCCTGAGAGGCTCTCCTGGGAAAAAGGAGGTGGGCACCTGGTTGAAATTAAGCAAATAACCCTGCTGGACTATTTTCAGAACCCAGGCATTGGTAGTAATGGCTGGCCACCTGTGAGCATACAGGGCCAGCCTACCTCCTGTGCAGGGCCAAACCACTGGTGGGAGAGAAGCTATGCTTTGGGAGTCAAAATCGCACTCCCGACTGGGTAGGAGCCGCAGCTGGAGGCTTGGGGGTCTTCGGCTTACACGGGCCATGACCCTGTCCTCTGGCCGAAGGGATACACCGGGTTCGGTAGGTGTCTGGAGAGTCTTCCTCCTCTGTCTCCCACGCCGAATCCTCCGAGGAGGACTCGATGGGCTCTGGCCTCGAGGGCTTTGAGCCCAACCGCCCCGATGCCGAGGGCACCGGCATTGATGACCTTGGTCCCGAACGGGAGGTCGAGGGGGACCTTGGCCGATGATCGACTCGAAACCTGATTGACTCGAGGATCAGCTCGGCCTCCGGCGTCGACTTCGATGTCGATGTCCTGGTGGTCATGGGCGGGTGGACCAGGGAGACCGGCCATCAGCGCCCGCTGCTGCTCCATGAAGGCAGTCATGCTGCTCTCCAAGGCCGCCAACCTGAGACCGAGTTCAGAAGGTTTCGCAGCTCCCGGCTCAGGTCCCGATGCCGGCTCTCCCGGAGTAGAGTCTACGAGGACAACAGAAGTTACCTTGTCCGACATCTCCGGCTCCTTGCGAGGTTGTTTAGCCGGCCACTCCGACTCCGATGACCCGGGGCGGCGGTCCGGGCTCTGCGGCCTGGAACCTGAGGGCCCAGGCCGATCAGAGGCGTCTAGTGATGCCGCCCTCACAAGTTTTTTCTTCCTCTGGGGTTCCCTGGAGGGAGACCCCTGCTCAGAAGACACATGACGCTCGGGCTCCGAGTCCTGAGATGTCGAGGCCTCTGAGGCCCAGGCCCAGGCAGATGCGGACTCAGAAAAAATTCTGTCACGTTGATGCTGCCTGCTCTTCAAAGACTTAGAAGACATCTTACCACACGGCCCACAGACCACTGGGTCATGGTCAGGGCCAAGTCATCGGAGGCAGCAGTCATGTGTGTTGGTGAGAGACATCAACTTCTTACACCGATCACACTTTTTAAACCCGCTGGCAGCCATCGGGGGAAAAAGGGCCCTTGCGAGGTCAAACGACCGGGCTGCCAGTGAAAAATAAAAAGAATGCGAACGCTAGTCACGAAGGACAAAAACGAAAACAAGAACGGACTTGATACCGGTGTACCGAGCCAAAGGCGGGAAGGGGAACCGGCGTCGAACCGGGAAGCTGAACGAAATAATTCAACTTTTCAACTTTTTCCACGGTTAAAACGGGACCACGTCCGTTGGGCTCCGCGGAAAAAAGAAGGCTGAGCAAGATGGCACCCTTGGGCTGGAAGGGGACCGCGCATGCGCGATGCAATCCCAAAGGCTTTCTTTGATAGCTGGGGAATTGCTCCGCACGAAGGCTCCATCGGCGCCGACGTCACTCACATGTGAGGACTGACTTCCTGCTTGTTCCTGGAGAACAGAATTATATTGATACGCATAATTTGATGTCTGAATCGCAATTTGGGTTTCATCCCAATCATGGGACTGAAACATTACTGACCCTTACTGAAAATTCTTACTGACTTTGATCAGAGTAATTTGTATATGTTAGTGTTACTTGATGTATCTGCCACTTTTGATACTGTGGACCTTATTGCTAGCCAGTCTTTGGGAACTAGGAAACATGATAAAGTGTTTTCTTGGTTTAGATCTTTTTTACAGGATAGTTTTGTCTAAGTTCAGTCCTTGGGACAAATGTGATCATGGAAATGCCTTGATGCAGGGGTCTCGCAAGGCTCTGTGCTTTCGGCCATACTGTTTAATTTCTACATTGCCCTAATTCAAACAGTGTTTGAGAGTCTGGATGTCAAATTTCAGGTGCATGCTGACGATGTACAGTTTATTGTACCTATTTCCTTGTCTTTTGAGGATTCCCTGAAATATGTGGAGAAATGTCTTGACTTTGTTGAGTCATAGATGTCTCAAAATAAATTAAAATTAAATGCTAAGACAGGAAGTTTGTATCTGCCCTTGAATCTTTCAGCATCTATGGCTTTAAATTTGCAAACTAGATCCTCGTCTCTTGTGCTTAGTGATGTTGTGAGAGATTTGGGTGTTTGGTTGGACAGTCAATTGAATTTACATGATTACATTCAAAGAATGGTTAAAGCTGCTTACTATAAATTGTACCTTCTGAGATTGAAGCCATATCTTTCATGTAGTTATCTTTGTTCTGTATTACAAGTTTTAGTACTTTCACTGTTGAATATCCCTTTCTAACTCCCCTACTTGCCCCGATGCTATCTGGTTAGCATTGGGGCTTGTTGGGGTCATTCCGAGGTGGAGCAGAGCTGGAGACTGCCGCTAACTGGGTGGCGGCGATATTGTACCACATCCTGGTTAGCGATCCATGGATAAAACTAGGCCAGCTTTTGGCTTGCCTAGTTTTAGCTGCGGATTGCTAACCAGGTAGTGGTGCAATATCGCTGCTACCCGGTTAAGCTCAGCAGCTGTTTCCTTTGTGCACTAAACATGGATATTCAATGCTGTCGCCATGGCATTGAATATCCAGGGTTAGGGGTCGGCAGGCAGGGTTATGCGCTGTAGCGGCGCCTAGCCTGGCCAGATTAATATCGGGCCCTGGGAGTTTAACTAACAACATTTGGAAAGAAGCCTTCGCCTGCTAAAAGTTTCTATACACATACACTACAGTGTATGTTGTTGAGGGAAAAATGCTTGCTGTTGGCAGGGCCGTCATTATACATTGATAGTCTTTATTTGCAGCTAGTAACCATGACCTTTCTGAGCTGATAGTTCTGGGGGGCAAATTGTACTATCTGTACAAACTTGTCACTGTCTGTCTACCCAGAGTACTAGTAGTTTGTAACCTATAATTTAAAATGACTATGGGGCTTGTTTACAAAGCTGCGGTAGCGGTTTGCGATCGTAATCGGAGCCGCGGCCCCATTGATTTCAATGGGGCCGCGGTTGCGATCGCGATCGCGAACCACTACCGCGGCTTTGTAAACAAGCCCCTATAATACCTGAGACTGTTGTCAATTTGAATACTACTTTTTAAAAAGAGCTCCGGGATGAAGTGGGAAACTATAGACCAGTGAGCTTGATGTCAGTGCCTGGAAAAATGGTTGAAGCCATAGGAAAATAAAAATCGAATAAATTGGTATACAAGACCTGCCTTTGCTGAACCCATGCTAATTAGATTCTTTTGAAGGTATAAATAAACAAGGGAATAGAGGTATGCCAGTTGATATAAAGACACATTTTAGAAAGTTCCTAAACAGCCTATCTGGAATGTCCAAGTCAAAATGTCCAAAATTTCATGGGAGTGGGCAGAGAGGATGGGCAGGTGTAAATGCATTCTAAAAATTGACCCTTCTGCTACCCAAAAGATAAACGTCTTCAACATAGGAAGAAATGGAAGTGTGTAGAATAAGGCCATAGGCGTATGTGGGAGAACAGGCGATTTTCAAAATATGCATATGGACATTGGCAGAACCATTAACAGACATGTCTGTGCCAGCATTTCAGAATGCTAATTTTAATCTTTCTTTAAGATTTTTACACCCTGAATCCTCTTGTACAAAAATGACAAACCGTTAGATAAATCACAAACTAAACTAAAATATAAAGGAAACAAAGTTCAGTCTCCCCCTCCCCCCAGTCCTCCATTAATGGGGGGAAGCAAGCTTGAATTTAAGGAAAGAACCACATCTTCGCTATCAAGAAAAAAGCCTTCTGGTAGCCAAAACATAATTTAATGCGAGTTCAAATTAAGCGCCCTTTCCTTAACAGGTGTAGAAACACTCTGTAGTTCATGCCTCCTAGCTCTCTAAAGGAACTGAGTTAACTGGGCAGGGTCATAGAAAACATATTTCACATTTTTGTATTTAATCACACATTTACAGGGAAAATTCAGCCAGGAAAGAGTTCCAAGATGCAAAACACCAGGATGCCTTAGAAGAAATCTTCGCCTTATCAACAGAGTTGCCTTGGTGACATCAGGAAACATGCAAACCTTTAAACTAAAATAATTATGCAGAATTTTTTTTAACAGAAAGTCTGAGTTGGAACCCAAAACAGTGACACACTCAATGTTGCAGGGACACACTTCTCAATAGATGTTTCTAACAAAGCTGTCAATTCTGATGTATCCAGGCTTATAATCGTTTTATCAAACCTTAGCATGTTCATTTGAATTATCAGAAAATATTTGACAAAGTCCTTCATGAAAAACTCCTTAGGAAATTAAAGAGTCATGGGATAGGAGGCAATGCCCCTTTGTGGGTTGGAAACTAGCTAAAAGACAGGAAACAGAGAGTAGGACTGCATGGTCAATTATCTAGCTGGAAAAGGATCAGTATTGGAATGCCTCAAGGGTCTGTACTGAAACCTGTGCTATTTAATGTATCTATAAATGGATTTGGAGGTAAGAGTGAAGAATGAGATGATGAAATTTATGGATGACAATTTTGTTTTTCAAAGTCATTAAAACAGCAGTGAACTGTGAAGATTTGCGAAGGATATTCTGAGACTTGGAGAATGGGCATCTAAATGGCAGGTGAGATTTCATGTGGACAAATGCAAAGTGATGCACATAGGGAAAAATAATCCCAATTGCAGGTACAAATTAGGAGTCACCACCCAAGAAGATATTTGAGTCATTGTGGATAATTGTTAGCCCTGTATGCTGTTGCTGTCAAAAAAGCAAATCCAATGTTAGGGATTATTCAAAAAGAAATGGAGATCATCATTATGTCTCTGTATAGGTCTGTGGTGCAACTACACCTTGACTATTGTGTGCATTTCTGGTCACCCCATCTAAATAAAATATAGTGGAACTAGAAATGTTCAGAAAAGAGTGATGAAAATGATAAAGGGGATAGTACACCTTTCTAATGAAGAAAGGTTAAACAAGTGGGCTCTTCGCTTGCTGAAAAGATGTCTGAGAGGGAATATGATAGAAGTTTGTGAAATCATGAGTGGGGTGAAATGGTAAAACAGGGATTTGTTGTTTGAATTTTCAAACACTAAAACAAGAGAACACTCCATGATACTGAAGATTGAAAACAAGTTGTTGAAAGTATTTTTTCATGCAACACATAATTAAGTTATGGAATCAGTTGCTGGAGGATGTGGTCACGGTGGCTAACACAGTGAGGTTTAAAAAACCTTTAGAAAGGTTTCTGGAGGAAAAGTCCATAAAAAAATTAGCCAGATATGCAAGAGCCATTGCTTATCCCTGGAAATGCGCTGTTTATTTATTTATCTGGATTTCTATACCGCCTTTTGCCGGGTCAAAGCGGTTCACATAAAACATCAATATTACATTGAACAGTAGAACTATATACAACTTAGATTATTTTGCATGTTTAAACTATGTACATATTTACAGGATGGTATGTATAATTTTGTGACTGGGGAGCTGACAGCTTTGTCTTTGGGGAGAAGTATTCAGTGAATATGCGAGTTTTTAGATGTCTTCTGGAGGTCTTAATGTTGGAGAAGCTTCTCAGGGTGTTTGGCAGGGCATCTCATATGGATAGTGTGCTAAGTCTGAATGTGCATCTGCAGGCTTGCTGGTTGTACTTGGTTCTTGCATACGGGATGGTAAGGGAGGTCTGAGATGTGGTTCTTCTAGGTCTGTTATTCTGTGGGGTTTGAAGTAAGTTGTGGAGGTGCATTGATGGGTCAGAGTGTAATGAGTTATGAGTGAGAAAGATTATTTTATAGTTTATGCAGCTGGGTATTGGTAACCAGTGGAGCTGCTTTAGGATAGGTGTGATATGATCATTTCTTGCAGCACCTTGTATGATGGGTACTGTTGTATGTATTGCGGTTCTTATAGGGAGTAGTGTGACTTGTGGGAGGCCTTCATATATTGCATTGCAATAATCAAAATGCGGTAGGACCATTGCTTGGAGTGCAGAGCGGAAGTCTGGTGGTTCAAGGAGCATTTGGAGGTGTTGGAGGGTTTTTATTTTGAGATATATTGTCTGGGAACATTACTTACAGTATGTGAGCTTTGATGCTCGGGGTCTGATCCAGAGTGACCCCGAGATATTATTTCCATTTTGATCTTAATTTGTGTGTTGCCAAGTGTCAGAGTGTTAGGCAAGGAGAATGTGTTGTCTCTTGTTATGATCAGTGCCTCAGTTTTCTTGTAGTTGACTTACAGATTGTTTTCTTGTAACCAGTTTGAGACATATGTGAAGCATTATTGATGGATGGAGCAGGAAGGTTGTTTTACGTTGAAAGTGCCGTAGATCATTATGTCATCAGTGTATCAGTGAAAATTGAGGCTGTGTCGCTTGATTAAGCAAGGGGCTATAGATAGATGTTGAATAAGGTTGCTGATAGGGTTGATCCTTGGGGGACTCCTTGTGTTTGGTGGTAGGATGTTGAAATGTTTTGCCCGATTTTTATCTTTGCATTCTGTTGTTCAGGTAGGATTGGAACCATCTGAGAACGGTTCCCTGGATACTGTTGGTTCTGAGTCGTTGGATGAGGATGCTGTGCTTGATGGTATCAAAGGCAGATATCCAGAAATATCAGTAGAAAGCCTTGATTGTTTTGCATTCCCTTTATCAGGGTATTGATGAGGGTGACTAGTAGTGTTTCTGCTCTATGTTGAGGGTGAAATCACTGCTGCTGTGGATCAATAGATTGTTCCTATCAATGTGATCTTGCAGTTGTTGATGTACCGCTTTTTCAATGCTTTTGGCCATAAAGGGAAGACGTGATATGTGTCTGTATGAAGTTGGGGTCGGCAGGGTTGAGGTTTGTTTTTTTCAGTGTTGGACAAATGGGGGAGATTTTCAGGTCTTGCGGCATTTTCCCTTATTTGAGTATTACGTTGGAGAGTTTGGTGATTATTGGGCTTAGATCCTTCTTTGTTGCCTTAATCCATGTGACTGGACATGAGTCCAGGGGAGAGGCTGTAGTGTTGAGTGATGATATGATGTTCTCCATGCGCTTGTCACTGATGACATCAAAGTCTATCCAGAAATTTGTATGAATTGTCTTGTCATCTTGGAGAGTCGCTGGCAATTCTGTTGTGGGTGTAACTGTTTGTAGTGTGCTGCCAGTTGTTAAGAGGTGATTGTAGTTTCTGGGAAGATATTTGTGAGTATCTTTGTTAGCTGTTTTATAATGTTAAATAGCTCCCTGAGGCAATTGATGGAGGCATTGATCATTTTAGTGTGGTGGTCACATTTTGCCTTATCTGTTGAGGTCCAATATTCATTTAGGAGTTCGAGAGTTTAATTTGTCTTCATAATTTTTGGATTTCCACAATCTCCATTTAAGTCTTCGGAGGTGTGTTTTTAAGGTTTGTAGTTCTGGGTCGTACCATTTGATTTTGGTGTGTATTTTTCGTCTCTGTGTTGCCGGTGTTGTTGCAGTGACTGTTCATTCAGTGGTTTGATTCCAGTTATTTAGTAGAGTGTCTGGGTTGTTCACTTCAGTTATTTGGGACAGGACTTCTCCAAGGAAAACATCCTTGTTGAATCTTTTGAATCGTCTCCTTGTTTGTTGAGTGGGTGGTTATGTTAGGGTTGTCATGGTGGATGAAGAAGCGGATGAGCTTGTGGTCCAACCACAGCACTGGGTAAGTTCGAATGGCATGTGGGGGGGGGGGGGTGGCTTGGGGTGCATGACCACTAAAGAATATTAGGCCTAAAATGTTTCCTCTTTCGTGTGGGGGTTCTTTCACAAGCTGAGTAAGGTTCATGACTTCCATTGCCTCTAAGAACATGTTGGTCAGTTTTGTTTGAAGTGATGGGAGATTGAAATTGCCTACGATTAGAAGATCTTTGTTCATGTTGGTGGCTGATAAAATGCCACTTAGCATGTCAGATAAATCAAGAGGTGCTGTGGTAGGAGTCCTGTATATGAGGCCGATGGTGATTTTCTTGTTTGTTATGGTAAGAGTGTCGGAGTCGTTTGTGTTCTGTGGTAAGCTGTTTTTTGCTAGGATCATCACTTCTCCTCCTCCTCTGCAGGTGTAACGCAGGCAGTGAAAGAGGGTGCATACATCTGGAGTGATTTGATTCAGTATCGTGTTGTCTGCTTCTGTTATCCATGTCTCTGTTATACATAGTCAGGGTCATTCTGAGGCATGAATAGCGGGGATGGACGTCCCATTGGCCTCTTCCAGGTACCATTTATCTTCCCCGCATCTTGTATGGGGAAGGTAGCCAGGGCAGGAAAGGGGCGGATTAGGGGCAGCGTTAGGGTGGGCAGTGGGCCGTTGTCAGCCCCGGATGTACAGGGATGATTCTAATGTTGGCTTTGTACGTCTGGGCCTATTTGGTGGGGCATGGTGGGCCAGAGGCACGGATGGGGTGGGGGGCCCCCGAGGACATTCCCTGCAGCCCAACCCTGGCCTTAGGAGGCCAGATCAGGGGTTGGGCTGCAGGAAAATCAATGCTGGAGCTGGCGGCTGGGGATCGCAGCTCTTCAATGGAGCTGCGGTGCCATGGCAACCGGTGCCGCGGCTCCATTGAAGAGCCCTGACTGAGTTAGCTGGGGAAGGACTGTACATGCAGGCCAGACTGAATTGGGGTCCCGGCCTGCACGTACAGGCCTTTTCGCATTCTGCTCCCACAGGGCTAGACGTGCCCCGCAAGATCAGAATCACGACTCCCTCTGTGCGTCTGGTTCCGGCTGGACGTACAGAAGGCCTGGACATGCGGGATGGAATCAGGCCCAGTATGTCTAGATGATGAAATAGTACCAGATCTCTGATAATTGGGAGTTTGTTTCTGATTGAGTGGACATTGATAAGAGCGCATCGGATAGTGTGTTTGGTGTGTACTGTGGGTAGTCCCTCAGGTGGGTATAATGAGGTTTGTATGTGCACAAGGCATCTTGGGTGCTTTAAGGCATGGTGCTTGTGTAGTTGGTATGTTGTAATGGGGTGGGATTTGGTCCATAGTTTATGTTTATGTTTATGCAATTTCTTGATATACCGCCCAGGCTGAAGGGCATCAGAGAGGTTTACAATCACTATAAGTAGGTACTGGATACATTCAGTTGTGGTGTGTGGTACAAAGGATTGCTTTATATTAGTTTTGTCTGAGCTGCTGTCAGTATGATAAGTGCTAGTATAGTGTATATTATTATGTATACGTGCATCATTGTTTCTAGGGTATATCTCTTACTAATTGTTGGTCCTCTGCTCAATACACAGAGTTGTCTTTTGCTGGTTGAATGAGCTGTTCTGGGGGAGGGTTTCTTCTTTCGCCCTAGGTCAGTGGTTCTCAACCTTTTTTGTACCGTGACCCCTTTTACTATTGGTCAACTTATGGTGACCTCCAATGATAAAATCAAATGCGTCTCTCTTCCTTTACCGTTAACGCATTGTTGCTGTAATCATTTGTTGAATTATTAATATATTATAGGCCTTTGCAATATGTTTTTATTTATAAAATTTACTTATTTGAACCACAATAATTAATCACAATAACAAGTAACAATATTTGATATCAAAATTATGATTTTGTAGTCAAATCACTAATATGAAATAAAATTATTTTTCTACCTTTGTTGTCTGACCAATTTATTCTCTGATCATGCTGGTCCTGATCTGAGGCTTCTGCTTTCCTGTCTTCTCTTAGCTCTCTTTCTGTGGTCTATGGTCCATCTGCCATTTCTTATCTCTTCTTTTGTTTTCTTCACTTCTTTCCATCAGCCTATTTCCAGTTCCCTTCTAGTCCAAATACCATGGCAGCCCCTCTCAGCATCTACTCCCTTCTAGTCCCATTCTCCCATCCCCTCCCATCAGCCCATTTTTAGCCCTAGCCCCCAGTTTTCTTCCAAGGCCAGCAGCTCTATCCTCCCCTCCCAGCCCATTTCCAGTTGAAGCCACCCCAATCAGCTCACTTCCAGTGCTAGTCCCCCCTCAACCACATTACCAGTTCTAGGCTCCCCTAATCAGCCCATTACCAGTCCTATCCCCCCCCATCAGCCCATTTCCAGTTGAAGCCCCCCCAATCAGCTCACTTCCAGTGCTAGTCCCCCCTCAACCCCATTACCAGTGCTAGGCTCCCCTATTCAGCCCATTACTAGTCCTACCCCCATCAGTCCATTACCAGTCCTAGTCTCCGCTAATCAGCCCATTTCCAGTCCTAACCTCCTCGATCAGCTCATTTCCAATGCTAGCTCCCCATCAGTCCATTACCAGTCCTACCCCCCCTATCAGCCCATTACCAGTCCCAACCCCCCCATTGATCAGTCCATTCCCAGTCCTAGCCTTCCCTAATCAACCCATTACCAGTCCTAGCCCCCCACCCAATCTGCCAATTACCAGTGCTAGCCCCCCATCAGCCCATTATAATCCTAACCCGCACTGTCTCTCCCCTCTGTCCAGCATTTATCCCCTGTCTGTCGAGTATGTCCCCCTGTCTCTCCCCTTTGTCCATGTCAGCCCCCTCCCTCCCTCCATCCATCCATCATCAGCCCCCCTCCCTCCATGTCAGCCCCCCTCCATCCCTCCATGTCATCCCCCCTCTGTCCATGTCAGCCCCTCCCTCCCTCCATCCATCCATGTCAGTCCCCTCCTCTATCAATGTCAGCCCCCTCCCTCCCTCCCTCCATGTCAGCCCCCCTCCGTCCCTCCATCCATCCATCCATCCATGTCAGCCCCCTCCCTCCATGTCAGCCCCCCTTCCCTCCATCCATCTATCCCTCCATGTCAGTCCCCTTCCCACCAAGTCAGCCCCCTCCCTCCCTCCATCCATGTCAGTCCCCTCCCTCCCTCCCTCCCCCATGTCAGCCCCGTTGCAGGTTCCCTGCCCCCTCTTCCCCTCTCCCTATGTCTGCCTGCTACTGCTCTGTTCTTCTGCAGCCGCGATTCTCTGTCTCTTAGGGAACCGCGGCTATGCCTGTGAAGCCATTGCAGAGCCTTTCTGTCTCTCGACGGGCTCCATGCAGCATTGTCCCACCTCCAAAGGAAGTTGTTTACCACTTCCTTTGGAGGCAGGACAATGCTTCATGGAACCCGTCGAGAGATGGAAAGGCTCCGCAACATTTTCACAGGCACAGCCATGGTTCCCTAAGAGGCAGGGAGCCGCAGCTGCAGTAGAAGGGAGGTGGTGAGTTTGCCGCTGCCGAGAAGCGGACTCGGCAGCAGCAGCAACTTGTGTGATTTTTTATTTTTTTTAACTGGAGTGAGGCGACCCCTGCTAAATCCTGTGGTGACCCCCATGGGGGTCGCGACCCACAGGTTGAGAACCGCAGCCCTAGGTTGTTTCATTGTGCTTCAGTTTGTATTATGTAATCACTGTATTTCCATCTAGATGTGACTGATCTCTAATCTTGTGTTTTGAGTGGGCCTGTGGTTGTCCTTGAGAATGAGTGGGGCTGTTTGGTGATTTCTTTATGCAGTTCCACCTAAGGGCCACGACAAAGAGCCCTCTGGTGTGGCCCGCAGGCACAGGCCCGCCAGGCACGGGCATGCCCAATGATGTTGTGTAATTTAAATCCTGTCTTTGGGCCCTGATTGACCTTGTGATGGGGAGCAGGGAAGAGTTCATCTTCCCCCTCCCTGTTCTGATGCTAATCGGGGCTCTGCTGTGGCTTCTTTGGTCCTCTTCGCGCCTAATGACGCTGTTTAATTTAAATCCTGCTATGATAAATAAATCTACTTTTTAGGTTTGCTGGACACTTGTGACCAGAACTGGCCACTATTGGAGACAGGATTCTGGGCTCAATGTATCTTGGTCTGACTAAGCATGGCTTTTCTTATGTAGAGACTCCCTAAGGCTCTGTTTCTCTAATCAGCATGACAACCAGTGCTCATACAAATTTATTGAAATGTAACCTGTAAATGGTCTGGTAATTTTCCAGAACAGGGGGGCTTACACTTATCCAGTGTCATCATTCTGGGAGGAAACTCCCCTGGGAGAGAAAATTCAATCATACAAAGACAGATCTCAGCCATTGTAGCATTAAGATGGATCTATCTGGTTATATATTGTCTCAGGAGGGAGCCGTGAGGTTAGAGGATGACACATGTTGCTTAAGCCTTGCACCCAATATCCACATAAGAACATAAGATATGCCATACTGGGTCAGACCAAGGTCCATCAAGCCCAGTATCCTGTTTCCAACAGTGGCCAACCTAGGTTATACGTACCTAGCAGTTTCCCCAAAAGACACAGGTTCCGCAGTGCTTGTATTGGGTCAAGCATTGATATCCTGGGTCCCTTCTTAATAATGCTTTATGGACCTTTCCTCCAGGAACTTGTCCAAACCTTTTTTAAACCCAGCTACACTAACAGCCTTTACTACATCCTCCGGTAACAAATTCCAGAGTTTGATTACACGTTGAGTGAAAAAATATTTTCTTTTATTAGTCTTAAATAGTTTACCCTGTAGGTTCATTGCATGTCCCCTAGTCTTTCTATATTATGATAACGTAAACAATCGATCTACGTTTACCCGTTCCGACTTCTATCATATCTCCCCTCAGCCATCTCTTTTCCAGGTTAAAGAGCCCTAACCTTTTTAGCCTTTCTTCATAGGAGTATCCTTCCATCACCTTTACCATTTTGGTGGCTCTTCTCTGAACCTTTTCTAATAATGCTATATCCTTTTTAAGATACGGCGACCAGAATTGCACACAATATTCAAGGTGCGGTCTCACCATGGAACAATATAGAGGCATTATAATATCTTTTGTTTTATTTTCCATTCCTTTCCTTATGATACCTAGCATTCTATTTGCTCTCTTGGCTGCCGCTGCACACTGGGCCGAGGGTTTTAACATGCTAGCCACAATGATGCCTAAATCTTTTTCCTGGGTGGTGGTTCCTAATGTGGAACCTCGCATTGTGTAACCATAGTTTGGGTTGTTCTTCCCTAGGTGCATAACTTTGCACTTGTCCACATTAAATTTCATCTGCCATTTTGATGCCCAGTCTTCCAATTTATCAAGATCCTCTTGCAATTTTCCACAATCCTCTTGGGTTTTAACAACTTTAAATAGTTTTGTGTCATCTGCTATTTTGATAACCTCACTCGTTATTCCACTTTCCAGGTCATTTATGAATATGTCAAAAAGCAGCGGACCCAGCACAGATCCCTGGGGTACACCACTATTCACCTTTCTCCATTGGGAAAATTGGCCATTTAGCCCAACCCTCTGCTTTCTTTCTTTCAACCAGTTCTTGATCCACAGTAGTACACTGCCTCCTATCCCATGACTCTTTAGTTTTGTCAAAAGTCTCTGATGAGGGACCTTGTCAAAGGCTTTCTGGAAGTCCAAATACACTATATCAAACGACTCACCTTTGTCCACCTGTTTATTCACACTTTCAAAAAAACATAACAGATTAGTAAGACAAGATCTTCCTTGTCTAAAGCCATGTTGGCTGTTTCCCATTAGGCCATGACTATCTACATGCTGAGTAATTTTATTCTTTATGATGGTTTCTACCATTTTTCCCGGTACTGGCAGTTTTTACCACAATGCCCTGGTAAACACTGCCAGTGCACCCCATGCTCAGGAGGAAAATAGCCAGTTCTACCAGTGTCCGAAAAGCACAGGGATCATGACCCTAAGAGAATTATAGAGAATGAAGTGGTATGATCACCTGATTTACTCCCATTCTGACTGATAAGCTGGATGCAAGGAAGCCGGATATAGTGGTAAAGGAGAAGAACACTGAATGACATTGATTATAGATGTGTCAGTGCCAAGAAACTCTTCTGTGAATCATGTTGAGAGGGAGAAAATCTTCAAGTACCAAGAATGCAGTCAGAGATCAAGAAGCTGTGGCAGAAAGATACTGTGCTATTTCCCATTGTATTGGGTGTCACAGGCTTGATTAAGAAGAACTTCCAAGCACACCTTGATAAATTGTCCATAGATGTAACGACTTCTTAGAAACTCCAGAGGGAGGCTCTCTTTGGCACAATGCAGGTACTACACCAAGCATTAGCAGTAAATTTGAGAGACTGAGATAATACTCGAAATACCCTGGCTTAGAAGTGAGATGCAAGACTGTCACTGTATACTAACCCATTAAGAGAAACTGCCCTGAGAGGAAAAGGAGTAAAGTAACAGAAAATGTGGTTGTTACTAGTCCAAAAAAGAAAGATACAAAGGAGTACCCCTGTAACCAAGTGACATTCAGAGCTAAGAGCCTCTAAGGTGCTGTGCTGGGGACCTGCATATACGGTAGCCTTTAGCTCAAAGGTACACTTGGTTTGCAGCTTGTCATGCTGTGAGGGCTTCTGTGCATCAGTGATGCTGAGGACTAAGCTATTGGTAGCTTAACTACTGGCAGGGTCTCTCAAGATAGACAGGTCTCAGCAGAGGTGCCAGACCAAGACAAACCACCAATTGGGGCAGCAGGAAGATGTTGGTGGTGGAGGATCACATTTCTATGACAATGGCAACAACACTAAAATTAAACTGCGTGGAGAAAGGCCTTGCAATCTACTTCTGTATCTTGCCATAAAAACCCAATGAATAGTCACAACAAAACAAATTGCACTATAGTGCTGGAAGATGAGACCCCCAGGTCAGAAGGCACTCAGCTGGCTACTGGGGAGGAGCTGAAGACTTTTTAGAGTAAAGCCAGCATTTATGATGTGGTTGGATCAAAGCCCTCGGGACGTCTGACTGCTGATTAGCTGCACATGAAATGAGTCAGAAGCTGCAAAGATGTCTTACATATTGGGACATGGAACATACAAAGCATGTACCAAGGGAAGTTTAAGGTGGTCAAAAATGAAATGGAATGTATACAACTCGATCTGTTGGGCATCTGTGAACTGAAATGGACTGGCATTGGGCATGTCACATCTGACGATCACGTCGGCTACTATGCTGGAAATGAAAGACAAAGAAGAAATAGTGTTGCATTTATAATTAAGAAACTTGCAAGAACTGTAATCAGTGAACACTTAATTTTTTTCATCTATGAGGAAGGCCCATCAACAACCATAATTCAAGTATATGCCCCAACAACAGCTGCAGAAGAAGATAAAGTTGATGAATTCTAAGAATATGTACAAGCTGAAATTGACAGAGCATGCAAACAGGATTCCTGATAGTTATGGTTGATTGGAACACAAAAGTTGGCAACAAAGAAGAAGGCAAAGTGGTTGGACTTGGCAACAGAAATGAAGCTGGAGGCTGATAGAACTCTGCAATACCAACGATCTATTCATCTCAAACACCTTCTTCCAGCAACACAAGTGGCGACTGTACACATGGACTTCATCAAATGGATTGTACAAAAATCAAATTGACTACATCTGTGGAAGTCAACAATGGAAAATCTCTATAACATCAACTAAGACAAAACCTGGAGCTGACTGTGGTACAGATTACCAACTACTAGTATGCAAAATCAAGCTAAAGTTGAAAAAGAGAAAGCTACCACTCATAAATGTAGCAAAATATGACCTTGAGAATATACCACAAGATTTAAAGACTGCCTGCAAAATCAACTTGCTGCTTTAGATACAAATGACAGAGCTTCAGAAGAGTTATGGGATGACATCAAGAAGGTTGTGTTGGAAGAAAGTGAGAAATCTCTACAAAAAGGTGAAAAAGCAAAAAACGGGCCAAAATGGATGATTGAAGAAACTGAAAATTGCTCAGAAACGCAGAGAAGCTAAAGCCAGAAGAGAGAAGCAATCGCAGAACTCAGAGATTTCCAACATGCAACAAGACAAGACAAGGAGAAGTACTACAATGACACATGCAAGGAAATAGAAGCAGAAACTATTATTTATTTTATTTATTTAACCAGTTTTATATGCCATCTTATCCTTCAATCAAAGTGGTTACAAGACAAGGTATACAAATATAGGTAAAAGCAAGGAAAGGTATTGGGGGGTATAGGAAGAATACACAAAACAGGAATACAAATTGTATAAGTACATGCTTATGCTAAATCCTAAATAGGACCATAAAATTGTATAAATAGAAAAGTCTTAAGCATTTGTCTGAAGTCTTTTAAGTCTCTCGTTGCCCATATGCAATCAGGTAAAGTATTCCATAGTTCGGGCGCATATAATGACAGAGCCCTTCTGGATGTTACCTGATTTGTTTTATGGAAATCAAATGGAATAGCAATTCTGTTATCCATACTGTTTCTAAGTGGTCTAAAGCTAGTATGTTTAATTATTAGGTTTTGAAGGACATTAGCTGAGATATTATTGAAGATTTTAAAAATATTCAATGCAGCCTTGAATTATTAGAGGAAGAACAAGATCAGCTTTCCTAAAGCTACGAGAGTTAAAGAAAAAACTCCAGCCTCAAATTGAAATATTACAAGATGCTCAAGTATCCATGTTGAATGATGCTGAGATCAAGAAAAGGTGGTAAGAATATATAGAGTTATTATATGATAAAGATCAAGTGGACCAACAGCCGTTTCAACCTGTACCTTATGATCTAGAACCATTGGTGATGAAAGAAGAAGTTGAGGCAGCATTGAAAACCTTATCAAAGAACAAAGCACCAGGAACTGATGACATTTACATTGAAGTATTACAGCAATATGATGCAGCTGTTACCATACTTACAATGCTCTGCCAGGAAATTTGGAAGACAACATCATGGCCAACTGACTGGAAAAAACCTGTGTTTATACCAATACTAAAGAAAGGTGATCCAGCTCACTGAAAATTATCACACAATTGCTCTAATCCCATATGTCAGTAAGATTCTACTGAAGATTATTCAGCAGAGACTACAACTATACCTGGAATGAGAACTGCCTGAAGCACAGAGTTCAGGAAAGGGCAAGGAATGAGAGACATCGTGGATGTGAGATGGATCCTTGAAAAGTCTAAAGAAAATCAAAAGGATATCTATATGTGTTTTATCGACTCACAAGGCTTTTGACTGTGTAAACTATGAGAAACTTTGGGCCATATTAAGCAGCATGGGATTACCAGAACACCTGATCGTTCTTTTGCACAACCTTTACATTGATCAAGAAGCAACAGTTCAAACAGAACAAGTAGAAACAGAAAGGTTAAAATCAGCAAAGGAGTATAACAAGGCTGCATACTTTCCCCCTACCTGTTTAATTTATATGCAGAACAAATCAGAGAAGCAGGACTATATGTAGACAGAGGTGTGAAGATTGGTGGGAGACTCATCAACAACCTTCACTATGTTGATGATACCACATTACTGGCTGAAAGTGAAGACGATCTGAAACATTTGCTTCTCAAGATCAAGGAACATAATCTTAAAATGGGCCTGCAGCTTAATGTAAGGAGTACAAAGATCATAACAACTGGCAAAATTTATAAGTTCATCGTTGATGAAGAAATTGAAATAGTTGTTCCAAGTAGGTTAAAGTTGTCCACTATCAATAAAGAAACAAGCAGTCGAGAAATCAGACGACGTATTGCTGGCAGAATGGCTATGAAGGACCTAGACAAGATATGAGCAGAGATGTCTCTCTCCATACAAAGATTCAACTCGTTCAAGCCATGGTATTTTCAATAACGTCATATGAATTCAAAAGTTGGACAATGAAAAAAGATATACAGGAAGAAAATTGATACCTTTGAATTATGGTGCTGGCGACAAATACTGTGTATGCCAAGGACTGCTCCAAGAACAAACCAGTCAATACTAGAGGAGATCAAACCTAAGCTTTCCTTAAAAACTCAGATGAGAAGACTTTGACTTTCATATTTGGAACACATCATGCAAAGAGAGAGATCATTAGAGAAAGACATCGTGCTTGGCAAGGTTGAAGGTCAACGCAAAAGAGGAAGTCCAGCAATAATATGGATCGATTCAATAACAGCAGTTATGGGTGCCACTCTGTCAACAATGAGCCTCCTGACTGAAGAACAAACACAGTTTAGGACAACTATCCACAGGGTTGCCATGAGTTGACACCAACTTGACGGCACTGAAAAAACATATTGCAAGACAGGGTTTCCCCTAGCAGTAAAAAACCACAGAGCAAGATGAACTATGAGTAAGGAATGTAACTATGGGGTATGTTTACTAAACCGTCTTAATGTTACCAGCGCTAGTTGCAGCGATAATGTGAAGAATGCCCTATAAGGAGTGGGTGTTCCAGCGGCAAGGTAGCAAGAATCTGTATCGTGCGATAGTGGGCGCTGTGGCACGTTAACGCGCGGTAACCCTAAGTTCATGCTAGCGCATTGTTAGAAGCAGTAAAGATGTAGCCCACTGATTACTGTAATGACTGCAGAGGAAGAGGTCATGGGTTTGATTCCGCAGTGGTGTTATGTAAGAAGGCTGTCTGAGGCATTTCCTTTTAATTTAAATCAGTGCTGTCTGAGGCATTTCCTTTTTTTAATTTAAATCAGTGCTGCCAGCAAAAACACCCTCACAATGCTGTAACCTAAGGTGCCGCATAAGGCGCCCTATAAGGCACTCCATAGGGAAAATTATAAAGTGCCCGGTCCACCAAGGCACCTTATAATGTGCCCTATAGGGCGCTTTATAGGGCGCCTTATGAGGTACCTTAGGCTATGGCATTGTGAGGGTGTTTTTGCTGGCAGCACTGATTTAAATTAAAAGGAAATGCTTCAGACAGCCTTATTAAATAACATCACTGTGGGATCAAGCCCATGACCTCTGCCTCTGCAGTCATTGAAGTAACCAGTGGGCTACATATCTATAATGTCTAACACACCCCTGGCTGGCTACAGAAAGACTTCAGGTCACCACACAAACTATCTGCTGTGTTTACCAGGATAGGAAAAACCCACCCGTACCCATGATGCATTGCACATGCAGATCATCAGCCTACATCTGATCACAAGATGGGGTATGCGCCTCTATAGCACCCCGGCCTGGTAGGGGGAACTGACTGTCTGTGTTACTGGCACAGAGTAGCTACAGACTGTGACATTGTGCGGTTCCTGTGCTCACCCTGAGGGCGAGGTGGGGCGCCCAGCACCAGGTCCGCAGCACCTTGCTTGGCTGAGGTAGGCTACGCTGCAGGTCCCCCATCAGTGCCATTGTGTGATGGGTAATCCCTGCAGACACACCTAGGATACACCTGTATCCATCTGTATTTCCCAGTCATGTCTAGCCCTTGTGGACTTTGATGCACCCAGAATAGTGCATATCCTGTGTGGTTGCCATGGTCACATGTTATAAGAGAAGGGTGGTGGTTGGACCCAAAAGCGGACTATGTAGCACCACCTAACCCACCCTCTGTGGGTCTGGGTGGGGGAAAGGATCTCCTACTAACAGATCCACATTCTACATCTATGCAATGGGGGCAGTAGAGGGGACCATCAACCCCAGTCCTGCTGGAGAATAGGCACCCTACAGGGCAATCAAGGCAGATCTGTACGCATCACATAGGGCACTGGCAGACAGGCCTGGGAAAGCTCAGCTGCCCCCCACCACTATCTGAAATTCACCAGCAGAGGGCACAGTCAGTCTCCACCTGCTGCACCCTGCAAGTTGTTCCATCCATACACATGCTACCTGCAGACAGTCTGCTAGCTAGTACATAGTGCATGTTCCTGGAGGAACTGTGTGCACCCACAAATGGGATGCGAGCACACACACCAAACAAGTATATCAGTGATTGGGCCCCAGAAAAGGGAACTCATAAATATCACTTGAAAGAAATACTGAAGAGCACTATGGGAGAACCTAACCATGCCATGGTCACTGCTCAGTCAGGGTGAGAGTGACCTCCCAGCATGACATGCTGTGGCCACCCTGTCCGTGCAGGTGGTGGTCAGGCACTACAATGTCCTAGCCATTGCCCTATGCCCTGTGTAGATGCATCCTGCCCAGGCCGTCCTGTCCGGGCCATACCCACAGTACCTTGCTTCTCATTATGCACATTGGCAGGTTGACACTGGAAACAGTGCAAGCAGTGTGGGCTCAGAAAGGTGTAGGCAGCCACAAAACACTGGATAGACATACACACACTCGCACACCTATGCCAGCATTGTGCAAATATATAGGATTTTGGCAGCCCTGGCCACCACACCAGTCCTGGGCACAGTGCAGGCATTGCTATGGTACGAAATACTCTTGGGGTCACTCCCCGGGGTGGCAACACTGTCAGAAACCAAAACTGAAACACACTCCACAGATATCAGAAAGGTTGCTATGATGCATCTCTGTTAACAAATTGTGTTTAACTTAGGATTTGTTATCTGCCATTAATCATAGCAACCTTTTGATATATGTGTAACGTGTTCCCAAGTTTAGGACAGCATTGCTAAGGTATGCAGGTGCTAGTATTGGGAGATGCTGCTTCACGCAGGGCCCAACAGCCTGACTCTCCATGAGGCTTTGGATAGTGGAGCCTGTAGGTGTGGGTGTTTCAAGCCCCTGTTGGCCGCTGCTCTAGGACAGAGGTTCTCAACTCCGGTCCTGGTGGGCCAAACATGGTTCAGGTTTTCATGCTGTCCGTAATGAATATGCAAGAGATACATTTACATACAATGGGGGTGGTGCATACAAATGCAGCACGGGCATATTTATTAGGGACAGCATGAAACCTGAATGGTGTTTGGCCCTCCAGGACTGCAGTTGGGAAACTCTGCTCTAGGGATTGCACATGTTTATGGTGTCTGTGTCCTGTAGGGTAAAATATAGGCATTTATGGCATGTTTATTTAATCTGCAATAAAGGTTCTGTCTTTATTACCACGGTTTAGTACTGGGTAAAATATAGGGACATGTTTTGCAGGAGCCCCAGCTGGAACTTGAACCTGTGATCTTCTGCCCCTGAACACATTGGCTGTGTGTACTGCACCAAACTGTTGCCGCAGAGGCAGATCATTCCCTGGGGATACCATTACTGTTTGTCAGACAGACCTTGTCTGTTGCAGGGCACGCCACCCACCTAAACGGGGCTTGGCCATGGTCTGGTGTGGGCAGATGCCACTGCCCCCTCTGCCACCAGCACCCCTCTGCCACCATGCTGAAATGCCCTTGTGCTGGTGGTGCACAGTCCCAGGACATACAGTGTGCCGGTAGGTGGCTGCCTATGGTGCGTGATATGGGGTAGGGGTGCCTGCCTAGACATCCACGCTTTCCCCCGGCACCGCATGCCAATGTTATGTGCCCTTTGGGGTACTTGCTGGGTACTGTCCCCTGATACACTGTGGGACACACACTCGTGGCCAAGCTTGCCCTTGGTCAGTTGCTGTCTTGCTGGTTTTCCGCTTCTACATTCCTATGTGTCACCTAGGCATCTGCCTAGCCCACCCTGTGCCCCAGCTGCCCCACTGCATGTCCCGCCTGCAGCCTCCTGTACCCCATTTGCAGCCTCACCGTAGTACCCTCTCGTACTTGGGCACTATGATGTTGCTGCACATGTATCACTACTATCACTGGTTTCACTGCCTTTGCTGCACATTGCTGACTGAAATGGTCTCTCTCCCCTGCAAATGTAACTAGCGCGAGGTTTTCACTGGTGCTAATTTTCAGACCTTTATTTCACGGCGTTAGTGTGCATGGAGCCTCTCCCCGCCCATTCTCCGCCCATTGACCCCTTATCTCTGCCCCTGGGGAGCCTTACTCCGCCCTCTGTGCACCTTACCGCCGCTGGAGATGTTATCACGCGATACGTGACATGCTTGCATGGTAATGCGCCATTATCGCATGATATCATCACGTATCGCGCTTTAATATCGCAGCTGCGCCGTTACCACCGTTTAATAAACATACCCCTATGTGTATTATATTTTTCTCTGTCAACATTTGTGTTTTTTGCTATTACTATTAGTGATCCTCAAGTGGACAGAAGGTGCCAGAGCCTTCCAGTGTATACTGGTCCTGCTTCAGAAAGCCTAACCATTCCTGAAAGTTGAGACAGAAAGGATGGAATTTGCTCTTGAAAGTTGTTCCCTCAGTCTGCCATCCAGTATGCTCAGTAACTGAGAGGGACCTCTAGACTGGCAAGGGTTACAAACTGGCACCCAATGAATGCTGAGCCTGAAAATAGTCCATAAAAAAGGGCACTGAATTTTTAGATTGAGGAACTTATATCAAAATTGGCAGAATGATGTTGTTTTTGGATTGCACTGATCTTTTACTGTGAGGTCATGGTAGAGAGCAGATGGATTAAACAAGAATATTGCAGTCAACAGTAAAGACGGTAGGAAGTTGAATTGCTGAGTTTGATATTTTTGGTTAAAATCGCAGCACTTATTGTGAAAAGACCACTTTGTAGAATCTTCTTGCCTTTTCAGAATTTGAATTGGTGTCCTGCCAGTTGGCTCAAAAATGTGCCTGCGCAGGAATGTGCATGATGATGGAGGATTTAAGCATGCCAAGGAGTGACATCAACAAACATGTACCCAATCCAAGAGCACCAGTGTGAGAGGGCTGTAGATTTAAATAGCGACCTGAAGGACTGACACCCTTTGCAAGAGGACCTAAGAAAGTATAGCAAGCAGTCTTCAAGCACTGTGACTAGCAACTAGGCTTCAGATTAGCCTTTGGCCTTTCAGCTATCACTCAGTTAGCAAGACCTCGAATCAACCAGACTTCTGTAGAGGAACATCAGCACCTGTGATGTTGCACCAACCGAGGCCCAGGTTACTGCTTTCGTAAAGAGAGGAATACTTAGCTGACTGTACTACTGTAACTCTCTTCTCATTGGCCTCTACCTCTCCAAAATTAGAAGGCTGCAGACAAGCCAAAACATGGCTATTCGTATAATCTGCAATGCTTGTAAATATGATCACATCTCTCCTTTTCTTATGGTGCAACACTGGCACCCTGTTTTTTAACTGGCTATGATTTAAACTACTAATTCTGACCCATAAAGCACTCTACTCCAAATTTCCTCTGTACCTGTCCAAGTTGATAATACCTTATTGTCCTATAAGGTATCTCTATTAATCACCAAGTGATTGTTATTCCTTATTTAGAGTACTCCATCTTGAAATCACATATCAATCTGTTTTCTCTTGTCTTGTTCCTTCCCTGTGGAATGCCTTGCCCTTGTAACTTAGAACCGAAACTTCATCATCAAAGTTCAAAGCAAAGCTGAAATTATTATTCTTTGCCCAAGCCTTCTCACCTCATAAATGCAAACTAGTTACATCTATATTGGGGGCTATGAGTCTGTGACTGGGTCCAGGGCTGGACAGGGCTGCAATTTAATAGAAACAGAGAAACATGACAACAGAAAAAGACCACATGGCCTATCTAGTCTGTCCTTCCATATCAACTACTACAACAATCCCCTTTTTTCCTTTAGAGATCCTCTGTGTTTGTCCCATGCTTCTTTGAATTCAGATACTGAACTCATCTCTGCCACCTCCACTGAGAGACTATTCAATGGATCCACCACTCTTTCCGTAAAGAAATATTTCTTTATATCACTCCTGAATCTATCCCCTTTCACCCTTATCCCACGTCCTAACGTAGTAGAGCTTGCTTTCAATCGAAAGATACTCTCCTGTGCATTTATGCCACCGAGGTATTTAAACGTCTTAATCATATCACCTCTATCCCGCCTTTCCTCTAAGGTGTACATAGTAAGATCCTTAAGTCTGTCCTCATATGCTTTATAATGAAGACCACTAACCATTTTAGTAGCCACCCACTGTACTGACTCCAGCCTGTTGATATCCTTTTGAAGGTGCAGTCTCCAGAATTGCACACAATACTCCAAATGAGGTCGCACCAAAGACTTATACAGAGGCACTATCACCTCCTTTCTTCTGCTGGCCATTCCTTTCCCTATGCACCCAAGCATCCTTCTAGCTTTTGCTGTCACCTTTTCTACCTGTTTAGCTATTTTAAGATCATCAGACACAATCACGCCTAGGTCCCGCTCTTCTTTAGTGGACAAAAGTATTTCACCCCCTATACTATATCGCTCCCTTGGATTGCTGCAGCCCGTATGCATGACCTTGCATTTTTTAACATTAAATCTCAAATTCTAGACCAGGGGTGGGCAAACTTTTTGACTCGAGGGCCGCAATGGGTTCATATATTGGACCCGGGGGCCGGACCAAGAGTAGATGGACGGTGTGTATGTGTGAATTAATATAAATTAAATTTAAATTTGTAACATTAAATGTTTAGATTAATTTAAGGTAGAAAAGCATAAAAAGAGTTATTTTACAAAACTTTTATGCAATGTATTTCTTTCATAAAATAGTACCTTCAATTTTAGTGGGAACAGTGTTGTTGGTCTCCCTTTTTTGTTAAGGCATCAAAGTCAGTAGATAGCTTTCTTGTTGCAATTCGCAGAATAGATCTGAGGTGTTGGTCAGTTAACTGGGATCTGTGACGGGTTTATTGATGTTCATGACGTTGAACGTCTGCTCACACACGTAGTTCGAGCCAAACAAGGCCAGATACCATGCTTTTTATCCCAGGGGTAAGCAGTGGATTTCCCCAGTCACTTTAATAATGGCTTATGGACTTTTCCTCCAATAACTTTTCCAGACCTATTTTAAAACCAGCAACACTAAAAGCTTTTACTACATCCTCCAGCTACTGATTCCAGAGTTTGATTACACAGGTACACTACCAAAAAACTGCCTCCAGTTTTGCAACTGATTCCTATAGATTTTGGGGTGCTGAATCCAGGAAAAATAGCCAAAATGTTCCATCACGTCACGTTTTCTTGCAAAATTAGATTTCTTACCCATATAAGGAATGTTCACATAATTTCTTTTTAGCTGACTGCAGTTTATTTTCTTGGCCCAAAATAGAGGTTGTAATGGTTAACTAACTAGAAACACTCCTTCATGATATTTTAGAGTGTTTTGTATTCATTTTATACATTAACAGGACAATTGGGAGGCGGGGGGCTAAATCCAGTACTCGCGCTGGTGCATGTTCTTTCCTGTTCGCCTCGCCTCGTTCGCTCGCTCAAACACGGTGGTTGCGACATGAACGTTCCTGTCAAATTTCAGTTTCTTGCAAGTTCATTATTACCTTTTGTTTGCTCAGTCGTAATCCAGCTTTATTCCGAAGTGGTTCACTACAGTTGTAGTTTGCAGTGCTGTGTATTTGTGATGGCTCACAGAGCCAGAGGTTGCGTCAACTCTCCGGACAGTTTTTGTTTTATTTGTGGGGAATATACCGTGAAAAAGCGGCAGAGGAACATTTCTGCATTTATTAAAGTATATTTCGCCTATTTCGGTTTGAAGTTAGGCGATCAAGACAAACCGTGGGCTCCTCACAAAGTGTGCAAGACATGTGAGGAAGATCTACGCTTATGGATGAAAGGTAAAAAACAAGCATTTCGTTTCGGAATACCTATGATGTGGCGTGAACAAAGAGACCACAGCAGTGACTGCTATTTTTGCTCTTGCATTGTGAAGGGATACAACTTAAAAAATAAGAACGTAATAAGTTACCCCAACCTTCCCTCAGCAATTAGGCCTATTCCTCATAGCAACGAAGTACCTGTGCCTGAACCACCAAAATCTTTGGATCATATTTGTGTGGACGGTTCTGATCATGATGAGACTCATCAGATGGCTTTTCCCGATGAGTCCAGTACTTCCGAGTTTGAAACTGAACCAGATCCGAAACCTGAACTTTTCTCTCAAGCTGAATTGAATGATTTAGTCCGGGATTTAGGACTCCCAAAAGATGCTGCTCAACTGCTAGGTTCTCGGCTTAAACAGAAAAATCTATTGTCACCAGGAACAACTTTTTATTGGTACCGCAACCGCGAGACACAATTTTTGAAGTATTTCAGCAAAGAGGAAGATTTGGTATTTTGCAACGATATATACGGAGTGATGGAAAAGTTTAAACTCAAGTATGATCCTGCTGAATGGCGGCTGTTCATTGATTCGTCAAAAGACAGCATAAAAGGTGTTCTTCTTCATAATGGCAACACATTCGCTTCAGTTCCTATTGCTCACTCTGTTATTCTCCAAGAAAATACGAGAATTTGGCCCTGATTCTTCAGAAGATTCGTTATGATGAGCATAAGTGGATGATTTGTGGAGACTTTAAAATTCTATCCATGCTATTAGGGCAGCAATCCGGTTTCACCAAATATCCCTGCTTCCTTTGCTTGTGGGATAGCCGGGCCCGCGACCTACACTGGGGGAAAAAAGACTGGCCAATTCGGGAATATTTGAGACCCGGTGAGAAAAATGTTCTTCATGAGAGCTTGGTACCTCGTGATAAAATTCTATTACCACCTCTCCACATTAAGTTGGGTCTCATTAAGCAATTCATCAAGTCCCTTCCAAAAGATGGTGAGTGCTTTCGGTACCTTTGCTCAAAGTTCCCCCGACTTTCTGAAGCAAAGCTAAAGGAAGGAGTGTTTGTTGGCCCTGATATAAGGAAACTCATTTCAGATGGAGCATTCGCTGAAACGATGTCTGAGAAGGAAAAAGAAGCCTGGGATTCCTTCAAGGATGTTGTTCTCAAATTCTTGGGGAACAGGCGGGATGAGAACTATAAGGATATTGTTGCCAGGATGCTCAATGCCTTCAAAGAACAAGGCTGTAACATGAGCCTGAAAGTCCATTTCTTGCACTCCCATGTGAACTACTTTCCCGAAAACTTGGGGGCGTACAGTGAAGAACAAGGTGAAAGGTTTCACCAGGACATCAAGGACGCAGAGAGAAGGTACCAAGGAAGATGGAACACCACTATGATGGCTGATTTCTGCTGGTTGCTGCTGCTGCGGTAAACCCCAGATAAAAAATACGCCAAGCAGCGCACCAAGAGAAGCATTCGGGGGAAGAAGAAACGGGCCCACCAGGAGATTGATTGACCCAATAATGACTTTAAAATCTAAACTGTGTTGACAAATATCGTGTTTTTACTAAACTTTGAAATAAAAATTTGCTAGTTATTACCACAGTGTCGGATCTCATTTATTAGAATTTTATTTTCACACCATCGGGTGTTTGTCTTCATGTATTGCAATGGTGCGGTTTGCATTTTCTATTCTTACATACATACCTGTACAACATTTTTTGCACATTTCTTTGCTTTGCTTTGTGTCTAACCTCGCTCTTATATGCTCAATGTTTGTGCACATGTATGTGGCTGTTTTAAGTGCAGACAATTTTGCTACCATCACAGTGTGTTTTGTTGACATTACTCTATTCTTATGTGCTGCCTTGTTACAATTTTATTTATTCTTATTTGAATAACTACTAAACAATTAGTATAAAGAATTCATCCAAGAAACTTTTATCTCGATTGCACTCAATCTGAAACGTTCACCTCAAACTGCTAACCCAATGTAGCAAAAAATCTGTACGTGATGGAGCAAATTGGTTACCAGATTTGGATTCAGCGCACCAAAAAACGTAAAAATCAATCGAAACATTAGAGGCAGTTTAAAAAAAAAATTTTTTAGTGTACCTGTGTTATCCATTAAGTGAAAAAATATTTTATCCAATTAAGTTTTAATGTGCTATATTGTAGCTTCACTGTGTGTCCTCTAGTCTTTCTACTTTTTGAAGGCGTAAGCAACTGATCTATGTTTACTCATTCCAGTCCACTCATTATTTTATAGAGATCTATCATATCTCCCCTCATCCATCTCTTTCGAAGCTGAAGAGCCCTAACATTTTAAGCCTTTCCATGTAGGTGTATCCTTCCATCCCCATTATCATTTTTGTTGCTCTTTTCTGTATCTTCTTTTCTCTTTCTATCCTCTCCCTTGGTAATCCTCATGGCTTTCAGAACCATTTCTGGATGACTCCCAGATCTATATATATGTACCAGAGCACTCACCAAGAACCCAGTAGTAAATTTCTGCCTGCTTCTACAAAACTGTTGCGTGGATGCTCTATCACCACCTAAAAACTGAACATGGCCAATAGGGATTTTCTTAATTTTGTCTCCCGCTTAAACCCGCCTTAAACTTTGCCTTTTACTCTCTGTCTTGGTTACTGTAAATAAAACGACTGAAGCAAGGGGAGATGTTGCGAGGCTGGATGTTCTCGGGCATAGGGTTATTTAACAGCAGCCTTATGTTTTTGGAAGATGGAAAAGCAGGACGTTAATACGTTCTTAATGCTAGTGTAAAAGAAGGTAAAATAGTTACTCCAGAGTCAACTACAGAAGCCATTCAGACTTGGTTGATTTTTTTTTGTTCATCTGGTTGTCTTGCCTTCTTTCAACAGAGAGTTGAACTAATGTAAACTTCCACAGTCCAGATGAGTCATTGACATACCAACAGAAGGTGGATGACATGACTAAATGAATATATTTCTTAGCACAGTAAGGCAGCCTCCTCCATCCATAATAGAAGCATTCCCAAAAGCACCCTTCAGTTACATCCAGTCCTAGAAGTGACGTGGTTGCGTGAACGTGGCTGCGTTCCCCCCAGGCACTGTGGAGGATTTAAACAACTCTGCTGCGGTTTTACTGCTGTCTCCTTGCTCCTACCTGTCACTGTTACTGCCTTGCTCCGCCTGTTTGCTGTTTGCCTTCTGCCAACTAACCTTCTCATTATCTGCTTCCAGGTAATCTCCTCCATCCCCAGAAGCATCCCCAGAAACACCCTCCAGTTACATCTGGTCCCGGAAGTGATGCAGTCATGTTCCCCCAGGCACTGTGAAGGATTTAAACAACTCTGCTGCAGTGTGCAGCAAGCGCGCGCCCAAGGAGCAGGATGTGCTCCTGAGGCGTTCAGGTTACGAGTTTGATTACGCTGAATAAATTAGCTAGCGCTCCGCGGGCCGGATTAAAAGGTCCGCCGGGCCGTATACGGCCCGCGGGCCATAGTTTGCCCATGCCTGTTCTAGACCATTCTTCAATTTTAGCTAGATCCCTCCTCATGTTATCTACACCTTCCTGGGTGTCTACTCTATTGCAGATTTTGATATCATCCGAAAAAAGGCAAACCTTACCCGACAGCCCTCCGCTATATCACTAACAAAGATGTTAAAAAGAATCGGACCAAGAATAGATCCCTGGGGCACACCACTGGTAACCTCCTTCTCCTCAGAGTGATCTCCATTTACCTATACCCTTTGCTGCCTCCCACTCAACCAATTTCCAACCCAAGCAGTAACTATAGGGTCCATCCCTAGGGTGCTCAATTTGTTTACAAGTCGCCTGTGCGGAACAGTGTCAAAGGCTTTACTAAAATCTAAATACACCACATCTAGGGGTCTCCCTCGGTCCAACTCCCTGGTAACCCAGTCAAAGAAATCAATCAGATTTGTCTGACAAGACCTGGTGAATCCATGCTGCCTCAGATCCTGTAATCCGCTGGACTCCAGAAACCTCACTATTTTCTCTTTCAGCAGCATTTCCAATAATTTACTCACCATCGAAGTTAAAGTAACCAGCCTGTAGTTTTCAACCACATCCTTACTTCTGCTTTTGTGTAAAGGGACCACATGAGCCTCTCTCCAGTCCTTTGGCACCACTCCCGACCAACGAGGCATTGAAAAGGTCAGTCAGTGGAGCTGCTAGAACGTCCCTAAGTTCCCTCAGTATTCTAGGGTATATCCAATCCGGTTCCATCTCTTTGTTTACTTTAAGTTTAGCCAGTTTCTCACGAACACAGTCTTCTGAAAATTGTTCAAGATGCCCCTCGCTTCTGTTCCAACCACTGCTGCCCCTCTCCGGGTCCTACAGCGGCAGCAATGCCTTCCGAACCTTGTCTTCATGCTCACTAATAGACACCAACACTGCATCATGCTTCTTTTTTTTCACTAATTACCATTTTCACCCCCTCCAATGCAGCTTCTGGGGGTGGGGTGGGGTGGTGGTATGGCACTTTGAAAGAAAGGAACTGCGATGCATCGCCAGGGTGTAATGGTAAGCGATGCATTGTGGTTCGGGAGCCATTGCCATTGCTGCAGGGAGAACTATTCAGGCAACTGGTAACAGAATCCACATGTGAAGGGGACATAGTGGACTTGGTGCTTACCAATGGTGAAAGTGTTTCTGATGTTATAGTGGGAGGTCATCTCGCATCCAGTGATCACCAGATGGTGTGGTTCAGTATTAGTAGTAGGGCTGATAAAATCAAATGCGGGTCTTAGACTTTAGGAAAACTAACTTTGCCAAGAGGGGCCAATACCTCAAGGAGTCATTAGTGGGATGGGAACAGCTAGGGAATGTAGAAAAACAGTGGGCAAAACTGAAAGGGGATATTTTAAAGGCAACCAACCTTTTTGTTAAAAAGGTAAATAAAAGTAAAGGCAAAAGAGACCGCTATGGTTTGCAAAAGAAGTAGCTGAAAAGGTGAAGAAAAAGAGGGAGGCCTTAATGAAATACAAGAGATCATAGAGAGAGGAAGACTGGCATCTATATTTGGAAACACTTAAATCTAGCAAAATAGTCAGGAAAGCAAGGCTTCAAAAGATTCAATGCAATAAAATGGGGGGATAAGACATTTTTCAGAAATGTTAGTGAAAAGAGGAAGGGCAAAAGTGGCATAGTCAGACTCAAGGATGAAGGGGAGGAATATGTAGAAGATGATGAGGATAAAGCGGACTTGCTTAACAAATATTTCTGTTCACAGATGAAGAATCAGGAGCAGGACCTCAGAAAACACTCACAAACAGGAACAGAAGCGAGGGGCATCCTGAACATTTTTCAGAAGACTGTGTTCATGAGGAACTAGCTAAACTTAAAGTAGACAAAGCAATGGGACCAGATGCAATATACCTGAGAATACTGAGGGAACATGGGGATGTTCTAGCAGCTCCACTGACTGAAAGGGGATAGAGTAAGGAGTAATATGCGGAAATATTTCTTTATGGAAAGAGTGGTAGATGGGTAAAATAGTCTCCCAGTGGAGGTGGTACAGATGAGGACAATATCTGAATTCAAAAATTTGCATGGGACAAACACTGAAGATCTCTAAAGGAAAAAAGGGGACTTTTGTAGTGGTTGATTTGGAAGGGCAGACTAGATAGGCCATGTGATCTTTTTCTGCTATCATGTTACTATGTTTCTGTGCAGTCCCCGGAGAGGGGCAACACCAGTGGCAATGGGGCAGCAGGATGGGGTACCCACCTAGAAGGCCTCCAATTCTTCCACCAGCCCTGCAGAAATCCCACCTGATCTTTCTCTTCCCTCAGTGCGAAATGAATCTCCATATGATGCTACTTCTTATGCTTCTTACTCAAGATTCATTTAGTTAATGGCAAAAGAAGTGTATTTTCTGTTACAGCAAGATATGGGACCAAGATCACTTTTTGAAGAACACAGGCTATTAGTTGCAGTTCCCATTCATGACCTACTACAAGTCTAGCAATTCAGTATGTGGCAGAATCCAAATATTGCACATCCTTTGTCCAAAAAGGATAGATGTGAATTATAAGGTCCAGCTGGATCCAGGTTTCAACAAAGTCAAGTTTTTGTACTCTTCTGATCTGGGAAGGGTAACCATGAGGAAGGCCAAGAAATGTAGGGATTTTTTCCAAAGCTCCTTCAGCTAAAACTCCATACCTTCTAAGTCATTTTGGCAAGAATGTTGTAAAAAAGAGCCATGCTTTATGCCTGCATCGTGACTCTTCAGCTTTACATGGTCCAATATATACATAAAGAGCTCGATTCCAGTAGGGGCATGTCCAGGCTGTCCGGACGGCCCCAAGCAAGACGGGCCCGTTTGGACCCAGTTCTGGACCATGGGAACAAAACATTCCTGTGGTGGCCAGAATCGGGCCCAAGGATTTTGTGGCGTGCCCCTGCTGCCTGCGGGGATGTTCTCCCTGAAGTTACCTCTGACTCCCGCAGCTCTGGACCCCCTTTTTCCCACTGCCTGACCCATGACTGGCCTGCCGTGGGCTGGATTGGGTGGTGGGGACCCCTCCACACCTGGTATTGGGGGGGGATCCAGGGGCCCAATTGCCAGGTTTTCGTTTCTTATTCCACCTTTGAGGTGGAATAAGCAGCATGTCCCTATGGGCTCAGGAGGATGTACAGGGCCATGACCTGAATCAGCCCTGTATGTTCTGCTGGGATGGCCCGCCACCGCTCAGCCCCAATCTTGCTCCCTGAGTATCAGGACGTATAGGAAGTGCCGGAGGGGGAATTGACTCCCCAACTCACGTCTTGGAATTGGGCCCATAGTCTTTTAAAAAGTCCAAGTTCTCTTACCTAATCTTTCATTTCAAGCTCAAACCCAGCTGATTTCCATACTAGCACTGGTGGATGAATGTGCTACTCATCTTATACTGACAGCATACATACGATGTCTTCAAGACCTCCTGAGTTTCCACTTCCCCCAGGGAAACCAGGCACCTAACTTGGTTACAAGCATCTAGCTTATGTGAGAATATACATTCTAAATTGACAGGTACTTCTTGTAATGGAGATACCTTATTGGACAATAAGCTAAAGGAGACAGTGAACATTATAACACATCACCACTCCCCTTACAACTGCTCAGATGAAGCAGGAGCCTTCTTTTTGGACTATAAAATACTGCAACCACAGCTCTATGAAATATTTATCCTTCCCTTCCTGTAAGGGGTCATATTCAATTCTTCCTGTAGCCATGACAGGATATCACCACTGAATCTGGGTCTTGAGTATTGCCAAAACAGGTTATTGATTCAATTCATTACCCGGCCTCTAGAATGGCCTTTTAGCTGGAGAATCAGAGGTTTTGACCATGGCAGTGGCAGCTGATATTGGAGCTTATCATTTGCAGGGAATGTGGTCAAAATCAGAGAAACATTTCCATATCAACCACTTAAAACCACGGGCAATTTATTATGCTCTTCAAGTTTTTCTTCATCTGTTCTGCGTTTCATCACTATTCAGACAATCAATTAGCAATGTCTTATGTCAGTAATGAAGGAGAAATTGGCTCTATGCATCTCTTGTGAAGAATCAGTAAAGGATTTGAGACTTTGCTAGGGCAGCTTCAAATACAAGCTGCCTACATCCCAGGAATTTAGGACCATATAGCTGACAATCTCTGCAGCATTCTTCAACTTCATGAGTGGTTCCTAGATGCAGCACTCTTTCAGACTATCTTCAGTGAATGGCGAACTCTCACGTCTTGGCCAGTCGTGATTTTTCACTCGTACAATTACCCCCTCCGTTACAGCTCTCCATCTGGCCCGACCCACCGGAAGTGACGGACAGCCTAGCCCTGCATAAAAACTGCTCCGGCACGTCCTACTGACTATCATTGCTGCCTGCTTACCTCCTGCTTGCTGTCATCTGTTTATTGCTGTCTGCTCTGTTGCTGCTTGAAACCGTGCTTGTGCTGTGTCTCCCCAGGTACAATTACCCCCTCCGTTACAGCTCTCCATCTGACCCGACCCACCGGAAGTGACGGACAGCCTAGCCCTGCATAAAAACTGCTCCGGCGCGTCCTACTGACTATCATTGCTGCCTGCTTACCTCCTGCTTGCTGTCATCTGTTTATTGCTGTCTGCTCTGTTGCTGCTTGAAACCGTGCTTGTGCTGTGTCTCCCCAGGTACAATTACCCCCTCCGTTACAGCTCTCCATCTGGCCCGACCCACCGGAAGTGACGGACAGCCTAGCCCTGCATAGAAACTGCTCCGGCGCGTCCTACTGACTATCATTGCTGCCTGCTTACCTCCTGCTTGCTGTCATCTGTTTATTGCTGTCTGCTCTGTTGCTGCTTGAAACCGTGCTTGTGCTGTGTCTCCCCAGGTACAATTACCCCCTCCGTTACAGCTCTCCATCTGGCCCGACCCACCGGAAGTGACGGACAGCCTAGCCCTGCATAAAAACTGCTCCGGCGCGTCCTACTGACTATCATTGCTGCCTGCTTACCTCCTGCTTGCTGTCATCTGTTTATTGCTGTCTGCTCTGTTGCTTCTTGAAACCGTGCTTGTGCTGTGTCTCCCCAGGTACAATTACCCCCTCCGTTACAGCTCTCCATCTGGCCCGACCCACCGGAAGTGACGGACAGCCTAGCCCTGCATAAAAACTGCTCCGGCGCGTCCTACTGACTATCATTGCTGCCTGCTTACCTCCTGCTTGCTGTCATCTGTTTATTGCTGTCTGCTCTGTTGCTGCTTGAAACCGTGCTTGTGCTGTGTCTACCCAGGTACAATTACCCCCTCCGTTACAGCTCTCCATCTGGCCCGACCCACCGGAAGTGACGGACAGCCTAGCCCTGCATAAAAACTGCTCCGGCGCATCCTACTGACTATCATTGCTGCCTGCTTACCTCCTGCTGGCTGTCATCTGTTTATTGCTGTCTGCTCTGTTGCTGCTTGAAACCGTGCTTGTGCTGTGTCTCCCCAGGTACAATTACCCCCTCCGTTACAGCTCTCCATCTGGCCCGACCCACCGGAAGTGACGGACAGTCTAGCCCTGCATAAAAACTGCTCCGGCGCGTCCCGCGCTGCGGGCGCGCGCCGATGGTGTGCGCACAAGGAGCAGGACCTGCTCCTTGTGCGAGCTCCTTGGGGCGAGGGACAGGGGAAACATCGCAGTGCCCCTATCCCTGCTGGTTGTTCCCGTGTCCCCTTGGCCCCTCATTGCTGTCATCGGCCTTGGCCGTTTACTCCTTCGGTTCTGCTTTGTTTCCTTTTGGCCATGTCTGCTATACCCGTACATTGGGGCTGGCGCCCCTCTCCATCAGGCCCCGCCCCTCCTGGGCCCCTTGCTCGCTGTCTCCCAAACCTCATTGTCTGTCCACGTACCCTTCCACCTTCCTCCTCTCCCTCTGCTCCCTCTGTTTTGTTTTTGCAACTCGCTCTACTGAACTGCCGCTCACTCCGCTCTAAGTCTCTTCTAGTACACGACCTCATTTCTCAGCACTCCCTGGATCTTTTCTTCTTAACGGAAACATGGCTGAGGGAGGGCGAAGAGCCCTTTCTCAACCGTTGTTTACCACCTGGGTATTCTTTTCTCTCTACTTCTCGTCGGGGAAGGGCTGGTGGAGGGGTTGCTACTATATACCGCTCCTCCCTCCCCCTTTCTGAGCTTCCAGCTTCTTCTACCCTATCATATCCGGAATCTCTACTCCTTCGACTAGCTTCCTCCCCCTCCCCTTGCCACTTTCTTCTTATTTATGCCCCTCCATCTCTCACTACTGCTGCTTGGGATTCTCTTCTAGCCACCATTCTGGAAGCCTCGCTGCAGTACTCCTCTCTTGTGATACTGGGCGATTTCAATGTTCACGTAGATTCTCCTTCCTCTGCTAGGGACCTTTCTTTTCTCACCTTTCTGTCCGATTTGTCTCTCCGGCAGTTTGTTTCTTTCCCCACCCACAATGCAGGGCACTCCCTTGATCTTATCATCACCTCTGCCTTTTCTTCAGCTCCCCCCTCTTCCCTCTCCTCTTTCCCTCTCCCCTGGTCCGATCACTTCTGCCTTCTTTTTTCCCTACCTGTCTCCTTCACCCCTTCATCCCCACCTCTGCATTCCCCTGGCCGCACCCCAGCCCAGCCGTTACTCACCCGCAAGATTTCCTCTGACACTTTATCTCAGTTTCCCCCTTCCACCTCTATTTTCCCAGATGATTTTGGTTCCCTGCCTCTTGACACTCAGGCGCACCTCTGGCATTCTTCTCTTATCTCTGCCTTGGATAGTGTCGCCCCCCTTCGTCCCCGCCCCCCCTCCCGGCGTCATCCGCATCACCCTTGGTATCACTCTGGTCTTCATTTACACCGGAAATACATTCGTCGAGCTGAGCGTCTTTGGCATACTCATCCATCTCCATCTTCTCTACAGTCCTTTCACTTATGTCACACTCATTACCGTTCCCTCCTCCATTCTGCTAAACGTGATTATTACTCTAGACTCATCTCCTCCTCTTCCAATTCCTCTCGTCAACTATACACAGTTCTCCGAAATCTCACCGCCTCTCACTCATCTACTTCTGTCCCCTCTTCCTCCCTCTCGGCTCCCCCTGACCCCTCAGCACTTGCCTCCTTTTTCATTGCTAAGGTCCACAATCTTCGTCAGTCCCTGTCCTCATGTCCTACACCTCTTTCCCCCCCTCCTAGAGTCCCCCCCTGTTCTTCCTCCCCTACCTCCCCCTCCCCTGTCTTATCCCACTCCTGGTCCTCTTTTGAGCCAATTGCCTCAGCTGTACTACACGAAGCTTTCTCTCCATCCGTAAGACAACCTGTTCTGCAGACCCTATTCCTTCACACTGGCTACTGGATCCCTCATTACTCCTCTCTCCTTTCATACTTATCCTCTTCAACTCAAGCCTATCCTCTGGTATTTTTCCAACCCCTTGGAAGCACGCTGTTGTTCGGCCCATCCAGAAATCACATACTTCCGACCCCTCTATTTTCTCCAACTGGCGCCCTATTTCCAATCTTTGTTTTCTCTCAAAGCTTCTTGAAAAACTTGTCTTTCACCAACTCTCCTCCCACCTAGAATCCTCTCTTTTCTTACACCCTCGACAATCTGGTTTCCGTTCTGGTCACAGCACCGAATCTATTCTTCTCTCCCTCCTTAACGAACTTCACCATGCGCACGATCATGGACTTGTCTCCCTTGTTGTTTCCCTCGATCTTTCTGCAGCTTTTGACTTGGTAGATCATCGCACTCTTCTTACACGGCTTCACGACGCTGGTGTCTCTGGTGTAGTTCTTCAATGGTTTCACTCTTTTCTCTACAATCGTTCTTTTACTGTTGTATCAGGGTCCTCCACATCTGCCCCAACCCCTCTCTCTTGCGGTGTGCCCCAGGGTTCTGTCCTCGCACCTCTTCTTTTCAACATCTTCTTGGCCCCCCTTGCACTTCTTGTTCAGCAATTCGCCATCTCCGCATACTATTACGCAGATGATCTCCTCTTCATACTTCATACTGACTCTCTTAACCCAGACATCTCGCCCCTCAATCACTGTCTCGCTGCTGTTGCCTCCTGGTTCTCTTCTAACTATCTTCACGTTAACCCTTCTAAGTCATTCGCCACATGGATTACACTAGGAAGCACCCCACCCACCTGCGCTCCAATCTTTTCCAGCCAATCGGTCCCTCTGGTTTCTTCCTTTCGCTTTCTCGGTGTGGTTCTTGACTCCTCTCTATCCTTTCGGGAGCACATCTCCTCAGTAGTTCAGCGGTCTTTTTTCTCACTTAAACAACTACGAGCTGTCCGCCCTTTCCTTTCTTCTTCTGCTTTGGCCACGCTACTACTTTCCTTAGTTATATCCAAGCTTGATTACTGCAATGTCGTCCTGGCCGGTCTCCCAAAGTCTCAAATCGCTCGCATCCAACGTGTTCAGAATACCGCAGTCCGCCTCTTAACTCACGCCTTCCGATTCGATCATGTCACTCCTCTCCTTTTACAACAACACTGGTTACCGGTACCCTTCCGCATTCACTACAAGATCCTAATTTTTGTTCATAGGGCCCTCTTCACAGGTATTCCTCTCTATCTTGCAGACCAGGTTCACTTTCACACTCCTTACCGTTCCCTTCGTTCTATTCACCTCAATCGTATGTTCCTTCCCCCTCCTACACAAGCCCACCTGGAATCCACCCATTCCTCGGCTTTCTACTTCTTGGGTCCCCGACTTTGGAATTCACTCCCTCTTTCCCTCCGCACTGAAACATCCTTCCACCATTTCAAAGCAAAGTTAAAAACCCATCTATTCACCACGGCATTCAACCTTCCCCCATAGTCTGCCCTTCGTTTGTCTGTCTCTCTTGCTCTCCTCCTGTCCCACCCTTGTAGTCATGTCCTTGTTTTATTCTTGTTTCTGCCTTCTTTCCTCTTTACTATTTTAATAATGGCGTTCCTTTCCTGTTTTCCGCAGCCATGTAATTTTAATTGTAAACCACCCAGACACCTTTTTTGGTATGGGTGGTATATCAAATTTTAAATAAACATAAACATAAACATAAACATAAACATAAACCCTCTTCACCAGCAGTGAAAACAATGCTCTCTTTACTGTTCCTCTTTCTATCCCCTGAGCATCTAGCTCTGGATGCTCTGGTGATTCCATGGATCCAATCATCAGTATGAATACCCTCCATTTCTCTCATAGTGAGAGCTGTCCACAAATTTCAACAGAGGCCAAGCAACATGATTTCCATAGCGCCATACTGTATTGATCCTGGTGGAACTGGGTTATGTTTATTAAAATTTGCTATACCACCTTTCTTAATAATATCAACATTATTTACAATATAGTGATTAAAAAAATAAATTGTTGGCATTTCTGCCTCCAGGCAAACTCAGAAATTTCCAACATTAATTGCTGACCAAGAGGGCCATCTTCATCCATACTTGAAATTCCTAGCCCTTGCACTATGGAAATTCAGCAGTATGGAGGTGGTAGAGATGAGGACAGTATCTGATTTTAAAAAAGCATGGGACAAACACAGAGGCTCTCTAAAGACAAAAAGGGGATTGTTGTATTGGGTGATATGGAAGGGCAGATTAGATAGGCCATGTGGACTTTTTCTGCCGTCATGTTTCTATGTTTCTATTTTAATTCAGCTATATCCTTTTTAAGATATGGCAACCAGAATTGCACACAATATTCAAGGTGCCCTCATACCATGACAGAGACAGAATATCCTTAGTTTTATTCTCCATTCCTTTCCTTATGATTCCTAGCATTCTATTTGCTTTCTTGGCTGCGGCTGCACACTGGGAGGAGGGTTTCAACGTATTATCCACGATGACTAAATCTTTTTCCTGGGTGGTGGTTCCCAATGTAGAACCTTGCATCATGTAACCATAGTTTGGGTTGTTTTTTCCTAAGTGCATAACTTTGCACTTGTCCACATTAAATGTCATCTGCCATTTGAACGTCCAGTCTTCCAATTTATTAAGGTCCTCTTGCAATTTTGTCACAATCCTCTTGTATTTTAATATATTTGAATAATTTTTTGTCATCTGCAAATTTTATCACCTCACTTGTTATTTCCATTTCCAAGGCAGCGGGCCCAGCACAGATCCCTGGGGTACTCTACTATTCACCTTTCTCCATTGAGAAAATTAGCCATTTAGCCCTACTCTCTGCTTTCTATCTTTTAACCAGTTCCTGATCCACAATAATGTACTGTCTTCTATCCCATGACTTTTTAATTTTTGCAATAGTCTCTCATAAGGCACCTTGTCAAAGGCTTTCTGAAAATTCAGATATCCTATTGCTGTAGCAAAGTGCAATCAATGAACAAGTCCAGGAGTCGATTGACAGGGTCCAAATCAGTTTATTGTGCACAAGGCCCAGTCAGTTAAAGCATCAAAAGGTACTGAGCCAAAGTTTATACAGAGACATAACTTTTTATACCACTTTTTCAGTTTGATACATGAAAACTTTCTATTGGTTCTAGCTCGATACATGCAACCTTCTCATTGGTTATACATTCCCTTCATTTGTCCAATCAGTAATCCCTCCGGAGCCTAGCAACCGGCCCCTTCCTTTAGGATTGCTTGAACAATGGTACAGTTCTAGATCTCGTTACTTTTCTACTGCAAGGTTAACTTCGGCTTCTGGAATGCATATACTGTTACTTTTCTGTTCTTTCACATACAAGAGAATAATAGAAGACTTATGCATTCATGAAAACTTCTTATTAAGCATTTTAAAACAGCTTTCTTATTTTTCACAGATTTTTGGTTCTTTTCTAACTATAATGGGAGTTAGGATCCAGGCCTAACTTACAAGCCTTTCATAGTAGCAGGCCATGCTAGGCCATAGCCTACCTCATTCCCCCCTTTGATTATTTTCACCCGCAAGTGAGGAAGGGTGAGAATTAAATCAATTATTAGTCAATTAACACATTATACTGGTGTAACAGCATCAGCATTATGGGGTATAGGGTGATATCGCCACATAGCTAATACTTTCATAGCTGCCTTCCGCTCGATAGTGTTATCAAGTGATGATGTTATCATGCGTAAGCAAAGGGGTAGGAGACAAGGGAGCAATAGACACATTGCTAAAATGAATAAGACAATTAACATAAGGGATTTCAGACCACCAATCCAAGAAAACAATGACCCAAACCACCCATCCATCTTCAAACTCTGCCAAGTCTGCACAGGCACAAATGTCTGCTCTCTTATCTGGATGGCTAATTCTTCAACTACATGTCCATTATTATCAATCTGTAAACAACAATTACTTAGATTCAGTTTCCCACATACTCCACCTTCAGCTGCTAACAAATAATCTAGAGCTAAACGATTTTGATAAATGGCTGTACGCATTTGTGTACTTTGCTTCGCTAAAAGGGTTAGTGCTTTACTAGTTTCATTGGTTATTATTTCAACAACAGCTTGCAAATGTATTATTCAATTAATCATATAAACAGGGGTACGATATCCCCAAGTCCCATTCTGCTCCCAAGTAGCAGGTCCATAGTATGCGATGATTCTCTCCGGTGGCCATTCTTCACCATCCCATTTGTTCCATTGGCCTATTTTCAAGGCCTCTTTCAGCTGCCGACTTCTGTACACAGGATATCCTAGCTGTTCTCCCTGGGATGTAGGCAGAAGGAAAAAGGAAGGTCATATGGTTCCCAATACACATGCGCCTCCCCAGTGATGAGGAAGTCTGGCATATGCTCGGGTTCCGCAAATCCAGTACAGTCCAGGTGGTGCTTGCCAAGAATTATATGCTGCTAAGTTAGTCCAGATACTGGCAAGTTTGGGGAACTGAACAAGAGGATTGGAGGGTTCAGTAGTGTTGACGCCAGACCACCAAGATGTTTTCTTAGTGGTACTGTTGTAGAACTTCTGATTGAGACAGACCAGCTGCCCCACTTCCATATTAAACATTGGTCCATAGCGAGAAAAACATAAGTTACCCACAATGGAGTGAGCCAATACCCATTCACTTGTGGTATTGTGTATATTAGTCTGATTGTATGGAACAGAGTAGTTCAGTTCTTGTGCCTCCCAAGGCCATTCGTCACCCATTGTTGTTCCTCCACAAAACAAACAGTCTGAGACATGGAGACTAGAAGCAACTGCTCCCGCTAATTCAAGAAATAAGTTCTGGGAGGCAGGAGGAATTTCAAACTCTGATTTCATGGCTTCATAGAAAGAATGATGTATACGATAGGGTGAGGATACATGGGTATTGGTGTTTAATCGCAGATATAAAATAGTTCCAGGATCTACACCTCCTCCTGCAATATGCAACCCAAACTTGTATCCTTGCTTCCAGTGGCTGGGGTTGGCTATGAAGAGTTGAAGAGGATTACAGGCTCCTTTCTGACATTTCTTTGGTTCTGACAGTCTAATCTTTGTTAAACTACTTTTCCGATGATCTCCATCTCGTCCCGTTGGTGCATTCTTCCAGGTAGCAAAATATACACATTCCCATTTTGGGCAAAAGTAATCATGTCTAGATGAAGTGGTGTAGATGGTGGCTGCTGTACTCTTTCCAGTACATTTTCCCCATCCATAGGCTCCCTCTGGACACATGTACTTATCATCATAATAGTATGCTCGCTCCCATGACCCACATCTGTGGTAAGCATTTCTATTGATTGCATCGCAAGCATCAAAGTTCAGGGTGATAGGTTTGTGAGGTTGGTGAGATGTTTTGTTATATTCAAGATGGCTCCATCTTCATCATTCCAGCGTATCTCAAATGTATAGTAGGATGGATTTTGTCGAGGGTTGTAACAAGTCTTACTTTTCCCCTTTGTGCAAATATTCAATTCAGTGCCATTTTAAATACACCGGCTGACTGTACCAGTGCAAGTATAGTAGGAATGATAGAGCAAAGTCTGAGTAATCTTTTGTCCAGTTCGGGTAGTGGTTATGCAAGCTGCACAAGGGGGTAGAGCAAAAGTCTTTTCCAAGATTCCGAGGATCACCACTCCCACAAGGCAATAGTGGAAGAACATGGTGATTACAGTCTCTGGAAGTTAACTGGAAAGTTGAATCTGCGTTGAACTTGCTTCTGTTTCTGCTGCGATGGTCACTTTCACGTGATGTTGGTGGATTCTGAAGACTTCTCTACAAAAATGGCTGTTTCCGCAAGGTAAGTCGCAATGGAGTCTCGGGATCATTCACTGACGTCCATTGATCAGGATCAGGAGCAGCTGCCGGCTTCACTCGACTGTGGTGGATCCAGGGTTTGAATTCTGCAACTTTCACTGCGGTGGGTGTTGATAGGATGACGACATATGGTCCCTTCCAATGTGGCCCCAGTGGGGTTTTTCTCCACTCTTTCACCCACACAGACGTTCCTGGCTTGAAGGGATGCAGAGGCTTGGTCAGGTTGATGGGTAGTCGGTCTTGCACCGACGTTTGGAGTTTCTGCAAAACAGAACCTAAAGCTAATAGATCTTGTCTAGTTATTTCAGATCCTATCTGTCTCATGTCTCCCTTTATCCCCTGCACTATGGGTGGAGGTCGCCCATACAGAATCTCAAAAGGGGAGACTCCTAAGGATCTGGTGGGAGTTGAACGTATCCTAAGAAGGGCTATGGGTAGAACTTGGAGCCACTTCAGGTGTGTTTCTTGGCAAAGCTTGGATAACTGGGCTTTCAAGGTTCTATTCATGCGTTCTACTTTCCCTGAACTCCGGGGTCTGTAAGCAGTGTGTAATTTCCATTTTATTTGCAAAGTTTGAGCTAACTGTTGGGTCACTTGGGATACAAATGATGGACCATTATCTGACCCTATAGTTGATGGTATTCCAAATCGGGGAATGATCTCATGGAGCAATACCCTAGTGACTTCTCGGGCTTTCTCAGTTCGGGTGGGGTAGGCTTCTACCCATCCTGAAAATGTGCAGACTAACACTAACATATAGTGATATCCATTTGCACGGGACATCTCAGCAAAGTCTATCTGTATATCACTCATGGGGTTCACCCCTACTGACTGAACTCTTGGGGGTGGAACAGGACCTTGCTTAGCGTTATTCTTGGCACATGTCAGGCATTGCTGCGCCACTGAGGCAGTCAGGGATCCTAGCAATGAAATACAGAAATGGGGTCTTAGAGCTTTCTCCATGGCTGTTTTCCCATAATGTGTGGCTTGGTGGAAAGCTTGGACAAAGGCTGGCCCTAGTGCTTCAGGGATGACTGTAGGACCTGGGGGTGGACTACCTTATGGAGGTGGTAGCACTATCCAACCTTGTTCTGTTAAGACTCCTCCCTCTTTCTCACAATAATAGTCTAACTCTCGTGTAGTATATCGGGGTGCCCAGGAACTAAGGGGCACAGGAAATAGGGCTGCTTGCATTACAGTATCTTGGGTCCTTACTTGTCCTGTGGTGGCTGCCTTTCGGGCTGTGGCATCTGCAAATCTATTCCCTCGGGCAATTTCTCCTGCTCCTGCCTGATGACCTCTGCAGTGCATGACTGCCACTTGTTTGGGGGCCCACACAGCAACTAATAACATCAATATCTCGGGCCCATACCTAATGTCTTTACCCCCTGAAGTGATCAACCCTCGCTCTTTATACAAGGCTCCATGTGCATGCAAAGTAGTGAAAGCATATTTGGAATCTGTGTACACATTTATGCGGAGTCCTTCTCCTAATGTCAAGGCTCTGGTGAGGGCTATCAATTCAGCTTTCTGTGCAGAAGTTCCAGGGGTCAGGGCTGAGGACTCAACTACCAGATCAAGGGTCACCACGGCATATCCAGCACAACGATGTCCATTGATGACCAGACTGCTTCCAACTACAAAGAAAGTCCGTTCTGGGTCCTCTAGAGGGACATCGGTCAAATCCGGGTGACTTGAGAATACAGTGTCCATGGTTTCTAAGCAATTATGATCAGGTGGCCCAGGACCAATTAGAAACAATGTAGCAGGGTTCAAAGCTTGGCTAACTTTCAACTGTATCCGAGGGTTTTCACACAACATGCTTTGATACTTTAACATTCGTGCATTGGTTAGCCAGAAGTTTCCTTTGTGTTCCATGAGAGTCAGAACAGAGTGTGGCACGGTGACTTGAAGAGTTTGTCCTAGTGTGAGTTTATCTGCTTCGCCCACTAGGAGGGCTGTTGCTGCAACAGCTCTCAAACAAGGGGGCCATCCTTTTGCAACTACATCCAATTGTTTTGACAGATAAGCTACTGGTCGTTGCCAGGATCCAAGAGATTGGGTCAATACTCCCAATGCGTTTCCTTGTGACTCATGGACAAAAAGATGAAAAGGCTTCTGAACATCTGGGAGACCTAAAGCTGGAGATGACATCAGGGCCTTTTTCAAAGTTTGGAATGCTGCATCTTCTTCAGGTCCCTAATCTAGTGGGGATTTTTCCATTCCTCTGGTGGCTTGGTATAGTGGTTTTGCAATCAGGGCAAAGTTGGGGATCCATATGCGACAATATCCTACTGCTCCCAGGAAGGCCCTTACTTGCCTCCTAGTGGTTGGAGTGGGGATATTACATACAGCTTCTTTGCGTTCTGGTCCTAAAGGTCGAATCCCACTGGACAACTGGAATCCTAGATACTTGACTTCAGTTTGGCATAGCTGTGCTTTGGCTCTTGAAACTTTGTATCCAGCATCTTTAAGAAGGTACAAGAGTTCACTAGTAGGTTGCAGGCATTCACTTTCTGAGTTGGTGGCTATAAGCAAGTCATCTACATACTGAAGAAGAACCCTCTTTCCTGGATCCACTGGGTAACTTGAGAGATCTTGATTCAGGGCAGCACTAAAAAGAGTAGGTGAATTCTTGAATCCTTGGGGTAATCTAGTCCAGGTGAGTTGACCCCGCCTTCCTGTTGTGGGGTCTTGCCATTCAAAAGCAAATAAAAGTTGACTGGTGGGTGCTAGGCGCACACAGAAAAAGGCATCTTTCAGGTCCAGGACGGTGAAGTGAGTGGCCCAGCAGGGATCAGTCCCAAGAGAGTGTAAGGATTTGGTACTACTGGGTGTATAGTTTCAACTGCATCATTTACTCGCCTTAGATCTTGTACTGGGTGGTAGTCCCCTGTCCCAGGCTTCTTCACTGGGAGAAGGGGGGTATTCCAAGGTGACTGACATTCTTTGAGAAGTCCATACTTCAGCAGTTTCATCAGATGATGGTGAATTCCTTCAATGGCTGGTCGAGGGAGAGGATACTGCTTCACATGTACTGGTTCCACTCCTGGCTTGAGGGTGACAATGACAGGGGCTATGTTCTTCGCTAGGCCAGGTGGATTATCTTCTGCCCAAACTTCAGGTGGGGCTATAAGGTTGGTAGGTATACAGGGACTGGTTGACTTTATTGCAGGTGCACTATAGAACCGCCATTCTTCTTCTCGGGGAACAGTCAGCACCATTAATCCAGCAGGCTTTGGGTTCACAGTCATTTTCATTTCTCCCCCTTCAGCAAAGGATATCTGAGCCTGGAGTTTGGCAAGCATGTCTCTGCCCAGTAGTGGAATAGGGCACTCAGGCATATACAAGAACTGGTGCGTTATCTTCTGTCCCCCTAGCTCACACATGCGGTTCTGCAAAAATGTTTTTGTGGCTTTATTTCCAGTGGCTCCTATTATGGTGACAGATTGTGAAGACAGTGGAGCTACTGGCTTGGCTACTACTGAATGTTCTGCTCCTGTAACTACCATGAATTCCATATATTGGTCCCCTATCTTTAAACTGACCATAGGCTCCTGGGGACCCAGGCTGAACTTGGAGCCCGGTCTGGCCTAGTCTTCATCTATGTCATCCAGGTCATAGCCCGTTGCTACTGCCACTCCCTCAATGGCTTCTTCCCTCTCCTGTTGGAACTGCGTTCGATTCATTCCTCCTCTCCTTCGAAATCTTCCTCCTGGCCTCCAGGGACTCCCTCCTCCCCTCGCAGGGGCGGAGTCCAGATGCGGGCACTCATTTCTCCAATGTCCTTCTTCCTTGCAGTAGGCGCACTGATTTGCACCTAATGGAGGCCTTTCGCTTCCACGGCCTCTTCCACGTCCTCTGGTCCTTTGATTAGGAATACTTCCTCCATGTTGTTCGATAGTTAGTATGGCTGTAGGTAAGGGGTCCGTACAGTCCACAGAACACTGGGGGGGGACAAACACCACTCGCTTCCTCCTGTTCGCGACCTGGGCGCAGTCGCCCGGCCAGGAACTGCGCTACTTAGGAGTCCGCTCTCGCTCGGTCTGTATTTCAAGACCTCTCACTCACACACACGCAAGCATATTTCAACAAGATATCATATTTCAATATTTCAAGTGCCCAGGTTTTCTGACTGACTATTCCAAACAAACAAGAAGGGTCGATAGTTTCAGCTTCCACTTTCCTTACGCGGAGCTTACTAGGACCGCCCTTATAGGAGGTGATCAGGCTCCTTTGTCTCGCGCATACTCATGCGAGATTTCCCAAATTTCCCAGTTAGTCTATACCAAAATTTACCAAATTGGTCTTACACTCGCAAGACGCTGTCCCAGGCTGTTCTTTCTGACTATTAAATCACAAAAATGTCTACTCACCGGATCCGGTCCCCGATACCACACCAGCTTCTGAGTTGGAACCTGGACTCCCCCGGGTCGGAGGTGTTGGCCAGCTGGACCCGATGGCCCGCCGAGGCAGGCGGAACCCTCTCTGGCACAAAGGGGCCGGCGGCGCCTGAGGTTTCCCCCGCGGTCGGACAGACACAGTTCCAACCGGGCCAAACCTCAAGGCGAATTACGTGGATTATTCACTTGAATACCATTTACCACTCGCACTTCCCGGCCAACGCACCAAGAATATGCTGTAGCAAAGTGCAATCAATGAACAAGTCCAGGAGTCGATTGACAGGGTCCAAATCAGTTTATTGTGCACAAGGCCCAGTCAGTCAAAGCAACAAAAGGCACGGAGCCAAAGTTTATACAGAGACATAACTTTTTATACCACTTTTTCAGTTTGACATGAAAACTTTCTATTGGTTCTAGCTCGATACATGCAACCTTCTCATTGGTTATACATTCCCTTCATTTGTCCAATCAGTAATCCCTCCGGAGCCTAGCAACCGGCCCCCTCCTTTAGGATTGCTTGAACAATGGAACAGTTCTAGATCTTGTTACTTTTCTACTGCAAGGTTAACTTCGACTTCTGGAATGCATATACTGTTACTTTTCTGTTCTTTCACATACAAGAGAATAATAGAAGACTTATGCATTCATGAAAACTTCTTATTAAGCATTTTAAAACAGCTTTCTTATTTTTCACAGATTTTTGGTTCTTTTCTAACTTTAATGGGAGTTAGGATCCAGGCCTAACTTACAGGCCTTTCATAGTAGCAGGCCATGCTAGGCCATAGCCTACCTCACTATAGCACCTGGCTCACCTCCCTCCCTTGGTCTGACCATTTTCTTATTTGTTGTGGGCCCGATTCTGTCCTCGATGTAGATCTCCTTTGTATGTCCGGGCTGAGCCGGATGTACAAGGGAGATCGAGATTCTGATCCTGCGGGATACGTCGAGCCCCGCAGGATCAGAATCCCGAACAGGCATGTATATGTAGGCCGGGACTGCGATTCAGTCCTGGCTTGCATGTATGTGCCCTGCCTCACTAACTCAATCAGGGTTTTTAAATGGAGCCGCTGTGCCATGGCATGATGTTGCCATGACACTGCAGCTCCATTTAAAAACCGCAATCCCGGCCGCCTGCAAAAAAGAGTTAATTTTCTGCAGCCCGACCCCCGATTCGGCCTCCTAAGGCCAGGGTCGGGCTGTGGGGAATTAACTCTGGCCCCCCCCAGCCCCATCCGTGCCCCGATGATGAAAACAAGCGATGTCCAGGGAAGTTATTCCACCCAGGGGGTGGAATAACTTCCTGGTCATTTCACTGGCCCTGGATGTACAGGGCCAACATTAGGATTGGCCCTGTACGTCCAGGGCTGGTGACCACCCACAGCCTACCCACTCTCTGCCCCCAGGCCACCTCTTCCCCGTCCCTGACTAACTTCCCCACACAACAGGCAGGGACATTAGTTGGACCTACAGCCGCTACGAATAGCAGGGATGGATGTTGTGGTTCAGAATGACCTCATTAATCTTCTTGTCCCTTCCAGTCAGAAGGTACCCTCATCCCTCTTGAGTAGGAAGCTAACCCCTGCTGCATTGTCTTGCATCCCAGCAGCTAACTTCCTTCTTCCTTCAGACTTTGATACACTTTCCACAGAGCAGCAAGCACTGCGCTGGAATAGGCAGCTTTTGCAAGCTTTGGCCTCTGTAGCATGAAAAATTGCCTGCAACTCTCTCAGCAGGATTAGCCATCCCTGGTTCTACTCAGGCCTTACTCTGACTGGCACCAGTTGAGAAGGGCTGAAAGGTTATGGCAGAGAGACCTGTCTTCAGCTAACTTGGCAGCCTATAACAATCTTCATACTTATTAGAGTCAAGAGGTAATAGCATTGAAGAGAGCCCACTTATCCAATCTTCTCTCCAGTGCTGCCTGCTCCCAATTGCCTGATCCAGAGACATTTCAGCACCCTGGGTCCCCATGTTTACCTTCTATAGTCCCCACTCACTCCTTGTTTGAGTTTGCTACAGTTTCTGACTCTGCTCTGAAGCTGGCCTATGCCTCTACTCAGAAAACCACTTATACCCTTGATCCGATTCCACCTTCCTGGATAACAAAAAACTCTGGGGCTCCTTTCTGTTGCTTATATAATTATTTCCGCGAGTCTTGTGGCCGGTAGAGTTCTATCGGTTTGGAAACAGGCCCCGATTAGGCTGGTTCTAAAAAAAATGAACCTCATTCGTCAGGATCCACTTAACTATAGGCCTGTTTCTAATCTCTCATTCATCTCAAAGTCGGCAGAACGAATCATCTTTTGGCACCTCTCCAGTCATATTGAATGTACTCATTCTCTCCACATGTGACAATCAGGCTTCTGTGGAGGGCATAGTACCGAAACCATCCTCATGGCCCTCCTAAATGATATTTACAGCACTCTTGACTTCTCCTGTGCTTTTGATCTGGTCAATCACAGTCTCCTTCTTTCTTGCCTCTATTCCATTGGGATTTGTGAAGTACACAAATGATTTGAATTTTTTCTTCACTCTATTCCATTGGGATTTGTGAAGTACACAAATGGTTTGAATTTTTTCTTCAAATCGCTCCTTCATGGTTCAAATTGCTGGAAATTCCTCTTGTAGTTTCCCTTTGGGGTGTGGAGTCCCCCAAAGTTCAATTCTTGCCCCTTTCAATATTTTTCTGAGCCCTCTTCTCACCTTGATTCAAAGCACCAGGGTCACTGCTTATGTTTACTGTATATGCTGGGTTATCTGGCTCTGATCTTAAGCAACTCCAAACAGTGCAAAATACCGCTATTTGTATACTCACCCAAGCTCAAAAATATGATCATACCACCCCTCTTCTAGTTCAACACCACTGGCTCCCTGTAAAATTCTGCATTAGCTATAAAGTCCTCGGGGTCTGTTTACTAAGTGGTGCCTGCGACGTCTGTGAAATATTGGAGCCGCGGCCCTGTTTTATTCAATGGGGCCGTGGCTCCAATTTTGCAGGGAAGCTGCTAGTGCTGCTTAGTAAACAGACACCTTTATTCTAACCTATAAAGCCATTCAGCTGGAAGCTCCAGAGTACTTATCTGCCTTAGTCACTCCATACTGCCCTACGCACTCCCTTCATTGCATTCACGGAAATAGGTTATGAATTCCATCACAGACTTGAGCTTGACTTGAAGTCACAAGGCACTTTGCTTTTTTCTCCCTGGCTCCCTCACTATGGAATGCCCTTCCTATTGAGCTCCATCTACAGCTATCTCTTAAACGCTTCAAGGCCAAACTCAAAAAGCATCTTTTCAAACTGGCTTTTGAATTGCCTGGTTAGGTCAATTTTATTTAGCGACTGAGAATTAAGGATCTCACCTGAAAGATTCTTGGGTGTCGGTTTCCTTGGAGTGAGTGCTGCTGAATGTTTTTCTCTTTCCCTATTCCTCATTTCTGCTGTCCTGTTATTAATCCTGGAGTTCCAAATATTTTTCATAGAAGAAGCAAAAGGATCTTGATGTAAACCACTTTTAATACCCAGAAAAAGGCGGTATAGAAAAACAAATAAACCATAAATCCATGCGAGAAATTCCTACATACTCTTGCTGGTAAACAAACTCTCACCTATTACTTTAAAAGCACTAATTCATTTAGGCAATTGACTTAACTTTTCATTTTCTTCGATCCCAACAAACCTGGCATGGCAGTTGCACAAAGAATTTTAGCTAATCAGTTGGCATCCTGCATCCAATTTTGTTATGAACAAGCAGATACTCTTCTCAGCTCCAAAGTAAAGTCTTATCAGATTAGAGCTACTCCCAGTGGTGCTCCTAAAGTTTGCCCTGCTAGATGCGATCTGGAAAGCAGTTACTGTATATGGTCTTCTCTTCATAATTTTACTGTTCATTAATTGGACACAAGTCTTGCAAAAGGTGAAAGAACTGTAATATTTTTTTGTAGAAAATGTTCATTTACAATGAGGTGGTGACCTGTCAAATATTTAAAAATATTTGCAGGTGGAAAACATTGCTTCCATTGGGATTGAACTCAAAAGTCTGATAGGCAAAATGTTTTTTTAAATTCTGATTCAAATTTAATTAGTTAGCACAGCACTTAAAAAACACACATGAGTAGGCATCTTTTTGGCAGCTATGAGATTAGAGGAAGACAGGAGATGAATTTGTAAGTGCTTGTGAGACAAAAAGAATGCACTGAAATTATACATAACAGTTGTACTGAAGGATTTATGTTGTTTATAGCTGACTTTTGAGGATAATAATTCCTAGCTTTTCCTGATGAAGCCTTGGTCAGATGATGCATGGACCAGGTTTGAGAAGGCAGAAAGACGGACTAAGTAACTATAAATTCTTCAGTTGTTTTATGAAAAATTGATTACATGATTGGGAGGATTTGAGAAATAATTGAACCTTGATATACAATTTAAGATAAGTAGAAGATTAATTTCAGAGCTTCATAGAGTTTTTGCATAATGTACTGGATATAAGTAATGTAGGCAGCTCTCACAAATATAGATTGAATAATAATGATGATGGAAAAATTGATTAAATTGCTAACTGGTAGTGCTTAGTGGTGCAGATTTAAGCTAGATCTTTTTTTCTCCTTCAAAAAAGAATTGGAAACATAAGTAAACAACAGTACGCATCAATAATAATGAAAATGTTGGTCATTAAATAAGTGTTAAATACAGTACTACAGATTTTTTACTTTATATACATGGACCCAATATTCAACTTGCGGTGTTCAGTGTTGCAGAGGTCAGAGGGAATATTCAATGGCGCTGCCCAGTTAGTGCTGCTGACTATTGGACTTGGTGAGGTTTCTCCAGTTAGCAGGCCCTGCTAACCAGATAACTCATTTGAATATCAGGCCATATATTTTATATATACTGTCACATGCAACGGTCTGGTGTGTGCTGTGTGGGGTGCGTTGTCTCCGAGTGCTGAATTAGTCTCAAAGCTTTTGCTGCTACTCTTGGAGTAAGGTCCATACCACTGTAGAATACTGGCTTATTTATTTTCATCTTATAGTTTCAAAAAGTCTTTGTCCCATTCCCATATCTCTCAAGCAGGTACAACTATAAATCAAGTTGACAATGAAGAAAACAATCAGAAACCCGCCTGTAATAAATGAAGTCTCTGGATAAAGCTTCAAAAGCTGAAAATTGAGCCAGTCCGGGTTTTACAAACAGCTCTTTGGCCTAAACCAGCTGTCTGCCCTCTCCTCTTAAGGTGGTTTTCTATTTCATACACCTTTTCCTTAGAATCAGTGTTCAATATTGGAAATAGCTCATTTCAGCATTTCTATCCATTCTGCTCTTCACTTTACTCCTTCTTTATACACTGGAAGGGTTGGGGAAGCCTTCCGCCCACACGTCCCCTAGGCAATCCCTACAGCCCAGTCCACATTAAACAAAAAGGCAAGTCCACTCCCACACTTGGCAGTCCAGCCTCCTGGTTTTCCATCTCCTCGGATATCCGGGTTCTGCTTCTCCCAGCTCCATGGGTTCAGGCATTTCCTGGATTGTGGGAAGCTCACATGGGGCCTGACTCCAGGCAAGAGTCCTCCAGGTCTTTGGGAGCAGCCTTCTATGATCCTTATTCTCCCATGAAGTTATGTCAGCCACACCCTCTTCCCCGGGCCCCCTGGAAACCACCCAGTCACCAGCTCCACCCCTTTAACCTAGATACCTGCTTCCTTCTGCAGGGAGTTTTCTAAAACCTGGCCTGGACCCTGCAAAGCTCTTTCTCTTAGGGCTTAAACTGGGCTCTTCTCTCTCCTCGCGTGGGTATCCCTGACCCTTGTAAGCTCTTGGGACTGGGAACTATGGGGTTTTCCACCTCCCTGAGTGAGGCAGGCTATCTCTGCCACAATGCACACGTATTAAAAAAATCTACCTCCATACAAAAAAAAAAAATATATTGTATGGGTCATCATTCAGACCATCTGAATATTGTAGCAATATTCCTTATAAAAATAGCTGTCATTCTTCCATAGTAAGATTATCAAAGTGTGCCCTATATAAAGCTATTGGAGTGGAGGAGTGGCCTAGTGGTTGGGACAAGGTACTTCAGGCCAGAAGGCTGGGGGTTCAAATCCCACTAGAGGACAGCAACCTTGGGCTGGAAGGACTGGGGTTTCTAGTCCCACAGGTGCTTCTTGTGGTCTTGGGCAAGCCACTTAACCCTCCATAGCCCATGTTCCCTGTAAAATAGTTATCTCCAAGTTATAATGCCCTGTTCAATGTAATTTCAGTTTGCTCAATGTAAACCACACTGATGCAGAATAGCACAGTATATAAGAGAATGTAAATAAATAAATTGTAGTCTGTATGTGGCAATATGCATACATAAAATGACTCTTATAAAAATTACCCCATGCATGGTGGGATGAATGCAGGTATTTCTACTGTAGGCATTGTTTGTGGCATGGTCCTGGACGAGCATGGGTGGAGCCATGAGCTCTGTGCTTTGATTATAAAATGCACTAATCTACATGCCTACCTGCATTGTCTACCTGCAGACATTTCTGCCTGCTCCTGAGCGGGCGTAAATTTCCACAACCTCAATGTAGCTTAGATTGTTGCAGGATTTGTGCTACTAGTTTAGAAGATGCCTGTGTCTGGTTATAAAACAAAAACCTTCTTGCCCTCTAAACCTAGGCACTTTGTTATAGAATTACCCTCTCTATGTCTGCGATGAGGCGTGTTCTGGAGTTTCGGCTTCTAACCTGATCTCCTGACAGTATGATGTAATGCAAGGTGGACTTGCCTGTCAGTTACTGGGTAGGGGGAGTCTCTCTCTGGAATTTGTGTGAGAGTATGTTTGGGGGGGGGGATGGGGGGGGAATGGAAGAGAGAAATTTAATGACATGCTTCCATGTTACCCCCCATTAAACATACAATCTCAGGATAATTTCAGCATTACAAGTTCTCAGAGGCAACAGCCATCTTTACAGGGTTATTTTATAAGGCCTTTCTATGTGGAAAACATCATTTTATCTGCATATATGGCTTTTAATAAAATTGGCCAGGATATAATCTGACAGGAGGCATTCTTGGGACAGGGCTGAGGAGGGACTTGTACTTATTCATTTATTTTATGCAATACACACAAGCATGTAAAATAAACCAGGAAATTTGTGCATGCCTCAGAGCAGTTGTAAATATATGTATGTATGCCTTGTGAGATAATTTTAAAGGGCAAGTATATACATATTTACAGAAACATAGAACATGACAACAGAAAAGATCAGTTCAGTCTGCTCATGCAAATCAACAACCCAGCCTGAAAAATTCCTTCACAATCCTGTTTGACCACCTTAAGATCATCAGATATGATCACCTCCCTACATTCCATTCTTCTTTCAAGTATAGATATTTACCCCTATATTGTATTGCTCCCCTGAGATTTTGCAGCCCAAATGCATGGCACTGCATTTTTAGCATTACATCTTAGTTGCTAAACTCTCAACTACTCTTTAAATGCCACTAAATTCATCTTCATGTTATCCACACCTTCAAGGGTGTCTACCCTTTTGCAGATTTTGATATCATATGCAAAAAGGCAACCTTTCCCAGTAAACTTTCTGCAATATTGCTGTTTAACAAAAATTGTGAAAAGAATCACACCAAGGAATGATCCTACTGCACACCGTTGGCAACACCTCTTTCCTCCAAATGAACTCTATTTACCCCTACTCTTTTCCATTTTCCACTCAACCAGTTTTGAGTTCAGTCACGTTTGGACACATTCCAAAGGGCCCTTGGTTTACTTATTAGTTGCCAATGTGGAAATGTATCAATGAATGATGAGAGCAAGAGACACGAAGAGGGGAATTTTAGATCTGTCCAAGTGCTATCTGGGATGTCTAAGCTAGAACATCTGAATAAAATGTAGGCATGTCTAGGTGCAGACCTGATTTCACAAACCTAGACATGCCCAATAGGGACGTCTGCAGGGCATCTACTTAGACATCTCCAGAACTGCATTTCAGAATACAGACATCTAGGATAGCATAATGGTTCAATTAGTGGGTTAGGAACAGGGTAGCCAGGATAAAATCCTCCTGCTGCTGCTGCTGCTATAATTGAAATTGTGCTTAGTACTGGAGATGATAGAGTGCTTTCTTCTCTAAACTCTCTGGATATTTTTAAGTTATAACAAGTACTTTTTAGTTGCTTGTTCTTTGCTATGCATGCCTTGGAACAGGTCTAAAGATAGACATAATGAGCGGCATTTTCAAAGGCATTTACATGGGTAACTACCCATGTTACCTGTGTAAATGCCTTATCTGGGATATTTCAAAGGCACCTACATGGGTAATGCCTTTAGAAAATCCTGGATAAATCTCTAATGTGCCCAGATGCTATGCGGTTAGCACTGGGGCATGTTGGGGGCGTTCCGGGGCTGAGGAAAGGGCTAAGCAGGTAGCAGTGATTTTCAATGCTACCCGTTGAGCCCTCTGCACCTTAAAGATAGGCAAGTTTTTTCCTCGCCTATCTTTCAGGTGCAGGGACTAAGCGGGTAACATCGAAAATCGCTGCTACCCGCTTAGCCTCGGCGGTTACCATCGCATCAAGCCAAACCCAGATTTTCACTTCTGTCGTCATGTAAGTGAAAATCTGGGTTAAGGGGGGTCAGCACAGAGGCTATGTGCCAATGTGACGCATAGCCTGCCTAATTGAAAATCAGGCCTGATGTTTCTGTGCTCAGATGGTGATGTCATGGTCCTGGGAACAACCTAACTACACCTCCAGGTTCCTGGGAATGCCCCGGCCATGTTTCCTCCATGCCTCTGTTCAGATTCGGACGTCCCCACAGCCAGCTTCTAAAATGGCTCTGAAGACAGTCTGTGCTTTGGCTGTTTCTAAGCCCATTTTTGGATGTCCAAAAGCATGAATAGAAAGTGCACAATGTTAAAACTAATGCTACCTCACATCCTGTAATGAAAGGGTGTCAAGCATACGGCCCACAGATCATTTCTGGCCTACTGTGGCCCTTTACCTGGTTTGCTGTCCCCCTATCCAACCTTGGCTTTAAGCTCTCCCAGCATTCTCCTACGTTGTTGCTGCTGATTCCACATCCGGCTGCAGAATCATCTCCTTTCTCTATTCCCAACTCGCTACCCCACCCCTGTGGCCACCATCTTTCCACTGTGAGTTAAGGAAAAGAGAGGCAAAATGTTTGGCCACTGGGGAGGAGAGGGGGGCTAGGGTTAGCGAACAGAGAAGGGAGATGTTGGACCACTGGAGGGAGAGATGAGAAAGGTGGAACAGATGAGTCTTTATTGCCTTTCTGAAGGATGACATGTCAGAGATTGTTCAGATCGAGGTTGGGAGAGAGTTCCATAGTGTTTGTGAGCATAATGAGAATGCCTGGTTCTTAGCAGATTGGGTACTTTTTGTTATTGCTGAAGGGGTTATGATTGTATTAGCCATTCCAGTTCTCTTTGCTCTGTTTTGAGGAGTCGTGTATATGATGTCTGAGAGGGAGGCTGCAGATAGGCTATGTAGTACTTTAAATGTAAACAATAAAGTTTTATATTTCAGGTGGCTCAATATTGGTAGCCAGTGTAATTGCTTTAAGATGGGCATGACATGCTCATATCTAGATGATCCTTGCAAGGTTCGAGATGCAGCATTCATGGCCATTTGGAGTGGCTGTAGTGTACTTCTTGGTAGGCCTTGGAGTATGATGTTGGCATAGTCAAAGTGCGGGAGGAGTAGTGCCTGAAAAATGGTGTGGAAGTCTGGTGCCTCTAGTAGTGGATGTAAGTGTCGAAGGGTTCTCATTTTATGATATATTGCCTTGGTAATGTTGTTTATGTGAGTCTGCATACTGAGTCATTGGTCCAGCATGATTTTGAGAAAGCGTACTTCCTGCTTTATCATCAGCTCAGCATCTCTTACCCTATTAGAAGTAGGTGGAGTGAAGGTCTGGTTCCTTGTTATGAACAACACTTCCATCTTCTTGCAGTTCACTTTAAGGTTGTGTGTAAGGAGCCATTCTGAGACTGCATCGAAGCATTCTGTTATCTTGGTGCAATCTGGGTTGTCTGTAGAGAATGGGGCATATAAAAGTACATCATAAGCATATATGTGGTATAATATGCCATATGATTGCATTATTGAGTAGATTGGCTGAATATAGATATTGAAGAACAGGGCAGATAGTGATGAGCCCCGGAGGACTCCTTGCATTTGCAGATATGTGTCTGATGTTTGAGTGCCTATTCATACCTTTTGTTGGCGACCTGTTAAGTAGGAACTGAACGAGTCCAGAGCTGAGTTTTGTACTCCTTTCTCATGCAGCTATCAAAATAAAAGGTTGTGGTTGACAGTGTCGAATGCAGAGGCAATGTCCAAGAAGATTAGGATGAATCCTTGCTTCAATTTGTCGATGCCTAGGATTAGTCTGTTAAGGAAGGTAGCCAGGAGGGTTTTGACACCATGCTGCTGCCTGAACCCATGCTGCTGTGGGTCAAGTGGAGCGTGAGTGTCAATGTGGTATTGAATCTGTTGCTGGATTATCTCCTCCATTATCTTTGCAAGGAGTGGGAGACTAGATATGGATCTATAGGAGCTTATGATGAGTGGGTCCAGTTTACTGTTTTTAAGTAATGGTCTAATGGAGGTGGTGTTCAGGGCGGGTGGAACGACTCCGGTGGTGAGGGAAAGGTGTACAGTTCTGGCAATGGTCAGGCTCAGGTCAGTTCATGTTAGCTTGATCCAGTGTGTAGGACATGGGTCATTGGGAGAAGTGGTGGTGTTGATGCTTTTTATTATGTCCTTGATGTGCTCTGTGGAACTTGGTCTAAAGGAAGATATCTTTGTTGTAATGGTAGCGCTGTTGTCTGTTGGAGATTCTGCTTGGGGAGTGTAATTAATATTGGTTTTGGTTTGGAAATGGTCAGCAAACATTTGTGGGTGGGGGGAGCTCATAGGGTGTTGCTTCGTTGGGTCCTTCATTAGTAACTCAATGATTCCAAAGAGATCACAAGACTTGTTCAAGGAGCACATTAAGATGCTGGCACATCAAGATGCTTTACATTTTTGTTCAATTGCGGTGTTCTTGTAGGCTGGCCATGTAATTAGCTTGGTCCTGGGAGCACCTTGAGTGCCGTCATTTCCGCTCGAGCTTCCTGAGTTGTAGTAGGGATTCTCCTAGTTCTGCAGTGTACCATTTTGCTATGTGGCACTTTTTAGCAGGCTTCAAAGCATACAGTAGGAGTGAGGCCGTACTTAGGGCCCTATTCCAGCTATTTACTAGCTCATCAAGCTCCGTAATATCTGGTAATATCTGTATTAAGAAAGGGTAGAGCTTCTTCTAAGAAGGACTCCTTGTTAAAGTGTCAGAAACGATGATTAGGCTGGGGGGCAGTCACTGCTTGGTTCTGCTCATCCCGCTCATCTCGGTCCACGGGGATTTGGAAGATGATTGTGCTATGGTCCGACCAGGGGACCGGGTTAACAATTGGTAGGGTTGGAGTGTTTGGATTGCGTGTGAATGAGGGTGCAAAGATCAGGTCTTGGGTGCTTCCTCTCATATGGGTGGGTGTATTTACTATTTGCTCATAGCCCAATTCCATTATTGCTTCCAGAAAGGCATTGGCTTGTTTTATTGGGAGTGCAGGAAGGTTGAAATCAACCAGCAACCAATTTGGCTTTCTTGCATAGGACAGTTGCATGCTAGTTCGAGGATTATGGGAAGTTTGTCAGTGCTTGTTGAGGCTGTTCTGTAAACTAGCCCTGTCATTAGATGCCTATTTGTGATTGCGATGGAATCTAGGTTGGCTGTGCTGTATGCCTCCTCTCTTCCGATTGGCTCTGGGGCAGTTAAAGATATCATAATTTGGAAGTTTGATTTGGTTTAATAGTATTGTGTTGATGTCGGTAAGCCACGTTCCACATTTCAGTGATGAAAAGCATGTCTAACTTTTGACGCTTGACATAATCTATGAGGGTTGGCCATTTGTTCTGAATGGAACGAACATTTATGAGCATGCAGTTCAGGCTCACTGTTCTTTGGAGCTTCTTAAGGTTAAAATACATTAGGATTTTTTTATTTCTCTTTTTCTATAATGCTCCATGGCCTGATTATATGAGATTGATGCATCTTGCTTGTTGTAATTGTTTTCCTTTTATTCGTTTTTGAAATTTTTTGAGTAAATAAAAAAAAAAATGAAAAAAATAGTGTAACGTGCATTCCTGCTGCACAAAGTAGGTGGCCTATTTTAAAACTATTCTTATAGGAGATAATTTTATAAACCATTTCTTTGGGTAAAAATGTTTTATGTGCAGAAATAGGGTTATATGTACGAAAAATTATGTGCCAATGGCTTCTTATTGCGTCAAGGAATTACTGGGAGCAGGTCCGGCCCCAGTTATTTGAAGGTGTTGGTGCCATAGGTGAACCTTAAGCCTTACACCCCACCCTGGCAGTGAGAATTTACTGTATAGCTTTGAATGCCTTACCCTTTGCCACACCCTAGAAGTTGCTGCTCTAGGTGACAGCCTAGTTTGCCTAATGATTGGGCAGACTCTGCCCGGGAGCAGAGTTGGGGTGGAGTTTGAACTTACACATGTATGTTATAAAAGACACATCGATACAGGTAAATTTTGCTGGGATATTTGCACATATCTTTCAGCAGCTGTAAAAATTTGTGGCTACATTTGGGGGGAATAGAGAAGGATTTTTTAAAGGCATTTTTATGCATATGTTCCCTTATGAAATAGGCATCCTTATGTGCATATCTGCTGCACAAATTAGAAGGCCTGTTATTGAATTTCTCTTCATGTGTGCTGGATGCAAGTAAAACATTTTGTCGATATTCAAACTGCAACTTGGAGCTAAAAGAATGGGTTAGAGATGAGTGTATAGTTGGTTCAAGATGAAGTGTGTTAGTTGGGCTAGGGTTAATAGGGAATGTGAGACAGGGCAGAGAGTCTATCACCTGGGAATTTCAGCGTAAGCTTATGATTGTACCATCTATGGCATGTATTTATTTTATTTGGGCACTAGAGAGCTCCCTTAACCATTAAATGTATCTGATGAATATAACAAATCAATAAATAGAAATTCCAAATCCAAATGATAGCATAAACCTATCTATATAAACATGTTTATTTATAATATTATCTTGGGTGAACAGCAGGCAAAGTATAACTCAATATTCCTATATTTTATTTTCTGCTTTGATTTTTACTATCCTGAAGTTTTTCCTAGTGGACCATCAGTGCGGATAAATATCTAGATATTTCTTTTCTCTTCTAGTCCCTTTATTTCTGACAGAAAAACCTTAACAGATTTCTTAAATAGAGGCAGGATACGTAGGAATGCATGGCTATTCATGGCCATCCTGTCATTGGATCCCTTAATTTCAATATTGCTATATAAAGATATGTTATCATATATGTTTCGGTCTTCACTGCATATGCGTTCATGTGTCTGACATACATAGGGGTATGTTTACTAAACCGCGTTAGTGCAGTTCGCGTTAGGAGCCGCGGTAATAATCAAAACCCCCAAATAAGGAGATGGGCGGGACATCGTAACACCTAACGCGCGGTCCAAAAACTAACGAGCGATACAGGGCGCGGTAGCGCGTCACCGCGCGTTAAGCATAAGAAGCCACCCAGACATACATGACCGATACAGAGCTGTAGCACAATGGTTACTGCAGTGACTGCTGATACAGGCATAATGGGGTTGGGTCCCCAGGGTGCCAGATGCATAAGGCTGGCTGACGCAGTATCCTGTACATTAGATAGTGAGTGAGGGGGCATGTATATGTTTTGTTTGTTTTGTAGGGTTGCTAGCAAACACACCCACACATTATATAGTGAGTGAGGGGGCATGTATATGTTATGTTTGTTTTGTAGGGTTGCTAGCAAACACACCCACACAGTGGCGTACCCAAAGGTGCTGCAGAAGGCACCCCATAACGCACACCATAGGCTACATTATAAAGTGGAGTGTCCGCTGAGACACATCAAAATGTCCCCCATAGAGCATCCCATAAGGGAACGTAAAGGGAGCCAGATAAGGTGACACATGGTGCGCCCTATGAGGCTCAGTAAGGTTATATTACGCTGAGGGGCTGTCGCTGGTAGCAGTCATGTGTATGTAAAATATATAATGCAGCAGACAGCCCTATAAAAGGAGTCCACTGTGGGTCTGAACCCATGACTACTGGCTCCACAGGCAATGAATGAACCACTGGCCTGCAGCCCCATAGCTGCTAACAACCCCCTGGCCGTCTACTGAAGGGCAGCAGGACACCACCCTAACTGCCTGCTGTGTTGGCCAGGATCTGTACCAATGCAGGCATACCCATGGTGCACTGCACATGCAGACCAGCAGTCCAGAGATGAACACAAGAAGGGGTACGTACCCACATAGCCCCCTGGTATGGTAAGGTGAAATGACTGTGTGCGTCACTGCACATAGTAGCAACAGACAGTATCCCAACAGGGTGCCCCATAAGAAGCTAGAAAAGTTGTCTGTTAAGGCAGACTGATCCGTAGCACAATGGGTAAGACACTGTCAGGTGGTGCAGGGTCTGTGAGTTCAATTCCCCCTGTGTGCCCAAGGACCAAAGCTGCCTGCAACAGTACCCTCCACAAACAGTAGTCACACATATGTAGAACCAGTCACCCCTCTGTTTAAACCATAGATAACCCCATATTTTTGTCGGACACAAAGAACCTGAGAGGTGGGAAAAAATGCCCACCACCCCTCCGTTGGGAGTGGCCGTTTAATCCAGAGAGCCGCAGCCTCCAAAGGTAGAAAACACTGTGAATCTGCAGCCAGAACCGGGTGTGTGAAACGTACAAAGTCAAATATATACACAAATCATTTAATAAAGGAAAGACCACGTCAAACTGTGCCAGAAACAATGCAGGGGACAACCCAATTGTCCTGCCATTGGAATCCAGCAGCAAACACCACCAGGACATGCTTTGTGTGGCACAACTATGGGCCCAGTACTAAGTGAATGTGTCCCTGCCAGGTGGGCGTATCTGTGGATGAGTGTGCATCATGACCCCCACAGTAGATCAGTAATGTCATAGGTAGTCTGTTTTGTACGTCCAACAAGTTCTGCTGGCAAACACCCACTCACAGGGATATAACCCGAAGGTGTCATATAGGGTAACCTTTTGAAAGCCACACCAGAGGGCAAAGGCTAATGTGCACTGTCTGCCACAGCACCCTATAGGGCGTTCCACAAAGCGCCCCATAGGGCATGTTACAGGGTCCCTGATGAGTCACTGTGAGGAGTCTGCAGTGTGAGGGTTTTGCTGCTGTCAGCACCAATGTAAAGCAAGATAACAAAATGCCCCCCAAGGTGCGCAAAATGATCCACTGTGTGTTGAAACCCATGACCTAGGGGCCCCCCCAAGCATGGAAGCAACTATTTGCTCATATTGCCAGTGCAAATAACACAGTCCCAATAATGAGGTGGCCAGCTCCTGAAGCAGAACTGTCAAATGACCCAAACACCCACACCAAAATCACAGAAGTTGCACTATGTACATACAAGGGATGCCTGACAAGGAAACAAAGCAAGGTCTCAGCAAACAAGGGCATATGGCAAACACAATCAAGACCAAGGCCATGATCATTACCAAAAATATAAGGCCCAATAACATCACAGACCCCTTGCCAAAACTGAATGTCACTGGCAAAAGCAAAAGCAAAAACAAACATACTATGGTTAGTGTGCGCAAGAAAATGCAGATGTCCGTAACACCTGAACCACAACCCCCTGACTGTGCACCGAGGGGCGCCATGTCGTCACCCAAGGTGCCTGCTGGGGTGCTAAGGATATGGGTGTATGCAACAGTACCCATGGTGCACTGCAGATGCACAGCAGCAGTCCCGAGATGACCATAGGAGGGGGTAGGCACCCCCACAGCGCCTGGGCCGGAAGGGAGAAATGAATATGTGCGCCACTGCCATAGAGCAGCAAAAGACAGTAGCCCAACAGTGTGGCCAAGAAGAAGCCTGAAAAGGTGTACCAGTACGGTGTCAAGACAGGTGTCCAACGTTAACTGCAATATGAGGTACATAGGGATAGGAGAGTGCTGATGGAACCGTGGCCCATAGAACAATATGGCACGGTGCTCCAAAAATGGTATGTTTGCAAAGGTCAGTGTGCCCTAGGGGCTGCAAGGTGTGCCTGGAGGGCCTGCAGGACCTGTGTGGAACAGAGACAGATGTAGTACAAACACCACCTAGAACCCACAGTAAAGACAATGAACAGGCGACAGATGGAGGGCGAGTAGGGAGTTAACGGACCCTCAACCCTGACAGCATCACACGTGTCTGGCAGCAGCGCAGACAAACATGGCGGTAGCAACAGCATCACAGCAAAGGGTGTTGGCACCCTGGAGTACCGGAAAAACAGTGTGTGGCAGGTGAGGAGAATATGTGTCCCCCAGTGGAGGGTGAGGTGGCCAGAGGAGTGAGTCGAAAATGCAGAACAGGCACAGGACCAACAAGCAAAATGAGATGCTATGCAGACAATGGTAGCAGGGTAGGATACGGGGCAACAGTCCACAGCAACATACAGGACACCTCACACCACAATGATGCAAATAGATGGACCAAAGGATGGACAGCAAATGTGATCAGGATATTATGACCGGCCAGGATGTAGAAGCCAAGAAATTAGTGTTACAGCGACAACAGGTATCAGTGCGGGAAAGGCAGAGGAAAAGAGGAACAGAGAGAGTGCAAAGCTATGACCACTAGGATGGAAAGCACTGCAGAAAAGAAATGACCACAACAACACCCTGAGGCACACAGAAATGGATGCAGACAGGATCACAGCATGCCACCATCCAAAACCACAGCTGCGTGTCAGGAGATGGAACCACAGAGCGTAGGCAAAATGCAGTACACATGTGGAGGAGGGGTCCACAGCCAACAACACAGTCCACAGGTGGGATGGAAGACACATATGAACAGGTCCACACACACACACAGCAGGAAATATAATGTAGTGTAAACAACATGCAACTGATCAGGGGAGTGACACATGAGGGGTGGAAGGGGATAGGCCAATGGAGGGCCATGTGGATGGGCTGTGGAAAGGGCAATGGACTGAAAGAGGAGCATGTTAATGACCAACCAGATCAGGGATGAGGCCCAGGCTAACCCACATCAGCAGCACCAATGCACAGGTAGCCCAGCACATGCACCACTCCAGGAGGAGAACTACAATTAGTCCAGACAATGTGGCACAGGGACAGCAAACATGCCACACGGACATGAACAGCTCAACCATGGATGGGTGGGCGGAGATGTGATGGGGCTGCACACATGATATGGCCAAGTAAGCAGCAAACAAGGAAGGAACAGACAATTTCCAGGTGTCACCCAAAACGTCAAGCACACGAGTGTCAATGAAATGGGGTGACCAAACCACCAAATATCCAAACTACAAAGGTGCAAACATCTGTCCCCAACAGTCAATCACCAGACCCAAGCAGAAAGCATATTCTGCAGTCCGGTGCACCATATGACGTGAAGAACGACATGGGGCCTGTGTGGCAGCCAACGTCGCAAGGACACACCCAACCCACCTTGCGACGCCACCCACCTGTTTCTGCCTGTGGAGCCTACACAACCTGACCACCCCCCGCTGGTGCCACCAAAATTCAAAGGCCCTAACTCAGCAGACGTTGCAAACAGGCAGTAATATGTGAGGTGAAGGGTCTCAACATGACATGTCCGCACAGTGTATGCACGCACTGTATGCACACCAGACACCATCCCCAGCAAACAAAAGACTCTGGTGAAAGCATGCAGAGTGACAAGGCCACATGCCATGCCAACAGTGACGGTTCAAAAATCACCAACCCATGTACAGCTCAACACCCCCCTACTGCAAAAGAGGAAACACCCAAACAGGTCATGGCAGCAACGGCAGGCAAGTCACCGCAGGAACAGTAACAATAGGCCAGCAATGAGTCAGAGAAAAAGGCCTGTGTCCAAAGTGCAGAGGACTACCTCCCTGTGTTACCAACATCCAGGAACACGCTCACATGGGTGCTGTGGCCAAGCACATATGGATGACGGGATCACCAGATGCAGTGGAGCACATGTGTCAACATTGTTGTCTGTGTCCTGTGTGAAAAGATGCAGATATCAGGTAAGGGAATGACACACCCACCCACGACCCCTGGAGGACAGAAAGGAGACACACACATAAAAACAGCCACACACAGAATGCATAGATAGCACCACATGACATGGCCACAACACTGAGCACAGTGCACATGGATCACTGAAGGAGATGTCCCTGAAGACCAGGGCACCATCCCAATATGTTCATGTAAATGCACATGACACGCATACACCCCAGGGGTCCAGAGCATGTGCAGCAGCGGTGGCACACAGAGATAACAATGAAGGACAGCCTGAGAGCAATAGGCAAAATGCAGCATCAGCACGTGGTGTATGTCCCAGAGGATGGAAGGCGAGGCCCACCTGAAAGGTACACCAGTGGCCTGACTGGGAATGTCCGTGTCAGGCAAGAGCACAAAGAGCCCCAATAGCGGATGCAGACACCAATGGACGGCGGACATCACCACGTCTGCATGGGTAGCTGTGAGAGGAACATGTCCACGGTGCAGTGTGTCTTGCGGAAACACAATGTTGATGTACATTGGATCACCAGCAAAACTGTGACCCATCTGAGAAACATATATGACACATGTGCACAATGTACATTTGCCCACAAGCAGAAGGTAACAGAGGGATGAGGGAACATAATTGGAGAGGGGGCCAAACACATCCCTACAACACAGATAGGCAGGGTAGCGCATACTGAACGGTCATGTAGACAGGTCAATCAGAAACAGTAACATACACAGTGTGAGAAGGTACGCATGCACGAAGGTTCAGATGTCAGGACCCCCAACACTGAACGACAAATGGAGACACACAGCACAGTACATGCATGAGTGGCACAAATCTGTCAAATGACCCAATGGCAGTGGCTGTTCAACATACCCTCCAACAATATAATGTCCTGTGCCAGAGTACACACACAGCCGCACAATATGTGTCTAAGATACACCATGCAGACCCCCAAGATGTGAACAGGTAATGGCCACATGTGTGACAGATGGAAGCTAAGGGTGAAGGAGCAGTGGTCCAAAGACATGTGCATCACCATAGGAGCAGTGGAGAGAAAACAACATATATGTGTCTAGCCGTGACGACTGCAATGCAATCCTCACTACCTGCCAACTCACCCGAGCCAACAGGAATGGTGCATATATGAACACACACTCCCCACATGCAGCACAGCCTCAGGCAGCATAGTAAGGCAATCCGGGTGGGCCTGGAACACAGAAGCTCATCCTGTGGAGCCAAGAACAGGACAGAGATATGGAGACATGAGATGGCAGTGCTGCACAATCCTCACACCACCTAACACATGGCTAACCCAGAGACACGTCCCCAGCACACCCATAACTTACAGGTAAAGATCTCCTCGATCAGATGTTGCCTGGCTGCCATCCACGCACGTTTGTCACCATGGCCAGGTGGAGGAGGGCACACAGGATCCACCCCGAGATCCTCATTAATATCGACTGGAACATTGTGCCTGAGAGCAATGTTGTGGAGGATGCAACAGGCTATGATGATCCTTGCCACAGTCAGCGGTCCGTACTGTAAGGCCCCGCCAGTCCTATACAGACACCTGAAGCGACTTTTGAGAACGCCAAAGGTGCGCTCAATCACTGAGCGACTGGAGGCATGGGCCTCATTGTACCGTATCTCTGCACCTGTCCGAGGGAGACACACAGGGGTAAGCAGCCAGGTGCGACACCCATATCCTGCATCACCTGCAGAAAATAATGGTGCAGAGTCACATGCGTGCTGAGCCACCAATGGAATGACAGACGTAGCAATACAGAACTGGACAGCCGAGAGGCCGTGCACACAGATATGAGGCAAACGCAGTGCACACAGTGGTAGTGCATCAGAGGCTGTCGAGCCCAGGGGCAAATGACCATGACATGCCAATAGGGGCAGTGCACACCCATGTAACTGTGTCACAGGACATGTGCAAGAACTGTGGCGACAAAGAGCAGTGGTGGGAGCTGTGAGGCAAGATGTCGGACATTGTCAAATAGCACCCGGGGGTGCAGGGATGCACAGGTGTGCAAGTAGTTGGCTGGCCCGATCTGGCGCATACACAGCATAAGCCACTGGGATACATTGCGTGGGTGGTGTGGGGGAAGCAACAGGCAGTGGTGGCAGGGGACCCCGAAGACGGTGGCCAGACATGCAGCAGACATGTGTAATAGCTGAAGCGCCCACAGCACATCTCATGTGTAGCCCACAGCATGCCCAGAGAGAGAAGGCCGCGTATACAGAATGACCACCATGAGGATGGGTCCATGCCCCCCCCCGAGGGTGCCACACCGACAACCATGCAACATATGGGCTGCCCAAGTGACTGACCCCACTGGGAGACATGTGTACAACTGCCAGTGCAGTATGCCCGTGCCCAGATGTGGAGGCCATGGGCATGTTGCATGTGTAGCTCACAGGCATGGAGGGGACACAGCATATGCAGCACGGTTGCCCCTGGACACAGTTGCTCAGAATAAAGAAGGGCAAGGCCACGGAGAAAACGACACCACATGGCCGCTGGGACACACATGTGAGAGCAAACAAACACACATCCTAGACAGAGAGATGGGTGTCAGTGAACATATGTCTGTGACCAAGACACCAGTGACACGGCATGAGGTAGTGAGCCACACCCAATAGTGTACACCCAGAAATAATCCCGCAATATCAGGCATGCAGTGGATAATGGTGACAATGCTGTATAGTCACCCACCTACAGTAGGTGCATGTCATACACGTTGAATACCCACCCAGCAGGACGTAGTCACCATATTGACCAGCCTCAAACTGGCCAAACACTGCCGAGTTCTGCAGGATATAGGAGTCATGGGCAGACCCTGGAAACCGCGGAACCACATTCAGGATACGCATACTTGCATCACAAACAACCTGCACATTGAGGGAATAGAAGTGTTTGCGGTTGAGGTACACAACCTCCCTGTCGTGTGGCGGGACAAGGGCAACATGTGTGCAATCTATAGCGCCCATCACGTGTGGTATCCCAGCAATCCTATGGAATGCCTGTGCCAGGGCCGCCCAATGTTGCCTCCCGTTGGGAATTGCTATGTAATTCCCAACCTGGCTGACCATGGCACGCAGTACCTGGTGGAGACAGCGGGAGAAGGTGGGCCGACTCATCCCACCCACTGCTGCCACAGAGGATTGGAAACAGCCGGAGGCAAAGAAATGTAGGGCAGCCAGGAGCTTGGTCATACCCGGTATAGCATGTGACCGGGCAGTCAGGGGCTCAAGGTCAGGTCTGAGTTCCTGATAGAGCTCCCTAATGGCCCCTGTGTCCAGCTGGTAGAGGGAGAATACCTGGCCCTCTCTCAGGTCCTGGAGCAAGACCCTGGGCCTGTAGAGATGCCCCAGGAGGTGTTGTGCCTCAGCACGCCTACGGCGCCGTTGGTCACCCACACCCGCCTGTGGAGGCCCCACAGCTGCAGGCCTGAGTTGCAGTGGCATTGCACCTATGCCCAGGGCCACAGCCCCAGGAACAACATCTCCCTCCTCCTGAAAAAGCAGGTCCACCAGTTCCACCAATGCAACCACTGCACCACCTGCATGCGCAGTCTGAGCCATGATAGACACAGGTTGGAGGATAGCAGGGTTAGAAATAGTGGTGTGGGTGGGGATGGACATCACATGATTGCCACACACCTGGGGGAATAGAAGGACCCAGAATACAACAAACAGAAGAGTTACCTGTATGAAAGTGCACTGCGCGCTGTGTCGCGCGTTTCCATAATGCAGCCGCGGACAATCATCTACGTTTCACACTCATGTACGTGAGTCCCAGAGATGTCGCAGGGTGTACATAAACTGCGTATCACACTAGAAACCACACCCAGACGCCAATATAGGAGTGACATACAATGCATATGCCCATGAGCAGGGAACGGAAGAGGCGGTGCAACGCGCCAATATAGGAGTGACATACAATGCATATGCCCATGAGCAGGGAACGGAAGAGGCGGTGCAACGCGCGTAACGACGCGTGCAACGTCTGAGTGATGTCACGTACGTGTCACGTAGTGCTGCAGCAGCCAGCGCTACTACTAAGGTGCAGATAAACATCACTATACCAAACATGGGAATATGTGCACCAGCATTACACACAACGAAACTGCTTTAAAGGGACGTGTAGGAGGGATCCGTGAAATGGCAACTACTGCCTACACGAACACATATGATGTCACATCCTGTGCGTAGCAATGCGTGTAGCAATGCGCGTCGGAACGCGCCTCGCGGCACATGTGGTTGTGCGCGTGGCTGTGCGCGTAGCCAACGCCCCGCGAGCCACACCCCATGAAAACCTATATGTATGATTGGCTCTGTATGGCAAACCACCGAGCACAACCATACACGACAGTATGGAGCACAGGGAGACAGAGGAACAGGACCATCCAGTGGACCAGCCCACCCACCCAGCAGCACAAACCATATCTGGCCAGGATGAGGTGCCAGGCCCATCTGGGGTGCAGCAGGCTCCAGGTCCACATACAGGTGGGAGACCACGCCAGCCCAGGGTCCCCGTCCCAGCAGAGATACGTCACAGGGCCATACGCTTCAGCCAGCAGGAAAATGACCTCCTGCTGGCAAACATCCTGGAGCGCTATGATCTCCTGTTTGGGCGCCAGAGCTCAACCCTCACTATAGCTACATGCACCAGGGCATGGTGTGAGGTCCAGGCAGCGGTGGTAGCAGCAGTGGGACCACACCGCGACATCGAGAACCTTCGTAAAAGATACTGTGACATCAAAAGACACATAAGGACTGAGCTTGTGTGGGAGAGACGTGAGGCCCAAGGCACTGGAGGGGGCCCAGCTCAGGTGGCAAACCTCACGGACCTGGAATGACGCCTGGCCGAGAGACTCGGGCCCATATATGTACATGGCCTACCCGCTGCATTGGACACGGCGCACCCACAAGCAGGTAAGGGGGGAGTGCGGATCAACTGTGGAATGTAGCACAGACACATGGTGTGCGACACAACAGAGGGGGGGCAGTACGTGGCTGTTTTGGAAGTGGGGGCAAATGAGACACAGAGGCAACATCCATTCAGGAGCCACGATGGGGGGGCCTGTCTATGGGTGGCAGTGGGTGGCAATATGCAGTAAATGGGAGACTGGGCATGGGTGGCAGACCCACAGTGACAGCAGAGGGTGTCGACATGTTGCATGGCTCACGTGGCAGGGCTGGCAGGAGCACTAGGGCCACATGGGTAAGGGGATGGCCTACCGGAAGACACACTGCACCTGCTTCGGACATGCTGGGTGGGGGCAGGATGAGGGTGGTGATGGCCTTGCCTGGGGTGTGCATCAGCACCCAGGGGTGGGGGGGGGGCCTGGGGAGGTGGACCACAGGGGACACTTGCATGGGGAGTGCACAAACGTAGTGGGCTGCCACTACAGCCATGGCCCAGACACACGTGGATCATCAACCCACAGATGCCTGAGGGGGTATGTGACGGGGTGGGCAGGCAGCGAGACCCCCATCTGACGTATGTAACCCTGTGGCACCCAGGTGATGTCAGCGCCATCGACGCAGAGGAGGAGCCACAGGGCATGCCAACCGTGGGACCATCAAGCCCTGTGGACACTGGTTCTGAGGTAGTCCATGTGGGAGACGAGAGGCAGGCTGCACCCCTGGGTGATGGGGACATGGAGGTCCCAGGAACAGCAGACGGGGACTCTACACCCACCACTGCAGGCACTGGGGACGTGCCTGCGGATGTGGCAGCGCAACACCGCAACGAGGCACTGGCTGCTGTTGGCGACGTCATCGGGGAGATGCAGGCCCACTCAGCAGCAGCCCATAGAGATGCAGAGGGTGAGTGTCCTAATCTGCTATGGTTGATATGCCCCCGAACAGGTGTTGCTGTTTCCCCCATCTCACATTGTACTATGGCCTCTCCCCACAGGTGTACGGCATATACTGCATTCGGTGGCCTGGACCCAGTGGCACCAACTGCGGCTGACAAGGCGCCTGCAGCGGACCATGTCTGGAATCCTTGCTCATGCCGACCGCATGGCCATGGCGTGTGAGAGGATGGCTGACGCCCAGGAGAGGATGGCAGCAGGCAGGGAGGCAGGACCTGTCCATCTGCAGCAGCCACAGGTGACAACACCACCTACACCTGCAGCAGCAACAGCACCGGCAGCAGGGGGGCGACAACCGCCAAGGGTTGGGCGGGGACGCCCAAGGGGTGACAGGGGGAGGGGTAAATAAAGGGCTACACAGGTGGCCAGTGAAGGTGACATGTGCTTCCTGTCTCATTTGTGACATGACAATCACACACCCCCACCCTACCCCCTGGCCCATGACCAGGGCACAACACGGTGCCACTGATGTCATTAGCCATTGTCCCCACCCACTTCAGCCATGTCCACCATGGGTACGCAGCCAATCCCATAGGCTGCAATGCTGGACCATCACTCCCATGTTGTGGTGGCTTGCATTGTGTCGTGGGTGCCCAGGGACCCCGTGGGCCAATACCCTGTGGAGCCCTCACCCACCATTAGCCTCTGTGGTGGTGTAGGTGCACTGTATGTCCTGCATGGGGAGCCACATTGGCCGCTCCCAGCACGCTAAACAAGAACAGTATATGCACTGCACATGTCACGTACTCCGGTTCACATGCTCCCACAGACATCCACCTTGGCGCAACCATCACACATGTCCACTGTGGCCCCCTGAGCACAGCCTTGCAGCTTACAACACCTTAGGGTGACCCCCCGGTAAGGGCTACCCGTCATCCTGTGCACCAGTGGTCGCAATATACACCTACACCCCCTTGCCACCCATCATGGCACATCCCAATAACACATTTGCCTCCAGAAGCTACATCCAGCAACTGTCATCTGTCGCACCATCCACACTGCGCTCCTCACCATCCACAGCCATGCCGCACTGTGCCACCCCTCTGGGCATTATCCCACTAAGCCCCTGTCCCCACCCTCTGCTGTGCCCACCCCCCGACCCCCACACCCTGTGAGTGCCACCACCGATGGCCCACTGCACTCCACTGACAGTATGCTCTTGCACCCCCTGGAGCCAGCCATTACACCCATACCAACATACAGCAGGGTGGTCATACGTCTCACAGCGGATCATTGGACCATCCTGTACCGTCCCCTATTCCCACCCTGCATGCTGGTATACGTGCTTGCCATATAGACAGCTGTTGCCGGGCCCTACACAGTCACACCTCGCAACACCGCTCACTCCCCCCTCCCCCCTCAGGCACCAGCTTCAGCAACCCCTGAGGTGCACCCTCTGTGTTTCCACCCTAACCCCACCGCTACGCATACACCTCAGCCGTCCTGCCTTTGCCACCACAGGCCAACAATATGGGGTCATGCTGGATAGGATACACAGGCCATCCGCTCCCCACCGCCATATGTCTCATTGTCACTCTATGCTGTGTGCCCCGCACCTTCCAACACATATGCTGTTGCACGTCACTCATGCACGCCATTCTCCACCCTTCTCGTTGGCCCACCCTCGCAGCAACGTAGCTGGGACATGTCTGTGGGGGTGCTCTCGCCGCAGCCCTTACTTGTTCCACATCCTCCCTCGCCTCTCAGAGTGAACACTGACACACCCATCACTCGCACAGCACTGTCACCTAGCAATGAGGGACATCTGACCACCAGGTGCATATGTGGAACGTCGAACATTTATAACATATATTTATCTAAAACATATTTACAACATGTGCACTGGGACACACATAGTCCATCCGTGTTACATAGTACATGATGGCAGTTAACGACCAGCATGGCCAACTATGCCTGCTAGGCCAAACAGCATTGGCCACTCCCATCCCTGTGGCCATTGTGATGGAGAGGCAATGGCATGGTCCATCACAGGGCGGGTGTGCCATGTGTGTCCACACACTACACACCCTGGGGGCCCCTGTCGGATGGTGGCTGACCGGGTGCGGCATGGACAGGGCGCTCATCACGCTCACGCAGACGTTCAGCCACCATGGACAGGGTCACCAGCACCTGCCCCTGGATTAGGGCGAACTGCCTCTGGGCTTGTGCCTGGGCACGCACAGCCGCAGCCAGGCGCAGACCGCACATGCAGCCGCACAGACACACATCTCCCCGTGTCTGTGTGGCTGCATGCACGGCACACCTGCCTGCGGCAATGTGTGGCAGGCACACGTCCAGAGGGCGTGCCTCGCCATGATCATGGGGCAGGTGGCTGGTGCCCCCATTGCCCTGTGGCAGAGCGTGCCATTGGGGACCTGTCGCCCCCCCATGCTGTACACCCCCTCCCGCCCCCCTGCCTCCACCATCCTCCCCACATCCCCTTCCCCCTCCTCCCCCACCTCCCCCTCCCTTTCCCTGCCACCTACCTCCTCCCTCTCCCCTTCCCTTTCACCCACATCCCCCCTCCCCTCATTTCCCCGATCCCCCAACTCCGCCGCATCACTCCCCATGTGACCCACATCCTCACCATCCCCTCCCATATGCCCATCATCCTCCTCGTCCCCCTCCTCTCCCTCGTTGGGGCATGGGGATGCACCCACGTGCCCTCCTTCGCCATCCTCGGGGGCCAACTCTGGTCCACCGCCCTGCAGGCCCACGTGGTTGTGGTCCCCCTCCCGGGCCACAGCAACATCTGGGTCCTCCGGCCTCTCTGGCTCAATGGCTGCACGTGCATCAGCTGTGGGAGAGGTAACACATGTCATCCCCTGGGTAAACATCATATTTCCCAGTCACAGTGGTCCTGTGGTTCCACCACTCGGTGCCCTACAAGGCCATGTCCCGGTACTCACCATTCTGCTGCGCCATCCGTTCACGCTGCACCCTGGCCACATATCTTGGGTAGCGTGCCCTTAGCTCCCTCGCCTTTTTGCGCAGGTCCTCCACCTGTAGGGGTGACACCAAACATTGCCCTTAGCTACCGCGGGGACACGGTGGGGTCCCCTGCCTCTGCAGCTAACTCTCTCACTTCATACAACAAGAGCCTGCCCCTATTGGGTGAGACACTCATGCCCCATGCGTTCACAGGAGACAGCCCCATGTGTGGCCCACGCACACCCCTCTCAGGTCTGTGCCCCATGTGCCCTGTATGTGCACCCCACGTACATGACATGTCACAGCTCTGTGTGCCACCTACACACATCTGCCAGTGCCAATCAGCCACTGTTGGGGTGGGAGGTTGTCACCTGCAGTGCTCCCTGCAACATCCTAGGGCTGTGGTTTGTCTTTTGTGATCCCAAACAGGGCCTGTTTCCAATGGCACCGGGATGGTGCAGGGAACCCCTCTTGGGGCCTGCATCATCCCAGGCCTGTGGTTTGCCTTTTGTGATGCCAAACAGGGCCTGTTTCCAAAGGCACCGGGATGGTGCAGGGAACCCTCTCTTGGGGCCTGCATCATCCCAGGCCTGTGGTTTGCCTTTTGTGATCCCAAACAGGGCCTGTTTCCAATGGCACCGGGATGGTGCAGGGAACCCCTCTTGGGGCCTGCATCATCCCAGGCCTGTGGTTTGCCTTTTGTGATCCCAAACAGGACCTGTTTCCAAAGGCATCGGGATGGTGCAGGGAACCCCTCTTGGGGCCTGCATCATCCCAGGGCTGTGGTTTGCCTTTTGTGATCCCAAACAGGGCCTGTTTCCAAAGGCACCGGGATGGTGCAGGGAACCCCTCTTGGGGCCTGCATCATCCCAGGAGCTGTGGCTTGTCTTTTGTGATCACACAAAGATCCAGCTGACAGTGGGCAGGGATGTGGAGGGGTGCCCTCATTTGGGGCCTGCATCATCCCAGGAGCTGTGGTTTGTCTTTTGTGAGCACACAAGGATCCAGCTGACAGTGGGCAGGGATGGGGAGGGGTGCCCTCATTTGGGGCCTGCATCATCCCAGGAGCTGTGGTTTGTCTTTTGTGGGCACACAAGGATCCAGCTGACAGTGGGCAGGGATGGGGAGGGGTGCCCTCATTTGGGGCCTGCATCATCCCAGGAGCTGTGGCTTGTCTTTTGTGAGCACACAAGGATCCAGCTGACAGTGGGCAGGGATGGGGAGGGGTGCCCTCATTTGGGGCCTGCATCATCCCAGGAGCTGTGGTTTGTCTTTTGTGGGCACACAAGGATCCAGCTGACAGTGGGCAGGGATGGGGAGGGGTGCCCTCATTTGGGGCCTGCATCATCCCAGGAGCTGTGGTTTGTCTTTTGTGAGCACACAAGGATCCAGCTGACAGTGGGCAGGGATGGGGAGGGGTGCCCTCATTTGGGGCCTGCATCATCCCAGGAGCTGTGGTTTGTCTTTTGTGGGCACACAAGGATCCAGCTGACAGTGGGCAGGGATGGGGAGGGGTGCCCTCATTTGGGGCCTGCATCATCCCAGGAGCTGTGGTTTGTTTTTTGTGATCACACAAAGGTCCAGCTGACAGTGGGCAGGGATGGGGAGGGGTGCCCTCATTTGGGGCCTGCATCAGCTTAGAGCTGTGGTTTGTCTTTTGTGAGCACACAAGGATCCAGCTGACAGTGGGCAGGGATGGGGAGGGGTGCCCTTATTTGGGGCCTGCATCAGCTTAGAGCTGTGGTTTGTCTTTTGTGAGCACACAAGGATCCAGCTGACAGTGGGCAGGGATGGGGAGGGGTGCCCTCATTTGGGGCCTGCATCATCCCAGGAGCTGTGGTTTGTCTTTTGTGATCACACAAAGGTCCAGCTGACAGTAGGCAGGGATGGGGAGGGGTGCCCTCATTTGGGGCCTGAATCAGCTTAGAGCTGTGGTTTGTCTTTTGTGAGCACACAAGGATCCAGCTGACAGTGGGCAGGGATGGGGAGGGGTGCCCTCATTTGGGGCCTGCATCAGCTTAGAGCTGTGGTTTGTCTTTTGTGAGCACACAAGGATCCAGCTGACAGTGGGCAGGGATGGGGAGGGGTGCCCTCATTTGGGGCCTGCATCATCCCAGGAGCTGTGGTTTGTTTTTTGTGATCACACAAAGGTCCAGCTGACAGTGGGCAGGGATGGGGAGGGGTGCCCTCATTTGGGGCCTGCATCATCCCAGGAGCTGTGGTTTGTCTTTTGTGATCACATAAAGATCAAGCTGACAGTGGGCAGGGATGGGGAGGGGTGCCCTCATTTGGGGCCTGCAGCATCGGCGGATGTATTTTGAACCTGTGTTGGTTGACAGGGGCATGTTGCAGACCCCTCTTTTCCTGTTGGCCTGAGAGGTGGGACTGGGGTTTCTTGTGGATGGGGGACATCCCTGGCTTGCAAAGGCGCCCCATACCATACCAATGTGATCTGTGGTGCACTCCTGCCATGGTTGCAGCTACCCCCTTGGGGCTGGGGGGTCGTTTTCTCGGGTGGGTGGCAGACTTTGCTACCCGCCGGATGTGACAGCACCTGCTATTCCCTGGCAGTGCATAGTGTCTTTGTGCTTTGGTTACTGGGTTTTTTTTGTTTAGCCTCATCATTTGGGGTACCTGTCCCCATGCACTTACCTCACGTGGGTAGTCAGAGCTCCTGTTGTACCTATAGGCCAGGCGCTCCCAGGCCCTCCTGACCCTTCCAAGGTTCTGCCTCCTGGATGAGCCCGGGAAGAGCCGCTGCTGGCGGAGGCAGAACAACTCTGTCAGGAGATACAGATCTCCCTGGCTGAATGCTGGCTTCCTGGACATGGCTGCCATTTGTTCCGACTGTGTCAGTGCTGCGTAGCCATGTGCGTTGCTGGGGGCGTAGCCACGTGCGTTGCTGGGGGCGTAGCCACGTGCGTTGCTGGGGGCATAGCCACGCACAGAGCTACATGCGCATGTCATGGCGCTTGAATACGTGCGTTACTGCAGGCGTAATTACGTGCGTTGCTGCGGGCGTGAATACGTGCGGTGTTTACGGTATGTGCGTACGTTACTACGTGCGCTGGGTTTCTTCTGAGCACTGTACATTTACATATCCCTGGGGGAATATTGCACCTGGGATTGGTACTACTATCTCTGATTGTGTTAGACTATTACCTATGGGAGCCTGTGGGCATGATCTACACATTACAAACCCCGCTTCCTCATACCTGTGCTACATCTTGCAGCATCAGCATCATGTTTCATACCACCTTCTGCTGCACAAACCTCACATCAGGGTCCATTCACATTTCATTGGGCAGATATGTCCTCCAGGTGGGGATGTCTTACACATTTGTAATGCCCCTTCTGTTGAAAGGGATTGTGGAGGGTGTGTGGTCAGATCAGCACAGACAGAGTCCCTGATTGTCCATACGTCTGGGTGTTATGGGAGGCTATGGGGTGCTTGTGTGTATTGGACAGAGGTACCTCATTGCACCACACAGTCCATCTGCAGGGATTCACAGGGTTGGATTGGAGCACTCACGGCCATGATGCACTGCACATGCAAATCAGCTGTGTTTAGATGGTCCTATGTTGTGGTTCCCCCCCCATCTCCTCAGGCTGATGGTGGTCCTGACCATGTGCAACTCCACAGCAGCTCGCCATAGTTGGGGGAACAGACCATGTGTGGCACTGCTACAGTGTATCCACAGACAGTCACCTTGTTCGGGTACTGTGACCACCGTGAGTTTGAGGTGGGGTGGCCAGAAACAGGTCCACAGCACCTTTCATGACTGACACACCCAGGGTATCCATCAGTGTAGTCTCTGTAGTTCCATTTGACGCACTGTGGTTACACTGGTGACCTGCTGCATATCTCGCTCATGTGTACCTGCAGTAATGCATATCTGGTGTTGGTGGCAACAGTACCGGTGGGAGGGTGACGTAGGTGACAACACCCCCCCCCCCCCCCCCCCCTACGGGGCTCATGGTGCATTACAGGTCTACCTCACTGCAGTGGTGGCTGTAGGGGGGGGCCTATCATCCCCTGTCCTGTTGGGGAACAGTCCGAGCGCTACACATCCATTGGGCAATAGTTGACAGGCTTGGGAATGCCCAGATACCCCACAACAGTTTCTGACACCTTTCAGCAGCACACTTTCAGCCGCTGCACACTGCGAGGTGTTCCAGCACGACACATATTAGCTGCAGACAATCCAGCAGCTAGTCCAGGGTGCATGGTCCTGAATGGGATGCAGGTACCCAGAACAGGGGGTGTCAGCATACACACCAAGCAGATAGGTTAGTGATTGGGACCCATCAGTATCACATGTGGGAGCTGTCATAGCGCACTATGGGGGAACCTAGCCCTGCAGTGATCACTGCTCATTCAGGGTGAGTGTGACCTCCCAGCTGGACATGCTATGGCCACCCTATTTGTGCAAGTGGGGGCCAGACACTACAGTGTCTGCACCATTGCCCTATGCCTTATGCTGATGCAGCCAGGTTGGCCACCCTCTATGGCCTATTCCCAGGGTACCCTGCTCCTCATTATGCACATTGGCAGGCCTATACTGGCAACAGTGCTGGCACTGAGGGCTGTTTGCCAACACAGCACACTTGATAGTGGGGCACACACTCCCCACACCTATGCCAGCATTGTGTAGCTCTGGGGGTGTTGGACAGCCCTGCCCACAACAGTGATCCGGGGCACAGTGCACATATGCTTAGGGTACGCACAACTGTAGGTGACACTGCACAGGTTGGTGAACACTGACAGACAAGGAACCTGTAGCACACTCCACAGACATCAGAGAGGTTGCTATGCTGCAGCTCACTGGGGGATAACATGTACTTAGGCTATGAATTGCTATCTGCCAGTGGTCATAGCAACCTTTGTGGGATGTGGACCATATTCCGACGTGTATGGTGGCATTGCTCTGGTATGCAGGTGCTAGTATTGGGAGATGCACGCAGAGCACAATGTCCTGACTCCCAAAGGTGGCTTTGGCTGTTGGGCTTGTGGATGCGGGTGTGGGTGCCCCTGTTGGCTGCTGCTCTACGCCAGGGTTTCCCAACTCCAGTCCTGGTGTGCCATACACTGTTGAGGTTTTCATGCTGTCCCTCATGGCAGGGCAAGAGATACATTTGCAGACCATGGGTGTGGCGCATAGACATGCACCATAGGCATCTTGCTCAGAGGCTGTGGGGAGACGGAATGGGTGTTTGGCACTCCAGAGCTGCATTTGGGGGGCTCTGCTATAGGTATTGGGTAGGTTTATGGTGTCTGTGCTCTGTGGGGTGGGACGTCGGTGTTATGGGCATGTTTTAAGCATCTGCAAATAAGGTTCTGTCTGTATTAGGACTTTGCAATGGTGGGTAAAATATTCAGGGTGGGTTGGCGGGATCCACAGCTGGGTCTTGAACCTGTTACCTTCTGTTTTTGGATACAGTGCTTTTGTGCACTGTGCCACCATGTTCTCACATAGATGGTGCTTTCTCTGGTGGTGCCTTGACATGTGCTGCTTGCAGCCCTCGGTATCCCCTTCTCCAGCATCTGTCCAGTTGCCATTCCAACATGCACGCCATGCTGTTGCGGGGCATGTGCCCGCCATAGGCACCCTGTCTGGTGGTTGAGGGAACCGTGAACAGCATTGTTTCACTGTGGATCCATTCCCCTTGTATGGGGACGGTGTTTGGTCCCTTCCACATTTTCTATCTGTGCTATACGGCTTACTCGGGGGGGGGGGCACATTGCTACCACTGTTGCCCAAATTGGTTCTTGTTTTTATCCGTTTATTTGGGTCATTCTCAGTGTTTCTGTGCTCTTATGTTGTGTGCACATGTTTCACACTTATCACTTTTATTTGGGTATCCCTGCCTGTGCTTTACATTGCTGACAGCTAAATGGTTTTTCTCCCCTTTAATGGCAGCTTTTCATTCGCGTTGGAATTGTGCTGTGGATTTCAGCGCGTTGGTGTGAGGGGAGCCTCTTCCCGCCCACTCTCCGCCCATTGACCCCTTATCTCCGCCCACTCTCCACCTTCTGCGCTCTTTTAACGCGCCGCGGGACTTTACGATCGTTAACTATGCTTAACGCGCGTAGTATTACGTTAACGGTCGTTGGCACGTCGGTACGCGCGTTATACCGCACTTACGGTCGTTAACGTCGTACAACGCGCGTTAGTCACGTTTACCGCACTTTAGTAAACATACCCCATATAGTTATTTCATTTTAGCCTTCTTCAGCAACATATTACTCTCTCAGGGTGTCCGCATAGTTCAGCTTGGTTATTTATCTGGGTGCGTCTTTGTTATTTTGCGATGTTTGTGTGGTGTGGAACCTCAAAATACATTTTTTTGCACTACTATTTCTACTACTTACCATTTCTAAAGTGCCACTAGATGTATGCAGCACTATACAGATATACATAAGAGACAGTTCTTGCTCCATGGACCTTAAAATCTTGTCAAGACATACATGATAAACAAGAGTCTACAAGGAAATAAGCAAGGAAACATATTTGTTATAAAAAAGTAATTACAATTTAAAACCAGCTCCAAAAATGGTGGCATGAATCCAATAAATATAAGAATTAAAAGTATTATTCCATCATCACCCAGGGATGGCTCAAGGGATTGTGGTGCCCTGAGCTAACATTTGCTTTTGTGCTTCTTCACTCCTTGGGGACAATCTTGCAGCATGAGTTGCATAATTAGGGCTAGTTTTTCAGCAGGTGCAGTCACTGGCTTAAGTTAAACTCTGGTGCTGCCTATGGTATAGCGTGGTGGGCAGTGACAAGGGATTCGTAAAAATATCAGGCAAGCAACAGTTAAGGGCAAACCAAAACCACTTTTATTATGCTCCAGCTGTCCAGCATGGGAAACCAAACAAGCAGGTACAAAAAAGAGACTGGCGGTGATCCAATTCAGGTAAAAACCCCTTTTATTAGCCCCTACGCATTTCAGCTGAAAAGCCTTCTTCAGGGGGTCTTTAGAGGGAACACACCTTTGTTTTTGTCTCGTAGTACACAAGTATGTCCACGTATTGATGCAAGTTGCAATGTTTAAAGCTTCAATCAGATTTATTTGGCAAGATCGTCCCTCGGTAAAACATTGTTGCCTTGGATCTTGTAACCCACTGGTTTTGAGAAAGTTCACTATTCGCTCTTTCAGGAGCGCCTCCATTACTTTTCCCACCACCGAGGTAAGGCTCACGGGCCTGTAGTTTGACACTTTTTCCCTGTCACCACTTTTGTATAGAGGTATGACATCAGCCATTCTCCAGTCCTGAGGAACCTCTCCTGTTTCCAAGGATCTGTTGAAAACATCCTTTAACGGCCCTGCAAGAACCTCTCTGAGCTCTTTCAGTATCATGGGATGTATCCCATCTGGTCCCATGGCCTTGTCCACTTTCAGTTTTGCAAGTTGTTCTAACACCTCATCTTCTCTGAATGGTGTGGTATCTACTTCATTCCCATTTTTATATTTGGGAGTCACAGGTGGTCCTTCTCCAGGATTTTCTTTAGTAAAAACAGAGCAGAAGTATTTGTTTAGTAATTTCGCTTTATCAATGCCATTTTCCACAAGTCCGTTCCCAGCACTTTTGAGTCCTGCAATTCCACCTCTGATCTTCTTCCTTTCCCGAATATACCTGAAGAAAGTTTTGTCACCACACTTAACATCTTTAGCCATCTTTTCCTCTGCCTGTGATTTTGCTATCCTTATTTTTCTTTTTGTCTCCTTGAGTTTGATCCTGTATTCATTTCTGTGTTCCTCTATTTGCAAGCTTTTGTATTTTGCGAAAGCTGTGTTTTTTGCCCTTATTTGAACAGCCACTTTGGAAAACCAAATAGGTTTCCTTCTCCTCTTGTTTTTATTTACTTTTCTTACATATTTATCTGTTGCCCCTTTTATTGCCCTTTTTAGTTTAGCCCATTGCAATTCCACTTCCCTTATCTCCTTCCACCCTGTCAGCTCCTCCTTTAGGTACTTGGCCATTTTATTGAAGTCAGTGTTTTTGAAGTTTAGGACTTTGAGCTTGCTATGAATGGACTGCACCTTAACTTTTATCTCAAACCACACCGTGTGATAATCAGTGTTGCTCACAGGTGCACTCACCCACACATTTGACATGCTATCACTGTTGGTGAGCACCAAATCTAGTGTTGAGCTTTCCCTGGTTGGTTCCATCACCATTTGTCTAAGTAACGCATCTTGGATAGCGTCCACAATTTTTTTGCTTCTTTCCAGATTTGCAGAAGGAGTAATCCAATCCACATCGGGTAGATTAAAGTCACCCAATATGATCGCTTCCCCCTTTGTTGCTATCTTGGCAATATCTATAATCAATTCGTTATCTATCTCTTCAATTTGAGTCGGAGGTCTGTAGACTACAGCAGTATGGATGACAGTGCCATCTCCTCTTTCCAACATGATCCAGAGCACTTCTTCTTTTCCCCTTGCCCCCTGCATTTCAGTAGCTTTAATATTGCTTTTGACATACAAGGCTACTCCTCCCCCTTTTCCATTTTCTCTGTCTCTTCTGAATAGATTATAGCCAGGTATGGCTATATCACATTCATTCATTAAACCATGTTTCTGTAATGGCCACAATGTCCAAGTCCTTTTCCACCATTAGGGCTTCCAGGTCTGGAACTTTTGTTGGCTAAGCTTCGAGCATTTATGCTCATTGCTTTCCAGCATTTAACTGGCTTGTGTGTATTTTGCATTGATTTTGTTCTACCCACTTCTTCCCAGTTGCTTTTGATGTGTAGTTTAAAAGTGTGGTTGTTTCTGTTGTTATTCTGCTTTTGCAGGGGGTGACGTCCAGAACTTGACCTTCCCCATCCGTCACCCCCTTCTTCTAGTTTAAATGCAAATCGACATACCACCTGAATTTTTTATGTAGGATTCTTTTCCCTGCGACGGAGAGGTGTAGTCCATCAGCACAGTATAGTCTCTTGTTGCTCCATGTTTTTTCCCAGTCGCCAATAAATCTGAATCCTTCTCATTTGCACCAGGTCTGGAGCCATGTATTAAGCTGTTAATGTGATGTAGCCTTTTTGCCCCCTTACCTAGAACAGGTAGAACTTCTGAGAATGCAACAGTGTTAACAATGGGCTTGAGGTTTTCTCCCAGAGATTGGAAGTCCCTTTGGACTGGAGAGGCACTATTTCTAGTCAGGTCATTCGTACCCAAGTGGATGACAACATCAAGTTTGGAGTGTTTGCTTTCCACGTTAAGTACATCAATAATTTGGTTTGTATTCCTGCCGGCTGAGTTGAATTCTTGATCTCTGAATATGAGTAAGGCTTCTGTTTTGTTTTTGTTGACTGTGAGGTTTATGTCTGCAAGGAAGTTTGTTACTGCAGTGAAGACGTCAGATATGATCGTAAAGTTTGGGTTGGTGGTATTGAATGGCATGTAAAACATGATCTCATCTGCACAGAGATGGAAATACATGTTCCATCTTCTTAGTAGATTACAGATATGCTGAATGTACAAATTGAATAATAATCCAGAGAAGGCTGAACCTTGAGGGATGCCTTGTGTTAAAGGGTTTTGGCTCTGTATACCGAACTTTACTTGCATTGTTCTGTCCTGGAGGTATGATGCAAACCATTTTAGTGTGTCATCTGTTAATCCAATGCTGGCGAGTCTATTTAACATGATGTGATGTGCTACTGAATGGAATGCAGCACTAATATCAAGGAAGATGAGCACAAATCCATGTCAAAGTTTGTCTAAGCCAAGGATGAGTCTGTTGAAGAGGTCAGTTAATAATGTTTCAATGCCATGGTGAGGGCGGAAGCCATGCTGTTGTGGATCTAGCGGGGTGTGTAGGTCAACATGATCTTGAAGTTGCCGCTGTATGACTTTTTCTATTATTTTGGCCAGAAATGGGATGCTGGCAATCGATCGATATGAGCTGGGGCTTGTTAAATCTGATGAGGCCTTTTTTAGAATGGGGCGTATTGAGGCTTGCTTGAGTGCAGGAGGTAGGTGTCCTTGCATGAGAGAGGTGTTTACTATCCTTAGGATGGTCTGAGCAAACTGATTTAGCAGGACTTTTAGCCAGGCTACTGGGCATGGGTCCAGGGGTGATGTAGTTGTATTTAAATTGTTGATGATCAATAAGATCTGGAAAAGTGGAAAAGGAGAAGGGACATATGCTGTGTCCCCTCTTCTTTTCCACTCCCCAAGCTTCTGTCTCTTGCCCACCATGATCCTAGTATCTACCCTCTTTCAGTCTCCAAGCCCTAGAATTCTCCCCTTTCAGTCTCCTATCAGCATCAGCCCCCTTCCAATCCTAGCCCTCATCCCGCAGCCTCAGCTCATTCCCAATCACAGCCCCCAGCATCAGCTCTTTTCCAGGACCAGTTGGACCCTCCCCCCACCATCATCCCATTTCCAGTCCCACTTCCACCTGCTCCGTTCTGTTAAAGTCCCAGCCCCCAGCCCCTTTCCATGCCCAGCTCTCCAGCATCAACCCATTTCCATTCCAGTCCCCTTCCCACCAGCATCAGCCTATTTTCAGTCACAGACTCTCCCAGAGCCATCATCACCCCTTCTCCACTCCTGATCCTTGACCCTGCATCAACCTATTTCCAGTCCCTTTCTTCCCACCTATCCAGCATCCGCCCATCTCTAGTCCCAGCACCCCATGACCTAGTATCAATGCATTTTCAGTCCCAGCCCCATCATCAGCCCCCATTCGGTCTCTGCCTCCCCATCATTAGCTGTCTTCCAATCCAAACCCCCCCTGCAGCAGTCCCAACCAGTCACCTCTCCCCTCTCCTTCATGTTTGAACATGACTACATTTTTTTACAGTTGCCAGAGCATTTCTCTTTACTCCCATGACTATGCTATGCTTCAGGCTGGCACCATGGCATTTTGCAAAGATACAGAGAGGTGCTTCCTGTCTCTCACAAGAAACAGAAAGCACCTCTGTTTGCCTCATATAAACACAGCATTGCTGGAGCCCTGAGCATAGTACAGCACAACAGTGGGAGAGAAGGCAAATGCTCCTGTGGCTATGAAGAGGTGAAAAATGAGGTAGGCCTCAGGCATCCTTAGAGCTTACGCACCCTGAGCCAGTGCCTTACAGACCTGCCTCTTAAGCCGGCCCTGTCATCACTCTACATTGGGCAGAGCATCTCTGGTCTGAGGATCTCAGGCAGAGACTCTAGACCAAGGGTCTCCAGACCACATGCTCTCTTGCCTGGAGATATATGCCTGCTTACAGAGCAGAATTAGAGACTGTAGAAAGGGAGATAGAAGGCATAAGCAAGAAGTGTTAGCTGAAGGTTTGGGTCTATATGTATGGTAGTACTGAAATGGAAGTCAATGGAGGTTAAGGCAAGCAGCTGTGGAACTGGAACAGAGTGAGTATGAGTGGGAATATGATAAGGTGGTATAAGGGGTAGTGTGTGAGATCACAGATCAAATTTCAGCAATCAATGAGCAGAGTTCTCTTAAATAAGAATGGAGCAATAAAGTGCTGCTATTCAATATACGCAAAATACAACTACTTAAATGCTCTAAAACTGCTGTTATTTCTTTTTCATGCTCAAATACTGGGACAAAAATGTCCCGTCAAATAACAGGTTGACTAACCAATGAGGAGCAATGACATCAATCCACCCATGGCTATCTTTCGGGAACACCTATTGAATGCATGGAGGGTTAATTTTAAAAGACATTTGCATGCATAAAACAGAAGTTTAGATGTAGAAATGCTTTCCTTTCAATTGCCTGACCTATAGGAAGGTAAATTTATAATGAGCTATGGAACATTACATTGATTCAATGTACATAAATAAATTAAATGTACATGTATTTTACATGTACATGTATTTTCTATGACTTATGCACTCAGATGGGCCTTTATGCATGCACTTTAGTTGAGTGCTATTCTATAACTATACATTTTAAGCCATTGACGTGTCAGTCTGCTGTGGGCATGGGCAGGATAGAGCACAGGCGGAGCGTAAATTTACTCACATAAGTTATAAAATACTGTAATTTATGCATGTTCTTTACAAATCTAGATGTTTGAATTTATACCAATTTTCAGGGCTGGCATAAATGACTGCACCTAGGTTTGCCATGCATATGTTATGATTTATGCTCCTATTTTATAGAGAAAAGTAGATGCCCACTTTTCTTTATAAATTAGGTGCAATTTGCATGCCTTAAAATATGTGTTAAATTAAGTAACCTTCATAAAATTACCCTTTATGAGGTAACGCTATACACATAGAGGTATAAGGAGTAATTTTATAAAGTTGTACAGGTTAGCATGCTTTTTTACATGTGCACTTTATGCTTATTTATTTTGTTTTATAAAATAAGGTGTGTGAAAGTATGCACGAACATTAAGACGCGATCATTTACACTAGCTCTAGAGCTGGTATAAATGACTTTTTGCAAGTATGCATGTACATTTCGGAATTCTGTTGTAGTTGTTGTTATGGAAGGACAGACTAGATAGGCCATGTGGTCTTTTTCTGTCGTCATGTTTCTATGTTTCTATAATCTTGTATGTACTTTATCAAGCCACACATGCTCTGCCCAAATTCTACCTATGTTCATGCTCATAGCGAAAGTACATGCAATGTAAACAATGCAAGCACTTTTACGCTAGTTTTTAAGAAGCCACTTATGCGCAGAATTGACTAAAATACTGACATTTAGGTGCATACCTGCTGCATAAATCTAGGTAACTGCTTATAAAACTATCCCCATAATGCTATTTCTTGCATACTTTTACCTACAATGAGTAGAGGTATTCCTAGGGCTGGAGATGGGTCAGGATTTAGATTTGTGCACACATATTTTCAAGTAAATTTTATGTGTGCTAAATGACACTGAATCGATGGCACTTAACAACAACAACAACAACAACTTTCTGTGGAAAATATGCATACTTTCCTTTTGGAACTGGAATAATTTATAGGTCTACTGGCTTCATAAGTTAGGTTATAAAATTACCCCATGGGAGATAGGCCACACACTTTTTGTCCTGTCTCATGTGCCTTTGTGCATATGTGCCACTGATCAAAGGATGCTGTTGCCAGGGTCCAGGCAGGTTCAGTTCACTCCTTCACAGGCTAAGTGTTGTAGTAATTCTCTGCCAGCCTGACTCTTCTTCTCACCCCTATCTACTCTATTTCCCACTATCAGTACTATCACAGGACTCTTCTCATCTCTCCAATGACATCAGTCCACTTCAGGCATAAAAACGCAGGAGCAGACATTGCTTCCTCAAGGGCTGGAGCTGTGAGGAAATACATATAGACTAGGCAACACATGGAGGAAGTGAGCCACCATGGCACTATCTGTCCTATTAATAGAGGCTGCGGTGGAAATGAAGAGAAGAGAAATGGCAAATGATCAAGAGCTTACCCCTGGGAATAAACAGCATGGAATCTGTATACCTTTTGGGATCCTGCCAGGTACTTGTGATATGGATTGGACACTGCTGGAAATAGGATACTGGACTTGATGGACCATCAATCTGACCCAGTATGGAAATTCTTACGAGTATTGTTCTTTAGATATGAAAATATTGTTTTTACCCCTTGTCCCTCTCCCCTCCCACCAATGAGTGAGGAATATGACATATAGGGGTATGTTTACTAAACCGTTTTAACGTAGCAGCGGCGACGTTATCAGTGGTGAGGTGCGCAGAGGGAGGAGAAAGGCACCCCAGAGGGTGGAGTAAGGCCCCCCAGAGGTGAAGAGAAGGGGTCCATGGGTAGAGAGTGGGTGGGGAGTGGATACATGCACACTAACGCTGTGAAATAAAGCTCTGAAAATTAGCACCAGTGAAAACCTTGCGCTAGGAACATTTGCAGGACAGAAAAAACATTTCAGTCGGCAATGTACAGCAAAGGCAGGGAAACCCAGAAAAGTGATAGTAGTGATACATGTGGAGGAACCAAAAAGGCAAATAAACATAGAAAATGACCAGAATCACATCTGAAATCCCAATAACCAAGCTGGCCAATAGTGATATTAATGATAAACATAAAGCAACACTACTGACAAGCGTAAAAAGGAAGATATCATGTTTGGAAGGGTCTATGCTCTGTCCCCCTACAAAGTGAATGATCCCGCATTGAAATAGTGGTGATTGGGGTTGTTGTCATTTATATTGGGCAGGTTGGTTATGGCGTGTACATGTGCAGCAACAGAAGAGTGGTCACGTAGGAAACGGCAACTGTACTGATGCTGTAAATGGGATACAGTGGGCTGCAGACGGCACATGCTGTGGTCCAGCTGGGACACAGTGCGGACTAGGCAGATGCCTAGGTGGTACATAGGAATGCCGAAACTGTAAAGCAGCAAGACAGCAACTGATGAGGGTCCAACATGGGCACGAGTGTGTGTCCCACAGTGTCACAGTGGATATTACCCAGCAGGTACCCCCAAGGGCACATAACATTGGCAGGCGGTGCCGGGGGGAAGCGCACATGTCCATGTAGGCACCCCTACCCGACAACCCACACCATAGGCAGCTGCCTACTGGCACACTGGATGGCCTGGGACTACGCACCACCAGCATAAGGGCATGTCAGCATGGTGGTGGGGGGTGCTGGTGGCGGAGGGGGCAGTGGCATCTGCCCACACCAGACCACGGCCAAGCCACGTTTAGGTGGGTGCCATGCACTACAACAGACAATGTATGCCTGACGAACAGTCATGGTATTCCCAGGGAATGAGCTGCCCCTGTGGCAACAGTTTGGTGCAGTACACACAGCCAATGTGTTCAGGGGCAGAAGGTCGCAGGTTCAAGTCCCAGCTGTGACTCCTGCCAACCTTGTCCCCATATTTTACCCAGTACTAAACGTGGTAATAAAGACAAAACCTTTATTGCAGATAGAATAAACATACCTGAAATGCCTATATTTTATCCTACAGAGCACAGACACCATAAACATGTGCAATCCCTAGAGCAGAGTTTCCCAACTCCATTCCTGGAGGGCCAAACACCATTCAGGTTTCATGCTGTCCCTAATAAATATGCCTGTGCTGTATTTGTATGCACCGCCCCCATTGTGTGCAAATATACCTCAAGCATATTCATTAGGGACAGCATGAAAACCTGAACAGTGTTTGGCCCACCAGGACTGGAGTTGGGAGCCTCTGCCCTAGAGCAGCGGCCAACAGGGGCACACACACCCACATCCACAGGCTCCACTATCCAAAGCCTCATGGAGAGTCAGGCTGTTGGACCCTGCGCGGAGCAGCATCTCCCAATACTGGCACCTGCATACCTTAGCAATGCTGTCCTAAACTTGGGAACATGTTCCACATATATCAAAAGGTTGCTATGATTAATGTCAGCTAACAAATTCTAAGTTAAACACAATTTGTTGATAGAGATTCATCATAGTAACCTTTCTGATATCTGTGTAGTGTGTTTCAGTTATTGCTTTTGACAGTGTTTACCACCCCGGGGAGTGACCCCAACAGTATTGCGTACCATGGCATTGCCCGCACTGTGCCCAGGGCTGGTGAGGCGGCCAGGGCTGCCACAAACTTTGCACAATGCTGGCATAGGTGTGGGAGTGTGTGTATGTCTATCTAGTGTGTTGTGGCTGCCCACACCTTACTGAGCCCACACTGCTTGCACTGTTTCCAGTGTTAGCCTGCCAATGTGCATAATGAGGAGCAAGGTACTGTGGTTATGGCCCAGACATGGTGGCCTGGGCAGGATGCATCTGCACAGGGTATAGGGCATTGGCTGGGATATTGTAGTGCCCGACCACCACCTGCATGGACAGGGTGGCCACAGCATGTCATGCTGGGAGGTCACTCTCACCCTGACTGAGCAGTGACCACGGCATGGCTAGGTTCCCCCATAGTGCTATATAGTATTTCTCTCAAGTGATATTTATGGGCTCTTTTTTCTGGGGCCCAATCACTGACATACCTGCTTGGTGTGTGTGCTCACATCCCATTTGTGGGTTCACACAGTTCCTCCAGGCACATGCACTATGGGCTAGCTAGCAGACTGTTTGCAGTTAGCATGTATATGGCTGGAACACCTTGCAGGGTGCAGCGGGTGGAGACTGATTGTGTCCTCTGCTGGTGAATGTTAGATAGTGGTGGGGGGCAGCTGAGCTTCTCCAGCGTTCTGCCTGTCTGCTATTGCCTTATGTGATGCATACAGATCTGCATCGACTGCCCTGCTACCCTTGCAGAGATGTACAATGTGGATCTGTTGGTGGGAGATCCTGTCCCCCCACCCTGAGCCACAGAGGTTGGGTTGGGTGGTGCTACATAATCTGCTTTTGGGTCCAAACACCCCCCTTCACCTATAACATGTGACCATGGCACCCACACAGGATATGCACTATTCTGGGTACATCATAGTCCACAAGGGCTCTACAAGACTGGGAAATACAGATGGACACAGGTGTATCCTAGGCATGTCTGCAAGTACTACCTATCACACACTAGCACTGATAGGGACCTGCAGCATAGACTATCTCAGCTAAGTCAGGTGCTGCGGACCTGGTGCTGTGTGCCCCACCTCACCCTCAGGGTGAGCACAGGACCCACACACTGTCACTGTCTGTAGCTACTCTGTGCTAGTAACACACACAGTCAGTTCCCCCTACCAGGCCTAGGTGCTGTGGGGTGGATACCGCATTATGTGATCAGCTGTAGACTGCTGATCTGCATGTGCAGTGCATCATGGGTATAGGAGGGTTTACCCTATCCTGGTAACCACAGCAGACAGTTTGTGTGGTGACCTGCAGTCTTTCTGTAGCCAGCCAGCAGTATGGTAGTAGCTGTAGAGGTGTAGCCCACTGGTTACATCAGTGACTGTGGAGGCAGAGATCATGGGTTTGATCCCACAGTGGTGTAATCTTAAAAGGCTGCCTGAGGCATTTTCTTTTAATTTAAATCAGTGCTGCCAGCAGAAACATCCTCTCAGTGCTGTAGCCTAAGGTGCCTCATAGGCGCCCTATAAGGCACCCTGTAAGTCGCCCTATAGGGCATATTATAGGGTGCCTTGGCAGACAGGGCACTTTATAATGTGACCTATGGGGTGCCTTATAGGGCGCTTTATGAGACACCTTAGGTTACGGCACTGTGAGGGTGCTTTTGCTGACAGCACTGTTTTAAATTAAAAGAAAATGCCTCAGACAGCCTTTTTAGATTACACCACTGCAGGATCAAACCCATGACCTCTGCCTCCACAGTTCTTGCAGTAACCAGTGGGCTACAATGTTATAGCTTCCAACACTGCGCTGGCATGTACTTAGGGTTAGCGCGTGTTAACGTGCCACGGTGCCCACTATCGCGCGATACACATTCTTGCTACCTTAGGACTGGAACGCCCACTCCTTATATGGCATTCTTCACATTATCGCTGCAACTAGCTCCGGTAACATTAGGACGGTTTAGTAAACATACCCGATAGTATAGGGAATTTTTTTGCGTTTGTTTTATTAAGCAATTTGATGTAACTTTTCATGAGGTTGATATTCAAAACGTTTATTTGGATGGTCAATGGAAGGCTGCCTGGATAAGGGTGCAGAGCAAGTTACTAAAATAGTGACTAACAGTGTTGAAAGCAGCCGACAAATCCAGTGAGACTAGCAGAGCCACTTCATGAGCATTGAGATGGCTGTGCAGGACACTAACTAGAACAATAACTGCAAATTCTATACTATTGAATGAGCGGAAACCCTAGGATTGTTTTGGAGATGAAATGCATACCATATTTACCCCCTTGTTCATATGCCCAGGTGGAAACAAGGCAAAAAGACAGTTCTCATCTGTAGGGGGTCAGACAATGTCCATAAATACTCCCAATCCAGGCACCAGATTATTTTCAAGGTGGTCTATTTTGGGTGTATCTTGAATCCCAAAGGGGTACTGGCCATAAATAATATCAGTATAAGAAAACAGTTTGTATTTTACTGATTAAACCCACTTGGATACTGAAATATTGGAAGTGCAGTAACATGCATTCATCACTGCAAACTAGGGATTCTCAACCCATTCCTCAGGACATACCTAGCCAGTTAGGTTTTTAGGATGACCACAATGAATATGTATGAGAGAAATTTGTATGGATTACCTCTATTGAATGCAAATCGCTCCCATGCATATTCATTGTGGTTATCCAGAAAACCTGACTGACTAGTTATATCCCAGTGACTGAGTTGAGAACCACTGCCGGGACCAAAGTGATTGGAAAAATAAAATACCTAGAACACAAAGGTAGAAAAAAGTATTTTATTTTGAATTTATTAATTGGAATATGTTAGTTTTGGGAGATGTGCATTGTGGAATATTTTTCTATTTTGTACAGTACAAGAGGAAATGCATTTCTGTTTTTAGTTTTCTAGTGTTGCTGAGTTTGACTTCTTGGGATTCCTAGTTCAGTTTTTGTCTTCATATTTCTATGGTCCCTTGTTCTGTATTTGGTGAGAGTCTGTAGGTATTTTGCATGTGATCAAGGTGCAGTGGCATTAGTGTGTAGTTTCCATAGAGAACTGTAGTAGTCCCACTTGTTCTGCTTTACCAGAAGTAGATATATTAGTGCTGCCTATTCTTTGATAGGGTTCTATAGGAATTAGTGCTGCTATTGGTATAGCACATTTGCTATATATGTGAATGGTGATTTTTTTTAAAGGTTTTGTGTTCTTTCACAATGTGCCAGGTAGTGGGAAGAGTTATGTTGCTGTTACTCAAATGATGTGTGAAGCACAATGTATTTTGTATGGTGACTTCCATGGAGAAATATCCTAGTTCTGATTTACACTTGAAGGTTTTTTGTGGATTCAGAACTTGCTTGCATTTAACTACTATATTGTGTCAGACCAAAAATTCCTGAAGGTTACATGTGCGGTGTGTTACATATGTGAGCGTTGTCCTTCAGGTGTGTCCCAGTGGAAAAAAGTTGAGAATCACTGGTGTAATGCATAAATAAAACATAAGACTCAATTTTCAAAAGGGCTGATATTCAAACAGCACAGTGTTCAGTTGTGGAGCTTAAAAATCAGCGGAATATTAAGTGACAGTATCTGGATAGGAGCTGCTGCTAAATATCCGGGTTGAGTGGCACTATCCAGAGGTACCAGCACTTCTATAGAGAGTGCTGAATATCTCCACAGTCTACCCTGGCAGGAGCCGTCTGGTGTGGAGTGAGGGTGGCATGGATGCTATCAGGATAAGTGTCAGCACTTACCCAGAGAGTGTGATTTTCAACTAGCATTTATCCAGAAGTACAAGACCATCTTTTGATGCAACCTAAGTTATCTGGATAAATGCTGGTTGAAATTCACACTCTTTGGATAAGCGGATAAGCCTTGATTATATATGATACATTTAGCGGTTTGAGCGCTTTGGTTTCTTTTTTTGTGAAAGAACCAAATCATACATTTGGATATATTTTCGATTTGGTGTTTTTAAATGATTTGATATGTTCTGCTTCGGATGTGAAATTAATTGTAAAACAAGTTCCATGAATTTATTATTCCTTATTAGACATAATGGGCCCGACTTTCGAAGGCATTTACATGGTTAACTGCCCTAGTTACCCGTGTAAATGTCATATCTGGGATTTTCGAAGGGCAGCTACATGGGTAGTGCCTTCAAAAATCCCGGACATATCCCTAACGCACCCAGATGCAATGCGGATAGCATTGGGGAGTGTTAGAGGTGTTCCGGGGTGGAGCAGGAGTGGAGGAAAGGGCTAACTGGGAAGCAGTGATTTTTGATGCTGCTCACTTAGCCCTCTGTGCCTTAAAGATAGGTGCGTTTTTTTCCTCGCCTATCTTTCAGGTGCAGAGGCTAAACGGTTAGCATCAGAAATCAGTGCTACCTGGCTAGCTCCTGCTGTTTCCAGGGTGTGCGGTGAGACCCAGATTATCAATGCCGAGGCTGCATATGACCCTGGCATTGAAAATCTGGGTTAGGCGGAGGGGGGAGCAGACTATGCGCTGACCCAGTTGAAAATTGGGCCCAATATTTCTTGGTAATATTCATGAACCATCAGGGATCAATGACTGCCTCTTTCACAGGGTTTGTGTTCATTGTCTACGTCGGCTGCTGTGGATGTTTAACATATTATTTAGAACAATCTTTAAATGAGATTGTTCCTTTAGGATGGTGAATGCTAAACGATCTTTTGTTCCTTGGTATGCTCCCCAATTGAAGTTAGAGAAGCAGCAATTGCAAAAAGCTTAGAGGTACTGGAGTAAGTGCCCAGATGCTAGTACATTATCTATATTATAGAGGTCTAGATAGATATCAAGACCTCAGGGTATGTTTACTAAACCACGTTAATGTAGCAGATGCTACGTTAACGCGTGGTAGGTGATGTTAACGCGCGTTAATGTCACCTAACACGCGGTAATGTTACATAATGCGCATTAGCGGTCGTGGTATGTCCCGCAGAGGGTGGAGAGAGGCCGGAGAGAAGGGGTCAATGGGCAGGGAGTGGGCGGGGAGAGTCCCTTTCCACACGAACGCGGGGAACTGAAGGGCTGAATCTTACCGCGACTGAAAACCTGGCATTAGCACACATTGCAAGAGAGAGAAACCATTTTAGTGTCAGCAATGTACAGCATAGGCAGGGAGCCCAAGAAAAGTGATAGTAGTGCTCCATTTGCAGCAACAGCATAGTGCCCAAGTATGAAAGGCCACTATGGTGATGGTGCAAATGGGGCATAGGGGGCTGCAAGCGGGACATGTAGTGGGGGCAGCTGGGCACAGGGTGGACAAGGCAGTCGCCTAGGTGGCACATAGGAACATAGAAACCGGACATCAGCAGGAGAGCAGCTGACAAAGGCCAAACACAATCCACCTACATCTACCTGGTCCACCCTAGCTAACAGTTGCCAGGGCACTGACCTGACATCCCTCCAGCCAACCCTCCCCCAAGCGGAAGGGACATAATATTGTCAGGCGGTGATGGGGCGGATGTGAGGATGCCCGTGTATGCCTCCCCACCCCAGACCCCGCTTCCTAGGCAACCGCCTACCCACACAGTGGATGGCCTGGGACTGCACACTACCAGCACCGACAGCATATGGTCATGTCAGCATGGCAGGGGGGTGTGTGCCCATGCTGGAGGGGGCAATGGCACCTGCCTGCAGTGGACCTAGGCCATGCCCTGTAACAGTACGTGGTGTGCAGTGCAACATAAAAGGTCTAGCTAAGGAACAGTACAGGTAGCTCCAGGGACTACTGTGCATCTGTGGCAACAGTGTGGAGCAGTACACACAGCCATTGTGTCCAGAAGCAGAGTCACAGATTCAAGTCCCAGCTGTGGATCCTGCAGAGCATGTCCCTATATTTTACCCTACAATGCAGATACAACAGCAACATGTGCAAAGCCCAAAGCAGCGGTGAACAGGGGTACAAACACCCACTCACACAGACTTCACAATCCAAAGCTGCATGGAGAGTCATGCTGCTGGCCCCAGCACAGACCTGCAGTTATCACCAGAGCACTACTACTACCTCCTGCACAGTTTATCAGTGTTGGCACTGTGATCAGGACCAGTGTGATGGGCAGGGCTGCCAACCACCCCTATCTTTGCACAATGCTGCAATAGGAGTGTGTGTGTGTATATGTCTATCCATTGTTTTGTGGCTGCCCACACCTCACTGGGCCAACAATGTCCCACTGTTACCAGCGTTAGCCTGAATATGTGCATAATGAGGAGCAAGGTATTGTGGGTATGGCCCGGACAGGGCGGATTGGCCAGGATGCATCTTCACAGGGTGTGGGGCAATGGCTGGGACACTGTAGTGCCCGACCACCTCCTGCATGGACAGGGTGGCCACAGCATGTCATGCTGGGAGGACACTCTCACTCTGACCAAGCAGTAATCATGGCATGTCTAGGTTCCCACATAGCGCTCTACCCAATCTGCCTCTTGTGATACCTGTGTGTTATCAGCGCTGGGGCCTTATCACTGAGGTACCTGTTGGGTGCACATAGTTTCTCAGTGAGCATGCACTATGGATTGTCTAGTGAACTGTCTGTGGTTAGTCTGTACATGGTTGAAAAACTTTGTAGGTTACTGCAGGTGCAGTCTGGCTGTGCCATCTGCTGCTGACAGGCAGATTGTAGTGTGAGGCAGTTGAGGTTTTCCAGATCTAGCCCCAGCATTACTGCTAGTCTGCCCCAGTCACAGGTATGGCTCTGGCCCACCATCTGTGGAGGGCTGCCTTATACCAGCAGGATGGAGGTTACTTCTGTACTTATAAGGTGCCTTGTAAGGTGTGTTAGCTGATACAGCTTGCCATAATGATGCACCATCCATGCCTTTTTATGGGCATCTGTACCATTACTGCAGAACCTAATGTGGATGACATTGCCGTAGTTTAGTAAACATACTCCCTAGTTTAAATATACTTTTTTGATAATAAAATTTGATCCACTGCCTCTAATACTGGGGTTCTGTTTAAGATTGTAAAGAAATATTCTCTTGGATATTTCAGTATTAAGCAATTAGAAATTGATAGATGTTTGCAGATGTCCTGTTGAAGAAAGTTTCTGGTAAAAGACATAGAGGAATAACTCCACTAGTCCAAAGTGGATAAACCACAGCATGGAGGAATAGATTAGGCCAAGAAATCCAGGTTTTTATTTATTTATTTGGCTGTATTTATATACCGCTTTTCACAAAGGTCAAAGTGGTTTATAGAGAACTTGATTTTACACACAGTGTTTACATTGTAACAGGTAACTCTGTACAATGAATAAAGAACAGGGTAGGTAACTATGTACAGGATGATGAATTATTTACATATTCTTGTAAAGTCTTGTCCTTCATGCGATACAGAAATATTGTTCGGTTAGTGGGAGGGGAGGATTAGGAGAGGTGGGGCCGAAGCGTAGGGTGAATAGGTGAGTCTTGAGGAGTTTGCAGAAAGATAGGAGGTCTGTGGTGTTTCTTCTGTGGGCAGGGAGAGAGTTTCAGGTGGTTAGTGTGTGGAGTCCAAAGGATCTGGCACGGGCTTGTTGGGTGCTTTTTGTTATGGTTTGGGGGGTAGTCAGCGTGTTCATGGTGGAGGCTCTCCATGGTCTGTTCGAATGCTGTGGTGTGATGATGGAGTGAAGGTGGGTGGATGATTGATGGTTCAGAGCTTTGTGAAGGAGTGGCCTAGTGGTCGGGGCAAGGTACTTCAGGCCGGAAGGTCGGGGGTTCAAATCCCACTAGAGGACAGCAACCTTGGGCCGGAAGGACTGGGGTTTCTAGTCCCACAGGTGCTCCTTGTGGTCTTGGGCAAGCCACTTAACCCTCCATAGCCCATGTTCCCTGTAAAATAGTTATCTCCAAGTTATAATGCCCTGTTCAATGTAATTTCAGTTTGTTCAATGTAAACCACACTGATGCAGAATAGCGCGGTATATAAGAGAATGTAAATAAATTAGAAGGATTTTATAGAGTATTCAGCTTTGCAGAGGGAGGTGTTTGATGATGGGGGTGATGTGTTTGTATTTGGATGTTCCTGTGATGATCCTTACTGCTGTTTGGAGAGCTATTTGCAGGGGATGGAGTGTTGATTTTGGTAATTCATGGTATATTGAGTTGCAGTGGTCTGCATTGGTTGCTGCGAGAGCTTGTAGAGCTGAGTGGAAATTGAATGGGTCAAGGAGAGGGCTGAGGTGTTGTAGGGTCTAGGTTTTGAAATAGATTGTTCTTGCTTTGTTCGCTATTTGAATCTTCAGCGTGAGATGGCTGTTTAGGGTGATTCACAGGCACTTTACTTCAGATTTTATTTGGATTTCCATGTTGTTGAGGGTAATGGAGGGGGGGGGGGGTGTGAAGAATTAATTCCTGGTGACGAGAAGAGCCTGTGTTTTCTTGAGGTTGATGGAATGGTGATTTGTGGACAGCCATTGTGAGACATCGGAGAAGCATTGCTGGAGTTCATGGTGGGATGGATTGTTGAGGTTGGCTGGTGTGTATGGCATAAAGTTATCTGCATATATGTGATAATTTATCCTATGTGTTTAGATGAAGTTGCAGAGGGGTTGCAGGTAGATATTAACTGTGGGGTACACCTTGCGTCTGCATGTATGGTGCTGAAGATATTGCTTTGATTCTGATCTGTTCAGTTCTGTTGTGCAGGTCATCTTGGAACCATCTTAGTACTGTGCCTTGTATTCTGATGGACTGGAGGCACTGTAGGAAGGTGTGATTGATGATGTCGAAGGCAGCAGAAATGTCGAGGAATGCAAGGATAAATCCTTGGTGGCTTTTTTTGGGTTCCTTTTATGAAGTTGTTCAGGAGCAAGGTTAGGAGGGTTAGGAGGTAGCCTTGAAGCTGAGTTTGGATTGTTTTTTTTCTATTATTTTGGAAAAGAAAGGTAGGCTAGCGATGTGTCTGTAAGAAGAGGGGTCGGATGGGTCTAGGTGAGGATTTTTCAGGAGAGGCTGAACTGAGGAGGTTTTAGGCAGGTTGGTAGGTAGCCATATAGTAGGGAGCATTGTGTGAGCTTTGCTAGGAATGAAGCAAGGTCAGGTTTGATGATTTTAATCCAGCTGACTGGACAGGGTCGAGGGGGCAGATGGTGGGGTTGAGCGATGAGATGATGTTTTGGATGTTTTCTTCTGAGATGTTATCGAAGGTGGTCCATGAGTACATTGGCTTGATGTGATGTGGAAGTGGAACAGGTCCAGCTGTAGATTGGGGATGGCAGGTAGAGAAGTAGTCTGCTTGTTGTTGAGGAGAGCTGTTAGTTGAGTTGTTGCTGGGTGTTGATGTGAGGTCTTTTACAAGGTTGAATAGTTCCCTTGGGCAGTTGAGTGATCGTTGGATTAGTTTTGTGTGGTAGTTTTGCTTTGAGAGGTTGGTAGCTCACTTGTATTATCTTAGAATGTATTGGATTTGGTCCGCGGGAAGTTGTGATGTCCTCAATCTGCATTCGGATTTCCTTAGTTGGGAATTGAGCTTTCAGATGTTGGGGGTGTACCATGGAGTTAGTTTGTGAGCAGAGTTATGAGGATGGGTTGAGGTTGGTGTAGAGGCTGCTTTACTGATGAGTTCATTCCAGGTATTGAAAGCAGAGCCTAGGTCTTGAGGTTTGGTGGTGAGGATTGGGGAGATGTGAGTGAGAAAGGAATATTTGTGGAATTGTCTGAATTGCCTCTTGTGTAGTTTGGGAGGTGTAGTGGATTTGTGGGGGTTGTTGAGGGGCAGCTGGAAGGTTATGACCTTGTGGTCAGTCCAGGGTACTGTGATGGTTTGGACTGATGGGGGACAGACAATGTGGGTAAGGGTGTTGCTGATGAATATGAAGTCAAGGGTGTTTTCTTTGCAATGCATGGGGTGAGTTCACTATTTGTGAGAAGTCCATTGTTGTCATTGTTTCCCTGAAGGCTGTCGCTTGTTTAGTTGGGGCTGTTTGGAGGTTAAAGTCACCTAGGAGTATGAGGTCCTTGTGTTTTAAGTTATTTTCCAGTGAAATATGGATCAGGTCGAGAGGTCGTTGGTTGGTTCTGATGGGGAGCGGTAGGCAAGGCAGATGGTGAGTTGTGTATTTGTGATGGTGAGAGTATCCAGGGTTGTGGTGGAATCCACAGCATCTTGGTGAAGTTTAGGTTGGATTTAGCGATAAGTACCACACTAAAGGGCCTTCTGGTGAGGCTCTCAGGCATGGGCGTACCTGGAGGCACACAAATTTAAAGTCTGGTGCTCAAAGGCCCAATTGGTCTTGGTGGAGGGGTGTGGGGAGGGGCGACTCAACACATTTGTGTTTCAGCTAATTGCCTGCATCAGGATCTATAAAACAGATATACATAATACTGGTGAAGAAATTTTCTGATCTTATTGTTGGTTTTGCTCAGTTTTCTTTACCAATAACAGATGCTGTTTTTTTATATATTTATTAGTTTTTAACTCATGCCTTTCCAGAAGTAGATCAAGGTGAGTTACATTCAGGTACTTGCCTGTCCCTGGGGGGCTTACAATCTAAGGCTGTACCTGAGGCAATGGAGGGTTAAATGACTTGCTTAAGGCCACAAGGAGAATCAGTGGAATTCAAACATTGGTCTTTATGTCCCAGGTTGTTGCCATAACCACTAGGCTACTCTGCCACTCCTCCACTCCACTCCTGTTGTATCATTAGAATATAGATGGGATAGATTTTCATCCATCTCACCTAATCAGATCTCAGAGGTAAATCATTCACTGAATTTATGAGTGAACACTGTTTGAAGAACTGAGCGATAATCTTTTGAATCTGATAGCCATTATTAAGTCACTGGATGAAGATGTCCTTTGGAATGCCTTGAAGAAAGCTTTTGTGCATCTTATCTTGAAAAGAGCAGATTGAGAAAGTAATATTTCTAGTAATTATCATCTAATTTTCTCTCTCACATTTCTGGTTACAGTGATTGAGAAAACAGTGCTTAAACAATTGAATGATTTTGCGAAAACACATGAGTTTCTTGACAATTTTCAATTTAATTTCCGTGCAAGACATGGAACTGAAACATCGCTGATTTCTACTTTTGATGTTATCTGTAGAGGTTTCAAGGGTTGAGGAATGATATTGGTGATTCTATTATTTATTTTATTTTATTTAAAAACTTTTCTATACCGCCTCTTCCAGAGATCAGTGGCGGTTTACAATGAACATTAAAAACTTAATAATAGAAAACTATTATTTTACATATAACAATTGCAGAACATTTTTTTAAACATTTAACCCATAAATAAGCATCAGAATAAAATTAGAAAAGCAGCTAAAAAGCGTGCCGTAACCTAGAACTATATACATTGAGAATTAAATGTGATTATTTACATATGGAAATGATCGACTGAATTCAGTTAGCTGCTCGAGATGGATTATGGCTGTGCGCTGAAGGATTAAATCTAGGTAGGGTCAAAGTATGGTTTTTGTTCAGAGTTAAACTGTGGAATCGGAACATTATCGTGTTGGAGGTTGTGATAGTGCAAAGTGAATAGGTGAGTTTTTAATTCCTTTCTAAATAGTTGGAGGTCTTTGATTTCTCTGAGCTCAGTTGGAAGATTGTTCCATAATGTTGGTGCAGAGAATGAAAAAGCAGAATTACTTGTCTTCCGATTTGTTTTTCAAAAAGAATCCGGGACTAGTAGCATGTGTAAGTTTGCTCTTCTTCTTAATCTGTTTTCATGTGAGACATTGATGAGCGTGGACAGAAAGGACGGTGCTATTTTATTAAAAATCTTGAACGTGGTAACTAAGATTTTATATATAATTCTACAAGACACAGGAAGCCAGTGTAGGGAGTAGAGAATAGGAGATATATGGTCAGATATTTTCGCTTTGAAAATGATTCTTGCTGTGACATTTTGCGCTAATTGTAAAGAATGTAGGTTTTTTTTAGTGGTTCTTGGGTAGCAGTTCTATGCAAACACTAGGTAACAGTTCTATGGAGGCAATGGGTAGCAGTTCTATGCAAACATTTGGTAGCAGTTCAAAGCAACACTGGGTAGCAGTTCTATGCAAACACTGGGTAACAGTACTACGCAGGCAATGGGTAGCAGTTCTATGCAAACACTGGGTAACAGTTCTATGCAGGCAATGGTAGCAGTTCTATGCAAACACTGGGTAGCAGTTCAAAGCAACACTGGGTAGCAGTTCTATGCAAACACTGGGTAACAATACTACGCAGGCAATGGGTAACAGTTCTATGCAAACACTGGGTGACAGTTCTATGCAGGCAATGGGTAGCACTTCTATGCAAACACTGGGTAGCAGTTCAAAGCAACACTGGGTAGCAGTTCTATGCAAACACTGGGTGACAGTTTTATGCAGGCAATGAGTAGCAGTTCTATGCAAACACTTGGTAGCAGTTCAAAGCAACACTGGGTAGCAGTTCTATGCAAACACTGGGTAACAGTTCTATGGAGGCAATGGGTTGCAGTTCCATGCAATCATTGGGTAGCAGTTCTGTGCAGACAATGGGTAGCAAGTTCTAGTCGGGTAGTGGAGAGGAAGATCAATGTCAGCAGTGGGCAGCAAGTCAAGGAAAGTTACTTGAAGGTAAAGGTGGTGATCATGAGATGGTTGGGGTCAGGAGGCCAAGGGTGGAGGAGCGATCATGCTTACTCGGCTCTAGGCAGAGGAGTAACTGCTTTTTATTGCTCCACTATGCCTCTTCATGAGATCTCATCCCCTGCCCTCCACTGCCCTGAATCCCTGCTATTCTGTTTAGATTCCACCCCCCCCCCCATTCATGTTCTCCTCCTTTATGCTCCTCCCTCACTTCGTCCCGATCTTTGGGACTCCCTACTGTTCACCTTCTCTGAGATCTCTGTTTCCCAACATCACCTGATGATCCTCGGTGATTTTATATCCACCCAGACTCTCGTAGGAAACCCAGGGACAGAACCTTCCTCACCCTTCTTTCTGATCTCTCCCTACACCAACACATCCTTTGTCCCACACATATGACCGGGCATACCCTAGATCTTATTCTCACTCCTGCTGCTTCTACAATCTCCACTATTTCCCTTCCCTGGTCCGATTATTTCTGTGTTCTCTTTTCCCTCCCTCTCCCACCATCCCCACTCTCCAACAGTTTCCTCCTGGGGATACCCTGTTTCCTCCTGATTTTGCTTCTCTTCTGGTTGATGCCCAGGCCCAGTTCTGACACGCCTCTTTAACCTCTTCCCTGGACAAATTGGCACCACTTCACTCATCTCCGCATCCATCTAATCACTACCCCTGGTACAATCCCACCCTTCTCCTTCACAGTACCTACCTCTGACACGCTGAATATCATTGGCGTAAACACCCCTCCCCTAGCTCTATCTCATTTTCGTTATTGTCATCACCATTACAGAACCATGATTTATGATGTCAAGAAGTCTTACTATTCCAATCAGATCTCCTCATCCACTAATTCCACACAGCAACTCTACCAGGGTCTCTGTTCATTCTCCATCCCCACGTTCTGCATCTGCAACCCCTGCTCCTCTATTCCAGCTGCTGCTCTTCTAGATACTTTTTTCTCCAAGAAAATCTCCACATTACGCTCTTCTTTTCCTGTTTGCCTCCCCCTATTATCCTTGTCCCCTCCTCTCTCCTCAACCTCTCCTCCTTCTTCTCCTTCCTCCACTCCTTCTCTTTCTCACATTTGGTCCTCCTTCCATTCAATCTCAATGGCAGAACTGTCTAATGCTCTTTCTTCCTCTTAAAAGATCACCTGCTCCCTCAATTCCCTCCCCTCCCATTGGCTCACAGAATCCTCCCTTGCTCTCCTCTCCTACATCCTTTGTATGTTCAAGTCTAGCCTATCCTCTGGTATCTTCTCCTCCTTATGGAAGCACGCTCTGGTCCATCCTATCCATGCTCACTGGCATCCCGTCTCCAACCTCCCTTTTCTTTCAAAGATTTCAAAGATTCCATCTGTGCACCTCGATTCCACTCATGCTCTTCACTCCCACCAGTCTGGATTTAGGCTAGGTCACAGCAAGGAAAACATTCTTCTTTCCCTTTTGAAAAAGCTCCATGTTTCTCACGACCATGGTGATATCATACTTGCCATCTCCCTGAACCTTTTCTCAGCCTTTGACCTGGTCGATTATCCCACCCTTCTCTCTTGTCTTCATGATGTCAGGCTTCAGGACACTGTTCTTCTTTGGTTCCGATCCTTTCTCTCTGCACATTCTTTCTACATTCAAGCTGGATCTTCTACTTCTCTAGTCACACTTCTCACCTGCAGCATTCCTCAGGGCTCTGTTCTGGCCCCTCTTTTTTTAAACATCTTCTTGGCCCCCCTCGCTCTTATCTTCCAACAGTCAGGTATATCAGCATATTTCTACACTGATAATATCATTCTTCTCCACCCCACCAGCCCTCTAGCTCCAGATCTAGCCCCATGTACTCCTGCCTACTTCACATCTCCTCCTGGTTATCCACAAATTTCCTCCACCTTAACCCATCCAAATCTGCTACTATCTGCTTTCTTTTAATGCCTCTTACCCCTTACTGGCCCCTCTGATTGCACAATCACCCATCCCCCTTGTCTCTTCCCTCCACTATCTCAGGACACCTCTCTCTCCTTCCATGAGCATTTGTCCTCTCTTATTTGCTGCTCTTTCTTTCTCTATGACAAATTCACGCAGTATGTCCCTTCCTCTCTCTTCCCTCTCTGACAACACTCGTTTTGTCCATAGTCACTTTCAGACTCTACTACTGTAATGTTGCTTTAGCTGGTTTTCCACACTATCAACTTCAATGTCTTCAGCTTTTCCAGAACACATCAGCTCGCATTCTCACCCATTCTTCTCACTCAGATCACATCACCCCCAAGCTCATCTGTCTGCATTGGCTCCCCCTCAAACATTGAATCAACTATAAGATACTCACCTCGATACATAAAAGTATTGCTACTGGCACCCCTCAATACCTTTCAAATCTCCTGCAGTTTCACACTCCACACCATCTTCTCATATCCAGTCACACCAACCATTCTCCTTTCAACGCATATCTTGAACTCACCTGAAATTTTGCCTTTTTCTTTTTGGGCCCTGCCTTTTGGAACTCTTTGCCTACTTCCCTCCCCTCAGAAATCTCATTTACCAGGTTTAAGAACACATTGAAAACCCATCTATTTCACACAGTCTTCGATCTCCCCCTCCCTTCCACCATACCCCCCTCGACCCCTCATTCCCCCAGCCCATAACCTGATAACTCCTCCTACCCCCTCCATCTGCCTCTCCTCTCCTAGCATCCCTTTCCTAATACTTAGTCTTTTATTCCTCTGTCCTATTTAATTATGGCATTTTTTTCTGCTTCCTATCTTCACAGTCAAATTTCTATTTTGTAAACCGCTGTAATGCCTTGCCTGGGCAGTATATCAAGAATCTAATAAAAATAAAGATAAAGATATAAAGTGTGCTCCCATCAACACTATCAAACCCCTGGAACCCTTTTTAAAAATTGGCGTTACATTGGCGATCCTCCAATCTTCAGGTATTACAGATGATTTTAATGAAAATTCACAGGTTACTAATAGCAGGTCTGCAATCTCATATTTCAGTTCTTTCAACACCCTTGGATGTATACCATCCAGCCCAGGTGATTTGCTACTCTTCAGTTTATCTAGTAGTTGTAATACATCTTCCCGATGTATCGATATTTCCTTCAATTCTTCCGCACCTTTAAATACCACTTCAGTCATGGGTAACATCCCTACATCTTCCTCAGTAAAGACCGAAGCAAAGCATTCATTCAGTCTCTCTGCTATTGCCTTGTTGCCTCTTAGTGCCCCTTTAACTCCTCTGTCATCTAATGGACCAACTAACTCTCTCACAGGTTTGTTGCTACAAATGTACTTGAACAAGTCTTTATTTCGCATTTTTGCAGTTTTCCATACAACCCCCCCTCAAATTCTGTCCTCTCCAGTGGCTGATTTTCTTTTTGCATGGGGGTGGTTCTGCAAAGAGGAAGTTTATTTATTTATTTATTTATTTTATTTATTTAATGCTTTTATATACCGTGCTATTTAAAATCAGTGCGGTTTACATATAACAGATTTGTGCATAACAGTCGCCTGCTGTGCATTTACAGTAAAACGGGAAGATACAACTTGGGCTTCAGCTGGGGAAACTATCTACATCTATATACATTTATCTGCAATATTTACATGAGGTGATTGGGACTTACTGATTCCTGGCAGGGTGTATGGTGGGTGTGGCTGAGATACTGGGTTTGGAGTAATGTGTGAGAAAGAGGTGGTGTTTTAGTGCTTTTCTAAACTGAGCAAGGTCTGTAATTGTTCGGATGGTAGTTGGGAGTGCGTTCCAGGCGCTGGGAGTGTAGAACTTGAAGGCTCGGTTCTTTGTTGTCTGGTTGCATTTTGTTATCTCATTGGGGACCTGTAGAGTATTAGAGGCGAATGCTCTCCTTGTCCTGTTTGCTGGGGTAGGGTTGAGGAGGCCTGTTAGTGCAGTAGGGGATATTTTGCTGATGGCTTTGAAGGTCATCAGGACTACTTTATATATGATACGGCAGTAGATTGGTAGCCAGTGTAAGTCCTTTAATATTGGGGTGAAGTCCCTCCTGGAGGCTCCGTGTATGAAACGGGTGGCTGTGTTCATTGCAAGCTGTAGTGGGTTTAATGTGTTTTTGGGTAGGCCTTGTAGGATCACATTTGCATAATCAAAGTGAGGGGTCACCATTGCCTGAAAAACTGATCTAAAATCATTTGGTTGCAGCAGGGGTCGGAGATGTCGTAGTGTCCGTAGTTTGTGGTAGACTTGTTTGGTGGTGTTGCTGATATGTGCTTTGAAATCGAGAAGTTGGCCATTGGAGGGACAGAAGCAGACAGACCTGTGGATGCCAAAGTTTGCAGGTAAACACCACAGGGCTGTTTTGATCCATTGCTGCTATTGTGGGTTCTGGTGAGGGGTGACAGTGGCGGCAATGAGAGATGGCGGTTAGCTGACTGGTAATGGACATCCCTCCTAGGGTGCCAATATCTTGAACCAACTCTGGCATCGGTCCTGGGAGGAACTAGCACAAGTCATATTCAAGAGGAACCCAAGTAAAGGGGTTTGATTCCACACAGAACTGGGGAACCTTGGGTGCAGATCTCTGATAACTAGGTACCTTGGGAGGAGTGGAGAAAGGAAACTCAAATAGAGACATAATTGGACTGGTCATATACACAAATGGTGTTTAAGCAACATAAGAATGGGGATTAAGGTGCAGAGCGCTGGAAGGAGCAGGGTAAATAACACTCTAACCACCTTAAGAGGAAATTAGCCTGTTTTTAACATTGTTCTGCTTTATTGTTCATGCCGTGTGTTGTTGCTGCTTTTATTAGCGACTCAAGTTTAAGTAAACCCTAGGCTCAAAACACAGTTTCTCTCCTGTACTCCTGTATTTGAGAAGGATTTGTGTGTGAAAGTGTCAAGTGTCAAGTGCCAATAGCCTCTTAACTATTGCCAGTCCCCATCAAGAGAACTCTGAACCTTTTAATCCAGTTCAGAGAAAGACTGAATAAAATGCTTCTAGGATAGGTGTGCTCCCTTGTCAGCCAGTTTGTGAAGTAACTGGACCACACAGAAAGGGGGTTACAAATATATTTGACATCAAGAGTTATAAATATCTCATAGCTCCAAGTGTAATATAAATCCTAGTTCCACATATAATATGAGCCACAGAATGGACCATGGGGAACTTAGAAGAGCCAGAGTGACAAAAAGACACCCGCCAAATTCAAGAGGAATGTTTTTCAAGGGAACTTAGAATAATCACAGTGACAAAGAGATGCTAAAAAAAAATACATCACTGATAATACTATCCACATATTAACTACAACATTGTAGTAATTTAGTAGGAATACTGGATGGTGCTGTTGCTCACATGGTAACATCGAAGTCATCTCTCTAGTTAGGATGGGAAAGCAGACTATGTTGTTGTTAAGTGCTGTTGAGTTAATGCCAATTCCTGGCGACTCTCTGGATAGTTGACCTAAACTTTGTTCGGTCTTCTGCCAAGTGGCTCATTGTTGATAAAGTATAATCCATAGCTGCTGTTATTGTATCGATCCATCTCATTGCCAGCCTTCCTCTTTTACGGTGACCTTCTACCTTGCCAAGCATTGTCTTTCTCCAATTATCGATCTCTTCGCATGATGTGTCCAAAGTATGAAAGTTGAAGTCTTGTCATCTGAATTTCTAAGGAAAGTTTAGGTTTGATCTCCTCTAGCACTGACTGGTTTGTTCTTCGGGCAGTCCATGATATACACAGTATTCGTCGCCAGCACCATAATTCAAAGGCATTAATTTTCTTCCTATCTTTTTCACTGTCCAACTTTCGTATCCATATGATGTTATTGAAAATACCATGGCCTGGACAAGTCAAATCTTTGTATGGAGAGAAACATCTCTGCTCTTGAGAATCTTTTCTAGCTCCTTCATAGCCATTCTACCAAGAACAATACGTTCTCGGATTTCTTGACCGCTAGTCCTTTCTTTATTGATTGTTGATCCAAGTAAGTTAAAGTTGTCAACTATTTCAATTTCTTCTCCATCATGATGAACTTATTGATTTTGCCAGTAGTCAGGAGCTTTGTCTTCTTAACATTAAGGTGCAGACCCATTTTAAGACTATGTTCCTTGATCTTGGGAAACAAATGTTTCAGATCGTCTTCACTTTCAGCCAGTAATGTGGTATCATCAGCATAGCGAAGGTTGTTGATGAATCTTCCACCAATCTTCATACCTTGGTTGTCTTCATACAGTTTTGCTTCTCTGATGATTTGTTCTGCATATAAATTAATGAGGTAGGGAGAAAGTATGCAGCCTTGTTGTACACTTTTGCTGATATTAAACCATTCTGTTTCTCTTTGTTCCATTCGAACTGTTGCTTCTTGATCAATGTAAAAGTTGTGCAAGAGAACTATCGGGTGTTCTGGTATACCCATGCTTTTTAATATTGCCCAGAGTTTCTTATGGTTTACAAAGTCAAAAGCCTTGCTGTAGTCAATAAAACACATATGGTTATCCTTTTGGTATTTTTTTGTCTTTTCAAGGATCCATCTCACATCCGCGATGGTGTCTCGTTCCTTGCTCTTTCCTGAACTCTGCTTGCACTTCAGGCAGTTCTCATTCTAGCTATGGTTGTAGTCTGTGCAGACTATATGGGGGGATTTTATAAGAGCGCTGTGGAAAGATATGTGCCATGTACATGAACAAGTCCTTATTTTATAGGACTCAAGTGCATGAATGAGTACTTCTGTGCATGCTCTGGACAGTCGCTATTCAGTACATGCAAGGAAGTGCCCATCTCGTGCAATTTCCCTTGGGCTGTGTATGGGGATGGGGCATTGGTGGAGTGCAGGCTTGACCCCAAAGAACACACATACATTATAAAATACTATAACATACTTGTGTCTTTGCCACAATTTAGGAACTGCTACTATGCCTGCTATAGGGTAGGCTTAACTGCTGGATCTAGGGTATGGCATGTCAGCATGCCACTATTTTATAAAGTGAGGCCTGCAACATGTGCACAGTGATGTGTGTGGCTTGTGCAGAGGTTTTCAAAATTATCCTCCAAGTGTGCAATACATTTGTGCTTTTAAATATACATGTGAAGTGGCAATTTAGAAATGATGTTCAAATCAAATTCAGGACATCCACGGTGGAACATGCATAAAAATGGCAGGGATTTCTATATCACTGGCTGATTTTGTAATATGGATGTCCCCCTTAGGAAAATGTTGGACCGGGATCTCCAGCTCATGCAAACTAGGATCCAGTGCGCAGCGAAACGGAAATATGAGCCCCCATTTCCCATCAGTGTTTATTGTTGTACTGTACAATAAAGGTATTATTATATCTCCTTCTCCACATCCTTCAGATATTTGCCTTACAAAGTGATCACTTTTCAGATGCGTCTTCATGCCTGGGGCAGATGACAAATGTCCAGGACGTTTCTGAGATCAGGCCTACTCCTATGTTTGACGGTTCCCCTTTCTTTTTCAAAAACTTTTCATTGTAGTAGTACTTTAAATGCTCTATAGCCTGTAATACTTAAGAGTGTTTGGTTATTTGGTTTGGCGTTGATAAACTTGAGTATCAGAACAAGTGTATCATTGACTAAATTAAATACAGATGTTCAGCGCTGATATCCAGATAGTGGGCGGTGCTGAGCATTTGGATTCAGTGATGACTGGCACCGCTAACTAGATAGCCAGGGCCGGCCCGTCCATTGAGCAAGAATGTATTTTGTACAGGCCCCGCGTTTCAGGGGGCCCCGCGCAAAAAACATTCTCATCAGCACAAGTAGATTAAAAAAAAGGCTGCTGCTGCCGCTGTCACCGTGGTAGCGGCAGAATCAAGTGTCCCGCGGGGCACCCCCCTGCCCGGCAGAGCCTTCCCTGCAACATCAGTTCCCAAAGCGTGTGCTTTTCAGAGCCGCGAAGGGAGAGTCTCCCTTTCTCGCAGCCAGGGCCGGATTTAGCTAGAGTGAGGCCCTACGCCAAGAAAAATTGTGGGCCCCCCCACCATGTCCCCGTGCAGTCCTGGGCCCCCCCTGTGCAGTCCTGGGCCCCCCCGTGTCCCCCCCCCCGTGCCTCCGTGCAGTCCTGGGCCCTTTAACCTTTAACCTTTAACCTTTAACCTTTCCCAGCATTCGCGGCTTCACAGAAACAGCCGCCAGCGTGAAGGAAAAGGCTCTTCACGCTGGCGGCTGTACAGAGGGAGCCGGGGCCTCGCGCGGGCTTCCCCGGCTCCCTCTGAAGCCCTCCGGTGGGCCCAGGGGCGGCCCAAGGGGGGTGCGGGGCCATGTGCGGAGACTCGGTGCGGGGCCTCATTTGCATAAGGTGTCTCATTTGCATAAATATTTGCATAATGTTACCATACACCAGAGTTACTCAATTCCAGTCCTGGTGGTCCACAATCCTGCAGGTTTTCGGGATATCCCTAATAAATATGCATGAGATATATATGCATTGGAGGTATCCTGCCAACCTGACTGGTTTGTGGCCCTCCAGGGCTGGATTTGGAGACCCCTGCTTTACATCTCTGTCATTTAAGATTGTGAGTGAACAAGGTACAGATATCCTAGACATCAAAAGGGTAGATAGAATGTGTCACATTCCTCCTCGATTCTCACCACCACCAAAAAGTTGTCTAATAGATAATATTTTGGTGGTGGTGAGAAGCAAGGAGGAATGTGACAAATGCTATCTAACTTTTTTGATGTCTTGGACATCTGCACCTTGCCCACTCACAATCATAAATGACAGAGATGTAAGGCAGGGGTCTCCAAATCCAGCCCTGGAGGGCCACAAACCAGTCAGGTTGGCAGGATATCTCCAATGCATATATATCTCATGCATATTTATTAGGGATATCCTGAAAACCTGCAGGATTGTGGACCACCAGGACTGGAATTGAGTAGCTCTGCCATACACTAACTTTTAGTAAACATGCCTCTTAATGAGTATATGGATAAAGAAAGACTAAAAGGTTTCTACATTACTATAATCCAGTACCAACCGCCAGGCACATTAGGAACTACTACAAACACTGCCCATTTAGAACCCATAGCAAACCCGCCATATCCTAACAGCACTACCAGGACTCACAAAGCACCATACCCTAACTATCAAAAGGCAACACTGCAAATATTAAACCAATACATTTCAGAGAACAACAATACATGACCTACTGGGGAAAGAACAAGTGGCAATGTCAAATAGGAATTATATAAACAGAATACCTCAGCTCAGTTACACATGCACAACATAGACCATCACCAAACAAGGAATCACAATTTAGAAACAGGAAGACAATAATTAAACTGGGAACCCCAAAAGCCAAACTTGGAATATACAACAACACTGTAGAAATAAAACTATAAATTTCCTCTTGTACTAAACAAAGCGCAAAAATTAATGATGCACATTTCCCAGAGCTGACATATTCCAGTTAATAAATTCAAAATAAAGAGATATTTTTCTACCTTTTGTGCATTTTTTTTCAGTTGCAATTGTTCCAGCCACTTTCTTCTGGTTTCTTCGTGTCTTCTGCTAACTCTCCATCTGCTGTCCATTTGTCCTTTCTTCTGTCTTCTTGGTTTTTTTTTTCCATTCTCTCTCTACATCTGCTTTAACATACTAATCTTTCTCCTTTTGCTCTTTCCTCATTCCTATTTCATCTACTCAAAATTTACCCCTCCATCCTCAATCCCCACTTACTCTCCCAATACCCGGCCAATTGTAGATTTTTTATCCCTCCCACACAAAATATTTTCCCCTCTCCATTTTACTCTCCCAGCCCCATCCCATTCTAATCCTCCCCCAACACCAACTCCCTTCTAGTTCCAGCCTCACCCAGCATCCATTCCCTTCTAGTCCCTGCATCAGCCCATTTCCAGTCCTAGCCCCCCATTAGCCCATTTCCAGTCCTAGCCCCTCCCATCAATCCAATACCAGTCCTAGCCCCCCCATCAACCCACTTCCAGTCCTAACCCCCCATCACCCCATTTTCAGTTTAAGCCCCCCCTATAACCCATTACCAGTCCTAACCCCCCATCAGCCCACTTCCAGTCCTAACCCCCATCAGCCCACTTCCAGTCCTAACCCCCATCAACCCATTTCCAGTCAGCCCCCCATAGCCCATTGCCAGTCCTAACCCCCCCCATCAGCCCACAGTCCATTACCAGTCCTAACCCCATCAGCCCACCTGAAGTCCTAAACCCTCCCCATCAGCCCATTTCCTGTCCTAGCCCCCCCCATAGTCCATTATCAGTCCTAACCCCCCATAGCCCATTACCAGACAGCCCCCATCAGCCAACAGCCCATTACCAGTCTTAACCCCCCCATAGCCCATTGCCAGTCCTAACCCCCCCATCAGCCCACAGTCCATTACCAGTCCTAACCCCATCAGCCCACCTCAAGTCCTAACCCCTTCCCATCAGCCCATTTCCTGTCCTAGCCCCCCATAGCCCATTACCAGTCCTAACCCCCCCAACAGCCCACAGCCATTACCACTCCTAACCCCCCCCAGCCCATCACCAGTCCTAACCCCCCCAACAGCCCACAGCCATTACCACTCCTAACCCCCCCCCCCCCAGCAGCCCACAGCCATTACCACTCCTTACCCCCCCAGCCCATCACCACTCCTAACCCCCCCAACAGCCCACAGCCATTACCACTCCTAACCCCCCCAGCCCATCACCAGTCCTAACCCCCCCAGCCCAGCGAATTTTTTTTTACAAAACAAGCTGTCGCTGCCGGGGCCGGGGCCGGGGCCGCCGCGGCAGAATCGAGTGTGCCGCGGGGCCCCCCCTGCCCAGCAGAGCCTGGCCTGCCCTCCCCGGTATCACCTCTCGAGTCTCAGCTGCCTCCCTCCAGTCACATGAGCCGGCTTTCAGAGCGCGAGGGAAGAGTTTTTCCCTCGCTGCTCTGTTTAAGCCCGCGGGGGCTGATGGGACTTCCCATCAGCCCCCGCGGGCTTAACAGAGCAGCGAGGGAGAAACTCACCTCGCGCTCTGAAAGCCGGCGCGTGTGACTGGAGGGAGGCAGCTGAGACTCGAGAGGTGATACCGGGGAGGGCAGGCCAGGCTCTGCTGGGCAGGGGGGGCCCCGCGGCACACTCGATTCTGCCGCGGCGGCCCCGGCCCCGGCAGAGGCAGCGACAGCTTTTTTTTTTGTTGTTTTAATTTTAATGATGGATCAGAATGTTTTTTGCGCGGGGCCCCCTGAAACGCGGGGCCCTGTGCAAAAAACATTCCCGGTGGGCCCTTGCCAGCTGTGGGCCCTACGCCACGGCGTACGTGGCGTATAGGCAAATCCGGCCCTGCTCGCAGCTCTGTTAAGCCCGCCGGGGCTGATGGGAAACAGGAAGTCCCATCAACGCCGGCGGGCTTAACAGAGCCTTGAGAGAGAAGCTCTCCCTTCACAGCTCTGAAAAGCACACGCTTTGGGAGCTGATGTTGCAGGGAAGGCTCTGCCGGGCAGGGGGGGGGGGCCCGTGGGACACTTGATTCTGCTGCTGCCACGGCGGCAGAGTCAGCCATTTTTTTAACCTACCTGGGCTGATGGGGGGAGGGGGTTAGGACTGGTAATGGGCTATGAGGGGGTTAGGACTGGTAAATGGGCTATGGGGGGCTAGGACTGGAAATGGGCTGATGGGGATTAGGACTGGAGGTGGGCTGATGGGGGGATTAGGACTGGTAATGGGCTATGGGGGGGGCTAAGACTGAAAATGGGGTGAGGGGGGTAGGACTGGAAGTGGGCTGATGGGGGGCTTGGGACTGGTAATGGGCTATGGGGGGCTAGGACTGGTAATGGGTTGGGGGTGCTAGGATTGGAAATGGGCTGAGTGGAAGGGGGGCTTGAACTGCAAATAGCTGATGGGGAGGGGGGCTTGGAATGGAAATGGGCTGTGAGGGGAGGTAGCTAGGACTGGAATTGGGCTGAGTGGGGGGGGGAGCTAGGACAGGAAATGGGCTGATGGAGGGGCTAGGATAGGACTGGAAATGGATGGGGGAGCTAGGACTGGAAATGGGCTGATGGTGGGGCTAGGATAGGATTGGAAATGGGCTGATGGGGGGCTAGGACTGAAAATGGGCTGATGCGGGGACTAGAATGGAGCGGATGCTGGGTGGGGCTGGAACTAGAAGGGAGATGATGTTGGGGGAGGATTAGAATGGGATGGAGCTGGGAGAGTGAAATGGAGAGGGGAAAATATTTTGTGTGGAAGGGAAGACAAATCTACAATTGGCCAGGCATTGGGAGAGTAAGTGGGGATTGAGGATGAAGGGGTAAAATTTGAGTGGATGAAATAGGAATGAGGAAACAGCAAAAGCAGAAAGATTAGTATGTTAAAGCAGATGTAGAGAGATAATGGAAAAAAACTAGAAGAGAGAAGAAAGGACAAATGGACAGCAGACGATGGAGAATTAGCAGAAAACACGAAGAAACCAGAAGAAAGTGGCTGGAGCAATTGCAACTGAAAAAAAAATGTACAAAAGGTAGAAAAATATCTCTTTATTTTGCATTTATTAACTGGAATATGTCAGCTCTGGGAAATGTGCATCATTAACGTCTGCGCTTTGTTTAGTACCAGAGGAAATTAATTTATAGTTTTATTTCTACAGTGTTGTTGTACATTCCAAGTTTGGCTTTTGGGGTTCCCAGTTTAATTATTGTCTTTCTGTTTCTAAATTGTGATTCCTTGTTTGGTGATGGTCTATGTTCTGCATATGTAACTGAGCTGAGGTATTCTGTTTATGTAATTCCGATTTGACATTGCCACTTGTTCTCTTTCCCCAGTAGGTCATGTATTGTTATTCTCAGAAATGTATTGGTTTAATATTTGCAGTGTTGCCTTTTGATAGGTAGAGTATAGTGCTTTGTGAGTCCTGGTAGTGCTGTTAGGATACGGCAGGTTTGCTTTGGGTTCTAAATGGGCAGTGTTTGTAGTAGTTCCTAATGTGCCTGGCGGTTGGCACTGGATTACAGTAATGTAGAAATCGTTTATTTTTTCTATATCCATAAAGTCATTAAGAGGCATGTTTACTAAAAGTTAGTGTACGGTAACATTATGCAAATATTTATGTAAATGAGGCCCTACACCGAGTCTCCACACATAGCCCCGCACTCCCCTTGGGCCGCCCCTGTAGACAGCAGTAATATTTAGCCCACTATCAAGATTGCAAACTGTATAAAGTTAGGACTGTCATTTTTTGGCCTAACTTAATGCAGTTAGCTATTTGTCTAGTACTATGGACAGTTTTGTGCTCTTCGTCCACTATTAGACCTCTTGGCACAAACATCAATCCTTCTTAGTACACAAATAGCTTGCTGGGACTACCTCAATACTATCTACACAAGACTGCCAGAGTATCAACTAGAAGGCTCCAGTCCATACAAAACACCATGGTTTGTGTTTTGGTGCATGCCAAAAAATTTGACCACGTGACCCTTTTGTTTATCCACCATCACTGGTTACCAGTACAGCAGCATATACAATTTAAGATTCTTTTGTTGACTCACAAATACCTTTGGAATAATGCTCCCCATAATTTCTCTAGTCTTATTATAAGAACATAAGATATGCCATACTGGGTCAGTCAAAGGTACAAAAGATACCACAATGGGGTCAAGCAGTGATATCCCGGGTCACTTTTAATAATGGTTTATGGACCTTTCCTCCAGGAACTTATCCAAACCTTTTTTAAACCTAGCTACACTAACAGCTTTTATTACATCCTCCGGGAACAAATTCCAGAGTTTGATTACAGGTTGAGTGAAAAAATATTTAGTCAGAGCAGAGCAGAGCAGAGATGGCATCCATCTGTCCAAGAAAGGTCAACGCATCTTCGGTAGTAGACTGGCTAATCTACTGAAGAGGGCTTTAAACTAGATTCGTTGGGGATAGGTGAAGAAAGCCCCCAGGTAAGTGAAAGCCCCCAGGTAGGTGATACATTAAATACCTTTATGGAAATGGGTAACAGGGGTAACATATGGAAAGCAGTGTGTATAAATGCCCGTAGCATGGGAAATAAGATCCCTGATGTTGAAGCTTTGGTGGGAGTGGCTGACTTGGATTTAGTGGCAGTTACAGAAACATGGTTCACAGAAAACCATGACTGGCTATACTTTATTCAGAAAGGACAGGGTAGGAAGAAGGGGAGGAGGAGTGCCACTATATGTAAAAACTACTATTAAAGCTTTGGAATTACAGAGCTTAAAAGCGAGAGAGGAGGCATTGTGGGTTAAACTAGAAAGAGGGAAAGAGAAATCTATTTGAATTGGTGTGATATACAGACCTCCCTCACAAGAGGAAGAGGTGGACAGAGAGTTAATTGAAGACATATGCAGCATTGCTAGGAAAGGGTAAGTGCTACTGATAGGAGATTTCAATATGCCAGATGTTGATTGGCACATTCCTGCTGCAGTATCATCTAGAAGTAAGGAGATCCTGGATTCTCTACAGGGAGAACTATTCAGGCAATTGGTAACAGACCCCACACGTGAAGGGGCCATACTGGACTTGGTGCTTACCAATGGTGAAAGTGTTTCTGATGTTGTAGTGGGAGATCATTTTGCATCCAGTGATCACCAGATGGTGTGGTTCAGTATTAGGACTAGGGCTGATAGAATCCATTCCAAGGTGAGGATCTTAGACTTTAGGAAGACTAACTTTGCGAAGATGGACCAATACCTCAGGGAGTCATTAGTGGGATGGGAACAGCTGGGGGATGTAGAAAAACTGGGCAAAACTGAAAGGGGGTATTTTAAGGGCAACCAACTTTTTTGTTAAAATGGTAAATAAAGGCAAAAAGAAAAGGAGACCGCTATGGTTTTTGAAGAAAGTAGCTGAAAAAGTGAAGAAAAAGAGGGAGGCCTTCATGAAATACAAGAGATCACAGAGAGAGGAAGACAGGCATCTGTATTTGGAAAAACTTAGAGAAGCTAGCAAAGTAGTCAAGAAGGCAAAGATTCAAAAGGAGGAGGAAATAGCCAATGCAATAAAATGGGGGGATAAGACATTTTTCAGATATATTAGTGAGAAGAGGAAGGGCAAAAGTGGTATTGTCAGACTCAAGGGTGCAGGGGGGGAATATGTAGAAGCTGATAAGGATAAAGCGGAATTGCTTAACAAATATTTTTGTTCTGTGTTCACAGATGAAGAACCAGGAGCAGGACCTCAGAAAACACCCACAAATAGGAACAGAAGCGAGGGACATCTTGAACAATTTTCAGAAGACTGTGTTCGTGAGAAACTAGCTCAACTTAAAGTAGACAAAGCGATGGGACCGGATGGGATACACCCTAGAATACTGAGGGAACTTGGGGACGTTCTAGCAACTCCAATGACTGACCTTTTCAATGCCTAGTTGGAGTCGGGAGTGGTGCCAAAGGACTGGAGAGAGGCTCATGTGGTGCCTTTACACAAAAGCGGAAGTAAGGATGTGGTTGAAAACTACAGGCCGGTTAGTTTAACTTCGGTGATGAGTAAATTATTGGAAACGCTGCTGAAAGAGAAAATAGTGAGGTTTCTGGAGTCCAGCAGATTACAGGATCCGAGGCAGCATTGATTCACCAGAGGCAGGCCTTGTCAGACAAATCTGATTGATTTCTTTGACTGGGTGACCAGGGAGTTGGACCGAGGGAGAGCTCTAGATGTGGTGTATTTAGATTTCAGTAAAGCCTTTGACACTGTTCCTCACAGGCGACTTATAAACAAACTAAGCACCCTAGGGATGGACCCTAAAGTTACTGCTTGGGTTAGAAATTGGTTGGGTGGGAGGCGACAAAGAGTACAAGTAAATGGAGCTCACTCTGAGGAGAAGGATGTTACCAGTGGTGTGCCCCAGCGATCTGTCCTTGGTCCGATTCTTTTTAACATCTTTGTTAGTGATATAGTGGAAGGACTGTCGGGTAAGGTTTGCCTCTTTGCAGATGATACCAAAATCTTCAATAGAGTAGACACCCAGGAAGGTGTAGATAACATGAGGAGGGTTCTAGCTAAGCTTGAAGAATGGTCTAGAATTTGGCAGCTGGGATTTAATGTTAAAAAATGTAAGGTCATGCATTTGGGCTGCAGCAATCCAAGGGAGCAATACAGTATATGAGGTGAAGTACTTTTGTCCACTAAAGAAGAGCGGGACCTAGGCGTGGTTGTGTCTGATGATCTTAAAGTAGCTAAACAGGTAGAAAAGGCGACGGCGAAAGCTAGAAGGATGCTTGGCTGAATACGGAGAGGAATGGCTAGCAGAAAAAAGGAGGTGATAATGCCTCTGTATAAGTCTTTGGTGCGACCTCATTTGGAGTATAGTGTGCAATTCTGGAGACTGCACCTTCAAAAGGATGTGAACAGGATGGAGTCGATGCAGAGGGTGGCTACTAAAATGATTAGTGGGCTTCATTATAAAGCATATCAGGACAGACTTAAAGATCTTAATATGTACACCTTAGAGGAAAGGCGGGATAGAGGTGATATGATTGAGATGTTTAAATACCTCCGTGGCATAAATGTTCAGGGAGAGAGCCTCTTTCAATTGAAAGCAAGTTCTGCTACGAGGGACATGGGATGAGGGTGAAGGGAAATAGATTCAGGAGTGATATGCGGAAATATTTCTTTACGGAAAGAGTAGTGGATCCATGGAATAGTCTCCCAGTGGAGGTGGTAGAGATGAGAGCAGTAACTGAATTCAAAAAAGCATGGGACCAACACAGAGGATCTCTAAAGGTAAAAAGGGGACTGTTGTAGTTGTTGATATGGAAGGACAGACCAGATAGGCCATGTGGTCTTTTTCTGTCATCATGTTTCTATGTTTCTAGTCTTAAATAGGTTACCCTGTAACTTCATTGCATGTCCCCTAGTCTTTCTATATTCTAATGACGTAAACAATTGATCTACGCTTACCCGTTCCACTCCATTCATTAATTTATAGACCTCTATCATATCTCCCCTCAGCCGTCTCTTTTCCAGGTTGAAAAGCCCTAACCTTTTTAGCCTCTCTTCATAGGGGTATCCTTCCATCCCCTTTACCATTTTGGTGGCTCTTCTCTGTTACTTTTCTAATAACACTATATCCTTTTTAAGATACGATGAGCAGAATTGCACACAATATTCAAGGTATAGTCCCACCATGGAATGATACAGAGGCATTATAATATCCTTTATTTTATTTTCCATTGCATTCCTTATGATACCTAGCATTCTATTTGCTCTCTTGGCCGCCCCTGCACACTGGGCAGAGGGTTTTAAAATGCTATCCACGAGGACACCCAAATCTTTTTCCTGGGTAGTGATTCCTAATGTGGAACCTTGTATCGTGTAACCATAGTTTGGGTTGTTCTTTCCTAGATGCGTAACTTTGCACTTGTCCACATTCAATTTCATCTGCCATTTGGATGCCCAGTCTTCCAATTTATCAAGATCCTCTTGCAATTTTCCACAATCCTGCTGGGTTTTAACAACTTTAAATAGTTTTGTGTCATATGCAAATTTGATAACCTCACTCATTATTCCCATTTCCAGGTCATTTATGAATATGTTAAAAAACAGGGGACCCAGGATAGATCCCTGGGGTACTCCACTATTCACCTTTCTCCTTTGGGAAAATTGGCCATTTAGCTCTACCCTCTGCTTTCTATCTTTTAACCAGTTCCTAATCCACAATAGTACACTGCCTCCTATTCCATGACTTTTTATTTTTGCCAAAAGTCTCTGATGAGGGACCTTGTCAAAGGCTTTCTAAAAGTCCAGATACACTATATCAACCAACTCACTTTTGTCTGCCAGTTTATTCACACCTTCAAAAGAACATAACAGATTAGTAAAACAAGATTTTCTTTGTCTAGAGCCTTGTTGGCTGTCTCCCATTAAGCCATGATTATCTACATGTTCAGTAATTTTGTTCTTTATGATGGTTTCTACCATTTTTCCCAGTACTGATGTCAGGCTCACCGGTCTGTAGTATCCCGGATCACTCCTGGAACCCTTTTTAAAAACTGGCGTTACATTGACCATCCTCCAATCTTCAGGTATTACTGATGATTTTAATGATAGTTCACAGGTTACTAATAGCAGGTCTGCAATCTCATAATTCAATTCTTTCAACACCCTTGGATATATACCAACTGAAAGAAAGCTTGATTGTACCCGGTTGGATACACAGTCGGGCATAAACCCTAAGAAAGAGTTAATATCATTTGTAGCTCCTTATTTAATATCATCCTTGAAATACTCTGTAAAAGAAATTGGGTAAATGGTTCCAGATAGCATGAACATTAGCCTATGCTATTAGAAAGATAAGTAAAAGGCAAGTTGTTTACCCAGCTTCGCAGTCCCGCTGTCTCTGGTCAGAGATATCAAACTGTCAGTGTTAGAATTAATTAGAATTAATGCCTACATAGTCATGTCTGAGAATATATGTATGTCTTTTCATGATTGTCCATGACGTGCATGCCTATAGAAAAGTATATTATGAATATACGTAACACTAGACGTAGAATAAAATATGTATATTATGAATATACGTGATGTGAGACGTAAAATAATAAAGTGAAATTATGCTGTGTAATGGAATCTTTACCTATAAATAAAGAGGCCTAAAGCTTTGATTTCAGAGTAAACATAGGCAACTGCCTAGCTTGCTCACCCAAAGCGCTTTGGTCCTGTGTTTATAATACAAGTGTGTTGTGTATTATTTACAGATTTGTGTATTATCTAAAGATGAAGATCAATTAACCTTCTCCTTACCTTGTGTGTGGATTTCTGTGACCCAAGAGCCCTATCTGTTATTAGGTGAGGGGGGGTGCAGAGTATCTTTCAGTTGGTGCCGTAACCGGATACAGATCTCTGCATTCAAGGCAAGGGCAGAAGGTGCCTGAAGATTTGTGAGTATTATGAAAATTACCAGTGATGGGTAATCTGTTAAATAGACAGGCTCTGTCTCAGATGCGTGAATGGCATGACAGAGCTAGGGCTTTAGTGTTTAGAAAAGGTAGCCCTTATTGCATGCTTCTATTGTATGTGTGAGAAGCATAGGTGATGTAGCCATCAATTCCGTAGCACATAGGGATTCAGTGACAAAAGGTAATGTGAATTTGCCGTTTCCTTTGGAGGGAACTTTCTCTGTAGATAAGGTCCATTGCCTGAGATATGAGTTAGCGGTTAAAGGTAAACCGTGCAAATGTGCTTACATGCGGGAACGGATGGTACATGATGCAAAACATTGGAATGTTTATGTTTTGAAACAAAAAGTTGTTTGTGTTCGGAAATGTACCTATTGACCAGCTGAGCAAGTGCGGGTCACTCGTGTAGCAGAGCTAAGAGAAAAAGAAAATATTTAAAAGGAAACAGAAGTTACGGGGAGTAGAATTGTGTATTTTGGATATTTGGAATGTCTCCCAGCTCAAAGAATTGAGAGCATGTTTGAATCAAGAAACGTAAAGTGTTGTACTTGTAATAAGAATCTTAGAAGTAGCAATAGGTCATAGAGTTTCTGTTGCAAAAAAATAAATAAATAAATAAAATTAGCATTCTCGGGAAATAAATAATCTATGCCTGGAGTTCAGGATAGCAGTAATGATTTGAAATTCAAAGCAGTATTTATAGGTCTTTAAGCAGATTTGTTATTGTGTACTTCTCATTTGTGTGTACTTTTCAAAAAGAATTAAGTGTTTCTGATGAAGTGTGATCAATTATATTATGATTTAGGCTCTATTTAGGATGTTCTATTCAGCCTAATTTATGTTCTGCCACTGTGAAACTGAAGCAGCTGTGGGAAATGATATTGTGACTACTTAAAGAAGTGTTTGATTTGAAAAAAAAAACTTTTCCGAATTACAGGGATAACCCTGGTAGATTTGTGTCTTTATGGTCTCAAATAATTAACAGTTATAATCCTACTTGGGCAAATCTAGATAATTTGCTCAGATCTGGTTTTTTTTAATCCATCTGATTTTCATAAGGTTACTCATCCAATTAGGGATGACAACTGGCAATGGCCACTGACAGACCCTGTAACATATTTTCAAGAAAAAAAACCACAAAGAGATAATTTTGTTTTATGTAGAGAAAAATTGTTAGAATCTATAAAGGTAGTATATAAACCTGTAAAGGACTGGTCGAGATTAACATCTCTAAGGCAGGATAGGGGTGAAAAAGTTACAGATTTTCACACTAGGTGTATGCTAGCTTTTAAAGACTGTTCTGGTGAGGTAGAAGACACACCTTCAGGATTTACTAATATTTTTGTAAATGGATTGATTCCAAGAATACAAGAAATTTTAGAAACTTCAATAATAGATTGTCCGGCTAGAACAGCTGATGCAATTTTGGAAGGGGCTCGATACAGTGAGTTGAAGTTCCTCAAAGAACAACAAACCTGATTACATGTAAAAAAAAAAAAAAAGCGAAGTTGCTTAATTTGCAGATTGCTTCCAAGCAAACTCCCATGGGAAGGGGGAGGGGTAGATTCAGAGCTAGAGGAGGTTATGTGACTTCTCAGCGAGGGTGTGGACAGTCCAGAGAGCTATGTACTTGTTACACTTGTGGAGAGGCTGGACATTTGCAGTGAGACTGCCCCCGGAATCGGAATCCTGATGGCCAGAGAGCTGATTTCCCCCCTCCCCCTCCAGTACAAGCTGACTTCACTCCAGTATATCAGTGCTTCTCTAACCCAGAAGATTGTGGGAGTGATACATGGGATGCATGACTATTCCTGAATTTGACTGTAACTCCTCAGGGTGAGTTAGAAGCTAAACTGGGAGGTTCTAATTTGAAATTTGTTATTGATACTGGAGCTACAACATCAGCACTGCGTTTACAGGATTTGCCTGCTATCTATCATGCTCAATCAGCACAAGCACCGATAGTACATTGTGAAGGCATTGAGGGAAAGATACTTCCTCATCGTAGACTTGAATATTTACCTTTGCAGATCGGAGAGATTGTATATCCAACTACTTTTCTTGTGGGAGACACTTTGCCAGTGAATCTCCTAGGTCGGGATTTTTTTGGTGTCACATCATGCTACTCTAACCTGGATGGGTGGCAAATTCTCTTTCCAGCTGTACTCTCTCTCTGAAGTGCCGTCTCCTGCAGATGCCAGTACTATTCATCCTGCTCTTGGAGAACTTCTGTCTACTTTGTGGGCAGTGCCGGGATCAGATGTCGGATGCCTTTCTATCCCGCCTGTGACAATCACCGTGAAACCTGGAGTTCAGCTTCCTAAACTCAAGCAGTATCCACTGCCAAGCAGCTGCCATTGATGGAATTCGTTCTGTGATTGAAGACAAGGTGTCATTTATTCTACAACTTCATTATGTAAGACTCCAATTCTTCCTGTACTAAAGGCTGACGGTAAGACTTATAGATTTGTGAAAGACCTGCGAGCAGTAAATAATGTGATTTTGCCAATTTTTCCCTTGGTACCTAATCCACATGATATCTGGACGCAGATACCTTCAGGGACTACCTGGTTTTCTGTCGTGGATTTAAGTTCTGCTTATTTTTCAGTGAACATTAGCAAAGACAGCCAATTTTTATTTGCCTTCTATTTTGACAATAAGCAATATACCTGGACCACTTTGTGTCAGGGGTATATTGATAGTCCTGCATATTTTCACAGGCCTTAAGAACTGCATTATTTGATGTAAGCCTCGACCATTCCTCTTTAGTTCAATATGTGGATGATTTGCTTTTATGTTCACCATGTTATGAGTTTGTCTCTATTAGCTCATATTACTAATTTAGGTTTGAAGGTTAATCTGTCTAAACTGCAATTTGTATCTCAAAATGTTACTTTCCTGGGTGTTGATTTAACACCGTCTGGTCGTGCAATTACCTCTGCTAGATTAAAATCTATTCTGTCATTGCCTTTTTCCAGCGACACCAGTATTATTGTGTAGCTTCCTGAGTTTATTAAGTTTCTGTAAATAATAGCTAGCGAATTTCTCAAGATCTTACTACTCCACTTTATGCTCTTATTGGGAAAGAAGGATCTGAAGGCCTTATTGTACCCACATTACCATAGTGGGAGGTTTGTTTTAAATGTAAAAAAAATTTGCACTGGGAAATGATTATTCTTACCATTCAAATTGTATGTGGCTATTTCTGATTCCTCTGCTACCTGTGTGCTTTTACAAGCTTTCCCAACTGGTTGCAAGCCGGTGGGATATTTCTCAAAGCGATTTGATGTGGTGACTTTGGGACTCCCACTATGTCTACATAGTTTAGTAGCAGTAGCTTTTTGCAATTGAAATTTACTGATTTTCTGGTGCTACAGCGCCCTTTTGTTCCATTTAACCAGGACTCAGCCTTTTGTCCTCCACACGTTTTATTGACTCTGGAATTAATAATTTCTTCACTTCATGTTTCAGTATGTACTACATCACTATGCATCCTTTCAACACTTGTGGAGGAAGATGGGTCTCCTGATTGTTTCCAAACAATTTTCAATTGTTTCCAAACTGTACCTCTACCAGCCCCGGATTATACCTTTGTTAGTTCTGCTTTTAGAGATGTCGACGAACAGAAGCCCCCATAGTACAACATTGCCTGGATTGGGGACATAGTTTTGACATGCTGCAATGTTGGTGTATTGAAATAGTTCTGCAAGGGTCAGCTGGTAGATCGCAGGACCAAATGTTGTCCTATCGAGAACAATGGTGGATCCATCGGCTCAAAACAGTCCAACCGGATGGGTTGAATGTCAGCGTTGATTGGCTGGCATGCAGTTGAGGGCCCCAATTGGTGGGCTTGGAATAGGTATTTAACTTCAGTTCCTTTACGCATGCGTGGCGTCCTTTAAGCTTGAGTTCAAGAAACATCATGAAAGCCTGAATTGATAACGAGATATGGATCTGTTAATATGCTTAAGGTAAATGAAAAGATAAGGATGTGATATTCTAAGACTGTAAACATTTAAGAGTTTTAACCATGTAACGCTGTGGCCATTGTTGTGTTGTTCTAGTTAAATTGGAAGAACATTGAAGAAAAAGTTCGTCTAAATGGTCCCTGAAAGACGCATTGCATTTATTCCCTTGATAAACCCAGCAGGAGAAACGCCAGAGCGCTTGAAAGATTGAGGCGTCGGGGTTTTTTTGCAACAAAAAAACGGGGCACCTACCATTCAGCATAAGATAAGTTGGATGGAGTTCTAATTTAAAGTTTTTATGATAATTAAAAAGATATTTACAAAAAAAAGAAACAACACAAAAAGTTTAAAAATTACAAACCATACTGGCCTGAGGTCATTGATATAAACGGACACTAGATGGGGAGTTACATTACCCACAAATAAGTGTTGAACGTATACCGTTTATCTGAGACCGGTGGCCAGTTGGTGTATTGAGTCTGGAGTTGAAGATTCTAATGAGTGAATGAATAGTTTGTAGTATTGATTGTAGTTCACTCTGGAGTGAGACCTGTGACTGTCTTTGTTCAAACACACTGCTTTTAGAGATGACAAGGGCAAACTTTGTGTAGGCTATGCAGTCACTACGGTTTTGTGGAATTTTGGCAATATTTGGCAGCAACGAGGGTTTTGACTTCTGCTAATAAACCAATTAAACATGCTGCATACATTCCCGTTTGTTACAGTTTAAAATGCAAAGGACATTCTTCTGCTGAAGATCTTGTGTCAAATTTTGCAGACCATGAAGCACAGCGAGCTGTTCTTCAAGCATCGGTGTTCCCGACAGTGCTGTATTTAACACCGTTTAATATGACTTTGTTTTCCCTTTTATCTTTCTTGCAGCAATAGCAAGATACTTCCTTTGAAAACCTGTTCCTGCATTATAAGCTTTGCTGCTGTGGCTATGAATTATGTCTTTTTGGTTCTCCGGTATCACCTGAACTTCTGTTATTTTTTCTTTGGCACAGCTTGTCTGCACTGTTTCAAGACTGGCACTGTAGGGTCAGCTTAGGGTCAGTTATTAAGATTTCTGCCTTCCGAACTCTTTTTGATTTTGCAGCCTGTTTTGCAGAGCTGCCCTGTGCCAGAGGAATGAGGTGGTATTTGTCCGGATGGGTAGCAGCTTATCCATTACCGGTTTATTCCTGTCATCCGCAAAGCTCTGGCCAGGTGGAGCGGATGAATAGGACAATCAAAGGTCACTTGCGCACTATGACACAGGATTGGGCTACAGATTGGACGGAAGCCCTTCCCTTTGCCCTTATGGCAGTGTGTAATTCCCCCAGACCTGACACCATATGAAATAGTTACTGGACGTCCAGCTACTTCTCCACATGAATTGGCAGTTATCCCAGATCCTCAATTGTTGCGCAGCGATATTTTGACTTATTGCTCAAGGTTGCACTCAGTTCTGTCTGTTTCCCTTTTATTGCAAGTGAATCCTCAACGAGATGACAGAATCATCATATCCAGAATCATCAGAATCATCATATCCAGAAGTGAAGTCACCAGATTGGGTCCTGATTAAGAATTTGCATCCAAAGACGCTTCTGGTTCCCAAGTTCCATTTCGTGTGCTCCTGGTGGGATACTCGGCTTGTAAAGTGGAAGGACATTCTTGTTGGATACACCTTACACAATGTAAAAAGGCTCCTTCACAGACTCCAGACGGCGGCTCCCTTCATCAGTGAATCAAGAAAATACAACGCAGAGACTTATTGAACATTACATTGATATTACAGAAAAGATCATCAGGATTTACATGCTTTTTGAATGAACTACTTATGCAAAAACCTTTTGTCCAGCATTTATACTACTGATTAGGTGGATAAAGGTGGTTTGATTTAGTATTTTACTGATATATAAGCAATGACCTTTGGGTACTTAACCTCTACTTCATGACGTAATTGAGAATTAAGGGGTAGTTATAGCTATACTATATATCTTCATCATATTAAGAAGAGTAGGTGTATTTTTATTTTTGTCTTAGAACATTTATTTTGGAGTAATTATAGTTTCAGATGTTTAGAGGTCTGCTAAGAATGTTTTAGTATTTGGTCTTAGTTGTGCTGTGGCATATTGTTAATGAAGCAGTGCTGCATTTAGAATCTTGGAAAAGTTATGAGGGATATCCAAATATTTTTGAGTCACATTTACACTCAGTTACAAAATATTTTAATCTATCACGTTGTGCAGTTTGCCTTCCAACTGTGACAGCTACTCAACACGGGTTTTTACCACAAGTTAGGCCCAAAGCCTTTGAAGAGTTTTGTGATACAGCTTTTAATCTAACTGCTGTACGATGGCCTCATACAAACACAGAACCTAGAGTAGTTAGTTTTATGCCTTTAAAGTCCCCTCCAATATGTTTTATGGCTCAAGGTACAGGGAAAAAGGTAGTGGACACCCCATGGAGCGTTTGTAAAATAATAATGCTACATAATTCTTCCATCTGGTATAAGAAATCCCACGTACAAAAACCTTATATTTCTGTAGTACAATTAATGCAAGTTCAAGGGAATCAGGTGTATGATTATGACTTGTTACAGTATAATAGTTTTGGCTTCCTTTTGAATGACTCAGTCTGAGACATACCTAACTGGAGTTGCCCCTTATTAGGATATTACCATCCCTGGGAACGTAATCCATCTGTAGGAATTAAGGAAATGAACATTACTCAGTGGGCTTTGAATAACTGTACGCAGTCCAGGTGATTTGCTGCTCTTTATCAAATAGTTTTAATACATCTTCCCGGAGTATCCATATTTCTTTAAGTTCTTCCACAGTATCACCTTTAAATACCACTTCAGTCATGGGTAACGTCCCTACATCTTCCTCAGTAAAGACCAAAGCAAAGAATTCATTCAGTCTCTCTGCTATGGCCTTGTCCCCTCATAGTGTCCCTTTTACCCCTCTATCATCTAATGGTCCAACTGACTGTCTCACAGGCTTTTTGCTACAAATGTAGTTGAGAGTCTTTATTATGCGTTTTTGCTTCCACAGCAAGCTTCTTCTCAAATTCTCTCTTTTCTTGCCTTATCAATGCCTTGCATCTACAGTAGTGGCCAAAAAATTAAGGCAGGTATCTTTTTCTACAATTTATTGTTAAATAATGTACTGTGGAGATGTCACACGTGCTTACTTATTTAATCAGCATGGCGATTAGTCATACCATGCATCTGGCGTCCATTTTAGTTTACTTACACGCTGTAGTAGGTTTCTTGGATGAAGTTTTGAATTTTTACAACTAGGAAAAGATTGAAAGTTACATGTAAAATATACAATCAAGATGTGTAGAAAGTACGATATTAATGACTTTGTAAAGGTTCAAGTTGTCACACTCCATGCTGAAGGATATTCGCAATATAGTATTGCAAAACATTTGCATATATCAAGGTATGCAGTTCAGAATGTTCTGAAATCAGGTGGCCGTAAACGTCATTCGAAACGTGGACGCAGACGGATAACTACTGGACGAGATGACCGATTCCTCAAAAGCATTATTATATCTAGTCCACATATTTCATCTCAATGTGTGGCTCAGTTAGCTAATTATCGAGGAATAAAGATAAGCGCCAGATCTGTCCAACGATGGCTTGTGGATGAATTCAAACTTGTGGCCAGAAGACCTGCCAAGAAGCCTATGATGACCAGGAAACAAATTGCTGCCTGCATACAGTTTTGTAGCAAGATGAAAGACAAATCTGCTGAATGATGGGAGACGGTAATGTTCACAGTTGAAAGTACATTTCAACAAGTATGTGGGAGTGGTTATAACTATGTCCGTCGACCAGCAGGAAATAGACTAAATCCGAAGTACACAATCGTTAAACACTGTGATAAGGAAGCTTATCATAGTTCAGGAAGGAGCTATAATAGAGGGGAAGTGACTCTGAACAAGCAACATGTCTTTTCTGGTAGAAATAATAAAACAGAATGTTTCCATAAAAGACTACCAGTCCCAGAATGCACCAGGTTTCCAACAGCCATTAGAAGAGCTGAAGTGGGGAAACGTGTGTTCAATCAGGAGGGCTATGAGGTAATCCCCAAGCACTCATCTCCAAGGGCAGGGCTTGATTCAGCACAGCTGCGCTGTGCTAGGGTGGAGCATTCATCTAAGCAGGATAAAAGTAAAGCTTATTCTACAGAGAATCATCTTAAAGATCCTGACCATCATCATGATCATCATCAGCAGAAGCCAGAGCTGACGGACAGAGAGAGCAAGAAACACTTTGGAAGAAAGAAGAGAAAAGCACCTTGGAGGTCTAAAGGAGTCCATAGCAGTACGTGTGCTGGGAGGCATTCCAGAGGCAAGCATACACCATTGGACTGGGGAAAGCCAGAGGAGTGGGGTTGCAGAGCCAGGAATCCCCGGACGGCACCTGTGAGGGAGATGGCTGCACTTGGAAGGGACCCTAAGACCAGTGCAAGAAGGTATGTGAAGAGAGATCCAGTGTCCAGGGATCTGGATTGGAAGGCTGGACATAAGAACTGGACTACATACTGGCCAGGATATTTGGAGAGGAACTCTAACAACAATGGAAGCTCAGGTATGAACACTGATCTATGCCCTAGCTTTTCACTTGGAAGACAGCAGGGAAACAAGTATTGTCCTGAGAGTGCTCCATTGAGAAATTCCTCTGTGCCAATCCATGATATTGAATCTATGATAGTTGAAGAAGGGGGAGATGTTGTAAATGAGGAGTATGAATACATGGATTGCTCTCTGTCTAAACCTCTGTGGTAATATGCTGTCACAAAATACAACAACCATCACAAAGAAATATAAACTTGTTCTTTGATCTACTCAGAAAAGCTTCTGAGTAGGATTTGAGCCACGTAATAGAAAGTAAACCAGCCAAGAGGTGCAGCTGGGTAATTGCTAGCAATTGAGCCTTGCCTAATTGCCTGTGAGCTCTGAAGGGACACTTCTGAGTCTGTGTGGAGATACAAGAGGTTATCCCTGAAAAAGAACAGTTTTTTTCTTACTTTGTGGGTTTTGGTTGTTTTTGAAGCACTGCTAAGAAGATATTAGCAGGAGCCTACAGAAAAGACCTTTCTGTTCCCATCAAGGTCTTTATTCTTTGATTTGATTGCTTAACAAGTTCAGCTGTTGTTTTCCTGATTTGTTTCTCTAAGTATAATACTGAAAGCAAGTATCCTTTTTTTATGTGCTACCAAGTATATCTGTGTTGGGAGAAATAACCCCATAAATAAAATATATTTCTTTGCTTTACACTCGAGCAAGCACAACTAATTTATTGTGAATGGCTGATTCTGGTATGAATGGACTACATTTCCCACAATCCTTTGCAAGTCATATTAATATTTGCCTTTGCCAAGACTGTGGACATTCTCACCCAGCGACCCCGTTTACAACACCCACCATCGGTCATGGTATGGGGTGGTATCTCGGCGAATGGACGATGTGGCCTGCACATTTTTGAGAAAGGTGAAAGAGTAAATGCTGCAAAATACATATCTGTGCTGAATAGTAAAGTTAAAATACACATGAATGTTTCTGGCACAACTATATTTCAGCAGGACTCAGCACCGTTCCACACTGCAAAAACAGTCAAAAAATGGTTCGTGGACAACAAGATTGAACTGCTAACAAGTTGGCCATCAAACTCTCCGGATCTCAATGTAATTGAAAACTGTTGGAATCTTATGAAGAAAAAGGTGGCAGGACACTGTCCAACTTCAGAAGCAGATTTAAAGGACATACTCAAGCATGTATGGGTCAACGAAATCACTTCGGCATACTGTAAAACGCTAGTTAACAGTATGCCTACAAGAATCCAGGCTGTGCTGAAAAATCATGGACACCCTATCAAATATTGACACATATATTGTTTCCTGAATACAATTTTGAAAATGCTTGCGGATACGGTCCACCAAAGGAGCACCACACCACGTTGCTCTAGAGATACCCAGTCAATACTACGTGGTTTGAAGTTGGAAGGATATTTTTATTATCAACAATTTGACAACCTGACAGCCCGACACAGGCCGTGTTTCGTTTTCACTTCCTCAGGGGATTCAGGCGTGCTGCGTACATACAGACATAAATATCATAAAACCTATGACATTACATAAAAATGAATATATAAAAACATATTTCATAAAAATTATATAAAAAATTATATAAAAATATTGTTTGTACACATAAAATACTCATATAAAGATTAAGAACATAATTTTAAATAAATGACTACATTTGTCACTGGTTACACATATAAAAGGAGTGTGTAAATACATGTACCTAGTATCTATACATTAACTTCATTTTTAAATTATTCTATGTATCAGACAAAAGGAACATATGTGGTCAGTAGCAGGAGCAGGAGTGAGTATACTACAACAACATATATCTACTTGTTCACTATTAATTGTTCCATATAAAAACTATAAATAAAGAAAAAGCCAATTCAAAGTGTTGATAAATATTGTACATAAATTGCTAGAATTTATAAGCTATAAGACTATAAATAAATGAATTCTTAAAAAAACCCCAATAATTTGTAAAAGAAGGGGGAATCCTTAATGTGAACTTGTTCTACAGAAAAATCTTTATAAAGGCTCATACCCGTTCTGGAAACCAATATTCGCGGCTCAAACTTGATCATCTATAGGAACTTAACAGACGTTTTCCTCTGTGATTTAAAACATAAATGATTCACCGTATTTACCAGGTTTCTAGGGCTCCTATGTGATTCCTTACGTGGAATATTTTAACGGTAATTTTACAGCCAAATTTAATTTGTACTATCTCTTTTAACAAACCTAATCAACTTTAAAACATACAGTATGTGAACCATAAAAAATTCAGTTTTTAAACCATGCATTCTTAAAATTCGGGATTGCTCTTATTCATGGCTCCTAAGGCTAACACTATACACAGAGCCGTTCCCATATGATTCTATACGTTAATTTCTTTAAACTGTCTAAATCTCTTTTCTTATACCCGAACTGAAACTATAATATATAGTTTACCAAAAAACCTTGCATCCATTTGAATCGTCAAACCAATCTTTGGACACTCAATGTTTATAACATAAACACTTATTTACTAAAACTACCTTAAAATTATGGAGTTACTTTAAAACATTTGTTCAAATTATTACAGCTCCTTTTTCTATTGGGAAAAAACCATATTTATATAGTGTTTAAAACTCAAAATCAATCAGTTTTTTTAAAAAAGGAGAGAAAGGATCAATCAGGTTTTAAAAACGTAATTTCTATTATCACCAACAGGGGACTTTGTAAACTCAACACATCTTCCATATCGGCATATTGTCCCTTCAGTATCGGATATCAACAGGCATGAACGATCAAATCTTAATATACTTACATTTCTAGACGTCAAAAGAATGCTCTCACTCAGACCAGCCGTTTGTTCACTGAAAAAATCTTTTGGAACCGCCCGCACTTGCGCTGTGTTTAAACGCGGGAAAAGTGACATCTCTGTTATGAGATTCACTTACGTCATTTGTTGCTAGGTTAAGTTTTAACAACATCTTTTTTTGAAATTGATAGTTTATCCATAAAAAAGGTCCTCTTATAAATATGAACTGTATCATTTTATTATATTATTTTATCATGTTATTAAATCCAAATATGTACTATACTTTCTTATTGTTTTTTTTGATTACTCCAGTGTTTACTATATCATGTCACATTTTCAATACCACGATGTATATTTTGTTATCTTATCAGAAATTTTTATCCCTATCAACACTATAAATATCCCTACTAATTTTATCTTTACTATTATGGATACATCTCTTTGAATCTGCACTCCCATTGCTCATTATGTATTTAAGTTTATATTATCAACTGATCTTATGGCACCATATTGTAAGAGTGTATCATAAAATTGATACATTGTTTTTAAATTACATTTCCTTTGACAAAGTAGAATCTTTGTGTATTTTTTAACCATATCACCATCATTCTTTAGATTGCCTATAAACAAATTATTATAGAAACTAACTTTAACTATTTATGATTTCTGGTTAATAATACTCACATTCCTTACAGAATCTCCAATTACAACTCTCTCTGGGAGACTCATAATTGCCTACAGGAATACTGGTAGGTCTCTTTCCAAATTTAAACCATTTGGAGATAAAGCGTCTAACTTGAAGATATAGTGTTGTTCTAGACTCATTATTGTTTTGTTGATATCTCCTCCTCTCCAATTGCAATGCAATATGTGCCTTTGAGTCAGTCCTGATGCCTGGTGACCCAGAAGCTCCTGGGTTTTCTTGGCAGTGTCACCAGAAGTAGATTGCCAGGCCTTTCTTCCAAGGCAGTGTAGGGTTAAGTGACTTGCCCAAGGCCACAAGGAGTGCTAGTGGGAATTGAACCCTGGTTGCTTGGTTACCAAGCCAGTGCTCTAACCACTAGGCTATTCCTCCACTCCTCTCCAATTGAGTTTCACCTTTTTAATTACAAAAAATTTTAAATCACTAATACAGTGTGCCATTAACCGAGGCAGGCGGACCCGGAGCTCCGAGCCCCTGATCACTAACCCCCCACCCCCCTCACCCCCTGATTCCACAAAACACACTGCACTATGCTCGTGGAACACAACTGGTCGCAGCTTTATTACTCTTTAACAATTTAACAACAGGTCAACATCATAAACCATAACAATCCGATTAGCAGAGCAATGCCGCACCAGCCATACCTTAGCAAAGTGCCTTGCCACCGCTACTGCCCTAAGCTTGCCCCCCGCAAGCTCCCTACCCTTTCCCAGACTTCGCCATGCTATTAGCAAAAGTCAGCCAGGGTTTGTCCGGGTCAGGGGCACCCCAGCCCCGCCCAAGTGTAACCTGAGGCTCCGGACCCTGGGAACCTCTGAGATCCTGCGGCCTCCCCCCCCCAAGCTGCAACACCCCAAATCACCCCAAAATGGCCCACATGGGCGGGCGGGATGGGAGCCAGGATCTGAGCCGCCGCCGCCGTGAATGACCATGCAGAGGTGGCCGGCTCAACTTCCCCCCCCACCACGCCGCTGCTCCTCACATCCCATTAGCTCCCGAGTGCCCACATTCGCTGGGAGCCAATGGGTTTGAACCGCCTCCCCACACGCTCCCATCAACGGCCATGTGCAGGGTCCCCGCACTGGGCCGCGCGCCCGGTTAGGGGCAGCCGCCGGGACCCTGCCCGCGGCCTGGCCATTAATCGAGGCAGGCGGACCCGGAGCTCCGGGCCCCTCATCACTAACCCCCCCACCCCCCCTGATTCCACAAAACACACCGCACTCAATGCTCGTGGAACACAACTGGTTGCAGCTTTATTACTCTTTAACAATTTAACAACAGGTCAACATCATAAACCATAACAATCCAATTAGCGGAGCAATGCCGCACCAGCCATATATTAGCAAAGTGCCTTGCCACCGCTACTGCCCTAAGCTTGCCCTCCGCAAGCTTCCTACCCTTTCCCCGACTTCGCCATGCTATTAGCAAAAGTCGGCCAGGGTTTGTCCGGGTCAGGGGCACCCCAGCCCCGCCCAAGTGTAACCTGAGGCTCCGGACCCCGGAAACCTCCGGGATCACGCTACTGGCACAAGTGACATTCCTGTCCCTGCGCCACCCCCCCCAACCTCAAGCTGCGACCAGCGAGCATCACGTAAAATCACATATTCCAAGGCCTCCTGCCAGTCATTGAGGAGCAAATCCACCCCCACTGGGGACAAATGTACTCCATCACCCCTGTAAAGCCCCATGCAACCAACCTCCACCCAGGAATGCATTATCTGGTAGCCCCCATGTTCACATATCCAACGACCGATCTGACGATTAATTTTCTTCAGACCTTGCGACCAACGCCATTGGCTCCAGCACGCAGGCCTTGGAATAATGTCAGACCAGAGCAGAATAACACCTGGAAACATCCGCAACACTTCTGCAAAGTCCTCCTGCGCCGCTCTTATCAATTGCCTACAGGACCAGGAGACAAGGTCGTTGCCACCCAAATGGACAATCAGCACCGCCGGTTGCTGTAATCTTCTGTGGTGCTGTAGCAAAAGCCAGAGCTGTGACCCACGAAGTCCGCGCTCACCCAGCCATGAAATAGACACCACCGCCAGATCCAACCCCAGATTAGGGCCCACCGGCCTTGTCTCCGCTCTCCGTCCCGCCCAGTGGACAAAGGAGTGACCAATCACCCCACATCCCACGGGCTCCAATCCCCCATCTGAAAAATAAATCAACAATTAGCATCCCCTGCTCCTCGTCCCCCACCCCTCAAAGCTGCACATAGCCCTTGAATGCCATCTTCCGATGCTCTGGATGTCCCTGTTGGGTAAACCAGCTGCCGCCGCGCTAGCGGCTGCACCGATGCAGAAGGAGTGCAGCGCCAAGAGCCTTGGGTCCTCGCCTATGTGCCGCAGAGCCAGCCTCAGTACAGCTGTCACTTGATAATGGGTCAGAAACCACTCATCCTCATGGATAAAGAGTACACCAGCCCTCCTAGGACGCACACCCATGTACTGCTGTACTGCTGCCACCGGGCACGAAACCAGGCCAACATTCTCCCTCAAGACCACCCACAAACCTCTCCCCCGTTGATCCGTCTTGGATCTCGCAAGCAATACCCTTATCTGCCCGACCTCCACACAGACATGCTGCCATTGCATCGCGCCCCCACACCCCGCCCTGCCGGAATTCGCCACTAGCTCCCCTATTCGGAAGGCCCCATAAAAAGCGAGACAAAAATCTGCCCGAAGCAGGGCGAGCTCATACTGCGATGCCGCCACTCTTGGCAAGGCACTGATGAGTCATACCAACAGATCATGCATTATCGGCCAACGAGGGCCCCGAGGGGCAGGCTTTGCACGCTCCCACCCTTGCAGGAGCCGGCGAGCTAAGAATCCGCCCGCCGGAGCTCCCCAACCAACTGCCTTCGCGAAAAAATTAAACCCCGCTAAGTGGGAGCGCACCGCCGATCTGGAGAACCCGATGCCCTTAGCAGCCACTATATAGCTCCCAATCTGACCATCTGCCCCCCCCCACCGGGCCACCACCCACGAGCAATCCAGTATTCGACCACCTTGTCACAGCCCCGCTGGTACGCTGACCAAGTCCCCACTGACACCGAACTCCGCAGCAGACTCAGCATGTCCCGAGGCCAATGCTCCATAATTTCCCTGGGAACCCGAATCCAGTCGCGTCTGCTTCTGGAGCCAATGCCCTGAAATGCTCCCACTGGAAATGAGAGAGCATCAGCAATCTCATTAGTACAACCAGGACTATGTCGCGCCTTAACCGAAACATTCAACTGCAAAAAAGTTAACACGACCTCCCTCATAAGACCCGCTACCCGTAAGCATCTAGGGGAATAACGATTAACCACAGCGAGCACAGCCTCATTATCGCACCACCACACCACCCTGCGATTATGAAACCTCTCGGGCCACAACTCCAGCGCTACCCGAATTGGAAACAAATCCAAGAAGATGATATTGGTCATCAAACCCGATGCCTGCCAGGACTGTGGCCAGCATTCCGCACACCAAGCCCCGCCGAAATACACCCCTAAACCAGCTCCCCCTGCAGCATCCATATAGAGCTGCAACTGCTCGCTGGAAACCTCCGGCTCCATCAATACTGAGGTCCCATTAAAATCCTCCAAGAATTGACTCCAGATCCGCAAATTCGCTCTCATCACCTCCGTGACATGAATCTGATGATGCGGTTTCCGCACCCCCGCCGTCGCCATCGCCAACCACTGCGAAAATACCCTACCCATCGCTATCACCCTGCATGCGAAGTTCAACGAGCCTAACAACACCTGCATATCCCGCAAGGTTAACTTCGAAGATGCCAGCACATTAGCCAGCAACGCCTGCAAGCCAGCCACCTTGTCATGCGGGAAGCGAACCACCATATCAACGGAATCCAATTCCACTCCCAAAAAGGTTATTCTTGTCGTCGGGCCTACCGTCTTGCCCGGAGCCAAGGGCACACCCAAGTCACGGGATAACTCCCCAAACCCCCGTAACAACCCTTGACACTCCGCCGATTGAACTGCCCCGACGAACAAAAAATCGTCCAGATAATGCACGACATTTTCCGAGCCCCCCGTCTGCACTAACACCCAATGAAGGAAGGTACTGAACTTCTCGAAGTATGCACATGAAACGGAACAGCCCATAGGCATACATTTGTCAAAATAATGTTCTTCTTGGAAACGGAAACCCAGCAAAGGAAAAGCCGACGGATGCACCGGTAATAAGCGAAAAGCGGATTCGATATCCACTTTGGCCATCAATGCCGCATGCCCCGCAGCTCTCACCATCTCAGCCGCCCGATCAAACGATGCATACCGCACCGAACACAATTCCCGTGGTATATGGTCATTTACCGACTCTCCAAGCGGACAAGATAAATTATGGATTAGCCGGAACTTCCCCGGCTCCTTCTTAGGAACAATCCCCAAAGGTGAAATCACCATGCCTGGAAAAGGTGGAGCCTTGAACGGGCCCGCAATCCTGCCCAAACTCAACTCAGCCAACAACTTTTCCCGCACAACAGTTGCAAAACGCCTCACCGAAGGCGAATTCCGAGCACTAGTCGCCACCACCCTCCCCCTAACCGGAATCACAAAACCAAACTGAAAACCATACCATAAGACCTCCCTGTCCCCCCGCTTCGGGTACCGACGAAGCCACCCCCGCAAAGCATCCAACCGTATTGGAGTTGGAGCCACACCACCCACCTCATTAAGGCTTAGGAGCTGACACTGGGGCGGCGATGGCCCCCTTTTTCCCACACTTTGTGGCGGGATGCCCTCCGCCGCAGGCCGAGCAGGAATGCCTGAATTTACAATCAGGAAAGGGGCAGGAGGACCTATTAAACCTCCAGCACACGTCGCCACCCTCCCGCCCCTACTTTCTGCTGCGCCCTGACCGGCGATGCCCGAAAGGAACGGCCCGCCCCCACCATGCCCCCTGACCGCATCTCCCCCCTTTCCCCCCACACCGGCCCTCGCGGACATCTGCGTGAGCCACAGATTGATATCCTGCATACCCCAGGTCAGCAATCTGTTCTCCTCCATCTTGTCCCGAAACTTCTCATCGTAATTCAACCACGCCCAACCTTCGTACATCTGAGAAGCCTCCAAAATAGAATCCGCATATGCCAGAAGCATGCCGTGATGCTCCGGATAGTGGTGACCCCACACACTCGCCAGGCGCAGGAAAGCCCGCGTCCAGTTCACTATGTTGCGCGCTACTTTCCTGATACGCCCCGCCTTTTCATCCTCCTTCCTCTTTTTCCGGCTCTCACCCGAGTGCTTCCTACCCTCCAACAACTGAAATATATCAATATAGCGCCACTTACGGATTTTCCGGCGAAGCTTTTTCGGCACCCCTTCCCACAACTCCGAGAAAGACACCACCGAAGGAGTACCCCCACTAGCTCCGGCCCCTGCCCCTCCACCACCCCCCGATCGCAGAACCTCCTCTCCAGAGGACGACGAAGTGCTGGAGGAGGATGAGGAGGACGACTCCGAACTACGCCGCCGCCTAATCGAACGACGCCGTTTTCGCCACGTTCTACCCCCCACCTTGCCCAGCCACTCCGAACGAATTGTACCCCATTCCTGGTCAACCCCCAACTCACCTGCTGCTGAACCCTCCGGCGCAGCGTCTCCCGATGCTCCAGCCGCCACCTGTCAGACCTCCTCGCCAAGCTATGCTGTCACCCCAGGCCGCCCTCTAGACTCTTCAGTCAAGGCGCCCTGCCGCCCTGCCGCACAGCTGCTCCGCTGCCCAGCTCCATCGATGGCTCCGGTCCACCACTACCATGCCTCCATGGATGCTGCGACATCACCAGCCCCTGCGGAGACATAATAGAAAACCCAGGGGAAGGGACTGCCAGATACCATAAGGGGGGCCAAGACCCCCCCCACTCCAACTGAGATGTACCCTGCCCTCCCCCAAGCCAGTACTCCCAAGGGGACGGCCACCCCACAGACCCGTAGCCCCCTTGCACCAACGGCTGACCGTAAAATGCATTTCCTTGTTCCCCAGGTGCCCCATCCAGCTGCCCCTCCCCCCTTTGCCCCCCTCTGCTTCCGCTGCCCCCCCACTGTGGATAGCCAGACCCCCCCATCCCCCCGTTCTCCTCCCCTGCTACTGCCCCAACCCTGGCCCGGCTAACACTTCGCATGGGACGAGCCCGCGCCCTGCCTCCCCCCAACCGTGTCCCCCCTCCTGTCGACGTCCATGCCCCCTGTGCGCCTGCACACCCCCCTGACCCCCCGCGCTCTGGTTGCGCCACTCCCTGAAGCCCCAATCCCCCGCTGCCCCCCCTTGGTTGCAGAACCCCCAAAATCGTCACCAAGGCCACTCGCACCCCTACCCCTCTGGCACGCTGCCTCTCTCCTAGAAGGAGGAAGGCGACACCCCCCTCCAGCCTGCCCCATCCTACCCCTATGCAGCGGCATCAGCCTGCCGAAGAATGAAATTACCGGCAATTCCCTTTTATTATTATTTTTTAATGAGGCCATGTCACGTTTGAAATTGTTCCCCTGCTTTACCTGAACCAGCACCCCCCTTCCACAGCCAGGGATCCTTAACCCCAACTCCCACGGCCAATGTACCACAGCCAAACCCCCCTTCCTACTGTCTTCTTTTTTTTTTTTTTTGTAATTTAAACCGCCCCAGGCCCTGGGTTCCCGCTCCGAGAAACGGGCAATCCGCCCTGTAATCCGCCTCACTACCTGACCGGGCTCCTGCCCCCCTTAATGCCGGGACCCCCACCGTCCAAAAGAGAACCCCCCCCACTTCCAGCCCCCAACCAAGAATTCACTTGCCTGCTCCCCCGGCACCCCACGGAACCTCAGGCCTGCACCCACGTGCTCACGGAGCTGCCGTCTCTAGCCCGGAACCACCAGCTGTTGCGCACTCCCACACAGACCTCACAGCCAGGTCCGAGCCGCCGCCGCCGTGAATGACCACGCAGAGGCGGCCGGCTCAACTTCCCCTCCCACCACGCTGCTGCTCCTCACATCCCATTGGCTCCCGAGCGCCCGCTTTCGCCGGGAGCCAATGGGTTTGAACCACCTCCCCACGCGCTCCCATCAATGGCCATGTGCAGGGTCCCCACACCGGGCCACGCGCCCAGTTAGGGGCAGCCGCTGGGACCCTGCCCGCAGCCTGGACATTTCTTGCCAATGTGCCACAAGCGGTTTCTCTACTGTGCTCCTCTTAATACAGCTTTTGTGTTCTATAATGCGAACTTTCACACTGCTAATTGTCTTCCCCACATACAATTTATTGCACGGACACTGTATGACATATATTACATGAGTGGTATCACAGTTCGAAAAATCTTCTATCCTAAATTCTTCTTGCATCTTGGGGTGTATAAATTTTTCTCTTACAGGCATCACATGAGGGCATATAGAACATCGCCCACATTGGAATTGGCCTTTATATCTGGATAGAAATTTCCGTTCAGTTAATGCTGATGGTACTAACATGTTCTTCAGATTAATATTACTTTTATAAGCAACTGTAATTGTAGTGTCTTGAAAGCCTGGCAAAGTTTGAATAAGGTGCCATTCTTTTTTTTAAATCTTTGTGATTTGTTTAGAATGGACTGAATGCAACAATGGACACACTAAACCCACATCTTTCTTTTTTCTTTCTTGCTGCAAGAGGATATTACGAGGTGTGTTTTTCGCCCTCTGGTATGCTTGATCAATATATTGCATAGGGTACTTTCTTGCTATAAATCTTTCTTTCATTGATTTAGCATGAACTTCAAATTCCTGTATTGTAGTGCAAGTCCTCCTAGCTCTAAAAAACTGCCCTACTGGCAAATTCTTCTTCAATGTAGGGTTATGGAAACTATCAAAGTGCAATAGTTGATTACGGTCTGTTGGCTTCCTGTATAATGTTGTAGTGAACTGCTCACCTTCTTTTCTAATAACTAAATCCAAATATGGTATTTGTTGAGCATCATAAGTTATCTGAAACTTTAGATTCGTATCCAAATTATTTATCCATGTAGTAAATTCAGCAAGATTGTCCATATCTCCCTCCCAGATGATTAATATGTCATCAATATACTGAATCCATAATTTGATGTTAGTTTCATATTTGTGTTTCTTCAAAATTTTTTCTTCGAATTGAAACATGTACAAATTGGCTACGTCTGGCGCCATTGATGACCCCATAGCTACTCCCTTGACCTGTTTGAAAAAGATATCTCTGAAGCAGAAATAATTTTCACATAATGCGAACCTTGCTATAGCTGTAAGGAATGCAGTGGGGATGCGTTTGGGACCACTCCTTTTCAATAGACACTCCTCTATGATCTCTAAGGACTCTGCTTGTGGGATGTTAGTGTATAAAGACTCCACGTCTAATGTAACCAACATGATATTCGAACTGAGATTCTGAAATTTTGATAAAATTTGAATCACATGGGCTGAGTCTCTAACGTAGGACCACATCTGAATTACAAAGGGCCATAACAATACATCTAAAAATTGCGAAATGGGTTCCATCAGTGACCCAATTGCCGACACAATGGGGCGGCCAGGCGGATTGGTCATAGATTTATGTATTTTTGGGTTTACATAAATAGTTGGAATAACTGGCATTGGTACTATCAAAAAATCTCTTTCTTTTTTGGTAATATAACCGATTTCGAATGCCGTATTAAATTATCAATACTTTTCTTCAATCCATCCGTAGCGTCTCCATCTAGCCGAACATAAAATGACCGATCGCTCAATTGTTTATTTATCTCTTAATATACATTACTTTATCAAGCACCACTATGGCTCCCCCTTTATCCGCCGGCTTGATGATAATTTTGTCATTCTTTTGTAATGCTTTTATAGCCTCATTCTCACCTTTCATTAGATTAAAATAATTATGTCGTGATTGTGTACAAACTTTATTAACCTGTCTCATACTACTTTTTCAAAAGCCTCAATAATTGGATCCGTTTGAGGCGGAGGGATCCAGGATGACTTTTTACTAATAATTGATCCGTCTCCTGTTTTCATTTCTTGTTCCATAAAAAACTGTTTAAGGCGTATTTTTCTAAAAAATTTGTATAGATCAATTTGGAGTTCAAATGGATCAGGTTTTCTTACGGGTATAAAGGACAAGGGTACATGTATTTACACACTCCTTTTATATGTGTAACCAGTGACAAATGTAGTCATTTATTTAAAATTATGTTCTTAATCTTTATATGAGTATTTTATATGTGTACAAACAATATTTTTTTATAATTTTTTATATATAATTTTTATGAAATATGTTTTTATATATTCATTTTTATGTAATGTCATAGGTTTTATGATATTTATGTCTGTATGTACGCTGCATGCCTGAATCCCCTGAGGAAGTGAAAACGAAACACAGCCTGTGTCGGGCTATCAGGTTGGCAAATTGTTGATAATAAAAATATCCTTCCAACTTCAAACCACGTAGTATTGACTGGGTATACAATTTTGAAAATGACATATATATCTTTGGTTCTTAAAGCTTTTGATCATGAAAGTGACAATAACACATACTTTTCTAATAAGATTCTGATATTTTGGACTCTGCCTTAAGTTTTTGGCAACTACTGAACTTGCCAGTGCTTGTGCTATTTCCAGTTTTTGTCATTTGGCTCTTTTTTCCATTTCCTGAAAGATGCTTTTTGGCAACAACAGCCTCTCTGACCTCATCTTTAAACCATGCTGGCAGCTTTTTGGACTTCCTTCCACTTTTCTTAAAGCATGGAATACAGCTGGTCTGGGCTTCCAAGATAGTATTTTCAAACAACACCCAAGCTTGATGTAAGTCTTTAACCTTTGCAACTGCTCCTTTTAGTTTTTTCTTAAGTATTTTCCTCATTTTATCATAGTCTCCCTTTTGAAAGTTAAAAAGGTAGTACTATGGATTTCTGTACCATCCTTCCTCTATTAATTAAATCAAACACGATCATGCTATGATCACTATTGCCAAGTGGCCCCAACACCCTTATCTCTTGCATCATATTTGGTGTTTCATTAAGGACTAGGTCCAAAATGGCTTCCCTTCTGGTCAGTTCATGAACCAGCTGCTCCAAAAAGCAGTCATTTATTTCATCTAGAAACTTTATCTCCCTAGCATGTCCTGCCATGACACTGACCCAGTCAATACCGGGGTAATTGAAATCACCCATTATTACTGTGCTGTAACTTTTGTAGCTTCCCTGATTTCTTTGAGTATTTCATCATCCATTTGTTCATTTGTTCATTCTGGCCACCGCCATCACCGTCCACTTTTTACATGGAATTTCAATCCATAGAGATTCTACAGCAAATTTGGTTTCCTGCAAAACTTTAATCCTTTGTGACTCAATGCCCTTTCTAACATAGAGCACAACCCCTCTAATAATTTGATTCACTCTATCATTACAATATAGTTTGTACCCAGGTATCACAGTGTCCCACTTGTTGTCCTCCTTTCACCATGTCTCTGAGATACCAATCATAACTAACCTCTCATTTAGTGAAATATATTCTAACTCTCCTATCTTATTTTTTAGACTTCTAGCATTTGCATACAAGCATTTTCAAGACTGTATTTTATTCATATTAATCTGGCTAACCATAGGCAGGGGTAATTTTGATCTTTAAGCTCTGTCTGCTCCGTACTCAAGGGCATTTGGGCTACTTTTGTCTTTGTTGGAACCTTATTTTATTTATTTATTTGCTATTTTTATACCGCTCTTCCTAAAATCAGGGGCAGAGTACAATGAACAACATTTCTACATAGAACACAATTTAACATTTTATGATTGTAACAGTTATAACTATGTACAAGACAGGATGGGTGCTTTAAGGATATTCAACTTTCAGAACTATGTATAGATTGTTGGAACCTCTCTGCTGATATGCCCTAACTTCATTCTTTTGGTAGTATCCTTCAAGGATACATTGTTCTGAACCATGTGCTCTTGGGCGACTGTCGGCTCTCCCCTATTATCTAGTTTAAAAGCTGCTCTGTTTCCTTTTTAAAGGTTAATGCCAGCAGCCTGGTTCCATCCCGGTTAAGGTGAAGCCCATCCCTTCGGAAGGGCCTCTCCTTTCCCCAGAATGTTCTCCAGTTCCTAACAAATCTAAAACCCTTATCCTTGCACCATCGTCTCATCCACACATTGAGACTCCGGAGCGCTGCCTGCCTTTTGGGTTCTGCATGTTGAACGGAAAGCATTTTGGAGAATATGCACCTCCACATCGCCTTTGTTGCCTTCATGGGAATAGGCTCATCATTCCCATCCCTTCGAGGATTAAACTTGAATCCACTTAGACGTTCTGCTTTTTCTGTACTGCCCCATCCTTATGGAATTGTTTACCCCTCTCCCTTTGTCTGGAACTGTCATTTAAAAGGTTTAAGACACTTCTTAAAACTCACTTGTTTGTACAGGCATTAGCTATAGGGCAGGGCTTGGAAGATAGTTCATGACTAGGCAAGCACTAATTGTTCTATTTCTTAGTGTCACAACTTTCCTATTTTAATATTGTCATTGTTATATATTTAAAAAAATATTTTTATAGTAAATTGCTCTGTATGTACCCCTACAAAGGGCGATATATCAATTCTAATAAACTATGAACTATAGATAACCTCAAACCCCTCTCTAGCTCTGCCCATAGATTGCCTCGGCATTACCTGAGGTAATTCAATGATGCCATCCAGATAGAGTTGCTGAATATGACGTTGGCTGGCACTTATCTGGTCAGCAGGAGCTTCTAATCGGATAAGTGCTAACTGAATAAGTGCCTTTGAATATTTTGCCCCCCAAAAATGAATCTGTTTCTGCTTCTTACTAACATTAAATGTTCCTTATCTGGGCTTGGTATAATTCAAGCAACAAAGTGTGTGGTGAACGATTATGTTTACGTATAACAAGAAACATTTAGAACTTTGTCTTAATGCAAACAGAATTTACAGTATGTGAGAAAATGCAAATGACAGGAAACTATAGGTGAAAAGAAGCGTTAATTAAATTCTTGTGTGCTTTCAGAAATAAGGAATGAATTGCAGACAGTACCAATTTCTGCTGCAACAGCATGATAAACCAGGACTACCTTAAAATCCCCTGGTGATCCACAGTCAAATACATTTTCTGAATATCCGCAATAAATATGCTTTAAATAAATGAGCATATATTGATAAACAAAGCCACTGCCTTCTGCTAATTGCTTTTTAAAAATGATTTTAGTGAAGTCTTTGACACTGTTCTGCACAGGTGATTTATAAATAAATTGAGCACCCTAGGGATGGACCCTAAAGTGCCTGACCGAGTTAGAAATTGGTTGAGTGGGAGGTGACAAAGTGTACAGGTTAATGGAGCTCACTCTGAGGAGAAGGATTTTACCTGTGGTGTGCTGCAGGGATCTGTCCTTGGTCAATTCTTTTTAACATTTTTGTTGATATTGCAGAAGGGCTGAGGGTAAGGTTGGCCTCTTTGTGGATGATACCAAAATCTGCAATAGAGTAGACACAGAAGAAGGAGTAGATAACATGAGGAGGGATCTAGCTAAGTTTGAAGAATAATCAGGAATTTGGCAGCTGAGTTTTAATGCAAAAAATGCAGGGTCATACATTTGGGCTGCAAAAATCCAAGGGAGCGGTACAGTGTAGGGGGTGAAGTACTTTTATCCATGAAAGAAGAGCGGGACCTGCGCGTGATTGTTTCGGATGATCTCGAAGTAGAAAAGGTGGCATTGAAAGCCAGAAGGATGCTTGGGTGCATAGGGAAAGGAATGGCCAGCAGGAAGAGGGAGGTGATAATGCTGCTTTATAAGTCTTTGGTGAGAGCTCATTTTGAGTATTGTATACAATTCCGGAGACCACACCTTCAAAAGGATATAAACAGGATGGAGTTGGTACAGAGGGTGACTACCAAAATGGTCAGTGGTCTTCATTATAAACCATATGGGGACAGACTTAAAGATCTCTATATGTATACTTTAGAAGAAAGGCAGGATAGAGGAGATATGATAAAGACATTTAAATACCTCTGTGGCATAAATACAAAGGAGGAGAGCTTCTTTCAATTGAAAGAAAGCTCTGCAACTAGAGGACATAGGATGAGGGTGAAAGGGAATAGAATCAGGAGTAATATACGGAAATATTTCTTTATGGAAAGAGTGACGAGGACAGTATCTAAATTCAAGAAAACATGGGACAAGCACAGAAGATCACTAAAAGAAAGGAAGGGACTATAGTAGTTGATATGGAAGGGCAGACTAGATAGGCCCTGTTGTCTTTTTCTGCCATCATGTTTCTATGATCACCTATGTTCTCCATTTTACTGACTCTTTAAAGAAAATAAGCAGCTTGATATATTATTGGCACCGCATAGCAGTCAATCAACAGAAAATCTTTACTAAAGGGGCAAAAAATTATTAAGGTTGATCACTTTATGCAACTGACGCCATCTCTGCCACAGGATTAATGCTTTTATATCATACTGTGCTGGAAATGAAGCCTGTTTACCTCCAGGGAATATATTCTTCTGATTGTTTTCTAATATCTACACAAACTAGTCAATGCACAGCTTCACAAAAACTGAAGTCTATGCTAATAGTCTATGTAGCACTGCCCAAGTCAGAACTTCAACAAATTAAGATTATTGTAATATTAGCAAAGACTAGATTTTCAGTCTGCTACATGAAAAACCAGTTTTATGCCATACCAGCTAACCCCAAGACTGTCTCTTTAATTGCTGGAGCCCTGAGGCAAGCAGACGGTTCAGCAACATCTGGAGTAGAGTACCACATCATTCTTGCTAGAATCCAGCTTACTTTGTAGCGACAATGGATCACACACTCTTATTCAAGGAGTGCTAAAGTTAATGCCCAGAACATTATATTCAGGAAACTTGCAATCTTAAACTGGGAGACAAACCAATACTACTAAATGCATGTTTTACACTCATTTCCATTTTGGGAAAGAATAGCTGATTCAGAGAAACTAGACTTTGCTGAACGACAGCTGCTCCTACACTACAGAATGTGTAAAATCAACAAATGTGAATGGGCTATATGTACTTGCCAGAATAATTCCATTGACTACTAGAACAGCTGCAAGTAAAATCAAAGGAACATGACAGTTTGAAGACCATAGATATCTGATGCATGGTCAGTCACACTAGGTGAAAGTCACTCTCCAGTTTCTTAAGAGGAAGCCTGATGTACATCAAGTGTTACACCATGGGGGTAATGGTTTAAGACATTTCTGAGTGGAAAACATCATTTTTGGCTCCTTTTATCAAGATGTTTCTGCATGCATATGTGATTTTACATTTAGAAAACACCTTTTCTAAAATTGTGTAGACATGGAAATGCGTTTAAGAATGCACAACTACAAGACCGTGCATACTTATATACATGCACCAATAGTAGGTATTTTTAGGAGTGTTGTTTGGGTAGAGCAGAGTTGGAATTGCAATGTATATGAATATTCTAAAAACAATATTGTTGAATCCAACCACTTCCCTAAAGTTACTTCCAATTATAATGACACTTATTGGTAGGGAGGAGTGGTCTAGTGAACCCTGCTTGCACTTCAGATAGTTCTTGTTCCAGGTATGGTTGTAGTCTCTTTTGAATAATCTTCAGTAGAATCTTGCTGGCATGTGGGATCAGAGTGATTGTTCGATAATTTCCAGTCAGTTGGATCACCTGTTCGATAATTTCCAGTCAGTTGGATCACCTTTCTTTAGTATTGGTATAAACACAGATCTTTTCCAGTCAGTTGGCCATGATGTTGTCTTCCATATTTCCTGGCAGAGCCTTATAAGTACGGTAAAAGCTGCATCAGATTGCTGTAATACTTGTATGGGAATGCTATCAATGCCTGGTGCTTTGTTCTTTGATAAGGCTTTCAATGCTGCTTCAACTTCTTCTTTCATCACCAATGGTTCCCGATCATAAGGTACAGGTCGAAACGGCTGTTGGTCCACTTGATCTTTATCATATAAAAACTCTGTATATTCTTTCCACCTTTTCTTGATCTTCTCAGCATCATTCAACATAGAACCTTGAGCATCTTGTAACATTCCAATTCGAGGCTGGAACTTTTTCTTTAACTCTCGTAGTTTTAGGAAAGCCAATCTTGTTCTTCCTCTAATAGTTTCTGCTTCTATTTCCTTGCATGCGTCGTTGTAGTACTTTTCCTTGCCCTGTCTTGCCCTGTCTTGTTGAAAATCTCTGTTGAGTTCTGTTATTGTCTTTCTTTCTCCTCTGGCTTTAGCTTCTCTGCATTTCTGGGCAATTTTCAGAGTTTCTTCCGTCATCCATTTTGGCCGTTTTTTCTTTTTCACCATTTGTAGAGACTTCTCACTTTTTTCCAACACAACCTTCTTGATGTCATTCCATAACTCTTCTGGAGCTCAGTCATTTGTATCTAAAGCAGCAAATCGATTTTGCAGGCAGTCTTTAAATTCCAGTGGTATATTCTCAAGGTCATATTTTGCTGCATTCATGAGTGGTTTGCTCTTTTTCAACTTTAGCTTGAGTTTGCATACTAGTAGTTGATGATCTGTACCACAGTCAGCTCCAGGTTTTGTCTTTGTTGATGTTATAGAACTTTTCCATCGTTGACTTCCACAGATGTAGTCAATTTGATTTTTATACAATCCATTGGGTGAAGTCCATGTGTACAGTCGCCGCTTGTGTTGATGGAAGAAGGTGTTTGAGATGAATAGATCGTTGGTCTTGCAGAATTCTATCAGTCTTTCTCCAGCTTCATTTCTGTTACCAAGTCCATATTTTCCAACTACTTTGCCTTCTTCTTTGTTGCCAACCTTTGCGTTCCAGTCACCCATGACTATCAGGATATCCTGTTTGCATGTTCTGTCAATTTCAGCTTGTACTTGTTTATAGAACTCTTCAATTTCATTCTCTTCTGCAGCTGTTGTTGGGGCATATACTTGAATTATAGTTGTGTTGATAGGCATTCCTCGTAGATGAATAGAGATTAAGCGTTCGCTGACTGCATTGTATTTCATTACAGTTCTTGCAAGTTTCTTCTTTATTATAAATGCAACACCATTTCTTCTTTGTCTTTCATTTCCAGCATAGTAGACCATGTGATCATCTGATGCAAAGTGCCCGATGCCAGTCCATTTCAGTTCGCTGACACCCAACAGATCAAGTTGTACACGTTCCATTTCATTCTTGACCACCTCCAAGTTCCCTTGGTTCATGCTTCATATGTTCCATGTTCCAATACGTAAGACATCTTTACAGCTTCTGACTCTCATTTCATGCGCAGCTACATCAGCAGTCAGACGTCCCGAGGACTTTGATCCAACCACATCATAAATGCTGGCTTTACTCTGAAAAGTCTTAAGCTCTTCCCCAGTAGCTAGTTGAGTGCCTTCCGACCTGGGTGTCTCATCTTCCAGCACTATAGCACAATTTGTTTTGTTGTAACTATCCATTGGGTTTTCATGGCAAGATACAGAAGTAGATTGCTGGGCCTTTCTTCCGCGCAGTTTAAGTTTGGTGTTGTCGTTGTCACAGAAATGTGATCCTCCGCCGTCAACACTATCCCATTCTGCTGCTGCCCAGATGGGTATGCATGGGTACCACACCGTCAGTGTGAGGAGCAGCTTCAGGGTGCACATTTTAACTGAGGGGACATGGCTGCATGGAGACAGGCAGCAGCGGAGCCATATATATTTTTGGAATTTGCTGAGGACAGGAACATCCATGCCACTTACTATTAAATCCGTATTCTGGGGTTTGGGCGTGCCATGATGAACACGTCTCTGTCTCCTACAGGCACGTCCATACCCACGCATGCAGAATTAGGGTCAAATGGGGATTTTTCATTTAGATGTGTTCACGGGCCGGACATGTACATTATGGAATCACGCTCTTAGGGGGTTTATGTTTATGTTTATGTTTTATTTCATTTGATAAAAACTGCCTTTCAGTGGCAAGCAAAGCGGTGTACAATAAAACCAAATTTAAAAGAAGGCCAAAGCCAACGAAGTGGAAAAGAATTACAATTTCTTGATAGAAAAGCAATAAAAACAGGAGAGACAAGACCAAAACATAAATGAGAACAAAACACAAGGAAAGCAGAGGATAGAGCAAGTGGGATTCACACGAAAGGGGAGGGGACATCAAACGCCAGGGAAAAGAGGTGGGTTTTCAAGTTTTGTTTAAATGTGGGGTGGTGAGGTTCCAGGCGGAGTGAAGAGGGGAGGGAGTTCCAGAGGGCGGGGCCAGCAAAAAAGAAAGCAGAGGAACGAGTAGATTGTAAGTGGGCGCGGGAAGGGGAGGGAAGAGTGAGGCGGTTAAGGTGGAAGGAGCGAGGGGTGTACCTAGGGGAGTGAAAAGAAAGAAGGTCTGTTAAGTATTGAGGGGTGCCTGTATGGAGAGCTTTATGAACCAGGATAAGAAGCTTGAAATGAGCATGGTGGGGAAAGGGCAACCAGTGAAGACGAAATAGTAGTGGTGTTTAGCAGCCTTATTCACAAATTATACAACTATATGACTACTTAGATTTGTAAATTATATCCACGTTTAAATGGCCATTTTAGAAAAAGCTCATTTTACATGTGGATGTCCATACCACAATGAAATTTCAAGGGGGTGATTTGGGGGGCATAAGGCATCATGGCCTTGGTGAGACAAACATCTACATGTATATTCCCATTTCATATATGGAATGCATATGTAAGCCCAAAATTATCCACATCTGGATTTATACCTGCTACCCGACTCATATAGGTATTTATAAAATGCTTACTGTACCTGCATATAATTCACCTTGAACTTCTGAGAAAGGCGTGAGCTAAATCCAATTCTCTTTCCCTTTAAAAAGTACTCATTTTGACCATATTTTTAGAGATATTTCCCTTAATCCCCCAATGTTTATTTCCCCCTTTAAACAGAAATGAGGTAAAGCTAGAGTCCTTTGCAGTAAATTAACAGCATCTGAATGTCTTGGTTTGCAAAATTGCTCAGATACACATCCTGTCTAAAATGTGCCTTCGTCCATGAACAAAACCGACTTAATGTGCATTAACCTAAAATTTAATGCATTTACAATTGATTTACATGCATTAAACAGTTCTAATACATATTAAAGAAATGATGAAACCAAATATGTGAAATAAATCAGAAAACATCTGGAAACTGAAAAAATTTCCCCAAATTCCAAAAACAAACCAAAATCTTTTTTGCTTGTCTATATTTCTACTATTAGCTTTATTTTCCTTTCTAAGAATTATAGTTTTTGCCTCTTTTCCTTCTGAAGCCTGCAGTTTCCTAAGAAAGATCATCTATGACTAAAATCCAGCAAAGAAACGAAAACAAATTGGTGCTAGTCTCAGATTCAACCTTGGGATCTGGAAGATGTGAAGTTGAGAAAGGCTTGTTCGGTTGATTGACAAAAATGTCAACATAATGGGGCCAATCTTATAAGGGGCACACAGAAGATTATGTTCTATTTATGCACAGAAGTCCTTATTTTAAGGAATTACACATGTAAATGGGCACTTACATGCACTTGTTGGATAGTCGCTATTCTGTAAGCGCGCGCATAAGGTCTATTATGTATACATTCCTATGGACTGTGCACAGGGTCAGAGCTAAGCCAAGCATAGGCAGGGCCTCAATTTACTTGAGTAAGTTATAGAATATTATAACTTACACATTTATTCTGTAGATCTAGCCATGCCATGTCTAGTTTACGGCACATCAGTGCACTCCTATTTTATAAAATGAAGTATGCGGGTGCTTCACTTTATAAAATAGGCCCCAATATAGACGTGGTAATGCATGAAGACTACATGAGCATTTATAAAATTACATTTCATGGGTCAATTGATTCCTGCTTCTTCATTGTCTCTCCTCAAGTCAACTCCGCTCCGTCTGGCTAAGAAAAAATATAGGCTGTTTTACTGGCCCCCTAGACTATAACAATGTCAAAAAAATGATTTTCAGCTTATTTGGGACTTCTCTCTTTTCAGTTCATTTAAAGGGAAATGATCACAAAATATTAATTGGGTTTCATCATTAATTTTTAAATAAACACACATCCTTAAAGAACATTGCTCTGTACCTAACAAACTACAAGGTACAGAGATTCACTGTGCTGTATAAATGAACAGTTTCCAAGGTAATTCCATTTTCTACATGAACAAAAAGGAATCAGATGAGTCCTTGGCAGGACTACCTCTCTAGTCTTCCTGACTTTTCCTTTTCTCATTGCCCGGTTGGTCTGTTTATCTCTTCGGGTTCCGGTAGCCTGTAGCTTGGGAGTCCCATACATGAGGATTTATTTCCTGCTTGTTCACGGAGAAAGCACAGTTACTCACCTGTAGCAGATGTTCTCTGTGAACAGCAGGAATAAGTCCTCACAATCCTCCTATGTCCCCAGGGAGGATTGTACTATGTACTATGCTATTGTACTGGACAGTATGGCACCACGGTGGGCAGGAAGACAGGCGTGCATGCATAGTGTATCTCCCAAAAGCTTCCTTTGGAAGCTAGGGAACATTCCGTGTGGGACTCCATTGGTGACATCAGCCATATGTGAGGACTAATTCCTGCTGTTCATGGAGATCAAATTAGTTTACAATAGTAGAAAAAAGACTATAATATTTAAAACAATTCAGTAAATAACACAAAATAAACATGGAAAAAAAGGACATTATGAAACATGAAAAGGACACTGAGCAATTACAATATAATTCACAAACTTGATTATTGCTATGGTAAATTTGGGCACTGAGCACTGAAGGCATTCATAGGCTAGACAAGAAACAACAGTTTTTACAGGGGAATCAAGATTCATTTTCTGGCTAGGCACAAATCAAAATATTTTCTTCTAGACTAGTTTTCCCTGGATGCAAGTGAGCAACTAATGGTCCTCTCCATTAGATTCAATTCAGTTCAATTTAATATTTATATTCCACCTAGCCAGTAAGCCAGTTCAAAGCAGATCACAAAAACAAGTGACTAAAATACAACATAAAATCCATTCATTACATAAATAATACAGTATATATAATGGGTGTTATTTTAGAAGAGTTTTTCATGCTCTGCATGTGGATGTACAGGCACATAAATATGCAAATGACATCATTTTGCCAACAGCCATTTTGGAAGGGCCCAATTTTGTATGTGTCTGCCCTGATTATGTCCTAAATAAATGACATTACATCAATCTGCATAAATCAGTCCTAAAGCCTGCATAATTTGCCTAAGATTTGGTTCATAAAGAAAAGCGTTAATTTGTCTTATTAGGCACAAGTTCAAATATTATTTTCTCACCTCTGCATTCACCTGAGTCTCCAGCGTTAAATTAGATTCTACTGACATACCTAAATTAAGAATCCTAGATTGTACTGATAGCAGGTTATCTGCAAAATTAGGAGCCAGCCTATCTTTATTTTTTTCTCACATCATAGGTTTTTTTTTCTGAGTTAATTCTCAAGTGATTAGCAACTAGCCAACTAGAAATTGATCTAAAGCAATACATCTGCAAACCGTTTTAATGCCTTTTAATACCTCCCCCTCCCCCCCTCCAAGAATATTTTAGAGGAAATAAAGAGGCCAATCACTAAACAGATTATGGATTTTAGGCTAGCTGAGATGGAATATTAACTAGTTTTAATAACTAATTGTAGGAGGTTGTTTTTTTGCTGTATTAAGCTCCTGTTTATAGCCCCAGAATCTCTTATGAAAACATAGCTTACTACTTGAGGTGCCCAAATTTAGTCACACGCACTTAACCAAAGACATTCTTTTTTTAATTCTCTCAATAAATCAGTGTTCTGTGGGCATAGCCTAAGATAAGGTAACCACCTCGTTTACCTGGATGAAATTTTATTAAATACATAGATAATCCAAAGAACCATTCAGTGCATTGGCTCAATCAGGTAGTGCCTTTATTGTGTGATGTCATCAACAGTCTTTAAAATAAAATCAGCACAAGAATTACTTCTAGCCCAGATAGGATCAGCAACATAAAGTGCATAAATGCAGAGCAAGGACTTGATTCTCACTCATATGGCTCTTTTTCTGTGCAGATTACTGATGCCATCCATTATCTTTAAAGTAAAACAAGCACAGGAGCCACTTCTAGCATAAATGGTTCGCATTTGTCTTTTCAGGGCAGTTTCTCCAAATGGATTAGCTCCTGCTAGAATTCATAAGATTGAACATGTATGGGTAATTTATCAAGGTGTGCTTAGACTTAAATCTGTGGTACCCAACAAGATGAGAAATATCTCAGTATCTTTCTGCCACATTTTATTTTTGTCTCTGACTGCATTTCATAGTACTTAAAGATCTTCTCCCTTGCAACACGATTCACAGAATAGTTGGGACTGACCAGGACCGCTCTAACCCTGTGCGAGCAGTGCACTGGGAGCAAAGGCTTAAGAGGCGTATTTCAGCTGTCTGCCGTTGCCTGCTGCCACCACTTTTTCTCCTCTCAGTGGTGGTAGGCTATGGCAGACAGCTGAAATGTGCCCCTTAAGCCTTTTCGCAGCACGCTTAGCATGCCGGCGACTTGTACATCGGGTGCGCGCCTCTTCTCTCCCACCCCATAAAGTAGCTAGATGGAGGTGCGCGGGGGGGGGGGGGGGGGTGGCGCCCGATGTGAAAATTGCACAGGGTGCATTTCACGATCGGTACGGCCCTGGGACTGACACCACTATAATCAGTGGATTGCAAAGGAAGAATTTATTTTATTGATCGATTCCAGCCATTGGCCCGACACAGGCCGTGTTTCGTTGAGCCTTCTTCAGGGGCTAAAATGGCTAAAAAATACAACATACAATCATAAAAACATACAGTAAAAAATAATTAAACACTCAAACTGCTGACACCTAATCAGGAGTTAGTGGGCCTGATTACCTGAGAGCAGCTGAGGCCTGCATAAAAGGCTCCAGAGCCCTGCCCTGTTGAGGCATTCCTAACAGGGACTCTACAGGTAAAACAACGGTAAGGATTTGAGGGTTTATTTTTATTAAATTGCTAGCTCTCTGACTGGGAGTTCTTAAAAGGGGTTTTGTATATTTTTAAAGCAAAGTTACTTTCTTTTTGGTGCTTTAGTAGAAATTTCCTTGAGCAGAGTAGGTTGTTGAACTCTAGCAACCTTCTCAGCTTTGGGAACTGCTGACACCTAATCAGGAGTTAGTGGGCCTGATTACCTGAGAGCAGCTGAGGCCTGCATAAAAGGCTCCAGAGCCCTGCCCTGTTGAGGCATTCCTAACAGGGACTCTACAGGTAAAACAACGGTAAGGATTTGAGGGTTTATTTTTATTAAATTGCTAGCTCTCTGACTGGGAGCTCTTAAAAGGGGTTTTGTATATTTTTAAAGCAAAGTTACTTTCTTTTTGGTGCTTTAGTAGAAATTTCCTTGAGCAGAGTAGGTTGTTGAACTCTAGCAACCTTCTCAGCTTTGGGAACTGCTGACACCTAATCAGGAGTTAGTGGGCCTGATTACCTGAGAGCAGCTGAGGCCTGCATAAAAGGCTCCAGAGCCCTGCCCTGTTGAGGCATTCCTAACAGGGACTCTACAGGTAAAACAACGGTAAGGATTTGAGGGTTTATTTTTATTAAATTGCTAGCTCTCTGACTGGGAGCTCTTAAAAGGGGTTTTGTATATTTTTAAAGCAAAGTTACTTTCTTTTTGGTGCTTTAGTAGAAATTTCCTTGAGCAGAGTAGGTTGTTGAACTCTAGTAACCTTCTCAGCTTTGGGAACTGCCGACACCTAATCAGGTGGTAGTTCCCTCCCTACCCACCCCGACTCCCACCCACCCCTATTGAGCAGTTTTGCTTTATGGGGCACCTCCCCATTTAACAAAGCACAGAGACTTGGAGCAGCACATTTTAAATATAATTAAAGAGATTTAACTGCTTTTTCTCTGAAAGGACAGCTGGGAAACCGGCTGGTACTTGGTAGATCTATCTCTTTTGCTTTAACAGATACCTAAGTTCCACGAACAGAACAATGGCTGGGAAAAATCGTATCACTAAAGCTGTTGCCCCATTACAGCTTCTGCCTCTGTCCAGACAGACGTCCTAATGCCAGTTGAAGGATCGGTTCCATGTGCAGGGTGCCTGCATGCAGAGGCTCTGAGGAAACAAGTGGAGGAACTCAGAGAGGAGGTGGCGAGGCTGAGGAGCATTCAAGACAGTGAGAAGTACATTGATGAGATGCTTCTTGCAGGAACCAAGCTCTCCAGCAGAGGAGAAGATGGATGCCAACAGAATGTCGATGGTTGGACACAAGTCACCAGGGCCTGCAAATTCACCAATCCAACTTCTCCAGCCCTTGAAATGAAGAACCATTATGCAGCCCTGGAAGTGGAAGAGGTGAAAGCATCCCTGGAAAGGGAAGAACCAGAGCTCAAGTACCCCAAAGTTGCTGAATCAGTGACCACATGGAAGCGAAGGGTAGTGGTGGTTGGAGACTCTCTTCTGAGGGGTACTGAGGCGTCCATCTGCCGACCAGACTTGATGTCCAGAGAAGTATGCTGTCTGACTGATGCCAAAATCCAAGATGTTATGGAGAGTTTGCCGAGACTCATCAAGCCCACTGACTATTACCCAATGTTGCTAATCCATGTTGGAACAAATGATACTTCTAGGTATCCCTTGGAACGTATCAAAAGTGACTTCATGGCTCTGAGATAGAGGGTGAAGCAGTTAGGTACACAGGTGGTGTTCTCTTCAATCCTCCCTGTTGAGGGTAAAGGCCAAGGCAGAGAAGCTCGCATCCTGGAGATGAATGCATGGCTGCGTGGATGGTGTAATCGAGAGCGTTTTGATTTCCTAGACCATGGGATGCTGTTCCAAGGGTTGCAGAGCAGAGATGGCATCCATTTGTCCAAGAAAGGTCAACGTGTCTTCGGTAGTAGACTGGATAATCTACTGAAGAGGGCTTTAAACTAGATTCATTAGGGATGCGTGAAGAAAGCCCCCAGGTAGGTGAAAGCCCCCAGGTAGATGATACATTAAATACCTTTATGGAAATGGGTAACAGGGGTAACATATGGAAAGCAGTGTGTATAAATGCCCATAGCATGGGAAATAAGATCCCTGATGTTGAAGCTTTGGTGGGAGTGGCTGACTTGGATTTAGTGGCAGTTACAGAAACATGGTTCACAGAAAACCATGATTGGGATGTAACTATACCTGGCTATACTTTATTCAGAAAGGACAGGATAGAAAGAAGGGGAGGAGGAGTGGCACTATATGTAAAAACTACTATTAAAAAACCATCCTATTCCAAGAATACTTCAAGACAACCTCCACCAAAAAACGCACCAACCCCTGAACTCACCCATCATGAACCTCTGAGTGACAACTGCACTATACTGTCCATGTCTAAAGTCTGTCTTATGTCGAAATCATCAACGTTGCCCACCTGGTGATGGCCCCACCCTGATACTTAATTCTCCCCACCCTTATATGTTACACCGCTTTGACCCGGTGAAAAGCAGGATATAAATACAGTTAAATAAATAAATAAATAAAGCTTTGGAATTACAGAGCTTCAAAGGGAGAGAGGAGGCATTGTGGGTTAAACTAGAAAGAGGGAAAGAGAAATTTATTTGCATTGGTGTGATATACAGACCTCCCTCACAAGAGGAAGAGGTGGACAGAATTAATTGAAGACATACGCAGCATTGCTAGGAAAGGGGAAGTGCTACTGATAGGAGATTTCAGTATATGCCAGATGTTGATTGGCACATTCCCGCTGCAGTATCATCTAGAAGTAAGGAGATCCTGGATTCTCTACAGGGAGAACTATTCAGGCAATTGGTAATAGACCCCACACGTGAAGGGGCCATACTGGACTTGGTGCTTACCAATGGTGAAAGTGTTTCTGATGTTGTAGTGGGAGATCATTTTGCATCCAGTGATCACCAGATGGTGTGGTTCAGTATTAGGACTAGGGCTGTTGGAATCCATTCAAAGGTTAGGATCTTAGACTTTAGGAAGACTAACTTTGCCAAGAAGGGCCAATACCTCAGGGAGTCGTTAGTGGGATGGAAACAGCTGGGGGATGTAGAAAAACAGTGGGCAAAACTGAAGGGATATTTTAAGGGCAACCAACCTTTTTGTTGAAATGGTAAATAAAGGTAAAAGGAAAAGGAGACCGCTATGGCTTTCGAAAGAAGTAGCTGAAAAAGAGGGAGGCCTTCATGAAATACAAGAGATCACAGAGAGAGAAAGACAGGCATCTATATCTGGAAAAAACTCAGAGAAGCTAGCAAAGTAGTCAGGAAGGCAAAGATTCAAAAGGAGGAGGAAATAGCCAATGCAATAAAATGGGGGGATAAGACATTTTTCAGATATGTTAGTGAGAAGAGGAAAGGCAAAAGTGGTATTGTCAGACTCAAGGTTGCAGGGGAGGAATATGTAGAAGCTGATAAGGATAAAGAAAAATTGTTTAACAAATATTTCTGTTCTGTGTTCACAGATGAAGAACCAGGAGCAGGACCTCAGAAAACACCCACAAACAGGAACAGAAGTGAGGGACATCTTGAACAGTTGTCAGAAGACTGTGTTCGTGAGAAACTAGCTCAACTTAAAGTAGACAAAGCGATGGGACCAGATGGAATACACCCTAGAATACTGAGGGAACTTGGGGATGTTCTAGCAGCTCCACTGACTGACCTTTTCAATGCCTCGTTGGAGTCGGGAGTGGTGCCAAAGGACTGGAGAGAGGCTCATGTGGTGCCTTTACATAAAAGCGGAAGTAAGGATATGGTTGAAAACTACAAGCCGGTTAGTTTAACTTCAGTGGAAAGTAAATTATTGGAAACACTGCTGAAAGAGAAAATAGTGAGGTTTCTGGAGTCCAGCAGATTACAGGATCCGAGGCAGCATGGATTCACCAGAGGCAGGTCTTGTCAGACAAATCTGATAAATTTCTTTGACTGGGTGACCAGGGAGTTGGACCGAGGGAGAGCAGTAGATGTGGTGTATTTAGTTTGTAAAGCCTGTTCCTCACAGGCGACTTATAAACAAACTGAGTACCCTAGGGATGGACCCTAAAGTTACTGCTTGGGTTAGAAATTGGTTGGGTGGGAGGCGACAAAGAGTACAGGTAAATGGAGCTCTCTCTGAGGAGAAGGATGTTACCAGTGGTGTGACCCATGGATCTGTCCTTGGTCCGATTCTTTTTAACATCTTTTTTAGTGATATAGCAGAAGGGCTGTCGGGTAAGGTTTGCCTCTTTGCGGATGATACCAAAATCTGCAATAGAGTAGATACCCAGGAAGGTGTAGATAACATGAGGAGGGATCTAGCTAAGCTTGAAGAATGGTCTAGAATTTGGCAGCTGAGATTTAATGTAAAAAAATGTAAGGTCATGCATTTGGGCTGCAGCAATCCAAGGGAGCAATATAGTATAGGGGGTGAAGTACTTTTGTCCACTAAAGAAGAGCGGGACCTAGGCGTGGTTGTGTCTGATGATCTTAAAGTAGCTAAACAGGTAGAAAAGGCGACGGCAAAAGCTAGAAGGATACTTGGGTGCATACGGAGAGGAATGGCTAGCAGAAAAAAGGAGGTGATAATGCCTCTGTATAAGTCTTTGGTGCGACCTCATTTGGAGTATAGTGTGCAATTCTGGAGACTGCACCTTCAAAGGGATGTGAAGAGGATGGAGTCGGTGCAGAGGGTGGCTACTAAAATGATTAGTTGTCTTCATTAAAAAGCATATGAGGACAGACTTAGGGATCTTAATATGTACACATTAGAGGAAAGGCGGGATACCTATCTCTTATTATATTGTTACATAAGTATTTTAAGGAGGTTCTGTTGATTGAAGATCCTAATGCTAAAAAATTTTCCTCAGTTTATTATGTTCCTGTTTTGGCTACTGCGGAAGCCTCCTCTCCTGTTGCCAGGGAAGCGGGTGATGTTTCCTTGTCTCATACTTTAGATCTCTCTGCCTTTTTGGAGTCGTCTTCAGATCAGATAAACCAACGTGCTACTTTAATTGTTTCTTTTGTTTCTTTAATGGATAAGAATTTAATTCTTCGCTTATATTTTTCTAAGAAAAATCAACTTTTTTTGTGGGAATACGATTCAAATTTTTCCAGATGTCTGTAGGCTTACTCAAAGGCGGAGGAAAGCTTTTCTTCTTTTAAAAGCTCGTGCCCTGGCAATAGGTGCTTCTTTTTTGCTAAAGTATCCTTGTAAATGTATTCTGATTTTTGAGCAGATTAAATATGTGTTTATGGAATCTGATCAGTTGGAGGTTTTCCTGGCTAGTAAAGAATTTGTTTAAATGTTTTCTTCTTCTTTACCAAGTCAAATAGGGCTTAATGTAAATTTTCATGGGCCCAGTGTGTATTTATATTGTGTAAGAAAGTTTTGCTTGTTTTTCTTTTCTCCTTCTTTTCCCATTGATGTGGACTTGATTGTAATTCTTGTTTATTTCTTAATAAAGATGGTTAAATACTTTAAAAAAAGAAATTGGTTGAGTGGGAGGTGACAGGAAGGAGTAGATAACATGAGGAAGAATCCATTATCCATTATCCATTATCAATGTCATTTTTTATATTCATGTTATTTTCACTTTGTAAATGTGTCAGCTTTAAGAATTAATGTTGAAAGCTTGCTCACGGGCTTTAGACAATTGCTTCTGTATATGACTCTTTAGTTGCACCTTCACTGTTTTCTTTGTCGATTGTTTATTTATTTCCTTGGATATTCTGTTGTCTATGCTATTCTTTATGTTTATGCAATTTTTATCTTGAACACATGTCGTTTTTAAGTATTTATGTTAATAGCCTGTTCACGGGCTCAAGATAATTGCTTGTGTTAAGCACCTTCAACTTTTCGTGTTAACGGTGTTTCTAGTTGCAGTTTCACTTTACACTGGAACCCTTGGTATTCTTTTTTAACATTTTGCAACAATGTTGCTGTATACAATTACTTCTAATGATCACGTTCAGGTTATGTGGTTCTCCAAAGACGGGTTTGTCTTGGAATATATACAATTCCATTTTGGGTCTGGGTTTTCCATCTTTAGTGTTTTGTTATGTTAAACGTTTGATTGCCACTTTATTGTTTAATGATGTATTTATGTTATTAATGGCAGTCTTTCTTTTATATATATATTTTTTAGCATTGTCCTACTACACGATTGGTTTTGTGCCATATCTTTATCATTATATGCGCTCCATCTAGTGTGTTAATAGAGATTACTTGTAAGTATTTTATGATTTTATTTTACTATGTTTGTTTGTTTACGTATGTTTAATGTTATACAATTTATTTTTATAATAATTTGTATTGCTTATACTTTTAATTCATATTTTATAAGTTATTGTTGTTTTATTTTATGATAATGTTTTGTTGTCCTCCAGTACCCCCTGATGAATGCAATCGCCGAAACGCGTTGGGCTTTTTTTATATCAAAAATCAGCCATAAAGTAAAAAGTTAGAATATCTTAGCTGTGCAGATTCTTCTGAATCAGTGAGGATGAGTTCCAGAAGTGTGCTGGAGAATGCTGGAACAAACTGCTTTCTGCCTGCTAGGTGAATTAACACCACTGCTAGGGAGAGGCAGGCTTGCAACAGAACAAAGAAAATTTTATTCCTACTTTTATGTTTAAGTTAACCCACTATGGAAAGGACTCTGGAAATTTAAAATTATACTTCTACCACCAAATCATGCAGTAAACAAAGATACCCCACCCACCTCTAATACTACCCCTATACATCATCCCTAAAATCTGCAAAGACCCCAACCACTTTCCCTCCTGAGAGCATGACACATAATCATACCCTGCACGGGATAACTTTCTCAAATCGAAAACATTGACCTTTGATAACCCAAACTCCATTAACACTAATATATCAATTTTTTCACAAAACGGTAAATCCATGATCATCTGCATTTCATTCCTAGCTAACTTAAAGAAGTCTATGTTGAGTAACTCAATTTCTAAACCAAACCATCCTCCAAAGTGACAGTTATAAAATCTAGTGCCTGCCCCAGATATTCTGTATCCTTACCCAAAGGAACTAGCATCTGACTAGATAGCCTATCTAACCTACCCTGGCGTTTACTAAAACTAAACTTCAGCCAACATCACTCACTCACTACCTCAATAGGAAATGCCTCTCTCATCCCGAAACCATAAGACCAGCCCTACATAGCCTACCTGGCTTAGGAATGAGGTTCATTACTGTGCAAAACTAGCCCATTTGGAGAAAATGTCCACATACAATACCCACCAAAGAATAAGAAAAAAATAATCCCAGATAAATAGCAACTACAGACACCCAAACGCAATCATTCTCACATCTCTGTACTACCTGACCACAACAATTCATGCTAACTAAAACGATGAAACTCACAACAAAAAACATCAAATTACAAGGATAGCCTGAATAATATCCTAATGATCACACAAAACCAAAGCAATAGTCACTTAAACGAACCAAAAAAGGTCTTCCAAAAGTCACCCAAATGATTATATGAAGGGGTGCATAAAGAGGTGCCCCTTTGTCATGTCCCTTTCTCAGCATGTAAACAGTGACACACTACAGCAGTAGCTTCTTAAGTAGTAGAGGAAGATGCTTATTGATGTCAAGTCTCTAGGGAACAAGCTCTCACCAGCCCTTGTCAGAGGTAAAGCATGTTTTGCAGCAAAATGTAAGTTCAAAGTGCATAGTGCAGTCAAAAATTCATAAATAAGGAGCCTAGCCACTATTGTAAACAGAGCATCTGGGACAGTAACAGGCAGAATAGGACTGCAACACAGTGTCTTAAGTAGTAGAGAGATAAGCTTATTGATGATGTTGGGTATTTAGTTAACCTGAGCTCAGCAGTCCTAGTTAGAGATCTGGAGGCACATTCTAATTTGGCCATCCAGCCAACTGTGTTGCCGATCAGAATCGGGACACGCAGAGGTAGATCCAAAACTGATCCCGTGGGGGCTAGACTGCCCGCGGGATCAGAATCGGGTCTGTGGCCTGAACGTGCAAGCCAGGCCCCGATTCTGATCGGCCTGAATGCCCTGTCACATGCCCGGCTACCTCAGTCAGACTCCTGAATGGAGCCGCAGTGCCATGGCGTTCCGTCTCCATGGCACCGCAGCTCCATTCAGGAGCCGCAAAAGCTGGCCGCCACCGATTTTGATCTTCCCCCATAGCTGGACCCTTGATCTGGCCTCCCATGGCCAGGGTCCGGCTATGGGGCATTTACTTGACCCCCCTATCTCTTTGATCAGGCCCAGCAGCATGATCCCCCAACGTCCAGGGGGACTTATTCCACCTCTGAGATGGAATAAGTCCTCTGTCTATGTTCACAGCCCCAGACATACATGGCTGACCTCAGAATCATCCCTGTACATCCAGGGTCACAGCCCGCCCATGCCCCGCCCTTGCTCCACCTCGGAAACGTCCCCTCCTGCCCTCATCTAGGCCCAGGGCCGGCCTGTCCATTGTGCAACAATGTTGTTTGCACAGGGCCCCGCATTTCAGGGGGCCCCGCGCAAACAACATTCTGCATCTGCCGTTAAATTAAAAAAAAAAAAACCCTTGCTGCTGCTGCCGCTGCCACCATAGCAGCGGCAGAATCGAGCATCCCGCAGGGCCCCCCCTGCCCGACAGAGTCCTCCATGCAGCCTCAGCTCCCTCAGTGCCGGCTTTCAGAGCCGCCAAGGGAGACAGCTTCTCCCTTGCAGCTCTGTTAAGCCGCAAGGCACTGATGGGAAACAGGATTTCCTGTTTCCCATCAGCCCCGCGGGCTTAAACAGAGCTGCGAGAAAGGGAAACTCTCCCTTCGCGGCTCTGAAAAGCCGTCACTTAGGGAGCAGAGGCCACATGGAGGACTCTGCCGGGCAGGGGGGAGCCCCGTGGGACGCTCGATTCTGCCACTGCCATGGCGGCAGCGGCAGCAGCAACACATTTTTTTAAAAAATCTACCTGGGCTATTGGGGAGGGGGCTAAGACTGGATGTGGGCTGATGGGGGGGTAGGACTGGTAATGGGCTATGGGGGGCCAGGACTGGAAATGGGCTGATGGGGGGGCTAGGACTGGCAATGGGCTATGGGGGGGCTAGGACTGGAAATGGGCTGATGGGGGGCATGGAAGTGTAAATGGCTATAGGGGGGCTAGGACTGGAAATGGGATGATGGGGGGGCTAGGACTGGTAAAGGGATATGGGGGGCTAGGACTGGAAATGGGCTTATGGGGTGGCTAGGACTGGTAATGGGCTATGGGGGGGCTAGGACTGGAAATGGGCTGATGGGGGGGCTAGGACTGGTAATGGGTTGATGGGGGCTAGGACTGGTAGTGGGCTATGGGGGGGCTAGGACTGGAAATGGGCTGATGGGAGGGGGCTAGGACTGGTAATGGGCTATGCGGGGGGCTAGAACTTGAAGTGGGCTGATGGGAGGTTTAGGACTGGTAATGGGCTATGGGGGGACTAAAACTGAAAATGGGGTGATGGGGGTTAGGACTGGTAATGGGCTATGGGGTGGGGCTTGGACTGGTAATGGGCTGGGGAGCTGCTAGGACTGGAAATGGGCTGAGTGGAAGGGGGGCTTGAACTGCAAATAGCTGATGGGGAGGAGGGCTTGGAATGAAAATGGGCTGTGAGGGGAGGGAGCTAGCACTGGAAATGGGCTTAGTGGGGTGTGGAGGTAGGACAGAAAATGGGCTGATGGAGGGGCTAGGATAGGACTGGAAATGGACTGTTGGGGGTGCTAAGATTGGAATGGGCTGTGGTAGGGGCTTGGATTGAAATGGACTCATGGAGGGACTAGAACTGGAAGTAGGCTCATGGGCTAGGATTGGAAATGGGCTGAGTGGAGGGGAGTTAGGATTTGACATTGGCTGATGGTGGGGCTAGGAAAGGACTAGAAATGGGCTGAATGGGGGGCTGGGATTAGAAATAAGCTGATGGAGGGACTCTGATAGGACTGGAAATGGGCTAATGGTATGGCTAGGATAGGATTGGAAATGGGCTGATGGGGGGCTAGGACTGGAAATGGGCTGATGCGGGGAATAGAAGGGAGCGGATACTGGGTGGGGCTGGAACTAGAAGGGAGCTGATGTTGGGGGAGGATTAGAATGGGATGGAGCTGGGAGAGTGAAATGGAGAGGGGAAAAATATTTTGTGTGGGAGGGAAGACAAATCTACAATTGGCCGGTTATTGGGAGAGTAAGTGGGGATTGAGGATGGAGGGGTAAAATTTGAGTGGATGAAATAAGAATGAGGAAAGAGCAAAAGGAGAAAGATTAGTATGTTAAAGCAGATGTAGAGAGAGAATGGAAAAAAAAAACTAGAAGGGAGAAGAAAGGACAAATGGACAGCAGACGATGGAGAGTTAGCAGAAGGCACGAAGAAACCAGAAGAAAGTGGCTGGAGCAATTGCAACTGAAAAAAAAAGCACAAAAGGTAGAAAAATATCTCTTTATTTTTAATTTATTAACTGGAATATGTGAGCTCTGGGAAATGTGCATCATTAACGTCTGCGCTTTGTTTAGTACAAGAGGAAATTAATTTATAGTTTTATTTCGATAATGTTGTTGCACATTCGAAGTGTGGCTTTTGGGGTTCCCAGTTTAATTATTGTCTTCCGGTTTCTAAATTGTGATTCCTTGTTTGGTGATGGTCTATGTTCTGCATGTGTAACTGAGCTGAGGTATTCTGTTTATGTAATTCCTATTTGACATTGCCACTTGTTCTCTTTCCCCAGTAGGTCATCCACTGTTATTTTCTGAAATGTATTGGTTTAATATGTGCAGTGTTGCCTTTTGATAGGTAATGGTGCTTTGTGAGTCCTGGTGGTGCTGTTATGATACGGCGGGTTTGCTATGGGTTCTAAATGGGCAGTGTTTGTAGTAGTTCCTAATGTGCCTGGCGGTTGGCACTGGATTATAGTAATGTAGAAATCTTTTAGTCTTTCTTTACCCATACACTCATTAAGAGGCATTTTTACTAAAAGCGTATGGTAACATTATGCAAATATTTATACAAATGAGGTCCCTTATGCAAATGAGGCCCCGCACCCAGTCTCCGCACATGGCCCCGCACCCCCCTTGGGCCGCCCCTTTCTAGGCTTCCCCGTACAAATGTGCTGTTCGTACGGGGAAGCATTAGCCGGGGCCGGCAGGGGATCTGTTTGCTGTACAGAATGACCCCCAAAGTATTTTGTGCAGTTCCTTGATTCAATTGCTGTTTTCCATAGAGCTTCAGACCAGGCAAACTTTGAGTCAAGCAGGAAACAAAAATGAAGATCACTAGTGATGCAAGTCACACTTAAGAGCCTGACCTTGCAGATTTCTGGTATCTCTGCCTGCAAAATGTCTGTTTTTTTTTTTCTAAACACAAGGTCACTGGTTCAAGGCCAACCTTTGACTATGAGAGGAAAAAAACGGTTGATTTTTTTTTATTTGCCTGAAGTCTCTAGTAACCTTTTAGCTATGTTTTTCATTTGGGCAGCAGCCACAGCTACCTCTTTAACAAAATTGCCTTCAAATGAAAATGTATAAAAACAAAACAAATCTCCAAATGACACAGGTTTGACCTGATATCTCCCAACAGTCTGCCCCTGACTCTATCAAACCAGGTTTTAATCCAGCAACTGATACTTTACCTGCTTTGAGCTCTTGAATGTTTAAATTATTTTAGTAGTATTTAGAAGTAGTTAATCTGTATTATTGTTGCATTATTCTTAAATATTCTTATATAATTTCTTGTACAGTTCTGTTTGAAAGTTTATGGTAGTAAATTTGGCTGAGTTTTACTTTCTGTTTCCCTGATGAATCTTGTGAATGGTAAAGTGCATATTACAGGGTTTGGACCACTGATCTCTGTTGTTTTAGAAATATCACACTTTAGCTGACACAAATCCCTGGACCCTGATTCCAGGGCCTGGAAGGGTTTGCTCAGTAAAGCTCCAGTAGCCTGAAGGTGCAAGGAGCCTGTTCTTTGTATTATTAGTATATACAAGATGGACAGGGGAACTTCGGGTTACGCAAGTGGTGCCTGAATAGCAGGGACTTGCATTTAGCCCGAAATGTAAGGGATTTGGAACTTTGAAAATAGAGCTGTGATTTGTGTGACCTAGATGTATAGCCCAGTGCTCCATTAGTGTCAGATATGGCAATGCAAATGTTGCTCAGTTGGTGTAGAAGTGATGGGATAGACCCTGTTAAGGTCTTTAGGTGCAGGGAGTTCCACTGGCGATTAGTACCCAGGAAATTTAGGCTGTGATGGAAATAATACAGGATTGGAAGTTATAAAACTCCTTGACAGAATAGGTGATCCTATCTAACAAACAATGATGGCACTGGGTGTATGCATTCACACAGCCCTTCCTAAGACACTGTCAGAGGAAATTGTGCCAGAAGGTAAATCCACTTCTTGGAAATTTCTGGTGGTAAAAGAAACTGGTGAACAGTCGCAGATGGTAGCACAGTAGCAAAAGAGCTTACTGATTTACTCGAGAAGAGAGGCAAAACATTGTCAGATATTAAGCACATGTTGAGCCCTACAGAAACTGTACCTGCAGACACAACCTCCCTTATCTTAGCTTTGCAACAAATGCTAGAGAATAATCAAAAGGCTTATAAAAAAAATAGTGTACAAGTGGTTAAAGACTTTTTCAGGAAGGCTTCCAGTACTTGAGAGGCAAGACAACTATGAGGCCTAGATGGACAAAGGGTCTAAAGATGAGTTTTTCATAAGTGGATGATCCAGGGTGTACTTCCAGAGGGAGGGAAAAACACTGGAGGATAAGCTGTTGTTGAAGATAGATAGGATGAGAGAGAGCAAGGCAAGAGAGGAGTAGCCTAGTGGTTGGGACAAGGTACTTCAGACCGGAAGGTCAGGGGTTCAAATCCCACTAGAGGACAGCAACCTTGGGCCGGAAGGACTGGGGTTTCTAGTCCCGCAGATGCTCCTTGTGGTCTTGGGCAAGCCACTTAACCCTCCTTTGCCCATGTTCCCTGTAAGTATTAGTATATGTGTCTCAAATCCCCACGTGTTAAATGTATCCCCCACTTGTGTTGTGACCGCTTTGATTGAAGGATAAGGCGGTATATAAATACCATTAAATAAAAATACCATTAAATAAAGAGAAGGTTCGATGAGCCAAGGAGTAGGAATGGGATCGGAGGCACAGGTGGTTTTGTGAGATGAGGACAGAATCTTGTGAAGTTCTAAAGAGAAGATGGCTCAAAAGGTGGACCAAATGTGTGAGAGAGCTGGGGAGGAGGATTGGGGGAGGAGAGGAAGAAGATGTTGAGGAACCGGGTGACAGGGGTGACGGGCATTTCGAGAAGGAAGCACAAAGTGAATGGACTTAGGTCTTCCCCCCAGCCTTTCTTTCCATCCCCGACGCTCTTGTGTGTCACTTTCAAACCAAACAGTGGACAGAGAGGATAGAGAGGAGAGGACAGAGTACAATTGCTGTGTGGAATTGGGAGCAGTAGAAATTAAGTTGTCGAAGTATGAGTGTTTAGTCGTCTGTAGCTGTAGGCAGTATTGGTAGTGTAGAAACTTGAAATGCTGAAGTGCTGCAGAGGAAGGATGTTTACACCAAAAGCACTTGGTGTGACAAAGGTGGCGACGGCAAAGATGAAGGCCGTGATGGTACCAGGGCTGAGAGCATTTCAGTGCCCTTCGGCATGGTTGAAGGGGAGCGATCTGATCCAGGGTGTGAGAAAGTGTAGAGTGCCAGGTGTTGAGTGTTGACCGGGAGCTCAGAGAAACTGTCAGGGAATAAGGCATCGGATGGAGAAAAAAGAATAGAGACAAAGGGGGCTGTGACAGACCAGAGGAAAACAGGATGAGATCAAGTGTATGGCCAGCTGCATGAATTGGGAGGAAAACATGTTGAGTAAAAGAGAGGTCCTGAAGGAGCGTAAGGGGAGCCTTATCATGAGGTGTGCAAGGGGAGTCAAAATGAATATTGAAGTCAACCAGGATAATGAGTTGGGGGTAGAGAAGGAATGCTTCAGATAAAGTAAGAAAAAGGGAATCCCTGAGATCAGGGTGAAGAGACGCAGGAGCATAGACAAAATGTAGTTAAATAGGAGGAGAAGCATCTAGACGAAGGAGGAGGGACTCAGAGTAATGAAGTGGGGTTGGGGAGGAAAGTTCAGAGATTGGGAGAGAGGAACAGAAAAGGGCTGCTACACCATCACCATCACCACTGCGGCCCCATCGAGATGTAGAGAAGGTGACAAAATTGGGTAAGAGGCAGTGATGGAGGAACAGCTCCTTCCCTCCTCCAGCCAAGTCTCTGTAAGGAAGAGGGCATCAAGATGGTGACAGGATAGAAGATTTTGTATGAGGAGGGACTTTGATCGAAGGGATCTACAGTTTAGAAGAGCTAATGAGAAGGGGAGGGGAGGGATGAACCAGGCAGTGGCAAAGGGAGCCGAGAGATAGAACAGGGGATGAAGTTACTGGAACAGCAACTGTGGAAAGAGAAACTAGTGGAGGGGGAGCATTGGCCTACAACCCCAGTGCATGGGGATAGAGCACTTCACCATAAAAGCAAAAACACTGAGGAGAAAGAGAGAAAGAGAAGACTGGGATGGCTGGGGAGGAAACAAACCGTACTTACCGAGAGTGTGGAGGAACCAAAGAGCCAGGAGCAGGAGAGAAGGTATGATCCTTAACACTGGTCAACATTGAAATCGGTACTGACTTTAAAAGGCCCTAATCTGTAGTATCTTGGTGAGCTGAACACGAATATAACATAAAAAATTTTTTATTGTCTCTCGTTTTGAAGATATTGCATGTAGTTCATTTTTGACGTTTCACCGTGTAAATTTATCCAGTAGGACATCAACAACATCCCAAATAAGCCTTGAATGATGTAATATTGCATCACATTGCATAATACCTGCATGCACACATCATCCAGAGTTGATTGTATCATTTTCTGATGCAATGCAATATTACTGCCAGACGGCTGCTGAAGCCATCTGACGTCAGCAGTGTACTATACGCAGTCGGAAAGATTGAGCATTTAAAATATTTCTGACTGTGTGCGAGACAGTTTAAGCTACTGTTACGTGTAACTTTTATTAATCATATAATTTTAGCCATTTAGGTACAATACAGAACAGTAATGCCGCGAAAGTGCGTTAATACCGTTAACAATTTGATACATTTGTGGGGAAGTGACATTTGCCAACCAGAAGAAAAGTACCACTTCTCAACTGAAGAAGGCATATCATCTTTACTTCAGATGCAAGATTGGTGACCAAGACAAGCCTTGGACCCCGCATATATACTGCGCTACATGTACAACACAGCTTTCACAGTGGTTGAATTGCAAAAGACCATCAATACCGTTTGCAGTCCCCATGGTGTGGAGAGAGCCAAGCAACCACATGAATGACTGCTACTTCTGCTTGGTTCCTCTTCTTTCCAGTGGAATAACGAAGCAAAAGAAGTCGTGCCTAGTCTACCCAAACATTCCATCTGCATTGAGACCAGTTCCAAATGGTGAGGGACTTCCTATTCCAGAACCTCCATCAGAATATTCTCTTGATTCATCTGATGAGGACAAGGGTGAGCCAACCTGTTCTTCTCCTGGTCCATCAGCATGCAGTGACCCAGATTTTCACTGGGATGCATTATCAACTCCACACAGAATAACACAGGAAGAACTAAATGACCTGGTTCGTGATTTGGACTTATCCAAGAACAAGGCAGAATTGCTAGGATCAAGACTCCAAGAATGGAATCTTCTAGAAGAAGATGTCAACATTACTTCATATCGAAAGCGCCACCAGCAGTTGGAGCCTTTCTTCAGAAAGGAAAGTAATCTGGTATTCTGTTCCAATATTGAAAGATGAATGCCTTAAAAAATCACTCATGACCCACAAGACTGGAGACTATATAGACTCTTCAAAACTGAGTCTGAAGGCTGTGCTTTTGAACAATGGAAACCGTCTTCCATCTTTTTTTTATTTTTTATTTTATTTTATTTAATACTTTTACAACTTCACACCACCAACAACCTTCATGATAACATTCACAAAACAATCCATCTTAACCCACTCTATCTCCCCTCCCCAGCAACCCTCCCACCTGTTACTCCCTTCCCCCACCACCCCCCCCGTCTCCTTGTGATACGCTAACTAAACAACATCTCCGGACCAGAGATGCAAGCACTACCCGAAACCACTCTTACATGCTAAGACATTTCTAACAATATTTTGACAAAGCTGCAAACTCGTCCAAATACCACCATTTATCTTTTACAGAGTTTGCACCGTTACATGTTCCTTCTTGCACTCCCTGGAAGTTTTGTTTCCCTCATTGAAACATCAGTTTATCTTGCATCTTTTCATGTCTCACATACAAACATAGCAGGTTCCATCACAACATAACGTCCAATTTTGTCGAGTCCTTCCAACAAGTGACAATCACTTTGATGGCAACAGCTAGCATAAAATTGAACAAATATACTTTATCCTTCGATAACTTCAGTGTATTATCAATGGAGCGCAAGATAATGGTCCTCCAATACAACTGTCCATTAAGATACAGTACCTTTTGAACCCTGTCCCATACCTGAACCCAAAATCTTTGAACATGTGGGCAACTAAACATCATGTGCTTTAAAGTACCCGGAGCCTCCCCGCATGACCAACATTTGTTACCCGCCTTCGAATCCCACTTAGACAGCCTCACTGAAGTGATGTAGGCCCGATGAGTCAAGGAAAACAAGGACTGGGTTATCGCCGCCCCTCTCGACACTCTTCTGACCTGCTCCCATACCCGCTCCCATGTTAGCTGTGATACAGGAGTTCCGATATCATTTTCCCAAACTTTCCCCAACCCTGACAACCAAGATGAGGTCCCATCTCTGAGTGCAGCATAAAAGTTCAAGCTTATCTCTTTCCCAGCTTTACAAGCTTCTATCATTCCCAAAAGCTTCCACTCTGGGGATAAGTTTTCAGCTGTGATTTTTGCCTTAGATAAACAATGTACTAACTGCAGCCACTGGAAGTGGCATGTGTTGGGGAGATTAAACTCCTGTTGTACCCTCTCAAAAGGCTTCCAATTATGAGCATCCAGGAGTTGACTTAAAGTCCATATGCCTCTACCTTGCCAAGATTTCCAAGATACCACCTTTTGCCCAACTTTAATACGGGTATTAAACCATACCGACATCTGCAACGAAGGGGGGTCTACAAGACCCAACCTTTGTTCCAGGAGCCTAAAGGCTTCTTGTGTGCTACGAATTATTTGACCAGCCCTGAATATATCTGGCAATGTCATCCCAATTAACAGGGGCACAGGAACAGGTGCAACAATACGTTCCTCTACCTCCAACCAGGTTGGCTTCCCCCCTATGGCATCCGAAAGAATCCATTTCGCTCCTTGTTTAAGCTTAAACGCTTGATGGTAATTTTTAAAATCTGGAAGTTGAACCCCTCCGAAACTTTTCTTTGCAGTTAACTTCCTGAATGCAATCCTCGGAGATTTACCCTGCCACAGGAATAGACTAATTTCTCTCTCTAGTTTCTTATAAAAGTTAAATGGTATAGAGACAGGCAACATCTCCAAGATATAATTGATCTTTGGGGCCAGTACCATCTTTATGGACTCTACTCTACCCCACCATGACAAGTGTAGGGGTGACCATTGTACCGTAAATTGTTGCACCATCTCCTGCAGAGATTTTATGTTTACCTTCACAGTCTCATCCAAATTATAACTATACCTCACCCCTAGATACTTAATCGCTTCTGACACCCAAACAAAAGGAAAAGTTTCAATCATAGCTTTAAATGTCAATTTGTTCAATGGGAACGCCGTAGATTTCGACCAATTTATCCGATACCCAGATAACTGGGAGTAGTTTCCTATTACCTTTAGAATTTCTTCTAATGAGGAGGGGTGAGCAAATAACAGCAGGTCATCCGCATAAGCAGATAGTTTGACATGCAAATCCCTGACCTCCACTCCTGTAATCTCTTCAGAATGCCGAATCAAGAGGGCCAAAGGTTCTAAGGCAATATTAAACAATAGCGGGGATAAGGGGCAGCCTTGCCTCGTGCCCCTCTGAAGGGCGAAAGAAGCTGACGTTGTACTGTTCACAAAAATGCGGGCTGTGGGGTTAGTGTATAACACTTCTACTAACCGCATAAATTTGTTTCCAAAGCCAAACCAGTGCATGGTCTGGTACAGAAACACCCACTTCAACCAGTCAAAGGCCTTTTCTGCGTCCAATGAAAGGCCGACCAGCGGAGACTCACTGCCCTCCGCCAAGGCTATGATATTCAATAAAAGCCGAGCATTGTCAGACGTTGATCGGCCTGGAACAAATCCACATTGATCCGGATGAATCAGATCTGGAATAACTTTTACCAGTCTCCGCACCAGAACCGATGCATAAAGTTTATAATCAGAATTCAATAAAGAAATTGGCCGATAATTTTCTACTCTAAGGGGGTCCCTACCCGCTTTCTCCAAGACAATAATTGTGGCATTGTTAAAGGAACCAATAGCAGGCAACTGTTCATCAAGCCGAGTAAAATATTCCATCAAATGTGGTATTAACTCTATTTCAAAAATTTGATAAAATTCAGACGGAATACCATCTGGCCCAGTCGCTTTACCCTTGGCCATTGCTTTAACGCCTCCTGAATTTCACATGCGGAGATTCCCTTATCCAGATCTAAAACTTGGCGGGAGGTGAGGGTTGGGTGTGGCACTTCTGCAAGCAACTTCTGAAAACTATATACAGCACATTCTGTTTCAGACCCATACAAGTTTTCATAAAAGGAGCGAAAAGCTTCCGCTATCTCCGAGCTCTTCGTCAGCTCTGCTTGAGATTTCCCCTTGATAACCGCAATTCTATTTCTTAAGGACCAGGGTTTCAGCATACTTGCTAATCTACTACCTGCCTTATTACTTTCAACATAATATTTAGCTTGTTGAATCCCTGCAACCTGTTCCGCCTCCTCACTTAAAATAAGATTATATTGATATCTCAGCCTCTGCAGGCGTAACAAGATCTCAGGATCAGATCTGGAAATCAATAGCCTCTCACCAGCCTTAATTTGATCATCTAAAGCAACCAGCATGGCCTTCTTTACGCGCTCTAGCCCAATCGAAAAGCTCGTGAACTTGGCCCGGGTGAAAGCTTTAAAAGCTTCCCACCAGGCCCACCCCGCCGTGTCTCCCAGTTGATTTTTGTCAAAGTATTCCTTAATACCCTCCCGCTTGTGTTCCTGAAAAGCTTTGTCCCCTAACAAGGATCTTCTAAAAAAGAAACTGGGATTCCCCGCCCCTATTTCCCCATACCCCAAAGTAAAAGTAATAGCCGCATGATCTGAAATATGTGCTGCACACATATCCGCCTTAACAACCATCGGCAACAAGGTCTTGGAAATAAGGAATTAATCTATACGAGAATGGGAGCCATGTGGGAGGGAAAAAAAGGAGTATTCTCTGTCTGTGGGATGCTTGACCCGTCAAACATCTGAAAGGCCTTCCCCTTGCATAATAGAAAGGACTACCGAGGTAGCCTGATGACGCCTGTGTGCCCGGAATGGAATGCAATCCAGCAGAGGGTCCAATACTAAATTTAGGTCCCCTCCCACTATAATCTCATAAGGGGCAAGAGAATGTACTTCCTCTGCAATCCTTCGGAAAAATCTAACATCATCGCAGTTTGGGGCATAAATATTCAATAACGCCAGTTGCTTTCCTTGAATCTGTAAGACTACATAGAAACATAGAAACATGATGACAGAAAAAGACCACATGGCCTATCTAGTCTGTCCTTCCATAACAATAACTACAACAGTCCACTTTTTACCTTTAGAGATCCTCTGTGTTGGTCCCATGCTTTTTTGAATTCAGTTACTGTCCTCATCTCTACCACCTCCACTGGGAGACTATTCCATGGATCCACTACTCTTTCTGTAAAGAAATATTTCCACATATCACTCCTGAATCTATCTTACTTCACCCTCATCCCATGTCCCCTCGTAGCAAAACTTGCTTTCAATTGAAAGAGGCTCTCTCCCTGAACATTTATGCCACGGAGGTATTTAAACATCTCAATCATATCACCTCTATCCCGCCTTTCCTCTAAGGTGTACATATTAAGATCCTTAAGTCTGTCCTCATATGCTTTATAATTTATTTTTCTTTATTTATTTATTTATTTCAACTTCTTATATACCGCACTCTTTGACATCAGCGCGGTTTACAGATAACATGAAGACACCAGAACAACAGGCTGTTTGGTATTACATATAACAGGAGTATCAACTTGGATAACATGGGAGAACTATTTACATGGAGTATATAATCTATTAACTAGATAACATGCTCGAACTATTTACATAAAATTAGCAGGAATGCTTGGAAAAAGGAGCGAGACTGTGGATTTGTGGGTTGTATTAGGGTGGGGCTATTATGTTACGCTTCATGTGGGGTAGTATTTGATGAAAATGTGCAGTTTAAGGGCCTTTCTGAACTGGGTTAGGTTAGTTATGGCGCGGAGATCAGGTGGGAGAGAATTCCAGCATTTTGGTGCGCTAAACATGAAAGCTCTGTTTGACGTTGATAGGCTGCACGTTGTTATAGCCTTTGGGGTTGTTAGTGAGTTTAATAATGAAGCCCATTAATCATTTTAGTAGCAACCCTCTGCACTGACTCCATCCTGTTCACATCCTTTTGAAGGTGCGGTCTCCAGAATTGCGCACCATACTCCAAATGAGGTCGCACCAAAGACTTATACAGAGGCATTATCACCTCCTTTTTTCTGCTAGCCATTCCTCTCCGTATGCACCCAAGCATCCTTCTAGCTTTTGCCGTAGCCTTTTCTACCTGTTTAGCTACTTTAAGATCATCAGACACAACCACGCCTAGCTCCCGCTCTTCTTTAGTGGACAAAAGTACTTCACCTCCTATACTGTATTGCTCCCTTGGATTGCTGCAGCCCAAATGCATGACCTTACATTTTTTTACATTAAATCCCAGCTGCCAAATTCTAGACCATTCTTCAAGCTTAGCTAGATCCCTCCTCATGTTATCTACACCTTCCTGGGTGTCTACTCTATTGCAGATTTTGGTATCATCTGCAAAGAGGCAAACCTTACCCGACAGCCCTTCCGCTATATCACTAACAAAGATGTTAAAAAGAATCGGACCAAGGACAGATCCCTGGGGCACACCACTGGTAACATCCTTCTCCTCAGAGTGAGCTCCATTTACTTGTACTCTTTGTCGCCTCCCACCCAACCAATTTCTAACCCAAGCAGTAACTTTAGGGTCCATCCCTAGGGTGCTCAGTTTGTTTATAAGTCGCCTGTGAGGAACAGTGTCAAAGGCTTTACTGAAATCTAAATACACCACATCTAGAGCTCTCCTTCGGTCCAACTCCCTGGTCACCCAGTCAAAGAAATCAATCAGATTTGTCTGACAAGACCTGCCTCTGGTGAATCAATGCTGCCTCGGATCCTGTAATCTGCTGGACTCCAGAAACCTCACTATTTTCTCTTTCAGCAGCGTTTCCAATAATTTACTCACCACCGAAGTTAAACTAACCGGCCTGTAGTTTTCAACCACATCCTTACTTCCGCTTTTGTGTAAAGGCACCACAGGAGCCTCTCTCCAGTCCTTTGGCACCACTCCCGACTCCAACGAGGCATTGAAAAGGTCAGTCATTGGAGTTGCTAGAACGTCCCCAAGTTCCCTCAGTATTCTAGGGTGTATCCCATCCGGTCCCATCGCTTTGTCTACTTTAAGTTGAGCTAGTTTCTCACGAACACAGTCTTCTGAAAATTGTTCAAGATGTCCCTCGCTTCTGTTCTTATTTGTGGGTGTTTTCTGAGGTCCTGCTCCTGGTTCTTCATCTGTGAACACAGAACAATAATATTTGTTAAGCAATTCCGCTTTATCCTTATCAGCTTCTACATATTCCCCCCCTGCACCCTTGAGTCTGACAATACCACTTTTGCCCTTCCTCTTCTCACTAATATATCTGAAAAATGTCTTATCCCCCCATTTTATTGCATTGGCTATTTCCTCCTCCTTTTGAATCTTTGCCTTCTTGACTACTTTGCTAGCTTCTCTAAGTTTTTCCAAATACAGATGCCTGTCTTCCTCTCTCTGTGATCTCTTGTATCCCTCTTTTTCAGCTACTTCCTTCGAAAACCATAGCGGTCTCCTGTTCCCTTTGCCTTTATTTACCATTTTAACAAAAAGGTTGGTTGCCCTTAAAATACCCCCTTTCAGTTTTGCCCACTGTTTTTCTACATCCCCCAGCTGTTCCCATCCCACTAACGACTCCCTGAGGTATTGGCCCATCTTCGCAAAGTTAGTCTTCCTAAAGTCTAAGATCCTCACCTTGGAATGGATTCTAACAGCCCTAGTCCTAATACTGAACCACACCATCTGGTGATCACTGGATGCAAAATGATCTCCCACTACAACATCAGAAACACTTTCACCATTGGTAAGCACCAAGTCCAGTATGGCCCCTTCACGTGTGGGGTCTGTTACCAATTGCCTGAATAGTTCTCCCTGTAGAGAATCCAGGATCTCCTTACTTCTAGATGATACTGCAGCAGGAATGTGCCAATCAACATCTGGCATATTGAAATCTCCTATCAGTAGCACTACTCCTTTCCTAGCAATGCTGCTTATGTCTTCAATTAACTCTCTGTCCACCTCTTCCTCTTGTGAGGGAGGTCTGTATATCACACCAATTCAAATAGATTTCTCTTTCCCTCTTTCTAGTTTAACCCACAATGCCTCCTCTCTCCCTTTTAAGCTCTGTAATTCCAAAGCTTTAATAGTAGTTTTTACATATAGTGCCACTCCTCCTCCCCTTCTTCCTACCCTGTCCTTTCTGAATAAAGTATAGCCAGGTATAGTTACATCCCAGTCATGGTTTTCTGTGAACCATGTTTCTGTAACTGCCACTAAATCCAAGTCAGCCACTCCCACCAAAGCTTCAACTTCAGGGATCTTATTTCCCATGCTACGGGCATTAATACACACTGCTTTCCATATGTTACCCCTGTTACCCATTTCCATAAAGGTATTTAATGTATCACCTACCTGGGGGCTTTCACTTATCTGGGGGCTTTCTTCACCCATCCCCAAAGAATCTAGTTTAAAGCCCTCTTCAGTAGATTAGCCAGTCTACTACCGAAGATGCGTTGACCTTTCTTGGACAGATGGATGCCATCTCTGCTCTGCAACCCTTGGAACAGCATCCCATGGTCTAGGAAACCAAAACGCACTCGATGACACCATCCACGCAGCCATGCATTCATCTCCAGGATGCGAGCCTCTCTGCCTTGGCCTTTACCCTCAACAGGGAGGATTGAAGAGAACACCACCTGTGCACCTAACTGCTTCGCCCTCTGTCCCAGAGCCATGAAGTCACTTTTGATATGTTCCGAGGTATACCTGGCAGTATCATTTGTTCCAACATGGATTAGCAACATTGGGTAATAGTCAGTGGGCTTGATGAGTCTCGGCAAACTCTCCGTAACATCTTGGATTTTGGCACCAGGCAGACAGCATACCTCTCTGGTCATCAAGTCTGGTCAGCAGATGGGTGCCTCAGTACCCCTCAGAAGAGAGTCTCCAACCACCACTACCTCCCATCTAAGGCAGCACGAGACTGCACCACCAGAGGTGTTAAGCTCCTCCTAATCAAGATCGCTACTCCATTTTTCTTCTGCAAGGCTGCCAAGTGGGACACAAGGAGATACTGACCTAGACCCAGCTTTCTAGATTTTGAAGAACTAAGACGAGTTTCCTGCAATAGAATTACATCGGCATTCTCTTTTTTACAATATAGCAGGATCTTTTTCCGTTTAATAGGGTTGTTTATGCCCTTAACATTCAGAAAAAGAAACTTACAGAAAGACATGGGACAGGGTTCGCTTGATTAAAACTACCCCGCAGAATGGTTTGCATCCCTTCACAGTACCTTTTATTATCATGCTACCTCTTCCCAAAGTTGCTATACCACAAGGAGACAATAGGACTCCCCTAAAGGGAAAAAAACTTGGGTGACCCAACATTTACCGAGATACCACCCGTGCCCCAACCCACCACCAACCAACCGATACAAACAGAAACACTCCCCCTGAATCTTCATTATTTCTATAAACCCTTTACCGAAGCCCCCACAGAGTTCAGGCCCGGAACCATAACACGAGGTCCCCCATTATACAAACCATACCAATCTACAGTGGGGGAGTTTCCCAGTACAATCTTACACAGCACTACAACTCCATGCTACCCAAACACCAGCAGCAGTCCATCCACTTCAACAGCACCGTCCATCCCCTGTGCTCCTCGTCATCGCATAACAGATGCTTCTTGCTCCTCAATGTAGGCACGCAGCAGATTTGGGTCTTCGAATGTCCACGTTTGGTTGTGTAAAGTAACCCGCATTCTTGCCGGAGAAAAGAGCCCATACCTGGCCTGCAATAGTTGTAACCTTGGTCGGAAAGCCAGCAATAATTTCCTTCTCTCCACCGTTGCTTTATGGAAATCTTGATAGAACGCAACACTCTGACCCTCGTATTTGATAGGGCCTAACGCCTTCGCTGCCGCCAGAATTTGCAGCGCTTGCGAGTGCCTTAAGACACACATTATGATGGGGTGCGGCTGTTTAACATTTGGGCCTGCATATTGTCACCAAGCCTCGTAGGGAGAGACTCAGTGAGTGCCCTAGGCAGTCGCCTAGGGTGTTTTGAGTCACCTTGTTGCTACTTCTTTTTAAGACAGAGAGTCAGACAGTCAAGGTGATAAAGTAAAGTGGGGTTTATTCCCGTTCCCCGGCGAATATCAATGCTTGGAATACAAAAAGCAGAACTTAAACAAAACACAGCTTGAGCATATTTCTTCTCTCTTGTTCCTTGCACAGAGAGGTCTAACGCAAAGAGGTTATTTCATCATTCAGACAAATTGTACAATCCATTGGCTCCTGGTCAATGTAATTATTACTGCTTGTATCTTGGTTTATACTTGGCTGGTAGCTGACGCAGCCAGGCTCACTCATATAACAAGTGGTAGCTTCACTGGTCGGGGGAGGGTAAACTTTCCCCTCTCCCAGGCACTGCTCTAACTCGGGATTGTAAAAACCTCTTCTGTAATCAGTTCTCTTATAGCCAGTCTCTCTTGGCTCTCTCACTTGGAAGTTGGAACCCTTTCCCAGGTTAAAACCTTGCTGCCAATAAGGACTATAAAAACACCCAGTTTCACTTCCTTCCCCAATGTAAGGTTTTATCTTCTTTACCTTATCTAGGTTGCAGGCATCAGCTGTGGGGTTTTTCTCTCGTGGCAAAGTTCTAGCCTCGTGTAGCCAGTTCCTCCGAGGTTTGTAAAAACTCTCGGGGCTAGTGTTCCACTTCCTGCTTTCCAGGAAATCCTCCTGGGGGCTGTCTTGCCAGTGGTACGCTTCTCTAACGCTCCTTGGTAATTGCCTGGAGCTTTCTCTGAGAGCTTTTGGACCTCCCAGACCTTCAATGCTTTCCCTGGGATTAAAACTTCTCCTGGAGCTTTGGAACCCTCTCTGCTTCCGTGACTTGCCTGATTGCTGCTGAAACTCTAGCTGCATCGGAGTGTCACCTTCCCCTGCAGAGTCCTGCTTACTTGCTCTCAGGTATTTGTTCTGTCTCCCAGACTTTCTCTCGTAGTTGTTCTCAGCCTTATTCCTGAAGTTGTTCTCAGCGCTGTTCTTAGAGTTGGTCTCTGAGCTGTTCTCAGGGCTGTTCTGACTTCCTGGTTCTAACCAGGTCCCTTTGTACCTCCCCTCTCTGCACGTAACGTCTGCTCCTGGGGGCAGGTGCTGGTAATTAGAATCCTGGATTCTAACTGCGTCACTGTTGCAGACAGGAAAGTTCCGTTCTAACCCTTTCTTTCCTACCTGTGCTGATGGCACCGGGTGCTCAGCCCTTTTTAGCCATGCTGGATCTCTCTGCCTAGCCCATTTTGAGGTGAGTTCTGTATTTTCACTAACCTCCATTGGCTCCACTGTATCACATATCCCCCCTCTTAAGACATTCCGGGATGGGGGACATTTGTACTCACAGCCCGGAATCCTCACAGGAATCTCACTCTCCCTGCCTGACCTGCTGTTGAGCACTGAATTGTGGTGCCAGGAGTTCCCCCGGTCCGCTTCTATTTCCCAACGCTTGCCACTTCTCCAAGAGTTGCTAACTGCGGCCGTTCTCTCCTGCCAAGGCTTTAATATGTTGACGTGATAGGTTTGGAGACGACCGTTATCGTTCTCTACCACGTATGTCACTGGACCTTTTTGCTGCACTACTGTGTATGGGCCCTTCCACTGGGCCTCGAACTTGGGCCCAGGGTCGGCAACCATTACTACCACTTTGTCACCTATGGACAAGTGTCTCATCTTTTTGCCCTTATCATAGTGCTTCTTTTGGCTGCGTTGACTACCCTGCCCATGTTCTTCTGCAACTCGCGAAACCCTTTGCAGGCGGCTTCGGAGTTTTCGCAGAAACTGGGGAACCCCTATTTCCCCTGCCTCGGGCTCAACCCACTGGTCTCTTAGGATATCAAGGACCCCCCGTGGCGCCCGCCCGAACATCAACTCGTACGGAGATGTTCCTAATGAAGCTTGGATACGCTCCCTACTGGCATATAGGGTAAAGGGAAGTAAAATATCCCAGTCAGCCATCTGCCCGTCCAGTGCCCTTCTTAAGAGCTGCTTAAGAGTCTGGTTAAAACGCTCGACCAGACCATTGGTCTGCGGATGGTAAGCCGAGGTTTTTATATGAAGGATGCCAAACGCATCCCATACCTGCGCTAGATGTTTGGAAACAAAATTGCTCCCCCTATCTGTCAGCATCTCCCTGGGGAACCCTACCTCGCAGAACAATTTAATCAATTCTGCGGCTATAAATCTGGCCGATATTTTCCTTAGAGGTACCGCCCATGGGAATTTTGTAGCACAGTCCATTATCACGAGGATATATTGATACCCTCTGGGGGTTTTCACCAATGGACCTACTATGTCCATTGCCATACGATGAATGGGCTCGGTTATCATCGGGGTCTGTACTAGGGGAACTCCTGCTGGCCTGACAGCACTTACCCGCTGATAAGAGGGGCACGCTTCACAAAAGCGCTTTGTCTCTCTGAAGACCCCCGGCCAGTAGAACCGCTCTAGGATCTGGTCTAGAGTGCCTTGAATCCCCTTATGCCCACCAACTGGGTGATCATGGGCTAGTCGTAACACTACGGCCTTAAAGGTAGTGGGAACCACTAGTTGTTTTCTAATTGCCCCGGTGTGCGGGTTAGTGCTTTCCCTATATAGAATGTTCTCGTCTAACAAGAACCTTGGGAGCACATCCCTACCTTTCTGGGCAAACTCAAAAGCGTGTTTAAGCACTGGGTCTGACCTCTGTTCTCCTGGAAATGATGGAAACTTCCTCACTAGGTCACTGGGTACCCAAGGTAAACCTTGCCTATCTGTTCCTCCAGCCCTCACCTGAGCCCGGTGGTGTCTTTCTTGGCGTTTATCGCCTTTACTTTTCTTATTCTCCTTAGAGGGGGTGCCCATTAATTCCTCATGATGGGGAAGCTCGCTTAGGCCCTCCTCTAGAACCTCATCCTCTCCTCCGGAAGGTTCACGTTCTGTACCTGTGGGATCAGAATTATCTGTGGGTGATTTACCCCGCACCTCCTCAGCCTTTGCTTGAGAGCGGGTGGACACCATACCTCCCTTTATGGGTATTTCCTCCCCCATACCTTGGTAAAAGAGTGGCCAGTCCCTACCTAAGACCACATCAAATGGTAGTTTTGGTACTAGGGCTATCAGTGTTTTCTTTTGTGTTCCTAAACCTTTTATCACTAGGTTGAACAAAGGATAACATGTGGATGAGCCATGAATGCATCTAATTTTAGCTACACCTTCTGGCTGACTCGGGGGAAAATCATTTTTGGCCTGTATGCTGTCCCAAAACTTCCGGGAGACCATACTTTGATCGGCCCCCGAGTCTAGCAAGGCTTTGGCCGGTACCCCTTCCACCTCTATATCCAGGCGGAATCCTTGTGGTACAGGCTCCTTACCCTCTGCTACCAAGGCTATGCGATTTGGGCAAAACCTTTTTACATGCCCTACTTTACCACATTTAAAGCATGTTATACCATCATTAGAATTACTTCTTTTAAGCAAACATTTCTTTGTACAATATGTGTCAAATGGCAAACCCTCCTTTAACCTTGCAGGACTGGTACAGCCCAACTTCCAGTCAGCGCTTTTAGACATTCTTTTATTCAGCTCGGCTTCTAAAAACCGCTCAGTAAGCTGCGCTGCTTGTATGGAGGTTGTGCAGTCTTGCAGTGTTAAAAAGGCTTTGACATCTGAGGGCACTGCCTCACAATATTGCTCCAATACAATTTGATCAATTAAGCTATCCACGGTTTTACCCTCAGGCTCTAGCCACTTTAGGGCTAAACTGCGCACCCTATGGCACAGTGCTTTTGGCGTTTCGCCTACTTGTAACCTTGTGGATCTAAGCATTCTACGGTACACAGCTGGTGTTAAGCCTAGCCTATCCCGTACCGCTTTTTTAATTTCTAGGTACTCTGTTGCCAATGCGGCAGGCATCGCTCGATACGCTGCCTGAGCTTCTCCCTTTAGGGAGGCGGCGAGTCTAACCGCCCACTGCTCCTTAGGCCAATGTGCATGCAGAGCTACTCTTTCGAATGATTCTACAAAATCATCAAAATTGTCTCCATCTGACATATGTCCAAATGTCCATATCCCACACTGGGGTGGGCCTACCCCACTGAAGCCTTCTGGTGTCTTCTTTTCTTGTTGTTCTTCTAGTAGCGTTTTCACGAGGTCTGCCAGGGGCTTTTGCTGTGCCTGGAGAGCAGCCAGAGCCTGTTCTTGGCTCTGCTGAGCCAGCTCCCTCTGCTTTTCGAATTGGGCGCTCATCCAGCGTAGCACCTCCTGGGCATCCATCGCTTAGCTGTTGCTGCAAAACACAAGAAACACCAAGTGCGGTATCCTTGGGCAAAGGACTTTTTCTGCCCTTTTCACTTTTATTATTCTCTTTTTTTTTTCAAAGAGCACCCCTTCTCACTCTGGATCCTCCCCAGCCTATGCCCATATACCTTTTACCTGGACTAGGTGGAGGGTCTCGCTTTGAGAAGGTACTTGTGCGCCGTCGTCCACTCCGGTTCCCTCTGGATTTCCTTCCGGGCGTGGCAACTTCTGCTCCTCAGCTGGGCCTTGTGCACGTCCTGGTGGCTTGTTCCAGATTGAAAAATCCGCCCCAACTACGCCATTCCTGTCACCAAGCCTCGTAGGGAGAGACTCAGTGAGTGCCCTAGGCAGTCGCCTAGGGTGTTTTGAGTCACCTTGTTGCTACTTCTTTTTAAGACAGAGAGTCAGACAGTCAAGGTGATAAAGTAAAGTGGGGTTTATTCCCGTTCCCCGGCGAATATCAATGCTTGGAATACAAAAAGCAGAACTTAAACAAAACACAGCTTGAGCATATTTCTTCTCTCTTGTTCCTTGCACAGAGAGGTCTAACGCAAAGAGGTTATTTCATCATTCAGACAAATTGTACAATCCATTGGCTCCTGGTCAATGTAATTATTACTGCTTGTATCTTGGTTTATACTTGGCTGGTAGCTGACGCAGCCAGGCTCACTCATATAACAAGTGGTAGCTTCACTGGTCGGGGGAGGGTAAACTTTCCCCTCTCCCAGGCACTGCTCTAACTCGGGATTGTAAAAACCTCTTCTGTAATCAGTTCTCTTATAGCCAGTCTCTCTTGGCTCTCTCACTTGGAAGTTGGAACCCTTTCCCAGGTTAAAACCTTGCTGCCAATAAGGACTATAAAAACACCCAGTTTCACTTCCTTCCCCAATGTAAGGTTTTATCTTCTTTACCTTATCTAGGTTGCAGGCATCAGCTGTGGGGTTTTTCTCTCGTGGCAAAGTTCTAGCCTCGTGTAGCCAGTTCCTCCGAGGTTTGTAAAAACTCTCGGGGCTAGTGTTCCACTTCCTGCTTTCCAGGAAATCCTCCTGGGGGCTGTCTTGCCAGTGGTACGCTTCTCTAACGCTCCTTGGTAATTGCCTGGAGCTTTCTCTGAGAGCTTTTGGACCTCCCAGACCTTCAATGCTTTCCCTGGGATTAAAACTTCTCCTGGAGCTTTGGAACCCTCTCTGCTTCCGTGACTTGCCTGATTGCTGCTGAAACTCTAGCTGCATCGGAGTGTCACCTTCCCCTGCAGAGTCCTGCTTACTTGCTCTCAGGTATTTGTTCTGTCTCCCAGACTTTCTCTCGTAGTTGTTCTCAGCCTTATTCCTGAAGTTGTTCTCAGCGCTGTTCTTAGAGTTGGTCTCTGAGCTGTTCTCAGGGCTGTTCTGACTTCCTGGTTCTAACCAGGTCCCTTTGTACCTCCCCTCTCTGCACGTAACGTCTGCTCCTGGGGGCAGGTGCTGGTAATTAGAATCCTGGATTCTAACTGCGTCACTGTTGCAGACAGGAAAGTTCCGTTCTAACCCTTTCTTTCCTACCTGTGCTGATGGCACCGGGTGCTCAGCCCTTTTTAGCCATGCTGGATCTCTATGCCTAGCCCATTTTGAGGTGAATTCTGTATTTTCACTAACCTCCATTGGCTCCACTGTATCACAATATGTTGGAATCCAGTGCGCTCGCTCTATCTCAAATGGCAGATCAAATTTTAATTTCAACAACTTTGTAATAGTTGCTGCCAGGAATTCTTTAATATTCATGCCTTCAGCACCCTCTGGCAGCCCTATTATGCACACATTATTCCTTCTGGTATGATTGTTTAAGTCTTCCAGAGTTCGTTCCAGAATCCCAATTCGTTTGGTGTTGGCCCCCACCTGCTTCAGCCTCTCCTCGTGCGCTCCAAGTATACTCTCCATCCCATTGAGCTGGTCCGCCAGTTCCTTGACTTGCTCTTTAATCTCCTTCAGCTCTGCGACATCCGCTTGCACTCCATTTAAGGTTTTGCTATTAATAGCCACCATCTCCCGGACTGCTCGTATTTCTTCCAACAGCTCCTGCATAATCGCTGGGCCTTCTCGCCCGGCCTCCGCTTTTTGAGGAGACGGGGGATCCGGCTTAGCCCTCTTAGCTCCTGCATTCAGAGCCGAATTGAATTCCAACTTTGTAGGCTTACCGGCAGCCATTTCCTCTGGCATCCACCGCGATTTCCAGCCAAGCCGAACAGGATAACCAAGGGAGTTCAGGATTCTTCCTAGAAAGGTGGCGAGGAGGAAGATTTAGGCAGCCATCTTAGCCCCTGTTGGCTCTGCCTCCGAAACCGTCTTCCATCTATTCCAGTAGCGCATGCCATCCACATGAAAGAGACATACAATAACTTAAAGCATCTACTGACTTCCATTAACTATAACAAGTACAGCTGGCACCTCTGTGGTGACTTGAAGATAGTTGCCCTTTTAATGAGACTGCAGCAGGGATATATAAAATACATGTGTTTCTTATGTGAGTGGGATAGCCGAGCAAGGGATTGGCACTACTTGTGGAAGGAATGGAATCGCAGACAAAATGTAACAGTTAGAGAGAAGAATATCCAGCACCCAGCTTTGGTTGAGGCTCACAAAATCCTGCTACCACCCCTTCACATCAAACTAGTTTTGATGAAAAACTTTGTGAAAGCAATGGACTGCACTTCGCCAGCTTTCCGATACCTGCATGAAAAATTCCCTTGACTCAGCGAAGCAAAGATTAAAGAGGGAGTTTTTGTGGGTCCTCAGATTCGAGAGCTCTTCAAAGATGACCGGTTCAACAACTTGCTGCAGGGTGATGCGAAACAAGCATGGAATGCTTTTCGCCTAGTGTCAACAAACTTTCTCAGGAATGTTAGAGCAGAAAACTACAAGGAACTAGTAGAAGATATGCTGATGCAGTATCAGAAACTTGGCTGCAATATGTCTCTAAAGATCCATTTTCTTGATTCCCATCTCGATTTCTTTCCTGACAACTGTGGTATGGTTAGTGATGAACAGGGCGAACGTTTTCACCAGGATATCGCAATGATGGAGCAAAGATACCAGGGAAAATGGTCCACTACAATGCTGGCTGACTACTGCTGGACACTCCCCAGAGAAGCTCCCGAACAGCTGTACAAGAGACAGGCGAAAAATTAAGAAGTAGTCTATGACTTGGTTTTTTACAGGTATTAACCGAAGGCCTATTATATTTACTATTGACATGCATTTTGTGATGTAAACATTAATTCTTATAGATTACAAAAAGACTAGAGCCAGCTTTGCAATTTCACTGTCATATTTGTGTTCAGCATATACAAATTGATAAGAAATGACTATTTTTATTTTAGTAACATGACTTTTGTAAAAATTTGTTGAACGTGTAACCGGAGTAGCCCCAAGGAGCTCAACCTAGGAGCAGGACCTGTGGCGTTGTGCTGACATCACTTTCAGGTTGATTCAGAGGGGCAGTGAGTAGCAATGAATCTGAAAATGCAAAGTTCAGGTAAGTCAAGCAATCAATCACAACAGACAGAACAGCACAGCAGATAGCAAAGGCAGCAGATATGAACCACCACATAGGTCTTCTTTATATCTACTGGATTCACCTTCCAAGGCAGCCAGTCACATCTCCCCACTCTTGAGCTCCAATCAGGGGCACAGAACAGATTTAAAACCAAGCGCCATCCGGAGCACCTCGTCCTGCAGCAATACCGCCAACCATAGCAGAGTTCCCCCGATTGGGGTTGATTTAAAGAGCGGAAATCCAGACGCCTTCCCACTCTCAAGCTCCAGCCTAATCAGGGGCACAGGACAGATTTAAAACCAAGCACCATCCGGTGTGTCTGTGCCTGGCGGGCCCACGCCTGAGGGCCTTTGCCAGAGGGCCCTTTGGCATGGCCCTTAGGTGGGGAATGGAGGTGGGAATACAAACAACAGGAGCTACCTTCTTAACACCATTCAAGATAGCTCAGCAGCATAGTTCCTCAGAGAATACACAACAACTACTCCTCTAGAACAAGCAGCTCCTATTTGCAGAATCTCTTGGATTGATGACGTTACCCTCAGTCGTTACCCTTGGACAGGACTAGAATCACTACCAGAAGAGAGATACACCGCTACCCAGAGCCGTGAAAGAACCTCACAACAGCGAAAACACCATTATAAGTGACATTTATCTGCCAGGCCCCTGATGCAGAACTATCAATACCGAGACACCAGGTCAAGCATGAAGTGTGGCGGAACAGCATAAAGGATCAGCATAAAGTGAGCCTGGTAGACACCGCTGATTCCACCACTGAACAAGGTCTGCCGTCAGAACTATCACTCACAGTCCCCACTGCACAGGCAACAACACCCAAGGCCTTCAAAGGAGCCTGCAAACGGTAAGTAGGGTGCAACAGATATGGGGCACATTACCGAAGGAGCCCCTCCTATACCACCCCAGACCACCTCTAAGAGATACAGATCACACTTTAATCTACAGAAGCATAACATGCTAGCCTCCCAAAAAGTTTATGCCTTCCTCCTTGTTCTCACCCTGCTTTGTCGCTTCGCAAGGGCTACCTACACCACCATTACATCCACAACAGCCCTATAAAATCCACCCACATATATGCCATACTACCTACCAATATGGCAAGACACCTACTGACACCCCAACAGGAGAATCACTAAACTAATAAGAAACCAACAATCTCTACTTACAACTTGCCACCATACCCAACCCATAATCATGACTATGTTTAAACTGATAAGAGAGATAGCACCATCACATCTCTCTGGGCTAATAAGCAACCCCTCAAAGAACAGAACAAGGAGGCAAAGGAGCTAGAACACTCTACTCATTCCCAATTCTTTTAGAAAACTCAGTAAAGCAACAACTAACAGAGCATTCAGCTTCTCAGCTCCTTCATTATGGAATGCCCTGCCAGACAGACTGAGAGCTACCACTGACCTAGCAATCTTCAGAAAAGACCTCAAAACCCATCTTTTCACAGAACACTTTGGTACTTCAGAGCCAATCAAAGAATTATTTCCCACCTAGAGCCAGACACATACCCCACCATCACAGTACAATAGATCCCTAAACATCAGCCACTCATAAGTCACTAAGACAATCCGCAAAGAAATGTACTTCCTGCCATGGTCTAACTTATATGTTACTATAACGAAATCCAATATAGCCACTAATAAATATCACAATGCTTCTGAATATATAAATGTATTTGATATCTGTAGAATATGTAAATAATCGACTACATCTACAATGCAATATGTCACATTGAAGAATGGTAAAATGTAACCTCCCACTTGTGATTATATGCTGCAAGCCATGTCAGTATTTTTTACTTAGCTGTAAATATTAAATATGTCATCACCCAGGTGTAAATATGTTAAGTATTTTAATTTGTTGTCACCTCATGTAAATATGTCAAGACATCCTACCTTTCTTTTACTTATGTTATTGATAAATTGCCTGCTCAAATAAGTTCTAATGTAATGTTCTTGTTTTGTTCGATGTAAACCACTTTGATTTTGCTGAAAGGTGGTATATAAAACTGCTCAATAAATAAATAAATAAAAATAAATAAATACTAACTTCTCCTATTAATATAGATCTCATCAATGCTAGATTCATCCGAAACAAGACGAATACCATTATAGATTACATTAAATCCCACCAAACTGACATACTTTGCATTACTGAATCTTGGCTGAAAAACACTGACCAGTTTATCCTGAATCGAATTATACCTCATACACACATTGCATTCAACTGTCCATGCACCCACCAAAGAGGTACATAAGAACATAAGAACATAAGATATGCCATACTGGGTCAGACCAAGGTCCATCAAGCCCAGTATTCTGTTTCCATCAGTGGCCAATCTAGGTCATACGTACCTAGCAGTTTCCCCAAGGGACACAGGTTCCACAATGCTTGTATTGGTTCAAGCATTGATATCCTGGGTCCCTTCTTAATAATGGTTTATGGACCTTTCCTCCAGGAACTTGTCCAAACCTTTTTTAAACCCAGCTACACTAACAGCCTTTACTACATCCTCCGGTAACAAATTCCAGAGTTTGATTACACGTTGAGTGAAAAAATATTTTCTTTTATTAGTCTTAAATAGTTTACCCTGTAGCTTCATTGCATGTCCCCTAGTCTTTCTATATTCTGATAAGGTAAACAATCGATCTACGTTTACCCGTTCCACTCCGTTCATTAATTTATAGACTTCTATCATATCTCCCCTCAGCCGTCTCTTTTCCAGGTTAAAGAGCCCCAACCTTTTTAGCCTTTCTTCATAGGAGTAGCCTTCCATCCCCTTTACCATTTTGGTGGCTCTTCTCTGAACCTTTTCTAAAATTGCTATATCCTTTTTAAGATATGGCGACCAGAATTGCACACAATATTCAAGGTGCGGTCTCACCATGGAACGATATAGAGGCATTATAATATCTTTTGTTTTATTTTCCATTCCTTTCCTTATTATACCTAGCATTCTATTTGCTCTCTTGGCCGCCGCTGCACACTGGGCCGAGGGTTTTAACATGGTATCCACAAGGACGCCTAAATCTTTTTCTTGGGTGGTGGTTCCTAATGTGGAACCTTGCATCGTGTAACCATAGTTTGGGTTGTTCTTCCCTAGGTGCATAACCTTGCATTTGTCCACATTAAATTTCATCTGCCATCTGCCATTTTGATGCCCAGTCTTCCAATTTATCAAGATCCTCTTGCAATTTTCCACAATCCTCCTGGGTTTTAACAACTTTAAATAGTTTTGTGTCATCAGCAAATTTGATAACCTCACTCGTTATTCCACTTTCCAGGTCATTTATGAATATGTCAAAAAGCAGCGGACCCAGCACAGATCCCTGGGGTACACCACTATTCACCTTTCTCCATTGGGAAAATTGGCCATTTAGCCCTACCCTCTGCTTTCTATCTTTTAACCAGTTCCTGATCCACAGTAGTACACTGCCTCCTATCCCATGACTCTTTAGTTTTGCCAAAAGTCTCTCATGAGGGACCTTGTCAAAGGCTTTCTGAAAGTCCAGATACACAATATCAACCGACTTTAAAGGTGGAGGGGTACTAATTCTAGCCAGATCTGACTTTAAATTTAAAACTTTCAAGTCCTGAAGCTCTGAACACTGTGATATAATTACCATAGAAAAGAGGTACTTAGCCATCTGCCTCACCTATAGAGCCCCCAGAGCTGCTGCTGATGAAACACCCAACATACTTAAATCAGTGTGTTCAGCTAATGCCCCTCATAAGCCACTTATATTATTAGGCAATCTAAACCTTAGCTCTGCATCCAGCAAGGAGGAAGACACTTTCCACAGAGCAATGGTGTCACTTCAATTTCACCAAATACTCACAGGACCCTCCCACCGCTTAGGCTCCACCCCTGATCTCAAATTTGCCCAGAGAAGCCTACTAGAACAGGATAACATAATGTCTCCACTGGTCACACCAATACCCTGGTCAAACCACCATGCTATACACTTAAAGATTCATATTCCCCAACAAGGAACACCACAGAAAATGCCTTACCCTGGAAGAAGATTCAAAGAATTCGACAAAGACCAATTCTTCAAAGACGCCCTCCACAGCCTCCACCAAGACGTCACCGATCTTGATGAGGCAATCAAAACCTGGAATACCACCATCAATGCAACTGCAAAAGCTCCAGACCAAACAAGCCCTAGGCGCAATGAAGTTTGACCAAAATCATCCCTGTGGTACTCTGAAGCAATAAGAGATGCCAAGAGAACACTACACAAACTAGAACAGCTTTGGAGACAAGACAAGACAAATCAGAAACCACTTTAAAACAATACAAAATAAGGCAACGGGAGTATAATAGTCTGATAAACCATCACAAATAAGAATACCATACCAACCTTATTTTAAAATCCAGCAACAAACCCAGAGAACTCTTTGAGATTGTCCGCACCCTAACAAAGGAACCAGCCCACAGAGGAGAAGATATGATTCACCCTCAAACCTTTGCAAACTTCCTTCTTGCCATGAACCCCCCCCCCCCCCGCAAGAGCCTTACCCCTTAATGACTCCAGTGCTGCTCCACTGACTCTGAGCATAGGACCCAATACCAGACCCACGTGGAGCGAATTCTACTTTCCCAAGACTGAGCAAATTACCCGCACAATCGCCTCACTAAACACCAGCACAGCACCTTCTGACCTCTTCCCGGTAGGTTGGATAAAGTCAGCTAAGGAAGATCTTATCCAATGTATCCACAAAATAATAAGCTCCTCTCTAAGTAAAGGTTACATGCCCCTGGCTCTCAAACAAGCAACCATCTGCCCAACCCCCAAAAACATCTCAACTGATACCGCTCAATCTCTAGTCTTCCTGTTCTATCCAAAATAATTGAAAAGGTAGTTCAGAGACAGTTACAGGACCACATTGACTCACATGCCCCTCTGGACCCCCACCAACACATCTTTCATCCTAACCACAGTGTCGAAACTCCATACACTCATCTATTTGACAACCTGATTAGAGGACTCGACAATATAAAAAAAGGCTTCCTGCTCTTTTTGTCAATATCTCCTCTGCTTTTGACACAGTATCACATGACACCCTTTTAAATAGACTCATAAACATTGGACTCCACAGCACCAACCTCAAGTGGTTTTAATATTACCTCAGTGACAGACAACAAGTCAAAGTCGGAACAAACACTTCCACTCTGTCCAGCACAGCACAGGGAATCTGACAAGGGTCCTCTCTGTCCTCCCTTCTCTTCAACATTTATATACAGCCAGTCTGCAACATATTCAAAAACCACAATGTTCATTATGCTATATATGCAGATGACATCATGGTCTATGCTCCAATCCACCTCAACACCCTGGACTACACAACAATGGCAAAATGTCTACAAGAGATGATTGATTGGCTATCCAACAACAACCTAAGTATCAACATCAAAAAGACAGAGGCGCTAATTATCACACATGATGCCTGCTTCACCCCTCCAACCTCATTCAACTTGGCAGACACACCTATCTCAGTAAAAGATGAAGTTCGATACCTGGGAGTTACCCAGGAGCGCCAACTAAACTTACAAGCCCACATCAACAGAACTACCAGAAACGCTTTCCATAAACTGGCCACTATTCAAAGACTCAAACCCCATCTCAGCCAAGACCATTTCCACACAGTTTGTCAAAGTGTCATTAAACCCATACTGGACTACTGCAATTCCCTATTCCATGAACCGCCAAAGCAAACCATTCAACCTCTGCAATTAGCCCAGAACACTGACACCTGCTCCATCACTGGATCAGCAAAACACGAACACATAACACCCCTCTTAAACCAGCTCCACTAGCTACCAATTACCTCAAGTGCCAAATACAAAACAGCGCTAACCCTCTTTAAAATCAGAAACAACACGTCAGCCGGAATATTTCAGGACTTGATGTGCACAAAGGCTAACAACTGATCGCAGAGACAGAGCACCATAGACACCATCCCAACTCTCAGCTCATACACGAAGGCCAACAAATCTACTACGAAGAGGACACTTTCACTAGCGGCACCTGCCCTTTGGAACTCACTTCCAGAGACACTAAGGACCACCACAGTCATAAAATACTTTAGCAAACAGATAAAAGCCTTCCTCTTCATGGATCACTTCAGGGAGTACATCTAGCACTTTCATGTGAACACCCAGATACTTGTTAACATGTCGCCTGGCATTTGTACATATGTTTGGCTGTAGATGTTATGCTTCCAAGCATCACCCGCATTTTGTCCTTTCCTATGTTTCCAATATGAGTTCTCTGTATCGGTTTGAGTTGTAATGTAAACTACTTTGATTTTAGGATAAGGCAGTATAAAAAACTTGTTAAATAAATAAATGTCATGTCAATGTCATTTTAGGTTGATTCAAAGGGGCAGTGAGAGGCAATGAATCTTCAGAGGTAGCCGGTCACATGACATTGTGCTGATATAACGTACGGTTTGATTCAGAGGGGCAGTGAGTGGCAATGAATCTCTGAGGGGCTGAAGAAGAGCTCCATGGTTCCAGACAACAGGAATCAGGAAGAGCCCTGTGTTCCTCAGACTTCAGGAAGTGGCATTAATGCAGCAAGGAACCTGGGAGAGTAAGAGATCTAACATCAGAGGAGTGGAAGGACCACCAATCTTCACACCTCAGTTGTCTTCATGCAGTCTTGCTTCTCTGATGATTTGTTCTACATATACAGGGTGGCCCAAAAAAAAGTGAGAACATCTCGTAGCATATAAGTTATTTAAAAATTCAAAAAGACAGATGTAAACGATTGACAAATTTAAAAAAAAAAAAGATGGCGACCGAAAATTGTCGAAATATAGACATTATTTAGCTAAAAAAGGTAAATAAGTAAACTATTTAAGCTTTTAATTTATGAGATGTTCTCACTTTTTTTGGGCCACCCTGTAGATTAGACAATTATGAGGAAAGTTTGCAGCCTTGTCTTACACTTTTGCTGAATTTATACCAGTCTGTTTCTCCTCGTTCTGCTTCTTGATCAATATAAAGGTTGTGCAGGTGTTCAGGTATACCCATGCTTAATGTGGCCCAGAGTTTCTCATGGTTTACACAGTCAAAAGCCTTGCTGTGGTCAGTAAATTCATATACTGTAGATATCTTTTTGGTATTCTTTTGTCTTTTCAAGGATTTGTCTCATATATGTGATAATGTCTCTTGTTCCTCACCCTTTCCTGAACCCTGCTTGCACGTCAAGCAATTCTCGTTCCAGGTATGGTTGTAGTCTCTGCTGGATGATCTTGAGTAGAATTTTGCTGGCATGTGGGATCAAAGCGATTGTGTGGTAATTTCTACAGTCAGTCGTATCACCTCTCTTCAGTATTGGTATAAACACAGATCTTTTTCAGTCAGTTGGCCATGATGTTGTCTTCCAAATTTCCTGGCAAAGCTTTGTAAGTATAGTAACAGCTGGATCCGATTGCTGTAATACTTCAATGGGAATGCCATCAATGCCCGGTGCTTTGTTCTTTGATAAGGCTTTCAATGCTGTATCCACTTCTTCTTTCATCACCAATGGTTCCTGATCATAAGGCTCAGGTTGAAATGGCTGTTGGTTCACTTGATCTTTATGGTAGAATGACTCTGTATATTCTTTCCACCTTTTCTTGATCTTCTCAGCATCATTCAACATGGATCCTTGAGCATCTTGTAGCATTCCAGTTTGAGGCTGGAATTTTCTCTTTAACTCTAGTAGTTTTAGAAAAGCCGATCTTGTTCTTCCTCTAATAGTTTCGGGTTCTATTTCCTTGCATGCGTCATTGTAGTACTTCTCCTTGTCTTGTCTTGCTGCATGTTGGAAATCTCTGTTGAGTTCTGTGATTGCTTCTCTTTCTCCTCTGGCTTTAGCTATTCTGAATTTCTGGGCAATTTTCAGTGTTTCGTCAGTTATCCATTTTGGCTGTTCTTGCTTTTTTACCTTTTATAAAGACTTCTCACTTTCTGCCAGCACAACCTTCTTGACGTCATCCCATAATTCTTCTGGAGCTCTTGCATTTGTATGTAAAGCAGCAAATGAAGTAAATAAAGCTAAACGCTGTCCTCTGATAGTTAAGCAGTTGAACTCTTTACATTTCCCAAGTGATCTACCTTTTCTAGGGCTTTCAGTCAAGTACTTCAAGCCATGCTAAGATTACTCATATCATTGTTTCTAATTAGAAGAAAGGTTACTAAAGCATCCGTGATCTGCCTAACATGATTGGTGTTTATGATTGCATACATGAGGGATCATTTTATAAAACATTTTTCATAGTGTAAAGCCTCTTTTACATGTAGAAAAGGATTTTTATAGAATTGAATGACTGTATATGTGCATAACAAGCACACACCCAGAAAGTGTGTGGTTACTTTCATGCAATTTGTGGGCAAGCATTCTTGGGGTATAGTTTGGGCAGAGCAGCAGTGGAATTGCAAGGTATGCGTGATGTACATGCTCATGTTTACCCTAACTTCAGAGCAGGTGTAAATGTGTGTGTCAGCATATGCATATTGCAGGGACTGGCTCTGGGTACCTCTTTTATAAAGCTATATACTGTGATGTGTAAAGGGGCACATCACAGTAATTCCAGGTTTCTTTCAATAGAGAGAAATCCAGGAACCCTCCTCATTTTGCTAGTGGGAGCCCCAGTGAACTGCAAGGGTGTATCTTGGGGCAGTGCCTGGCTCCGATCACTAGAGAGAGCATTCATTGATGACTGAGAGCTTCAGCCATGAGAAACTATGGAAGTAAAGCTCAAGGAAACCAGGCTTCCTTAACAACCCCATTAAGCAGAGGCTACCTTAACAAGGAAGTAATTCTGGCAAACAAGGGAGAAGGGTGTAGCCTGCTTGGGTGCTTAAGAAGCAGTGCAGGAGCAGTTAGTTAGGAGACCCTGGGAAGAAAGAAGTTGCAAGCTTCAAAGTCCTGTCAGGTTGGAGGAGACAGGCAGAGCCACAAGGTGAGCAGGAGAGAAACCTTCAGGCAGTGGCCAGAGGGAGAGTGTTTCTCCCAGCCTTGGTGGCAGGGGCAGAACTTGGAGAAACCTCCTGGAAGCAGTGAACAGGAGTGTGGTAGGCGACGGCCTATGATCCATGCTAATTGAACTAAGCAGACAGGCCTGAGCAGCTTGACCTGTAACTGAAGCCTGTAGTTAGGCCCAGAGGAATGAAAACCCCCCTGAATGATGACACCATAGAATTGAAACTTAACTCAGTTTAACTGAACATAGCTAAGCAGAAACGAAACTTAGAAAATAAAGAAAAACAAGTTTAATTGGTACTGATAAGGTGTGCTATGCTTCTATGGAATTAATTAACTCTGCAGAGAGCAAGGTCACAGTGCCTCTGCTTCCCATATGTTTTAACAAGCTCAGCGACCTTGGAGGAGAGAAGTAACAAGTTGGAGACACTGACCATTGTAATTGGGACTAGAAGGGGGGCAACCAGGTGCTGGGCCCAGACCAGAGTCCCGATTGGGTAGCCATATCAGTACCGGGACCAATAGATGGGTGAGAGGGGTACTGGGACCAATGAAAAGTTTGCCTATGCTTAGAATGGACAAGAAAGCTATAAAAGTTGTTGTTTTACTAGAAGCCATTGCTCAGCCATTTTGAAATTGCTTATTGCTTGAGCCATGTGCACATTAAACTGGCTTGGATCCTTGAAAAGACTCCTGGATTTATTTATTGCATGCTTATCTGCTGCTACATTCTTGGTGCGTTGGCCGAGAAGTGCGAGTGGTGGATAGTGTTCAAGTGAATAAATCCACGTAATTCGCCTTGAGGTTTGGTCCAGTTGGAACCATGCCAATCCGACGCAGGGGAATTTCCCTGGGCCCACCGATCCTCTTGTATCGGAGGGAGTTCTGCCTGGCCTCGGCAGGCACTGAGTCCAGCTGGCCAACACTTCCGACCCGGGGAGTCCAGGATCCAACTCAGAAGCTTGGGAACCAGATCTGGTAAGTATAGTTTTGAAAACCTGTCTAGACAGATGAGTTAGAACTGCAGTTTGAAAACTTAGAGAATCATGATTCAGCCTGGTCAGAGCAGACAGGACTGGGTTTTTGGTATGTCTAGACAGAAATAGAAAGAGCAGTACTGCCAGTGGAACTTGGAATTTGTAATCTCGAGATATTGGGAATTGGTAAGAGAGCTCTCAAGGAAGGGCCGAGTAACCCCGCATGGGAATTCGCCGGGTGAAACCCTCATCCTTTTTGTAATTGGGAAAAAGACTAGTCAGAATAGATAGAAAGGAATGCATTCTAAGATACGTTGCTAGCATGATTGTGTGAATGAAGTGTGAATGAGAGGTCTGGCAGCACGGACCAAGCAGAGTGGACTCTGGACTAGCGCAGTTCCTAGTCGGGTGACTGCGTCTAGGTCGCGAAACGGATGAAGCATTTGGTGTATTGTCCGTCCTGTGTATTTGATTTTTGCTATCTGTTGAAACTGCGAGTTTCCCTTTTGTTATATATGTGAGATTATTCTGTTGAGTAATTTGTGACAGTTCACTGATTAAGAAATTGTATTAATAGAGCAGAATGAAGACCCAAAACACCTACAGTCATTTTTAGAAATCAAAAAGCTGGTCTGACCCAGTTAGTTTTTCTACTGCAGTGTGAAAAACTGACAGGGGGCGTGTCTGAAGGAAAAGAATGTCTAGTGTCGTCTTTCTAATCTTGTGCAGGCTTAAACCTCAATGCTGGTAGTTTGTGCTTATTTCAGGCAAATTGTACCTGTTTTATTTAATATGTTTTTGTTCCTTCTGCTGTGGTTATGTAATATATATCATTTATTTATCATTTAATAAGAATGTTTAGTCAGGATTGTGGGTCCCGATAGTTTTTGGGTTTAGCCTGAAAAGGATTAAGTTTGTATTAATCCCTTATGGGTTGCGGACCAAGTGAGAGGAATTTCTGTCGGCTGTATGTTCAAATTTTCAGTAAGCACTGAAACAGTTTAAATAGGAAATGATAAAGAACTGTTTTTGTTTTTCCTTTGATCTACAAAGTAATTAGATCACGACTTAACATTGATTTAAATTGTTTTTTACTGGCATCTCTGTCCATGTGAATGAGAAGTCTCTTTTTATGAGCACAGTTCAATTGTTTCCCCGCGAGCAGAGGGGTGTGGCTTCCACATATCCTTAAAAAAAAAAAAAAAAAAGGTTCTGGAGAGACAGCTGGAGACTGCAGGAGATTTCTCCTAGGAATGAAAAGGGACTGCCGATTTGAAAAGTCTCTTCATTTAATCGAAGCGTGATGAATTTATAATTAGTTTTTTCTCTGGTTTCACTAGCTCTGTTTAACCAAAAGTTTTAAAAACAAAGTTTATCTTTTTATGAATGAGTATAAGTCATTTGAATGCATGCTTCCCCTCTGTGCTGGTTACTAATGAACAAATCAGTTAGCTTTTCTGTATTTAAAAAAAAAAGGGAAAGGTGTACTGTATTTTATGAAAAATATCCGGAATGTCTTTTAAATATTTGCTTCCTGAACTAAAAAAATAATTTCTTTTGCAGAGACATGCTGACAGATAGCTATAGTTCTCTCTATAAGAAGCATAATGGATGTATGTGCTCAATCTAAGTGTTTCCTGCCTGCCCTATGTTTACAGAAATAATAAGTGTCTTTTCAAGTATGATCAAGAATTTCAGTAAGGGATTTACTGAAGATTATGAAATGTCTCTGTCCCAATCAGGATTTTGCCCCAGAATTTCTAGATATCCTGTCTCGTCTCTCTCTCTCTCTCTGTAAGTAGTTCAGTTCAGAGTGCTTAAGGGGGGGATGGAGCCCAGTCCACCGATGATGTCAAACCCCCCCCCCCCAGTGGGCGTGAACTAATGTGCCCACAGCAGAGAAGTGGATCCTTAAAAAAAAAAAAAAAAATCAACCTCCGGGATAGAGCATTGCTAGGAGAAACAGAATCCAGGAGAGGGGGGGGGGGGGGACTACAGATTCCCAAGTAGTTTGCTAGCCACCTCTGCAACAGGGGAATGTCCACCCCCTCCGGACTAGAAGTGAAAGTCAGCTGACCAGACTTGTTTAGAACTGAAAAAAACTGCATTATACACTGAGAAGTTTTAGGACTTGATTGAACTAATGAACGGAAATTGCAGAGAACTGGATGAATTTGCGGGCATAATGGTTAAATGAAAGTTTATCAGAAAGTATGTGGATTGTTGAAGAAGGACAGAGAATGTAAAAATTGTAAGATGGGAAAAAGAGAACAGATATTTTAGTTGGATGATGTGGAAGTTTTCCTAATCGAAGGAGCAGCGGATGTGAAAACTGGGTGTGAGTGCGCCCATTATAGAAAAAGAAGGACATTAGAGAAGTGAATGCCCGTATCTTGACTCCCGAGGGAGTACTTGATTGCAAAGTCATAAAACAATAAACCAAGCACAGTGTTTCAGCACGAGAGTGAAGCAGCTATAGCGTGAGTGGCAGCCGAAGAGGGCTACAGCATGGATGAAGACTAGGCCAGACCGGACTCTCCAGTTTCCCTGGGTCCCCAGGAGTCAGTCTGAAAAATAGGGGACCAATATATGGACTTTTATGGGGGATACAGGAGCAGAATACTAAAGCCAGTAGCCCCTGTGTTTTTTCTCGCAAAGCCTTTTCTGCAGAACCACATGTGTGAACTAGAAAAAAAAAAATAATAATAATGTACCAGTTCCTGTATATGCCTGAATGCCCTATTCCATTTTTGGGCCGAGACCTGCTTGCAAAGCTTCAAGCACAGATATCCTTTGTTGAAGGGGAAAAAAATGAAACTCAAAATCTGCTGGCCTGATGGTGTTAACTGTCCCCAAGAAGAAGAATGGCGGTTCTATTCACCTGCATCCAAAGCAACAAGCTGTACACTTACCAACCTCATAGCCCCACCTGGAGGATGGGCAGAAGATAATCCACCTGGCCTAGCGAAGAACATAGCCCCTGCCATTGTCACCCTCAAGCCAGTCAAGAAGCCTGGGACAGGTGATTACCGCCCAGTGCAGGATCTAAGAAAGAATGAATGATGCAGCTGAAACTATACAACCAGTGGTACCAAAATCCTTATATTCTTGGAACTGATCTCTGCTGAAGCTATACATTTCATCATTCTGGACTTAAAAAGATGCCTTTTTCTGTATACGCTTAGCCCAAGACCCCACTACAAGGAGGCGGGGCCAACTCATCTGGAAAAGATTACCTCAAGAATTCAAGAACTCGCCTCACTCAGCAAAAGATTTGACAAGTTATCCAGAAACTCAAGAAAAAAAAAAGAAAAAATTATACTTCAATATGTGGACAACTTGCTCATAACCACCAACTCAGAAAGTGAATGTCCACCAGCCACCAGTGAACTCTTGCACCTTTTTAATGAGGCTGGATACAAAGTCTCAAGAGCCAAAGCATGATTATGTCAAACAAGTTAAATACCTAGGATTCCAGTTGTCCAGCGGAATTCGACGCCTGGAACCCTTACCAGAACGCAAAGCAGCTGTATGCAGCATTCCTACTCCAATCACCAGGAGGCAAGTGAGAGCCTTCTTGGGTGCCACAGAGTATGTTGTATATGGATCCCCAATTTTGCGCTGCTAGAGAAAAAAAACCAAAAAAAAAAACCATTGTATCAAGCTATCAAAGGAATGGAAAAGTCTCCAGAGGAATGGGGACTTGAACAGGATGCAGTCTTTTGATCTTTGAAAAAAACACTCTGATGTTGTCACCAATTCTGGGTCTACCAGATGTCCAGAAAACCTTACAGTCTCTATGTTCATGAGTCGCAAGGAAATGTTCTGGGAGTGTTGACTCAATCTCTTGGACCTTATTTGAGAAGCTGTTACAGCTACAGCCTTCCTAGTAAGCAAAAACTAAAAGAAAAATCCCTTCACAAAGGAAATTACTAGCTAACAAATCTATGAATGTTGAAATATTAGAGTATGTTGTGTGAAAACCCCAGATACAACTGAAGGGTCAGTCAAGCTTTCAATCCTGCTATGTTGTTATCAGTTGGTCTTGATCCCCTGATCATGACTGTTTAGAAATTATGGACACTGTATTCTCAAGCCACCTGGATTTGACTGATGTCCCTCTGGAGAACCCTGAACAGACTTTCTTTGTGGCTGAAGGCAGTTTCATCATCAATGGACATTGTTGTGCTAGATATGCAGTGGTGACCCCTGATTTGGTAGTTGAGTCCTCAGCCCTGGCCCCAGAAACTTCACCACAGAAAGCTGAACTGATAGTCCTCACTAGAGCACTAACAATAGGAAAAGAGCCCTGTCTAAATGTGTACCCAGATTTCAAGTATACCCTTACAACCTTGCATGCATATGGGGCCCTGTACAAAGAATGAGGGTGGATAACCTTAGGAAGCAAGTCCATTAAGTATAGCCCCAAGATATTGATATTAATAGATACATACTGCCTATAGATCTCAGAATTTAGGAAAAGTAGAATATATGAATAGAACCCTGAAATCTCAGTTGTCTAAACTTTGCCAAGAGGTTTACCTGAAGTGGCCCCAGGTTCTTCCCATAGCCCTTCTTAGGATATACTTAGCCCCTGCTAAGTCTTTAGGAGTTTCCCTTTTTGAGATTCTGTATGGGCATCCCCTGCCTATTGTATAGGAAATAAAAGGAGATATGAGACAGATAGGATCTGAAATTATTAGACATGAACTATTGGTTTTAAGTTCTGTTTTGCAGAAGTCTTCATACCTGAGTACAAAATCGATTACTCATCAATTTGCCTGCACCCCTGCATCCTTTCAAGCCTGAAGTCTCGGTGTGGATCAAAGAGTGGAGAAAGATACTGTTAGCCCTGCATTGGAGGGGACCCTATGTCGTCATCCTGTCAACAACTCCAACTGCAGTAAAAGTCGCAGAATTTGAACCTTGGACCCATCATAATCAAGTGAAGCCAGCAGCTGCTCTTGAACCTGATCACTGGACTACTGTACAGCATCCTGAGACTCCATTGCACCTCACCCTACGACAACAACCACGGACCTAAGACTTATTGGTCCCTCAGAAACTGCACTATTTCAAGACTGTTTGTTTATCTGAAGGTAAGCCTCGCATCTGAAAAAACCTGCAATCATCAGAAAGAGACTGTGTTGTGTTAAGAAATTGAATCTTCTAAGAGACTGTGTTTAAATACTCTGGAAAGACTGTTTTGATCTCCTAAAGAGTGAACTGCTCTAAGGAAGCAATAATAGCCTAAGAGACTATGCTATGATATTTTAAGAAATTGAGACATCCCAGAGGACAGTGATACTTTGGAATCTACAGCCCTACTCCTGCCAAAACGCTGGTAGGTCTACGTACGGCAGAAGCTTGAGGATCTACAATCAACCCTACATCTGTTATCTGTTGTGGAAGTCGACAGTTCCACCAATTTTCCAGAGACTATGCCCATTATGAATTATTATTATTGCTTTATTTTGGCAGCAGCCTTGGAGTGCTTTGAAATGACTTTTGCCTTATCTCCCTGGGCAGCCTGTATAAGTACAACATGAACTGGACCGAAGGTCACTCAGACCTTGTTTTATCATTCTTCCTATACTTGCATTGGTATACTCTCCAATCCAAAAGTTGTTCTAGATCTTGACTTTCTACAAGGCTATGCAAGCCACCATTGCAATTCCTCATACCACCACCAGAACTTGTTTCTTGAACTTACTGGAGCAATAGCATCTAGTCTCCACACTTCTGACTGTTTCTATTGTGGAGGAACTAAGATGGGAGATCAGTGGCCCTGGGAGACGCAAGAACTGAACTATTCTATCCTATACAATCAGACTGATTTACATAATACTACTAGTGAGTGGGTATTGGCCCACCCCATTGTTGACAGTTTGTGTTTTGTTCGGACTGGACCACAATCTACTACGAAGGATGGACAGCTGGTCTGTCTAAATCAGAAGCTTTACGACAGCACAACAAAGATGCAACCGAACCTTCTAATCCTTTAGTTCTTTTTCCCACTCTTGCCAAACTATGGACTTTGACTATCTGCCTGTTGCTCCCTTGTTTCTTGCCATTTTGCTTGCAAATGATAACTTCAGTTATTAATAACACTGTAGAGCGTAAGACAGCTACAAAGATATTAGCTATGTGAACTTACTACCCTATACCACAGAGTGATACCTTTACCTAGTATTATGTGATTTGATTCTCACACCTTATTAACATGCGGGTGAGAATAATCAAAGGGGGGAATGTGGTAGGCGACGGCCTATGATCCATGCTAATTGAACTAAGCAGACAGGCCTGAGCAGCTTGACCTGTAACTGAAGCCTGTAGTTAGGCCCAGAGGAATGAAAACCCCCCTGAATGATGACACCATAGAATTGAAACTTAACTCAGTTTAACTGAACATAGCTAAGCAGAAACGAAACTTAGAAAATAAAGAAAAACAAGTTTAATTGGTACTGATAAGGTGTGCTATGCTTCTATGGAATTAATTAACTCTGCAGAGAGCAAGGTCACAGTGCCTCTGCTTCCCATATGTTTTAACAAGCTCAGCGACCTTGGAGGAGAGAAGTAACAAGTTGGAGACACTGACCATTGTAATTGGGACTAGAAGGGGGGCAACCAGGTGCTGGGCCCAGACCAGAGTCCCGATTGGGTAGCCATATCAGTACCGGGACCAATAGATGGGTGAGAGGGGTACTGGGACCAATGAAAAGTTTGCCTATGCTTAGAATGGACAAGAAAGCTATAAAAGTTGTTGTTTTACTAGAAGCCATTGCTCAGCCATTTTGAAATTGCTTATTGCTTGAGCCATGTGCACATTAAACTGGCTTGGATCCTTGAAAAGACTCCTGGATTTATTTATTGCATGCTTATCTGCTGCTACAGGAGGACGCTACTCCAGAATCTCTGAGAGAGAGAGAGAGAGAGAGAAAGGAAGCTGAGAAGAAGCAGCCCCCAGGTAAACCTGCTCTGGAACATTTAAAAGTACATGGGAGCATGGTTCATTGAACACTTTGCCTTTTAGGTTAAGAAGTCTGAAAGAAGGACTTGTAGTTGGATTGAGAACCATACAGACTGTTTCATTGGGACTATGGTAGAGAGATATTACTGCCATTTCTGAAGTTCTCACTGATAGTGGGATCTGCATAAGAAATCTATCTTATTTTGCTGTTAACCTCTTAAGTGGAAAAGACGAGTTAACTCGTCCTGCCTTTGCTATTTAGCAAATGGAGAAGCTGAGTTAACTCGCCTTCTCATTACTGCCCTGCAGCGATCGCCAATCAAGCCTGTCCCCTGATTATAGCTGTCATCAGTGATTGCTCAGCGCAGTCTACCAGGCCCATGGTGGTGTGTGTCAAACAACGGCAACCCTTCCGCCAAAACAAGAGCAGCTCAGAACAGTAGCATCTCACCTACTCATAGCTGAGCTGCTTTGGTTTTGGCGGGAGGATTGTCACTGCTTGACAGACACCACCGTGGGCCTGGTAGACTGCCCTGAGCAATCGCTGATGCTGGCAGTGATCGGGGGACGAGTTTGATTGGCAATTGCTGCAGGGCAGCACCTCTAAACTCCCCAGGCAGTGATTGGCAGGCTACATTCCATTTTCCCCATTTAAGGGGTTAAAGTGTTTTGTTTTGGTTCAACTGGAGAAATAAAAATTTGTATTACCTGTGTGTACTGTTTGGAACTCCTGTTTGTGCTGTATGGAAAGGGGCCTACTATTAAAGAAGGCAAGGCTGCAGGGAAACATTTCCCCACGAGTGTTCACAGCGCCCCCTAGCTGTGACAATAGGCATCTATATTGCCTTTATAAAATAGGCTTAAAATGACCACTTTTTTTGTCTTCTTATATAGGCGTCCGGATATAATATCAGAACCGTTGTGTTTGCGATACCTCATGAAAGGGAAGTAACGTACTATAATCAGAAGCAATTTCCTTCCCTGAATTTGCAAATGATTTTCAATACACACACAGGATTTCTGAATTTATTGACCAAATTCAAGTGCTCTTTCCAGTACTCAAATATCATGCATTTTTCCATTCTCTTAAATAAAGAAATAAAAAATAAGTAGTAAAAATGCAAAAGTGTGTATATTCTAGAAAGGCAGATAATCTTTTCCCTTAATAGTTGTTTTCTTGCTTCTCCGCAGTGGACTCTTATAACTAGCATCATGCCAAACATTGGAAGATTGGATTATGGCCTGTCGTATTTGATTATTTTTGTCAGCATGCTGACCCAGGATGCCCTTTTCTTGTGTTGTTCCTTCTGTTTCCATTTTTCATGTCATCCAGCTTTTCATCTTGTCAATCAGTTTTTGACTTCCTGATTAAAGTGTCTGTCACAGAAGCAGCTTGGTCTCCACTCAGTTGTTTAATTTGTTTCTCATGGCATCCAATTGAGTTATTCATCTAGCCCAGCTGTTCCCAAGTGCTTCCAGCATTACTTTTTCATGTGTTTGCGTTTAACCTTTATATCTGTGTACAACAGTGTGAATTGTTCCATTCATTCTGTTGACTGTAGATTGCTATACCTCAGCCTAATACTTGATGCTCCCACGCTAGCTGCTGTAATGTGATTTAACCAACTGAGGAAAAAGCAATATTTCAACTTGATGTTATGGTAACAACTAAATTGAATGGTTTTCATGAATATAATAGACCTTGTTACCAATTAGAAAAATGTAATAGAAACCCAGAGTTATGCCAGTTTCGAGTCGCATGAAAATAATGTTCATAGGATTTGGCAACTAAAATATAGTACCTGCCTTTGTCTTTAAAGAGATTAAAAGTTCTGTATGCTCTCTATTGTAATCTTCATCATATCATAACTGTGTGGGATTCTAACTATTCAAATATATTCAGCAGTGCTAACTTGTAATTAGAAATCCCTTCTTTTCCTCACACCATCAAATTCGACATATATCATTTAAGATCCTACTCTGCTACAGTTGTTGTCAACATTATTGGCACCCTTGCAGTTCCACTTCTTAATGTCCAATATCTCCTAAAAAAAGTGGCCAGTGAAATGGCTTTTGGACTATATATGCACACATATTTGATACATAAAGTAATCAAATAAAACAAGACCAATTAAAAAAGGAATTAGTAGGAAATAGTATAAAAACTTGGACATTGCCAGGACATGATTATTTCAAATACAACTTCATTCCACTCTCAACAAAACTGGGTATGATATTTCATATTCTGAAGGAGAAAAGGATCTCAGCATACTATCAATACACTACCATGACCATATCATATCTTAGCCCTTGGTTTGCGCCCAGTGCATTAATGATCCTCAATAACTCCTTAAATAGATATTAGTAAATCACCCATAAAACCAATTGAAAATGTAAGCAATCAAGCCTTCCATCATGTAGGTACCAATTTACATGATCTGTGGGATGGAAGGCTAGATTGCTTACATTTTCAATTGGTTTTATGGGTGATTTACCAATATCTATTTAAGGAGTTTTTGAGGATCAGTGATGTACTGGGCATGAACCAAGGGTTAAGATATGATATGGCCATGATAGTGTATTGATAGTACGCTGATATCCTTTTCTCCTTCAGAAAATGAAATATCATCCCCAGTTTTGTTGAGAGTGGAATGAAGTTGTATTGGCAATAGTTTATCTTTCTTTATTCTGTCACTGGTAGTTCAAGTGGTGATTAAGACGTTATTATTGGCACCCTTATAAACAATTCAAATCAGTTTGAACAGAAGAACCACATTCCCATTGCAGTAAAATTAGACGCACCTATGATCAATTTGTCAGTACTCACATGATTTGAATCAACCAATGAATGATGGCTCTAATGTTTAAAATGGCCACAATCGCTCCCTGTTCCATTTTCAGAATGGTGAAATCAAGAGAGCTGTCTGAACCCATCAAAATAGCTATTATCACAAAACATCAAACTTCAAAGGGGTACAAGGTCATATCCAAAGACCTTGGGATTCCTGTGTCTACAGTTATTAAAAAGCTTTCTGCTCATCAGTTAACTGCACAGAGCTTAGATCTATCCGCTTTTTTGGAGACGTCTGTTGAGGAAATTCCTACTCGTGCCACTTTGTTAGTAACTTTTTTTGTTAGAAAAAGATAAGGAGTTGATTTTACGTTCTTACTTTAAATCTAGGCATGAGAAATTTTTTGGGCAGGCGATACAGATTTTCCCAGATGTATGTCGTAGTACACAACTAAAGAGGAAAGCTTTTCTTGTACTTCGTTCTCGTGTTTTGGCTTTAGGGGCTTCTTTTGTGCTGAAATATCCGTGCAAATGTGTTGTAGCTCTTCAGGGTACATCGTATATTTTTTTCGACTCATCACAGTTGGAGACCTTTTTGAAAGGATCGACTTTGAAGTGATTTTTTTTTCTTATATTAACTTTTGTGCTCTTGCTTAGTATGAAGGGGTCTGTTTAATTTTGACTACACTCTGTATCGGGGTATTTTACTTATTTGTTTATTTCACACTCCGTATTGTGGGCTGGGAGTTTAAGAAACGTATGGTATACTTATCGTATATGATTGTTTATTTTCTTTGTATTTCCTTATTTTTCCTTAATAAAGAGGATTTAAATTTTAAAAAAAAAAAAGCTTTCTGCTCATGGAACTGTCAAAAATGTCCCAGGACATGGTGGGAAGAGGAAAATTAATCCAAGAAGTCTTCCAAGGCTAATACGAACTGTTGGAAAAACACCAAGTACAACATTTAAAGAACTTAAGGCTGATTTCGAGCAATCTGGAGTGGTAGTTTCAACCCACACTATACGCTGCAGACTAAACAAAGAAAGACTTCATTGGCAAAGGCCAAGAAGGACCCCACTGTTTAAACACAGACATAAAAAGGCATGCCTTATCTTTGCCTAAACCCACCTTTTTGAAATCACAATACTTCTGGGAAAATGTTTTGTGGACAGATGAATTCAAATTGAGCTCTTTGGCAATGCAGACCAGCAATATATTTATAAGTGAAGAAATGAAGCTTACAAGGAAGAAAATACCCTTCCTACAGTTAAATATGGTGGAGGTTCCATAATGTTTTGGGGCTGTTTTGCTGCCTCAGGAACATGAAGTCAGAGGATTACCAAGGTATTTTGGAGCAAAATGTACTACCTAGTGTCAGAAAGCTAGGTCTGGGTTAAAGGTCATGGGTCCTCAAACAGGACAATGACCCAAAACATACAGTACATCCAAAAGTACAAAAGAATGGTTAAAAAGGAACAAATGAACTGTTTTAAACTGGCCAGCAATGAGTCCTGATCTCAATCCAATTGAGAACCTTTGGAAAGAGCTGAAATCTGCCACTGGTAAAATGAATCCTGGAAACATTCATGAGCTGGAAGAAATAACAATTGAAGAGTGGGAGAAACTACCAGTAGACAGAGGAAACAGCACAACAAGCCGTCAAGAGTTTGCTAACACCTCACTGCACCAGAAGAAGGGCAAGTGGCAGTAACAGTGCCAGAAGCCACCATCAGAAGGGTTAAAGTTTACAGAGTTGAATGAGCATTTCAAGCGTGCTCTGGGGATTTGTGCTGGACCTCCTGCTTTTTAACATATTTATAAATTACCGGGAAATGGGAAAAACAAGTGAAGTGATCAAATTTGCAGATGACACAAAAGTATTCAAAATTGTGAAAACACAAGAGGATTGTGAAAAATTGTAAGAGGACCTTGATAAACGAGAAGACTGGGTGTCCAAATGGCAGATGAAATTTAATGTGGACAATTGCAGAGTTATGCACTTAGGGAAGAAAAACCCAAACTACACACGATGCAAATTCCCACATTAGGAATCACCACCCAGGAAAAGGAATTAGGCATCAACTTGAATAATACATTAAAACCCTCTTCCCAGTGTGCAGTGTGTCAGACGGCTGCCTAGGGTGAGAACTTACACAATCTTGACGATGCATATATTCATATGATTCTTGCAAGGTATTGTGGGTATTGTAGTTCATTCACTCCCAAACACAGCTGATGACAATAATTTGAGTTGTGAAACCAAGTGGTAAGATCAATAAAATACTTCTTTTATTGATGGGGTTTAATTTACCCAGCACATGTATGCTTGATAGCACTATAAATGAGGTTACTTGCTTGCAGTGTTTAAAATGGATAACAAAAAGTCACAAAGTAAACCAGAAAACAACCTTCAGCTTGTCAGGCAATTAGCTAATGTTTTCTTAGCAAATAATTGCCAAATACAAAGGCACAAAGTAAAGAATAAACTTTGCTGGTTAGGTTAACTTCTGCTTATTTTCCACGCCGATCTCAGCAGTGATTCTCCCTTGCTCACACACACAATCAGGTGCAGCCCTAATTACTATCAATGGACCAGCTGAAAGCCTTTAGCTGGCTGGCTGCTACTGTGTGAGCCCAAATCCTGCTTTAAGAGCTGTTTGCAGTGGAAATAAAGAACAAAGTTAGGTTTCTTTGTGATGGCTGATGTGTTTGCTCAGAGAAAACTAGCAATAGCATTTAGATAGAGAACAGTCCATATAAATAGTTTCATTTGCTGTATCTCCCTCTTCATCAATCAGCATATGGTCACTATCATACATTGGCACAGACGAGTCTTTCATTAAGGCACTATCATGAGAATGCTTATTCCCTGGCTGCCATTCTCTGTTATAGATAGGGTCTGGATCAGTGTTCATACCTGAGCCTCTCCTGCTATCATTATTCCTCTCTGTATAGCCTGGCCAATATGTAACCCAATTCTGATGTCCAGCCTTCCAATCTTGATCCCTGGACACTGGATCTTCTCTCACATACCTTCTGGCCTTGGTCTGAAAGTCCCTTCCACATGCAGTCTTCTCTCTTCCAGGTAGCCACTGGTGATTCCTATCTCTGCCACTCCATTCCTCTGGCTGAATCCAGTCCAATGGACTCTGCTGGCTTTTGGAATACCTCCCAGTATGAGTACTGCCTTGGAATCTCCCAGACCTTCCAATGGCCTTTCTTCTCTTCCTTCCAGAGAGTTTCCTTCTCTCTCTATCTGCTTGACTTGGCTTCTGTTTCTCCAGGTGATACTGGTGCTTGAGCTTATAGCCGTTGCCGTCTCTGTCTCTGTATCTCTTCCTGAAACTGGGCTGGAGCTTGTAGCCCTTGCTGAAGCTCTCCCTGAAGCTGTTATCTGAAGAATAAGCTCTATTCTTATCCTGTTCTAATGTGTGCTGCTCCCTAACACAGCGCAGCTGTGTTGAATCAGGCCCTGCCCTTTGAGATGAGTGCTTATGGATTACCTCATAGCTCTCTTGATTGCACACACATTCTCTCACTTCAGCCCCTCTCATGGCTGCTGGAAACCTGGTGCATTCTGGGACTGGTAGTCTTTTATGTGAAAACTCTGTTTTCTTGCTTCTACCAGAACTGACAGGTTGCTTGTTCAGAGTCACATCATCTTTTCTATAGCTCCTACCTGAGCTATGATAAGCTTCCTTATCACAAGTGGCAGCCCAGAAAGCAAATAGAATGCTAGGAATCATAAGGAAAGGAATGGAGAATAAAACAAAGGATATTATATTACTTCTGTATCGTTCCATGGTGTGACCACACCTTGAATATTGTGTGCAATTCTGTTTGCCATATCTTAAAAAGGATATAGCAGAACTAGAAAAGGTACAGAGAACAGCCACCAAAATGATAAAAGGGATTGAAGGATATTCCTGTGAGGAAAGGCTCTTCAACTTGGCCAAAATTCAGCTCAGGGTAGATTTGATAGAAGTCTATAAAATAATGAATGGAATGGCACGGGTAAACATAGATCGGTTGTTTACTGTTTCAAAAGGTAGAAAGACTAGGGGACATGCAATGAAGCTACAATGTAATCCATTTAAGACTAATCAGAGAAAATATTTGTGCACTCAACGCGTAATCAAACTCTGGAATTCATTACTGGAGGATGTCGTAAAAGCTGTTAGTGTAGCTGGGTTTTAGAAAGATTTGGAAAAGATCCTGGAGGAAAAGTCCATAAACCATAATTATTAAAGAGGACCAGGGAAATCCACTGCTTACCCTGGGATAAGCAACATCACATCTGTGTACCTTTTAGGGAACCTGCCAGGTACTTGTGACCTGGATTGGCCGCTGTTGGAAACAGCATAAAGAGCTTGATGAACCCTTGGTCTGGCCTAGTCTGGCATATCTTATGTTCTTATGTTCAGACAACCAAGTGTGCAAAGCATCTGATCCTATGAAAGCTCCCCCTCATTCGCTGATTTAGTCATGCTTGCCACATCAGGTTACAAAATAATAGATAACATGGTGCTCTGTCTGTGCCCTCTCTGCAAGCCCTGCAACATTGGCCTTATTTGTGCTAACATACGGGTCCAGGTATGGCTATCAACCATCACGTGGGTGTGCAGCACAGCTCACTGGCACCTTCCCCCTTTTATACTTTTTCCTTCTTCATCCTGCTGCCACCATTGTGCTATCAGGGAGAGACAGGCGTGTGTAGCATTCTGACTTGTCCAGTTGTCACTGATAACATAACGCTACTACCCTCTGCCAAACTGTGCCTGAAGCTGGCAATGCAACAGATTATACAGGCTGGAGATCACCTGCTTACTAAAGGTTGTCCTGCAGTGCACTTGGTGGTTGGGAGTTAATAGATGCAGTAGCCTTTTAAACCCTATATTATCAGTTACCTGCAGGGGCTGGTCACCCAGGGCTATTATTTCCCAGATGCACCATTTCCCCCATTTTGATGCTGTCTGCTGCTTGCCCTGTGGCAGTGTTAAATACCACCCTCTTTCTTCCATGTGACTTGCTCTGATGCATGTTCGGGCTCTTGGCATGCCATCTCACTGGGGGAAGAGGTTGGGTGCTCTGCTTAGGAAGTCGATTCCTTTTTTCTGTAGCTTTTCCACTGTTGCTATTTACAGTTGCACTGTAAAATCGAGTCTGCTAATGCTAGTATCAGACTATATTGTCAGTTCTACAGAACAGGGATTCTCTCTCTTTGATATGTCTTTATTACAGTGCTCCTCTACCCAGTAGTGCTTTGGAATTTAAAAGTATTCTAACCCCAACTATGATTTCTCAGATATTGTCACCAGGATCCCCTGAAGAGCATGGCATAGTCCATTGTGCCCTATGTTCTGCTCTCCCTACTGCTGCTCTTCAACTTACTTGGGAGAAGACTTTGATCCAGATGGAATCCTTTCTCAAAGTTAGATAAGCTTTGAAAATTTAAAAAAAAACCCTATTTCTTATAGACAACTCAATTTTTTTCTTCTACAAAGCCTTAATCCTAGTGGCTTATGACTTTTCTTTACAACCAAGCTGAGAAAGATTGTTACAAAGAAATTATATCTCTATATCTCTGATTGTGAGCCATAGTTCAAATTCACTGTGCCTGGCTGGTCTGTCTGTGATGCACTGTGACCTCAGTGAGTGCACGCTTGCTACCAAACTAAGCATTTGTAAGTATTGGCAGACTGTAAGCACAAGCATACCTTTTTTTAGTCTCCTTATCACTTTGCTGAACCCTTCCCCCCATCCTCTCCATGAGAGACTCTTTCCCTCCAAGTCCTGCCAGTAATGCTCATAAACATCAAAAAAGGAACTAAATTCCAGCACCTACACCAATTCCTGCCCCACACACCACACACACCACACACTGTAAATATTCATTTGTATAAAGTTTAATATGTTTGCTTTAATACCTATAAATGGTATATTTACTGTTTAATGTAAATAGTTGATTTCTATTGTTCTATGTTCTATGTTCTATGTAAAATGTATACAAACTGTGTACATGACTGTTGACTTGTTATATGTAAACCGCCCTTGATCTCTGGAAGGGGCGGTATAAAAGAAATAGTTAAATAAATAAATAAATAAATAAAATAAATAAATAAGACAGACAGCAGCACTTTTCTCTGCATGCCACGAAGAGGCACCCTACTGTCTGCAAGAATTTTGCTATTCTTTTTTCTTTTCTGCTTCTAAGTTCTATTTTTGGCACTAGTGATCCCTTACCCAGTCCCTCAATGTCACAGACAAAATGGTTCTTTGGGACTTGCAGCTGGACTATGTCTTACAGCCCAGCAGTGACTCACCCATGAGATCTGCATAACTCAGCTAGCAATAGCTTTGTTCGACTGCTTGTGAAAGAGTTTGAACATGAGAAGTGCCTCATGCTACTTGCTTGTCTTTCCCTCCCCCACCCAGAGTGTCTCCATTGTGTCTGCCTGCATGCATGTGCCTGTGATGAAAATGAAGGAAACCAATGGTATTCATCAAGATCTGCAATCCTATGCATTCAGTTAATTTTCCCTAGAATGAGCCAAAATTCTGTGATTTGCCACATCTTACCATTCATTAAAAAACAAATGCACATCCCTATTATTTAGACTCACAAGGAAATTGCAGAATAATATGGCCTTTCAATACATTTTAGATGCTGATATTATTCTGTGGTTCCCTGCTACTTTAGCAAGGGCCAGAACATATGGTTCTACATAGAAACATAGAAACATGATGACAGAAAAAGACCACATCGCCTATCTAGTCTGTCCTTCCATATCAACAACTACAACAGTCCACTTTTTACCTTTAGAGATCCTCTGTGTTGGTCCCATGCTTTTTTGAATTCAGTTACTGTCCTCATCTCTACCACCTCCACTGGGAGACTATTCCATGGATCCACTACTCTTTCCGTAAAGAAATATTTCTGCATATCACTCCTGAATCTATCTCCCTTCACCCTCATCCCATGTCCCCTCGTAGCAGAACTTGCTTTCAATTGAAAGAGGCTCTCTCCCTGAACATTTATGCCACAGAGGTATTTAAACATCTCAATCATATCACCTCTATCCCGCCTTTCCTCTAAGGTGTACATATTAAGATCCTTAAGTCTGTCCTCATATGCTTTATAATGAAGCCCACTAATCATTTTAGTAGCCACGCTCTGCACCGACTCCATCCTGTTCACATCCTTTTGAAGGTGCGGTCTCCAGAATTGCACACTATACTCCAAATGAGGTCGCACCAAAGACTTATACAGAGGCATTATCACCTCCTTTTTTCTGCTAGCCATTCCTCTCCGTATGCACACAAGCATCCTTCTAGCTTTTGCTGTCGCCTTTTCTTTTTTTTTTTAATATTTCAACCTCTTTCTTTAAGGTAAAATAAAGGCAATACAAAGCAATGAATAATGTACATTGAAACAATATACAATACAAAATAGTAATAACGCTATGTTAATCAACTTCCAGCCCACAATTTGGAGTGTGAAAAGAAACATTTAAACAAATGAAGAAGGAAAAATAACCTGATATGGAGCAAAAAAATAAAGAGCCTCCTTTTCCTTAGCAGAGACCCCAACTAACAAATTTATACTTTGACCAAGCCTATCAAAAAAGTTTCTAATTGCATTGAACCATAAAAAATATAAGATTTACCTTGATATTTAACAAGACATTTACACGGATATTTTAATATAAACGAAGCTCCTACAGCCAAGACTCGAGATCGAAGCAAAAGAAAAGCTTTGCGCTTCAATTGAGTATTACGACAGACATCAGGAAATATCTGAATTGATTGACCGAAAAACTTCTCTTGACAATATTTAAAGTAAGAACGTAAGACTAAATCTTTATCTCTTTCTAATGAAAAGGTTACTAGTAATGTAGCACGTGAGGGTATTTCCTCAACGGAGGTTTCTAAAAATGCAGAAAGATCCAAGCTAGGTGGATTTAAACAATCCATTTCACCACGGTTACACTCACTTCCACCTGTACCTACTTCTAAAGCAGGAGATTCTTTGACACCGACAGGCAAGTAATACAATTTCGATAAAACTATAGCGTCGGGATCAGACAATCTCAACACTTCCTTCAAGTATTTAAAAAACAATATACTAGGTGAAAGGTAGTGTGTCCAGGGAAAATTTAGTAAACGGAGATTCTTTGCACGTAAAGCATTTTCAAACATTTCATCATGTCGATGGAGAACCAGGGAATCCTGTACAGCAGATGCTAAAACCCCCTGTATTGAAGAAATTGAACCCTCCGTCTTAACTTTATAATGTTCCAAATCAGTCAGTCGAGCTTGACAATTAGATAGTTCAGTCACCGTATCATGAGTAAATTTAGAAAGTTGAACTAACGACGAGTTAAGAGATAACTCAGTCCGAGATACCACTTGCCATATATCCTGTAAGGAAACATCCAACGGCGGTTTGGGAGCTTCAGCAGCAGACGAAAAATCAAACGGAGTAGGTAAATTAACAATAGAAGACTTTACCTTTAAGAAGGCTTCTGAAAGCAATTCAGAGTCGGGAGCCAGGTCCTCTCCGAGTCTACGGGGAGAACCGGCAACCAGTGGTGTCAGGTCACTGCTGGGAGGAGACAAAACCCTGCGCGGTTGTGGAGACAAATCCTCGGAGCACAAACTTGCTGACATGGAGGAGTTCAAGGGAGATAAAACAGTAAGGGAGGATACCTGGGGGATAACGTGGCTATCCATGGGTCCTACTACCTTAGCATCCTTAGTAGATGAGATTGTAGGTTTCTTCTTTCGCTTCCCCATGCAATAAGATAAAGAAATTTAAAGCAAACTTCTATGTGCCCCGCACTGCTCCAAAGTGCTCCGAAGGGGCGCCAAAGGGGCGGAACCTGCCACTTTGGACACGCCCCTTCGGAGCACGAGCCCACGGGCACGCGCCCGCGGTGCGCATCCCACGGTGTGGGCTCTGGTCTTAAAGCCCACAGTGCTCACGTGAACAGGACGGCCCGGGAGAGCACCAATCAGCTCCAATCAGGAAACAGCAGCAGAATAGCACACACTCGAAATGCCGCGGTGTGGGCTCTGGTCTTAAAGCCCACAGTGCTCACGTGAACAGGACGCCCCGGGAGAGCACCAATCAGTTCCAATCAGGAAACAGCAGCAGAATAGCACACACTCGAAATGCCGCGGTGGGGGCTCTGGTCTTAAAGCCCACAGTGCTCACGTGAACAGGACGCCCCGGGAGAGCACCAATCAGCTCCAATCAGGAAACAGCAGCAGAATAGCACACACTCGAAATGCCACGGTGGGGGCTCTGGTCTTAAAGCCCACAGTGCTCACGTGAACAGGACGCCCCGGGAGAGCACCAATCAGCTCCAATCAGGAAACAGCAGCAGAATAGCACACACTCCTGCCGTCGCCTTTTCTACCTGTTTAGCTACTTTAAGATCATCAGACACAACCACGCCTAGGTCCCGCTCTTCTTTAGTGGACAAAAGTACTTCACCTCCTATATTGTATTGCTCCCTTGGATTGCTGCAGCCCAAATGCATGACCTTAAATTTTTTAACATTAAATCCCAGCTGCCAAATTCTAGACCATTCTTCAAGCTTAGCTAGATCCCTCCTCATGTTATCTACACCTTCCTGGGTGTCTACTCTATTGCAGATTTTGGTATCATCTGCAAAGAGGCAAACCTTACCCGACAGCCCTTCCGCTATATCACTAACAAAGATGTTAAAAAGAATCGGACCAAGGACAGATTCCTGGGGCACACCACTGGTAACATCCTTCTCCTCAGAGTGAGCTCCATTTACTTGTACTCTTTGTCGCCTCCCACCCAACCAATTTCAAACCCAAGCAGTAACTTTAGGGTCCATCTCTAGGGTGCTCAGTTTGTTTATAAGTCGCCTGTGAGGAACAGTGTCAAAGGCTTTACTGAAATCTAAATACACCACATCTAGAGCTCTCCCTCGGTCCAACTCCCTGGTCACCCAGCCAGGCAGCAGAAACACCACAGCCCATACTTCATGGACACCTAGCTGAGCTCCCTGCCATTGAGGACATGCTATCCAAAGGAGGGAGGGTTGTGGCAACTGTAACTACTATATAAATGATCTGTTGTTGGGGAGGGGGGACCCAAAGCAGGACAGTGTCTTTCCTCCCAATTTTAGGGGGGGGGGCGAGAATAAAGATGCCTCACTAGTGGTGCAGGAAGATGGAACTACAGTAGTTTAGATATTTCAGAAAACTATTCTTCCTTCCATCCTGCTAGGCTTTGCCTCATTAAAAAAGCTTGGCAATCTACTTCTGCTTAAGCATTGCCAAGGAAACCCAAGGGCTGCTGGGTTGCTAGGAGTCAGCATCAACACAATGGCACACATTGCATTCCTATGTATACAGGTGGATTTTCACTCATTCCTTCTACTTGTCCCAATGCCTGTCCAAGTTTAATGATAGAACTGGATGTTTACTTTTATACTTCAACACTTTTTGTGCATTCAGGTCTGTTGATGCTAAGTAGGCCTGGAGGCTTACAGTATAATGGTTACCCTACATATATAATCTATTTCTCTGAGGCTTATTTCTTCTTTGGGTGTAGAAATTTACAGCCTCGGTATAAACTGATTCTTATAAACTGCTTCATGGTCAAAAGGAGTTTTCTTGTTCATACACCCAATTGTCAAGATCTTTAAGAGGCTAGTCCACTATTCCAGAGCTATATTGTGGTAGGCGAAGGCCTATGCTCCATGCTAATTGAACTAAGCAGACAGGCTTAACAAGCTTGACCTGTAAATGAAGCCTGTGAAGAGGCCCATAGGAATTGCACATCCCCCAACATGCTGCTATTGTAGAATTAGAATTCAGTAAAGCAATTGAATTAGCTTAGACAAGCAGAACTGAACCTGGTAAAATACAGAAAAATATGTTTAAATGCCCACTGATAAGAGAATGCAGCTGTAAGGGATTTAATTGAAACTGCTGACAGAAAGGCTGCAGAGCCCTGCTCCCCGACACGCACAAATTGGCTCAATGGCCTTGGAAGTATGAAAGTAACAAGTTGATGAACTGGCCATTGTAATTGGGACTAGGAGGCGGGCAAAGCAGGTGCTGAGCCCACTCAAAGAACATAATTGGATAATCATATCAGTACCGGGACCAATAGAAGGGGTACGGGAGGTACGGGAGGTTACCGGGACCAATGAAATGTTTTTCTATACCTAGAATGGAGCAAAAATCTATAAAAGTTGTTGTATTGCCAGAGAACATCGCTCAGCCATTTTGAAATTGATTACTGCTTGAGCCTGTGCACATTAAACTGGCTTGGATCCTTGAAAAGACTCCTGGTTTTATTTATTGCATGCTTATCTGCTGCTACAATATACCATATGAATATGGGAACTTTAATCTAATTAATGGCTTGTATCTTGTTCTTTGATGTTAGTGCACCTTTCAGTATCAGTTTTAATATCCTGTAATACTCTGTGCTGTTTTTTCTCTTTGTACTTTATGTTGAAATGTTGCTCCCTCTTCTACTCCTAGATATTTATATACATCTTCATGCTGAAGTTCTTTTATGTCACAATCATCAATTGTAGAAATGTTTTTCAGTTTTGCTCAAGTTTCCTCCATGGAAATTTTCTCTTAGCAAATTTGTCCAGGCTAAAAGTTATCCTGATGTCACCTGGAAAGCTTTTTACTATATATTTACCCCTGCTACTCAGTACATACAAAAATGTTGATAAACCTTATGTGTACACTGTTGAAATCCAAAAGTACTGTACATGTGTAAGTCCATCCCTGCCCTAACTCCACTTCTGGAAATGTATTATGCTCATACCTGCATAGAGTTAGGGCAATTTTAAAACAAGCCCTTTATACGCATGTAGAGACCTCTTGATGTCACTGCTTTGAGCAATAGAAACCTTCAGTGTCCCTGCTAAATTGCTACAATGGAGATAAAACAGAAACTTTCCAGAACAGTGGAGTTTACTTCTGCTAGGTTACATCATGCTGGGAGGAGACTGCTCTGGGAGGGAAAATGCAGCTTATATATAAGCCACTCACAAAGGCAATGCCGTCTCTTTGGCATTTAGCCATTGTACCATGATGTAGGGGCAGGTAGGTAGCTGGGTTACCCCTTTCAAGAGTACCATCGGGTAGAAACCACAGGATAAAAGGCTGTCTAGAGGACGAGCAGACAGATAGGGTGGTATTGGAGCACCTATGGACTGTGCAAACCCCTCCAGCACCCTCATTGGCTCTGGAGGAGAGCAGTTCTACCTGTGAAGGAAAGAAGCCTTGGAGAAGTAAGCCAGCTGCCAAGGACAAAGAGAGGAAGCAGAGGAGTCTGTATTTGGAACCTGTACCTGTGACATCTACCAGCTACAGGTTAGGAGTGTGCAGGCAAACAAATGTTGTTTTGTTTAGTTTCCTGTGTTCTTTGCAGGTTTTTTTTTTCTTTTTTGTTTTATAAATGTTTACTTTGTTTCATCTTGCTTTTATAAATTTTCATTTCAGGGTAATTTTGTTAATTAAGAGGTGATTGTGGTTGCTGCCCATACCAAAACAAAAAAAACAGCTGAAAGATTACTAGAGGTTTCCAGGCAAATATTGTTAATAGTTATTATGGCTTAGCCTTAAATAGGTGACCTTCCTGGGTGAGAAAACACTTGTTTTCAAGATGAGCTATCATACCTCCTAAAAGACTGGGTCTAGCCATTCTGCTCTTCAGTGTGTATTGTATTTTTGATGATCTTGTTTTCTGATTGATTCAAAACTTGACTGTTCTTGAACTATCTGGAAAATCCTTCCTGGATTTTTTGCCTTTTGAATTTATTGACTCCTGTTCTAGAGGCTTACGCCATAGACTTTTCGTTTGCCATATTCTTATGTCAGAAATTCTCTGAAATAATGTCTAAGGGATATGTTTACTAAACCGCAGTAAAGTCATCGGTAGTAAGGGCAGCGCTAAGTTTCCCGAAGCCATATAAGGCTATAGGCGGGTGGGGCGGTCTGGCATAAAGAGAGCTATGTGCCATGTAACTCATGGAACATGGCGCCCTGACCATTTAACTCGCGATAATGGCACATCTCATGTTAAGGTGTCAAGCGGCTTTAAAGCACTTCAACCTATGGCGCCTGAGCTTAAAGCCCCATGAGGGGTTAAGGCACATGAAAAGGCACCCTGAGGGTTTTAAGGCGCCTGAGGTTAAAGTGCCCTGAGGGGTTAAGGCGCCCTGAGGGCTTTAAGGTACCTGAGGTCAAAGTACCCTGAGGGGTTTAGGCACCCGAACATAGGGTTTTAAGGTACTTCAAGTTGACAAGCATGCATCTAAAGGCAGGAAAACGGCTGTAACTCTAATGCTGGATAGTGTACCATGAAAAGTCAATGTAAAGGTGATGGAAGGAAAGACAGGTTGGAACTGATGGATCTGCCATATTGGTGGGCACCCTATGTGGTGGCTAGTTAGGTGGACGAGCATGTAGGAGGCAGCTGTACCAATGCACAGGGTGGTGCCAATGTAAAGTGCTGCAATGTCAGTGTATGGTATAGGATGGGGAAGACGTGTCCCCCAGCAGAGCCAGAAGAGGCAGGATGTTTGCAGCCACAGGAGCACAGAATGGGAGTGGTGACATGAAGATCAGGCACAGGAGAGCCCTGACTATCACAGGCATGAAATTGACCTGAGTAGCACACATTCACAAAAAGAGTAAGTAGGAATCAAGCCCTTGTTTCCTGCCTAAAGGGACATTGCACTAACCAGTATCTTACACCTCTTGAGCCTGCAATCTCTGGAATTGAAGAGCCTGCAGGTCTCTGCCTAACCTGTCTGTTGTGTGTGCTGGTATAGGCTAACCCCTCCAGTACCCATGATGCACTGCACACACAGAACAGCAGTCTGCAGCTGATCACCAAACGGAGAATGGACAGACACCTCACATCAGCTCAGTACAATTTATTTATTTATTTAAATCTTTTTTTTTTTATACCACTCTCTTTAGAATCAGTGCGGTTTACAAATAACATTAATTTGTACAATGCAGGCTGAAACATACATTGAACTTTACAAGGAACAGGTAATACAACTTGGGTTTCAACAGGGGTAACATATACAAGTCAAGTAATTGTATCAATGGATATGGTTATGTCAACATGACAGATAGGGAGGGTGTGCTGGGTTATATCGTCATGATGGATAGGGAGCGTATGCTGGGTTATGTCATGTCACCGGTATGAGAGTAACGCTGAAGGAAAAGGTGGTGCTTTAGAGCCTTCCTAAATTGTGCAAGGTCAGAAATAGTGGTAGGGAGGGCATTCCAAAGAGTACAGTGGTGTGCAAAAGTCTGGAATTACTTGTGAGTTTTGCGTTTTTCATACTTTCTAACGGGTTTTTAAAAATTTTGAGTTAGCCCAGCATATTCATCTTTCTACCACGTTAAAAGGGATACATTAGAGTTGACTTTTTTGCATTCCTTGCAATGAATGGAATGGAACGGGTAGACATAGATCGGTTGTTTACTGTTTCAAAAGGTAGAAAGACTATGGGACATGCAATGAAGCTACAAAGTTGAAAAAACGTCAAATTTACAAGTGATTCCAGACTTTTGCACACCACTGTAGGTGCGTAAAACACAAAGGCTCTGTTCTTTGTCGCAAGGGAGCATTTTGTTATCGCATTGGGGACAGCGAGTGTGTTAGCAGCGACCAATCTTCTGGATCTATTCTTAGGAGTGGGGTGGACAAGGTCCGTGAGGGAGGTGGAGGATAGTTTGTTAAGGGCTTTGAAGGTAATTCAGTAGTACTTTAAAGGTGAGCCTGCAGTGGATAGGAAGCCAATGGAGGTGTTGCAAAATAGGGGTTATGTGGTCTCTTCTGGAGGCTAAATGCAGGATGTGGGCAGCGGCATTCATTGCCAGTTGTAGTTGATTAAGTGTGCTCTTAGGGAGACCATGCAGAATGGCGTAGTCGAAGTGGGAGGTTACAAGGGCTTGAAAGATCATCCTGAAATCAGCAGGCTCTAGTAAAGGACGGAGGTGGTGAATTGTACGCATCTTGTGGTAGATTGCCTTGATGGTGTTACTTATATGTGCTTTCATGTTGAACTGCTGGTCTAGGGTGATACCCAAGTAGTGGATGGTGGCCTACTCGGGAGCTCTGCGTCTCTCACCTTAATCGAAGCAGGAGGGGTGAAAGATTGATTTCTAGTGGAGTGGAGGAGTGGCCTAGTGGTTGGGGCAAGGTACTTCAGGCTGGAAGGTCAGGGGTTCAAATCCCACTAGAGGACAGCAACCTTGGGCTGGAAGGACTGGGGTTTCTAGTCCCACAGGTGCTCCTTGTGGTCTTGGGCAAGCCACTTAACCCTCCATAGCCCATGTTCCCTGTAAAATAGTTATCTCCAAGTTATAATGCCCTGTTCAATGTAATTTCAGTTTGTTCAATGTAAACCACACTGATGCAGAATAGTGCAGTATATAAGAGAATGAAAATAAATAAATAGGACATCCATCTTATTGAAGTTGATTCTGAGGCTTTGCTTGTGGAGCCAGTCAGTAACAGCGTCAAAGCAGCTCGTTAATGGCGCGAAGTCAGGCTGGTCAATAGAGAATGGTGTGAACAGCAGTACATCATCAGCATACACAAGGCAGGAGATATTAAAGGAGTGGATGATTGAACAGATGGACTGCATATAGATGTTGAAAAGGAGAGCAGAGAGAGAGGAGCCTTGGGGGATGCCTTGCTTTTGTTGAAAAGGCTCAGAGGTAGTAGAGTCAATTTGTACTTGTTGCCATCTGTCTAATAGGTAGGACTTGCACCAACTCAAGGCTGAACCATGGATTCCCTTCACTTGAAGAGGTGTAAGGAGCAACTCATGGTTAACTGAATCAAAAGCGGAGGCAATTTCCATGAAGATTAGTGCATAGCCTTGTCTAATATTAGCAATCCCAGTGAGTAGGGTGCTGAGTAGAGTGGTGAGGAGTGTCTCGACACCATGGAATTCTCTAATGCCATGCTGACATGGATCGAGAGGAGTGGTAGTCTCAATGTGGTGCTGGATTTGGAGTTGAACAACCTTCTCGATTATCTTGGCCAACAGGGGGATGCTGGAGATTGGCCGATAAGATTCTGCCTTCTGGGGGTTCAGCTTGCTGTTCTTTAGAAGGGGCCGGAGGGAGGTTTGCTTTAGAAGCTGGGGGAATGCCCCTGTTGAAATGGACAGCTCCATAATCTTAGCTAAGATTGGGCTGAATTCAGCACACGGCAATCTTATCCAGAATGCTGGGCAAGGGTCATTGGGAGATGTGGTGGTGTCCTCGATGAACCTCTCGGAAGGGAACATAAAGGAGGTCAACAGTGTTAGGGAGCGTGGCGTGTGACTTGGTGTGGAAATAGGGAGGGAGGTGTTGGTTAGGCTGGTTTTGGCACGTAGATAGTGAATTCCTGAGGGTGTGGCAAGTTTGGTTGGGTGGGAGAAGGCTCTTTCTTGGAAACTGCTTCGCGGTGTACTTTAAGGTGGGAGATGTAGGCTGCATGATCGTCCGAGGACCGTGAGCCTCGCCAACGTCTTTCAAGCTTTCTGAGGAGGAGTAGTGAAGTCTGTAGGTCTGAAAAGTACCATCGTGCTGTTTGCCTTCTTCTTGGTAGCTTATTTGGGGCAGGCAGAAGTGCAAAGGAGCTAAGGCTGTTGTTCCATGTGGATATCAGCGAATCAAGGCTGGGTGATGTCATACTGAGGTTTGGTAGGACTTTGTCAATGATCTCCTGTTTGTTGAAGAGTTGGAATCATCCTGTGAACTGACAGTGTGTACTGCAATCACATAACACCTACAAACTGTGCTACTGCGCAGTTTCAGCGGTCACCCTGAGGGTGAGGATGGCCGCCCAGCACCTGGTCTCCAGGACTTGCAGTGCTAGAGATGGTTTCTGTTGCTTGTACTGCAGATCTCCATTACTGCCAGTGTGTTTAGCTAGTCACCTTGCTGCACCAGTCACATCTGGCCCTGTGACCTGCTTCTGTTGGAGAGTGATCCTTTTAGAACACTGCATGTTAATACCCAGTTTTAAACAGCTGACACTACCTACAGTGGGGACATCTAGACTTGCAGGAGGTTGTTATTAGAAGCTTGCTGGGCCTACCATTACCACAGGGAGTAGGGCTGGAGCATCTCCTCTCCCAAACACCTAGGTCTAACAGTCACCCACAGCAAGCACAATCAGATGGCACCTGCTGTCCATCACCAGGTTTCCAGCCATGCACATACCAAATGCAGACAGTCCACTGGTCAGTACACATAACAACCATGTGCAGCCAGGCTTGGGATATACGGCATAGATGCCCAGCAGTTGGCTAAGCGATCAGGCCCCCAGGGCAGGAGGTGCACCCACATCACTAGAACAAGATACTATACAGCACTATGTGGATACATAGCTGTGCCATGGTCACTGCTCGGTCAGGGTGAGAGTTCCCTCTCAGCAGGACATGCTGTGGCCACCCAGGCCATGCACATGGCAGATGGGCATTACAGTGTTTCAGCCATTGACCTTACCTCTGATGCAGACCCATCCTGGCCAATCTGCCCTGTTTCATCCCATACCCACAATATTTTGCTCCTTATCATGCACATTTGCAGATTAATGCTGGAAACAGCTTAAGCACTGCCAGGCTCAGTGAGGTGGAGAAAGTCACAAAAGAATGGATAGACATACATACACACACTCATATTGCCATGCTGTGCAAAAATGGGGATGGTTGGCATTTCTGCCTGATACATTGGTCCCGATATCAGCTCAAGCATTGTTAATGTGTGCTCCTTGTGCAGAAGCTAGTAGCGTGCTCTGATGTTAACACCCTCTCAGTGTGCCGGTGCTGTCAGCCTGACTCTCCATCCAACTGAGGATAGTGGAGCCTGTCTGTGTGGCGGATGGGTGTTTGTGCTCTTGCTGGCCGATTCATTGGGGGTTGCACATGTTGGTGTGGTACCTGCATTGTGGGCTAAGGTTTAGCCACAGGGACATGCAATGCATGATTCACAGCCCAGACCCAAACCCAAACCCATGACCCTCCACTCATATACACACCAACTGTGTGCATGGAGTCACAGTGCTGTTATATGGTTACAACACTCTCTGGGGCTGACATACTTCTCATCAGACAGACCTTGGCACATGTTGCATTGCACACTGTGCACAGGATGAGGGCATGGCTTTGGTCTGCTGCAGTCGGGTACCACTGCCCCCTCTGCCAACACCACATACCAAAACTATATTATACCCAATCCCGATAAATAAACCATCAAACCAGAAATCAAGATTCAAAATGTAACCATATAGTGAAGCTAATAAACTTATTTTTTGTCGGAGCAGCTACCACAGTGAGGGAAAAGGAAATATCCCAAACCACTGTAGCCAGTCCTTTTTAATCAAATTTATAATAAAATAGCTTTGTGAAAGTGCATAAAGAGTCCACTTAGCTGAAGTTGTCGGCGGTGACCACCACACGCCAAAAATTTGTTTATCACAGAAACAGGCTGTGAAGACTAGCGAAGCCGCTTCAGGAACGAACGACGTGGCACGTTTCGGGGTCCACAAACAAACACCCCTGCATCAGGTCCCAGCTTTTTTTCTAGCCAGAGCAGCCTTGAAAAACGTCTTCACTCAAGCGGCTTATATCATGAACTGGTGATTAGTGCCCAGATGAAGGTCCTCCCACAGATGACAACTGGCCAATCAGAAAGGAGGGGGGAGGAGCACTACACAGCGCCGTCCCCTCCCAGCTGAAAAAACTGATCGGCCTGTCAAAGGTAATTTATGATGAAAATCAATTGTTGAACAGTCACAAGATAGTATGCCAGTCCACCTGTTGATTCAGCCCCAAAGGGATGACAGTACTTAACCGATATATCCAATGTTGTTCCAGCAGTTGTAACTGGTAAAGACGATCACCCCCCCATGGATTCACAGGAACAAAGTCCAGAATACGCCAGTGTAGATCCGTAAAAACATGGGCAAATTTCATACAGTGATCCACTAAAGGGGCAGACAAAGTGTTTGTTCGCAAACAGGATGCATGTTCACCCAAACGTGTTTTGAAAGGTCGTGAAGTACGACCCACATAGTAAAGATCACACGGGCAGACAATAAGGTAGACCACATAAGATGACAAGCAATCTGTTCTCCACCGGGTAGTGTAAACCCTGCCGGTGTGCCCATCAGTCCAAGAAATCCCAACCAGTGTGTTGGAACAGTAAGTACACAGTCCACAAGAAAAATGACCAATGGAATCATGAAATTTGGGTGGACGATCTTCAAAAGGAACTGTACGTACTATGAGATCCCGCAGGTTCATCCCGCGGGTAAAGGCTATACGTAGACCTTTACGAAAACAAGGATGAACAGCCAGCACCGGCCAAAATTTATGCAAAATGCCCACAACATTAGTGGAACCACAGGAGTATGGAAGAATGCCAGTAATTTTTGTAGATCCATCCGATTCAGAGGGAGGAGAATTTAGCAACCATTCACGATGAACATTATCCGCACGTTTTCTGGCAAGGCGAACCACATTGGTTGGATAACCTCTGGCTAATAGACGTGTAGTCAAATCTCCTGCCGCCCGTTTATAATCAGCCTTGTCGGAACAAATTCTTCGAATCCGGAGAAATTGGCCAAAGGGCAAACCTCTGCGAAGTGCTGGTGGATGAAAACTATTGTACCTCAGAAGGGTATTTCTCTGAACGGGCTTACGGTATATAGAGAAGTGCAAAATCCAGCAGCTGACATGGAAATCTGAACATCCAAAAATTGAATGCTAGCTATATCCATCTGGGCAGTAAACTGGATGTTATGTTTAAAGGAATTTAAAGATGCCAGAAATACTTGTAAGTCAGCCAACGACCTTGTCCAAAGAAAAAACACGTCATCTAAAAAGCGACGCCAAAATGGAACGAACATGAATAAAGAGTGGGGATAGACATAAGTCTCCTCGAACCAACTCATGTAGATGGTAGCCACCGAAGGAGCTACAGTGGCCCCCATGGCGATCCCAAAAACCTGTAGATAACATTGTTGACGGTAAAGAAAATAATTCTTTTGAAGCACCAGAGTAAGCAAATCTAATATAAATTGCCGTGGAATACGATTGGGTAAGTCCAGGGGACAAGTACGGAGACCCTCCAAAACTTCAGCTTGATCGATATTTGTGTAGAGGGATTGAACGTCTAACGTTACCATATAGGTGTAAGAAAGGAAAGCTGTACAGGCGGACAGCTGTTGTAAAAAATCACTTGTGTCTTTTATGTACGATGGAACCTGGGCTGCTACAGGCTGTAAGAACAGATCGCAAAACTTGGATAAGGGTTCCAGAATTGAATTCCTGCATGAAATGATAGGCCGACCAGGAGGGTTAGCCAAAGATTTATGAACTTTCGGTACCAAGTAAAAGACCGGAAGTGTAGGATGGATATTAATCAGAAATTCAGATTCCCTCCTGGTTATCCAATTCCGCAAAAATGCTGATGTCACAAGAGTATGTATATCTTTCTGAAGATCAGAAGTAGGGTCGGATATCAGAGAATAATGCTGACGATTGCTCAAGTGTTTAGCAATTTCCTCTGCATATTGATCCTCAGAAAGGAGCACAGTGGCTCCCCCTTTGTCAGCCCGACGAATCACCAAAGGGGCAGAGGATAACTGTTGTATAGCCTGGGTATGCATCCTTGACAAGTTGCTAAACTTAGGAATTGCCTCAGCTTCAAATCGATCTAGATCCTGTAAGACCAACTGTTGCCCCTTTAGTGGATCACTGTATGAAATTTGCCCATGTTTTTACGGATCTACACTGGCGTATTCTGGACTTTGTTCCTGTGAATCCACGGGGGGGGGGGGGGGTTGATCGTCTTTACCAGTTACAACTGCTGGAACAATGTTGGATATATCGGTTAAGTACTGTCATCCCTTTGGGGCTGAATCAACAGGTGGACTGGCATACTATCTTGTGACTGTTCAACAATTGATTTTCATCATAAATTACCTTTGACAGGCCGATCATTTTTTTCAGCTGGGAGGGGACGGCGCTGTGTAGTGCTCCTCCCCCCTCCTTTCTGTTTGGCCAGTTGTCATCTGTGGGAGGACCTTCATCTGGGCATTAATCACCAGTTCATGATATAAACCGCTTGAGTGAAGACGTTTTTCAAGGCTGCTCTGGCTAGAAAAAAAGCTGGGACCTGATGCAGGGGTGTTTGTTTGTGGACCCCGAAACGTGCCACATCGTTCGTTCCTGAAGCGGCTTCACTAGTCTTCACAGCCTGTTTCTGTGATAAACAAATTTTTGGCGTGTGGTGGTCACCGCCGACAACTTCAGCTAAGTGGACTCTTTATGCACTTTCACAAAGCTATTTTATTATAAATTTGATTAAAAAGGACTGGCTACAGTGGTTTGGGATATTTCCTTAACACCATATACCATGCTGACATGCCCGTGTGCTATCTGTGTTGGTGGTGTACAGTCCCAGCCCATCCAACACGTGGTTTGGCAGGTGCCTAGGGCGCAGGGTCTTGGGGGGGGGGGTAGAGGCATACATCCCCCCCACAATCATCTGCCTCTCCAGAGACCTCATCACCATCTGCCAATGTTATGTCTCTTCAACTTGGGGAAGAAAAGGCTGAGGGGTGTTAGGTTAGAGTTCTAGGAAATATTGCCTGGAGTGGAACAGGTAAACATAGGTCAATTGTTTATACCATCAGAATGTTGAAAGACTAGGGGTCATGCAATGCGGCTACAGTGTAACCCATTTCTCACTGCTATGTGAAAATACTTTTTCCTTCAACACGTAATAACACCCTGCAATTCATTACTGGAGGATGTAGTAAAGGCTGTTAGTGTAGCTGGGTTTAATAAATGTTTGGACAGGTTCCTGGCAAAGGTCCAAAAACCATTGTTTGGGAGGACCCGGGATATGCATGGCTTGCCCCATTACAAGCATTGTGGATCCTGTGTGTCTTTTGGGGAAACTGCTAGATACTTGTGCCCTAGATTGGACACTGCTGGACACAGGATACTGGACATGATGGGCCTTGGTCAGACACAGTCTTGCATATTTTCAATTCCTATGTTCTTCTGTGCCACCTAGGCAACTGCCTGGTCTGCCCTGTGCACCAGCAGCCCCCACTGCATGATCCACATGCACCCTCCTTTGCCCCATTTGCATCATCAACATAGTGCCCTTTCATACTTGGGCACTATGCTGTTGCTGCTAATGGAGCACTACTATCACTTTCTTGATATGCATTTGGTTCCTGATGTTAAGGTGCCATTGTTAAGGGAGCACGCCTTGTTCCCACCCACTCCCCGCCCATTGACCCCTATTCTCCGCCTACTCTCCGCCCATAGGACGTTTTACATCACCGGTACCATTAACACGTGTTAAGGTGACATTTAGGACACACTAAGGGTGCAAGTGCGCCGTTAGCATGCGTTAACGGCACACCTGCTCCTTTACCACCATTTAATAAACATACCCCTAAGTTTACTATCAGAGACATTTACCAAGTCTACTCATGATCACTAATTGGTCAACAGCATCTGGATTAGGTTTGGTAAATGCCTTGTATAGTATAGTTAGACATAGTTTCACAGAATTTCTGGTACAAGAACATAGCAAAAGAAAAGTCTTTGAAGTAAAATTTCCAACAACCAGAACAAGGAATAAAAGGAGTTAATTGATTGCAATGTATACCAGTGGAAAAGAGAAAGAAAGTAAATTGTTTGTATATAATTGGATTAACAAAAGAGAGAAGTTAATCTGCTTGTAATATAGTTACATTTTTGCCTCTTCAAGTTAATGTTGTTATTGTATCAATGACCCTAAAGTTTGGAGGAGTAGCCTAGTGGTTGGGGCAAGGTACCTCAGGCCAGAAGGTCAGGGGTTCAAATCCCACTAGAGGACAGCAACCTTGGGCCGGAAGGATTGGGGTTTCTAGTCCCTCAGGTGCTCCTTGTGGTCTTGGGCAAGCCACTTAACCCTCCATCGCCCATGTTCCCTGTAAATTAGTTATCTCCAAGTTACAATACCCTGTTCAATGTAATTTCAGTTTGTTCAATGTAAACCGCACTGATGCAGAATAGCGTGGTATATAAGAGAATATAAATAAATAAATAAATAAAGTTCTTTAAGTAAACCCTTTGGTTCAGAACACATTTTCTGGCCTGGACTCAATTATTTTGAGAAAGTGTGGAGTTTTAAGTGCCACAGGCCTCCCAGTGTGTACTGGTTCCATTGAAAGAATAGTGACCACTATCTGTCAAGAAGCGAGTGCAGACACTGTAAGGACTACACACGGGCATGGGGTTACATACATAAACCTCTTTTTTATGTGCAGAAATGGCTTTGAGAATTATCCCCTTAATCTGTACATTTTGAATAAAGAATATCTTGCTACAATGTGGGGTTGGTAAAGGGAGTATTTTACATTGTATTAGGGGCCCCTAAGTATTTGAAATTGTTTTTGATGTTTATTACACAATATTTTCTATCTGTGTAAATTTTGCGGGTGACACTCATTAGTAATTTGGAAATCAAATGAAAATAAAAGGAACTATTTTTATGTGGTTACCGTTTACAAATGTGGGGGACATGCAGTCATTTATATGGTTTTCAGACCTGCAAACCATGTAAATGCCACTTAGTGGGATAGTCAGCAGCATATACCTGGTTTCTGCCACTGAATATCACCTCCTAGGCCAGCGATGGCGAACCTATGGCACGCGTGCCAGCTGTGGCACGCGAAGGCCTTGCAGCTGGCACGCGGGAAGGTCGCACATTAAAAAAAAAAAAAAAGCTGCCCGCTGCCGCCGCGGCGGCATGGAGTGTCCCGCGGGGCTCCCTCTGCCCGGCGGGACTCTCCCGGCGCTGCTCAGCCCCTCTCTGCCGGCTTGCAGAGACGCGAAGGGAGAGTCTCCCTCGAGTCTCTGTTAAGCCCGCAGGGGCTGATGGGAAATTGACTTGAGGTGGGCTGATGTGGTTAGGACTGGTAATGGGCTGTGGGCTGATGGGGGGGGGTTTAGGACTGGCAATGGGCTATGGGGGGCTGACTGGAAATGGGCTGATGGGGGGTTAGGACTGGTAAAGGGTTATAGGGGGGCTTAAACTGAAAATGGGGTGATGGGGGTTAGGACTGGAAGTTGATTGACGGGGGGCTAGGACTGGTAATGGGTTGGGGTGTTGCTAGGACTGGAAATGGGCTGAGTGGAAGGGGAGGCTTGAACTGCAAATAGCTGATGGGGAGGGGGCTTGGAATGGAAATGGGCTGTGAGGGAAGGGAGCTAGGACTGAAAATGGGCTGATGGAACAGCTAGGATAGGACTGGAAATGGGCTGTTGGGGGGAGCTAAGATTGGAAATGGGCTGTGGTGGGGGCTTGAATTGAAATGGACTCATGGAGGGGCTAGAACTGGAAGTAGGCTCATGGGGGGGCTTGGACTGGAATTGGGCTGAGTGGAGGGGAGCTATGATTTGACATGGGCTGATGGTGGGGCTAGGATTGAAAATGAGCTGATGAAGGGACTTGGACTGGAAATGGGCTGATGCAGGGACTAGAAGGGAATGGATGCTGGGTGAGACTGGAACTAGAAGGGAGCTGATGTTGGGGGAGGATTAGAATGGGATGGGGCTGGGAGAGTAAAATGGAGAGGGGAAAAATATTTTGTGTAGGAGGGATGAAAAATCTACAATTGGCCAGGTATTGGGAGAGTAATTGGGGATTGAGGATGGAGGGGTAAAATTTGTGTGGATGAAATAGGAATGAGGAAAGAGCAAAAGGAGAAAGATTAGTATGTTAAAGCAGATGTAGAGAGAGAGAGAATGGAAAAAAAACTAGAAGAGAGAAGAAAGGACAAATGGACAGCAGACGATGGAGAGTTAGCAGAAAACATGAAGAAACCAGAAGAAGGTGGCTGGACCAATTGCAACTGAAAAAAAAATGCACAAAAGGTAGAAAGATATCTCTTTATTTTGAATTTATTAACTGGAATATGTCAGCTCTGGGAAATGTGCATCATTAACATCTGCGCTTTGTTTGGTACAAGAGGAAATTCCTATTTGACGTTGCCACTTGTTCTCTTTCCCCAGTATTCTCTGAAATGTATTGGTTTAATATTTGCAGTGTTGCCTTTTGATAGGTAGGGTATGGTGCTTTGTGAGTCCTGGTAATGCTGTCAGGATACGGCGGGTTTGCTATGGGTTCTAAATGGGCAGCGTTTGTAGTAGTTCCTAATGTGCCTGGCGGTTGGCACTGGATTATAGTAATGTAGAAATCTTTTAGTCTTTCTTTATCCATACACTCATTAAGAGACATGTTTACTAAAAGTTAGTGTATGGTAACATTATGCAAATATTTATGCAAATAAGACCACTTATGCAAATGACGTGCTGGCACTTTGAGGAAATTCTTTGGTTTTGTGCGGCAGTTTGGGCACTCGGGCTCAAAAAGGTTAGCCATCACTGTCCTAGGCCAATTGAATACCCAGGGGCAACAAGATAAGATAGATGGTCAGTGGCTATATTGAGCCACTAACTGGCTAACATAAACTGGTTAAAATTAGACAGAAAACAGGCTGTCTTAACTTTAGATGGTTTAGCTATCCAGCCAGTGGCTGAATATATCACCACTCAGGGGGTTTGCATCAGTAATTTATTTATTTAACAGTTCTTCTATATTGCTTTATCCTATGGTCAAAGCAGTTTACATCAAAACAGAACTCAAATCCAAACAATTAAGCAGATAAAACTGTGCATGCTTTCTGTGTACTTAATATTTTGGCACAAAACATTGCATATAATGTTGTATAATCCAAAACATGTGTTTTGATTCTTCACACTCCCTAATTTTGAGGAACACCTTTCCAATATGTGGATTAACATATCTATTATTGGTAGTGTTAATTGGTGATGATGTTGGGTTGCTGCTCTCTCATCCTGCCAGTTCGATTCCTTGCTACACCTCAGTCTCGCTTCTTTTCTTCCTTTGAAGTCAACTCCATCAGTCTCTTTATCCTACTACTGCTCCAGATATTTGTCTGTTTATTGGCGCCCTGACAAGTCCATCTCTTCCTTTCTCACTGACATTGACTCCTGGTGTTTCTTCTTTCTTGAATCATCTTCCCCTTCCTTCATTCTTGGAGATTTTAACACTCATGTTTGATGATCCCTCTGACTCATGCTTCAAAGCCCCTTGCTTTAAACTCCTCATTCAACATCCAACTGTGTGCTACTGACCCTACTCACCACCATGACCATTACCTGTACCTTGTCTTTTTCTCCAGCTGCTCGGTCTCCACCTCAGTTCTTCCCCTATCCAACCATCATCTGCTAACGTTTACTCTTCTTTTTTTAATCTTTTATTTATGCAAGATTTCATTATAACATTTGCATTGGCCTGATATACAGACCCCGTCACAGGGAGAAGACATAATAGAAGACATATGCAGCATTGCCATGAAAGGAGAAGTGCTACTGATAGGTGATTTCAATATGCCAGATGTTTATTGGCACATCCCTGCTGCAGTGTCATCTAGAAGTAAGGAGATCCTGGATTCTCTACAGGGAGAACTATTCAGGCAGCTGGTAACAGAACCCACACATGAAGGGACCATACTAGTCTTGGTGCTTAGGTTATCTTGCATCCAGTGATCACCAGATGGTGTGTTTCAGTATTAGGACTAGGGCTGATAAAATCCATTCAAAAGCGAGAGTTTTAGACTTTAGGAAAACTAACTTTGCCAAGATGGGCAAATACCTCAAGGAGTCGTTAGTGGGATGGGAACAGCTGGGGGATGTAGAAAAACTGTGAGCCAAACTGAACGGGGATATTTTTAAGGGTAACCAACCTTTTTGAATGATTTGGAGCCTGTGCCAGAAGACGTATGAAAAGAGACTCTAAGACCTAAATATGTATATTCTAGAGGAGAGGAGGGACAGGGGAGATATGATAGAAACCTTTAAATACTTAAAGAGTATTAATGAACAAACAAACCTTTTTCAAAGACAGGGAAGTTGTAATACTAGGGGGCATAACATGAATCTGCAAGTGGGTAAACTGAAAAGCAACATCAGGAAATACTTTTTCACTGAAAGGGTGGTGGTTGCTTGGAATGCCCTCTTGATGGAGGTGGTGGGGCAAATACAGTGACAGAATTCAAAATGGCATGGGACAGACACAGTGGATCCCTTTATAGAAACAGGATAAAATCAAAATAAACTTAACTGTCTCTGATAGCTCAACAAGTACTGGTGACCTGCACAGAATGGTGGGTACACCCCTAAACAAAGGCATGGGGAAGGGTGACCTGCACGGAGCGGTGGGTGTACCTACTCTTGCCACTTTGCTGGGCATACTAGATGGACCATGCTGGTCTTTATCTGCCATCATATACTATGATATTATGTAGGTAAATAAAGGTAAAAGGAAAAAGAGGCCTCTATGGTTCTCAAAAGAAGTAGCTGAAAAGGTGAAGAAAAAGGGGGAGGCCTTCATGAAATACAAGATATCACAGAGAGAGGAAGACAGGCATCTATATTTGAAAAAACTTAGAGAAGCTAGCAAAGTAGTCAGGAACGCAAAGCTACAAAAAGAAGAAGAAATAGCCAATGCAATAAAATGTGGGGATAAGACATTTTCAGATATGTTAGTGAGAGGAGGAAGGGCAAAAGTGGCATTGTCAGACTCAAGAATGAAGGGGAGGAATCAGGGGCGGCCCAAGGGGGGTGCGGGGCCATGTGCGGAGACTCGGTGCGGGGCCTCATTTGCATAAGGGTCTCATTTGCATAAATATTTGCATAATGTTACCATACACTAACTTTTAGTAAACATGCCTCTTAATGAGTGTATGGATAAAGAAAGACTAAAAGATTTCTACATTACTATAATCCAGTGCCAACTGCCAGGCACATTAGGAACTACTACAAACACTGCCCATTTAGAACCCATAGCAGATCTGCCATATCATAACAGCACTAACAGGACTCACAAAGCACAAGACCCTACCTATCAAAAGGCAACACTACAAATATTAAAACAATACATTCCAGAGAACAACAATACATGACCTACTGGGGAAAGAGAACAAGTGGCAATGTCAAATAGGAATTACATAAACAGAATACCTCAGCTCAGTTACACGTGCAGAACATAGACCGTCACCAAACAAGAAATCACAATGTAGAAACAGGAAGACAATAATTAAACTGGGAACCCCAAAAGCCTAACAACACTGTAGAAATAAAACTATAAATTAATTTCCTCTTGTACTAAACAAAGCGCAGACGTTAATGATGCACATTTCCCAGAGCTGGCATATTTCAGTTAATAAATTAAATAAAGAGAGATTTTTCTACCTTTTGTGCATTTTTTTCAGTTGCAATTGCTCCAGCCACTTTCTTCTGGTTTCTTCATGTCTTCTGCTAACTCTCCATTGTCTGCTGTCCATTTGTCCTTTCTTCACTCTTCTAGTTTTTTTCCATTCTCTCTCTACATCTGCTTTAACATACTAATCTCTCTCCTTTTCTCTTTCCTCATTCCTATTTCATCCACTCAAATTCTACCCTGCCATCCTCAATCCCCACTTACTCTCCCAATATCCGGCCAATTGTAGATTTGTCTTCCCTCCCACACAAAATATTTTTCCCTCTCCATTTCACTCTCCCAACTCTATCCCATTCTAATCCTCCCCCAACATCAGCTCCCTTCTAGTTCCAGCCCCACCCAGCATCCACTCCCTTCTAGTCCCCACATCAGCCCATTTCCAGTCCTAGCTCCCCCATCCGAGTCCCTCCATCAGCTCATTTCCAATGCCAGCCCCCATAAGCCCATTTCTAGTCCTATCCTAGCCCCACCATCAGCCCATTTCCAGTCCTAGCTCCCCCATCCGAGTCCCTCCATCAGCTCATTTCCAATCCCAGCCCCCCAACAGCCCATTTCCAGTCCTATCCTAGCCCTCCATCAGCCCATTTCCAGTCCTAGCTCCCTCCCCTCACAGCCCATTTCCATTCCAAGCCCCCTCCCCATTAGCTATTTGTAGTTCAAGCCTTCCTTCCACTCAGCCCATTTCTATTCCAAGCCCCCGTCCCCATCAGCTCTTTGCAGTTCAAGCCCTCCTTCCACTCAGCCCATTTCCAGTCCTAGCCACCCTCCCAGCCCATTACCAGTCCTAGCCCCCCCATAGCCCATTACCAGTCCTAAGCCCCCATAAGCCCACTTCCAGTCCTAAGCCCCCCATCACCCCATTTTTAGTCTTAGCCCCCCATAGCCCATTACCAGTCCTAACCCCCATCAGCCCATTTCAAGTCCTAGCACCTTCCCCTTACAGCCCATTTCCATTCCAAGCCCCCCTCCCCATCAGCTATTTGTAGTTCAAGCCCTTCTTCCACACAGCCCATTTCCATTCCAAGCCCCATCCCCATCACCTATTTGCAGTTCAAGCCCTCCTTCCACTCAGCCCATTTCCAGTCTTAGCCACCCCCCAGCCCATTACCAGTCCTAAGCTCCCCATCAGCCCACTTCCAGTCCTAAGGCCCCCCATCACCCCATTTTCAGTCTTAGCCCCCCCATCAGCCCATTACCAGTCCTAACCCCCATCAGCCCATTACCAGTCCTAACCCCCCCCATCAGCACATTTCCAGTCCTAGCCCCCCCTTTAGCCCATTACCAGTCCTACCTCCCCATCAGCCCATTTCCAGTCTTAGCCCCCCCATAGCCCATTACATCCTAACCTATCAGCCCATTTCCAGTCCTAACCCCCCATCAGCCCACTTCCAGTCTTAGCCCCCCCATAGCCCATTACCAGTCCTAACCCCCTCTCCCCATCAGCCTTGATAGATTTTTAAAAAAACTGGCTGCTACTGCTGCCGTTGCCGCCGTGGCAGCGGCAGAATCAAATGTCCCGCCGCGGGGGCTCGCCTGCCCAGCAGAGCCTCCCTGAGCTCCCGAGTCCCTCCCAATCCGCGGGCTTTCAGAACCGTGAGAGTTTCCCTTTCTTCTCGCGGCTCTGTTAATCTCGCCGGGGCTAATTGGATTTCCCATCAACCCCGGCAGGATTAACAGAGCCGCGAGAAGTCAGAGAAGCTCTCGCGGCTCTGACAGCCCGCAGATTGGGAGGGACTTGGGAGCTCAGGGAGGCTCTGCCAGGCAGGCGGGGCCCCGCGGCAGGACATTTGATTCTGCCGCTGCCACGGCAGCAGCAACAGCCTTTTTTTTGTGCTAATGTAGAATGTTTTTTGCACGGGGCCCCCTGAAACGTGGGGCCCTATGCAAAAAACATTCTTGCTCAATGGATGGGCCGACCCTGGGAGGAATATGTAGAAGCTGAGAGGATAAAATAGAATTGCTTAACAAATATATCCGTTCTGTGTTCACAGATGAAGGGGCAGGAGCAGGACCTCAGACAACACCCACAAACAGGAACAAAAGCGAGGGGCATCTCAAACGATTTTCAGAGGACTGTGTTTGTGAGGAAGTAGCTAAACTAAAAGTGGACAAAGCAATGGGACCAGATGGGATACATCCAAGAATACTGAAGGAACTTGGGGACATTCTAGCAGTTCCACTGACTGACCTTTTCAATGCCTCTTTGAAGTCGGGAGTGGTGCCAGAAGACTGGAGAGAGGCACATGTGGTCCCTTTACACAAAAGCAGAAGTAACAATGTGGTTGAAAACTACAGGCTGGTTAGTCTAACCTCTGTAGTGAGTAAATTATTGAAAATGCTGCTGAAAGAGAAAATAGTGAGGTTTCTGGAGTCCAATGGATTACAGGATCGAGGCAGCATGGATTTACCAGAGGCAGGTCTTGCCAGATAAATCTGATTGATTTCTTTGACTGGGTGACCAGGAATTGATTTCTTTGAGTGGGTGACCATGGACCAAGGGAGAGAGATGTAAGCAGCTTAATATGTATACTTTAGAGGAAAGATGGGATAGAGGTGATATGATTGAGATGTTTAAATACCTCCATGGCATAAATGCACAGGAGGATAGCCTCTTTCGATTGAAAGCAATAATCAAAGAAACAATTTCTATGGGTATAACACTATTTTAAGTATGGAAATGCCTTTGAAAATTGCTCTCTTTATAAATAGGTGTGATCTGATGCCTTTTTTTCCTTGCTTTTTACTTATGCATTTATAAATAAGAGTGTTGTCATCTATTGTACAAAGATCTGGGGATAATCTTAAGTACAGTCAAACCTCGGTTTTCGTTTGCCCCGGTTTTCATACGCTTCGGTTTTTGACGTCTTTTTTGACTGAGATTTTGTCCCGGTTCTCGTACATTGCCTCGGTTTTCGTAAAGTATGTGGAATTAGGTGAGCCAGTACATAAAATGAGACTGAAAACCTATTGTGGTAAGGAGAGTGTAGCACAGCCCTGGGAAATAGAGGAAAAAGGAACTTTTGCTTCTTTAAGGGGGATGGGCTCACCTAAACACATGTGCAAAAGTAAAAGCAGTGAAAGAAACCACGCTTGCAGAGCTAGGCTGAAGCCACACCCAGACTCCATGGCAACCCTAAGTAAGGATAAGGGACACCTGTGGGTGGAGCCAGAGGGGGAGGCACACTGCCCAGCATTTAAGGTTAAGCAAACAGAAAGTGATAGACTCGGTAGAACTGTTAGAAGCCTTGGAGGTGTTGGAAGCCACGGGAACAGCTTGAGAAGCAGCAGCTGGGGAAAGGCCATAGGACAGGCTGAGTACTTTCCTTCTAGGAGAGAGAAGGGCAAAAGGCTGGCTGTAAGAAAGCTAGAACAGGAAGGCTCAGCTTCTTCTGAAGAAAGACAAATTTTCAGGCTGAGAAAGCCCAGGAAAGCTGGAAGAAAATCCTGCAGTGATTCCCTGAGCAGCTCTGACTCAGAGGACGCTACCTCCAACAGATGTCACAGCTGTGAAACTCCCACAGTTAAGCTCCAAGGTAGGAGAGGAAAGTTGGAAAGAGTTAATGCTTATAACTCTGACTCAGATACTGAGGAGATAGTTATACCTGCTAGCACGCAGAACAGGAAGAAGGGTTTTGTAGATAAAACCAAGCAAACAAAGCCTGTTAATGTTTTACCAAGAGAAAGAAAGGCAGTTCAATGGGAGAAACTGTTTAAGCTGTTAAAGCATATAAACCTTAAAGTACCTGAACGTATTCAAGTTCCACAATCAGGCAGTGCAGAGGAAGAAATGGAGGAGGATTATAAGGAAGATGACCCTGATTCCACTTGCTCTGAAATGGAATGTGCTCTATGTGTTACTGCTGATTGAAAGAAGTAAAATACTAGGAAGAATCTCAGGAAGCAGTTCTCAGGTTCATGATAGCTGAAAGCTTTGAAAAGAGAGAAAGGAAATCTCTTAGTCTAAAACTTGCAAAGCTCTGTCTGCTGAAGAGAAGTAGATGCTGCAATTGAGTTCTGTGCTGACCAGCAGAGAAGTGTTTTAAACTAAAGCAGCTAAAGGGAGCCGACAGAATTACTGAGTTCCGTTGTGTGCTTTAACTGCAAATAAAGCTGTTGTTTCTGAGATGAGAAATTTCCTAATGAAAGAAGTAAAGACATTTCTTGTAAATAATACCACTGAAACACACTGTTTGTAAAGAACTTTATTTGGGAGAAAATATCCTTGTTTTCTGTTGCTGAGTTTGGAATCTTCTACAAAGGACTGTTACTAAACTGCACCAAGTTAAAAATCAATAAAAATTCCTGTGTTGCTTTAAAACCACTTGGACTGCTTTTATACACAACTACACGTTTAAAGCTAAAAGATACAAGATGGGAGCCCGTCTTCACTAGGCGACCGCCTGGTGGAGGCGCGCCCGCCACACTATATACAACTCCTGAAGAAGTGTCATGGGATAGAAGGCAATACATACATCCTTGCGCTGCACACCGGTCTGTATACACTGCCGGAATGCCCGACCGGTCCCGGCAGCACTGCCCCCCGGACTCACCGATCGCCAGCGTGATGAGAAGCGAAAGCCAGCTGAGTACGTAAATGAAACACATCCTCGAGCCTGGTCAGAGTCAGAGAGGCAAGGATTGCACAGAGAGGAAGGCCCCGATCTCGTCCACCGCCTGCCCCTTCTCTGGAGCGCCCCCTCAGGCTCGGAGGTAGCAGGGAAGAAAAGCTGTCAATGTAAGCAGGAGATGTTGCATGAATGTGGGAAGTAGTTCTTTCTCTTGCAGGGTACTGTACGTCTGAAGCTATATCATTAAGATTTTCTGCCATTCTGAAGCATTGAGCAGATAATGTAAAGGTATTTTAATGGGCTGAATCCAATGTGATTCCGAAGAGAGCTGGGCACAGCAGCTTGTCAGGGGTGGCTAAGGCCAGATGTTAACATACTGTACTGTATAGTACTGTACTTAGCTTGCTTTCAGTGATGTTAAATGTTCATTTATCCATTTCATTAGTCATTTATATTTATTTCTCATTGTTTTCTGTATGTAAAAATATAGTTATTCTCTATAAAATGTATTTTTTGTGAATATTTTTGGGTGTCTGGAATGGATTAATTGGATTTACATTATTTCTTATGGGAAATATTGCTTCAATTTTCATACGTTTCGGTTTTAGTCAGACGTTTTCGAACGGATTAATCATGAAAACCGAGGTTTGACTGTACTTACAGAAAATACATGGCTACAAGTATTTTTTCTTGCGTTCTGCTGTGGCCTGTAATCTCATGATGATAGACATGAAATACTTCTTTATCATTGTATAGTAAGAGGCATTTACTTAACATGGGTAGATACAACCAAATGAAAAAAAAATCAGTCCTACTAAACAATACTGACCATATTACCTTTGAAATAAAACTGGCTATATGTATATATATCTACATCTATCCATCTCTCTGTCTATACAATTTAGCTAATTCTTTTGACCCTTACTAGTTACATATGTATCTGATAGACAAAAACGAAACATTTTACAACTAGGATTCAAGCCAAACACTAAGTTATTCTTTAACACTTTAATGTGGTAGTGATTACTTAGTAGGTCCCTGAGCAATGATGACAAGTCTGAACTAAAAGGGTTGTTCCATGAGTTAATATGAACCATGACAGAATAATTAATTATAGAAGCCACCACAAATCCCTTTTCTTGATTTTTCTCATCACCAGAAAGATTGAATAATTTCATTTTGTTAAGTTTCAATGACATTTAAAAGTCTTAAACTTTTAAGAATCAAATCAATATCAGTTTAGATACACTTTCCTAGCATGCCTTATGATGCCATCTGCTAATGTACTACAATAATGGTAATCCTTGCATTCTGTTCAAACGAATCACTTTCAAAAGACAGATACATACAAATAGAGAGAGATTTATATCTCTATCTATGTAAATTCCAAATATGTAGTTCCCTTCCATTCAAACTGTTGCATGAGCTGTCCCAGAATTTCTCACCATACTCCATGAATAATTACTCTGTAATTAGTTACCCCTGTTACCTCCAGGTTATCTCGTCCATGTTCAATGTAAAAACTCAATTGTCGTGTGACATTGCAGTATGTTTTTGTTCAACTGTAAACCGCACTGATTTTAATAGCGCGGTATATAAGAGAAGTAAATAAATAAATAAAACAGGGGGAGGGGGGTCACTCTGCTATATAAGGCATTTTTTTTGCCTCATAAAGCAGTTTGACCCTACTTTGTGCATCCCAGGAGGAACCACACAAGTCCAGGCACCATCATTTTTCAAGATGGCTACACAAGGGCAGGAGCAGGAGTGTGTGGGTGATGCTCCCACCCCATAATTAAAGGTACTGGGAGGGAGGTGGAGGGGTTCAGAGGCCACTGAAGTGTTTTTGTTCATGGGGCTTGGGGGCCACTGGGCCAGCAGGGATTTTTTTTTGTTTCTGGGAGGATCAAAGCCACTAGGCCGCCGGGGATTTTTTGATTGGGTGGGTGGGTAGGGGGATCGGGGCCACTGGGTCACTGGGGATTTTGCTTCTGCCAGAGGGATTAGTGTCTGGGGTGGGGGGTGGGGGGGGGGTACCAGCCCAATGACAGTGTACTGGTGGCATCAGGGACTTTCCCCGATGCCTGGATCCTCTGAGGTGAAGTGTCAAATTTCACCTCAGAGGATATTTTTACTTCCAGCTGGATCTTTACACCTGCCTGAAGCTGGCATAAAGATCCATCATTAAAAAACAGTGTAAAAACTGTGCTAAGTTTCAGGGCGCAGCGATTTGCATCACAAATGTACTGCAATTTAGCTCGGTGCTTTTCCGGTGCTAGCTTGTTTTCTGCATCAGAGAACAAACCTAGCATGAGAAAAGCACACAAACAATGCCATGCTAAGCTTTTCTGCCTCAGCCTGTTAGATTGTGAACCCTCTGGGGACAGGGAAATGCCTACTGTACCTGAGTGTAAACTGTCTTGAGCTACTACTGTAAAGATGTGAGATAAATACAAATAAATAAACATTGCAATGCCATATACTTGAGGTTATTCAGGTTTTATATGTCCTTCAGTGAAGTCAAAATTCTGCTTCTTGTTTGTTGTTGCAATATGGACCAAAAACTCATATGACTTTCGTTTTATGTTTCTTGTCCTGGTCACCTATTGTATTTTGCATTCAGTTTAAGATCTGTTATCTGGTGTTTGTTTGTTTTTTAATTTTTTATTTATGAGAATTCAAATATACATCAAAGAAAAATCTTTGAAATAGGAAACCTTATCTGAGAAGAGAATACACATTGAATACAAGAAATTTGTTACAAACCACATCAGTCTCGAATTGGGATACAATTAGACCACATTGAGGGGGAGCAAGCAAGAGTCCAAAATCTGTGGTAAGCTAGGCAAAGAAATAAGAGATATAACAAAAGAAATTAGAGTGGAGACCAAGTCCTAATACCAAAATGTCCAATAACACTCCAGGCTAGCTTTGTAACTGTTTAGAATCCAAGAAAAAGCGAAATTGAGAAGGCTAAAAAAACAAACTTTGTTTTGTCAGTATACTACAAATTTACAGGGGAATCTCAGCTGAAAGTTCGCTCCTATCGCAATAGCTTTAGAGTGGTAAATCAAAAACTTTTTCCTTCTCTCCTGCGGCCATTTAGGACATCATGGAAAATCTGTATCTTGCCACCCAGCAGCACAAAGTCTCTTTTCTTGAAAAACAGATGGAGCAAAGATTCTATATCTTGCAGGAAAACAAATGTTACCAAAAGGGAGACCTAGCTTCAAACTCCTCTTTTGTTTTTCTCTAAGTAGTCAGTCAAATTAGCCAAATCCAAACTATCAAAGGAGACATCCACTAAGGAAGTGCCCTGTTCTTGTTTTAGAGAGCTAGAAGGCAAATATATCTCCTTCAGAAACCTAGAGAAAAGAGTTCAGTGACAACTGAGGAAAATTCAAAACATAAAGATTTAAATTTCCATTTTAATTCTCCAAATTCTCAGTCTTCTGCTGAAACAAAAAATCTTTCCTGAGAAAGGTTTCTCTGAGTCTTCTCTATAAGAACATAAGAAATGCCATACTGGGTTAGACCAATGTCCATTGAGCCCAGTATCCTGTTCCAACAGTGGCCAATCCAGGTCACAAGTACCTGGCAGGTTTCCAAAAAGGCACACGGATTCCACAATGCTCGCCCCAGAGTAAGCAGTGGATTCCCGGGTCCTTTTTAATAATGGTTTATGGACCTTTCCTCCAGCAACTTGTCCAAACCTTTTTTAAACCCAGCTACATAATTGCTTAACTGAAGATTGAAGAACCATCAGCTCCTCTTGCTGGTTGGCCAGCCTATGCTCCAAAGTGGCAAATGGAATCTAGAGTCATTTTCTGGGGATGGGTCAGAGGAGGAAAAAGCTGAACAAATGACTGTTCCAAGGAAACACCTCCAAATACTGAACCTGTACCAGTACCATGCTTCTGGGCATTCCCACTGTTTGAATGCCCGAGCTTCGCAGCTCAGGAACCCTGGCCAGGCTGTATCTCCTGAACCACTGCTATGGCTCCAGTGCCTGCCTGTACTGCTGCTGCCTCGTTTGGGCCCGGAGATATGAATGGACCAAGCGGGCTAAGTGAAACTTTGCTCCCCAAATTGAAGTTCGTCCAAAGCAGACTTAGGTACCACAAAGCTATCCATGATTTGTTGCCCCGATGCAAGAACTGCTGGCTTGGGGGGGAAGGTATCCTTCAGTTTGGCTTTGTGTTTTGGCATTAAGAAAAAGATAAATCAGCTGAGGTAAAAGGAAAATGTCGATCTCTGGCGCAACAACACAAACGCATCCTACTCCATTGCAATCTTGGAATGTTGTCTGGTGTTTAAGGCATTGCATGAAAGTACCCTTAGTTATCTTGGCAAGTTGTTGGTTCTATATATGCCCAGATGCATGTTGAGTTTGGCTGGCTCTCAATTATTGGCAGTGCCTTCCATTCGTAAGGGCAGCCTTTACCGGACTTGTGCATATGCCTTTTCTGTTGCAGTCCCAGTTATTTGGAATAACCTGCCAGAAGTGTTTGAGGGTGAAAACAAATTATTTAAGATTTTGTAAACAGCTGATATGTTTAAGAGTGCATTTGGATCAAGGGAATTGGAAAGGGCTTTTGATGTTGACTTTTTAGGCACATTTCGCATAAGCAATAGCCACATTGTGGAGCGTTCCTTCCTTTTTATTGTTGACTAGTTTGTCTGTTATGCATCTGTTTGTTTGAAAATATGCAATCATACACAAACAAATAAACTGGGAAGGCCCCTATCACCTATAAGGCAGCAAAGGGAAAAGTCAGCAGGAGCCCGGTCCACCAGCATAAAGAACGGGGCTGCAGCCTCAAGAAGCCAGCAGGAAGCCCAGAGTTCTGCTAACTAGAAGAACGGGGCTGCAGGTTGAAGATGCCAGTGGAAGACTTTGGATCCTGCTGGTGTGAAGATCGTGGCTGCAGCTTGAAGATGTCAGTGGCAGATCCCGGGTCCCACTGGCATGAAGAATGGTACTGTGACCTGAGGACACTAACAGAAAGCTCTGAGTCCTGCTGGTGTGAAGACCAGGGCTGTAGCTGAAGACACTAGCAAATTCCCACTGGTTCGAAGAACAGGCCTGCGGCTTAGTTGCTTGTGAAGGGCCAGGTAAGGGGACAGAGAATACAAAGTAGTGGTGGGGTTAGGAGGGAGGCAGGGAATTCAAAAGGGCATGGGTGGGACTAGAGAAGAGGGGCAGAGAATTGGGGAGGGGTGGGATGAGAGGAGGATTGAGACTTCAAAGACTGCAAATGAGGGAATGAAAGGCAGGGTAAAGAGAGAATGCAATATTGGTTGGGTAGGGAAGGGGGAGAGTTCACTGCTGGGTGAAGGCATAGAGAGAGTGTGCAGGAGGAAGAGTATCGAAGGTTAGGGTTGGGAAATCCCCATGACACGCAAATCTCCATGCAACCCCCAACATACACAATGATACACAATGATACAAATGCACACTCCAGCCAACACTCTGCATGACAAAGGTACACATACACACTCCTCTTTCAGCCCTCAGGATACACTCACATATATATACACATACACACACCCACACACATACAGACAAATGCATGCAGCCCCCAACAGCCTCTATGACATTGGTACTTCCTTACACCCCACCATGACACACATGCAGGCATGCTCCTGACACACCCTCATGACACACACACACACATGTATGCTTGTCCATAATAACTCCACACCTTGACTACTGTAATATAATCTAGCAAGAAATCCCAAAGTATGCATTATGCCCACTAATAAGGTGTAGAATATGGCCACTTGCATCATAAAAAGTGCAAGTGGCCATATAACACCCATACTAAAACAATTATACTGGTTCCCAATACTAATCCATATCAAATACATAGCACTACTTAACATTTTCAAGATACTGTACAATCTATCAGATTACCTCCAATCATTAATACAAAAAGCTCTGGATAACCAATAAGACATAACACCCAGAACATACTCATCATTCTAATCCTAAAGGTGTAAAGCAGCCAAACCGCATGTAACAGAGACTTTTCACTATACGCACCATCCATCTGGAATTCACTCCCAAACAATATAGGATCTATAGACTTAATATCTGATTTCCACAGGAGACTTAAACACACAAAATAGAACAATAGACAACCTATTAATAAAGACAATATATAGTAATTCGCCTTTTCCGGAAGAACTGTTTTCCTACTCTAGACTCACCTCTATGTAATGTAAATAAAAGTTCAATTTAGATATATTTGCTGTATATACTCTGTAAGCAATAGTTAAATGTAGCCCAGATTGCTCATTTGTTGTAAAAATTACCTTAAGTTAAGGTAGCGACACACTGCTTTGATTCTAAGATAAAGTGATATAAAAAAATTATTACATAAATAAAATAATGCATAAGAACATAACAAATGCCATACTGGGTCAGACCAAGGTCCATCAAGCCCAGTATCCTGTTTCCAAAAGTGGCCATTCCAGGTCACTGTGTCCCAAAAAGGCACACTGGTTCCACAATACTTGTCCAGGGGGAAGCAGTGGATTTCCCGGGTCCTCTTTAATAATGGACCTTTCCTCCAGAAACTTGTCCAAACCTTTTTTAAACCCAGCTACACTAACAGCTTTTACTATAATCCTCGGTAACGAATTCCAGATTTTGATTATGCGTTGAGTGAAAACATATTTTCTCATATTAGTCTTAAATGGGTTATAGTGTAGCTTCATTGTATGTCCCCTAGTCTTTCTACCTTATGATGGTGTAAACAACTAATCTACGTTTACCTGTTCCATTCCTTTCATTAATTTATAGACCTCTATCATAGCTTCCCTCAGCCATCTCTTTTGCAAGTTGGAAAAGCCCTAAACTTTTAAGCCTTTCTTCATAGGGGTATTCTTCCATCTCTTTTACCATTTTGGTGGCTCTTCTCTGTACCTTTTCTAATTCCGCTATATCCTTTTTAAGATATGGTGACCAGAACTGCACACAATATTCAAGGTGCAGTTGAACCATGGAACGATACAGAGGCATCATAATATCCTTTGTTTTATTCTCCATTCCTTTCCTTAAGATTCCTAGCATTCTATTTGCTTTCTTGGCCACTGCTGCACACTGGGCAGAGGGTTTCAACATATTATCTACAATGACACCTAAATCGTTTTCCTGGGTGGTGGTTCCTAATGTGGAACCTTGCATCGTGTAACTGTAGTTTGAGCTGTTCTTTCCTAGGTTCATAACTTTGCACTTCTCCACATTAGATTTCAGCTGCTATTTGGACGTCCAGTCTTCCAATTTATCAAAATCTTCTTGCAATTTTTTGCAATCCTCTTGTATTTTAACAACTGTGAATAATTTTGTGTCATCTGCAAATTTGACCAACTCACTCATTATTCCCATTTCCAGTAATTTATGAAAACATTATAAAGCAGCAGGCGCAGCATAGATCCCTGGGGTACTCCACTATTCACCTTTCTCCATTGAGAAAATAGGCCATTTAGCCCCACTCTCTGCTTTCTTTTAACCAGTTCCCGATGCACAATAGTACACTGCCTTTAATCCCATAACTTTTTAATTTGGCCAAGAGTCTCTTATGAGGAACGTTGTCAAAGGCGTTCTGAAAATCCAGGCACACTATATCAACCGGCTCACCTTGGTCTACCTGTTTATTCTCACCCTCAAAAAAATATAACAGATTAGTAAAACAATACTTTCCTTGGCTAAATCCATGTTGGTTTTCTCCCATTAAACCAGGACTATCTATATGTTCAGTAATTTTATTCTTTATAATGGTTTCTACTAGTTTGCCCGGTACTGATGTCAGGCTCACTGGTCTGTAGTTTCCTGGATCACTCCTAGAACCCTTTTTGAAAATTGGCATTACATTGGCCATTCTCCAATCTTAAGGTACTACAAATGATTGTAATGGTAATTCACAAATGATTAATAAACATAATAAACCAATAGTTGATCTGCAATCTCATCTTTCAGTTTTCAGCATTCTCGGATGTCTACCATTCGGTCCAGGTGATTTACTGTTCTTCAGTTTATCCCTTTTCCACAAGATTTAGAGAATTTCCCAGAAGTAAATATTTACAAGTGCAGATTTCTTTCCAGCAGTAGTAGTCCTAAGCCTCCATCATGCACACACAAATGCACTCCCACCCCAACATACCCCATCTCTCACACACACACACTGCCCAATATTATGTATAATACATACACACACATGCACCCTCAATGCTCCCATGACATTCCCACATGCATGCATGCCTGAATAACCTTGACACCCCCCCCCCACTCACAGAAGTGTGGGGCCCTGTATCCCACAACAAATGTTCTTTTTAGATATCACCAATTACCAATTAGCAACAAATTACTCAAGACAAACTTCTGCTCAAATGCAAAGCTTCTTTATTGGTATACCAAAAGCGAAATAAATCACCAATGCAGAGAGCAAAAGACTCTGTCTGAGAAATGTGACAGGCAACCCCCTCTCTGCCCAGGATCAGAGAGCAGATTGCCTGCTGAGTTATGGAGCCGTCTCCTTATATATAGATATTCTCTGTCACAAAACTTCTAGAAAGTCTGATGTCATCCTCAGTTATTCTGTAAAAGTCAGAGTTACTTGCAAAGAAAGAAAACTTTGCTAGAACTCCTTCTCTGAGGCCCCCTCCCATGAATTATTGCCAATTATGCCTTAGGGGGTGCCCTCCCTGCAGCTGGTGCTCCCAAGGTCTTCCACCAATTGAAAGCAAGGTCTCCAGACTACAGCAGGCCGCAAAACTCTCTTGTAGCATATACTTTCTTAGATAGCCCACAGGACATTTTCTTTTCTTCATCGTGCAAACTGCAGGCAGGCCATGATTACAGTCACAGATAGCAGCTGAAGGAGCAAAACTATGCCTAAACCAAGATATCCCAACAGAAGACACACACATGCATACATGCACCTGTCCAATACCTCCTCTGATACACTTACCAACACACATATACTGGCACCCCCATGACACACACACACATGTGCACGTGCACGCATACCACCGACATCCCCTTGACACACATACATGTACCCCCATCTGCCTAATTCTGCAGATGGGGGAAATTCACTACTGTGTCACACTGCAAGTGTACATTTTTGAGCTTCTTAGAATTTTGGTGTCTTTTTTTTGTTGTTTTAAAAAATAAATACTCCTTTAATACTTTCTAGTCTAGTGTTTATCCCACTCCATTTATATGCATAAAGCACCATTTTTCTTAGGAAAATCTTTACTCTAACTTGTAACATTCCAGGGAGCAGGGAGTGTAATCTAGAGTGCCAGCTGGCTCCAATTTATCAGGACAGATTGATCCAGTCCCTATTTTACCCCACTGCCTGCATGGACTGTACTTCTGGTGTCCCTATTGATATCCCCAAGAAAACATTTTCTTAGTGAAATCAATAGAGGTCCCACCAAGAAAAAAAATTTAGTATAACAAAAGTGCAGAAGAAAAAGAAAAGGCTTTGTTAAATTTTTGAAATATGTTCTTTTCAGTTACACAATGAGAAATAATTGTGCAAACATAGTTACTGCATGTATACTGCATGGACACTTGATCTAATGTTATTTAAATTATTGATAAAGAAAACTATTGTGTCAGGCATTAATTATATAAATAAAGTGCTATTTTTGTTGAAGAAATCATAGTCTCTTTCCTTCTCTGTTTTTAGGGAAGCTGGTACGTCCTTAGCTTCAGGAACGTAAAAGACCTGTAGACCCTGAAAGGAACTCTGAGTATATGCTACAACAGCATAGGACGTGAGTAGGGCAGATCTCAGGGGATCCTTTGCCAGCATTTACACCAGTGCTACAGGGATTTGATGCATCCTGGAAAACACAGCATTTATAAAGCTAGAGAAAGCCAAGGCATGGGGGCTGCAACAAAGAGTTATACCAGCTCAAGTAGGGACACTCTAACCTTGAGAGAGTCCCAGGGGCAATAGTCTGTTTCTAACAGGCCTGATGGGGCCTTACCACCATGCAGCATTAATCCTTTGGCTGTGGTGGGGCACTGGTATGCCAGCTGTGGTAGGAGCATACCTGTAGGGTACAGAGGGAAATAGAAGGTTATAAGTGGGCATGAAGGGTTTGTGGCATTTTAAAACCCGACAGTTGGAAAGATGGATGGAAGCAAGAAAGCGAAATTAAAAAAAGATAGGCTACACTACTCCTAGAGATATACTAAAAACATCTAATTAGAACAAGCACACAAACCTATGCCTACTGATGGTTGGACAGACAGAAAGACAGACTGGGGAGACTGAGAGCACCAGAGGAGCGGGCAGTGGCTGGAGCTGTGCCATTGTGCTGAAGGGAATCCACCAGAGGGAATTTGTTGAGAGGCTACAGGCAGTCAACTAGGCATCTACTTCAACACCGGAACATCTAACAGTGGGTCCTGGAGGCCTATATCATTGGGCCCTGAGGCCATCTGCATTGGAGACTGAGAGCACCAATGGAGCAGGCAGCGGCTGGAGTTGTGCCATTGTGTGGAAGGGAGTCCGCCAGCATGAGTTTGCTGAGAGGCTGCAGGCAGTCGATGCTGGAACATCTAACATTGGGTCCTGCAGGCTTATATCATTGGGCTCTGAGGCCCTCTGGACCATGCCCAAAAGGGCTGTCATGCCCCTTTGATGCCCTTCGATGTACCGAGGGTGTATCAGAATCATGGCATTGGATCCTTCGTTATAAGGTACTGTAGCATTTTTGCAGTTTTGTGTTCGGACAGCAGTTGTTTGAGTTATGGGGAAACGGAAAGCCAAGAAGTTTGCCTCTGGGACAGTTTTGTCAGTTACATCTGAGAGCAAAGTGATCGGCCTGCTTAACCGACACTGTCTTACTCTCCCACGTCAGCAATGTTCTTCTGAAGGGGCACCACTCAACTCTGTGGAGAGGTCTCCTCCCCGTTTCCCAATCTGCAATTGTCCTCAACTACAGTGTCTATTCCTTCAGTAGAATTGTTGGTTTCCTCCTCTCCTGGCCCTTTACTGAAGCCGGTTGCCTTGGAAGGTGGTTTTAGTGATTTCAGTATGCCATCTGAGGACATTACCTTGAAGGACTTATGGTTGGCTATAGCAAATATTGACTCTAAGGTTTCTACTACTGCTAAGTCTCTTTTTACCTTTACATGGGAATCTGTTCAGAAATATCAGGAGGTGGATAACAGGTTGATGGAAGTTTCCAATAACATTACCAAGATGGGAGGTCAGCTGCAAAAGATGCAGCAAACTAGTGCTGTTGCTATTAATGATTCATTGCTAGTTCATTACAAGTTAGAGGCCCTGGAAAATTATACCAGGGTCAATAACCTTCGTATTCTTAACTTTCCAATGACATCACTATTATCAGCCGAAATTCTTGTGGATAAGTATTTCAAGGAAGTTTTGCTATTTCCTGAGAAGATAGCAATTCAGAAATGTTTTTATTTACCATTGGGCAAGCTGTTGATGGCTACAGGAGGGAAGGAGGTGGATGTATTATCACTTGATGTTAATCAGGATTTAACTAGTTTTTTGGATGATTCTACTGACACTATAGCAAAGAGGGCCATTTTGTTAGTTTCCTTTTTAGCTGTTGCAAACAAAGTTAGAGTTTTGAAATCTTTCTTTAAAAATAAGAAGAAACCTCTTTGGTCAGAGATTGAATATATTTCTGGATGGTTCTAGAAACACTCAAGTGTGTAGAAGAGGTTTCTTAGCATTGAAGTCTAAGGTTTTTGAATTGGGAGCAACTTTTTTTTTACGCTACCCATGTAAGTGTATTATTACATTCCAGGGGGCTACGTATACATTTTTTTATTTTTCCCAGTTAGAAAAGTTTATATTAGATAGGAAGTTGTAAGAGGTAAGGTACCTGTTGAGTTTTGGGATTGCCCGCCGGTTTGTTAGGATGTTTTTCCCCTATTGACCTCCAAAGATTATTGTTTGATGTCTAGGTTTCCTGTAATATTGCATTTTTAGTCTCTCATGATGTGGACTAATGCTGTGAGTGTATGTCCTTGTGCTTTTTTCTTGGTATGCCACAAAGATCAAGCAAGCTTGAAAGTGTGCCCTGAAATAAAAAAGGCCGAGAAGCAATGCAATAGACAGTCAACTTTGAAAGTACTCAGCGTGGCAATGCAGCTTTAAAAATACTGTATAACATCATAAGATGTGGTCTGACTTCCATGAGATTTCAGCTAAATTGAACAGTCCTGTTTCCCTATAGAGAAAAAAAGAAATAAAAGAGATGATGCGAGTGCATGAATAGTATGAGCGGGGCTCAGTGGGCAGTCTGCTATCTCTTGCACATATGTGAATTGAACTGGAGGGAGGGGGCCAGCAGATACACAGATATGGTGATCATACAAGGCTATGCTCCCTCTAAAAAGCTATGCTAAAAAGTAATCCTCTTAGAAACTAATATATGATCCACTGTAAGTAGCATGTACAATGCAATGTATTGTATTTATTTGAACCTTTTTAAAAGTGGGACTTCTGAAATTAGAATCACAAAGTTCTCAGTTACAGATTCTGAAAGGAAAACTGTATTACTTGAAGTAGGTCGCATGCTACTGTGAACTTTCACATAACATCAATGAATGACATTTGATAATTGTGGAAATTGAAGCATAACAAATATCACAGCCCATAAAATCACTTGTTTAAAACAAGGATGTAGATTAGGTGAAAAGGTGCTAGTTAGACACCTTTAATTAAAGCATCCTTCATTAAAATACCTGAGCTCCGGAAACAGGAATATCACTGATATGAGAAGGTAATATCTTGCTTCTAAGGGAAAATTTGTTTATAGAAGATAGTGGTGAAGGGTCCTCAGGCACCTATTGCTGAACGTGTTAACAGAACAGCTAGCATTGTCTCTTAAATGTATAATATTAATCTCTTCTGTTGAGAGTGATGTAAGTCTCCCTTTAAAAGATGTATATAAGGTGCACCCTGGGAGCTGGCCCCCATGGTTCAAATTGTAGTGCTGTATGCTGTGGAACAAGGAACATGATTTCTGATTCCCCATCCATTAGAGCCAATTTTATTTGCACCATGGAGTGTAAGTAGCAGTTCCCATTGACTCCATATGTGAATCCCTGACTCTCTTTTCCCAGTATGCTCTTCTCTCATCCTTCCCTTGAGTCTTTCTGCTGGTGCCACATTTATCAGCCAAAGATCAGCTCTGAGGAAGTTTGCACCTTGAAAGAAGCACCCCCTCAAGCCCTTAAGCCAGTGAGAGTATCTTGACCCGTTGAGGCATGGAGTCGAGGAAGATGGTAGCAGCAGATGTCAGAGAGAAAAATGTGGAAAAAGGCAAAAAATATATAACCAGAGAGCAGAGAACACTTAAAGAGATGTTGATTCTGGCAGGCAATTCATGAGCATCTAAAGCTGCACACAGGCAGGCATAAGTAACTTTCTTACTTTACACCTGAAGATGACATATTTCCAAAGAAAATGCAATTTCTATACTTTTTAATGAGAAGATTAATAGGAAACAAAAGAGTAAAGCACCCAAAACCGGTATAAAAGCTATCATGAAAAGAGATATTTGGCAAAAAAGGGAAGTATCTGTCATAGCCTGAAAGAGGACTGGAATATGCAGAAAGATCAGCTAATAAGATGCTTTATTTACATCCTTCATTCTATTCCCAAGCATGTCTATTAGCGCCCATTGATAGAAACAAAGAAACAGAGAAAAATGACGGCAGATTAGGACTATATATCCTATCCAGTCTGCCCATCAATATCGACTACTAAGCTCTACAATCTTCTGTGTTTGTCCTATGTTTTCTTGAATTCACAGTCCTCATCTCTACCATCTCCACTAGGAGGCTATTCCATGCATCCACCATTCTTTCCATAAAGAAATATTTCCTCAGATTACTCCTGAGTCTATCCCCTTTCACTTCATCCTATGCCCCCTTATTGCAGAGCTTTCTTTCCATTAAAAGGCTCTTTTCCTGTGCATTTATACCACAGAGGTATTTAAGCATCTCTATCATATCTACCCTCTCCTGACTTTCTTCCAAAGTATAGATACTGAGATCTTTAAGTCTGTCTCCATATGCTTTATGACAAACACCACTGACCTTTTTAGTAGGTACTGTGACAAGGAAGCCTGTTTTGAGCCTATGAGTATAGGAAAGGCCAATGACTTTAACTCAGAGAAAGGAGAAATCCTTGCAGGGCATGGATTTCAGGCCCCTCATAGAGAAAGAAACCTGAGGGAGAGAAAGTTCAGGAAGCCACACCCTAACTCCTATGACATAACTGCAGGCTTGAGAGGTGATTACAATCACCTGGGAGGAGTGGAGGAAGGGCTGGAGCCCTGGAGAGGGAAATATAAACCTCTGCTAAAGCAGAGGAAAGGGGAAGCTCAGAGGAAAGGAGAATCTCAGAGGAAAGGAGAAACTCAGAGGAAGGAAGAAGCTCTCGGGAGGCAGAGGTCTCAGGAGGTTTGGAAGACTCAGAGGATTCAGGGGAATCAGGAGTGGAACCAGAAGCACCTGCAGATCTCCAGGAGAGAACCCAGAGAGGAATACAGAGAGCTGTTCCAGAGAGACTGGAAGGAGACAAGGAACCGTAGCGAGCACAACCAGGGAGAACTGCCCAGTGCTTCAGGTACTGACTGTCTTTATCGGGGAGAGTTAAGCTCAGGAGAGACATTAGAACCCCCAGGGAGGCTGTATTCTGAGCCCTGTGTCCAGAGCTTAGAACAGGACACTGCCCTAACAACACCAGAGGATATGCAGATTGAGTTGGCAGGGGAGGAATTGCAAGATCTAGATATCCCCATGGACTGTACCCTGTGTCAAGCTACAAGCATGGAATCATTATGCTAAAGGCTAGCATTGAATGAGAAAGTCTCCTAGAAGCAGGTAACTGGAATTGAGCCAGGAATTGGGTTTGAAGAAAACTCCACGTGTTTGCATTTCTCAGGCAAAGTTCTGAGTCACGCTGAAGAGAAAGCTTGTGAATGTTTGTTACTTGTTTTCTTATTTTGCGTTTAAAACCTATCCTGAAAGGAAGGAGGGAAAGAAGAGATTGTTCCAGAGGAACTGAGTTATTCTTTTGCTGTTAAGTGCTTCACAAACACAAGGTTACAAGAAGTATTTTTACCTTGCTGAGTAGAATTGTTTCTCTAAGACTGAGCAATGTTGTTAACCAGCTGCATGTGAAGCCATTATACTGATCTAAATGCTCTGTTGCAAACAATCCTAAATGGACAAAATTCCTGTGTACAGTTTACTTGAACCTTTACTTTAAAATAAATTCTGTCATTTGCCTTAACATCGGACCATGACTACACTTCTTAAGAGCCAAACTACATGTCCCAGAATCCACCTGAGGAAAAGCTAGTTTATTTGAGCTCACCAAGAGAAGTTCTCTGTTACCTCGCCCCTCTAAGCCAGAGGCCAGGAGCAAGGGCATGACAGTACCCTGTGCACCAGTGCCAGATAAGTGGAATAATGTATAATTTGGCTGTTTTTTGATTGTAAAAACATAATCTAGAATAAAATGGACACTGATTGAGAAGAAGAGTCAATAGGGGTATGTTTACTAAGGTGCGGTAATGTTACTGGCGGTAAGTGCAGCGCTAATGTTACCGATGCCATATAAGGAGGTGGGTGGTGCGGCATTAAGGTAACCATGGTCCGTTAATGTGTGGTACAGGTCGACCTGGCCATTTAATGTGCAGTACAGGGTGCCCTGGACAATTACCGCACGTTAACGTCACAGCCGACGGGAAGCAGCAACGCGTCCACAAGGGTTGCAATCAAAGGCGCGCAGCCAGTAGAAGACGTACTGAGGGTTGTGCAGACATGGTGCCACATGAAAAACAGAGCTGTAGGTGTAAGGCCGTAGACCACAGGCAGCTGATATCGCAGTCTGTAATTGGGATGTGCGACACAGCTAAACACATGCACACACACCATCGAAAGGGATGCAGTGAAAACAGAATGCAGAAGAGTAAACAAATTAAACTGAAAGGGTGTCAGGGGCCAGTCTGAAGGGCAAGCTGTGTGGATGGTGTGTGTACAAGGACACAATGGGGAACAGATTGAAAAAGGAGCATGTGAGAATTGAACTGGCACACTGAAGAGTCCAAACACAGCTCACCAACAGCAATACCAAACCCCCAAGCCAACTCCACACTCAGACAGTACAAAGAAAGGGACCATATGTAACAGCTAATATGTGACAGATCGGCTGCATGGAGTGCACACTGTAGTGCACAGTGAAAAGAAGGAAGGATGTGTGGAGAAGTGATAAAGCCTCAGCCATTGTATGGTAAGGTTAGCAGAACACAAGAAAATGAAAGGAAAGGAACATGTGGGTATCAAACCTACAACCTACTGTGGCCCAAAGCAAGTCTATAACCTCTATCCCAAACAACCATAACAAGCACAATGCAAATATGTTCCACCAAAGGGAATGTATGTACGGCAAGCCGAAACTCCCTGTGAGGTGGCGTAGGACTGGCACACATACAGCTGCCACCGTTCAGGGATGTGAGATCAAGTGGGCCATGTACATCATCATTATACCACTAAATATGTTGGTCAGTGTGGTGATGCAGCAGCAGAGACAAATGTGTGGCCAACATGTCACACACACAGTCACTGGCCCATCCACAGATGATGAACAGGACAGATCATGTCCAGGAGCTGCATGGTGTGTACTGCTCAGTAGGGCCCCCCCCCCTGTGCATCTGCATGCTCTGAATGCCTCAGTCGCATATGCATGCATGTAGACAGTAGATGGTGCATGATGAGGACCCAACACACATCAGTTATGTAATGTCCACAAGAACATTCCTGCCCGTCAATACAGGACAGACAAACCTGAAAAGCATACACAGCAAAACATCTGCAAGTGTACAGACATATTTATGTAACTAGTTATTTAACAGTTTTCTTATTCTGCTTTATCATATCAATCAAAACGGTTTACATTTTAACTTAAACTTGGTAATGTACATTAAACAGGGACATTGATAACCTGGATTGTGGCTGAGCAATGGAAGGTTAAGTGACTTGCCCAAGGCCATATGGAATGCTAGTAGAAATTGAACCCTTGTCTCCTGGTTCCCAAATCAGTGCTTGAACCATTAGGACACTACTCCACTCCATGACATGAATATCTCTGCCGTTGATGATGTGTAGACAAGGAGGCAGGTGCATCTTCAATCCACCCCGCCACCACTGTCAGCACCAGTGCCAAAGAACACCAATGCCAGCTATGTCTGTGATACACCTCCCAGATGGGGATGTACTGGTACCAGCCTGACTATGCATGTGGCCAAGTAGTAGAAAAACCTACCCAAAAAAAGCCACAATAGTAAAAATGAGCTGACATGCAACTGTCCAGGCACATGTGTGTGAAGAATGTAGCTGTGTTAAAATGTAATACTTATGTGGACATCAGTGAAACCATCTGTGGGCAGGAATGCAACAGCACAACGTTGGAGACACCTCACACATCTTGTGTCTGATAAAACACCCACACTGGGCAATGAGCACAAAGGTGGTCTGGAGTTATTGTGCTGTGAATGATCCAGATTGCATCGAATTACATCATCTGCATCATCACTGCAATAGCAAGAGAACACATGGCGAATGGTTGACATTCTAACATACCTGGCCAGAATGTCTGCACATGTATAGCTGTCAGTGTCAAACACCTGTGCACGGGTCATCGTAAGATGGACAGGACTAAGTGATGTTTACATGTGTCCCATGTCCACCAACTGTACCATGGTCATGTGAGGTCTCTGATAGGTGGGTCAGCCATGAAATATGTGTCAGGCCACACAACTGACAGGGAGCACAGTCTAGGCAGGTACACCAAGCTGACCCCCACAACCACAGGATGATAAGGTAGGAAAGGAAGATACAGAGATGTAATGCCATGCTGCCATGCAGAGATGTGGATTCGCAGTGCACAGGCAAATGCACAAACATGACAATGATGTCATGTCCCAATGCCCTAACACGACCCCTCAGCTGTGTAGACCATATGTATGTGTATCAGTGGGTCATACAGCAGTGTAGATGGCCTGAAAAACAGTATGTGATGTACCGAGAAAGAGCAGAAGTCAGGTACCCAGGCAAATACACACCTTTAATGCACAAATGGGTCGTGACACAATGCAAAATGAGGACATGGACACAGGTACGAGAGGCACATGTTGCCAAAGAACATACAAAGCAAAACCTCACAGACATGCAGAGAAAGCACTATTCAGAAGTCCTGCTGTAATGGGTGCTGTGGATACAGGAGCATCACACCTATGACAATGTACATGGAATGCACAAATGCAGGTAGAAAATGGACACACTACTATCACATTGCAAAGGTTCATATGCAATGTGAGTAGCACAATGTCATGTGAAAAATATGACTGTGCAGACATGCAATGATTTGTTTGTAAATCAATATAGAGCGTCACATCTGTACAGAAACCAAACACAATAACATATATGTGGAGGTAGAAAGAAAGGTCAACAATGGTGCACTAACCCACACAAAATCCACACCGGCACATGCACTGGTGTACCAACATATTCAGTCACATGCACATGCATCTTGCATGTTGAACCATGACAGGGTGCTGCCCTAGATGTACAGTAACACCCCTGGCGAGGGTCCAACAGCAATCCAAGATGTTGGTGCGCATCACAGTGGTGTGGTGGCAAACAGCGTGTCATGTCCAAGTGTAAGGTAGCCAGACAAATAAAAGAAGACCTACACAATGTTCCTCTTGTGCCACACACATGGCTGTATGCTTCAGTTGATCCAAACATATGAGGTTATCCAGTGATACAAATCACACACATGGGCCACACACACGAACACAATGTCAGCTGGATTTACAACATAAAGCGAGTATGTGAGTCCCTGCTGCACACAGTGCAAATGATGTCTGCAACCATACATGTCCCATTAAGACTGTCCTTGAATCCCTGTGCATGCATAGTCACATGTGACATCTCAATGTGCCATAGTATGTCAAAGGTGACATGTGCCTCCTGCGATGAACACAACACCCAGCAGAGTTTGCGTGTTGGTCATCCTTGTTATGCACAAAGCACCAGTCCAACAATAATATCCATCATAGGCATGTGTCCCACTCGCGTAGGTCCATCACCATATGGCACCATCTCCCAGGGATTGTTGCATGGTGTTGCTGTGTCCTCCAACAAGTGGGTGATGGTGACTACAGATGCAGTGTAGTAGATGTGCTGTGTGTGTTGCCTGTGCCCTGTGGTAAAAGGAAGAGAAACACCGTTATGGTATGCTGCACACAACATTAGGTCACATTGCAGGGAGTGAAACATCAATATGTACATAATGAAACGTCAAGTCCACCAAAAAAGCACGAAACCACATTCTACATTGGACTTTCTCATAATGAAACGTCAGACATGCAAACATTACATGATCACAACACAGAGCACATTGCATGTCGAGGACATTAGGAAATGGCACTGCAGACCAGGTTGTCATCGCGACATGGTCATGTCTATGCCCATGTCCCACAGGAATCTCAGAGGTCCACATCATGTCCATCAGCTGTGACTGTGTATGATGGCCAAGTCATATGTAACTGCCATGTAGTTATCTGTATGTCTACCTATCCCAGTCTCCTGCATGTTGAATGATGTACACACATTTTTCACTGCACCACAGCACCAGGCAGGCCCAACAGCATATTCTGTGGAGTCATAAGCACAAGTGAAACATACATATGTCATGATGTAGTATTGGAACACAGATGGCAGCATGTACATGTATACCCATATGCATTTCCTCACATATGCAGGACTTACATGAGAAGAGCTCATTAATCAGATGTTGCCTGATCACTGTGCCCACACGTGTGTCACCACAGGCATGTACAGGAGGGCACGTAGGATCATCTTCTAGATCCTGATTCATTTCAACTGGGATATTGTGCCTGAGAGCAATGTTGTGCAGGATGCAACAGGCCAGAATGATCTGTGCCACAGTTATGGGTCGGTATTGTAAGGCCTCACCGGTCTTATCCAGACACCTGAAGCGACTCTTCAAAACACCAAAGGTGCTCTTGATGATTGAGCGGCTGGAGGCATGGGCCTCATTGTACCTCATCTCTGCATGTGTCCGTGGAAAACGCACAGGGGTCAGCAACCAGGCCTGACACCCATATCCAGCATCACCTGCAGAAAGAAGTGTGGAAAAGTCAATCAGGAACCAATGTTCACACACATGCACACAAGCATGTAGGTGCAAACCAACAACAGAACAAAGAATGACACAAACATATGATGGTACATGATGGCACACAATGGCTATGCGCCAGTGTCTGGAGGTTTGAGACACAGAACACCGGGGAAGGGTAATGATGGCAACACACATCATTTGTGTCCACACCAAACACATAACCAACCACCTGTACCCGAAAGGCATTATCGGCAGTCGTGAACACATCAGGCAGACATACGCCAATACACCTTGGACAAGGGCAGAGATGCAGATGTGTGCAAGCATGTGATGGCCAAGATACCGTTCACATGCAGCAGGTGTTACAGTAACATATATCTGAGGAGTCCAGTTAAGATGCCAGAAATGACAAAACACTGGTGATATATATGAAGCATACATGTGTGTCGTAATGTGTCAACACAAATCTAACAATGTAAATTGGTTGAAATGGTGAGAGGTGAATGGGCTCCCAACCCACAGTACTTCAGAAAACAATGAGCAAGCAAATCTACCCCCCCCCCCCACCAAAGTTATCACACAAACACAGATTGCACACACATACAACTAGGGACACACCACAAAGGCAGACAGATGTACATGTGCATATACGGTTAGTGTAGGCTGAGAGCCTTATGTGTCAACCGAAAGGTGTTGCACACCACCATATCATGAACACACCATATGTGCCTATAAGTTCTCTGTCTAAAAGGTCCATGCAACAGAGCAGCAGTACCAAACACCAATGGAAATTGCATTTGTGCAGAGACACCCAAAAGACCCATGACACACATATGGTAGACATATGTCATTGTAGAAACCCACAAAGGTATGTGAACACGTCCACGGAGACAGTGACATGGTGTGATAGTGGGCACAGCTCCAAAAATGATCAGCGCTCCACCACCACAACACAAAGCAAGGGATGTAGAGGTAATAATTGCCAATGTGACCCAGTAAATCACACAATGAATGGGCAGTGATATGCCACTGCCTGACGGCCAGTGTCCTGAATGTTCCCTGAAAATGAGTCAGATCTGCTTCAGGGCATGTCATGTGTGTCACAGGGGATATGCAGTCAGAAAGGGCTCACAACAAACCACAGGTGACCCTGGCCCATCTGTGAGAGTTGACGAGCACCCCAGGACACAAGAACACCATGTGCACATTAGAGATGAGAAATACCCACCCAGCAGGACACAGTCCTCATATTGTCCACTCTCAAATTGGTCGAATAGTGCTGAGGGATGCAGGATATAGGAGTCATGAGTGGACCCTGGAAACCTAGGAACCACATTCAGAATACGCACATTTGCATCAAATACAACCTGCACATTCATGGAATGGTAGTATTTGCGGTTGTGGAACACTGCCTCCCTGTCTCTGAGTGGTACCAGGGCAATATGTGTGCAATCAATAGCTCCCATCATGTGTGGTATCCCTGCAATTTGCTCAAAAGCCAGGTTCAGGGCCCCCCCACTGTTGCCTATTGTTAGGAATTATAATGTAATTCCTTACCCAGCTGACCATGGCCTGCAGTACCTGGTAGACACAGCATGAGAAGGTGGGCTGGCTCATCCCACCCACTGCAGTCACTGATGACTGGAAACAGCCAGAGGCAAAGAAATGTAGGGCACCCAGGAGCTTGACCAAACCTGGTATGGCATGGGACCGGCCAGTCAGGGGCTTGAGGTCAGGTCTCAGATCCTCAAAGAGCTCCCTAATAGCCCCTGTGCTCAGACGGTAGAGGGAGATGACCTGGTCTTCATGCATGCCCTGGAGCATGGACCTGGGCCTATAGAGGTGAGGCTGGTGAGGGCGCACCTCTGCACGCCTATGGTGCTGTGCTGGCACAACCCCGGCCTGAGGAGCCTCCACAGCTGCAGGTCTGTGTTGCAGTGGGACTGCACCTATGCCCTGTGCCACACCCCCATGGACACCATCTCCTTCTTCAAGCAACCGCAGCTCCACCTCACCATTAAGGACTGGATCGCACAAGCAGCAAACACAATGTGAGCCATCATGGATGACAGCGCAAAGACACATCACCTAATATGGTGTGGGAAGGGGTAAATGATCTGAATAAACACAACACACCTGTACATGCAGCAGCGCACACCAGCAGTGACGTATCAATGCGTTCCGCGCCCTGTGTGTGTGTAACACACACTACATAAGCTTAGCGCGCATAGCGCATGTAGCATGTGTTGAGATGGGTGCATAACATACGTGCCATTGGCGCGTACAGTTAATCATGCCATCTACGCATGTGCAATGTGCGTTGCACATGCGCAGGGCACAGTCCCACGCACATTCTGCATGTACAGGGCAGCGGCAAAGCACCCTGCGCATGCGCAAAATCATGCTCTGCGCATGCATAAGACGCATCACACATGCGCGTAAGGTTGAGGGTGTATAGTAGGTGAGACAGGCGGCAGTGGATGGAGCGATATGTGAAAAGCAAACGGAGGATAGAGAGACAAACAACATGCAGGGTGAGGAGACAACTGGCGAGCAAGGTGGGGGAACACCTAGTCAGCAGTCCCAGAGGCGGTCGGGATGCATGAGGCGGAGGTGGAGGAGGCAGGGCCATCAGGGGTGTCCCGGCCCACACAGAACCAGCCTGAAAGGGCACCAAGTGGCAAGAGAAGGAGGAAGCGCGTGCCTGAGGAGACCAGAAAAAGGGCCCTGCGATTTAGCCAGCAGGAGAATGACATCCTGCTGGCTAATGTGCTTGAGCACTATGATGTGCTGTATGGGCGCCTCAGCAGCAAGACACCGATGAGCACACAGACCATGGTGTGGGAGGCAATCCAGGAGGCTGTGGCTGAGGCTGGCGGCCCACACCGGGATCTAGAAAGCCTCAAAAAGCGCTTCAATGACATCAAGCGTGGAGTCCATGCCCACATGATGGCAGAGAGACGCCATGGAATGGGCACAGGTGGAGGTGGACCCATCTGACCTGCCCTAACTCCCCTGGAACAGCAGTTGGCCGAACGACTGGGGCCCATATACCTACATGGACTGTCCCCAGCGCTGGACACAGCTCATCCACTGGCAGGTAAGTCTGAGATATATAGTCCAGGAAAAGCTACCAACCCAGCACATGCAGGGGCGGCCTAAGGTGGGTGCGGGGCCATGTCCTGAGACTTGGTGCGGGGTAACATATCCACAGGCCACAGATGCGTTAATAGTTGCATAATGTTAGCATACACCAACTGTTGTTAAACATGCCTCTTAATGAGTGCATGGACAAAGAAAGAGTACCAGATATCTACAGTACCATAATCCAGTTCTAACTGGTGTCCACATTTATTTATTTAACTTTTTTTATATACCGCGCTATTACATATCAGTGTGGTGTACATTGAACAGAACAATATACTGTGCGGACGAGCCGCATAGTGTTTACATTGAACAGGGATTAAAACTTGGATTTAAAAAGGGGTAACATTTCTACAGCTTATTTACAATGTTGTCCATGTTTTCAGGCTATATTCTATTCAGAGCTGATCATTTTGGGTTGGCTAATCCTTGTCATGCAGGGTATGTTGTTGGGAGGCTCTGAATGTTTGATGTGAATACTCATTGGTTGGTTTCTATAGCCAGTTTCAGGGTAGTGTCTTATGAAGAGATGATGTTTTAGAGCCTTCCTGAATTGAGTTAGGCTAGTGATGACTCATATGTCTGTAGGGAGGGCATTCCAGGCTCTGGGTGCGTATATCATGAAGGCTCTATTGGATGTTGCCTTTGTGCACTTTGTCATTTCTTTCGGGATAGTCAGGGTGTTCACCGTTGAGGATCTTCTGGTTCTGTTTGGATGCATAATGTGGATCATCTCGTTGATGGATGTAGGTGGGTGATTGTTTAGGGCTTTAAAGGTCAAGACTAAGATCTTGTAGAGAAGTCTAGCCTGAATGGGTAGCCAGTGAAGATTCATCAAAATTGGTATGATGCGTTCTGTTCTCGCTGCTCCGATAAGGACTCTTGCTGCTGTGTTCATCGCAAGTTGGAGTGGGTGTAGTGTTGCCTGCGGGAGCCCACATAGTATAACATTGGCATAATCAACGTGTGTGAGAACCAAGGCCTGGAAGATTGTTCGGAAATCACAGGGGTCAAGAAGTGCTCTAAGATGCTGAAGTGTCTGTATTTTATAATATATTGTTTTTACTATGATTTTTATGTGCATTTTCATGTCCAACCTTTGGTCCAGCGTGACACCAAGGTATCGAATTGTGGGTTTAGTTGTCAACTCTGCATTCTTAACTTTTAGTGAGGGTGGGGGAGTGAATTCTTGGCTCCTCGTGATGAAGAGTACATCCGTCTTGTTGTGGTTAATCCAAAGGTTTTGCGTGTGGAGCCAGTCTGCGACTGCGTCAAAACATGTTGTTAGCGGAGCAAAATCTGGCTGGTCAATTACAAACGGCATGTATAAGAGGATATCATCTGCGTATGCTAGACAGTGGAAATTGAAAGATCATATCAGAGCACAGATGGGCTGCATGTAAATATTAAACATTAATGCCGATAGTGATGATCCTTGTGGCACACCTTGTTTTTGTAGGAACGGTTCAGAGGTTGTGGTGCTGGTCCTCATGTGTTGCCATCTGTTGGATAGGTAGGATATGCACCAGTTTAGGGCGGTACCTTGTAATCCCTTTTCCTTAAGATGTTCTATGAGTATCTCATGGCTCACAGAGTCAAAGGCCACTGCAATGTCCATGAAAACGAGGGTGAAGCCCTGTCACGCACTATCGATTCCTGAGATTAGAGTATTGAATAGGGTAGCGAGGAGGGTTTCAACACAGTGTGCTTCCCTGAATCCATGTTGGGATGGGTCGAGTGGTGCTTCATTATCAATATGGTGTTGAATTTGACGTTGTACTACCTTTTCAATTATTTTAGCAAGCAGTGGTATGCTTGATATCGGTCTGTAGGATTCAGCTTTTGATGGGTCCATCTTATTGTTTTTCAATAACGGTCTGATGGATGTGTTTTTTAGTTTTTGTAGAAAGGATCCCATTGATAGTGATTGGTTCAGGATTTCGCTCATGAAGTGGCTTAGTTCACAACACATTTCTCTTATCCAGGGTGCAGGACAGGGGTCATTGGGCGCCGTGGTGGTATTGATGGCAGCAATGGTGTCTTCTATTTCTTTGCTTGAAATAGTTTTGAAATTATTTATTTATTTATTTTATTTTATTTTATTTTATTTAACAGTATTTCTAAACCGCCTTATCTTAATAATCAAGGTGGTATCACAGCAAGCAAGCAGGTAAAGTGGGTGTGTTATACATGCAGTGAGGGTGAAACTTAGTTGTGTGTGGGCTGTGTTGTGTGCTAGATTTGTTTGAGCTATGTACAAAGTGGGCTATCTACAGTGGTGCTAAGACACATTTTATATACATACTGTGTTAGGAGGTATGGTGTGCTGTTATACTTCTCTTAGGTTATGTGATGTGTCCATAGTGCTCTATGAACAGCATGGTTTTCAGCTGTTTTCTGAAGTCTTTGAGGTCTGGAGTTGCCCTTAAATCGTCCGGTAGATTGTTCCATATTGTTGGAGCAGCCATGGAGAGTGCTCTGTCTGTTGTGTCCTTGCGTGTGTGCTTGTATTCATTTGGGGTACTGACTCGGTTGCATGTTTGTCTTCTTCTAGGACGTGTGCTGGTTTCTGGTTGTATGAGCGTGTGGAGGCTGTTGGCTGATGTGTGCTGTTTTATCTTAAATAGGTTTATGATAGTCTTGTATCTGATGCGTGCACTGATTGGGAGCCAGTGTAAGTCCTTTAAGGTAGGTGTGATGTGCTCCTGCCTTGCAGCTCCGGATATGATTCGTGCTGCAGTGTTTTGTGCCAGTTGGAGTGGTTTGAGGGCTTGTTTCGGTAGTCCAAGGTATATCGGATTGCAGAAGTCCAGTAGTGGGGTTATCAGTGCTTGACAGACGGTACGGAAGTGTTCTGGGGCGAGGAGTGGTTTCAGTCTCCTGATGATTCGCATCTTGTAGTAGGCTTTTTGGATTGTTTTGTCAATGTGTGGTTTCAGATTGAGTTTATTGTCCAGAGTAACCCCAAGGTATCTCACCTCTGATCTTATCGGTATCGTGATGCTTTGTATCCTTATGTTTGGTGGGTATATGAAGCTTTGGTTCCGCGTGATGATTAAAGCTTCGGTCTTGTTGTAGTTTATTGCGAGGTTGTTGTTTTGGCACCAACTCGTCATTTGGGTAAGGCAGTCTGTTATCTTAGAGAAGTCCGGGTTGTCGATTGATATCGGGGTGTATATCATGATGTCGTCTGCGTATATTGTGTATTGAATGTTGTTCTCTTTCATAATGTTGCATATTGGTTGGATGTAGATGTTAAATAGGAGTGCTGAGAGTGCGGATCCTTGCGGTACTCCTTGTTGGACATTTATGGGTCGGGAGGTGTCGTGTCCCACCTTGACCCGTAACTGTCTTTCGGTTAGGTACGAGTGGAACCATTTCAATGTGATACCGTGTATACCAGTGTTCTTTAGTCTCTCCAGGAGCGTATTGTGGTCAACTGTGTCGAAAGCTGAGGAGATGTCGATGAAGATCATTATAATTCCCTTCCTGGTGTTGTCAATTATTCTTATGATGCTGTCGAAGAGGTAGATCAGTAGAGTTTCGACTCCATGGTTGGGACGAAATCCGTGTTGGTGGTCGTCGAGTGTTTCGTGTTTGTCGATGTGTTCCTGAAGTTGTACCTGAACCGTCTTTTCGATTATTTTTGCAAGGAAGGGTATGCTGGAGATTGGTCGGTATGCAGCTGGATCTTTTTTGTCGAGAGTAGTTTTCTTTGTGATTGGTCTTACAGAGGCAAGCTTTAGTTGCTTTGGCATGAGTCCTTGAGTGAGTGAGTCGTGTACCATTTTATGAATGGTTGGGATGAAGCTTGATTTGGTGGCTTTGACCCATGATACTGGGCATGGGTCTGTAGGAGCAGTGCTTGTGTTGATTGTGGAGATGATGTGGGATATCTGTTCTGTTGAGGGTGAGTAGAATGTGCCCCAGGTTTTGGGGTGTACGTTCGTTCTGGTGGTTCCACTGGGAGTTGCTTGCTCTGTGGAGTGAAATTTGTCTTTGATGTGGTCGGCAAATTTCTGTGGATCAACTTGTACTTCCCCTTCTGTTGCTTGCTCTTTTGTGAGGATCTTTACTATTTCAAAAAGTTCTCTGGGTTTGTTGATGGAAGTATTTATCATGTTTGTGTGGAATTCTTTCATTGATTGGTTGATGTGTTCATTGTATTGTTTTTGCTTTGTTAGGTAAAGGTGTTGGTCGAATGTTGTTTTGTTTTTTCTCCATCTCCATTCAATCTTCCTGAGCTCCCTCTTTTCCTGTCGTATTTTTGCTGAGTACCATGGCTTGTTTTGTCTCTTGTTGTGGTGTTGTTTCTCGGTCCCGCCATCGGATGGTTTGGCGGCATTAGCTAAAATGCTGTTCCAGTTGGAAACTTGTTCCTCCAGGTCCTCTGTGTCAATGTTCAAGTGTTGTATTGTGTCCTGTATGAATTCGTCCCTGTCAAAGGACTTGAATCGTCTTTGTGTGTGTGGGATGTTCGCTCTTTCGTTTGTCTGGTCCTCTTGTGATTGCAGCTTTGTCTCGATTAAGTAATGGTCAGACCATGGTACTGGGGTGATGGTGGGTGTAGAAATTAGGTCTCTTGATGTTAGGTAGTTTGATGCGAAGATGAGGTCTGGGGATGATCCCAGTCTGTGTGTTGGTGCATTGACTATCTGTGTGAATTGAAGTGAGGTCATTGCTTGAAGGAAGGCCTCTGCATCTTTTGTATTGGCGGACTTGAGGTTGAAGTCTCCGATTAGTAGTGCTGGTTTGTTGTTTGTTGTTATGGCACAGGCTTCTTCGAGTGTGAAGGCTAGTTCGTCGGGTGGAGCGCGGGGTGCTCTGTAGGTAAGGCAGATTGCAATGTTCTTGTTCTTGATGCTAATTGTGTTACATTGCTGAGTATCTGTGAGGTTCTGTGTCTTGAACTTAAGCTTTGTTTTTGCTATTATCAGGACTCCTCCTCCACGCTTGTGGGTGCGTGGGCAGTTGTACGCTGAGTAGTTGTTTGGTACTAGTTGGTTGAGTAGTACACTGTCGGTAGGGTTGAGCCATGTCTCTGTGATGCATATTATGTCGGGCTGTCGCTCTTCTATGTGGTCTACAAGAGTGTGTATCTTGTTGCAGACGGATCTGGCGTTTATGAGCTCAATTGTTGTCTTTGTGGAAGAGGTTGTTGTTACATGTGCTTCCTTTGTGCCGGTGTTGGGGTTTGATTTGTGTCTGTTTGGTCGCTTTGCTTGGGAAGTTCTGAGTGTCTCTTTGTGTGTGTGTTGTGGTTCAAGATATGGCAATGCAGTCGGAGGGTACCATGGTGTGTTTGTTTGTGGGTAGTGGAGGTGCGTGGTAGGTGGGAGGAGTTGTGTGACAAGTAAGTAGAGAGGGAGGAAGTATGTGGTGTGCATGTTGGTAGTTTGTGATGTTCTGTTAGGGTGATGCCTGTTTCCTTAGTTCTTCGTCTGATGTCTGCTTGGGGAGAGCTGTACTTGGGGAGAGCTGTACTTGGTGCGGGAGCCTGTCCCGTGGAGGGAGCCTGTCCCGTGGAGGGAGCCTGTCCCGTGGAGGGAGAGCCGGATCTGTGGCGGTCGCCTTGGTGCGGGAGCCTGTCCCGTGGAGGGAGCCTGTCCCGTGGAGGGAGAGCCAGATCTGTGGCGGTCGTCTTGGTGCGGGAGCCTGTCCCGTGGAGGGAGCCTGTCCCGTGGCGGTCGCCTTGGTGCGGGAGCCTGTCCCGTGGAGGGAGCCTGTCCCGTGGCGGTCGCCTTGGTGCGGGAGCCTGTCCCGTGGAGGGAAGGCCGGAGCTATTATGGAGTGTGTAGTGGAAGAGGGAGTTTGGTGGTGTGAGATGTGTTATGTTCTGTGAGAGTTCTACTTGCGGTTGTGGTGTCCTTCTCCTCGGTCTGCTCCTCTGTCGGGATCCGTTGGGTTGCTGTCGGCGCTGCTGATTCCCTTGGACATTTCCTTCTTTTCGCCTTCGTGCCGCGCCTAAGGGCCACGCCAAAGGGCCCTCTGGCGAGGCCCTCAGGCGCGGGCCCGCCCTGCAGGGACGCCGCTTTTATCCCCGGCCGGCTGCTGCTGCTTTTCGGGCTCCCACTGCCCGGATTGGGCAGGAGCTGAAGAGGGGGAGGAGTATCCCGGCAGCGGCGTCTCTGCAAGCAGGGACGCCGCTTTTATCCCCGGCCGGCTGCTGCTGCTTTTCGGGCTCCCACTGCCCGGATTGGGCAGGAGCTGAAGAGGGGGAGGAGTATCCTGGCAGTGGAAATTAACAAGTGTGGATGGCGGAGGAGGCTTTGCAGAGGGGTGCAACTTATGAGGTTTGTGCTCTTGTCAGTTAGGATCATCTTTGATTGTAGGTAGAGTATGCTTATGGATGTGGCATGTATGGCTGGTCAGGTGTTGGTTATTTTGCTAATGACTTTACAGTGTTAAACGGGTCATGTGGCTTGTTAATTGAGTGCTTTAGGAGGTCTGTATGGAACTGTCTCCTCTATTTCCTTGCGATGCTTTTTCAAGTATAAGTTGTATTCGTTGTGCGCTTCAATGGATCGAGATTGGTGCCATCTTTGCTTGAGTTTGCATAGGTGGAGGAGCGATGCTCAGAGCTCCTTGGTGTACCAAGCTGCATGTTCTCGTTTCCTTGACTTTTTTGCACATAGTTGCGTGGCGAGAGATGGAGTTGAGGCTATTGTCCCAAATATCAATCATTTCGTCCAATCCATGGGCTGAGTTATCGAGTAGTGGAAGGACTCTCTCGAGTATTTCTTCCTTGACAAAGGGTTTGAATCTTCTCACTGGCCTTTTTAGAGAAGCATTAGCTCTTTTGGTATTCTGGTTGTGCTGTTTGGTAGGTATATGGAATCTGAGCAAACTGTGATTGGACCATGGTACTGGAGTTATAGATAGTGCGGGGTCATGTGTTGCATCTGATGCCGTTTGTGGGGTGAAAATTAGGTCAAGTTTGTTCCCTTTCACATGTGTAGGTGCATTAACTAATTGTTTATAACCCAACTCAAGTGCATCAAGGAAGGCGGCGACCCTGCCTGCCCTTTCTGGTCCTGGGCGTGGAACGGGAGGCAGCTCGGGGAAGGCTACCCCGGAGGGTCTGGCATTCAACTGCCCACCTAGATGCCAGATGTTAGTCTCCAGAACCTCCCTCCACATTTCCCTATGTCACTGGTACCGACACGTAACAGTGCAGCAGACCCCTCCCCAGCACTATCTACAACCATGTCTAGGTGGCGCGTGAGGCCTGTGACCCTCACACAAGGCAGGCATGTTACCAGGCGATCCTGATGCCCACCAGCCACACAGCCATCTATGTGCCTACTGACCGCAGCAATGACTGTAAAGGCTGTCCTATCCCATCCCACATGGGCACCTGGCCCTAGGGGAATGTCCCCAGTGCAGGAGGTTCCTGTATCACCTGGGGGACAGGTCCGTGTACAGGGTCACTGCCTGGCACACCAGGGTGATGCTACCCTGTCACATGACCCCTCACCTCCACGGCAACAGGGATGCTGCCAGTCTGGAGGTGGGCCCACAAGACTACATCCCTGACTGTCCTGTCTTGGTACCTCCCTGTCCTCCTCATGTCTTCCAGGTCTGCTACTCTTGCCTCCAGCGATCGGACCCGTTCCCTGTGGGCAGAGGGATCATTGCACCTTGTGCCCACGTAGGACCCCTCACCAAACGGGGGACACCCATACCTGTGACACTCAATGCAAGAGACCGTAAGGCCCCCATCACGCTGCTGGACTGCTGTCAGCAGCTGTGTGCTTTGGCTGTGATCCGATATTTAGGTTCACTGCTCACTAAGGGCTGCTGGGGATACTTATAACAATAAAACGTTACCTGATACATATGATGTACTCTGTTCACCTGACATTTCATGACCCCCTGCTCGTAAGGTATGATAATGAAAAATAGACAACTGAACCAGTGAGTGAATATGGCACCTCCGTACCTTCCGGAGGCTTAGGCACCTATAAAGCTACGAGTACTCCAGGAGTGGACGTGTGAAGGGGGGAGGGGGGATGGACCTACCAACAGCTGCCTGCTGCACAGTACCCTTTCCTGAGCCTTTAAGGTGATCGATGATCAATCTCCAGGGGGTGTCCCACAACCCTTGCCTGGATAGGGGGATACCAGGGTCCCAGATATAACCTGACACCTCCCCTCTGTGTCCTGAATGTGAACTAGGCCCTGACTGGGTATTGCATTTAGGATGGTAGCCCTCTGCTGGGTTCGATATCTGACCAGACAGTTGTCCTTTGTGTTTCACATGTAAGCCGACACTCTGCTCCTACTGGGCTCTGACTGCTGTAACAAATACACTGGGTGAACACAGATGTAATACCTACATTTGCAGATCTCACTCCAGATGTAGCATTCCCCCTTTGTAGTCCTCCAAGACAGCTGTTGCATGTGTTACTGTGGCATGTGTGAACCAGGTATCACAGGTTACACCTTTTTCTCCCACAGGCATATGACAGGAGCTGCAAGGCACACGACAGGAGATGCATGGTCTCCGACAGGAGATGCAGGGTCTCTGCCAGGAAATGGGACAGCTGCATGAAATCGGCCTGCAAGGTGCCCGGGGGACTGAGGCACTTGCTGCTTCTGCCCAAGCTATGGTGGCAGAGATCACCCGGATGGCAGAAGCACTGGAGGCCATGTCTGGGCGGGGGCAGCAGCCAGTGGCAGCAGAAGCAGCAGCAGCAAGGGGTGGGAGGGGGCCAGGTTAGCGCAGATGTAGGCGTGGGCAGTAGAGGAGGGGGAGGCGAGCCTATCTGTCAATGTAAATAAAGGCAACCGGTTTTGTTAACACCTGTAGCCAAATGTCCAGTGTTGCTGTCCCTGCTCCCATGGTCGGGATGGGGCCATGCTTGGTATCCAATGATGGGGAAACTGTGACAGGACTGTTTTCCAGGTATCTTAGATGGAAAACGGTGAATGGGAATAGGACGATAGTTAGCTGGAGTATGGGGTGACGTGAGGTATCTCTACGAATGGGGCATATAAGGGCATGCATTCAGGGATGCAGACAGGTAGCTGTGGACAACTAGTATTGCACATGGTGGGAATGGAGGGGATGTGAGCGTGAGGGGGTGTGGGTGTGGGTAGCCAGGAGGACGCTATAGGATCACAGGTGCAGCAGGTCCCTTTGGTAGGGGGGATCAGTTTAGCACATCCTGAGGTTGTTGGTGGGTGTTATGTGTCCCAAGCAAGTGAGAGTTGTGAGACAGGAAGGGGGGGGGGGTTGGAGGGGAGATCAACAACAGAGCCCTGTCAATAGGGCTGAAGCCACCTGGCTGTAGGGCAGACCTGCACACATAAGCAGGCACACCTACAATAGAACCAGGATTGATCACAAACCTCTGTCAAAAGGGCTGAAGTCACCTGGGTGTACGGCAGACCTGCACACATAAGCAGGTGCACCTACAATAGCACCAGGATTGACCAAAGACCCCTGTCAATAGCCTGAAGCCACCTGGGGGTAGGGCAGACTGGCACACATAAGCAGGCACACCTACAGTAGCAACAAAATCAAACACAGACCCCTGTCTATCGGCCTGAGGCCCCCTGGGAGTGGGGGCGACCAGCACACATAAGCAGGCGCACCAAGATTGACCACAAACCTCTGTCAATAGGCCTGAGGCCTCCTGGGGGTAGGGCAGACCTGAACACATGAGCAAGTGCACTTACAATAGCACCAGGATTGACCACAGACCCCTGGGTGTGGGGGCGACCAGCACACATAAGCAGGCGCACCTACAATAGCACTAGGATTGACCACAAACCCCTGTCAGTAGGCCTGAGGCCTCCTGGGGATTGGGCAGACCTGCAAACATAAGCAGGCGCACCTACAATAGCACCAGGATTGACCACAGACCCCTTTCTATAGGCCTGAGGCCCCCTGGGTGTAGGGCAGACCTGCACAGATATGCAGGCACACCTACAATAGCACCAGGATTGACCACAAACCCCTGTCAATAGGCCTGAGGCCACCTGGGGGTAGGGCAGACCAGCACACATATGCAGGCGCACCTACAGTAGCAACAGATTCAAACACAGACCCCTATCAATAGGCCTGAAGCCACCTTGGTGTAGGGCAGACCTGCGCAGATAAGTAGGCGGACCTACAGTAGCACCAGGATTGCCCACAGATCCCTGTCTATAGGCCTGAGGCCCCCTGGGAGTGGGGGCGACCAGCACACATAAGCAGGCACACCTAAAATAGCACCAGGATTGACCACAAACCCCTGTCAATAGGCCTGAGGCCACCTGGGTGTAGGGCAGACCTGCACAGATATGCAGGCACACCTACAATAGCACCAGGATTGACCACAAACCCCTGTCAATAGGCCTGAGGCCACCTGTGGGTAGGGCAGACCAGCACACATATGCAGGCGCACCTACAGTAGCAACAGAATCAAACACAGACCCCTGTCAATAGGCCTGAGGCCACCTGGGTGTAGGGCAGACCTGCAAAGATAAGCAGGCACACCTACAATAGAACCAGGATTGACCACAAACCCCTGAGGCCCCCTGGGAGTGGGCGTGACCAGCACACATAAGCAGGCGCACCAAGATTGACCACAAACCTCTGTCAATAGGCCTGAGGCCTCCTGGGGGTAGGGCAGACCTGCACACATGAGCAAGTGCACTTACAATAGCACCAGGATTGACCACAGACCTCTGTCTATAGGCCTGAGGCCCCCTGGGAGTGGGGGCGACCAGAACACATAAGCAGGCACACCTACATTAACACCAGGATTAACCACAAACACCTGTCGGTGGGCCTGAGGCCTCCTGGGGGTAGGACAGACCTGCACAGATAAGCAGGCGCACCTACAATAGCACCAGGAATGACCACAAACCCCTGTCAATAGTCCTGAGGCCTCCTGGGGGTAGGGCAGACCTGCACACATGAGCAGGCGCACCTACAATAGCACCAGGATTGACCACAGACCCCTGTCTATAGGCATGAGGCCCCCTGGGTGTAGGGCAGATCTGCACAGATAGGCAGGCATACCTACATTAGCGCCAGGATTGCCCACAGACCCCTGTCAATAGGCCTGAGGCCACCTGGGTGTAGGGCAGACCTGCACAGATAAGCAGACGCACCTACAATAGCACCAGGATTGCCCACAGACCCTTGTCAATAGGCCTGAGGCCACCTGGGTGTAGGGCAGACCTGAACAGATAAGCAGGCGCATCTACAGTAGCACCAGGATTGACCACAAACCCCTGTCAATGGACCTGGGGCCTCCTGGGGGTAGGGCAGTCCTGCACACAGCAGTAGGCTCACCTACATTGGTCCCAGGGGTGACCACTGACCAGTCCTTTTCCCATGGTGTGCTTGTATGATATGTGTGTTGATTGCTGGCTACTAGGTTGTACTCCTTGGTTTGTGTGACCTGCCCCCATGTACTTACCTCACATGGGTGGTCGGCTGATGCATTAAAGCACCTCGTCAGCTGCTCCCAGGCCCTCCTGACCCTGTAGAGGTCCTCCCTTTTGGAGGAGCCTGGGAACAGGTGCCTCTGTCCGAGGCACCTTGCTGCACCTTATGCCTGGAACAAACTACCTGTGTCTGTACGCTAGGCACCTTCTCTAACCCTCTTCAAATCCAGGCTGAAAACTCACCTCTTCCCTGCTGCTTTTGGATCTTGACTCACCTGATCTCCTTTTTTCTTTCTCCTTGCTTTATCCCTGCCTACACCTTCTGTGTTTGTCTTGACTAGATTGTAAGCTCTGATGAGCAGGGACTGTCTCTTTCATGTCTGTGAAGTGCTGCGTATGACTTGTAGCGCTATATAAATGCTCAGTAGTAGTAGTAGTATTAGGCACATGAGGCGCCCGAGCACTTCCAGATCCGAGCCCGTGAAGGCTGGCTTCCGCGATCGGGCGGCCATCTTGTCTGCTGTATTATGCGCGATATGTCATGACGCAGCATTGTGGCGCTATGTGTGTTGTGGTGCTATGCTCATTTTCCCAGTCGCTGGCACGTTGCAGTGCCACAGATGCACAGTGCACACAATGATGCGTGTAACGTTCTTTTGGGACATGTGTTGTGATGTGCTTTGTTACGTGCCTTAAGGTGCCTTATAAGATGCCTTAAAAGGTGCCTCAACCTAAGGCACCTTAAGGTGCCTTATAAGGTGCCTTAGGTTAAGCCACCTTAAGGCGCCTTAGGTTAAGCCACCTTAAGGCGCCTTAGGCTAAGGCACCTTATGAGGCATGTAACAACACACATCACAAAACACGTCTCAAAAGAACCTCACGCGCATTATTGTGTGCGCTGAGCATCTGTGGTACTGCAACGCACCATCGACTGGGAAAACGCACGTAGCGCCACAGCGCACGCAGCACCACAATACTGCGTCATGATGTAATGCACATAATGCAGCAGACAGGATAAGGCACCTTATTACCTGTTCATTACCTTTCCTTGGTGCTCTATCCAGTATTAGGATTACATCTGCTTTTATGCCTTACAGGTCATGCCTGTCAACTTGCAGCATCTTACAGTCCTTAGTGCACTTTGACTTAAGACACCTTAACATCCTTAGGGCACCTTAAGGTGCCTTATAAGGTGCCTCAACTGAATAGTGCATACCCATTGTTACAATGAGGCTGCCATGGCCACCTATTAACAGGGCAGAGGGATGTCTGGACTTGCATGAGGTTTATGTTGCAATGCCTAATCTACCACCCTCTCCAGGTTAAAGTGGTTTACAATATATGTCAATTGCACCTAAAGGGCCTGGTAACAAACCTTTTTGCAATTGTGGCAGTGGAGGGACCAGCAACCCCTGGCCAAAGGATGTCATCAGGGGGGTTAGACCAGATTTGAACCTGTTGCTAGGGCACTGGAAGACCATCAGTAGTACTGGAAAACCTTAGCTGCCTCTGGCCAAGGTCTGACATTCACCAGCAGAAGGCACAGTCAAAACTGTACCTGCTGCACCCCACCAGGTGTTCCAGCCATGCACAAACTAACTGCAGACAGTCTGCTAGCCAGTCTATATTGCATGTTCACAGAGGAACTATGTGCACCCAGAATTGGGATGTACAGCAAAGACACCCAGCAGATGCCTCAGTGATTGGGGCTCCAGAAAAGGGAACACACAAATATCACTCAAGACAAATACTATATAGCACTATGTGGGAACATAGCCGTGCCATGGTCACTGCTCAGTCAGAGTGAGAGTGTCCTCCCAGCAGGACATGCTGTGGCCACCCTGTCCATCCATGCAGGTGGTGTTGGGCCACTACAATGTGCCAGCCATTGCCCTACCCCCAGTGCAGATGCATCATGCCCGATCCACCCTCTCTGGGCCATACCCACAATACCTTGCTCCTCAGTATGCAACAGTGTATGTATTGTGGGCCCAGTGCAGAGTAGGATGCCACAAAACAATGGATAGACATGCACACACCCACTCATATTGCAGCATTGTGCAAAGATAGGGATAGTTGGAAACCCTGCCTGCCACACAGGTCCAGATCACAGTGCAGGCATTGCTAAGGTGTGCAGGAGCTAGTAGTAGGGCTCTGATGATAACTGCTGCTCTGAGCTGGTGCCAACAGCCTGACTCTCCATGGAGCTTTGGATAGTGGAGCCTCTGTGTGTGGGTGTTTCTACTCCTGTTGGCCAAAGCTTTGGGGATTGCACATGTTGATGTTGCAATGTGGGGTAAAATGTAGTGACATGCACTGCAGAATCCACAGCTGGGACCTGAAACTGTGACCCTCTGCTCCAGGACACACTGGCTATGTGTATTGCACCACACTGTTGCCGCAGAGGCAGAGCAGTCCCTGGGGCTACCTTTGCTGTTCATCAGACAGACCTTGTTTGTTGCACTGCACATGACACACTGGAACAGTTCAGGCCTTGGCCCACTGCAGGCAGGTGCCACTGCCCCTTCCACCACCAACACCCCACCTGCCATGCTGACATGTCCATATACTGTCGGTGCTGGTAGTGTGCAGTCCCAGGCCATCCACTGTGCAGGTAGGCGGGTGCCCAGGTTTAGGGTCTGGGGTGCAGAGGCATACATGGACATCCACACATCCCCCCCATCACCGCCTGCCACTGTTCTGTCACTTCCACATGGGGGTGAGATGGCTGTGGGGTGTCAGGTTAGTGATCTGGCAACAATTGGCTAGGGTGGACCTGGTTGATAGATTGTGTTCTGCCAGCAGACTGTGGAGAGGCTTGGGCATGCAATGCAAGTACAGTGTATCCAATATGGACTACTGGGTGTATACATGTTTCAGACAACGCGTGGTCATACCTTGCACTGACTTCCAGGGGCTGTTATGCAGGGGTGTTCATTTAGCTGGGTTTACATACAGTTTGGGACGTATCCTGGGGAAGGTATGTATACCTTGTTAGAGTAGTCCCCAGATGTGCACTGCTTGCCCCATTACACGCATTGTGGCTCCTGTTTGACGTTTGGGGTACCTGCAGGATACGTGTCCCCTGGGTGGGACACTGTGGAACACAGACTAATGGGCATGTTTGACCTTGCTCATCCGCTGTCTTGCTGTTTTTCAGTTTCTGTGTTCCTATGTGCCACCTAGGCGACTGCCTAGTCTGCTGTGTGCCCAACCTGCCCCCACTGCATGTTCCATCTGCAGCCCCCTTTGCCCCATTTGCAGCATCACCATAGTGCCCTTTCATACTTGGGCACTATGCTGTTGCTGCAAATGGAGCAGTACTATCACTTTACTTGGGCTCCCTGTCTGTGCTGTACATTGCTGACACATAAATGGTCTCTCTCTCCTGCAAATGTGCATTTACCGACAGGTTTTCATTGGCAGTAATGTCCCGGCGTTAATGTTCCCACATTAATGTAGCAGGGGCTTCTCCCCGCCTACTTCCCGCCCATTGACCCCTTCTCTCCACCCTCTGGGACAGTTACCGCTGCCGGTGATGTTAACGCACGTTAACATTACATATGGTAACATTACTGCATGGTAACATTACATCTGGTGACATTACCACGCGGTAACGTTACCAGTGCTACATTACCGTGCCTTAGTAAACATACCCCAATAGTCTGTTATCTACTATTGTGCTGTCAGCAATTTGTGATCCGACAAATATTTATATGTATGTTTACTGATCTAAGGAAAAGGTTTTTCTATTGTAAATCTTTATAAAATAAGCTTCAAATAGGCTCCTTTTTGGACTTTTAAAATAGGTGTCCTGTTATAAAATTACTCCCAGATATATTGATTAACATATACAGTACGCAAAAGGGCTAAGTTTAGGACTAGGATAGGATGCAGGCAGGGTCAACCCCAGAATTGGTTCAAGGTGTTGGCGCCCCAGGGTAACGTTGAGCTTTAAACCGCTCACTATCTGCCAGAATCTGTTGTTGAGCTTTGAATGCCCTGTTCTTTGCTGCCCCCAAGAAGCTGCTGTCCTAGGTAGCTGCCTTGTTTCTATGGTGGTTTGGCCAGTCCTGGATGCAGAAATTATCAAAAAATCCAAAGTGTATTATTTTAGAACTTTTCCTTCCCCTCCAACTTTTATTTTATTTTTCCTGACCTATTCTGAATGGTGGAGGATGGCAAGGTTACGGTGCCTCTTTGGTGAGAAGGATTGTGACCCTTCATCTAGATCTCAAGAAGTGGGATGACTACCTTCATTACTTCTCATTGCTCCTGCTCGCAGTTTTGCTCTGTTGCTAGTTTTTGGAACCATAGTATATAAGAATGCTAAAATAAATAAATCAACAAACAAACAAACAATCAATCTCAGCATGAAACTGAAAAATAGCAAAATGGGCAGACAGCCAGAATATTGCATAGACAACAGAGAGAGCAGCAGTTGCTTAGGCAGTAAAAAAAGCAACACATACAACTACACCTCCAATAGGGGGTATATCTTCAGTGGCAGCATATCTGGACTGTGAAACACCAACTTTTATTTTGGTTAGGAAAATACATACAAATAAGAGGAAAAGGAGGCTGCTATGGTTTTCAAAAGAAGTAGCTGAAAAGGTAAAGAAAAACTCAAACTATAACAGATAGCAGAAAGAGGGCAACTAGCAACAATATCTGAAGAACCCAAGGGAGGCTGGTAAAATAGTCAGGAAAGCAAAGATGCCAGTGAAATTAGAAATGGAAAATACAGGACAACATGGGAACAAGACTTTTTTAGGTAAGTTAGTGACAGGAGAAAGTGAGACTCAGGGGTGAAGGAGAGGAATACGTAGAGACTGATGAGGATAAAGTGAAATTGCTTATTCCATATCATCCTGCTAGATCAATCCAGACAAATGGGTTGTGTTTCCCTGCCAGCAGATTGGTGGAGACAAAGAACCAATGAAAATCATCACTCCAATGCCTCTATTCACTTCAACCACCAGAGGTCGCTTCAGTATTTCTTTGTCTCCAGCAGATGGCGGATGGATTTTCTCCTCGCTGAAGAAAATCTGAAGAATGAGAGGAAAAGATTGATTAAACACTTGTGAATGACCACCTTGAGGGTGACTTTCTCACTTGAGCGTGACATGGGATGCTCCACTAGACTGTGGAACCAGTAACAATTCCTGCTGATACAGAAGCCCCTGCCCTCACAGTTACTGGAAATGTCACATACTACTCTTTCCTGTGGTCAAGGCAATGGAGGAGTAATATTTGTGTTCTTGCCTACCTTAAGTACTACTGGGAATCCAAATGAGGTCCCTTGTTTGAAGCAGCCTGTATCATAAACAAGAGGCAAATCAAAATAAGCTATCAATGAATGAGATGCATACAAAGATCAAAGATGCATTGTTGAAAGTGATCATGGACTTGTTTGGAGACAGAAATGGCAGTCATTGATGTCCTTCCACAATTACCATTGTTATGTTGGTATATCATCTGTGGAGAAAGATGAACATCACTGTTGGTTGGCCTCAGTGCACTCCCAATAGAGGATCAATGAAACAATGCTCATTGCAGCATAGAGGGCATCTAACTGATTTGTTCCACTAGATGACAAAATCTATTCTCATTCGCGTCCACCCATTCTTTGGTATGGAGGTTACATACAAACCTGCCAGATTGTGCAAACATGGGTGTACATACATCTGTCTGCTAGCTATCATTTGCTGTGGGCCTGTTGTCTCAATACCTCTGGAAGGCAGCTCTGTGAGAGGGGTAGGAGGGTATGTGATGCAGTGTACTGCACAACCTCACTGCAAACTATGTCTGATGTATCACATATGAGTTGTAGCACTTTACGTCTCATGATTCAGAGGATCTAGTGCAAAGAATGAAGTGGTGTGCATAAGGGCCAAGATCCAAATAAATGTTGTATGGGATTCCCAGATGAATATATGTATGGTGGTGGCCTGGTGTGTAGTGCTGTGAAGCTGTGTCGACAGTGGATGTGATCACTGCATCTCAACATGCAGTATAGGGATGTCCTATTGTGTCCATGTAAGTGTGCCTCATGCACACATGGCTGAGATATGGGTAAACAGACATTCAATGTATCAAGGTTATGTGAATCTACATGTTTGGCGAGTGTTTTAGTCTGGATTCAAGTTTAGCAGTACAAGTGGGGGCACAGTATCAGACATGTCACTCTCAATGACTGGATCATATCAACATACTTGCAGATCTATTTCCAGAATAAAACAAAGGATATTATAATGCCTCTATGAGGTATGTTTACTAAACTCCAGTAATGTTACCCGCGTTAAGTTCCCCGGTAATGTTATGGATGCCCATATAAAGGAGTGGGCGGTGCATCGGTAAAGCAAGCTGTGTCAGGTAACGTGCGTTACAAGGCGCGTAATGCGCGGTACAGTGCGCCATGGACCCACCACGCGTGAACACCACAGCCGACAAGAAGCGGCAGCACGTCCGAAGGGGTTGCAATCTAAGGTGTGCTGACAGTAGAAGATGCGCTGAGGGATGTGCAGACATGGTGCCACATGAGAAACGGAGCCCTAGGTGTAAGGCCATAGACTACAGGCTGCTGATATCGCAGTCTGTAATGGGGACGTGAGCCACAGTTAACACATGCACACACACCATGAAATAGTGTGCAGTGAACCCAGCATGCAGAGGAGTAAACAATGATAACGGAAAGGGCTGAAGGGCCAGCTGTGTGGATGGTGTGTGTATAAGGGCAAAATGGGCAGGGAATCCAAAAAGAAGCAAGAAGGAATTGAACCAGTACACTGAAGAGCCCAAATTCAGCTCATCGACACCAATACCAAATGACTGAGCCACCTGCCCACCCAGGCAACCCAAAGAAAGGGAGCATATGTAACAGTTAGCATGTGATGGCTAGCTGCATGGAGTGGACACTGCAGTGTACAGTGAAGAGAGGGAAGGGTGTGTGGAAAGGGGACAAAGCCGGAGCCATTGTATGGCAAGGAGAGCAGAACAAATGAAAAGAAATGAAAAGAAACCTGTGGGACCCAAACCCATAACCTATGTTGGCTCCATGCACGTTTGTAACCACTATCCCAAACAACCACAGCAAGCACAATACAAATATGTTCTACCAAGTGGCTATCGTGTCTGCTAGATTATCACACAGTAGTGAGTCCTATGCCCTATGCAAATTGCATTGTATGTGCATTGTGGAGAATGCGCACCGCAGGGCATCTGACGCTCAGCACGTACAATAATGCATGTGACATTACAGAGCTTTCTATGTGCCTTATGAGATATGTCTAGGCGCCTTAGCATAAGTGGTCAGATTATGGCGCATAACAACGCACGTCCCAAACAGACGTCACGCACATTCACTGCAACACATGTACATCGCAATACTGCGCACCACAGTAGACTACCTGTCCATTGCCCTTCCCCTTTGCCCCCACCAATTCTAGGACTACAGCTGTACCCCAGCCCCCAAGCATGGTCTGACATTCAACAACAGCAGGCACAGTCAGACTGTACCTGCTTCACCACACCAGGTGTCCCGGCCAGGCACGAACTAACCGCTAGCCAGTCTATCCTGCATGTTCACAGAGGAACGATATGCACCCGGCAGTTACCCCAGTGACTGGCCCCCAGAACAGGGGACACACATATATCACCTGAGACAGACACTATGTAGCACTATGTGGGAACATAGCCGTGTCATGGTCACTGTTTCGTCAGTGTGAGAGTGCCCAACAGCAAGACATGCTGTGGCCACATTGTCCATGCAGATGGTGGTTGGGCACTACAATGCCCCAGCCATTGCCCTACACCCTCTGCAGATGCATCCTGCCCAGTCTGCCCTGCCTGGGCCATACCCACAACACCTTGCTCCTCATTGTGCACATTTGCAGGCTAACGCTGGTAATAGTGGGACATTGTGGACCCAGTGAGGTGTAGGCAGCCATGAAACAATGGATAGACATACACATACACATACACATACACACACACACACACACACACACCAATTGCAGCATTGTGCGGGGTGGTTGGCAACCCTGCCCGCCACACTGGTCCTGACCACAGTGCCGACATTGCCAGACTGTGCAGGAGGTAGTAGTAGTGCTCCGGTGGTGATTGCGGCTCCATGCTTGGGCCAACAGCCTGACTCTGCATGGAGCTTTGGATAGTGGAGCCTGTGTGAGTGGGGGTTTGCACCCCTTTTGGCCGCTGCTTTGGGGATTGCACATGTTGCTGTTGTATCTGCATTGTAGAGTAAAATATAAGGACATGCTCTACAGGATCCACAGCTGGGACCTGAACCTGTGACCCTCTGCTCCAAGGTACACTGGCTGTGTGTATTGTACCACACTGTTTCCACAGAAACACAGCAGTCCCTGGGGCTACCTTTACTTCACCTCAACCAGACCTTTTCTGTTGCACTGCAGACCACGTACTGGTACAGGGCATGGCCTGGGTGCACTGCAGGCAGGTTCCACTGCCCCCTTCAGCACTAACACATGCCCCCCTGCCATGCTGCCTGACCATATGCTGGTAGTGCTGGTAGTGCACCGTCCCAGGCCATCCACTGTGCAAGTAGGCGGACGCCTAGGGAGCGGGGTCTGGGGTGGGGAGGCATACATGGACATCTCCACATCCCCCTCATCACCGCCTACCAATATTATGTTCCTTTCACATGGGGGATGGATGGCTGGGGGGACGTCAGGTCAGTGCCCTAGCAACTATTGGCTAGGGTGCACCAGGTAGATGTAGGTGGGTTGTGTTTGGCTTTGGTCAGCTGCTGTCTTGCTGATTTCCGGTTTCTGTGCCTCAGCTGCCCCCACTACATGTCCCGCCTGCAGCCCCCTATGCCCCATTTGCACCATCACCATAGTGGCCTTTCATACTTGGGCGCTATGCTGTTGCTGCATATGGATCACTACTATCACTTTTCTTGGGCTCCCTGCCTATGTTGTACATTGTTGACTCTGAAATGGTTTCACCCTCCTGCATATCTGTATCTAACGACAGGTTTTCAGTCCCGGTAATGTTCAGCCCCGGTAATGTTCAGCCCTTCAGTACCCCGTGTTAGTGTTGCGGGAGCTTCTCCCTGCCCACTCCCCGCCCATTGACCCCCTTCTCTCCGCCCTCTCTCCGCCCCTTGCGGGGCTTAGTGCGGACGGTGATGTTAACGCTCGTTAGGTACCCTTAACGCATGTTAACGCTACCTAACACGTGTTAACTTCACCGCTGCTACATTAACTCGGTTTAGTAAACATACACCTTTATTGTTCCATGGTGTGACTGCGTCTTGAATATTGTGCGCAATTCTGGTTGCTGTATCTTAAAAAGGATATAATGGAATTAGAAAAGATACAGGGAAGAGCCACCAAAATGGTAAAGGGGATGGAAGGATAACCCTATGAGGAGAGGCATAAAAGGTTAGGCTCTTCAACCTGGAAAAGAGACGGCTGAGGGGAGATATGATAGAGGTTTATAAATTAATGAATGGAGTAGAACAGGTAAACGTAGATCAATTGTTTATGCCATCAAAAAGTAGAAAGACTAGGGGACATGCAATAAAGTTACAATATAACCCATTTAAGACTAATAAGAGAAAATATTTTTTCACTCAATGTGTAATCAAACTCTGGAATTCGTTACTGGAGAATGCAGTAAAAGCTGTATGTGTAGCCTGGTTTAAAAAAGGTTTGGAGAAGTTCCTGGAGAAAAGATCCATAAACCATTATTAAAAAGGACTCAGAAAATCCACTGCTTGCCCCAGTACAAGCATTGTGGAACCTGTGTGTCTTTTTGGGAAAACTACTAGGTACCTGGGACCTGATTGGCCACTGTTGGAAACGGGATACTGGGCTTGATGGACTTTGGTCTGACCCAGTATGGCATATTGTATGTTTTTATGTTCTCATGTAGAATGAGTTTGCCCCATTTACAATGAATCCAACAATTGAACACTGATGTTGAATAAAATTCAGTCAAGAACTTGGAGATTCAGTCCAAGAGATTTATGAGAAGTCTCAGCAAGTGTATGAGAATGAATACATGAGTCTTGCTCGAGTATGGTCCAAACAAGATGGATGACTGTGAAGGAGTGTATGGTGCTCAGTCATCCCTGGCTCTGGACCCTTCTAGGAGGGGCCCCCTAGAGTGGCAGATGAGGACACCCAGTGGCCAATGAAGGGCCCGAACGCCTGCTCCCTCCACAACCATGAGTCATAGGGCCCAGCTTCCTGACAACACCTGGGATGAGAGGGAGGTGAGGGACTTGGCCCAGAGCCTCTTGCAGATAGACCCTTTTAGGAAGGATCGAGGGGACCCCCAGCAGGAGGAGGGTACCGGGATTACAAGATAAAGCTTGCGATTTTTTACAGATTGTGACTCTAAATCAGTTGTTTATGTGATTCGTTGCCCCTGCTCTTTTTTATACGTAGGCAAAACGATCCGGGCTTTAAAGATCCGTCTAAAAGAACATCAAAGTAGATTGCGATGCCGGCGGCTGGAGGCTCCTATTGTACAACATTGCTTAGATTTAGGGCATGCTTTTGAAGTTTTGCAATGCTGGTGTATTGAAGCAGTATTGCAAGGCTCACAAGGAAGATCACAGGATCAACAGCTTCTTTATCGAGAACAGTGGTGGATTCACCGGCTTGGAACAGTTAAGCCGGATGGTCTGAATGTCAGCGTTGATTGGCTGGCCTGCAAATGAGGGTTCTCAAGTTCAAATCCCCAGTCAGTATTTAACTCCTTTTATTGCGCATGTGTAGCGTCCTTTTTGAAAGAAAGAATCACACGGGCAGTTGCATCAGAGAGAAAGCACCTACCTGATAAATTGTTCTAGGTAAATAACATCATGAAAAGTAGTGATTTGTTATGAAGAGTTGAATTTATGGGTTTGAGAGTTTTAACAAAGCAACGCTATGGCTATTATTGTATTGTTTTAGTTAACACTCGATGAAACTGCAAGATGAGAAATTTAAAGGTCCCTGAATGACGCATTGCATTCCTCCCCTTGATAAACCCAGAAGGAGAAACGCCGGAGCGCTTAGAAGATCGAGGCGTCGGGGTCTCCATTGTGTTTGCAATTGCAAAGGGGCATTGCTCAAACGCCACTCTAAATTGAGATAAGTTTGAATGGCGTTTATTTATCTATTCTAAAAAATTTTAAGAAAATGCAAAAGAGACTTATATAAAAAATACAATACTTAAATGAAAATTTAGAGCCACACTAGTCCATGGTCATTGATGTGAACGGACACTCGATGGGACAAGTTCATTACCCACATATAAGTGTCAAATTTATACCGTTTATCTGAGACCGGTGACTAGATGTTATATAATTATTATTTTGATTGAGATTATTAGTGAGTGAATTGGTGTGTTTTTCATTATTTTGATTCACTCGTGTAAGAGATCTATCACGATTTGTTTGTTTGGCACAACACTATGGAAGGTCTCCAACATTGGAAGGAAACTTTGAGTTTCCCACAAGACTTCATCACATCACTCCTTAAGGAAAAAACACCTTTCTCTGAAACTGCATTTGAGGAAAATCTTAGTGATTTTGAATCCCAATGGGATAGCTTAGTTAAACTACAAAAAAAATTATTAAGAACCGAATTACATCGCGCATCTTTACTGGAATACATTACTAAGGAGCAGATTCCTCGCGGTTTGCGCGTCTATAAAGAACCAAGAGTACCAGCAATGGATACTGAATTTTTGCATCAATGGCATAAAATCTTAAACAAATGCTCTCTAGACCTAATGGTCTTGATAGTTAGTACTGCGAAAGAACATATGGAAAAGCTATCAAAGGAAGTGAATGATTCCTTGGCCACACTTAAAGCGACGGAACCTGAAGAACAGTTCTTGATTCATCAAGCGGCTACTAAGAAGCAGTTGGAAACCATGCGTACAGAGATAATGTTGAAAAAAACTAAAAAACTGCGGTGGGATGCCATGGATTACACGGTGGGATACGTGTATCCCTGGCAAAATCCACAACGAAAAACACAAAAGAAAACGGCTGAGAAGAAAAAAGTAGTTTTTAGTGATACTACTGAGGAGGAGATTAGCTCGGATTCGAGTCGTGGCTCGAGCCGAACATCGAGGGAGGCTTTTTTGGAAGAAGCGAAAGGCCGATCAACAAGACGGAAGAAAACGGAGGACACGAACAACAAACAGCAAGATCGGAACAAGCAGAAAAAATGAGGAATGATACATTGGTAGTCAACATTTCCAAACAAGGTTTATCGGAAGCTGAAATTGATTTACTCAATAAAGGTTTGTCTTTTATTCCCCGGATGACGTTTGATTTTTTCCAATTTCAAGTAGATTTCATGGAGTTTATTAGAAAATTACATTTAAAAAATTGTTTTGACTCGACTGCATTGTCCACCACGATGAATATTCAACCGGTGATGGAACCTACACAGCCGGTTGAACAGACACCTGGACGTATAAGGCTGCCTTTTAAATCACAATGGATGCCGTCTACACCACTTCATCCAGGAATACAAGTTTTTAAAGAGCTGGTCCTGAGGGAGATGACTACAATAGTTAAAAAGCGTCCCCATTATAGATATAACCTTACGAAGGAACAAATGGCAACGTTGTATTCTTTACAAACTCGAACTGATCTTGTTTTTAAAAGAGCGGACAAGGGGGGTGCCCTGGTGGTCTTAGATCGTGACTATTACCTTCAAGAAGCATTAGCTCAATTACAGGACCGTAATACCTATGAACCATTGGAAGTTGATCCAACGCCTCGGCTACAGAATATAATATCAGAGCTAGTGAAGGAAGCTTTGCAAAAGAAGATCATTTCAATAAAGGAATCTAAGTTTCTGTTGGTTAAGTCACCACAGTTAGCCACGTACTACACGGTCCCAAAAATACACAAGAATATACATCAACCACCGGGCAGGCCCATAGTATCTACACGAGGCACTTTATTGGAACCGTTGTCCATTTATTTGGACTCTTTTTTGAGACCGCTTTTGAAAAATATACCTTCCTTCATAAGAGACACGACCCATTTTTTAAACATTTTACAGGACCTTAACCCCTGGGCATCACAACAGAATATTGTTCTGGTAACGCTAGACGTCCAGTCTCTCTACACGAGCATACCTCAATGCTCGGCGTATGAGATAGTTCAAGAAGTATTGGCGGATCGAGGTGATTTGTCTCATGAGCATAGTCAATTTTTACATCAAATTTCAGCGCTCACCTTGTTTGAGAATTTTTTTGTATTTGAGAAATGCATTTACCATCAGATAGCAGGAGTGGCGATGGGAGCTACGGTTGCTCCCTCTATCGCCAACTTCTATATGAGTGTTTTTGAAAAGAGCTTTTTGGTTTCCTCTTCTCCTTTTGAGGCGAATATTCGGTCTTGGCATCGGTACATTGATGACATCTTTATGCTGTGGCAGGGGACTCAGGCGGATATCCCCAGTTTTGTAAATTGGTTGAATACTTGTGATGTGAATATAAAATTTACTTTTGAAAGTCACAACATGCAAATCACCTATCTCGATGTGCTGATTGTTCGTGCTCCTAATGAATGGCAAACTACAGTGTTTCGCAAGTCCACACAAAAGAATACTTTTTTGCATTATATGAGTGCCTACCCTCCAGGTCTAAAGGATAGTCTTCCAATTTCGCAGTTCTTGCGTTATCGCAGAAACTGTTCTACAACAGCGGAATATAAACAAGCTTCTAAATATTTAAAGCGGAGTTTTTTGAACAGGGGATATCCACCATGTGTGGTTCGTCAAGCCTATAATCGAGCCTTGTATAATAATAGGGATCTTTTGTTAGAGTCTAAAGATCCTTGTAACATAGAAGAGAAAGATCAGAAGATAAATTTAGTTACCATGTATTCACCGTTAAGTTCAACAATTCAGAAGACTTTAAAAAAATACAAGACGGTTTTGGATGTGGTACCGGGATTACAAGATAAAGCTTTACGCTGTGTGTGGAAGAGAAACAGAAGTCTCAAGGAATATTTGTCTCCTACCATCCTAAGACCATTAGATTGGGCCCCTAAAAGTGCCAAGGAAGGAAAACATTCCAAATGCGGCCACTGTAGTGTTTGCGATATTATGTATGAGACATCGGAGTTCATCCATCGAGGCACTATATATCGCTTGCGATTTTTTACAGATTGTGACTCTAAATCAGTTGTTTATGTGATTCGTTGCCCCTGCTCTTTTTTATACGTATGAAACACTATGTCGTTAAGAACGCTCAAATTACAACCTATGGAATTCAACGCTTCAACGTTGATAGTTAACCAGGTACTCAGGTCTCAGCAACAACTTTGCAGCTATTTTTTGTAGCCTGAAGTTCACACTTTCAAGCTTAGCTGCTGTTAACATCAATGACCCGACTTTTGTACCTTTCTTTTGTTGTTTATTTCAATATGTATTTAATTATAATAGTTATTTTCTTTTCCATTTGTCTTTTTATTCTTTTTTTCTTTTTTTCTTGTGTTTCTTGTTTTCGTTTTTTTAAAAAGATAAAAAGTCTTTTGTGTGCATATTTTCGAACAACAGCCTTTAGATCAATTAGACTAAATCAATCATATTTGACTCACCATCTTCAAATATACTTCTATTGAATCATACATGTAGTGGCGGGCACTTATCTTTCTCATCTGCCCCGGCACTTCATGGCCATGATGAAACAATGACTGTATCAAACTTGGCTGCTGTATTTCGCGGCTATTACAAATGGTCCCGACGCGGTTTCTCTAAGGTACCCACGCGTTTCGCTATTAGAAGGTTCTTCAGGGGAATGCACACTTGCTCTGTAAACTCTCCTTTTAAAGCTTTTCTGTTTATCAATGAAGCAGGCGATGATACATCTGCCACCCTTTCTCTCCGTGTTGAACACTTATAACACTTATTAAAAGAGGGCTGCTACACAGTACCCTGTCCTGTGCTGCTGAGGTAAGCTATATTCTGATTTGATTTAAATTATAGCTCTTTGCTGCTGCTAGGCTCTAACCTATTATGAAATTTAAACTACAAGCTCTCTGCTGGATTCTAAATTTAACCAGAAAGCTCTCTTCTGTGTTTTAATTTGAAACTAAAAGTACTTTGCTGATGCTAGGCCCTAACCTATTATAAAATTTAAACTACAAGCTCTCTGCTGGATTCTAAAGTTAACCAGAAAGCTCTCTTCTGTGTTTTAAATTGAAACTAAAAGTACTTTGCTGATGCTAGGCCCTGAGTGACTATGAAATTTAAACTACAAGCTCTCTGCTGGATTCTAAAGTTAACCAGAAAGCTCTCTTCTGTGTTTTAAATTGGAACTAAAAGTACTTTAAATTTAAACTACAGCTCTCTACTGGGTATGAAAGGTAACCAGAAAGTTCTCTTCTGTGTTTTAAATTGAATCTTAAACTGTTGCTACTAGGCCCTGACTGATTTAACAAAAAATAGTGGGTTCACAGATTAATTAGCTTTAAAAGAAAAAAATTCCTTTCAGAAAAATTCCCAGAAGTATATACTCACAATTTCAGATTTCTCTCCAGAAGTAACAGCCCCCCTTTCTAGTCCTTCAAGACCAGGATAGGATAGAGACAACAGTACCCGTAATGCAATTCACATGCAGAACAGTGGTCTACATCTGCTCCCCAGATAGGGTATGCACCTCTACAGCACATCAGCACATCAGGTAGGAGGGACTGGCCGTGTGTGTTACTGCCACTGACTACCCACAGTCCCTGCCATTGAGCGTGTACTGTGATCACCCTGAGGGTGAGGTTGGGTGGCCAGCACCAGGTCCGCAGTACCTGAGTTGCCTTTGCTGAAGGTCTCCATTAGTGCTAGTGTGTGAGAGGTATTTGCAGAGATGCCTGCGACTGCCCTGTTTGTATTTGACAGTCATGTTTGCCCCTTGTAGACCATGATGCAACCAAATTGGTGCATAGCCAGTGTACTTGCCATGTCACGTGTTCTCGGAGCAGGTGTGTGTGTGGACTCACATGATGATGATGTACATATCAAACTGGCCTCTTTGGGTCAGGGTAGGGGACATGATCTGGCCCCAACATACCCACCTTCTAAACATTCCCAGAAGGGGCAGTACTGCAACATGATGACAGGCTGTGGGACCAGCAAACACCTTCCTTTGGGGAACCTGACAGTTGATGCAGGTTGGTACCTGTACCAGGGCCATAGCCATACAGGTGATAGGCATGATCAGCTCAGCTGCCTCCCACCACAATCTGCCATTCACCAGCAGAGGCCACAGTTAGCATGCACCTGCTGTATCCTGCAAGGTGTTGCAGCCAGACACATGCTGCCTGCACACAGTGTGCTACCCCATACTTAGTGCATTTTCCCAGAGAAACAATGTGCACCCAGATGTGGGATATTTGTAACAACACCAAGCAAGCATGTCAGTGAATGGGCCCCAAGAATGGGAACTCACATATATCACTGTTGAACACACTGTATGGCACTATGTGGGAAGGTTGAGATGCAATGGTCACTGCTCAATCAGAGTGAGAGTGCCCTCCCAGCATGACCTGCGATGGCCACCTTGTCCGTGCAGATGGCATTTGCCCACTACAATATCCAAGTCACTGCCCTATGCCCTATGCAGATGCATCCTGGATAAATGGCCCTGTAGGGGCCATACCCACAATACCTTGCTCATCGTTATACACATTGGAGGTGGAACAGTGGAAACAGTGCAAACATTGGGGGCTCAGTGGGGTGTGGGCGACCACAAAATAATGGACACACATACACAGATTACCACACCTATCTGAGCATTATGCAAAGATAGCAGTAGTTGGCAGCCCTGTGCGCAACACCAGTCATGGGCTTCATGCAGGCATTGGTAGGGTAATCAATACTGTTAGGGACACTCTCCAGGGTGGTAAACACTGTCAGATATAGATGAGAGGGCACACACTACATAAATCAGTGAGGTTGCTATGATGGATCTCTGTTAGAGAGTTGTGTTTAAGTTACGATTTGTTATCTGACATTGGTCATGGCTACCTTTTGATGTATATGGGATGTGTTTCCATGTTTATGATGGCATTGCTAAGGTATGCAAGGGCTAGTAGTGGGGGCTGGCACTATGTGCAGGACACAACAGCCTGTCTTTTCATTATACTTTGGATGGTGGAGCTTGTGTGTGTGTGTGTTTGTGCCCCTGTTGGGCGATGCTCCGGGGCAGAGGTTCACAAGTCCAGTCCTGGTGGTACAGAAGGATTCAGGTTGTCAGTCTGTCCCTACTGAATATGCATGAGGTACATTTGCAAACAATGGGGGCAGTTCCTTCAAATGCAGCTCATGCATATTTTTAGTTTGGACAGCCTGACAACCTGAATGGTGTTTGCCCTCCGGAACTGGGGTTGCCACCATCTGCTCTGGGGCATGCACATTATTATTGTGTATGTTCTCTGTAGGGTAAAATTATTGGTACATGGTCTACAGGAGCCACAGCTGGGGCTTGAACTTGTGACTTTCTGCCCCTGTACACACTGACTGTGTGTACTGCACCAAACTGTTGCCACAGAGGAAGTTTCTTCCCAGGGGGTACCATACTGTTTGTCTGACAGACCTTGTCTGTTGGACTGCACGTCACCCACCTGGACAGGGCTTGGCCTTGGTCTGCTGTGGGCAGATAACACTGCCCCTCCACCGCCAGCACCCCTATGCCACCATGCTGACATGCTGTTCTGCCGGTTGTGCTGGTGGTGTGCAGTTGCAGCTCATCTAGTGTGCCATTAGGCAGCTGCCTATGGTGTGGTTTCTTGGGTGGGGTGCCTACATGGACATGCACGCTTCCCCACCGCACTGCCTGCCAATGTTCTGTGGCCTTTGGGGTACCTTCTGGTTGATGTCCATTGGGGCAATGTATGACACACACTCGTGGGCATGTTTGCCCTTGGTCAGTTGATGTCTTGCTGTTTTTTTGCTTCTGTGTTCTTATGTGCCACCCAGGCATCTGCCTGGTCCACCCTGTGCCCCAGCTGCCCCAGTGCATGTTCCGCCTTCAGCCCCCAATTTATAGAGGGTGATCCTTAATATGAAATAGACAGAGAGGAATTTATTTAGTTGAGTTTGGGGATATTAAAAAAGGCTCTTTGCTGTTCCCATTTCCAAGTACACGGCAGTGTATAATCTCTCCTGGGACAGTTATTTACATGTTTTCAGACATGGTATTAATATTTTTAGTTGTAATAGTAGGTTTTGATGCATATTTTATTTATTTATTATGAATATAAGGTGTTTTTATTTATATTATCATTTTTACAACTGATGTTTTATATGTGTGGTTTCCATTTCCAAATACACGGTAGTATTTATTTCTTCTGTCACACATGAACACACGGTTTTCAATGTGCTATTTGAGTTTTAATAGTAGTTTCTTATGCATGTTTCTATTTATTTATTTTTTATGGGATATAATAGTTTTGTATATTATTTCCTATGTTTTAGAATATCGTTATTACATGGGGGCATGTTTACTAAACCTTCTTAATGTGCGCCCGGTGTTAGTGTGCAGGCCGCCATAAAAGGAGTGGGCGTTCTGGTCAAAAAGTATCAAAACGGGATTAGCGCGCGAAAACGTGCGCTGCTGCGCAGATTAGTGGTAATCTTAAGTAGGCGCCCAGAGATGCAAACAGGAAAATAGAGGTGTAGCACAATGGTTAGTACACTGACCAATGGTACAGAGGTCATGAGTTTGATCCCCCAGTGTGCCTGATGCATAAGGCTAGCTAGGCATCACCCTTTACTTCTAGGTAGTGATTTTTGAGGCATTTTACTGTTATTTTAATTAGTGCTGCCAGCAAACACACCCTCACGGTGGCGTAACATAAGGTGCTGCATAAGGCACCCCAAAACACACTCCATAGGGCACATTATAAAGTGCACTGTCTGGCAAGGCACCCTACAATGTCCCCCATAGGACACCTTATAAGGCGTTTGATAGGGCGCCTTATAAGGCACCTTATAGGGCGCCCTATAAGGTGCCTTATGAGGCACCTTAAGGTTACAGTACTCTGAGGGTGTTTTTGCTGGCAACACTAATGTACATTAAAAATAGACAACACCTCTGACAGCCCTATCAAATAACTTGACCATGGGTTTGAACCCATGACCTCTGGCTTCACAGGCAGTGAAGCAACCAGTGGGCTACAGCTCTACAGCTGTTAACAAACCCCTGGCTGGCTGCAGAAGGACTGCACGTCACCACACAAACTCTGCTGTGGTTACCAGGATATTGTTAACCCACTCGTACCCATGATGCACTGCACATGCAAAGCAGCAGTCGACAGATGGGCACAAGATGGGGTATGCACCCCCACAGCACCTTGGCCTGGTAGGGGGAACTGACCGTGTGTGGTACTGGCACAGAGCAGCCACAGACCGTCACATTGTGCGGGTACTGTGCTCACCCTGAGGGTGAGGTGAGGCACCCAGCACCAGGTCCACAGCACCTTTCATGGCTGAAACACGCCATGCTGCAGGTCCCCATCAGTGCTACTGTGTGTGATAGGTAGTTCCTGCAGACACACCTAGGTTACATCTGTGTCCTTTTGTATTTCTCAGTCATGTCTAGCCCTTATGGGCTATGATGCACCCAGAATAGTGCATATCCTGTGTTGGTGCCATGGTTACATGATGTAGGTGAAGAAGGGGGGAGGGTGTTTGGACCCATAGGTGGATTATGTACCACCACACAGTCCACCCTCTGGGGCTCAGGGTGGGAAACAGGATCACCCACCAACTGATCCACATTCGCCCTCCCTGCAATGGTAGCAGCAGAGAAGACCATCAACTCCAGTCCTGCTGTGGAACAGACACCCCACAGGGCAGGCAATGCAGAATTGTACACATCCATAAGGCAATAGCAGACAGACAGTAGGCCTGGAAATACTCAGCTGCCCCCCACCACTATCTGACATTCTCCAGCAGCAAGCCTCCAGCCACTGCAGCCTGCAAGGTGTTCCAGCAAGACACATACTAGCTGCAGACAGTCTGCTAGCTAGTCCATAGTACATGGCCCTAGAGGAGATGCATGTACCCAGAACTGGGATGTCAGCATACACACCAAACAGATAAATCAGTGATTGGGTCCCAAAAAGGACCCATATATATCACATGAGAGGAATAGTATATAGCACTATAGGGGAACCTAGCCATGCCGTGGTCACTGCTCAGTCAGGGTGAGAGTGACCTCCCAGCAGGACATGCTGTGGCCACGCTGTCTGTGCAAGTGGTGGCCGGGACCTACAATGTCTGAGCTATTGCCCTATGCCCTGTGCAGATGCGGCCAGGCCAGGCCACACTATCCAGGCTATTCCCACAGTACCTTGCTTCTCATTATGCACATTGGCAGGCCAATACTGTCAACAGTGCTAGCAGTGTGGGCTGTGGAGGGTGTTGGCAGCCACCACACACTGGATAGACAGACACACACTCCACACACCTATGCCAGCATTGTGCAATTATAGAGGTGTTTGGCAGCCCTGGCCACCACACCAGTCCTGGGCACAGTGCAGGCATGGCTATGGTACGCAATACTGTTGGGGTCACTCTGTCAGACACCAGACCTGAGGCACACTCCACAGACATCAGAAAGGTTGCTATGATGCAGCTCAATCAGCAAATTGTGCTTAACGTAGGAATTGCTATCTGCCAGTTATCATAGCAACCTTTTGATAGCTGTGTACAGTTTTCCCATGTTTAGAGTGGCATTGCTAAGGTATGCAAGTGCTAGTATGGGGAGATGCACGCAGGGCCCAACATCCTGCCTCTCCAGGAGGCTTGGGATAATGGAGCCTGTGGGTGCATGTGTGTCTGCCCCTGTTGGCTGCTGCTCTAGGGCAGAGGTCCCCAACTCCAGTCCTGGAGGGCCAAACACTGTTCGGGTTTTCATGCTGTCCCTAATGAATATGCATGAGATACATCTGCATACCATGGGGGCGGTGCATAGCAATGCAGCACAGCCACATTTATTAGAGGCAGCATGGAACCTGAATGGTGTTTGGCCCTCCAGGACTGCATTTAGGAGACTCTGCTCTAGGTAATGCGCATGTTTATGGTGTCTGTGCTCTGTAGGGTAAAATGTAGGTGTTTTGGGCATGTCTATATCATCTGCACTACAGGTTCTGGCTGTATTAGCATATTGTAGTAGTGGGTAAAAAATGGGGGTTGGGTTGGCAGGAACCACAGCTGGGACTTGAACCTGTGACCTTCTGCTCTTGAACACACTGGCTTTGTGCACTGCACCACTGTGTTGCCACGGTGACAGTGCATTCCCTGGAGATACCATGACTGTATGTCAGACAGAGCCTGTCTGTTGCAGTGCATGGCACCCACCTACACAGGGCTAGGCCACAGTCTGCTCTGGGCAGCTGCCACTGCCCCCCTCCACCACCAGTACCCCTCTGCCACCATGCTGACATGCCCTTCTGCTGGTGGTGCTGGTGGTGCACAGTCTCAGGCCATCCAGTGTGCAGGTAGGCAGCTGCCTATAGTGCGGGATCTGGGGTAAGGGTGCCTGCATAGACGTCTGCGCTACCCCCCCACCACCGCCTACCAATGTTCCGTGCCCTTGGAGGTACCTGCTGGGTACTATCCCCTGTGACACTGTGATAAACACACTCGTGCCCATGTTGGGCCCTCATCAGTTGCTGTCTGGCTGCTGTACAGTTTCAGCATTCCTAAGTGCCACCTGGGCATCTGCCTAGTCTGCACTGTGCCCCAGCTGCCCCACAGCATGTGCCGCCTGCAGCTCTCTGTATCCCATTTTCAGGCATCTGCCCAGTTGGCCATTCTGACATACCCGCCCTGCTGTTGCCGCACATGTGCACGCCATAGGAAACTTGTCCAATGGAGAGGAAAATCCTGCACAGCGCAATTTCACTGTGGGCTCATTCACCTTGTATGGAGACGGAGCATGGACTCTTCCAGAATTCATATCCTTTTTTTGGTGCTTTCTTGGGAGTGTTTTTTGATGTTTCCCATTGAGATCACTATTGCCAAGCTTGGTTATTTTATTTTTCCATTTTCTTCTGTTAATTTTCACTGTTTATTTGCCCTTTTGTTCCGTGCACATGTATCACACTTATCACTTTTTTGTAGGTTTCCCTGGTTTTGCTGTACATTGCTGACAGAAATGGTTTCTCTTCCCTTTAAATCAGCTCTAACGCCAGGGTTTCACTGGCGTTAGTTTTGAGCCTCGGATTTCACATCGTTAGTGTGCGGGGAGCCTCTCCCCTCCCACTCTCCACCCATTGACCCCTTCTCTCCGCCCCTGGGGAGCCTTCCTCCGCCCTCCGGGAGCCTTTCTCCGCCTTCAGCGCTCTTTTGTGCCACTGCACGTGTTAGCGCGTGCTAAGGTACCTCTGTGCCCACTAAAGCGCCATTATCGCGTGTTAAGGTACCTTAGCGCACAATAACGTCACAGAGCGCACATTAAGACAGTTTAGTAAACATGCCCCATGGTCTACACCCCTTATTTGCTCCTGCTACGTTCTTTATAAAAAAAGTTTTAGTAGATAGATATGATTATATATACATAGACATCATCTAATTTATAAAATATTATCTACATAGGTATGTGTGGTATTTAACCTCAATGTTGTTATTGTTTTAGTTACATGAGTGCACTATATTTTACTAAGATCACAAGTTGAATGGTCCTCAATTTCAAGATAGAGGTATTTATTATATTTTATATATATGTTTGTCACGCTCTTATTCCTTTTAGCTTTTATTACTTCATTAGCACACGGTTATGTTTATAATTAATTGAATGTCATATTATTTTAATTTTATTTATAATTGTGTTATTTATGTTCCATACATTTCTCACTCTTCTTATACATGGTCTTTTAAATATTTATATTTTTAAGTAGTTATGTTTTTATGTTTTAAAAAATATTTATGATTTTACCTTATTCATATTGTTGGGTAATTATCTGTTCTTATCTCGCTAATTTTATGATATGTTCTATAATTAGTGTTTATGTTTTTCTGTGTTTTAGTACCTTTACCTGATTTGCCCCTGACGAAGGTAGCGAAACACGGCCTGTGTCGGGTTGGTAATAGGTCATAAATTATACAATAAAGTCTGTTTTTCCACAATAATCATGGTTTGGACTGTGTCTATCTGTAGTAGGCTGTGCATAAGAGATTCAGGATAGTCTGCAGTGTCTCAGCCAATGAACAACACTGTGGCTCAAAGGTAGATATCATGCACTCCTCACCATGTGGGGTTCTGGGTGTCATGAGATATGTCTATGGATTGCTATGCTGTTCCCTTCATAGTTTAGAAAGGTGCATGAAGTAAGCAGAACCACTCCTCCTTAGATTTATGAAGTAGATCTTGGCACAAAGGGGACACCGCACCCTCTCACAGCATGGCATAGATATGGGCACATATCCCACATTGCAACCCCTGAACTGTCTCACCCACATCCTTACCTATCTATCACTCTTTGACTGACTACCCACTCCTCAATCATATCTTCACTGCCTGCATCTATGCCTTGCCAACTTCTCCAGTTTACAATTGTGGCCCTTACTCTCCTTCCACTACCCTTCAATGTATTCCCCCCATCTTTCACCCGCACCTTACACACTCTGCATGCATCTGTTATGCATCCTGAGTTCTCATACTCTTGCAATGTTTTCAGAGGAGATCATCCCTAGGGGCTCTGAGAGCTGTGCACAGCAGGCTAGTTGTACACCTCTGACCTGTCCTTAGCTGCACCTCCTCCTTGCTGGTAACATCCTGAAACATCCTTTGTGCATGCAGCTTTGTACATGTAACCTGTACCTAGACAGCCTCTGAGAATCAGGTGGTCAGTCAGTAGAGAACTCTATGCACATGGCCAATGTCCTGTGGTTTTATCCTGAAAGCTGCCACTGTAGTATAGTCAGTGGCAGCAGGTGAGGGGTAGTATTCTGAGCACTGATGTTGCCTAGCTGAGAGGTATATATGAAGAGGCTCCAACAAGGCTCCTTATGTAACATCACACAAAAGTGAATACCTATTCCCATGCTTGCATGTAACTTAGCTGAGGTCCCCAATGTCCTGGTGTTGTAATTGCAGCTACCACTGCTGTGCAAGACAGGAGCTGTCTGCCATAGATTGTTGCAAATGAAAGTACACATGGGCTGTCTGTGTTTCCATGCTTCCCCCTCACTTATCATGCATACATGATTTGGTTGCTGTAACTGTCACACTAGGGTGTTGAGCAAAAGAGAGTTTCCTATGAATATGTTCACATTGCAACAGGGACTGACAGATGGAGTTATACACCTTTTGAGAAGTGCCCAGGGGAGGGGCCACATCAAAGTGCTGGCATATGCATTTGGAAAGCTGTCCCCTTCCATGATGTGTAAATGTGGACTGTAAGGATGTGTATGACACCTAAATGGGTTAGGGGAGTGTGAAGTGCAGGTCAGCTGTGGATGCCCATCATCTGGTTCTGGCCACCGTACAGCCTACACAGTTGCCAAGTAACACACTAGCAGGAGTCATGTTTTGCACAGCTCTGTGGTGATCTACCCAGAACATTGTACAATGCTGTTTGCAGCCCCTGATTTGGAATGGCTCTTCTCAGTGCCGTCAGTACAGTCACGTGTCAGGTACAGATGTTCAGATGATTGGAGTGACATGACAATGCATTAACAAGGTGAAGTCTGATACATGGCCATGGTGTGGTGGCATCCATGATCCATACATGCCCCTTTATTACCTCATTCAGAACCAGATTCACAGGCATTGCCTGAGTCTGACATGTGCTGTTGTGGCTTTTTGGGTTGGTATGTGCAGAGGAGGGAGTACACCTCACCCACAACACCCTGAGGTTCCCTTGCTGGTAACTAGATGCAGATCCTAAGTTGGTGTGTCAGGCACCACCGGTGCAGTGTGAAACACTGTTCACCTGCACACAGACGATTGTGAATATGCACTGTGCTTCTGTCAGACTACCTGTGAAATCCCATGAAAGCATTCCTCGTAACATGAGGGAGAAGGCACAATAGCTTAATCTATTGTGCCTTCTCCCTCATGTGATGAGTGTGTGCTGTTTCTCCTCTGAGCTGACTTTGGCTTGGGGCTTAGTTCTCTGATATGAACCCAAGCCCATAAAGGCACTACCTCCATACACCCTCAAGGGGTGCTGGGCCCCTTCAGATAGATATGAGGCTTCAAAAAGAATCCTTCTAAAAATATCCCACAATGTGATGTGCATATCTCACTGTTCCACATACTGCTGCAAATATCAGCTATGTACGCTAGCAGTCACATGGAATGGGACATCACAGCATGTCTCCGCACAGAACCCTGCCATTGCAGCCACAAGACACCTGTTATCTTAGCTGAGTTCAGATTTGGTATACACATGTAAGAACATATGGTGCCACAAACAATGCCCAATGAAACCCTCTGCCTTTAAAGGCAATTACTTTTTTACTCTTTATTACTCACTATCTGGACTTATTTACAAGGTGTCAATATCCAAATATACTGCTACAATACATGTATGACATTTATAAAAATTGTTTATTAGATATCCAACACTTCCCACATTAAATAATAAGGTAAACACCCCTCACAAATCCTCATAAATTTAAAAATTCATTATTACTCATTATACAATCATACCTACACTCATACCTAAAATATCACACATCCATACATGCATCCAACAGTATAAGCATCCAGTATAGGCAATGAGAACATAGAAGCCTGAACACCCCCTAAAACACCTCATCAATTCATATAGTAAACATGTTGAATTGCTTCAAAGAGAATATCTAAAAATAACATTACAGGCAAACTCTAAAGATGTAAATATAACCCCTGAATTCAAAGGAACATCTGATGACTTCACATAGTCCTCTACAAAAACAGGAATGAAACAAAGTAAATTCACTGCAATCACAATTTATGAAGGGATTTTCTAAATGGAACCCTCCAAAATGCCAAAAGTCTCAGAATAGCCCCCAAAATCTTGACTGAGGTACTTTTTCAGCTCCAAGTGGATAAGCACAATGTTCAGCTGACACACATTCAATGAGGATGTCAACAAAACTCATTTCATCTCACTTCACTTCTGAGGTATTTCTCCACTCCAAGTGAATAACCACAAAGTTCAATTGATGCAAATTTAATACCGATGTTGCCAAGGTACACTTCATTTCACTTCACTGTATGATTCAGCAATGTAATGCCTTGCATGTTCCTGTTGCAGACCTATACTCCATGCTTTATTCCACAATCACTCTATTCCAATCCAGTCTGACCATGGACCATAGTTTTGCCTCTCTGGCTTCATCAGGATTCTTTCACACAGCTCCCGGCAAAAGCTCCAAACTCACAAAAAGATGCCTGCGCAGGTGTAATCCAAATCCTTTTAAACTTCCAACTCAATAGAACCAATGCCACTCCATCTGTGTGTTTAACCCATTTGGTATCACAGTATCCCACCTAAAAATATATTGTTGTTCCTGGCGACTATAATCGCTGTTGTATATCACCACCACCCTCCCCACTAATTCTCTCCAATATAAAGCACCGAAAATCCTGTACATCACTTGCCAATAAGAAACTAACGGAGCTGTTTCTACCCCATGTCAGATCACAGAAAGTTGTTCAATCACCCGAACTTTAAAAGGCCGCAATGTTTGGTCTATATACAACATCAAACATGGGCAAAGCACTACATAAACCACACCACTCATATTGCAGGTGGTGGAATCTCGCAACTGATCAACAGATCCCTTAGTAGGATGTTCAGACCTCTGCAATTCAATGGTAACCACGCACACCACACACCGGTTATATTTCCTATGTCCCCTCTCTCCAAAATCCAACCCCTTCCGATACCGGGAGTGTACCAACATATCCTATAAATTTCTTCCTTTCTGCAAAGAAAATACAGGGGGATCTTTGAACACTAGCTGTATCTGTAATATATCCCAATGACGTAATATCAATTCCCTTATATACTGGATCTGCATAGAGTAAGGTGAAGTATAAGTTAAAACAGAGTCACCCTTCCTCTGTGTAAAACAACTAATTTCAATGTGTATTAAAAGCCTGTTTTCTAGCACATTTTATCATCCAGTCAGGGTAACTCCAGTTATGAAATTTCAAAGCCATCCTATGTGCCTGAGATCCAAACTCCTGTCACGAAGAGTACAATTTACGGAGTTGTAAAAATTGTCAAATAGGGATATTGTTACAAATATGTCATGGATGAAAGCTTTAATATTCAAGCAAACTATTCTGATCTGTTACTTCATTGTAAATCAAAGTGGAAAAACCAAATTCTCCTAGACTGATCTTAATGTCTAGAAAATGAACAACCTTCTTAGATACCTCTGGGGTAAACTGTAAAATGATTATCCTGAATATTCAACCATCCTAAACATTTTTGCAACTCCCACTCTGGACCTTGCCAAATGAAAAAAATGTCATCAGTATATCAAACCCATTTCACTACCTGTAACCAATATTGGGAAACATACACTACCTGTTCCTCAAAGTTACGTACTTATAATCCAGCAACCGATGGGGCCACTGTTGCTTCCATTGCGATGCCCTCAATCTGATGGTAAAATGACCCATTAAATTCAAAGCAATTCCTCCACAATATAAATTCCAGTAAGCAGTGATAACCACATCTGAACCTCTGAATATTGCAAAGATGACAAATAATGCATAGATACCTCCATGGCCTTGACTTGTGGAATGTTTGAATACAAAGCTGAGATATGGTCGAAACCCCTCCCTATGTTGTGGGAGAATGAGACATACCAGCCCAGCCACATTTCCAGCTCTGATGATATTGTAGAACACAGACATCCACAAGGGGACATCTGTACTCATCAGACAGATTGCCAGAGTAGACATAAAGGCCAGTACACATGTCTCTGCGCTGTGCCAAGACAAACAGTCAGAGAAATGACAATCCTGTACAGCACTACAAAGCCACCATGAAGCCTTAGATCCTACTTGCAACAAATTAGCACTAGCAACAACATTCACGGTGTGTCCCTTTAGTGCTAGCATCTTTCCAACATGATAGTTTGATGTATCTAGTGATGAGTATTGTCCTTGGGGGTAGTCACTGAGCCCACATTAGTACGGGCAATGAATAATCTAGTACAGCGCTCAGACATTGGGGACAGTCCATGACCTCTGAAGGTTATAGGAACGGGGAACATATTGTTGCTAGTGAGTGATCTGGCTGTCCCAGGCAGCAGCACTGTAATGTAGGAACTCAGATGGGTGATACCAAATCACCATGTGTGTCTGACATGATGGCAATACCTCAGGCAACATGGCAGCAGTTCACATCCCCGTCATTGGGATCATAACATCTGGCTCGTGGGGGATGGTGTTGCCAGCTTCTTCACACCTGTGATCGAAAGGCAGCCCACCTTGTTCTTGGGACATGCAGTGGCCTACACTGGAGAAGTGACCTCACTGCACCTAGACCTGATGTCAGTGCTCTTGTATTAAGCTGAACTTGCAGTATGTCTGTAAACTGTCACCATGTGGGAATGTGTGCATCATGCTAGAAATCTGATTGTATCTGTGTGTGCTTTTCTTCCTCGTTGTCCTAATGGCTCCAACTGAACCTGCATCAGGAGCTATGGGAACAATGGAGGAGACACAGGCACAGGGTCTCCTGGGGATGGGTCCTGGGATTCCACCGAGAAGAAGACATCTTTGAGTGGCAGCTATGTGCATGGTGGTAGTTCCTCTGTGTATGAAGGTTCATCTACCTATGAGGAGCATTGATGGGAGGAATGGACAGGATACTATTCACAAGCTGGAGAGGGTGAGACTGAGGGTGAATTGCACCCCCACATAGAATTGGACTCAGAGTCAGATATGGAAGGTGGTCAGACCCAAGAAGTGCAGGACAGACCCCGGGAGGCCAGGAGAACCGGGAATGGGATGGAAATGGTGAGCCCTGCCCACCCAGATGCCCAGGTGGAAGGTGCATAAGCTGCTCCAGGTAGCCCATGGAACATCATGCAGGGTTTCCTGTCCAATCTCGTCACCTACACCATGGGCAGCCATGAGGACCTCACAGGTGGGTGTTTCCATGCATGTGCAGTAAATTCCTTTGGGAGTATGTTGTGCATTGCACAACCTGCAGCCGAGACAGGGGACGTGGGGCAATTTTGCCACTATGTCTATATGAAAAACATGGGTGCACGTATGAGTGCTCCACAGAGACAGATATCTTGGGACATGCCTGTATGTGTCAACCATCACACTGATTATGTTTCAACTCCTTACTCTCACTGGCATGCTGCTGGAGAAGGGCAGCAGAGCACACGGTAATTTGAGGGATCATTGGTGCATGGTATCCCACACCATATATCTACCCATATCAGTGGGTCCAGTATGCAGCTATGATAGACACCGTATTGTGTGGCACCATCTCTGTGATCCTTGTCACATGCAGTGTATGTCTAAGAACATTTGCAACCAATATTGGAATATCTCATATCTGCACCCAGGGATATCCCTGTTAAGTAAACACTGCATGTGCCTGATCAGGGATGGGACCATGGTGAGCAAGTGATGCTTATTAGTGACCTAACAGACATTGATCAAGGACAACAGAGAGATAGGGACCTGTCATTTGAAATGGCAGATTTATGTTGCCAAGCACCATCCATGTGGCTATACACAGTGCTTGTTCCATTGCACAGATAAGGTGTATTATACCTTATTTGACATAAATGGTGATGTGGTCACCTCACTATTGGGGGACTTGTGCCAAACCATATGTAACACAAGTGTCTCAACGATGACATTTCCCTGGTTTGGTAGTCCCAGCTCATGCCCTCCAATGCTGAACCCACACAGCCAGAACCATCATGTGCTCGACCAGCAATGTCTGGTCTCACTATGAACTGCATGGGTCCTCTGTTGGGAATGTGATGTGCTTCCCAAAAGTGCCTGACATGTGCCTGCAATGTCATAGGATCATGCCCATGTGAGGGCCTTAATGTCCAGTACCCAATTGATTCTCTGTAATGATAAATTGTCACCCAAGCTATCTGCTGTGGATCTTGCTGTCTATTGTGTGGCCTTGGAATTGAAACACTACATATCCCAATGGGCTTGTTTAGGGCTATGGTGTGATCATGTGGAAATAATGCACAGGAATCTACCAATACAGATGTGCCTTTGCACTCCCCTCATGTCACCATCTCCTCTCACATCAATCCAAACAATATCTGCTAATCATTGGTGGACTCACAATGACATGTATCTTCCCAAACACTGCCTGGTGCAAGGAAACACATGCAATCTGAACTGTCACAGACAGGGCTATGTAGGGGTCTGTCAATCATGATGTGCAGGCCAGGCATGCACATTAACCACTAGGACAGAATGTTTATTTTGATCAACCACTAGGACAGAGTGTTTACTTTGATCACATCTGATCTCATGTTTAACCCTTTTGTGTGCATTCAGCTTAAAGAGAACCCTATCTCTACAATGCAGGAGAGATCACACTATCGGGATGATCCCATGCAATGTCTCCACATGGCCACATCTATTGAGAGGTTTAGTCCAGGGGTTGGGATTCTCTACCACGTTCCCCCTTTGTTCAGAGACCATGTGGTGATATGTTTCAGGGGCATCACCACCATCATTTCCTCAAACATGCTTTATACTTAGGCCAACCTTGTCTGACCTTGTATTTCCTATGACATTTCCCCAGTTATCCATCAGGATCTGCTGAATATGCAAGACCGCATATCTGACATGGGGACTTCGCTCAGAGCTGCAGTTGAAGAGATGTCCACCTCCGTGACAGGTGCCATCGACCGACTTAATGCCATAATTGGACAGCTGGTACCACAACATCAACTACTACCTCCAACGGGGAACAGCTCTATTGGGGCTGTAGGAGTTGCAGGCAGAGCAGCAAGAGGGGATGGGGATGTCCTCCAAAATGATGATGGATATTTTCAGAGGGGCTTGATGTGCATATCACTCACTGTCCATACAGCAATGAGTATGAGTATGTTATCAGTGAGTATGTTATAATATGGTTGTCTTGCTACATGTGTGTATGTATCCTTCCATGTCCTTTTGAGGTTTGAAATGTTGCCTTTGCCCAGGACCTGCACATTACAGTGTGTGCAATCTATATGTGAACACGTGATGAGTGTAAAGCAGCTGTACCCTTGCCCTTAATCTGTTGGGATCTGCTAATCATTCCCCCTTGGGTCATAGTTGTTCCATCCCACACACAGGACAGTTTCCTTATACAATCACCTTTGCAGGATTTGACTTGTCCTTGTTAGTTCAACATGTGACGGCACCTCTTGTCAGCATGAGGCATTTATATGGGTTAGTGTTATTGAATATCCCCTTCTAACCCCGCTACACACCCCAATGCTATGCAGTTAGCATGGGGGCATGTTGGGGGCATTCTGGAGTAGAGCATAGATGGATACTGTCACTTACTGGGTAGCAGAGATATTGCATGCTGCCCCATTAGTGACCTACGCCTAAAAGATAGGTGCAGGAGCTAACGGGGCACATGCATTATCACTGCTGCACAGTTAGCTACTGCAGCATCCGGTTTGTATGGCACTCTCCAAATATTCAATGCCGGGGCCGCATATGACCCCGGCATTGAATATCTGGGGTTAAGGGCCAGCAGGCAGGACTAAGTGCCATAGCAGCACATAGCCTGCCCACATGAATATCGGGCCGAGCAGATGCAAGGGTTGTATTATTGTGCAGGAGATAGTCAAGGTGTGTGCTACAGGACACAGCCTGTGTATCCTAGTGGCATGGTGGTATGTATGTGGATGTGTGCCTGTGCTTTAAGCTGCCAATGTGTGCCATGGTCACACATCTAACAGGCAATGTTAAGCCCATGCAATCATGTCTAACTGTGCCAAACTCCTACCATTGCAAGTCGCCCATTGAACAAGTGTGGATAACATGTGTCTTTGTTTTCTTCAGCATCTGCAAGGACAGCTTCAGACACTATTCGGTTCCCCTCCACCCCATTCATTGATGGACACACAAACCAAAGTGTTGGGATCCCTGTCATCACTCTTATGCCCACACTTGCAGTTGTTGATAGAAGGTCCAAAGATATCTATTCTGTAACTATATGAGCCCTCAGTATGTGCTAATAGAAGGCTCTGATATCCAGCCATGTGTAGGCGATCTCCAGTCCACAGTAACTGCAATATATTGGGCACTGAGACATTACCAACCTCTGTTCATGCCTGCTGAGACAGACCATCCTACCTTGTGGTACACACATGCTCCAATAGAGGGTATGCAATCAGGGATCATCTTGGGACCTGCCTGGACACACCCTCTGGGCCCCCAGTTATCAACTGCACATATACCTCAGAGGGTGTGTGAATGATACATACACAACCTCGATGCTGATATGGTCTAAGCCTCTCACTGTGTCTGATATTGCCAGTCCTGTTGACAGATATTGTATGGCCTGACATATCTTCTACCCTCTACTACAGGACATGAGTACCCATTGCCATGTGCTCCGTGGGCCCAAATGATATCCTCCCAGATAGGGAGACACCCTGCTGTTCAGTGACATCCATTATCCCCAGTCTGATAAACCTGTAGTCATTCCCAGATGCAGTTTCACCCAGTGACCAGCAGATGTGCATGGCCAAATATGTCTGGGATGTGGGAGGGAAGGAGACCTGTAGCCATGTCTCTGTTACCAACAAATTGCAGACTCCCCAATTGCCCATATGACACTTTCATGCTCTTGTACCCAGTCTGCAGCCTCCAGTATTACCCAAACCTAGCCTTCTGCTTCTACATTATAGGTCCCATCCTTTATCTTTGGGCCTTAAGCAATTGGTTCCTGAAGTGGGCATATATGGCTACTGAGGGGATGTGCTAATGACAGGCAGCCTGTCATGACTCCCTCAGGGACAGGCCTGTGGAATGAGCAATACTGCACATAGCATGATAGACTCAATGTCATGATGGGCCTTTTTCATGAGGCGCCTTAAGAGATCTGTGAACACACCAGATCATTGTTTGTCAAACATCAGGGAGATTGCGGCCTGCATACAGGATAAGGCACCATGAGTGTGTGGCCAGGTTTCATGTTTTCCCAACTATTAGGATTCATAGGTATTGGAGAGTGCAGCTAGTCAAGTTGCCCATGGCTACATATGGCACAGCATGTATGTCATCAGAAGCCATGTGAAGTCATGAACCATGTGACAATTGGAGTGTGCAAGCACAAGACTAACCCTGTTTTTGTGGAAGTTCCAATCATCTGTGCAGTTAACAGCCACATGTTATCACAATAGCCTAACAATGCACTCCCTCCTTAGATCACAGCAGCACACTTGCTTGTCAACAGCTCCAATGGTGAGGGACACAAAACACACCCAGGCAATGTATGCTCCCTTACCTGTGAAGTCTGATGATGTTCCCCATAACATGTTTCTATTTCACGTTCCCTAACAGGCAACAAACATACAACAGTCCAGTCATAAGCAGTGTCATTATTTATAGGTCCCTGGCTGGAGTGGCCACAAACCAGGACAAGATACAACATAACTGGCACATTCAGAGGCAGTCAGGAACCACACCTAGGACTGGCATGCTGCGCAACACATGTAGTATAGACTGCACTGGACACTTAGTACTACATTTACATAACAGACACAGAGCTGCCAAATACATCTTGTAAACAAGAGCCAAGCCACATCTGACAGCAAGATGCCCATCCCTCCAGTGTACCTCCAAAGCCCAAAGAATGTCACACACAGAGGTGTGTTAGGCTACAGTGCGACACTAAGCACTGAGGCGGCACATGTACTGGCCATGCATCCCCTTTTGAGGATAAGATAAGTACTTTAGCATATATACCAAATGCATAACTCATCATTGACCCCTGCGGTCCATTGCTGACCATCCTGCCATCTTCGTGGGGACATGCACACTTGCTCCACCATCATAGACAACATGCAGGTAGTGGCCAATGCTCCAGTGATCTCACTCACCACTATGGCAGTAAGTGGGGCTCTGTATATTATTCTATGTTTGACCCTTAATTTCCCATGATGCACCTCAGTATCTAAGCAGCTATATGCCACTGTTTCCAAAATGGTGATTTCACCAATCCATCACATCAGCTCTGTAATATGACCAGGCATGCACATAGCAGCCAGCATGTGTGCAAATGATCTTTGGGAAAAGTCATCCTAAATGTGAGGAAGGGCCCACATCACCTGGTCCACAGGCCAGGCACTGCAATAAATGGATGCTGAAGGGCCTGGAGCAGATCTATTGTACTGCTAGAGTGCTGTAGGTATTGTTCATGGGCTCAAGTCCTCATTGTTCCCTCCTTTCATGCCCGTCCTACTCAAATAGTTTGCATGCCTGTTTTTGCAAAGTTGTGCTGCCAGCCCATAATACCCTCGCCACAGTTGCCAACATTCCTTCGGTCCGTCTATCTGCATCTGTCAGCTGTGTAGAGTCCTGACTGCCTGTGCAGGCTGCCACCCCATGTCCTGCACTGCTACCCTTTCCTGCATTGCGCCTCTTCGGGCTTGCCTCACCTTTGCCTGATCTGCATGGCACCACCACTTCTCTGTCCACCCATCATTGTAACTATTCTGCCACCTCCGCCTCCACTGGGGGACACGTATTCCCATCGCCTGCCACCCACTGTCTTTCCATTACTTTACATTGCCAACACCCTGTGCTGTGGTACAGTTGCCCCCACCATGTTTGTCAACAGTACTTGCAGCCACATGGGACGCCCGCAGATATGACAGGTCCAGCAGCTCCCAGCTCTCCCTCCTTCACTCACCTGTTCATTGCCTTTCCTCGGTGCTCTATCTAGTGTTAGGGCTACATCTGTCTCTATGCCTCACAGGTCATGCATGTCATCCTGCAGCACCTTGCAGCCCTTAGGGCACACTAACCTAGGGCACCATAACCTTGTTAGGCCACCTTAACCTATGGTTCCATAACCCAGGGTGCCTTCTAAGGTGCCTTATCCAGGGGTGCCTAATACGGCGCTTAGCCTAAGGAGCCCTATAGGACGCCTTACAAAGCGCCTTATGAGGCACCTTATAAGGCAAATTACAAGGCACCTTATAAGGCACCTTACTTACAAGGCACCTTATAAGGCACCTTACTTATAAAGCACCATACAAAGCGCCTCACAAGGCACTTTACTTACAAAGCACCTTACAAGGCTCCTTATAAGGCACCTTACAAGGCACCTAACAAGGCACCTTACTTACAAGGCACTTTACAAGGCACCTTATAAGGCACCTTGTAATGTGCCTTGTAAGGTGCCTTATAAGTAAGGTGCCTTATAAGGCGCCTTGTAACGCATGTAGCTGATACAGCTTGCCGTAACGATGCAACGACCACGCCTTTATGTGGGCATCTGTACCATTACTGCGGAACCTAATGCGGGTAACATTACCGCAGTTTAGTAAACATACCCCTAAATGTTCCTTAGTAAACATACCCCCATGTCTGTGTTCAGTAATTTTGCTCTTTATAATAGTTTCTACTATTTTTTCTGGCACTAACATGTGGCTCACTAGTCTTTGGTTTCGCAAATTATCTCTGGATAATTTTATAGCTTAGCATTAGGCTGGCCACTCTCCAATCTTTGGGTATCATAGATGATTTTAATAATAGGTTACAGGTTACTAATAATATATCAGAAATCTCTTTTTTGAGTTCTTTCAGCATCCTGGGGTATATACCATCTGGTCCAGGTGATTTGCTACTCTTTTTTGTCAATTTGGCCTACTATTTCTTTGATGATCACTGAGAGATTTGTTAATTTCAGTGAGTCATCAGCATTAAATGCCATTTCTGGCATGGGTATTTCTCCTATACCTTCCTCAATAATGACTAAAACAAATAATTGATTTAGTCTTCCACTATGACCTTGTCCTCCCTGAGTGCCCCTCTTACCCCATGATCATCTGGAAGTCCAACTGATTCCTTCAAGGCTTATTGTTTCAAATGTAAACGTTTTTGCCTGTATAGCAAGTTCGTATGTTTGCAAATTCTCTTTTTGCTTTCCTTATCAAAGCCTTGCATCTAACTTACTAGTGCTTATGCTGCTTCCTATTTCCCTCATTTAGATCCTTTTCCATTTTTTAAAGTTGTTCTCTTGGTTATAATAGCCTTTTTCACATTGCCTTTTAACCATTCTGGCTGTCATTTGACCTTCCTTTCACCTTTTTTGATACATGGAATGCATTTGCTCCTGGAATTCCAAGATGGTATTTTTGAATAACATCAATGTCTGATGTAACCTCTTAAGACCCAATATTCAGCCTATGGCAGCCAGTGTTTGTAAAGTGCCCGGCCACTGCAGGCATAAATGAAAACAGATATCTGGTGCTGGATATCCAGTTTCATAGCTAACCTTTGCTGCTGTCCAGCCAGTGGTGATATTCAGCCTCTAACCAGAGAGCAAAAATGCATAGAGCAAGAATAGCCATTAATGTCCTAACATTTATGTGGTTACCTATCTGGTTAGCGAAATGAAAATCATCACTGACTGGATAGATGCCAGAATCACCCTAGCAATGCCCCTGATTGTGCCAAGGTGATCTGTGGAGATATTCAGCAGCACTGGCCAATTAGTGCTGTTGAATATTGGGCTCGGTGGGATTTATGTGGTTTGTAGGTCCTGCTAGCCACATAAACCCATTTGAATATCAGGCTTCGCCTTTGTAGACGCTTCTTTTAGTTGTTTTTCTTCCCCACCTTTTTCCACAATTTATCATAGTCTTCCAACCCTGTCAGATTGCAGGCTTGAAATTAAAGCACACAGTGCTGCAGTTTGAACAAAATCGTGAACCCTTCTTCTTTTTGAAACAATCATTCATTGGAGGAATAAGGGCACAAATTACATTTATTCATGTGGTTTACATGCCCTCTTATATTAACTTGCCTTAAAAAAAGACTGTTGTAGCAAAGAGATAATTATCTAATTGCCTTACTCATCTTCTTCCTCTTTGGATAGTGCTCACAGCTTCTAGATTGTAAGCTGTGAAAAATTATTTGGGTAACATCTGCCTTATTTTGCATGCTCCACAGGCAGCTGTGTAAATATAATTTGATGATGTTTCTAAGTTGTGCTGTAGAATGCTGATGTTCTTTCTGTGTTCCACACTTATTCTCCTGCATACCACTTAGTTTAACTTATTCAACAAGCACAATATAACCTGAAGCATTTACACACTCATTTTAGCACATGGTAACATAATATCCTGCTACAATTATTCAGTGTGATCTACAGAGTATTTTGAGAATGGAAACATTTCTGTTTCTGTGCTAATGATTGTTAAAGGAATGTACCTGCTAATAGAAAAGAAGAAGAAAATAATTTTGTGATTCAGCAGTTTTCAGCCTGTAACTTAAGACCTATGCTTTTCTCCAAGCTTTTCAGGGACCATTTTAAGATAAATTACTTTTACTGATTCATTTAGCTGTTTTAGGAGTGCATTATGAATTTTTATTTTTGTTATTTTTTTCAATCTAATTTTTTACCCATATTATCTAAAAGTCTAAATGAGTTACAAAAATTCATGCATAATAAAATACATAATAAAACATACAATCGAATAAGATACTACAAATACAAAACATAAGACTACAAATGAAAAACGTATTCGCCAAACCAGACATTAAACAGAGAAAGAGGTAAATGCCATAATTATCATCCATAAAGGGATAATTTAAAATTACAGAAATGCATAATATAATATACAATACATAATATATTGTCGCGTCCTCCCACCCTGGCCGGTGGCCGATGAGCAAGAGGGCTCGCCTTAATTGCCCTTCTGAATACTGTCCCCAATATGGCTGCCAGCATGGACTGCTGGGATATTTAGTTTCAGCTATTCTTTTGAGCAAACAGTGTGACCACATGGTTTTTTTGGCAAAAACAGAGAAATTTATTTTTCAGGGTTTCCCCCTCACATCAAATTTGTTGCACTAAACACAGGTAAGGATAATTTCTCCCAAAGGCAAAGGATAAATAAACTCCCAACAGGCTTAACTCAAACAGACAGGAATTACTTCTTCACAGTGTCAACTCTTAGCTTCCTTCTGGTAACTACCTTCTAAAGCTAAGGCTGTTGACCATATCAAAGTAACTTAAACTTTCAACAAGTTTCTTTTCTTTCACAGCTTCCATAGAAAAGAGGTTATAACTGTTTTTTTTTTTAAACTTCCAGCAAGTTTCTTTTCCTTTACAGCATATAGAAACAAGCCACAATTGCTCCCAAACTTCTAGCAAGTTTCTTTCCTTTCTCAGTTCATAGAAACTAGCTTATAATTGCTTTAGACAAACCCTTCCTTCACATGGGCTTGAGCTTAGCACATGTTCAGTTCGTTTGCCTTGGAATAAGAACATTGCATTTCTTCAGTATCACTCTCAGATGGGCTTTCACACAATTCTATTTCCATTTCATGAGTAGACTCACTAGAGCTATCTTCCTGTGGACGGGTATCATAGGATTTATGATTTACACCCCGTAGCCGCTCATCCAGCTTTAGCAGCAAGTGTTCTCTCTGCTCTGTAGCAACAGGCTTTAAAGACGGAGTTTCTCTCTCCCTTATCAGCCTTTCAATATCTCTCACTGCTGAGTCACGGCCGTCACTGGCACACTTCTTATTTCTGTCTGAAGTTTGCTTTACAGCCCTCTGGCTAACACAGCGTTTGGCACTTTTTCTTAGCTCTCTAACCACTTCTTCAGAAAGAGCTTTGCTAGGAACTTTAGGCAACTTATTCTCTCTACCTCCAGGGCTCAACTGGCTCCCCGAGCTGTTTCCCCACCTGGGAATTGACTCCTCCAGCTTCCTTTCTCTGAGGTACCTTGAGACACATTTCTGCCTTGATTCCAGGGCTCTCTGCTGCTCAGCTCCCAGCTGTTTCAGACTCTCTTGCTGCGTGCTTTCCTGCAAGTTCTGCCGTGTCTGCTGCTGCCTGCTTTGCTTCTCGCCTTCCTCTTCTCCCCCTTTCTCAAACATTGAAGCAGTTTTAAACTGGTGCCTCTTAGGCACCACGCCTTTCTCCCCACACACGTGAGAGCTGTTAGGGCTCAACCTAGCACTAACGTCATTAAGTGGGCGGGGCTTAGTACTAGTTGTAGTCTGCCTCGGAGGCTTGTGGTTACTATGGGAACTCTGTTGATCTCTGCTTTTAAAGGCACAGGTCTCACTTTCTTCCCATTCCATCCCTTCTATGCAGCTCTCCTTACCACAATATTATACAATACAGGCAGAAACAACAAGAATATAACAACAAAATAAACAAAGCCAAGCAACAATCTTCACCAACCGCATTATGAAATCAGCCAACAAACCTCGTGAACTGTTTGAAATAGCACCGGGACCTCACAAAAGACCAAGCACAACAAACTGATCCAGAAATAAACCCAGAAATAATAGCAAACCATGTAATGACGAAAAACCAGACAATCTATAAATGTCCTCCCGATCCTAACAACAAGCAACCTAGATGCATCTCTTACAACAACATAGGGTGAGTTCCATAAACCAAGCTGCCAACAAATTGAACACATTATTTCCTCCCTCAACACCACCACCACTCCATCGGATCCATGCTCTGCATCCTGGATTAAATCTACGAAGGAGCAACTCATACACTTTATACACAAGATTGTAACAACAGCCCTCAACTAAGGATATATGCCAAATGCACTCAAATACACTGCCATATGTCCAATTCTCAAGAATTCATCACTCAACAAATCCGACCCTATATCTTACCGCCCTATATCCAGTCTACTTTTCATGGCTAACATTATTGAAAAAGTGATACAAAGGCATCTACAGACCACTTAGACCAACACGCCCCTCTGGACTCCCATCAGCATGATTTTAAACTAAGCCATAACGACAAAACACTATTCACTTCTGGACACCATCATTAGGGGAATCGCAACACCAAATACAGTTTCATCCTCATACTTATGGACATATCAGCTGCTTTTGATACAGTATCCCATAGTATCTTGTTGCAACGCCTTCAGAAAATCGGCCTACATGGCACAACACTAAAATGGTTCCAGTCCTATTTCAGCAATAGGCAACAGCAAGTAAAATGCAACAAGTGCAAATCCTCTCCCTTCACCCTAACCCAGGGCATGCCTCAAGGCTCATCGAACTCCTCTATGCTCTTCAATATCTACATTCAACCCATTTGCAAGATAATCCAGCATCATAACATACAATACAGGATATACGCTGATGATATCATGGTTTTCACTCCAATCGACTTTCGCAATCCTGACCTCCTGCCCATAAACAATTGTATGGAAAAAATTATCAACTGGCTGGGCACCAATAACCTAGCAGTAAACTTCAACAAAACAGAGGCATTATTCATCACTAGTCACACCTCTGCAAGAAATCTGCCTTTTGCACCATACCATTAAGGTACAAAAAGAAGTCAAGTACCTTGGTGTCATCTTAGACCAAAACCTGACACTACAGCTTCATGTAAAGAAAATCACTGCAAATGCTACCACAAGATAAAACTCCTCAAGAATATAAACCCACTATTCAGCCAGGAATACTTTTGCACTGTACTACAAACCATTGTCATACCAATTTTGGATTACTGCACTCAATATACCAGGGCTTATCCAAATGCTCCATCCACCCCCTACAATTGGCACAAAACACAGCCACCCGTATACTCACTGGTAGCCCAAACAAGATCACATTATCCCTACACTTAACCAATTACACTGGCTCCCAATGCACTCCCAGGCCAAGTTCAAAACAATACTCATAATCTTCAAGATCCTACACAAATCCTCTACAAATATCCTACAGGAATTGATCAACCGAGACACCAACATCCGCCCCAGGAGAACTAACAATAAAAATATGATTGTCACCCCATCTGAATAAGAAAAACAACCAGACTACCTCTGCTAGAGCACTTTCCTCTCTGTCCCAGTGCTATGGAACTCCCTGTCGGAAGACATCAGAACGACTACGGATATCAAGGACTTCCACAAAAAGCTAAAGACGCACCTCTACACTGAACACTTTTGTCACATCATATAAGTAATACATAAATAGTGCAACCCACATTATACTAGCATACTTCTGTAAAAGCCAACACAACACACTACATTCTTAATCTAAACTGAATTATCCCTCTCCCATACTTGTCCTCTGCATTATATATAGTTCCTCTGTTTGTAAATTTTATGTTTTACAAGTATGATACTACGTTATCAACTTTGTTTTAATGTAGCAGTCAGCATTGTGGCATACTCTCTTATTGCCTGTATAAGTTTTTGTTTAAGTAAACCACTCTGATTGAAGGATAGAGCGGTATAAAAAAACTGTTAAATAAATAAATAAAATCAACTTCAAAAATATAAGTTAGGTGCCTGTAGGAAGTGTCCATTCTTGTGGTTGGAGAGCTAGCCGCTAACACACTAAAATGCTACTATAAACAGTAGTCAGGAACAGGTGAGCTCTGAACCTCTTTGTGAAAGTTGTGATCTATTATATTTCTCAGGTTGGCTGGTACGGAGGTCCACAACACCGGGTCTGCCACTGAAAAAATTTGCGCACTTATCTCATCTACGTGTACTTGACAGAAAGCAGGCCCTGACCATCCGACCTCAAGGATGGATGGCAGAATTTTAGGACAGCATCAATGCATCATGCAACATCATTATTCAAGACCTTATGAATCAATATCATCACTTTGAACTGCATGCTCTAGTATACAGGAAGCCATTGCATGAGAATAAAACTGGAGATGTATGATCAAACTTTTATTTTTGCCTATTAGCACATGGGCTGCTGAATTCTGTACTATCTGTAAAGAGAAAAGTGACTTTTTTCAGAAGGCCCAAATATAAAGTAGCAGTGATCCAGATGAGAGGTCACAAGGCATGAAGTACTGTCCCAAAATTCTCAAGTGATAGATAAGTAGTGAAGCTCCGGTGGTGATAGATAAGCAGTGAAGCTCCGGTGGCACCATAACATGGCTGAGCTACATACATGCTTTGGAAGAGGGAGGTAAGGGGCATAAGGAAGAGGTCTGGAGATAGATCAATTGGCCAGCAAGAGTGGGAAAGGTGGAGTGAGGAGAGAGTGCATGGAGGGGCAGGTTCCAAGGCATGGCAAGCAGTAGAGAGTGGAAAGTGAGGTGATGAGAGCAGTAAGTGTGGATTCCCGCCCGCCCACCCTTTGTGGGAGAGAAGTATGGGGGGGGGGGAGGTTCTGTCACAATGAGTGAGGTCAAAGGGGTCAGTTCCTCCTGGCTAAGGGGCGGAGTGTGGAGTGTTAGGCATGGGGAAGGGGTTGGGAATGACAGGAGATCTTGCTTGCGACACTACAGTGAGCTCAAAGGGCACAGCTTTGCACCATTGCCGGCTGTTTATGGTGGGAAAAGGGGATGGGAATACCACAGAGTTCCATGTGACCTCATCATGACTTGATCGACACTGACTAGCCTGGTGGCTGAGTGCAGCTGTAGAATTTGGGGAAAAGGGGGGATTAATGTCAAGTGAATGTTTTTTATTGGTAAAACCAACCAGGAATGTTTGGTTGTATGTGATTCCAAAGTCTTGTAAATTTAAATAAAGCTGGGATTATTACATTTTTACCAAAGATTGGAGGGTGTAAGTGTATATCTCTAGGAACAAGCAGGAATGCAGTCTTCATAGATGGGTATCGTCAGTACTGACAGAGCCCGCACAGGAACGCTCCCCAGCGTCCAATAGGAGAGCTTTTGGGAGCACTCCACTGTGCCTGCACAGCTGCCTTCCTGCCTTCTGCACAGCTCTCTTCAGTTCTTCGTTTTCCACAGAGCCAGCAGGAAGCCTTTCCTGTCACTGCTGAAAAACTTTCTTTTTTTTTTGTTTTATTTCTGTGCTCTGCCTTCCTGTTGACACTGGTATCTTCCCGGATACCGGCTCTACTCAATTAAATTTTTCTTTAATTTTATTATCTTTTTTCTTCAGGCAGTTCCACTGTTATTTTAGGCTTAAGGCCTACATTTTTTTTGTTTGTCATGGACAAACACATCAGTGGTTTCAAAAAGTATTCCAAGTGCTTCAGCACTATGTTAGTCACTGATTCCCATGACTGGTGTCTTAAATGTTTGGGCCTGGACCATAAACTGTCCTTTGTGCAAGCAAATAACCAAATGAGGTCTACAGAACAGGGCCAGGCAGTATGACTCACTGTTTGCCCCAGATTAGATTTCAGTAGACTCGGCATTGTCGAGGGGCTCAGCCTCCTCTACTGGGTCTAAGGTCTCCAAAATGTCCAAACATAAGTCAAAATCTTTATTGACATCAAAGTCCATTACAGAGTATTGAGGTAAGTCTTATTGTCCAAGAGATGCATCAAAGGATGCATCGGATGCTGACAGACCTGCCAAGCAGCCCCGGTGAGAGGACCAACCCTCCAAAGCCACTCATCAACCTCCGGAGAGCTACTGGTACCATGCTCTGGGATGGTGGCTCTCAGCCCCATATTGAAATTAACCCAAGCATTGGTAGCATCCATTGATCAGTGCTTCTTAGCTATTGAAAGGACCTTGGAGAAGTTCCTGGCCTTTGGGGTATTGCAGGTATCGACAGTCTCAGTGACCTATGGGTCCGATGCCAGCTTTTGAACTGGTCACATCAGGACTACTCCTGCTGATTCCTCCATTTGAGATGGTATCGACAGGACCCCTCTCTCAGATGCCTCCATTGGAATAAGTATCAGTGGGGACTCTCTGATTCATCTGCTGGAACCGGTAGGCATAGTCAGTACCCAACTGGTTCCCGGTTCCAGTGCAGTATGCTCTGAACACCGATGTTGGCTCGAGGCTGTTGATACTTTGATTTCCTTTCTGAGTCAGACTCTTTATCCTCTGATGCTGAAGATACATTGGTGGATTCCAGGGTTACCAGGGATGTTCCCTCTGATGCTTCTCCACCTCATGCACAGTATTGATCCCCGCCAGAGGACATGTCCTTTCAGAACTTCATCCGAGATATGGCGGCAGGCCTTTAAATCACTTCTTCCTCCAAAACAGAACCAAGGACTGAGGAACTGGAGATTCTCCAATACCCCTCGACACCCAAGGAGACAGTAACATTACCAGTGCATCGAAATCTATAGGATCTAATGCTATGTATGTGGGAGGCCCCGCTAATTATTGCACCTATAAGTAAACATCTAAATACCATGTATCGAGTTCCTCCATGCCCAGGGTTTGAAAAACTTCAACTTTCACACTATTCCATGGTGGTGGAATCAGCAATGAGACGCATTAAGAGTTCTAAGACTCATTCGTCGGTGACTCCTGGCAAGGATGCCAGGGCTCTTGATGCCTTTGGACGCTGCTGCTTCCAAGCTTGTATGTTGCTTCTAGGATTACATTCTATACCCTTTACATGGGCATGTGCCTTAAAGATATCTCCAGGGATCTAAGAAACTTTGATCCTATATTCCCAGATGGCAAACATGACTCATACTTGACTATAATCAAGCAAGCTCAAAATACCTCAAAATGCCTTACTAGGGCTGCCTTTGATACCCTTGCATCTAGCAGTAGAGCAGCTTCTGTTTGCATAGGTGCAGGTATGATGGCCTGGCTTCAAGCATCAGATCTGGAGCAGTGAGTTCAAGATAAGTTAGTCAACATTCCTTGCTCTGATGAAAACCTTTTTGGTAAAGGTTTGAGAGAAAAAGCATGGGAACTTGAGGCAGATGATCTTACCCTCAAGCACCTCTCTAGGAAGACTTCAAACCTCTCTTGGAAGAAAATGACTTCTAAGAAGTATTTCTATGTTAGAAAGAAGGAATGTTATCCTTCTTACCAACCATCTATTGGTTATCAACCTCAGGAACAACAGCAGAGGCCTCAGGGTCCTTGTCAACATATGAAGGCCAAGATTCCTAAACCCCAACCAGTTGCTACACAACAGCAAGCATCTGGTTTTTGACTCCTTCCTAGAGAGTATAGCCATTTGACCTCTGCTAGGTCCCCAACCCCTGCACATATCAGGCCGCCTTTGTGCCTATGCCTACAGGTCGCATCTCATCACATCAGAGAACTGGACTCTCAACATAGTCACAAGGGATTATCTGCTTCACTTCCAGAGCTTACCCCTAACCACCTCTCCGAGGGCTTACCCTGAAAATACTTCACAGGCAAGACTGCTATCCTCAGAGGTGGCCATCCGGTTAACTCAGGGGGGGGCTATCAAAAGTGTCCTTCCCACTGAATAAGGCATGTGCTTCTACTCTCCTTACTTTCTTATCCCAAAGAAAACGGGAAGGTACAAGTTTCTCATTCGGGAAAAGTACAAGTTGATTTCCCTCAGTACCCTTCTGCCCTTTCTTCAGAAAGGTGACTGGCTATGTTCTTTAGATGTCAAGGATGCTTACACACATTTGCTGTTCTACCCTCTCTACAGGAAATATCTGTGCTTCAGGGTTCAGCAAGTCCACTACCAGTATGGAGTGTTACCCTTCGGGCTGACTTCTACTCCCAGAGTCTTCACAAAATGCATGCCAGTCGTTGCTGCCTAATTGCGCATGCTGGGGATCTAAGTCTTCCCAAACTTAGACGACTGGTTGATAAGAGGAGAGTCCTCAGAAGAGTGAAAACTATCTCTTCATTGTACCATCACAGTGCTACAGAGTCTAGGATTCTAAACTTTCCAAAGTTATGTCTAGTTCTAGCACAACAGCTGGAATTCATTGGAGCACTTCTAGACACATGTCAGGGCTGAGCATTCCTTCCCAAAGATCATTCTACGCGCCTCATTGAGCTGGCCCTCACAATTCAAGGCCAAAGCATTGTGATAGCTTCAGACATGTTATGCCTTCTGGGACACATGGCCTCCATGGTGCATGTTGTAGCATATGCCCATCTCCACATGAGACAAGCCCAATGGACACTTTCATCCCAATGGTCTCAGGAGATGGGCAGGCTCTCAGACAAGATTCGTGTAACACCTTCTCTAGTTAATTCCCTTCAGTGGTGGTGTCCCCCTCAAAATCTTCTAGGAGGGTCACCTTTTCAGATGCCTCCAACCCAGTGCACCCTAACCACAGATGCTTACAAATGCAGTTGGGGAGCGCATCTGAACAACCTCATCACTTAGGGGCAGTGGACAGATCCCAAATCCCAAATGCAGAATCTCCTAGAGCTTTGTGCTCTCATGAATGCCCTTCGGGTTTTTCAATCCCAACTATCAGGCAAATACGTATTAGTCCAGACAGACAACCAGATAGTCATGTTTTATGTGAACAAGCAGGGAGGAACTGGCTCCTATTCCCTGTGTCAGGAAGTCCTTCACCTCTGGTCCCTTGAAATCACACATCGCATCCATCTTCGAGCGGTGTACCTCCCGCATCATGTTAATGTCCTGGTGGACAGACTCAGCTGCATTCTCCATCCACACAAGTAGACTCTCAATCAGCAGACTGTCTCTTGGCTTTTCTAGACGAGGGAGACCCCCAAAATAGATCTGTTGGCCACTCAGGAAAATATGCATCTATCGCTTTTTTGCTCCAGAGTCCCCTTCTCACTCGGTCAGGAAACCAATGCTTTTCTCTTCCACTGGGAGCAGGGCTTGCTTTATGCATTCCCAACAACCACTCTGATTCCCAAGACTCAGTTCAAGATGCAGGCTGAAAGAGGCCCTCTGATCTTGGTGGCCCCTTACTGGCCTCGTCAGCGTGTTTTCCTCTGCTACTTCTCCAGCACAGGCTCCACCTCTGTTTGGGTCATACTCCCGACCTCCTTTCCCAGGATCAGGGACCTCTCCTCTATCCCAATCCACGAGCCCTCTATCTCACGGTGAGGATCCTGAAAGCATGACCTCTGATGACTTCAATCTTCCACAACTAGTCAAGGACATCCTGCTTGCCTCCCGCAAGCCTTCTACCAGGTGATCTTATGCCTTCAAGTGGCGATGGTTCACTCTTTGGTGCACCCCCGAGCAGGTTAGCCCATCTGCCCAGTGGAGCTTCTTCTACAATATCTTCTCCACTTGTCCTCCACAGGGCTTAAGACTAACTCTGTCAGAGTTCATTTAAGTGCTAATGCAGCCTATCACAGGTCTCAAGATAAACTTTCTATTTCCTTGCAATCCCCGGTGCAGTGATTCATGCGGGGTCTTCTGCTTTCCAAGCCACCGATCAAACCACCACCGGTGGCTTGGGACCCTAATGTAGTCCTAGCCCAACTTATCAAAGCCCCGTTTGAGCCCCTGACTACCACATCTCTAAAATTTCTATCATGGATGGTCATCTTCCTCATTGCCCTCACCTCAGCTCGTTGCATCAGTGAGCTACAGGCTTTAGTGGTGGATCCTCCTTACATTCGATTCCACCATGACAAGGTGGTTCTTCGGACCCATCCACATTTTCTTTCAAAAGTAGTTTCCACTTTTCATCTCATCCAGTCGGTGATGCTACCGGTCTTTTTTCCCCAGCCGCATGCTTCCAAGGCTGAGGCAGCATTGCATACCCTGGACTGCAAGCATATTATTGCCTTCTACTTACAAAGAACTAAGGATTTTAGAAAATCCTCTCAGTTATTTGTTTCTTTTGAGACCAGCCACTTAGGTCTTCCAGTGTCAAAGCGCACCCTATCCAACTGGATTGCGAGTTGCATTTTGCTGGCCTATGATCAGGCTGGTCTCCCTCTCGAGGGTCACGTTACCGCTCACAATGTCAGAGCTATGGCAATATCAGTTGCCAACCTCCATTCTCTCTCGATACAGGAGATCTGCTGAGCAGCCATCTGGTCCTCTATTCATACCTTTGCTGCTCACTACTGCCTAGGCAGGGACTCCCATCAGGATACTGTCTTTGGCCAGGCTGTGCTTCAGCATCTATTTGGGTCTTAACCTGAACTCCTACCAGTTCTATTTCTAGCACTTGACTCCCTATTCCATGTTCTTGGCTACTGCACTTGAATCGCTGAGGCCACCTTGTGTCCATACCTACTTGGCTCTAATCTTCTGCCTCATGGACATACTCTATCTGGTTCCTGGGAGCTAGTGAGTCCCATCGGTGAAGACTGCATTCCTGCTTGCTCTTAGAGAAAGTGTTGTTACTCACTTGTAATGTGATTTCCAGGAACAGCAGGAATCAGTCTTCACATTACACCCTCCTTCCTAGAAGTTGTTGGGTAAAATTTATTTCCTCTACCTCTCAGTTACAAACACAACTGAAGAGAGCTGTAAGGAAGATGGGAACGATACCCATCTGCGAAGACTGATTCCTGCTGTTCCCGGAGATCACCTGTTACAGGTGAGTAACAATGCTTTATTGGAGGTGTGTGTAATGAGGTGGAGGGTAAGCGCCTATGTTTGGCTTTGTTGTTTGGTTTTATTGTTTTACAATACACTGTACCAAGCATATCATTTTCTATAAGAAATTTCTTTGAGATTGTTATGTATTATGTTAATTTCACTTGTAACTGTTCTTAAGTACTAGTAATGGATTGAGACAAGCCAACTAACTAACTAACTAACTAATTAAATAAATAAAATTTCATTTTTAATAGCCTTCATAATTGCAAAGCACACAGATACATTTTTATCTGTGGATATTCTAGTTAATTTTCAGAGAGAAATAGGAAAGGCCATTTCACATGGAATACAGCCAATAAGGTAGATGGACACATAGTTGCCTGCATACTTTGCATCTGTTTATCTGCAGGTGGCAGAATGAGGAATAAAGATTTGTCATTGTTAATACATAGGACTTAAACAGCTCGCTTACTTGGGATGTCTCATTTTGGTGTTTAAAGTGCATATAATTTTAGCCATCCTGAATGGGACAAATTACAACCAAGGTAATTTATCCAAATAGCTATTTAGGGTGTGACTTTATATAGCTGTGTGTGTGTATATATATATATATATATATATATATATAGACAGAGAGATATGGAGTGTAATTTTATAAACTCCCACATCATTAATGTGCATTGCCACACTCGTAATTGATGCCTATTTATAAAACGGAGTGTGTGCTTTATAAAATGAGGAACATCTTTACACCCCTAATTTGGTTGCAGCAGTTATGCCAGCACACCTACCTTGATCAGAAGTGCATGTCAGTTACAATATTTTATAATTTACCTGGGGGAATTAGGGATCTTCATACACTCCGCCTATACTCCCTATGCACACCCAAAATGAAAGTACACACGCCTACAGAACGGTGACCACCTAAGTGCACACATAAGTGCCCATTCTCATGTTTAAGTCCTTTAAAATAGGGACTTACATGCATAACTTGCATATAATTTTCTGTGCATCCCTTATAAATTCAGCCCCAGTATGTGCCTATTTTTCCTTTAAGAGGAATATATCTCATGCATAGTCATCCCAGTGATCCTAAAAACCTGACTGGATAAGTGTTCTTCCAGGAGTGGGTTAGGAAATATTGTTAAACTTTGGTAATTTGTCCAGTCAATAATATAATTCTCTTTTGGAGAAGATACTAAAATTTACATCAAGTTGGACACTCCAGATTGCAACAAAAAATTAGAGTGATCTAAAAAGACTGAGGAATTATGTATTGTGCATTTGTGCATCAAATAAGAGACTTATTATATGCAGAAATGCACAATACCTAAAAACCTCAAAGCTTCCAAATGGACAATGCCTAATAACCTCAAAGCTTCCAAAGATTGCAACAAGGCATTGGCAAAGAAGAGGAATAGTGAGGTATATAGACAGAGGTAGATAAAATAAAAAGGAAGGATATAATTTCTCTGAATGCACCCTTGATGAGATCACACCATATCTTCCCCTACACCTTTTCTCTCATTTCCCATCCCATTCCACCCTTCAAGGCACTCACCTACTTACTCTCTGTCTTTTCTTCACCCAGCATGCATACAGTCTCTCTTTTTCCACCTTAGTATTCTCTCACATCCCACCTCCTCTCCCTAGTGCTCCCTCACTCACATTTCCCTTCTTCCCAAGACACATATTCTCCCTCTCTCTTTTTCCCTTCCTTTTCTGGACATTTCTCTCCCCTCTTTATCTCATCCTGTGGCACCATGGCTGCAGCTCATCTCCTTCTTTGGTATTGCTTTTGGCTCTGTATGATCCGAACTTCCATGTGTCTGTCCATGCTTGATAATGAAAACAGTTAAGAAAAAATTAAAAGGAGCAGTTGAAAAGGTTGAAAATTTACATCAAGCATGGATTTTGTTTAAAAATACTATCTTGGAAGCCCAGCCTAGTCCAAAAAAACTACCAGCATGGTTTAAGAGTGAGGTCAGAGAGGCTGTTATAGCCAAAAAAGCATCTTTCAGGAAATGGAAAAAGGAGCCAAATTACGAAAACTGGAAACAACATAAGCACATGCAAGTTAGAAGCAAGGCAGGCAAAGAGAGAATTTGAAAAAAAGCTTTCTGTGCAAGGAAAAACACATAATATAAACTCTTTCAAGTACATTCGAGCAAAAAACCTGTGAGAGAGTCAGTTGGACCACTGGATGATAGAGGGGTAAAGGGGGCACTAAGAGGGGACAAGGCCATAGCGGAGAGATTGAATTAATTCTTTGCTTCAGTCTTTACTGAAGAAGATGTAGGGAAGCTACCCAAGACTGAAATGGTATTTAAAGCTATGCAGCAGAAGAATTGAAAGAAATATCGATAAACCGGGAATATGTATTACAACTATGTGATAAACTGAAGAGTAGCAAATCACCTGGACTGGATGGTATACATCCAATGGTGTTGAAAGAACTGAAATATGAGATTGCAGACCTACTATTACTAATCTGTGAACTATCATTAATATAATCTGTAATGCCTGAAGATTGGAGGATGGCCAATGCAATGCCAATTTTTAAAAAGGGTTCCAGGGGTGATCCGGGAAACTACAGACCAGTGAGGCTGATATCAGTACTGGGAAAAATGATAGAAACCATTATTAGGAACAAAATTTCTGAACATGTAGTTAGTCATGGTTTAATGGGAGACAGCCAATATGGCTTTAGCCATGGAAGGTCTTGTCTTACTCATCTGTTAAATTTTTTTGAAGGTGTAAATAAACGGGTGGATAAAGGTAGGTTGGTTGATGTTGTGTATCTGGATTTTCAGAAAGCCTTTGACAAGATCCCTCAAAATTAAAATGTCATGGGATAGGAGGCAGTGTAAGATAGAAAGCAGAGGGTAGGGCTAAATGGCCAATTTTCCCAGTGGAGAAAGGTGAATAATGGAGGACCCCAGTGATCTATGCTGGGTCTGCGGATTTTTAACATATTCGTAAATGACCTGGAAATGGGAATAAGGAGTGAGGTAATCAAATTTGCAGATGACTCAAAATTATTCAAAGTTGTTTAAACCCAAGAGGATTGTGAAAAATTGCAAAAGGACCTGGACGTTCAAATGGCAGATAAAATTTAATGTGGACAAGTGCAAAGTTATGCACCTAGGAAAGAACAACCTAAACTATGGCTACACAATGCAAGGTTCCACATTAGGGACCACCACCCAGAAAAAAGATTTAGGTGTCATCGTGGATAACATGTTGAAGCCGTCTGCCCAGTGTGCAGTGGTGGCCAAGATAGAAAATAGAATGCTAGGAATCATAAGGAAAGGAATGGAGAATAAAACAAAGGCTATTATAATGCTTCTGTATTGCTCCATGGTGTAACTGCACCTTGAATACTGTGTGCAATTCTGGTTGCTGTATCTTAAAAAGGATATAGCGGAATTAGAAAAGGTACAGAGAAGAGCCACCAAAATGGTAAAGGGGATGAAAGGATACCCCTATGAAGAGAGGCTAAAAAGATTAGGGCTCTTCAACCTGGAAAAGAGAAAGCTGAGAGGAGGTATGATAGAGGTCTATAAATTAATGAATGGAGTGGAACGTGTAAATGTAGATTGATTATTTATGCCATCAAAATGTAGAAAGACTAAGGGGTATGTTTACTAAAAGCCGCACAATTGCGTGCCGCACAATAGCGCACGGAAACGCGGCACTCAAACGCTCAGAAACGCTCTTAAACGCTCTGCAAAAGTGCGCGTGGGCCCCGCACAATTGCGCGCCGCACCAACGCACCCCGCACAAGTACCCGGCCCGCAAATGTCCGATAGAGGCGTGGAAAGGCATTCTGAGGGAGGAGGAAGGCTCCCGAGGGGCGGAGAGACGGGGTCAATGGGCGGGGAAGGGGAGGGGAGAGGCTCCCCGCACATGATCGGGGCCGAATTCACAGGTTAAAAATAGCGCGAGTGAAACACGCACGGTAGAGGGCATTTAAAGGGAAGAGAAACCATTTCGCGTCAGCAATGTACAGGGAAACCGGGGAAACCTGCAAAACGTGAGCAGTGTGATACATGTGCACAGAACAAAAGTGCAAATAAAGATAGAAAAAGACCCAAACAAAAATAGTAAAAATAGGAAGGCAGCTGGGGAACCCCGATAATAATGGGCAAACATAAGAAACACACCCAGGAAAGCTCAAAGAAAATGAAATGAAGGTTGGAAGGGGCTACGGAGGGGAGACCCTTTCAAAAACCATTTCCTTTTTTCTGAGCCTTCCTGGGAGTGTTTGCTATGGTTACATAGAAACATAGAAACATAGAAACATGACGACAGAAAAAGACCTCATGGCCTATCTAGTCTGTCCTTCCATAACAACTACAACAGTCCACTTTTTGCCTTTAGAGATCCTCTGTGTTGGTCCCATGCTTTCTTGAATTCAGTTACTGTCCTCATCTCTACCACCTCCACTGGGAGACTATTCCACGGATCCACTACTCTTTCCGTAAAGAAATATTTCCGCATATCACTCCTGAATCTATCTCCCTTCACCCTCATCCCATGTCCCCTCATAGCAGAACTTGCTTTCAATTGAAAGAGGCTCTCTCCCTGAACATTTATGCCACGGAGGTATTTAAACATCTCAATCATATCACCTCTATCCCGCCTTTCCTCTAAGGTGTACATATTAAGATCCTTAAGTCTGTCCTCATATGCTTTATAATGAAGCCCATTAATCATTTTGGTAGCAACCCTCTGCACCGACTCCATCCTGTTCACATCCTTTTGAAGGTGCGGTCTCCAGAATTGCACACCATACTCCAAATGAGGTCGCACCAAAGACTTATACAGAGGCATTATCACCTCCTTTTTTCTGCTAGCCATTCCTCTCCGTATGCACCCAATTGCCCATTAATATCACTGTTGCCCAGCTTGGTTATATGTATCCCCAGTTGTTCGTGGTCGGTTGAGGGGTGTATTTGCACTTATGTCACCAGACATGGTGACGGAGCCCACAGTACAAATGTTTCTGACTCTGTTGGTCAGGTTTCCCACCCCCAGGGACTGCACTATCACTGTGGCCACAATGTGGTGCAGCAGACAGAGGCCGTACCTCTAGGACCAGAGGGTCACAGGTTCAAATCCAAGCTGGGGCTCCTGCCAACCCAGTCCCCATATTTTACCCACCACTAAACAGAGATAGTACAGACACTCCTTTATTGCAGAGAACATAAGCATGGTTCACACACCCATTTTGTACCCAACACCGCACACACACCATAACAATGGGCATTACCGACAGCCGAGTCCCCCAAATGCAGTCCTGGAGTGCCACAACGCAATCAGGTCATATGCTTTTCCAAGATACGGACATGCCAGCATGTTGGCGGTAGGGTACAGGTGGTGGAGGGGGCAGTGGCTGCTAGCCACAGAAGACAGTGGCCGAGCCATGTGCAGGCTGGCACGTCCACTGCAACATAGGCCCTGTCGGATGTACAGTCATGGACTTCCCAGGGAATTCAGCACATCTGTGGCAACACAGTGGTGCAGTGCACACAGACAGTGTGTGCAGGAACAAAAAGGTCACAGGTTCAAAGCCCAGCTGGGGCTACTACCAATCCTGTCCACATATTTACCCCACAACTAAACCATGTTAGTAAGGGCAATCCTTTATTGCTGGGGACATACGCATTGGTCATACACCATCTTTTACACCACCAAGCACAGACACCATGACCAGGGGCATTACCTAGAGCAGAGTCTCACAAATGCAGTCCTGGAGGACCACACACCATTCAGGTTCCATGCTGCCACACATACAAATAACTGTGCTGTATATCTATGCACCACCCCCATGGCATGTAGATGTAGCTCATGCATATTCATGAGGGACAGCAGGAAACCCCAACCAGTGTATTGCAAACCTGGACTGGATTTGGGAACCTCTGCCGTACAGCAGCAGCCAACAGGGGCAGACACACCCACACCCACAGGCCCCATTGGCCAATGCCTCCTGGAGAGGCAGGACATTGGGCCCTGCGTGCAGCACCCAATACCAGCACTTGCATACCTTAGCAATGTCACCCTACACCTGGGTATATGGTACACAGCTCTCAAACGTTTGCTATGAGTACTGGCAGATAGATATCCCTACGTTACGCACAGTCTGCTCTTTGAGCTCCATCATAACAATCTATCTGATGTCTGCGGTGTGTGCGTCAGGTCTGGCCCCTGACAGTGTTTACCACCCTGGGGAGTGACCCCCAACCGTACTGCATACCATACCCATGCCTGTACTGTGCCCAGGACTGGTGTGGTGGGCAAGGATTCTGAACCCCTCTATAGTAGCACAATGCTGGCATACGTGTGGGAGTGTGTGTCTGTCTATACAGTGTGTGTTGGCTGCAAACACTGTCCACAGCCCACACTGCCAGCACTGTTGCCAGTTTTGGCCTGATGATGTGCATAATGAGCAGCAAGGTACCATGGGTATAGCTCAGACAGGGTGGGCTGGCCAGGATGCATCTGCACAGGGCATAGGGCACTGGCAGGGACATTGTAGTGGCTGTCCACCACCTCCACAGACAGGGTGACCTCTGTATGTGCTGCTGGGCTTTCACTCCACCCTGACTGTGCAGTGACGGCAGCATGGCTAGGCACCCCCATAGTGCTTCATAGCATTTCCCTCATGTGATATATTTGGGTCACCTGTTGGGGCCTAGTCACTGATGTATCTGCTTGTGTGTGTTGCCATCCCAGTTGTGGGTGCATGCATTTCAAGTGGGACTAACCAGCAGACTGTTCACAGCTGGTATGTGCCCTGCTGGAGTGCTGTGCAGTGGCTGATGGCTTGATGCAGGGGAATATCAGATGGTGGTGGGGTGCATCTTAGCATATCCAGGCCTACTGTCTGTCTGATATTGTGGTCTGGCTGTGTGTGGGGCTGCTTGGACTGCCCTGTAGGGTGTCTGTTCCCCAACAGGACTGGGGTTGATGGTCTGCTCTACTGCCAACATTGCAGGGGGGGGGGGGGGTTGGTGGTGGTTGGTGGTGCATGGCCCACCTAGGGGTCCATGGGGGTTCCCCGGACTGAGACAGACAGAGATATCCAAGGTGTTCCTGCAGAAACTACCTATCTGACAGATTACGACTGATTTGGAGCTCTGCCATGGCCTCTCTCAGCCATGGAGGGTGCTGTGGACCTGGTCCAGGGCGCCTCATCGCACACTCAGGGTGAGCACAGTTCCCGCACAATGTGACTGTGTGTAGCTACTCTGTGCCAGTTATACACCCGGTCAGTACCTCCTACCTGGCCAAGGTGCTGTGTGGGTGCACACGGACACGTCCCCCTACCAGGCCGGGGAGCTGTTGGGGTGCATTCCCCATCTTGTGTTCATCTGTGGACAGCTGATTTGCATGTGCAGTGCATCATGGGTATGGGTGGCCTAACCCTATCCTGGTTACCACAGCAGACTGTCTGTGTGGTGACATGCAGGCTCTCTGCAGCCAGCCAGGGGCTTGCTGGCAGCTATATAGCTGTAGCCCAATGGTTACTTCACTGCCTGTGGAGCCAGAGGTAATGGGTTCAAGCCCACAGTGGGGTTATTTGATAGGGTTGTCCAAAGCTTTTTTTAGATTTAATGTACATATGTTGCTGCCATCAAACACACCCTCAGTGTACTGTACCCATAAGGTGCCTCTGAGGGTGCTTTATAGGGCGCCCTATAGGGCACCTTATGGTTGCTGTCCATATAAGGTGCACTATACATTATCCTGTGATGCAACATATATGGTGCCCTATAGGGGACATTCTAGGGTGCCTTGGCGGACAGTGAACTTTAACATGTGCCTTATGGCCGCCTTATGTTAACACGCTTTGTGAGTGCGTTTGCTAGTAGTGATAACTGAAATAAAAATAAATTGCCCCCTACAGCACTCATCCCCATAATATGCACTGCCTCAGTGAGCCTTCTTCATTGGGCACTGTGGGAGATTGAACCCCTGATCCCTACACCATTGGTCAGTGTCTTAATCATTGTGCTGTGGCTCTGGTCCTGTGCTTGGGCATCAGCGCACTGCCTTATGCTGCCCAAAATTAATATGCCTCCTAAAGCACCTTTACCCATTAAAATTAATGCCTCAGCCAGCCCTTTTTGTTGCACACAATGGGGAATTGAACCCATGGCAGCTGCACCAGCTGTCAGTGTCTTAACCATTGTACTATGACTCTGTTCCTTTGTGTGTGCATATCAGGGCGCCACTTAGCCTTCCCACACACTATTTTGCACGGCGCACATTAGCGCGCCGCGCAAATGTGCGATCGCTTACTCCCGTTTTTTTTCTTTTTTCTGCCTAACCCGCCCACTCCTTATATGGCACAAGCACACTACCGCGGCCCCGCACGTTAGGAATGTTTAGTAAACATGCCCCTAAGCGATATGCAATGAAGCCACAGTGTAACTCATATATGACTAATAAGAGAAAATATTTTTTCACTCAACTCATAATCAAACTCTGGAATTCGTTACCGGAGGATGTAGTAAAAGCTATTAATGGAGCTGGGTTTAAAGAAGGTTCAGACATGTTCCTGGAGGAAAGGTCCATAAACCATTGCGGAGTGGAGGAGTGGCCTAGTGGTTGGGGCAAGGTACTTCAGGCCAGAAGGTTGGGGGGTTCAAATCCCACTAGAGGACAGCAACCTTGGGCTAGAAGGACTGGGGTTTCTAGTCCCACAGGTGCTCCTTGTGGTCTTGGGCAAGCCACTTAACCCTCCATAGCCCATGTTCCCTGTAAAATAATTATCTCCAAGTTATAATGCCCTGTTCAATGTAATTTCAGTTTGTTCAATGTAAACTGCACTGATGCAGAATAGCACGGTATATAAGAGAATTAAATAAATAAATAAATAAATTATTAAAGGTCATCCAAGAAATCCACTACTTGTCCCAATACAAGCATTGTGGAACCTGTGTCTTCTGGGGAAATTTCTAGGTACTTGTGACCTAGATTTGCCACTGTTGGAAACAGGATACTGGGCTTGATGAACCTTGGTCTGACCCAGTATGGCATATCTTATGATCTTAGGATGTGGTAGTTGACTCCCTTGTTGGCAGTAGCTGGCTAGAGCCAGCCCCCATGAAGACCTAATAGTTCTTCCTGCAATATGTTTTCCTTCTAAAAGCCATTTGGTTTTTTTTATTTGTCTGAGACCTCTATAAACATTCAGGAATGTTTCTTTTTTTCATTTGGGCAGCAACTATAACCTAATTAACAACATTGTCAGAAAAACGAAACAAAAATATATTAGAACACAATAAAACAAATCGGAAAACTACATAGGAAACCAAATGAAATTGCTTTGCCTGCATATTCTTAATAATTAGAGGTATGTAGTGAAAATATTTCATTTTGTTTAGTTTCATTGGAAGTTTTGAATTTCTTTAGTCTTCATATCGTTTTTGTAAAAGTGTACCCTATTGCACAATAGCATGCACTGTTTCCACTTTCTTTTCAAAAGAAATCATATCCATACTAATAATTACAGATTTTTCAACAGTTTCTCACTTGATCTTCCAAATCAAAGGTTATTAATTTTCACCTTCTCTCACTCCTCACACTCCATAACACAGAGCCTCTGGCTGAATGAGCATGATTGAAGTCCTTCTCCAGATAGGGCAGGAAATAATCCTGGGAGACTCTATAAAGGCAGATTCTTTCCACCTCCTAGCTTTAGCTCAGTTAATAGCCCTGTTGCCTTTCCTCACCTATAGGTTGATTTTGTTTGTCTCCAGACCTCTCAATCTGGTAGTTTCCCTCCTCTAAGCTCCTATCACTCCTATTCTCACTTCTTATCTGAAACCAGATAGCATGCTTCTCAGTGGAGGGCTATGAAGATGCTTTCCTTCTAGCATTTGGGTATTTATACCCCAAATAAAGAATCTCCCAGTCCTTAACCCCTTTTTCCTTGTCAGTCTCCCAAATATTTACCATGCCTGCTCCAGGGCCCACACCTTCCTTATTGGAAACCCAGAAATGCATAGCAGCATGAGTGGGGATTTTTTAATGATACCCAGATCATAACTTCCCCTCACTGGAAAACTGACAAAAAATGAGGAAACAAAGTTATTGGGAGTTTTTTAAGGGCATGACTACTAAACTGTGGTAACATTACAGACCACATGCTATGTAATGTTAACGCTCGTTAGGTAACATTAACGCGTGGTATGTAACGTTAACGCACGTTAACGTTACTTAATGATTGTTAACATCCCCTGCCGCGGTAAACACCGCAGAGGGTGGAGAGAGGGCGGGGGGAAGGGGTCAATGGGCAGGGAGTGGGCAGGAAGAGGCTCCCTGCACACTAACGTGCTGAACTGAAGGGCTGAATCCTACCGCGAATGAAAACCTGCCGTTAGATGCACATTTGCAGGACAGAGAAACTATTTAAGTGTCAGCAATGTAGAGCATAGACAGGGAGCCCAAGAAACGTGATAGTAGTGCTCCATTTCCAGCACCAGCATAGTGCCCAAGTATGAAAGGCCACTATGGTGATGGTGCAAGTGAGACATAGGAGGCTGCAGGCGAGACATGTAGTGGGGGCAGCAGGGGCACAGTGTGGACTAGGCAGGCGCCTAGGTGGCACATAGGAACATAGAAACTGGAAGTCAGCATGACAGCAACTAACAAAGGCCAAACACAATCCACCTACATCTACCTGGTCCACCTGAACTAACAGTTGCCAGGGCACTGACCTGACATATCCCCAGCCAACCCTCCCCCAAGCGGAAGGAACAGATTATTGGTAGGTGGTGATGGGGGGGGGGATGTGAGGATGCTCATGTATGCCCCATGCCCAAGACCCCGCTCCCTAGGCGACCACCTACCCACACAGTGTTTGGCCTGGGACTGCGCACTACCAGCACCGTCAGCATATGGCCATGTCAGCATAGCAGGGGGGGTGTGCCCATGATGGAGGGGGCAGTGGCATCTGCCTGCAGTGGACCTAGGCCATGCCCTGTACCAGTATGTGGTGTGCAGTGCAACATAAAGGTCTGGCTGAGGAAAAGTACAGGTAGACCCAGGGACCACCATGCATGTGTGGTTCAGTACAACCAGCCAGTGTGTCCAGAAGCAGAGGGTCACAGGTTCAAGCCCCAGCTGTGGTTCCTGCAGAGCATGTCCCTATATTTTACCCTACAATGCATATAAACAGCAACATGTGCAAAGCCCAAAGCAGCGGCGAACAGGGTTACAAACACCCACTCACACAGGCTCCACAAGCCAAAGATGCATGGAGAGTCAGGCTGTTGGCCCCAGCATTGAGCTGCAGTTATCACCAGGGCACTACTACTACCTCCTGCACAGTTTAGCAATGTCGGCACTGTGATCAGGACCAGTGTGGCAGGCAGGGTTGCCAACCACCCCTATCTTTGCACAATGTTGCAATGGGAGTATGTTTGTGTATCTCCATCCATTGTTTTGTGGCTGCCCACACCTCACCGGGCCCACAATGTCCCACTTTTACCAGCTTTAGCCTGAATATGTGCATAATGAGGAGCAAGGTGTTGTGGGTATGGCCCAGACAGGGCGGATTGGCCAGACTGCATCTTCACAGGGTGTGGGGCAATGGCTGGGACACTGTAGTGCCTGACCTCTGCCTGCATGGACAGGGTGGCCACAGCATGGCATGCTGGGAGGGCACTCACTCTGACCAAGCAGTGACCATGGCATGTCTAGGTTCTCAGTGCCTCCAGTGACCCTGTTGTGTTCCCAGTGCTGGGCCCCCAATTGCTGAAATGTCTGTTTGGTGCACATAGTTTCTCTGTGGATTGGCTAGTGGACTATCTACAGTTAGACTGTTCATGGTCAGAACACCTATACAGTGTAGTCTGACTGTGCTGTCTGCTGGTGACTGGCAGACAGCGATGTGAGGCAGTCAGGGTTTTCCAGAACTAACCCCCTCATTGCTGCTGGTCTGCCACTGCCCCAGCCACAGGTGTGGCTCTGGCCCACCAACCCTGGAGAGCTGTCACATGCCAGAAGGATGGAGGTTCCTTCATGGGGGCTGGGGCACCTGTTCCTTACCTACAAAAAGGGGTGATGTGAGCCCTTGGGGGTATGTAGTGTATACCACTTTGACCTATAATGGCACTGCTACACAAACCTCATGCAAGTCTGGAAACTCCTCTGCCTTGATAACAGGTGCTATCAGCCAGACCCTAACACGGAGTACACACTAGTCTGGGTGGTGTCTGGTCCAAGAGGGCCACATGTGACTGCAGAATAAAGATGGACACCAAATTACCTTCAGCCGCACTGTAACGAACACCTGTCACACACTGGTAGTGATGGGGATGTACAGCAGGTTCTATCCCTAGCACCACATGTACTGCGGACCTAGTGCTGGGCACCCATCCTATCCCTCAGGGAGAACACAGAACCTGCACAATGGCATGGTCTGTAGCTACTCTGTGCCAGTATCACGCACTGTCAGTTCGTCTTTCCAAGCTGAGGTACCAGAGAGGTGCAGACCCCATTTGCTGATCAGCTGTAGACAGCTATTCAGCATGTGCACTGCATCATGGGTACTGGTGGGGGTAACCCTATCCAAGCACTCAGAGCAGACAGTTTGTGCGGTGACCTGCAGTCCTTCTGTACCCAGCCATTGCTGTGACATACACCACGGAGGTATAGACTACTGGTTAATACAATGCCATTCTTGGCAGTGTTCATGGGTTCAATTCCTCATTGTTCCCTCCTCTCATGCCTGTCCTACACAAATAGTGTGCATGCCTCTTAACAGTCAGATTTGTGCTGTCAGCCAATAATACCCTCACCACAATTGCCAACATTCCCTTGGTCCGTCTATCTGCATCTGTCAGCTGTGTAGACCTGTCTGCCTGTGCAGGTTGTCACCCCATGTCCTGCACTGCTACCCTTTCCTGCATTGTGCCTCTTCATGCTTGCCTCGCCTGTGCCTGATCTGCATGGCACCACCACTCCTCTGTCCACCCATCATTGTAACTATCCTGCCACCTCCACCTCCACTGGGGGACACGTATTCCCATCGTCTGCCACCAACTGTCTTTCCAGTACTTTACATTGCCAACACCCTGTGCTGTGGTACAGTTGCCCCCACCATGTTTGTCATCAGTACTGGCAGCCACATGGGATGCCCGCAGATATGGCAGGTCCAGCGGCTCCCACCTCTCCCTCCTTCACTCACCTGTTCATTGCCTTTCCTGAGTGCTCTATCTAGTGTTAGGGCTGCATCTGTCTCTGTTCCTCACAGGTCATGCATGTCATCCTGCAGCACCTTGCAGCCCTTAGGCCACACTAACCTAGGGCACCATAACCTTGTTAGGCCACTGTAACCTATGGTTCCATAACCTAGGGTGCCCTCTAAGGTGCCCTGTCCAGGGGTGCCTAATACGGCGCTTAGCCTAAGGAGCCCTACTGTATAGGGCACCTTACAAAGCGTCTTATGAGGCACCTTACAAGGCACCTTATAGGGCACCTAACAAGGCACCTTATAAGGCACTCTACAAGGCCACTTATAAGGCACCTAACAAGGCACCTTACTTATATGGCACCTTACAAGGCGCCTTGTAATGTGCCTTGTAAGGTGCCTTATGAGGCACCTTGTAGCGCGCGTTAGTTTGTAACATGCGTTAGCTGATACGGCTTGCTGTAACGATGCACTGCCCGCGCCTTTATATGGGCATCTGTACCTTTACCGCGAAACCTAATGCGAATGACATTATCGCAGTTTAGTAAAGATAACCCTTAAATTTCCAAAACAGTAATCCTCTCAGTCACCCCTGATACAAAGAGCAAATTTTAGGATTGAAAATTCAAACTCTTGATTCTAATGCTTCCACTCACTCCAATCATAGAAACATAATGGCCTATTCAGTCTGCCCTTCCATATGAACCACTAAGCTCTACAGTCCTTTTTCCTTTAGAGATTCTCTGAGTTTGTCCCATGCTTCCTTGAATTCAGATAAAGTTGTTGTCTCTGCTACCTCCACTGGGAACTATTCCACCCATTTACCACTCTTTCTGCAACGAAATATTTCAGCAAATTATTCCTGGGTCTAGCTCCTTTCACCTTCATCATATGCCCCCTCATTGCAAGGTTTTCTTTCATTTGAAAGAGGATCTCCTCCTGTGCATTTATGCCATGGAATTATTTAAACATCTCTATCATATCTCCCCTCTCTCATCTTTCTTCCAAAGCATACATATTGAGATCTTTAAGTCTGTCCTCATATGCCTTATGGCGAAGCCCATTCACCATTTTGGTAGCTACTCTCTGCACCAACTCCATTCTTTCTATATCATTTTGAAGAGGTGGTCTCCAGAATTGTACACAATACTCTAAATTACGTCTCACCAAAGACTTTTATACAGAGGTATTATCACCCCCTTTTTCCTGCTGGCCATTCCTCAACCTGTGTATCCAAGTATCCTTTTGGTTTTTGCCATCACCTTTCCTACCTGTTTATCCACCTTAAGATTATCAGAAATAATCATGCCCAGGTCCCATTCTTCTTTTGTTGACAGAAGTACTTCTCCCTCTATACTGTACCACTCCCTTGGATTTTTGCAGCCCAAACGCATGACCATGTATTTTTTAGCATTAAATCTCAGTTGTCAGGTTCTTGAACATTCTTCAAGCTTTGCTAAATCCCTTCTCATGTTATCTACACCTTCTTGGGTGCTACTCTATTGTAGATTTTGGTATCATCCACAAAGAGGTAAACCTTACCCGATATCCCTTGCACAATATCACTTACAAAAAAGTTAAAAAGAATCGGACCAAAGATAGATCCCTATGGCACACCATTGGTAACATCCTTCTCCTGAGTAAGCACCTCCCGCTCAACCAATTTCTAACCCAGTCAGTCACTTTAGAGTCCATTCATAGGGTATTCAATTTATTTGTAAGTCACCTCTGTAGAACAGTGTCAAAGGCTGAAATCTAAGTTCACTACATCTAGGGCTATCCCTCAGTCCAACTTTCTGATCATCTGGTCAAAGAAATAAAATGAGATTTGTCTGACAAGACCTGCCTCTTGTAAAACCATGCTGCCTTGATTCCTGCAATCCATTAGATTCCAGAAACCTCACTATCCTCTGTTTTAGCAGCCTTTCCTTTAGTATACTCACCAAAGACCAACCGGCCCATATTTCCTAACCTTATCCTTAGTTCTGCTTTTGTGTAAAGGGACCACATGCGTCTTTCTCTAGTCTTCTGGGACCATGCCAGACTCTAAAGAAGCATGGAAACTTCCCTAAGTTCCTTCAGCACTCTTGGATATATCTCATCTGGCCCCATTGCTTTGTCTACTTTTAGTTTAGCTAGCTCCTCATGAACACAGTCTTCTGAAAATCGTTCAAGATCCAGTTCACTTCCCTTCCTATTTGTCCATGTTTTCTGAGATTCTCCTCCTGGCCCTTCAACTGTGAACACAGGGATAGATTCCGAACTGCCTTTAGCAGGGCTGGACATCTGATCCAGATGTCCAGTCCTTCTAAACACCAGGATTGCGATTCTGAACAAAGAGCTCCCTGCACGTAGATCCAAGATGTGTGGGGAGCTCTGTTCCTGGGCTGGAGAGGGCAGGCCAGAGGAGGAGCAAGGGCGGGAAGTGGGTTGAACCTGACTCCCCGATGTACAGGGCCTATTCCGAGGTCGGCCCTGTATGTCCAGGGTTGACATTTGGACAGGGGACTTATTCCACCTCAGAGCCAGATGACAAGAGCAGGCCTGGAAAGGACATTGGGGGGGGGGGGGGGTGCAGGGAGTTCCCCATGGCCTAACCATAGCCACGGCAGGCTAGACTGGGGTTCAGGCGGCCGGGAAAGGAACTTCTCGGGGCTGCCGAGGATCGTGGCTCCTGCAAGGAGCCACAACGCCATGGCAACAGGATGCCATGACCCCATGGCTCCATGCAGCAGCCTGGCTGAGCTATCTAGGTACATTTCTGTATGTCTCAGGGCCCATAATTGGGGCATGGCTAGCCCATCCAGGCTGGCTGCACCCGATTCTGATCCCATGGGGACGTCTAGATCAGGGGTGGGCAAACATTTTGACTCGAGGGCCGCAATGGGTTCATATATTGGATCCAGGGGCCGGACCAAGAGTAGATGGATGGTGTGTATGTGTGAATTAATATAAATTAAATTTAAATTTGTAACATTAAATGTTTAGATTAATTTAAGGTAGAAAAGCATAAAAAGAGTTATTTTACAAAACTTTTATGCAATGTATTTCTTTCATTAAATAGTACCTTCAATTTTAGTGGGAACAGTGTTGTTGGTCTCCCTTTTTTGTTAAGGCATTAAAGTCAGGAGATAGCTTTGTTGTTGCAATTCGCAGAATAGATCTGACATCGCACCCTGTGACTTTTTCTTGATTCCAAAACTGAAATTATCACTGAATGGAAGGAGATTCGATGACTTGGGAGACCATTAAGCAAAAATCAACACAGCAGCTTCACAGCATAACAAAATAAGCATTTCAAAATTGTTTCCAGCAGTGGCAGGAACGTTGGAAGAAGCATGTTTTATCGAAAGAGGACTTCTTTGAAGGAGAATGAGCGCAATAACTGTCAGAGGTATACTTCTTACATTATTGTACAAGTCTTGATACTTTTTGATCGCACCTCATATGCATAGCACCAGCAAAGAAGCATGTATATTTGGCATTGTGCATAACTGGAATAACCATTTAAAAAGACAAACACGAAAACAAGAGAGTGACATCGCTGGCAGATGCTTTTAAATCTGTGCACTTGTGGGGAACTGATTAAAAGCCAACTTCCAAAAGTCAAACTTTTTGCAACTGAAAGATACTTTTGAATGCCAAATAGTTAAGTTACAATTCCCCCTTCAAGCTCTCCTCCACAACATGTAAAAACAAAAATTTGCCAAGAGATGTATGTGACTTGAAACAGGTTTAACTGTGTAATGAAGGATTTCCCAAACTATGCATACAACACATGTATGTCTGCATGCTGCAATTTACATGTACAACTACATACATACTGATTTAAATATGTAAATATGCTTTTTACATGTGCAAACGTCATGCAACTCTTCTAAATGTCTTTGGTTAATCCATAAGCACTGGTAATACAAATTAAGCCTAAACAATCTGCACTGAAACACCAGATACAATCAAGGCTGAAAGCGCACCCGTTTTTTTGTTTTTTTTTTACCTTTATGGAAGGCCAAGCAACAGTTGTAAATGACTAATAAATTCAAAATGTCAAGATATTACATTAAGATTGGTGGCGAAATGTGGTAATGGCTCAACTTCTCACGTTCTCACCCTTTATCTGCATGACACAATTATAAAACAAAATGACTGCCGGGCGCCGCATGGATCGCTCACTAGCAGGCGCGCGGAAAGGCAGTTGACGTCATCTGACGTGACGTCAACTCCCTGCCTGCACCTGCACGTACGGCTCAATCCGTACTCCGCCCATGGCCCCGCCCCCCACTAGCTGCTGGCCGGCCCAGCCACTACCATGCCGTCCATACAGGCTTATGAATGTTGGGAGGGGCCGGATTAAAAGGTCCGCGGGCCATAGTTTGCCCACTCCTGGTCTAGATGCTTGTCTTCCTCTTTCCTTGATCTCTTGTATTTTATGAAGGCCACCCTGTTTTTCTTCACCTTTTCAGTTACCCTTTTGAGGATCAAGGAGTGGCCTCCTTTTCCTTTTATATTTTACTTACTTTTATAATAAAATGCTTTGTTTCCCTTAAAATATCCCCTTTCAGTTTCACCCACTGCTTTTCTACATCTTCCAGCCTTTCCCATCCCGCTATCGACTGCTTGAGATATTGTCACATCTTGGCAAAGTTATTCATTTATTTATTTTAAAAAATTTATGCTCTGCTCAATAACCTAGGCAGATCACAGAAAAAAACTACATAAATAACAAAAACAAATAATCCTGAATACATCAGCTGCTGAATTAGATTACCCTGAGATCAATTTATAAAAGAGGTTTTGGAAAAGCCTGTTTAAATATGCATGCTTTTAATTTTTTGCATAATATTACAATTCCAGATATGCAGTGCAAGTCATGTGGTAAGGAGTTCCAAATGCTAGGAGCAATCATAGAGAAGATCCTATTCCGAAGTGTTTGAAAGTGTGTATGTAGGAATAAAAGTACATCCAATAAAAACTCTTCCTCTGAGTGAAGCGACCTCAATGGGCAATAAATTCGCAATAGAGCTGAAAGGCTCAAGGGAGCCTGGTGGTGAATGCATTTGAATATAAACATGATTATTTTACATAATACATGAAATTTGATTGGAAGTCAATGTAAGGCATACAGATGTTGTGGTATATTATCAAAATGTTTACTGTCCATTAACAAATGTGACAGCAACGAGCTTGGTGGAAGATTAGACACGCAGCTGAGTTTTGAAAAGATTGAAGTGGGAAAAGATGAGATTGAGGGAGACCAGCAAGGAGGAGGTTGCAATAATCAAGACGGGGGATGGGGGAATGTACCAGAATCTTAGGGGCATGTTTATTAAAACCCCGCTAATGTGCGGGCCGCGGTAGTGTGCGGGTACCATATAAGAAGTGGGCGTGTCTGGCTGAAAAAGAAAATCCGGAATTTACATATGCGCTAAGGTGCGCGGCACCCATGTGCACCCCGCACACTAGCGCATGAGATAGCTGCGCGGGAGGCATAAGTGGCGCGCTGATGGGCACATAGAAGAGCAGAGCCACAGCACAATGGTCAAGGCACTTACCAATGGGGCAAGGATCAGGTGTTCAATCCCCCACAGTGCCCAATGAAGATGGCTGGCTGAGGTGTTAATTTATGAGGAATTTAAATAATGGGCAGCATAAGGCGGCACACTGATGGGCATAAGGCAGCGTGCCAATGTTTTCGGAGGCATTTTAATAGCGGCATAAGTGGCGCGCTGATGTGCACACAGAAGAGCAGAGCCACAGCACAATGGTTAAGACACTGATCAATGGTGCAGGGATCAGGGGTTCAATCCCCACAGTGCTCAATGTAGACAGCTGGCTGAGGTGTTACTTTAGCAGCTAGCCTAATAGTGTGCAGCATTAGGCGGAGTGCTATTGATTTAGGAGGATTTTTAATATTGGGCGGCATAAGGCGGCGCGCTAATGTGCAAGTACAGAAACAGAACCACAGCACAATGGGTAAGACACTGACCAATGGTGCAGGAATCAAAGGTTCAATCCCCCACAGTGCCCAATGAACAAGGCTGGCTGAGGCATTACATATTATGGGGAAGATTGGTTTTGGAGTCATTTTATGTTTATTGTAATTATCACTACTAGCAAACGCACTCTCAAAGCGTGTTAACATAAGGCACCCTATAAGGCACATTTTAAAGAGCACTGTCAGCCAAGGCACCCTAGAATGTTGCTTATAGGGCACTTTAGAGGGTGCCGTATGAGGTACCGCAAGGTCAGAGTACTGTTTTTTATGGCAGCACTGTGCAGTTTAAGGAATGAAAAGCATACGTAGGTGCGCTGACAGGCAAGGAGGAGCAGCAGTGGAGCACAATGGTTAAGGCACTGACTGCTGATACAGGGGTCATGAGTTTGCTCCCCAGTGTGCCTAATACATAAGGCTGGCTGTGGCATCAGCTTTGCATTGTACATATTTTTTCCTGCAGCACGTTATTGTTATTTTATTAATTGCTGCCAGCAAACACACCCTCACGTGCTGTAATTGAAGGTGCCGTATAAGGCACCCTATAAGGCACTCCATAGGGCACATTATAAATTGCACTGTCCGCCACAGCACCCTAAAATGTCCCCTATAGGGCACCCTATAAGTTGCATCACAGGATAATGTATAGTGCACCTTACGTGGACGGGAACCATAAGGTGCCCTATAGGGCGCCCTATAAAGCACCCTCAGAGGCACCTTATGGGTACAGTACGCTGAGGGTGTTTTTGCTGGCATCAAAATATGTACATTAAAAAAAATAATGCATTGGACAACCCTATCAAATAACCCCACTGTGGGCTTGAACCCATGACCGCTGGCTACACAGGCAGTGAAGTAACCATTGGACTACAGCTGCTAGCTAGCCCCTGGCTGGCTGCAGAGAGCCTGCATGTCACCACACAGACAGTCTGCTGTGGTCACCAGGATAGGGTTAGCCCACCCATACCCATGATGCACTGCACATGCAAATCAGCTGTCCACAGATAAACACAAGATGGGCAATGCACCCCCACAGCACCTCGGCCTGGTAGGGGGAAGTGACCATGTGCACCCACACAGCACCTCGGCCTGGTAGGGGGTACTGACCGTGTGTTTTACTGGCACAGAGTAGCTACACACCATCACATTGTGCGGGTACTGTGCTCACCCTGAGGGTGCAATGAGGCGCCCAGGACCAGGTCCACAACACCTTCCATGATTGAAAGAGGCCATGCCAGAGGTCCAAAGCAGTGTTATTGTGTGAGATAGGTAGTTTCTGCACAAACACCTTGGATATCTCTGTCTGTTTCAGTCAGGTGTAGCCCCAACAGACCCCTAGGTGGGCCATGTACCACCACCCCCTCCTCCAGGGCTGAGGGTGACAAACAGGGTCTTCTTTCACCAGATCCACATTCTACCTCCCTGCAAAGGTGGCAGTAGAGGGGAATATCAACCCCAGTCCTGCTGAGGAACAGACACCCCACAGGGCAGTCAATGCAGCTCTATACACATCCATAACACAATAGCAGACAGCCATTAGGCCTGGCTATGGTAAGCTGCACCCCACCACTATCTGATATTCTCCTGCAGCAAGTCATCAGCCACTGCACCCTGCTAAGCCACTCCATCACAACACATACCAGCTGCAAACAGTCTGCTAGTTAGTCAATAGTGCATGTTCCCAGTGGAGATGCATGCACCCAGAACTGGGATGTCAGCATACACAGCAAGCAAATAAATCAGTGACTGGGCCCCAAAAGGAAACCCATAGCTATCACATGAGAGAAATACTATATAGCACTATGGGGGTGGCAAGCCATGCTGTGGTCACTGCACAGTCAGGGTGAGAGTGATCTCTCAGCAGGACATACTGAGGTCACCCTGTCTGTGTAGGTGGTGGCCGGGCACTAAAATGTCCCAGTCAGTGCCCTATGCCCTGTGCAGATGCACCCTGGCCAGGCCACCCTGTCCGGCCTATACCCGTGGTACCTTGCTCCTCATTATGCACTTTGGCAGCCCAATACTGGCAACATTGCTGGCAGTGTGGGCTGTGGAAGGTGTTTGCAGCCACCACACACTGGATAGACAGACAGCCACCCCCACACCATTGTGCTACTATAGAGGAGTTCAGCAGCCATACCCACCACACCAGTCCTGGGCACAGTAAAGGCATGGATATGGTACGCAATACTGTTGGGGGTCACTCCCCAGGGTGGTAAACACTGTCAGAGACCAGACCTGCAGCACACACCACAGACATCAGAATGATTGTTATGGTGGAGCTCAATGAGCAAACTGTGCTTAACGTAGGAATTGATATCTGCCAGTTATCATGGGAAACGTTTGATAGCTGTGTACCATGTACCCAGGTGTAGGGTGGCATTGCTAAGGTATGCAACTGCTAGTTTTGGGAGATACAGGCAGGGCCCAATGTCCTGCCTCTCCAGGAGGCATTGGCCAATGGGGCCTGTGGATGTGTGTGTGGGTGTGTCTGGCCTTGTTGGCTGCTGCTTTATGGCAGAGTTTCCCAAATCCAGTCCTGGTGTTCCAAACACTGTTCGGGTTTTCATGCTGTCCCTCATGAATATGCATGAGATACATCTGCATACCATGGGGGTGGTGCATAGATATGCAGCACAGGCATCTTTATTAGAGGCAGCATGGAACCTGAATGGTGTGGGGCCCTCCAGGACTGCATTTGGGAGACTCTGCTCTAGGTAATGCGGCTGTTTATGGTGTCTGTGTTTGGTGTGGTAAAATATAGGCGTATTAACCATGTGTATGTTCTCATCAATAAAGGTTTGTCCTTACTATCACGGTTTAGTTGTGGGAAAAATATGTGGACAGGATTGACAGTAGCCCCAGCTGTCCTTTGAACCTGTGACCTTCTGTTCTTGCACACACTGTCTGTGTGCACTGCACCACTGTGTTGCCACAGATATGCTGCATTCCCTGGGGAGTCCATGACTGTACATCCAACAGAGCCCGTCTGTTGCGGTGGACGGTGCCAGCCTGCACAGGCCTAGGCCACTATCTGCTGTGGCTTGCAGCCACTGCCCCCTCCACCACCTGTACCCTTCCGCCAACATGCAGACATGTCCTTATCTGGGAAAAAGCATATGACCTGATTGAGTTGTGGCACTCCAGGACTGAATTTGGGGGACTCGGCTGTAGGTAATGCCCATTGTTATGGTTTGTGTGCGGTGTAGGGTAAAATATGGGTGTTTGAACCATGCTTATTTTCTCTGCAATAAAGGTGTGTCTTCACTATCACTGTTTATTAGTGGTGGGTAAAACTATGGAGACTGGGTTGGCAGGTGCCCCAGCTGGGATTTGAACCTGTGACCCTCTGGTTTTACAGGCACTGGCTGTGTCTGTTGCACCACACTGTGGCCACAGGGACAATGCAGTCCCTGGAGATAGGAAACCTGGCCTGACGAGTCAGAAACCCTGCTCTGCACAATTTTACTGTGGGCTCATTTACCTTGTATGGAGACAAAAGTGCAAATAAACCTCAAAAATGACCTCGAAAAAAGGGGCAAGCACCCATAACCAAGCTGGGCAACAGTGATATCACTGGGCAACATTAAAAAACACTCCCAGGAAAGCTCCAATAATATGAAATGATTTTTGAAAGGGTCTACGGAGCGTAGACCCTTCCAAAAATCATTTCTTTTTTTGGAGGTGTCCTGGGAGTGTTTTTTTATTGTTGACCATTTCTATCACTGTTGCCCAGCTGAATTATGATTTTTACAGTTTTTCTTGTGGTCATTTTACGGTTTTATCTGAAATTTTGTTCTGTGCACATATATCACACTGCTCACGTTTTGTAGGTTTTCCAGGTTTTGCTGTACATTGCTGACGTAAATGGTTTCTCTTCCCTTTAAATCGGCTCTAACGCGAGGTTTTCACTCGCGGTATTTTTTAGATGGAATTTCAGCCCCGCTCCTGTGCGGGGAGCCTCTCCCCTCCCACTCTCCACCCATTGACCCCATCCCCCCGCCCCTCGGGAGCCTTCCTCCGCCCTCGGAATGCCTTTCCACGCCTCTATCGCACTTGAGCGCGCCGCGCACTTGTGCGGGCCCGTTAGTGCAGCGCACACCTGTGCGGGGCCCAAAAATGCACTATTAGTGTACGCTAAGGTACCTTAGCGCACGATCAAGTGCGCCCCGCACAATTGCGCGGTTTAGTAAACATACCCCTTAGTGGCACAGAGAGATGAATGGACGAATCTTGTTAATATTATAGAGAGAAAATCGACAGGATTTAGCAATTTGTTGGATATGGGAAAAGAATGATAAGGTGGAGTAAAAAATAACCCCAAGATTGCAAGCTGGGGAAACAGGACAAACAGATGTGTTATCAACTGTGATGGAGAAAGGGGGGAGGAGGGAAGAGGGGTTAGGGGAAAAAATCAGAAGCTCATTTTTGGCCATGTTCAATTTCAGACGGAGCTGAGACATCCAGACAGCAATATCAGATAAGCAGGAGGAGAAACGTGCCTGAAGAGAAGGAGAAAGGTCACGTAAAAAGATATAAATTTGTGAATCATCTGCATAGAAGGGATATTGGAAGCCAAGGGAAGAGATAAGGGAACCAAGGTATTGAGTATAAAGGGAGAAAAGGAGAGAGCCGAGGACTGACCCTTGGGGAATGCAAGCTGAGAAGGGGATAGCAGAAGAGGACAAACCTTGAGAGCAGACGCTAAAGGAATGATTAGAGAGGTAAGAGGAGAACCAGAAGAGAGAGAATCTTTAAAGCAAAGGGATAATAGAGTGGAAGGAGAAGGGAGTGATCCGCAGTATCAAAGGCAGCAGAGAGCTCAAGGAGAATAAAGCCCTTTGATTTAGCTGAGAATAAATCACAAGAGACCTTAGCAAGGGCCATCTGAGTATAATGGAGAGGATGGAAGCCAGATTGAAAGGGATCTAAGAGGGAGTGAGTTGAAAGAAAATTGAGGCAACATGAAAGAATGGCATGATCAATAAGTTTGGAGATAAAAGGAAGAAGGGAGATGAGACGATAGCTAGAGGGAACAGAAGGGTCAAGAGATGGTTTCTTGAGAAGAGGAGTGATCAGAGCATGTTTATAGGCAGAAGGGAAGGTGGCAGTAGAAAGAGACAGGTTAATGATGTGGGAAATGGCTGGGACAACAGAGGAGGCAATGGAATTAAGAAGATAAGTGGGAATGGGGTCGGAGGGACAGGTGGTAGGATTAGCAGCAGAGATGAGGGAGGAAGTGTCATCATCACAGATGAAAGAAAATGAGGAAAGAATGGGAATGTTTGAGGAGGATGGCTGTAAAACAGGTGGGGGAGGTATTATAGAAATAGAAGGGAATTGAATGGTAATTTTATTGATTTTATCACGGAAGAAAGCTGCAAGGGAATGTGCAGAAAGGGAAGTGGGAACTGGGCGGGAAAAAGCCAGAAGTAGAGAGTTAAGAGTAGAGAAAAGATGGTGGGGGTTGGAAGCTAGAGAGCCGGTAAGGTGAATGAAATAGTCTTGCTTAGCAAGGGAAATAGCAGAGTTGAAGGAAATGAGCATGAACTTGAAGAGAAGAAAATCGGAGTGGGAACGGGATTTAAGCCAGGTGTATTCAGCAAAACAAGTGCAGGAGCGTAGGTAGCGGACAGTAGAGGTGAGCCAAAGATGAGGTGAAGAATGCCTTACAGGGTGTGAAGTGAGGGGAGTGAGAACATTGAGAGCAGAGGAGAGGGTAGAGTTATAGCCAGCCACAGCATCGACAGAGCTAGTGGAGAGAATAGGAGAGAGAAAAGGAGAGTCAGAAGAGGATAGAGAAAGAGGATCAATAGCAAGCAGATTCCTGAATCAATAGGAGGTGACAGGATGGGAAGGTGGGGGAGTGGTTGAAGAGAGAAACTATGGAGGTGATGGTCAGATAGAGGCAGATTAGAATTGAAGAAATTAGAAGGCGAGCAATTAGAATAGAAAACAAGATTCAGGCAGTAGCCGAGTTGATGTGTGGGGGCAGTGGAGCAAAGGTGAAGGTTATAAGAAGAAGTAACGGAAAGAAGTTTTGACACATAAGAATCCGAGAGGCAATCAACATGGACATTGAAATCACCAAGGATAATAGATGGGGATTATGAATCTAGAAACAAGGGGAGCCATAAATCAAGATAATTGAGGAAGGAGGAGAAGGGCTGATTGGGGGGTCGATAAAGAACAGCAATGAGAAGGGGGAAGGAATAGAATAATGGAATTGGCATGAGAGTCAAAGGAGGGGAATGTAGGTATTTGAGATGGAGTGAAGGATTGGAACTGGCAAGATGGGGAGAGTATGAAACCTCCCCCTCCCCCACGGCCAATAGCACAAGGAGAGTGGAAGAAATGAAGGTCCCCATGAGTGAACACCACGTTAGATGTGGTATCATTAGGGTAGAGCCAGGTTTCTCTTAAGACCAAAAACTGAAAAGAATGGGAGAAAGCGAGGGATGGAGGAAGGAGCACAGTGGACATAAGCATGAGGCCATGAAAGAGAGGAGTGAGAGTAAGGGAGGGAATAGTACAACTCAAGAGCCGAGAAGAATGAAGAAGATAAAAAGGCAGAAGAGATAGGAAAGAAGGGCGGGAAGGGGAAGACAGGAGAATAAATCGGTCTGCAGAAGGGAGGGCTAAGGATGGGGAGGAGTAGCCAGAGACAGGTCAAATAAATGGGGGACATAGGAAGCAGAGGAGGGAAAAAGCAGAAGTTTACCAAACGATGGCGGTGAGCTGAAACGTATGAGCTGACTGAAGCCAATAGCTGCAGTATGACCTTGCCCATGCATCTTCAGAAGTTTTCTGTGGTTTCACTAGCTCGTTGTGGTCCACGCCAAAGGGCCCTCTATTGAGGCCCTCAGACGTGGGACCGCCAGGAGCGGGCGAGCCTTGCTGTAGCTCTGATGTAAAGGCGTTCTGAGGCACCGATAGCCTGAGGCAATGCAGGAGGTGTAGAGCAGCCCTTAACTGCACTGATGATTGGGCAGTTCAAATTCTCACAAACCTCGCTGTAGCGCTGATGTAAAGGCATTCTGATATCTACAAGTTAACAAAAAAAGACAAGCAAACAAACATTAAAACAAAAATAAAAATAAGCAATAGAAATGCAACACAGAAAATATAGATGAGGTGTGAGTCTTGTAGTTTGATTGGCTAGAATTCTGGGACCCGATATTCTAAAGGATTTATCCAGTTAGCAGAACCTGCTAAATAGATACAACTTGCAGAGAGAGAGAGATTTAGAGGCACTATCTGGATAGTGCCTCTGAATATACCCTCTAACCACTGCAGCACTATTAGAATAGTGATGTGGCAGACCATGGATGGGATGAGGGTAGTGCAAAGACTTAGCAAGATAGCTAACCAGACAACAAATAGTATAAAGTGACATCTAGAAGTAAGGAGATCCTGGATTCTCTAGAGGGAGAACTATTCAGGAAACTGCTAACAGAACCCACATGTAGTGGGGCCATACTGGACTTAGAGCTTACCAATGGGGAAAGTGTTTCTGATGTCATAGTGGAAGACCATGTTGCATCCAGTGATCAGCAGATGGTATGGCTCAGTATTAAAGACTGATAAAATCCATTCAAAAGCGAGGGTCTTAGACTTTAGGAAAACTAACTTTGCCAAAATGGGACAATACCTCAAAGAGTTGTTAGTGGCATGGGAACAGCTGGGGGATGTAGAAAAACAGTGGGCAAAACTGAAAGAGGATATTTTAAGGGCAACAATCCTTTTTGTTAGAAAGGTAAATAAATGTAAAAGGAAAAGGAAGCCGCTATGATTCTCAAAAGAAGTAGCTGAAAAGGTAATGAAAAAGAGGAAGGTCTTCATGAAATACAAGAGATAATGGAGAGTGGAAGACAGGCATCTATATTTGGAAAACCTTAGAAAAACTAGCAAAGTAGTCAGGAAAGAAAAGGTACAAAAAGAAGAAGAAATAGCCAATGCAATAAAATGCGGGGATAAGATATTTTTCAGATATGTTAGTGAGAGGAGGAAGGGCAAAGTGGTATTGTCAGACTCAAGGGTGCAGGGGAGGAATAAGCAGAAACTGATGAGGATAAGGCAGAATTGCTTAACAAATATTACTGTTCTGTGTTCATTTGGAGTATTGTGGGCAATTCTGGAGACCACTCCTTCAAAAGGATATAAACATGTTGGAGTAGATGCAGAGGTGGCTACTAAAATGGTTAATGGTCTTCATTATGAAGTATATGAGGACAGAGTTAAAAATCTTAATATGTATATCTTAGAGAAATGACGTGTAGGGGCGATAGAGACATTTAAATACCTCCATGGAATATATACGCAGAAGGGTCTCTTTCAATTGAAGGCAAGTTCTGCTATGAGGGGACACAGCATGAGAGTGAAAGGGGATAAACTCAGGAGTAATATGCGGAAATATTTCTTTATGGAAAAAGTGGTAGATGCATGGAATAGTCTCCCAGTGAAGGTGGTGGAAAAGAGAACAGTATCTGAATTCAAAAAAGCATGGGACAAACACAGAGGATCTCTAAAGGAAAAAAGGGGACTATTGTAGTTGATATGGAAGGACAGACTAGATATGCCATGTGGTCTTTTTCAGACGTCATGTTTCTATGTTTCTTAACCATTTTTCTTTACCGCCTAATCAGGAAATCAAAGCGGTTTACATGAAACAGGGAACTTTGGACCCAATTTTCGAAGGCCTTTACAAGGGTAACGTCCCTAGTTACCTGTGTAAAGGCCTTATCTGTGATTTTCGAAGTGCACCTACATGGGTAGTGCCCTTCGAAAATCCCAGACAAGTCCCTAATGCACCTAGATGCTATGTGGGTATCATTGGGGCGTGTTAGGAACATTCCAGGGTGGAGCGGAGGTGGAGGAAAGGGTTACACGGGTAACAGTGATTTTCGATGCTACCCGCATAGCCCTCTGCGTCTGAAAAATAGGTGAGGTTTTTCCTCATCTATCTTTAAGGTGCAGAGGCTATGCAGGTAGCATTGAAAAGCACTGCAACCCGTGTAGCCTCTGCGGCTGCCGGGCATCCAGGCTAACCCGGATTTTCACTTCCGCGGCTGAGTTAAGGGGGTTGGCGGGAAGGCTTTGCACCGCAGCGGTGTATAGCCTGCCTAACTCAGTATTGGGCCCTTTAACTTTCCATAGAACAGTGCTTAAGAAAACATAATAGAATTATAACAAATTACAAATTGCAGGGGGGGAATATGTAGAAGCTGATAAGGATAAAGCGGAATTGCTTAACAAATATTTTTGTTCTGTGTTCACAGATGAAGAACCAGGAGCAGGACCTCAGAAAACACCCACAAATAGGAACAGAAGAGAGGGACATCTTGAACAATTTTCAGAAGACTGTGTTCGTGAGAAACTAGCTCAACTTAAAGTAGACAAAGCGATGGGACCGGATGGGATACACCCTAGAATACTGAGGGACGTTCTAGCAACTCCACTGACTGACCTTTTCAATGCCTCGTTGAAGTTGGGAGTGGTGCCAAAGGACTGGAGAGAGGCTCATGTGGTGCCTTTACACAAAAGCGGAAGTAAGGATGTGGTTGAAAACTACAGGCCGGTTAGTTTAACTTCGGTGGTGAGTAAATTATTGGAAACGCTGCTGAAAGAGAAAATAGTGAGGTTTCTGGAGTCCAGCGGATTACAGGATCCGAGGCAGCATGGATTCACCAGAGGCAGGTCTTGTCAGACAAATCTGATTGATTTCTTTGACTGGGTGACCAGGGAGTTGGACCGAGGGAGAGCTCTAGATGTGGTGTATTTAGATTTCAGTAAAGCCTTTGACACTGTTCCTCACAGGTGACTTATAAACAAACTGAGCACCCTAGGGATGGACCCTAAAGTTACTGCTTGGCTTAGAAATTGGTTGGGTGGGAGGTGACAAAGAGTACAAGTAAATGGAGCTCACTCTGAGGAGAAGAATGTTACCAGTGGTGTGCCCCAGGGATCTCTCCTTGGTCCGATTCTTTTTAACATCTTTGTTAGTGATATAGCGGAAGGGCTGTCGGGTAAGGTTTGCCTCTTTGCAGATGATACCAAAATCTGCAATAGAGTAGACACCCAGGAAGGTGTAGATAACATGAGGAGGGATCTAGCTAAGCTTGAAGAATGGTCTAGAATTTGGCAGCTGGGATTTAATGTTAAAAAATGTAAGGTCGTGCATTTGGGCTGCAGCAATCCAAGGGAGCAATACAGTATAGGAGGTGAAGTACTTTTGTCCACTAAAGAAGAGCGGGACCTAGGCGTGGTTGTGTCTGATGATCTTAAAGTAGCTAAACAGGTAGAAAAGGCGACGGCAAAAGCTAGAAGGATGCTTGGGTGCATATGGAGAGGAATGGCTAGCAGAAAAAAGGAGGTGATAATGCCTCTGTATAAGTCTTTGGTGCAACCTCATTTGGAGTATAGTGTGCAATTCTGGAGACTGCACCTTCAAAAGGATGTGAACAGGATGGAGTCGGTGCAGAGGGTGGCTACTAAAATGATTAGTGGGCTTCATTATAAAGCATATGAGGACAGACTTAAGGATCTTAATATGTACACCTTAGAGGAAAGGCGGGATAGAGGTGATATGATTGAGATGTTTAAATACCTCCGTGGCATAAATGTTCAGGGAGAGAGCCTCTTTCAATTGAAAGCAAGTTCTGCTACGAGGGGACATGGGATGAGGGTGAAGGGAGATAGATTCAGGAGTGATATGTGGAAATATTTCTTTACGGAAAGAGTAGTGGATCCGTGGAATAGTCTCCCAGTGGAGGTGGTAGAGATGAGGACAGTAACTGAATTCAAAAAAGCATGGGACCAACACAGAGGATCTCTAAAGGTAAAAAGTGGACTGTTGTAGTTGTTGATATGGAAGGACAGACTAGATAGGCCATGTGGTCTTTTTCTGTCATCATGTTTCTATGTTACATTTTTAACATATACAGCTGTGTAGGAGGTAACTGTTAAAATTCAAGGTGTAATATCTTTAGTCCTCCGGATATAGCCATAGCTGGCTATAATCTATTCAGAAGGGACCGAGAAAATGGAAAAGGAGGAGGAGTAGCCTTGTATGTCAAAAGCAATATTAAAGCTACTGAAATGCAGGGGACATGGGGAAAAGAAGAAGCGCTCTGGATTGCGTTGGAGAGAGGAGATGGCACTGTCATCCATATTGCTGTAGTCTATAGACCTCCGACTCAAATTGAAGAGAGAGACAATGAATTGATTATAGATATTGCCAAGATAGCATCAAAGGGGGAAGCAATCATATTGGGTGACTTTAATCTACCTGATGTGGATTGGATCACTCCTTCTGCACATCTGGAAAGAAGCAAAAAAATTGTGGATGCTCTCCAAGAAGCATTATTTAGACAAATGGTGATGGAACCAACCAGGGAAAGATCAACGCTGGATGTAGTGCTCACCAACGGTAATAGTGTGTCAAATGTCTGCGTGAGTGCCCCTGTGAGCAACAGCGACCATCACATGGTGTGGTTTGAAATAAAAGCCATGGTACAGGCCAATCATAGCAAGCTCAGAGTCCTAAACTTCAAATACACTGACTTCAATAAAATGGCAGAGTACGTAAAGGAGGAGATGACGGGGTGGGAAGAGATAAAGGAAGTGGAATTGCAATGGGCTAAACTAAAGGAGGGAATAAAAGGAGCAACAGATAAATATGTAAGAAAAGTAAATAAAAGCAAGAGGAGAAGGAAACCTATTTGGTTTTCCAAAGAGGTGGCTGCTCATATAAAGGCAAAAAACACAACTTTTGCAAAATTCAAAAGCTTGCAGACAGAAGAACACAGAAATGAATACAGGATCCAACTCAAAGAGTCTAAAAGAGTAATAAGGATAGCAAAATCAAAGGCAGAGGAAAAGATGGCTAAAGATGTTAAGGGTGGCAACAAAAATTTCTTCAGGTATATTCGGGAAAGGAAAAAGATCAGAGTTGGAATTGCAGGACTCAGAAGTGCTGGGAAAGGACTCGTGGAAAGTGACACTGGAAAAGCAAAATTGCTAAACAATTTCTTCTGCTCTGTGTTTACTAAAGAAGATCCTGGGGATGGACCAGCTGTGACTCCCAAATATAAAAATGGGAATGAAGTAGATACCACACCATTCACAGAAGAAGAGGTGTTAGAACAACTTGCTAAACTGAAAGTGGACAAGGCCATGGGACCGGATGGGATACATCCCAGGATACTGAAAGAGCTCAGAGAGGTTCTTGCAGGACCGTTAAAGGATGTCTTCAACAGATCCTTGGAAACAGGAGAGGTTCCTCAGGACTGGAGAATGGCTGATGTCGTACCTCTACACAAAAGTGGTGACAGGGAAGAAGTGTCAAACTACAGGCCCGTGAGCCTTACCTTGGTGGCGGGGAAAAAAGTAATGGAGGCACTCCTGAAAGAGCGAATAGTGAACTTTCTGAAAACCAACAGCTTGCAAGACCCGAGGCAACATGGTTTTACCGAAGGACGATCTTGCCAAACAAATCTGATCGAGTTCTTTGACTGCGTGACCAGGGAACTAGATCAGGGGCATGCAATGGATGTCATCTACCTGGATTTCAGCAAAGCCTTTGATACTGTTCCTCATAGGAGGCTTGTCAACAAACTCAGTAGCTTGGGGATGGGTCCCAAGATGGTAAACTGGATTAGAAATTGGTTGACTGACAGACGTCAGAAGGTGATTGTACATGGAGCTCACTCGGATGAGAGGAAGGTGATTAGCGGGGTGCCCCAGGGTTCGGTCCTGGGCCCGGCACTGTTCAATGTATTTGTGAGTGATATTGCTGAAGGACTGAATGGAAAGGTCTGTCTTTTTGCAGACGACACAAAAATTTGCAACAGAGTGGACTCCCCCGAGGGAGTGGTTAACATGAAGAAAGATCTACAAAAGCTGGAAGACTGGTCTAAAGCTTGGCAACTACAATTTAATGCAAAAAAGTGCAGTGTCATGCACTTGGGTAGCAGAAATCCAAGAGAAATGTACGCGATAGGGGGAGAAAGGTTGGTATGCACAGTTCAGGAAAAAGACGTTGGTGTGATTATCTCTGCTGATCTCAAGGTGGCAAAACAGTGCGACAAGGCAGTGGCAAAAGCCAGGAGGATGTTGGGCTGCATACAAAGAGGGATTACCAGCAGAAAAGAAGAGGTACTTATGCCACTGTATAGGTCACTGGTGAGGCCTCACTTGGAATACTGTGTTCAGTTTTGGAGACCATATCTTGCAAAGGATGTAAAAAGACTGGAGACTGTTCAGAGGAAGGCGACCAAAATGATTTGGAGCCTGTGTCAGAAGCCTTATGAGAAGAGACTTGAAGACCTAAATATGTATACTTTGGAGGAAAGGAGGGACAGGGGAGATATGATTCAGACCTTTAAATACTTAAAGAGAAATGATGAACAAACAAACCTCTTCCAAAGACGGGGAACCTGTAAAACTAGAGGGCATAACATGAAACTGCAAGGGGGTAAATTGAAAGGCAATGTCAGGAAATATTTTTTCACTGAAAGGGTGGTGGATGCTTGGAATGCCCTCCCGATGGAAGTGGTGGGGTGAACACGGTGACGGAATTCAAAAAGGCATGGGACAAACACAGAGGATCCCTTTACAGAAATAGGAAAAAAAACAAAATAAACGGTACCATCTAACTTCTGAACCATATAACATCTCAACAAATAGGGATGTCCTACATGGAGTGGTGGGTTTACCCCTGAACAAGGATATGGGGAGGGGTGGCCTGAGCAGAGCGACAGGTGCACCTACTCTTGCCATCTTGCTGGGCAGACTGGATGGACCATGCTGGTCTTTATCTGCCGTCAACTACTATGTTACTATGTTACTTAAAATGTTCTTTGAATAGATGAGATGTCAGTTTCTTTCTGAAATCTGAGAGATCTGGAATTTTTCGTTATCCTGTAGGGAGGATGTTCCAGAGGTTTGGTGCGTAAAATGAGAATGATGTTTTGTGTTTCCTGGTTGCATTTCGTTAACTCGGCTGGTAGAGCTAACTTATTTTACTGGCATTTCTGTGTTTCTCTGTCCTTTACAACTGTGTGTATTGTAGTTTCCAGACAGGGTGCTGAGATGTTATGAATTATTTTGAAAATTATTATTATCATTTTGTATCTGATCCGGCTAGCCAGTGGGAGCCAATGTAACTTTTTAAGTATGGGTGTGATGTTGTCAGATCTTTTTGCTCCTATTATGATTCTGGCTGCTGTGTGTTGTGCTAGTTGAAGATGATGTAGTAATTGTTTGGGGAAGCCTTGGAGGGCATTATTACAGAAGTTCAGATGAGGAAATATCATTGCTTGGTATACAGTCTGAAGTCATCTTCATTGATGAGAGGTCAAAAGTTATTTAGGACTCTTATTTTATGATAAATTGCTTTTGTGATGTTGCTGATGTGTGATTTGCTCTGCTGAATATTTCTGTCAGAGTGTTTATTAATGTTTCTGTCCTTTACAGCATTCCATCACCTCTGCTTTCTGTTCCTTAAAATGCATCTTTTGTTTTTCAAAACTGGAGTCACACCAGTTCAGCACATACTTTTCACATCCATTCTTCTCTATGGGACGAATTGCACAGCATAGCAGCATATTTTCTAAGTCCCTTCCTTATTCCACATTTCAGCAGGAATAACGTGGATGTTTCCGGGAAACACTTAGGGGTATGTTTACTAAACAGTGCTAACATCGCAGCAGCAGTATTATCACGCGATAACGTCACTTCTCATGCGATAACGCGGCTGCAGTGTTAAGGCACCCTAACGCTGTGAAATCCGTCTCTGAAGGGTGGAGTAAGGCTTCCCAGAGGGTGGAGAGAAGAGGTCAATGGGCAGAGAGTGGGAGGGGAGAGGCTCCAGGCACACTAATGCTGTGAAATCTGAGTCTGAACACTAACGCCAGTGAAACCCTCGCATTAAGGCACATTTGCAGGAACGAGAAACCATTTCAGTCAGCAATGTACAGCAAGGCCAGGGAAACCCAAAAACGTGATAGTAGTGATACATGTGCATGGAACATAAAGGCAAATAAACATAGAAAATGACCTGAACCACATGTAAAATCCCAATAACCAAGCTTGCCAAAAGTGATAGTAATCATAAACATAAAGCAACACCACTGACAAAGCTCAAAAAAGAAGATATCATGTTTGGAAAGGTCTATTCTCCGTCCCCCTACACAGTGAATGATCCCACATTGAAATAATGCTGATCAGGGTTTATTCACGTCTATATTGGGCAGGTTTGTTATGGAATGCACATGTGCCGCAACAGCAGGGTGGGCATGTAGGAAAGGGCAACTGTACAGATGCTGGAAATGGGATACAGAGGGCTGCAGGCGGCACATCCTGTGGTGCAGCTGGGGCACAGTGCGGACTAGGCAGATGCCTAGGTGGCACATAGGGATGCCGAAACTGTAAAGCAGCAAGACAGCAACTGACGAGGGTCCAACATAGGCACGAGTGTGTTTCTCACAGTGTCACAGGGGAGATTACCCAGCAGGTACTCCCAAGGGCACAGAACATTGGCAGGCGGTGCCGGGGGGGGGGGGGGGGTGGGAAGCGCGCATGTCCATGTAGGCACCCCTACCCGAGAATCCACACCATAGGCAGTTGCCTACCGGCATACTGGATGGCCTGGGACTGCGCACCACCAGCATCACTGGCATAATGTCATGGCAGCATGGTGGTGGAGGGGTGCTGGTGGCGGAGGAGGCAGTGGCATCTGCCCACAGCAGACCATGGCCTAGCCCCGTTTAGGTGGGTGCCATGCAATGCAACAGACAGGGTCTGTCTGACGAACAGTCATGGCATCCCCAGGGAATAAAATGCCCCTGTGGCAGCAGTGTGGTGCAGTATACACCGCCAGTGTGCTCAGGAACAGAAGGTCACAAGTTCAAGTCCCAGCTGTAGCTACTGCCAACCCTTTCCCCATGTTCATCGTTCACTCCTGTCCCGACTTTCCGACATTGGTCTCCAAGGTACTGTTTGGCATTGGTTTCGCTCCTTCCTTTCCTCCCGCTCCTTTTCTGTGCATGTTAATGGTCAGGCCTCTCCTGTCCTTCCCCTCACTTGTGGTGTCCCGCAAGGCTCTATACTCTCCCCTCTACTGTTCAATATTTTCCTTGCTCCGTTGCCCCTGATTATCCAACAATATCCGGTCTCATCTTACTTTTATGCGGATGACATTGTTCTCCTGTTTCATACCTCACCCTTATCCCCTGATATTTCTCAGTTGAATCTCTGCCTTTCTCACATTGCTTCTTGGTTATCAGAAAATTTTCTTCACCTCAATCCAGCAAAGTCCTCCGCAATGTGGGTCTCCCTGAGTGGCTCTTGTCCCACTCTTGCTCCCTCCATTGGATCAACCAGCATCCCCCTCACATCCTCGTTTCGCTACTTGGGTGTTCTTTTGGATCCTTCTCTGACCTTTCATGAGCACATCTCCATGATCTCCCGCCGCTTCTTTGCTGCTTTACGGCAAATTAGGGCCATCCAATCCGTATTACCCACCAGTTCCCTAGTCACCCTTGTCATTGCTCTCATCATTAGCAGATTGGATTATTTAGCCAACCTCCCCAAATATTGCCTTCAAAGGCTACAACGCATCCAGAACGCTGCAGCTCGCCTCATCACCTTTTCTAGTAGATTCAACCACATTACCCCTATCCTCCTTCATTTGCATTGGCTTCCCCTTCATTACCGCTTCCACTATAAATTTCTGATTCTACTTCATCGAGCCATTTACACCAGTACCCCCCTCTAGTTGGCAGATTGCATTTCCCTTTACTCTCCCCATCGACATCTCCGCTCCATCCATACCAACCGTCTATCCCTTCCCTCGCCTTCCCAAGTTCATCTGGAACAGACACGGCACTCTGCTTGGTTCTTCCTCGGACCATTATTATGGAATACACTGCCTACTTCTCTTCGGCTAGAATCATCTTACCCCCAGTTCAAGTCACTGCTTAAGACTTATTTATTCCAGAAAGCCTTTGACCTCCCCCCCAAAGCCCCCCCCTGACTGTCCTTTGTTTTCGTCTGAAATCCCATGAATTGTCTTGTTTGTCTTCCTTTCTGTCCCTATGGTTTATTATGAGTTGGTATTAATGTATGATTTGTTTGCTCTTTTCTGCACCCTCTTTCCTATCTATTTTTTGGCGTTCTATTTCCTGGTTTGCAGTGTTTAATCAGTCTTTATTGTACACCGCTAAATGCTTTTGCCGTAGCGGTATATCAAATATGAAATAAAGATAAAGATAAAGATAAAGATGTTTTACCCAGTACTAAACCATGGTAATAAAGATGGAACCTTTATTGCAGATAAAATAAACATGCCTAAAATACCTATATTTTACCCTACAGAGCACAGACACCATAAACATGTACAATCCTTAGAGCAGAGTTTCCCAACTGCAGTCCTGGAGGGCCAAACACCATTCAGGTTTCATGTTGTCCCTAATAACTATGCCTGTGCTGCATTAGTATGTGCCGCCCCCCTTGTATGCAAATGTATCTCATGCATATTCATTAGGGACAGCATGAAAACCTGAACAGTGTTTGGCCCACCAGGACTGGAGTTGGGAACCTCTTCCCTAGAGCAGCAGCCAACAGGAGCATAAACACCCACACCCACACCCATAGGCTCCACTATCCAAAGCCTCATGGAGAGTCAGGCTGTTGGGCCCTGTGCACAGCAGCATCTCCCAATACTAGCACTTGCATACCTTAGCAATGCCACCCTAAACTTGGGAATACGTTACACATATATCAAAAGGTTGCTATGATTAATGGCAGATAACAATTCCTAAGTTAAACACAATTTACTGATAGAGCTGCATCATAGCAACCTTTCTGATATTTGTAGAGTGTGTTTCAGTTTTGGTTTCTGACAGTGTTTACCACCCCGGGGAGTGACCCCAACAGTATTGCGTACCATAGCCATGCCTGCACCGTGCCCAGGACTGGTGTGGTGGCCAGGGCTGCCAAAAAACTCTATATTTGCACAATGCTGGCATAGGTGTGGGAGTGTGTGTCTGTCTATCCAGTGTGTTATGGCTGCCCACACCTTACTCAGCACACACTGCTTGCACTGTCTCCAGTGTAAGCCTGCCAATGTGCATAATGAGGAGCAAGGCACTGTGGGTATGGGCCGGACAGGGCGGCCTAGCAGGATGCATCTGCACAGGGTGTAGGGCAATGGCTGGGACATTGTAGTGCCTGACCACCACCTGCATGGACAGGGTGGCCACAGCATGTCATGCTGGAAGGTCACTCTCACCCTGACTGAGCAGTGAGCATGGCATGGCTAGGTTCCTCCATAGTACCATGTCCTATTTTTCTTAAGTGATATTTATGGTTTCCCTTTTCTGGGGCCCAATTACTGACATGTCTCTGTGGTGTGTGTACCAGATCCCACACCAGGGTGCACAGTGTTTCTTCTGGAACATGCACTATGTATGTTGCAGCAGACTGTCTGTAGCTAGCATGTGTATGGCTGCAACACTCTGCAGGATGCAGCAGGTGCACACTGACCGCCCTGTGCTGTTGAATGTCAGAATATAGTGGGGGGCAGCTTAGCTGACCAGTTGCGTTGCCAGTGGTTGAGTTCCATGTTCAGATCTGCATCAGCTCTCTGTTCCTTAGTTGGCTGGGGGTTGATGAACCCACAGTCTGTCATCATTTAGCTCAACTGGCCCAACTGGAAACAATGATAGTGTGTGTCTGTTGTGTCCAGATCATGTTCCACACCTTGACCCACAGAGGGTGGGCTTGCTCTGTATATCATCATCATGAGAGTCCAGACACACCCCTGCTCCAAAAACAGGTGTCCATGGCAACCTCATGCAATATGCATGATGTTGCGAGCATCCTGGTCCACATGGGCTACGCATCAATGGCATATAGGAATGTACATAGAAATTCTCCTAGGCTGTCTGTAAAGAATACCCCATACACTGGCAGTGATTGTGATCTGCAGCAAAACCTACTGCAAGCATCCCGGGTAGCGTGGACCTGGTGCTGTCCTCACGACTTTACTCTCAGGGTGAGCACAGAACATGCTCAATGGCATGGTCAGTAGGCACACTGTAACAGTAACATGCATGTTTGGTCCCCCTACCCAGTTGATGTGCTGCAGAGTTGCAAATCCCTATCCGGTGAGCAGATGTAGACTGCTGATCTGCATGTGCATTGCATCATGGGTACCCTTGGTGCTGACTTATCCTGATAGCCACACCACACAGTGTGTCTGGTGACCTGCACTGGGTGAGTAGCTAGCCATAGTTTAATTACAACCAATATTGTTGCAGGACAATGGTGAATATACTGACCGCAGTGGGAGAGGTCATGGGTTCAATACCCCAGTGGGCCTGTATATTGATGTATAAGGATGTATCGGATATAGTGTATTATCATCACATCAAAGTGTGTTACCAGATGACAATATGTCCAAAAGTGTGGCCAGTTGCATGCAGTGGTTATGTTGGAAGAGTGGCATGGGCTGCAGGTTGCTAGATCAACTGGTGAGCTGAATACAAAGTGCGTCCGTCAGTATAACTGTCAGAGGATACAGCTATCTATGCATGTAGCAGTCTGACATAGATCTGAAATCCATGTGCACATCCCAAAACACCTGAAGCTCAGTTGGACAAACCAAAGTGCCCTAGCTGTATCCGTACACTAGCCTGGTAAGCAGAGTAGAAAGTATATGTAGATGACCTGGTGTAACTGTTTAGCCAGCACTCACTGTGTGAAAAGGCATAGTACATGGGTTAATGCAATGCCCTCACAGCCAGTGGTGATGGGTTTGAGACCCCAGTGTGCCAACACCGAGATAAATGCATAATAGACTAATTGCATTACGAAATGTCAGACACATCACTGCAATGTGTGTCTGCAGCATAGACCTTTATATATATTGATGGTGCCACCGTTTCCTGTGTACTAGCTGTGGCACAGGCACGGGCAAGTTGCTTGCGTGCCTTAATGATGCGGCATGCGTTGAGGCACGGTGGTGCTGCTGTGCACGTTGAGGTGCAACGGCGTGCCACCGTGTGTTGCGGCATGCATATGCAGCTTGTGTGCGTGCGTGAGCAAGGCATTGCTGAAAATGGTGACTCGGTCCAGAAAGCCAGCTTTTACACACAGGGAGCTACGCCACCTTGCAGGGCTGATCTGCACTAGGCAGAGGAAACTATTTCCTGGCTCCTCGAAGCGGCAGGACCTGGGGCATGTACGGAGGGCCTGGAACCGCGTCACCAGGCGTTATAATCGCCTTGCGGACCACCCACATGAGGTAAGCATATGGGGACAGGTCAGTATATCCATATACATATCCAGTGTTGATTGTAGCTGTGTATGCTCCTGTGTTTAGGCATTCTATCTCATTTATGTATAAGTGGTTTGCCCTATCCCCAGGAGGCTAAGGACCTGATCACAGAGGTCCAGATGTCAGCCTGGTGTTATGGCAGCTGCTGCTATTGATGTGTTAAAATACACCCTAACACAAGGAGGCCCTGGATCTGCCTAAAGAGGTCTTGTAAACAGCATGCTGATATGGTAGGTTCTGCAGTTGCAGGGTCACACATCTGCCCTACCCCTAGGGGTCCTGAGACCTGCACCAAATTGTCTGTCAATCACCCTGGTGATATGGTTGTGTGTGCATTTGCAGGTTAAAAATCTGCCCTACCCCCAGGAGTCCTGAGACCTGCTCAAAGTGGTCTGACAGTCACCCTGGTTGTATGGTTGTGTGTGCATTTGCAGGTTAAAACATCTGCCCTACCCCCAGGAGTCCTGAGACCCCATTCTTTTTAACATCTTTGTTAGTGATATAGCGGAAGGGCTGTTGGGTAAGGTTTGCCTCTTTGCGGATGATACCAAAATCTGCAATAGAGTAGATACCCAGGAAGATGTAGATAACATGAGGAGGGATCTAGCTAAGCTTGAAGAATGGTCTAGAATTTGGCAGCTGGGATTTAATGTTAAAAAAATGTAAGGTCATGCATTTGGGCTGCAGCAATCCAAGGGAGCAATACAGTATAGGAGGTGAAGTACTTTTGTCTACTAAAGAAGAGCGGGACCTAGGCGTGGTTGTGTCTGATGATCTTAAAGTAGCTAAACAGGTAGAAAAGGCGATGGCAAAAGCTAGAAGGATGCTTGGCTGCATACGGAGAGGAATGGCTAGCAGAAAAAAGGAGGTGATAATGCCTCTGTATAAGTCTTTGGTGCGACCTCATTTGGAGTATGGTGTGCAATTCTGGAGACCGCACCTTCAAAAGGATGTGAACAGGATGGAGTCGGTGCAGAGGGTTGCTACTAAAATGATTAATGAGCTTCATTATAAAGCATATGAGGACAGACTTAAGGATCTTAATATGTACACCTTAGAGGAAAGGCGGGATAGAGGTGATAGGATTGAGATGTTTAAATACCTCCGTGGCATAAATGTTCAGGGAGAGAGCCTCTTTCAATTGAAAGCAAGTTCTGCTACGAGGGGACATGGGATGAGGGTGAAGGGAGATAGATTCAGGAGTGATATGCGGAAATATTTCTTTACGGAAAGAGTAGTGGATCCGTGGAATAGTCTCCCAGTGGAGGTGGTAGAGATGAGGACAGTAACTGAATTCAAAAAAGCATGGGACCAACACAGAGGATCTCTAAAGGTAAAAAGTGGACTGTTGTAGTTGTTGTTATGGAAGGACAGACTAGATAGGCCTTGTGGTCTTTTTCTGTCATCATGTTTCTATGTTTCTATGTTTCTATCAAAGTGGTCTGTCAGTCACCCTGGTGATATGGTTGTGTGTGCATTTGCAGGTTAAAACATCTGCCCCACCTGCAGGAGTCCTGAGACCTGCTCAAAGTGGGCTGTCAGTCACCCTGGTGGTATGGTTGTGTGTGAATTTGCAGGTTAAAACATCTGCCCTACCCCCAGGAGTTCTGAGACCCCATCAAAGTGGTCTGTCAGTCACCCTGCTGGTATGGTCTATGCTGCTGTTGCTGTGTTATAATCCACCCTACCCACAGGAGGCCTGAGACCCCATCAAAGTGGTCTGCCAGTCACCCTGGTGGTATGGTCTATGCTGCTGTTGCTGTGTTTTTAATCCACCCTACCCCCAGGAGGCCTGAGACCCCATCAAAGTGGTCTGCCAGTCACCCTGGTGGTATGGTCTATGCTGCTGTTGCTGTGTTATAATCCACCGTATCCCCAGGAGGCCTGAGACCCCATCAAAGTGGTCTGCCAGTCACCCTGGTGGTATGGTTTCTGTTGCTGTTGCTGTGTTATAATCCACCCTACCCACAGGAGGTCTGAGACCCCATCAAAGTGGTCTGTCAGTCACCCTGCTGGTATGGTCTATGCTGCTGTTGCTGTGTTATAATCCACCCTGAGACCTGCTCAAAGTGGTCTGTCAGTCACCCTGGCGGTATGGTCTATGCTGCTGTTGCTGTGTTATAATCCACCCTACCCACAGGAGTCCTCAGACCTGCTCAAAGTTTTCTGTCAGTCACCCTGGTGATATGGTGTATGTTGCTCATGAAGTGTGCTAAGAAACCCTACCCCCAGGAGTCCTGAGACCTGATTGCAAAGGTGGGTATGGCATCTAGATATTGTGGTAGGTTATGGCGCCTTAGGTCACACATTTGCCCTATTCCCTGGCGGCCCAGACCTCATTACACACGTCTGTTATGTATCCTGATGGTATGGTAGGTGCAGCTGTAGATGTGCTCTAAACCACCTCACCCCCAGGAGCCCTGAGAGCTCATTATGAAGGTCTGTAACAACTCCAGATATCATTGAAGTGTACGCAGTTTCAGGTCACACATCTGCCCTCCCTAGGAGTCCCGTACCTGATCGCAGAGGAACAGTATAGATGCTGGTGTAAGGGTACATGCACCTGTTGGGGTTTCACAGCTCTGCCATAACCCCAGACAGGAGCACAGATGTTAATAGGCCAGCTAGGTGTGGTGGGCCATGCTCCTGTTGTAGTCAGCCACAACTGCCCTAATCACAGGAGGCCCTAGTCATGACCATAGAGGTATAGTAGAAAGCCAAGTGTCCTGGTATTGGTGCCTGGCAAGGTACACAGGGCTACCCACCTTCCGCTCTATGTCAGAACACATCACCCATGCGTGGTAGGATATCATGGTGCCATGGCGGGTGTGTTGGATGATGTGTGTAGGTCAGGCAAACACACATGTGTTTGCCAGACCACACAGGGAGTTAGGGAAGACCTCCCCTGGACACCAGCATAGCCAAACCACATGTGGCATGGTGCTGCCATGTCATGCAAGGAGAGTGTAGGAATAGGGTATGGGGTGTCCAGGGTGTTATGCACAGTACACATAGGTGGCACTGCACACATGGCCAGACCCACAGCCACACATGCAGGTGGCACTGGCAACAGTTAGTAGAGGACACACTGGCCAGAGGAGCAGGAGCAGCACGATGCTGCTCACAGAGATGTGTGATATGTGTTGGGCATCCACCAGAGATATATGCTCATTAATGCTCCCACCCATTGCTTTCCCCCCAAGGTAGAGGACCTACGGAAAAAGGGTCTGGAGTTGCGACTGCACTGGCTGGAGGTCCTTGCCCACCTCCAGAGGGGGGCGATGGCACAACGTGGAGGTGAGTGTTGCGGCCTCTGCAGCTCAGTACAGAATGTCACAGTGGCCCACCAGTCTGTGTGCGGCCAAACTATGTACATGTGGTATGTGACCCACATGATAGTGTGCTAATGACTGTCATCCCCCACAGAGGATGCTCCTGCTGGTGAGGGACCCTCAACATCAGGGCACAGAAGAATACGCCCCACACCCCAACACCGGACAGAGGAGGAGGAGGAGGCAGAGGGGGAGGAGGCGGTGGAGGAGGAGGCATCTGAGGAGGAGGCAGCAGAGGCGGCGGAGGTGGAAGAGGATGATGGGGACATGGAGGGGGTGGAGGATGGGGTGGGAGGGGAGGGTGATAGTGTGTGTGATGTTTTGGGGGGTGAGGAGGAGGAGGAGGAGAGTGTGGAGGGTGGCGAGGGTAGGTGGGAGGTGCTGGGGGAGGAGGGGGGAGGGTGGGAGGGAACACAGGACAGCACAGGGCACTGTGGGTCCCTGCCAGCCACCGCATGTGTGTGGCAATGGTGCCCATCTGGGTGTAGCTACGCCACCCATTGCCACAAACAGGGCCCATGCACATGCCATCACACAGACACCTGGCACCATGTGTATATGTGGTGGCAGGTGCATCCAGGAGCTGTATGTGGCAATGGACGGTGTGGTGCAATGCCTGTGGGCCCAGGACCGCACCATCCGGTGGCTGGCAGGTTCCGTTCAGGTGATGGCTGCCGAGATGCAGCGTGTGGTGGGTAGGGGTGCTGCATCTCGACAGCCATCCCCTGATGGGCGTCCTAGGAGTATGTGATGGCCCCTGTGGTGCCCACACACGTGCCCTGTGCTGTCCTGTCTTCCGGGACCCAACATATGGGCGTTGGTATATAATACCCTATGTAAATATGTTTTTTAAATACAGTTTTGTTACGACATCACAATGGTCATGTGTCTCCCTTACAGACTGTGGACGTAAGCATGGGACATGTGTATAGATCACTATGTGCATGCATAGTAGACATGGGTATCATACATGGACCGTCTCCACATGCAGTTGTGGGGGTTGCCCATGTGCATAGGCGTCTGAGTCCCATGTTGTCCCTGTGATGTGCCAATGTGGAGCATGTCCCAAAATCTATGGTCATGCGCATGCTGTGTGTGATATGTGGGAACCATATCTGATGCACCATGCTTGTGTGGCAAAAGGGGAAAAGGCTAGCAGCAGGTATGTGGCATGGAGGGTAAGATGGAATGCTGTACCCAGGAGCTGTACAGGGGGATAGCTGTTGAGGGCGACATAGGTCAATGCATGTCACAAGGATGAGTGGTGGGGGACTACAAGCGCTAGTGAAGAGTGATCAGCCGACTGAAGCAAGCCACCTTTGTCTGCCTGTGCCGCATGCAAGCCTATGTGGGAAGACAGCCACATAGGCCCTGGTGTGGGCAGGGAGAATGGTCACACGTGTGTCCAATGCTAGAGAGTATATGGGGTGGGAGAGGGTCCCTACACCAGACATGTACCACCGTGAACATCTTCTTGGGCAATGGGAGAGGACGGGTATACCCCCATGCATAGGTAATGGGGTGGCAACCTGCCACAGTCCATGGCACACAGGGCATGGTATGACCTATGTGCGCTGATAGGTGGCAGTACAGACACCCCACCCCTGAGGGGCATGGGTAAGGCACATGTGGGCAGGGAGACAACATGAGGTGCAGGGTACATAGGGGACCACAGTGCCACACATTGGAAACAAACACATAGGATGTAATAGTTTATGATGGTTTATTTGTACTGCTCACATCCTCCGTGGCTGACCACGGCAACCAAGGTCCAACCCACCCCTCTGTTGCGGGACTGCTGGTGCAGCCTCTGGTGCCGGTGCTGGCTGCTGTATCCGGGCTGCTATGGCCTCCTGGGCATCCGCAATACAGAGGAGCGCCCCTGCTATAGTGTCTGCTGTGGTCCGCAGCTATTGGATATCTTGATTAGTGGCCAACAGATCATGGTGAATGGCCAACAGAGCCTGTTGAGTGCCTGTGGGTGGGACACAAGGTGATATGTGAGATACCTCTTTCAAACCCCACCGTCACACATGCACATGTCAGGCATATCCCACCAGATCAGTCTGCAGAACAATCATGCATGCCACAACTAGCAACGCATGACCATGTTTAGATCTGTGTGTCCCATGAGCCATTCTCATTCCTGGAAGGGGTCTTGATGAGGGGTCATGAGAATCACAGATCTCACACATGGCACAGTGTCGCAGTTTAATCTGTCAATGCTTGATCTACACACTGGTCGTCTGAGATAGGTCAGATGACATGAGGGGTCATGGCACACACATACATATATCTGGGGGACCCTCTTTTCTATAATGCTGGTGCACAGTGCAGATTATGTTGACAAACTATGCTGCATAACAATACCCATGGAGAGGTGTCTGTCAAGTAGGGTGTCTGGGTGATCTGGGATAGGTGGTTTCCACTGTGCGCTTACTTGGGGTATATGGCCGTGCACAGTATGCATGTGTCTGAGCCCCTCACACATGCTGACATCTGACAAGCCATGCTACAGGAGGGTGGAACACACAAAGCACAGAACACCCCCTCAACATAAGAATCGATCTGCTATGTTGGCAACATGCAATCTCCTTGTGGATGTTCCGACAACCCCCATGGGGATTGTTGTGTATGCTGTTACCCACCTTCGGCATCGTGCCGTGCTGAGGCACTGTGGGCCCGCAGCTCTGCCAGGATTATAGCCATGCTTGTGGGAGGGGTGGCTGATGTCCCTGGCGCCTGCATGGGGTGGTGGTTCCCCTCCATCTCAGCACCTTCTAGAGCCTGTGAGTGGCTGCCAGTGGCCCCCACTGTTGCGGTGACATCCGGGGGTGTATCCTCTGCCTCGGCCAGCACATTGGTTCCTGGTGTGCGTTCACCATTGCTGGTGGTGTCCCCGGACATTGTGGCCTCTGGCTCCTCCCCATCCTGAGGCCTTGCCACATCGTACTCCTCAGGTGCCTCCATGGTCCTGTAGTCACCTGGGTTATGGAAAAGCGTACACAGCACAGATAAGTTTGCACAGTGCACCTATGTACACCTGTGTAGTACATCCACCCCACAATCAATGTGTTGTCTGCCTGTGCCTGCTATTGTTGTGCCTACAATAGGGACAGCACAGGTGCCTACAGTGTGCTGTGCCTGGCAGGGGGTGGGGGTGTAGTAGGCTCATTCCCTGGTGTAGCTGTGACACATAGGATGCGGTGTGTAGGGGATGGTGTGTTGAGTGCCGTGCTCCCTATCTGCAGTGTCAGATATGGACTGTTCACCTGACCTTGTCTGTGGCCTCATCAATACATGTGGCCGTGGCACGTGTGGGAGTCCTGAGTGGGATTGTGTGCCGTCATTGTGTGTGTGAGCGATGTGCTTGCATTGCCCTGAGTGGCATACACGTTAGGGGTTGCAGGATGTGTCCATGTCAGCCAGACGTGTGTGGGGGCACTCCGCTTTGCCAGACACTGTGCGGTGTGGGTGGACAGCTATCACATACTCCAGGGGTGTGGTGGGGTGTCTGGGGGGATGGGTGGAGCACTGCTGGGTATGGGGTTGCACAGTGTGTGGGGGTATGGGAATGCGTGTGTGGCACTGCAGGACGTGTATATGGGCTGATCCCAGGTGTTGTGAGGGTTGTGCTATGTGCATTTTGTATGGGTGTGGCGATGTACCGTCCCAGGTCTGGTGAGGGTGGGTGGGGTATCCCCACTTAATGTGGGCCCCAACAGAGTGTTATGTGTGTGATGTGTGTTGTTTCTGCTGCCGTTTCCTTGCGTCTATGTCATCATCCCTGTGTGTTAGGCCCTTCCCTGTCAGTGGTCTGGGACATGTCCCTGGATAGGTAGGTGAATACAGACATCATATGTGTTTTGGTGGGGTGTGTGGGTACCCACAGGCCACTGTGTCCTGGGATAGTTGTATGTCCCTCTTGTATGTCTCCCCCTGTCTCACTGTGTTTGGGGACTGGCTGCAGATGTGTGATGACTGGCTGTGACCTATATGCCAGATACTATATTAGCAAGTAGACCTCAGGGGGACAGACACCGCAGGCAGCTAATGAAGTACACAACCCCAAATGGGGTGGGCACAGACATTAATTAAACGTAAGCCCTCATAACCCATATGTGAGGATGGAACGCTAGACCATTCTGGGTATGGTTACTCTAGTGGTAGAGGCATCTGACCTCAGTTAGTTCCCCAACCACCCATCCTTAGGAGGAAGAGTACTTAGAAGGACAGACCAGCCCTGTTATCGCATGAACTCTGCATACATCAGTGGCCAAACTTACCTATATGAAAGGTCCCAAGGGTCCAGCATCACAGCCAGACTTCACAGCACTAGAGAGCAACAATGTAGAGGTGATTCCAGGGGGTTATCTGCATACTGTCAAATTATATCCCAATGTGGCTTGTTACTGTTACAGTGCCGCTCAGGTATGCTGTGCGTCTCGTTGATTACAGTGGGATATCTTTAGCCACTCCTCAGATAGGTCCTTTAAATCACTGTTACATTGATGATCTGTGGTGCTGTAAACTGTTGCTATGCAGCTTCGCCCTCTGGGCTTTGCTTGTCTGTTGCCTGGACCATGGATGTATGCAGTGTAGAACCAGATATGGGTCTGGTCTGCCACGTCCCCTGTTTCACCATTGCTTTGCAGACCTCAAATATGCTCAGGACTGTGTCTATCATGCACACAGGTCCAGGTACCTGTCACACACACCCGGTACCTACCCTGCCATGTGCTTCTATGTCATCACCCCACAGTTGCCTGTGTTGGGGTACGCATGCTCTCAGGACATGCTCCACCACCATTCCCCTCCATGTGCCACATGTGCTTGGGCGTGTCTTGTGCATGTGCTGCATATCTACTGCTACTCCTACTACACCTACTGAGAATTTTAATGGGCACTACCAAGCGCACGCATCACTGTGAGAGTGAACACACAAAAAGACAATCCGTGCTCAGTGGAGCTTATAATCTAAATAGACATAGCACTAACAGGTATGGAAAGAGGTTTGGAGCAGGAGCAAAGAGACAGGAACAGGGGAGACAGGACAAAGGATGGTGGTAGGAACACTTGTGAAAGGCAGACAGAAACGTGCAATTTAAAAGGGGTGGAATGGGGAACAGCACACTCATGAGCCAAAGGCAGAGGCAAAGATATGAGCTATGAACCTAAGTGTGAGGAGGGACAAAGAAGATGCCTGACACTTAGACAAAGGGCGTTTATTCCAAGCGTAAGGAGCAACAAGGTGTAAGGGGCATACCTACCTGCCTGTGGATGGGCGGTGTCCAGCACTTCTGGCAGTCCACGCAGGTAGATGGGCCCAAGATGGTCTGATAGCTCCTGCTCCAGGGATATGAGTGTTGGGGCAAAGGGGGCACCCCCACCGGTGCCCATGGCATGTTGCCTCTCAGCCACCATGTGTGCACGCACACCACGCTTAATATCGTTAAATCTTTTTCTCAGGCTCTCCAGGTCCCTGGTTGGTCTCCCTGCCTGGGCTACGGCCTCCTGCACCTCCTCCCACATGTGTGTACGTGTTGCCACAGTAGTGCTGTTGCTCAGCCGGCCATAGAGCACCTCATAATGCTCCAACACACTGGCTAGCAGGATGTGGTTTTTTTGCTGGCTGAATCTCACAGCCCTCCTCTGTTCCTCAGCTGGCACTAGTATACGCCTTCTTTTGGCACTGGGTGGCCCCTGTATGGGCTGGGACACACCCAATGGGCCTGCAGCCACCACCAAATGCCCAATACTCCCTGCCGTCTCTGGGTCCTGCTGAACAAGTGCCCCCCACCTCCTCCCCTATTGCCATGTCCTGCTGCTCCCCCTCCCTTCCCTCTGTGCCCTCTCCCTCCTTGTCACACATCCTGGCTCCTCTGCTACACCTCACACTTGCTCCTCGCCCCACCTCCTCTCCCTGCTGCCTGCTCCTCAACTCTGATGCTGTATCTCTAGATTGCTCTTTGCCTCCCCTCCTTTCTCTCTCGCCTGCTTTGCCTCCACACCTTTCCACACCTCCACTGCTCCACGCCTCCACCGCTCCACACCTCTGCACACCTCTCCACATCACACCTGCCTCTGACACTCTCCACCACCACTCACGACCCAACCACTCTCCACGACACACCTACCTCCTCTCTTCACTCTGCTCGACACTCTCCTTGCTTCACCAACAACGCACGCCTTCTCTCCCTCGCCTACACAAACCCATCAACATGAACCAGGTGTGCAGGTGTATTTATAGGTTAATTTTATGTAGCGTGCGTTGCGCATGTGCTGCAGCATGAGCGCGTCTGCTGCATGCATTGCGCATGTGCTGCAGCATGAGCGCATCTACTGCGCGCATTGTGCATGCGCCGTGGAGACAAAGAAGTTGCATGCATGGGACCCCATCTTACACACGCACTGTGCGTGAGCGTGAGGCTTGGTGCATGCGCCTAACATCACGCAGCACATGCGCATGTGTAACATAGTGTCCCGTGCGTGCACCTTCCACTATCTGCGGCGCATGTGCAATGCACGCAGCTCACATGCTCATGCTGCAGCGCATGTGCAATGTGTGCAACAGAGGCACTCATGCTGCAGCGCATGCGCAACGTGCGCTACGTAAAATTAACCCATACATACACCTGCACACCTGGTTCACATTGAGGGGTTTGTGTAGGCGAGGGAGAGAAGGCATGCGTTGTTGGTGAAGCGAGGAGAGTGTTGGAGGCAGGTGGATCGTGGAGAGTGGCTGGGTGTGTGAGTGGTGGTGGGGTAGTGTGGCTGGGTTGGTGTGTGGTGAGGGAGGTGTGTGGCTAGGTTGGTGGGCTGAATGTCTGTGTTGGAGTGAGCTAGAGGAGTTGGAGGGGCAGAGTTTATGGCGGCCTTTGTGAATGCTTCATGTGCAGTGGGAGATGAGCAGGGGCTGCAGTTGCCTGATGGGGGAGATGGTGTCCATGGGGCTGAGGCACAAGGCATGGGTTTAGTCCCGCTGCAACACAGACCTGCAACTGTGGGGGCAGGCCAGGCAGGGGCTGTGCCGGCATGGCGCAGGAGGCATGCAGAGTTGCAGGCTCGCCAGCCTCGCCTCTACAGGCCCAGGGCCAAGCTCCAGGGCATGCAAGAGGACCAGGTCATCTCCCTCTACTGCCTGAGCACGGGGGCTATTAGGGAGCTCCATGAGGATCTAAGACCTGACCTCGAGCCCCTCACTGGTTGGTCACATGTCATATCGGGTTTGGTCAAGCTCCTTGGTGCCCTACATTTCTTTGCCTCTGGCTGTTTCCAGTCATCTGTGGCCGCAGTGGGTGGCATGAGCCACCCAACCTTCTCACGCTGTCTCCACCAGGTACTGCATGCCATAATCAGCCGGGTGGGGAATTACATTGCATTTCCCAACACTAGGCAATAGTGGGGGACCCTGAACCAGGCCTTTGAGGCGTTTGCCGGGATACCACACGTGATGGGAGCTATTGATTGCACACATGTTGCTCTGGTTCCACCCAGAGACAGGGAGGTAGTGTTCCGCAACCGCAAACACTACCATTCCCTGAATGTTCAGGTTGTAAGTGATGCAAATATGCAAATTCTGAATGTGGTCCCTTGGTTTGCGGGGTCCACCCATGACTCCTATATCCTGCATCACACGGCACTATTCAGACAATTTGAGGCAGGAAGGTATGAGGACTGTATACTGCTGGGTACGTATTTCACATTTCTGACATGCACATGGCGATCCTGTGACTAACCGTATGTGCACATGTCTGTCTTTGAGGTGTATCCCTAGTTGTGTCTGTGTCTCATCTGTCTGGGTGTGACCTAATGTTGTGTGTGGGGGTGCTCTCCATCTCTACCTTGCTACGGTGCTGTGTGATGATGGTAGCATGGACGCTAGCAGTTGTGTTGTGTTTACAGATTATATTGATAGCAATCCGAACAGCTACCCCTTGTTTTGTGTGTCATAACTTCATACGCTGATGCATATTTGTGGTGTTCCATCATGTGCTGTCATATGTTTCTGTCAGGGTGTTTTGTGTATTTGGTTTGCACGTACATACTTGTGTCCATTTGGGTGGACATCAGCTCCTGCTTTAACGTTCCACATTTCTTTCTACAGGTGATGCAGGATATGGGTGTCGCCCCTGGTTGCTGACCCCTGTGCGTCAACCATGGACATGTGCAGAGAGGAGATACAATGAGGCCCATGCCTCCAGCCGCTCTGTCATACAGCGCACCTTTGGCGTTTTAAAGAGTCGCTTCAGGTGTCTGGATAGTCGCTACAATACAGACCAGAGACTGTGGCAGAGATAATTATAGCCTGTTGCATCCTGCACAAAATTGCTCTCAGGCACCATATCCCTGTTGAAATTAATGAGGATCTGGAGGATGATCTTATGTGCCCTCCTGTACGTGCCCGTGGTGACACACGTGAGGGCAGAGCAGTCAGGCGGCAGATGATTGAGATGCTCTTCTTATGTAAGTACTGCATATGTTACCACATACATTTGTTTAGATATATGTGTACTACTACTACTAGTGAACATTTGTATCCCAATGGTAGTAGGCTGCAACACTGCACTGACATGTAACAGACACTGCCTGACCATCCCAGCTGACAATCTAGTCATGAGCGAAACGCAAAAGATGTGAGCAGAGCACAACAGCGGGTAGTGGTGGATTATGTGTGTCGGGAGTAGTAGGGTTGTGGGAGGTGTTAAGCTGTCATACCTGATTTGTGGCTGGTTGGGATAGGGGCTGCTGTACAGACACAGGTAGTTAGTTTGCGGCTTAGGGTGCAGCAAGGTGAAAGGCGTGTGGTATGGGGTATACAGTAGGAGAGCAGACCATAGATGGGACCAGTTGCCAGGATGTGTGTGTTTCACAGTTTTTAGTTTGAGCTGATTGATTGGTTGTTATGCTGTGATGAACAGGGATTGTGTGTTATTTGTTTCTGTATATCGCTAGATGTGATATGTAGCACTATATATATGTTGAGTAGTAGTTCGATTACTGATATTTGAGATCAGTAGGGGAAGTTACTGCAACACCACAGTGTGCCTATATGTATAGGTCAGCACATAGCCTTGACATGGATGCGGAAACGGATAGGGAACCTGTGAGGTGTCCTGCCAGGGGGAGTATTAGTGCCATTATGTGTGTGGCTGTAGAAAAGACAAGCAGTGCAGTGTTGCATATTTTCAGGCAAACAGAGATGATTCAAGGCCAGATCAGCAAGGTGTCGGTTACAGTAGGCAAGCCAGAAGCTGATTAAGGGGGGAGGGATTTGGGCTTTAGTTGTGTTTTCAGGGAGGACTGGGGAGATCTAGCTGATGACAACTAGACATAAACCACAAGCCTCAACTAAAAGCTGGGTATGTGTGTAGAGGAGGAGAGTGCAGTCCACAACACCACCTACATTGCGGACCCTAGAGAGAGGAAGTTTCGGCCACACACACAAAGACGCTCTGATGGGAGGGGAGGGTTTATGTGCACATATAGGATATCCATGCTTTGCAATTATCAATTTCACACAGTGGGATGACATGCAGCCATCAATGTCAGGTAGAAACTGGACATTGGGGTGTGGTTTGGCAGATGTAACTCAGGCATGGAGAGATATATTAGCAACACATCAGCACACAGCTGTTAATGTAAGTCAAGGTATGAGATATACAGACCAGGAAGATGTATATGGACAGAAGATAAGGGTGGAACCCCTGCATATTTCCCTGTGCTACAGGAACTGACAGCAATGTAGCAGACAACATTGAGACATTAGATCACACACTGAAGGGGCATTGTGAGCGATATGTGGGACACAGGATAGTACTGCATGCTTAGAGCCAAGCAGGGACATGTTAGTGAGGAGCTAATTCTGTTCCACAATTTTTACAGCAACAGAGAGGTGAGGAAGGGGACAGAGTACAGACCCTTGTTGTTTGCCACACACAATTCAGTGATAACTTTATCATCAAAAAAATCTGTACAGTGTGATGGGGAACAGTCAGTCTGTTAGGGATCTGGGGGGGTCTGCGAGCTGAGGACGTGATGGTGCAGTGTGTGTTGCACAGCTCCAATATGACATATGTATGTTTCTCTTGTGTTTCTCCTGGTGCTGTGTTGCATTGGCAGGTGACTGTACATCATCCAACATGCAGTGGTCTGGGTTAGGTGGATCTACAGCTACTTTGTCTGTGACAACAGTCAGGGGGAGCACATGTCTGCAGTGATCTGTCATATTGTACATATGTTGTTGTTCACCTCTTTTCCCTGCACCCCCATACCCCAAATGTTGCTGTTGGCACACATATCCAACTGTGTTCCTGGCCAGTTTGTCTTCTCCAACACTGCCTCTGGGACACGTCCAACAGAGCTGCATGTGTGTGCAGGTCCTAGGTGTTTGGGTGGTGGAATGCACATACACCCTTCCCTAACATTGTAGCTTCAGCCAACAGCAGAGTATCATTGCATTTAAGAGGCCTTTATCTCCAGTAATCTCCAATTGTGCACATACAGGCCATATGCTACTGCTGGCACGCTCACCTTAGCATACTGTGTGGGTGGGTACTATTGGGTTGTCTGTGTGATGATACAGTGTGCAGGCATTTTGCATTATCATGTGGTGTGAGGAGTCTGTACACCTGGGGAGCGGTGGTGACTGTGCTATCTCTACCTTACTGCTATTTACCTTGTGGATATTGTGGACATGTGTTGTGTGTTGTGGGCTGACCTATCTCTTGTGTGCTGACAGACCACTGCACAATAGCATTTGTGTATCACAGATATCGCCATAATGTGGACATGCATTAACAGTGGCTGGAAATGGGGACATGGTGACTCTACACATTTCAGTGACATCTTCTCCCTTGACTGTGATGTGTTATGGCCTTTGAGAGCTTCAGGGGATCCCAAACATACACTTGATGCAAACACACGGTAGGTTGCACCTTTGGTCTTTTGTGAATGACATCAGCCTTTACATGTTAATGATTTACCGTTTGTCTCATAGACATTTCCTGTTGGGTCTGTGTACACGAACGCTGATGCACATGGGGTGGAGCTGTGAAACGCCTGTGTAACATAGGCATGGACATGACCATATCCATGTGACACTCTCTTCTGCGGTTCCAATTCAATATGTCCCCAACATACAGTGTGTTCTGTGTTATGATCATGTTATGTTTACCTGTGTGACGTTTCCTTACGTACATATTGATGTTTTACTCTCTGCAATTTGAGCTGATGTTGCAAGCGGCATACCACTACATTGTTTATCCTCTTCTGACACAGGGCAGTGAACACACAAAGCACATCTACTACAGTGCATCCAGCGTCACCATCAACCACCTGTTGGAGGACACAATAACACCATGGAACTATCCCTGGGAAATGGTGCCATAGGATGTTTGACCTCTACGAGTGGGAAACATGCCTAGGATGGACAGTATTATTGTTGGACTGCTACTTTAGGCATGACAGGCCTGTCCAACACACCGTTGCTGCTGTGCTCTGGCTGGGTGTCATGTTCATCGCAGGAGACACACATGACCTTTCCAGTACTGTGGCATATTGGGATGTCACACTTGACTATGCATGCCCATGGTTTCAAGGACAGTCTTGACATGAGTTGTTGGATTGCAGACACCCTTTGCACTTTGGACACTGTGTACTGGTCCCCACATGTGCAGCAGGGACTAACATTGTCACTGTATGTTGTACATCCTTCTGACATTGTGTTGTGTTTTGCCCATGTGTGTGACACGGAACGCAAGATGCGCTCATCTGTTTGGTATGACACGAGCATACAGCCATGCGTGTGGCACAGGGGGAACACTGGAGAGGTCCTCCTGTCCATGTCCACCTGGCCTCCACTTGGACATGACACAGTATTTGCCATGACACCACTTTACTGCACACCAGCATCTTGGATTGATGTTTGCAATCACCAAGGGTGTTACAGTGCATGTGTGGCATCACTGTATCATGTTTCAACGTACATGGTGCATGTGCATGTGACTGACTATGTTGGTGCAACACAGCAGGTTGCAGTATGGCTTCTGTGTGGGTTACTGTAACATGTTTTACCTTTCTTTCCATCTCTATATAGAGGTTATTGTGTCTGTTCACTGTACAGACATGACGCTCTGCATTGATTTACAAACCTAGCATTGCATGTCTGTACAGTCCTATTTATCCCCTGAGGTAACGACACTCGCATTGCCCCATTATATTTGGAGTATGGCAGTGTGAGTGTCCATTTTCTTTCTTCATTAGTGCATTCCATGTACCGTGATATATGTGTAAGGACACTGTATCCACACTAACCAGTGCAGGGGGACCTTCTGCATAGTGTCATCTCTGCATGTTTCTGCAGATGGTTTCTTTTGAATTCTCTGTGTTCATGTGCCTCTGCTACCTGTCAGCATATCCTCATTGTGCATTTGATGATTGTTTAGGGTTACATTGTTGCAGCTTGGATTCCTATATCAGGCATTATGTGACAGCTGTAACATAAATTTCGATATGTGTGTTTAAACTTACAAACTTTTAACAACATATGCTTTTTCATTTGTGTGCCTCCAGTGTTGGCAGAAAGATATGTTTTAAGGAACAGATCATGATTGATGTGTGTTGGGCCTTCATCATGCACCGCCTACTGTCTACATGCACACATATGTAACTAACACATAGAAACATAGAAACATGATGACAGAAAACGACCACATGGCCTATCTAGTCTGTCCTTCCATAACAACTACAACCTTTAGAGATCCTCTGTGTTGGTCCCATGCTTTTTTGAATTCAGTTACTGTCCTCATCTCTACCACCTCCACTGGGAGACTATTCCATGGATCCACTACTCTTTCCGTAAAGAAATATTTCCGCATATCACTCCTGAATCTATCTCCCTTCACCCTCATCCCATATCCCCTCATAGCAGAACTTGCTTTCAATTGAAAGAGGCTCTCTCCCTGAACATTTATGCCACGGAGGTATTTAAACATCTCAATCATATCACCTCTATCCCGCCTTTTCTCTAAGGTGTACATATTAAGATCCTTAAGTCTGTCCTCATATGCTTTATAATGAAGCCCATTAATCATTTTAGTAGCAACCCTCTGCACCGACTCCATCCTGTTCTCATCCTTTTGAAGGTGCGGACTCCAGAATTGCACACCATACTCCAAATGAGGTCACACCAAAGACTTATACAGAGGCATTATCACCTCTTTTTTTCTGCTAGCCATTCCTCTCCGTATGCACCCAGGCATCCTTCTAGCTTTTGCCGTCGCCTTTTCTACCTGTTAAGCTACTTTAAGATCATCAGAAACAACCATGCCTAGGTCCCACTCTTCTTTAGTGGACAAAAGTACTTCACCTCCTATACTGTATTGCTCCCTTGGATTGCTGCAGCCCAAATGCATGACCTTACATTTTTTAACATTAAATCCCAGCTGCCAAATTCTAGACCATTCTTCAAGCTTAGCTAGATCCCTCCTCATGTTATCTACACCTTCCTGGGTGTCTACTCTATTGCAGATTTTGGTATCATCTGCAAAGAGGCAAACCTTACCCGACAACCCTTCCGCTATATCACTAACAAAGATGTTAAAAAGAATCGGACCAAGGACAGATCCCTGGGGCACACCACTGGTAACATCCTTCTCCTCAGAGTGAGCTCCATTTACTTGTACTCTTTGTCGCCTCCCACCCAACCAATTTCTAAGCCAAGCAGTAACTTTAGGGTCCATCCCTAGGGTGCTCAGTTTGTTTATAAGTCACCTGTGAGGAACAGTGTCAAAGGCTTTACTGAAATCTAAATACACCACATCTAGAGCTCTCCCTCGGTCCAACTCCCTGGTCACCCAGTCAAAGAAATCAATCAGATTTGTCTGACAAGACCTGCCTCTGGTGAATCCATGCTGCCTCGGATCCTGTAATCCGCTGGACTCCAGAAACCTCACTATTTTCTCTTTCAGCAGCGTTTCCAATAATTTACTCACCACCGAAGTTAAACTAACCGGCCTGTAGTTTTCAACCACATCCTTACTTCCGCTTTTGTGTAAAGGCACCACATGAGCCTCTCTCCAGTCCTTTGGCACCACTCCCGACTCCAACGAGGCATTGAAAAGGTCAGTCAGTGGAGTTGCTAGAACGTCCCCAAGTTCCCTCAATATTCTAGGGTGTATCCCATCCGGTCCCATCGCTTTGTCTACTTTAAGTTGAGCTAGTTTCTCACGAACACAGTCTTCTGAAAATTGTTCAAGATGTCCCTCGCTTCTGTTCCTATTTGTGGGTGTTTTCTGAGGTCCTGCTCCTGGTTCTTCATCTGTGAACACAGAAGAAAAATATTTGTTAAGCAATTCCGCTTTATCCTTATCAGCTCTACATATTCCCCCCCTGCACCCTTGAGTCCGACAATACCACTTTTGCCCTTCCTCTTCTCACTAATATATCTGAAAAATGTCTTATCCCCCCATTTTATTGCATTGGCTATTTCCTCCTCCTTTTGAATCTTTGCCTTCTTGACTACTTTGCTAGCTTCTCTAAGTTTTTCCAAATACAGATGCCTGTCTTCCTCTCTTTGTGATCTCTTGTATTTCATGAAGGCCTCCCTCTTTTTCTTCACTTTTTCAGCTACTTCCTTCGAAAACCATAGCGGTCTCCTGTTCCTTATGCCTTTATTTACCATTTTAACAAAAAGGTTGGTTGCCCTTAAAATACCCCCTTTCAGTTTTGCCCACTGTTTTTCTACATCCCCCAGCTGTTCCCATCCCACTAATGACTCCCTGAGGTATCGGCCCATCTTCACAAAGTTAGTCTTCCTAAAGTCTAAGATCCTCACCTTGGAATGGATTCTAACAGCCCTAGTCCTAATACTGAACCACACCATCTGATGATCACTGGATGCAAAATGATCTCCCACTACAACATCAGAAACACTTTCACCATTGGTAAGCACCAAGTCCAGTATGGCCCCTTCACGTGTGGGGTCTGTTACCAATTGCCTGAATAGTTCTCCCTGTAGAGAATCCAGGATCTCCTTACTTCTAGATGATACTGCAGCAGGAATGTGCCAATCAACATCTGGCATATTGAAATCTCCTATCAGTAGCACTTCCCCTTTCCTAGCAATGCTGCATATGTCTTCAATTAACTCTCTGTCCACCTCTTCCTCTTGTGAGGGAGGTCTGTATATCACACCAATGCAAATAGATTTCTCTTTCCCTCTTTCTAGTTTAACCCACAATGCCTCCTCTCTCCCTTTTAAGCTCTGTAATTCCAAAGCTTTAATAGTAGTTTTTACATATAGTGCCACTCCTCCTCCCCTTCTTCCTACCCTGTCCTTTCTGAATAAAGTATAGCCAGGTATAGTTACATCCCAGTCATGGTTTTCTGTGAACCATGTTTCTGTAACTGCCACTAAATCCAAGTCAGCCACTCCCACCAAAGCTTCAACTTCAGGGATCTTTTTTCCCATGCTACGGGCATTAATACACACTGCTTTCCATATGTTACCCCTGTTACCCATTTCCATAAAGGTATTTAATGTATCACCTACCTGGGGGCTTTCACTTACCTGGGGGCTTTCTTCACCCATCCCCAACGAATCTAGCTTAAAGCCCTCTTCAGTAGATTAGCCAGTCTACTACCGAAGATGCGTTGACCTTTCTTGGACAGATGGATGCCATCTCTGCTCTGCAACCCTTGGAACAGCACCCCAATGTCTAGGAAACCAAAATGCTCTCGATGACACCATCCACGCAGCCATGCATTCATCTCCAGGATGCGAGCCTCTCTGCCTTGGCCTTTACCCTCAACAGGGAGGATTGAAGAGAACACCACCTGTGCACCTAACTGCTTCACCCTCTGTCCCAGAGCTATGAAGTCACTTTTGATACGTTCCAAGGTATACCTGGCAGTATCATTTGTTCCAACATGGATTAGCAACATTGGGTAATAGTCAGTGGGCTTGATGAGTCTCGGCAAACTCTCCATAACATCTTGGATTTTGGCACCAGGCAGACAGCATACCTCTCTGGACATCAAGTCTGGTCGGCAGATGGACGCCTCAGTACCCCTCAGAAGAGAGTCTCCAACCACCACTACCCTTCGTTTCCTTCTGGTCACTGATTCTGCAACTTTGGGGTACTTGAACTCTGGTTCTTCCCTTTCCAGGGATGCTTTCACCTCGTCCACTTCCAGGGCTGCATAATGGTTCTTCAATTCAAGGGCTGGAGAAGTTGGATTGGTGATTTTGCAGGCCCTGGTGACGTGTCCAACCATCGACATTCTGTTGGCACCCATCTTCTCCTGTGCTGGAGAGCTTGGTTGCTGCAAGAAGCATCTCATCAATGTACTTCTCACTGTCTTGAATGCTCCTCAGCCTCGCCACCTCCTCTCTGAGTTCCTCCACTTGTTTCCTCAGAGCTTCAGCATGCAAGCACCCTGCACATGGAACCGGTCCTTCAACTGGCATTAGGACCTCTGTCTGGACCGAGGCAGAAGCTGTAACGGGGGCAACAGCTTTAGCAATACGATTTTTCCCAGCCATTATTCTGTTTGTGGAGCTTAGGTATCTGTTAAAGCAAAAGAGAGAGATCTACCAAGTACCAGCCGGTTTCGCAGCTGTCCTTTCAGAGAAAAAGCAGTTAAAACTCTTTCATTATATTCAAAATGTGCTGGTCCAATTCTCTGTGATTTGTTAAAGGGGGAGGTGCCCTATAAAGCAAGACTGCTCACTAGGGGTGGGTGGGAGTCGGGGTGGGTAGGGAGGGAACTAACACCTGATTAGGTGTTAGCAGTTTCTAAACCTGAGGAGGTTACTGGAGTTCAGCAACCTACTGTGCTCAAGGAAAGTTCCCCTAAAGCAGCAAAAAGAAAGTAACCTTGCTTTAAAAAATATACAAAAAACCCTTTTAAGAGCTCCCAGTCAGAGAGCTAGCAATGTAATATAATAAAACAAACAAACAAACCCTCAAATCCTTACTGTTTGTTTGATCTGTGGAGCCCTGGTTAGGAAAGCCTCAAAAGGGCAGGGCACTGGAGCCTTTTATGCAGGCTTCAACTGCACTCAGGAAACAGGCCCACTAACTCCTGATTAGGTGTTAGCAGTTTCTAAACCTGAGGAGGTTACTGGAGTTCAGCAGCCTACTGTGCTCAAGGAAAGTTCCCCTAAAGCAGCAAAAAGAAAGTAACCTTGCTTTAAAAAATATACAAAAAACCCTTTTAAGAGCTCCCAGTCAGAGAGCTAGCAATGTAATATAATAAAACAAACAAACAAACCCTCAAATCCTTACTGTTTGTTTGATCTGTGGAGCCCTGGTTGGGGCATGCAGCAGCATGTGGGGGGTGGGGGCCTAATGCATACTGCACACCATGCACCTGATGCACATTATCTCTCCTGCCCATCATTTGTAGATGGGCCAGTGACCTTTCTGTAAGATGTGGGTTGCTGCCCTGCAAAATGTGTTTTCCGTTTTTCACCTGGGATCCACTCACCTTGATATTATGATGGCGGTATCTACACTATCTGTGATGATTAGCCAAAATAAAAATATGTGTTTGACGTACATTTGTCTCTGCTGCTGCTTGATCACACTGACACTTGTATTTAATGATTTCCTGGTCATGTACATGGCCCACCTGTGCTCACATCCTTGTATGGTGCCAGCTGTCTATCTGTCAGCTGTTTGCCACATCACTGGGTGTTACAGGTTCCCATACACACCTTCCCTTTGAGGTACTATTTTTGCTTTGTGCTCGTTGTGGTTGTTTGGGATAGTGGTTACAGACATGCATTATAACACCATAGGCTGCAGGTTTGATCCCCACATGGGGTTTGCTTTTTTTTTTTTTTTTCTGTTGTGCTAACATGACCATTAGGTACCTCAGGTTCATCACCTATGCACACATCCTTCCATCTCTTCACTGTACAGCAAAGTGTGCCCTCTGTGATGCCTATCCATCACATATTAGCTGTTACATATATCTCTTTCTTTATAGTGTTTACCTGGCAGTCTGCTTGGGGGATTAGCATTGCTGCAGTTCAGCTGGTTTGTGACACACCTGTTTGTAGGTTCAATTCTCTCCTGTTCTGTTCCATATTTTGCCCTGCTCCACAGAGCATCCCCTGCCACCCTTTGGGTTTAGGTTCTTTCCTCTTTTGCTTGCTGTATCCACTGCATAACATTTCATTGTGTGTGTGCATGTAGTTATATGTGGCTCTGGTCCCAATTACAGACTGTGATCTGATCTGTACACACCAGATATGCATGTGCATTTCATCATGGTTACTGTTGAAGGTTTGCCTATCCTGGCAGCCAGCAGGCTTCTTGTGTGATGCCCTGCAGTATTCTTGTATGCAGCCTTTGCTAACACCCTCATGTTGGTGGTGTGGCCTACCGGTTTGTGCATTGACGTTTGTGCTAATGGTCATAGGTTTGATTCCTCTCTGTTCTCATTCATTTGTATGCCTGTCCTGCACAGCTTCTTTTCATTCCTGTGACAGTCATATCTGTGCAGATCTGTGCTGTTAGCACATTTTTATTTATTTATTTATTTAAGGTTTTTCTATACCGCACTATTCAGCATCAGCACGGTTTACAATAAACAAGTTTGTACAATGAGGAACAGCCATACATTGAACTTACATAGAACAGGGAGTTTAAACATGGATAACAGGTGAACTTTATACATAGCAAACAAAGGGAGATTTAAACAAGGGTAACAGGTGAACTTTATACATTATATACACAGGGATTGCATCACATCTAAGTTTATGATACAGGCCCTAAGGGGGATAGATGGGGGAGGTGACGAGTTTTCATCGGAAATTGGTTAGACAGCGTTGGCTTGTTGGACTATAAGATCATGTGGTACTGTCTAGGTGATGCTGTCGGAGTTACCAAAGTGTTGTATAAATAATTGCAGTTTGAGGGCTTTTCTGAACTGGGGGAGGTTATTTATGCTGCGGATTTCTGTTGGGAGGGAGTTCCAGCAAGAAGGGGCGAATAAGGCAAAGGCACGCTTTCTAGTGGATTTGTTGCATTTTGTGATGGCTTTTGGAAGGAGGATGGTATTGCAGGATGTGGTTCTTCTTAATCTGTTGTTTGGAGTAAGTTGGATCATATCTGACAATATATTTGCGGTGATACAGTTGACTGCTTTGAAGGTCAAAGTGAGGATCTTAAATGTGATCCTGTACTGGACGGGGAGCCAGTGCAAGCTCTTCAGGATAGGGGTGATATGTTCTCTGCGAGATGCGCCATAGAGGGTTCTTGCTGCGGTATTCATCGCAAGCTGTAAGGGGTTTATCGAGCTCTTTGGGAGTCCAAGTAGGATGGGGTTGGCGTAATCGAAGTGGGGCATGATTATGGCCTGGAAGACTGTTCTGAAGTCGTTTGGTTCAAGGGTGTTCTTTATGAGGCGTAGTGTCCGTAATTTGTGGTATATTGTTCTGATTGTATTGTCTATATGAGCATGCATGTCCAGGTGCTGGTCCAGTGTTACGCCTAAGTATTTGATCGTTGTCTTGGAGAGGAGTTCTGCGTTGTTCACTTTGATTGAAGATGGGGGAGTGAATGACTGGTTTCTTCCGATGAATAGAACTTCTGTCTTTTTCAGATTTATTCTGAGCATTTGGTTGTGTAGCCAATCTGTGACGGCATTGAAGCAAGAGGAGAGCTGGTCGAGATTTGGGTGATCTGTGTCTATTGGGGTGAACATTAGGACATCATCAGCATATACTAGGCAGTTGATGTTAAAGGACCGGATAAGATTGCAGATGGGCTGCATATAGATATTGAATAAAAGTGCTGAGAGGGATGAGCCCTGGGGAAGGCCTTTTTCTAGTGGGAAAGGGTCCGATAAAGAGGATCCGGAGCGGACATGTTGCCATCTGTTATTCAGATATGAGGCGCACCAAGCTAGAGCGTTGCCACGAAGACCCTTCTCAGTGAGGCGTGATAGGAGTATCTTGTGGTCCACCGAGTCAAAGGCGGCTGCGATGTCCAGAAAGATAAGGGCAAAACCCTTCCTGATGTTATCGAGCCCAATGGTAAGGGAGTTGAATAATGTAGTCAGAAGGGTATCGACTCCATGGGACTCTCTGAATCCATGCTGGCAGTAATCAAGAGGCGCGTTGTTTTCAATGTGATGGGTTAGTTGCTGTTGGACTGTTATTTTCGATGATTTTAGCTAGAAGCGGGATGCTCGATATGGGCCTGTAAGAGTCCATCTTTGTGGGGTCGAGCTTTTTGTTCTTCAGTAGGGGTCTTATTGAAGTTTGCTTCAGGTTCTGTGGGAAAATCCCCGAAGTGAAGGATGATCCTATTAGTTTGGCGAGGAAAGGGCTGAGGTCTGATTTTAGCGCTTTTATCCATTGTGCCGGGCATGGGTCGCTCGGAGCTGTGGTGGTATTGATGCATGTGATGGTATCTTGGATCTCCCTTGCTGTTGGGGGGGAGAAGGAGTTAAGAATGTGGTGGTTATCTGCTGTCTCATTTAGAGGGAGGGAGTCGGGAGGTAGCGGGCTTGTATGTTTCAGAGGGTGGTGATTTGCAGGAGCAATGTGTTGGCTTGTCTTTGAGCGAAGGTAGTCCGCATATTCCTGAGCGTCAGGTAGATTTGTTTGGTTGGAGGTGGGCTCCTTAGCCAGATTTTTGACCAAATTGAATAGCTCACGTGGTTTGTTTATGGCTCTCAGTAGGACGTCTGAATGGTATTGTTTCATTCTTGATGATACTGCTGTTCTATGGTCGTCAAGGTGGGTGTTATAGGCTTCATGGCTCTCGGTTGTCCTTGATCTGCGCCATCGTTTTTCGAGTTGACGTAACCGCCGGAGGGATGCTGTTAGTTCAGGTGAATACCAAGGTGCTTTTTTCTTACCTCTGAGGTTTTTCTTGGTAGTTGGGGCGTCTATTACTGCGTTGAGGGACTTGTTCCATAATGTTAACATGTCGTCAAGGTTGAGTTCAGGTGTTTCCAGGAGAGGGTGTATTCTCCCAATGATCTCCTGCTCATTGAATGGGAGATAACGTTTCCGAGTAGTGATGGTATTGTCAATTGTGGTGGGGAGGTAGTTAGATCCGCGAAGGGAAGGCAGTGGTTACATTGTACCCTTATCACAGTTGCAATTATGGTCACTTTGTCCAGAGTGCAGACTTAAGTATTATTACTATAACTCTGTAGTACAACAAAGAAATAAAGTTCAAACAAATGAAAAAAGTTGAACGAAAAGAAAAAAATGGAAAAGTAATGCTAAAAATGAGTAAACGTGGCAGTGTTTAAGAGAAACCTTACCTTCTGTAACGCAACGAAAAAGTAAATTTGAAAACTAATGAAATTTAAGAGCGAGGGAGGCAGGTTTTATTGAGGTCATTGATGTGAGTTCAGGCGTTAGTCCACCTGTTGACTTAAAAACCATTGGTGGCAGTCTAAGGCTTCTGAGACCTCATTCAGCCACGAGTCAATTCATGATATATAGCCCACTTTCTTTGTTGTACTACTGAGTTACAGTAATACCCCTTATCACAGTTGCCAACCATCCTTCTGTCCATCTATGTGTGTCTGCCAGCTGTGTGCCGTCCTACCCTGATGTGCATGCTGCTACCCCACGTCCTGCACTGCTACACATTTCTACATTGCAGCTCTCCCTGGTTGCCTCTCCTGTGTGTGCTCTGCATGGCACTGCTACTCCTCTGTCCTCCTGTCATTACACCTATCCTGCCACTTCTACCTCCTCTGCTGGACACGTCTTCCCATCATCTGCCACACACTGTCATTATTGCATGGTACATTACCATCACCCTGTGCATCGCTACAGCTGCCCCCGATATGTTTGCCCATTTTTCCAGCTGCCACATGGGCTGGATGCAGATTTGTCTGATCCATCAGCTCAGATCTACTTCCTTCCATTACTTGAGCATTGTCTTTCCTTGTTGCTCTGTGCAGTGTTAGGGTTACATCTGTGTTTGGCCATACCTCTCTTGCTTTTCAACTTGGGGGGACCTTACTGCCCTTGGCCAACATTTTTGGGGTCACCTATACATCCTTGGGGCATCTTAAGCCACACCTTAGATTCAGCCAGCTTATGGGGGTGCCTACTATGGTGCCTTGGGAGTTGGCAACCTTTCGACATGGCCTCTGGGGCACATTATAACCCGCCTTGGCTGACGTGGTGGTTTAGGATGTGCCTTCTCATGCACCCTAAAAGGTGCATTAGTTTATGGCACTGGGGTGTGGGTATTTTTAGATGGCAGCACAGATTGTTGTACAGTTGCAAGCAGGAAAAGGAATTGCCTTGGCCAACCTTATTCATTAGGCCCCACTAGGGGATGGAACTCATGACCCCTGTTTCAGCAGGCATTGTAATAACCAGTGTGCTACACCTCTATTGCCATGACTCCAGGTCAGCACACGAAGTTAAGGTTAAGGCGCGGTAATGTGCGCAGCTCCCTCTATCGCGCGATAATGTGCGTGGCGCACTTTATTGCGTGATAACCCGCGATTGCTACCTTAAGACTGGAACGCCCACTCCTTTTATGGCATTCTTCACATTATCGCTGGAGCTAATGCCAGGAAAATTAAGACGCTTTAGTAAACATACCCCTTAGTATGTAGACGGGGCTTTCCTGAATATGCTTTCTATGTCTCCACGGCTGGCTATACCCCCGTTCCACCCCTTCTGGGCATGTTCTGAGATCCCCATGCTAGCGTCATGTATGTGCATATCAGCAGTGCTTCAGAATACGGTCGGGGAAGTTTTCAGCACATAAACGTCCCTTGCACGTGCAAACCCCTTATTCGTGTTCTGGAATGACCCCATAGTGGCTTAATATTGCCACTATCCTGGTGAAGCCTGATAATATCCGACACAGAAGATCCAGTTTCATTTTTAAATGGCAACTATGGAATTTAAATATTACCTCAATGTTTTTATTTACTAGGGGACAACTGTGATTTTCTAGTCTCACAGGTGCTCCTTGTGGCCTTGGGCAAATCACTTAACCCTCTGTTGTCTCAGGCACAAAACAAAGATTGTGAGCCCTTCGTTTGACAAGGGAAAAATATATGCACAGTACCTGAATGTGCATCACTTTGACCCGGTGAAAAGCAGTATATAAGCATTGTTAAATAAATAAAATAAATAAACCGAAATACAGCAAATTGTTCTCTTCTTCATGTTTTCCATTCTCTTTTACTCTTAAAATGATTTATAATGGCAAGAATGACCACTGGGTCAACATTTCCTGTTCATTTCTGAAAAGTCTGCATTACGAATTAGAAGCAAATTGCTTTTCGAGACAGTTATTAACTGCCAGAAAATGCCCAAACCATCAGTCATTATTGTTTAATGGTATGAAAAGCATTCTTTATTAGAAATAATGGCCGGTCAACAATAACACAGATTAAACATTTGCCTGGTAAGTTTAGTATTATTGAAAATGCTTGTTTACATTGTTTAACATACAGGGTGGCCCAAAAAAAGTGAGAACATCTCGTAAATTAAAAGCTTCGTTTACTTATTTACCTTTTTTAGCTATATAACATCTTTATTTTGACAATTTCCGGTCTCCATCTTTTTTTTTAAATTTGTCAGTCATTATACATTTGTCTTTTTGAATTTTTAAATAACTTATATGCTACGAGATGTTCTCACTTTTTTTGGGCCACCCTGTATATGCATATGTAGCAATTGAAGAGTTGACTAAAACCATTGCAGTTCATGCATACAGTTGAATATAATATGTTTACCTCAGCTTCTTAGCATTGGACACAAACAATGAGTAATAATCGCCCCATTTCCAATTAGGGGTCATTCCGATCAGGACATCCAGGTCCCTGTGCACCCTATCAGAAGCGGACACATGGGATCAGAATTGTGAGTAGGCCCTTGTGTCCAGGCTGGGACCTGATTCCCATCAGCCTGCACATACAGGAGGCCCCTGCACAGTTAACTCAGTCAAGGCTCCTGAATGGAGCTGTGGAGTCATGGTGTCCGGTTGTCATGGCACCGCAGCTCCATTCAGTAGCCACAATCCCCAGCTGCCGCCAACTGTCTCCTTTCCCTGCAACCCGACCCCTGATTTGGCCTCCCGTGGCCAGGGTCAGGCTGCAGGGAATCCCCTGCACCCACCTCACCTTTTTTTTCCTGGCCAGAGCTCCTGTCTCCCGACTTCTAGGGGGACTTATTCCACCTCCAAGGTGGAATAACTCCCCCATCCAGTTTGCCGGCCTCAGACGTACAGGGCCAATGTCAGAATCGGCCCTGTAAATCTGGGGCCGTGGACCACCCACAGCCCGCCCTAACTCTGCCTCCACCCCGTCCCTTCCTGCCCCTAGCTAAGACTCCCCGTACAAATCCCTTGTTCGTGCAGGGAAGTTAGTCGGGGACAGCAAGGTGCTCAGAATGACCCCAATTGTACTGTGCAATACCTACGTTACTACTAATATAACCTGCCCTGACCAGGGCACTATATAAAAAATGAAATGAAATAATGGCAATGCTTTTTTCTGGTAGAATAACAATACTTATGAAGTGCTATTCTGCATAGGATGTCTCGGTCAAAAAAAGGATGTCAAAGTCGGGATGTTCACAATTTCCCATAAATTTCCTATAAGCTTGTGAAAGTGAAGCCTTTTGTAAACAACATATAAGGACATGCAGGGTCAACGGCAAACCAGGCGGTCACTTAGGGCAGCAGCTTCTGAAGGGCAACAAAGAGCAGCGACAGTCAAAGCAAAACAATATTTCCTGATGGCCACACAAAGACCCATCAGCACATTATTTTACCTGCAGGGAGAATAGGCACACATACATACAAATCAAAGTTTAATATTTAAAAGTATGATGTGAGAGTGTGCATTTTTACAGAATTGTTCTAGAAGAGCTGGTGTTGTGGTGATCTTGGGAGGTGGCACAATGCAGGAGTACACATATATTTGCCGCGGCGTCTTTTCAAGAATGAGAAAATGGTTGGACATGGGCAGCATCCGTTGTAAGAGTAAGGATCTCCTAAAGAAAAACTAGTCGTTGAAACGCTGCAAAGGCGCCCTATGAGAGCGTCGAGATCCGCTCGATTAGAATGAACACAGGGGTGAAGATTTTAAAGAAAGTCCTCTAATAAAAGTTGTTATTTTTTAAGAACAATGATTTTCTAAGCACTGGGGTCGCTGATGTTAAATTGATTTTTTAAAAAAAAAGAAGATTGAAAGCTAGAAAAATAAGAGTGGAAGCTGATTTCGAGACCTGTTGAAGTGCTTCAAAGTATTATTCTGACTTGCTTCAGATTTAAAATTGAACGATTCATTAGAAATTCTGGATTTAGTGACATCCAAACAATGAAGGTGTTCAAAGCACTGATGTCCAACATGTTGTAGAAGATTGTCACTGGCCATTCGTTTTGTGGTATACATGCGCAACATTTGATCTGCCGTATCTACTCCACCTTTACTAGAATTATAGTCCAAGATCATGCGTGGTTTTTTGTCTGGACGTGTGTTATCTACTTCTTCTTGATCATGCAAACTGCTCAGAAGAACAACCACTTTTCCTTTCTTTGGGCAATAGGAAACCAGAGTGGCGTCATCGCGAAAGGAAAACAGTGAAGTGAATACCTCTCGGCCCTTTGCTGTTACAAATTCTGGAGATAATTCTTTTCTGGTCTTTCAAATTGTCCCCAAAAATGTCATTTCTAGCAATTTCAGTGACAGGCATAAACTGCAAAAGAAATTGCCAACAGTAAAGCATAGTTACTCACCTGTAGCAGGTGATCTCCGGGAACAGCAGGAATTTAGGGGTATGTTTACTAAACCGTCTTAACGTGCGCTTTGCGACGTTATCGCGCGATAAGGTACCTTATCGTGTGATGATGGCGCTTTTTAAGGCGCACAGGTACCATATCGCGCAATAATGCGCGCTGCGGCGCAAACGAGTGCTGAAGGCGGGGAAAGGCTCCCGGAGGGCGGAGGAAGGCTCCCCAGGGGCGGAGAGAAGGGGTCAATGGGTGGAGAGTGGGAGGGGAGAGGCTCCCTGCACACCAACGCTGTGAAATCCGAGGCTCAAAACTAATGCCAGTGAAACCCTGGCGTTAGAGCTGAATTAAAGGGAAAAGAAACCATTTCCGTCGGCAATGTACAGCAAAACCAGGGAAACCTACAAAAAAGTGATAAGTGTGATACATGTGCACGGAACTAAAGGGCAAATAAACATTGAAAATCAACAGAAGTAAATGTAAAAAAAACATAACAAAGCTGGGAAATAGTGATAGTAATGGGAAACATAAAAAAAAACTCCCAAGAAACCCCCCAAAAAAAGATATGAATTTCGGAAGGGTCCACGCTCCGTCCCCATACAAGGTGAATGATCCCACAGTGAAATAGCACTGATCAGGGTTTCCCTCTCCATTGGACAGGTTTCCTATGGCACGCAAATGTTCCACAACAGCAGGGTGGGCATGTCGGAATGGGCAACTGGACAGATGCTGGGAAAGGGGATACAGAGGGCTGCAGGCGGCACATGCTGTGGTGCAGCTGGGGCACAGTGCGGACTAGGCAGATGCCTAGGTGGCACTTAGGAATGCTGAAACTGTACAGCAGCCAGACAGCAACTGATGAGAGCCCAACATGGCCACGAGAGTGTTTATCACAGTGTCACAGGGGATAGTACCCAGCAGGTACCACCAAGGGCACAGAACATTGGCAGGCGGTGTTGGGGGGAAGCGTGGACATCTATGCAGGCACCCCTACCCCAGAACATGCACCATAGGCAGCCGCCTACCTGCACACTGGATGGCTTGAGACTGCACACCACCAGCACCACCAGCAGAAGGGCATGTCAGCATGGTGGCAGAGGGGTACTGGTGGTGGAGGGGGCAGTGGCAGCTGCCCAGAGCAGACCATGGCTTATCCCTGTGTAGGTGGGTGCCATGCACTGCAACAGACAGGCCCTGCCAGACAAACAGTCATGGTATCACCAGGGAACGCACTGTCTCTGTGGCAACACGGTGGTGCAGTGCACACAACCAGTGTGTTAGGAAGCAGAAGGTCACAGGTTCAAGTCCCAGCTATGGTGCCTGCTAACCCAGTCCCCATATTTTACCCACTACTACAACATGCTAATACAGACAGAACCTTTATTGCAGATGACGTAAACATGCCCAAAACACCTACATTTTACCCTACAGAGCAAAGACACCATAAACAGGTGCATTACCTAGAGCAGAGTCTCCCAAATGCAGTCCTGGAGGGCCAAACACCATTCAGGTTCCATGCTGCCTCTAATAAAGATGCCTGTGCTGCATATCTATGCACCACCCCCATGGTATGCAGATGTATCTCATGCATATTCATGAGGGACAGCATGAAAACCCGAACAGTGTTTGGCACACCAGGACTGGAGTTGGGAACCTCTGCCGTAAAGCAGCAGCCAACAGGGGCAGACACACCCACACCCACAGGCTCCATTAGCCAATGCCTCCTGGAGAGGCAGGACATTGGGCCCTGCGTGCATCTCCCAATACTAGCACTTGCATACCTTAGCAATGCCAGTCTACACCTGGGAATACGGTACACAGCTATCAAACTTTTGCTATGATTACTGACAGATAGCAATTCCTACGTTAAGCACAGTTTGCTGATTGAGCTCCATCATAGCAACCTTTCTGATGTCTGTGGAGTGTGCTTCAGGTCTGGTCTCTGACAGTGTTTACCACCCTGGGGAGTGACCCCCAACAGTATTGCGTACCATATCCATGCCTGCACTGTGCCCAGGACTGGTGTGGTGGCCAGGGCTGCTAAACACCTCTATAGTAGCACAATGCTGGCATAGGTGTGGGAGTGTGTGTCTGTCTATCCAGTGTGTGGTGGCTGCAAACACCCTCCACAGCCCACACTGCCAGCACTCTTGCCAGTATTGGCCTGCCAATGTGCATAATGAGGAGCAAGGAACCATGGGTATAGCCCTGACAGGGTGACCTGGCCAGAATGCATCTGCACAGGGCATAGGGCACTGGCTGGGACATTGTAGTGCCCGGCCACCACCTGCACAGACAGGGTGGCCACAGCATGTTCTGCTGGGAGATCACTCTCACCCTGACTGAGCAGTGACCACGGCATGGCTAGACTCCCCCATAGTGCTATTGAGTATTTTTTTCATGTGATGTTTGTGGGTTCCCTTTTGGGGCCCAGTCACTGACTTATTTGCTTGGTGTGCATGCTGACATCCCAGTTGTGGGTACACACATTTCCACCAGGAACATGCACTATGGATTAGCTAGCAGACTGTCTGCAGCTGGTATGTGTCTTGATGGAACGCCTTGCAGGGTGCAGCGGCTGAAGGCTTGCTTCAGGAGAATATCAAATAGTGGTGGGGTGCAGCTTAGCATATCCAGGTCTAATGTCTGTCTGCTATTGCGTTATGGATGTGTACAGAGCTGCATTGACTGCCCTGTAGGGTGTCTGCTCCCCAGCAGGACTGGGGTTGATGGTCCCCTCTACTGCCACAGTTGCAGGGAGTTGGAATGTGGATCTTTTGGTGGGAGACCTGTTTACTCCCCTCAGCCCTGGAGGAGGAGGGTGGTGGTACATAATCCTCCTAAGGGTCCATAGGGGTTAAACCTGACTGAAACATACAGATATATCCAAGGTGTGTCTGCAGAAACTACCTATCTCACACATTAGCACTGCTGGGGACCTGGTGCTGGGCACCCCACCTCACCCTCAGGGTGAGTGCAGTACCTGCACAATGTGACGGTGTGTAGCTACTCTGTGCCAGTAACACACACGGTCAGTTCCCCCTACCAGGCCAAGGTGCTGTGGGGGTGCATACCCCATCTTGTGTTCATCTGTAGACGACTGATTTGCATGTGCAGTGCATCATGGGTACGGGTGGGCTAACCCTATCCTAGTGACCACAGCAGACTGTTTGTGTGGTGACGTGCAGTCCTTCTGCAGCCAGCCAAGGACTTGCTAGCAGCTATAGAGCTGTAGCCCACTGGTTACTTCATTGCCTGTGGAGCCAGAGGTCATGGGTTCAAACCCACAGTGGGGTTATTTGATAGGGCTGTCCAAAGCATTATCTATTTTTAATGTACATTAGTGTTGCCAGCAAAAACACCCTCAGCGTACTGTACCCATAAGGTGCCTCAGAGGGCTTATAGGGCACCTTATAGTTACCGTCCATATAAGGCGCACTATACGGTATCCTATGGAGCGACTTATAGGGTGCCCTATAGGGGACATTATAGGGTGCCGTGGCGGACAGTGCACATTATAATGTGCCCTATGGAGTGCCTTATAGGGTGATTTATGCGGAACCTTAGGTTACGGCACGTGAGGGTGTGTTTGCTGGCAGCAATTAAAAAAATACAAATAAAGTGCAGTAGGAAACAATACATACATGTCAAAGCTGATGCCTCAGCCAGCCTTAAGTATTAATAAAAATTGAGCAAAATGGAAGTTAAGCTTCAGGAGGCGATTTAAACCTCATGGCGATTCTTCCGACAATATCACACACATGCTAGCTCAGAGATGTTTACATACTTACTCTATTTTGTGTTGATTAATTTTGTATAGGGTTTAGTTAGTTTGTTTTTTGGATTTAAAGTCATCTAACTTTTTACAATGGCTGCTGAACCTACTTCGGTTTCGAAGGAATGTAACAGTGATTCATTGCTAAACCTCAATCAGGCAGTTTTTGCGTATTCGGATGCTCAAATTGACACTATTAGACAACGTCGGTCATTGTTTGATGATGCTGATACTTCTATTCAATCTGTATCTTTTTCTGAATTTTTGGATCTAAATAAACGATTAATACGAGTGGATCTTCATGAAGCAACAATGATTCAGTATTTGAAATCAATGATGAGCCCTAGGGGATTACGTGTTCTGAAACCCCCTAAGATGTTTACGGATGATCAGGATTTTTATCACAAGTGGAACAGCATTTTAAATAAATGCAGCATGGATTTAATTGCTTTATTAGGTGAGAGATTGAATACTGAGTCAATTAAATTAAAACAAGAAGTTAAAGAGTTTGAGGATCGCCTTCGGGGGACAGTTGTTAAGGATCGGTATAAGGTACAAATGGAGAACATACAATCACAATTAGATCAATATAGGGATTATAAGAAATCAATAAAAATCAAAAAATTTAATAGAGATAGAAAGGACTATGTGCTGGATCAGGTATATACTTGGATGAAGAAGGACACCACATCGAATAAGAAGGTTACGTTTGATTCCTTTGAAATTTCTTCTGATGAATCTGACTACGGGAATCGGTCTGGAACAGGGACTTCTGGTTACCGACAAGAACAGGTTTTTTGACAGGGTCGCCCTCGAGGTCGGGGGCGGGGACGAACATGGAGGCCCAGGGAGACTGTCCATTACGATCGATCATGGATGCCACAGGAGCTCCATCAACCGGACGGCCCACAAGGGCCGATGACGCGAAATCGCTCCAAACAACAGTAGTCAATATTTCTTCAACCTTATTGACACCTGGACAGCAATCCTTGTTGGATTTGGGGCTCTCTTTTGTACCTGTAGCCCATTATGATTCATTTCGGATGCGAATTGCTTTGCATCGTTTTTTTCGAAAGCTTTTGGTGACACATTTTTGTGCCACACATAATATGGGTATGGATATTTCTATTGTTAAAGCTCCATCTCGTTGGATACCTTCAGAAACGCCTGACCCTCTCATTCAAGCTTACCAACAATTAGTACTTCATGATCTGGGACGTCTAGAGAGCTCCGATTTAAGGACTCGTTTTCATAACTTATCACAAGAACAATGGATAGCCCTCAAGCAATTACGTGAGGATCAGTCTCTTGTCATCCGTCGAGCTCACAAAGGCGGTGCAATGGTAGTACAATCTTATTCTCAGTATAAATCCCATCTTTTGCATCAATTAGAGAATACATCTCATTATGTTCGGTTATCGACGAATCCATTTTTTGATCTACAATCTCAGATTCATTCAGTTATGAAGTTGGCAATTTCAAACAATTGGATTACTAAGAGGGAATTTGATTTTTTGGTTTTGAAGCACCCGAAAATTCCCTTCATTTATACTGTTCCCAAAATTCATAAATCCCTTACAACACCTCCTGGCAGACCAATAGTGTCTTGTCGTGGCTCTTCTTTGGAGCCTTTATCAAAATTTTGCGACACGTTTTTACAACCTTGTGCTCAATGTGTTCCATCGTTTTTGAAAGATACCACCCATTTTCTCACTAAACTTCAACAAATTGAAGGTAACATCACTTCTTGGTGGTGGTTTCGCTGGACGTGACAGCAATGTATACCAACATTAACCAGGATCAAGCTTTAGCAGTTATTTCTCAACTAAATCTTTCTCTGCCGGAGCGGATTCCTCATGCATTTTTTATGCAGATGTTGACTTTGGTATTAACGAAAAATTATTTTCAGTTTGAAAAACAAATTTACCACCAAGTTCAAGGTATCGCCATGGGGGCCACAGTGGCTCCATCGGTGGCTACTCTTTACATGGCAGAATTTGAATCCTCTCACATCTATCCTTCTCCTTGGTTTTTGGATGTTGAGTTATGGGTGCGTTTTTTGGATGATATCTTTTTCTTGTGGAAGGGAACTGAGGATAAGTTGCGCTGTTTTATACAGTGGATGAATTCTTTGCGATCAAATTTATCCTTTACAATGCAACATCATCAGTCTAAGCTTGAATTTTTGGATGTTACGATTGTAAAGGGTCCAAATTATTTTCTCAGCACTTTATATAGAAAGCCAGTTCAGAAAAATACTTTACTGTCCTACACTAGTTTTCATCCGGGACCCTTGAAAAGGGGTCTTCCATATGGACAGTTTTTAAGGCTCAGACGTATCTGCTCTAATTTTGAGGATTTTCTCCAACATGCACAGGAGTTGTTTGTACGTCTTATCCAGCGTGGCTACCCAAAGTGGGTAGTCAAACAGGCTTTTACACGAGCAAAGTATACTCACCGTGAATGGCTTTTTCTCCCACATCAATCTCATCTTTCAGATAATTTAGAGGCTTCTGATACTTTTGTGGGAGTACTGCCTTACATGTTCTACACGGATCAAATTAAAAAAATTTTAGCCAAACATTGGCACCTTTTACAAATACATCCTTGTTTCCAAAAGAAACTTCAGATAGCGCATTCTCGGGGTCCGAACCTTCAGGATATGGTGGGTGCTACTTCCTCCCCATTGGATCGAATGGTTGTTCAACCTATAGAGGTGGGTCATTTTGCTTGCGCCTCTGCTTCTTGTTCTCATTGTCCACAAACAATTTCAGGCAGAGAATGGCAAGTACCTAATTCTACTCATCTCCATATAGCTCGCTGGTCTACCTCCTGTACAACTCCTTTGTGGTATACGTGCTAATGTGCCCATGTCAGCTTTTGTACATTGGCGGACAATTCGTTCCATGAAGGTTCGATTAAACGAACACGCCTCTAGACTAAGGAACTTTGTGACATCAGCTCCATTAGTCCAGCACAGTATGGATTTAAAGCATGAATTTCATGATTTCAGATGGCGGATTTTGGACTTTGTCCCGGAACATCCTAGAGGTGGTGATCGTGAGCAACAGTTGCAAGTACTAGAACAACATTGGATTTTCAGATGGTCCACAGTGGAACCCTTGGGTTTGAATCGCGAACTTGATTGGGCCAGTATTGTTTGCAAAAACTTTTTTGGCAATTACTTTTCATAATTGTTTATTGCTAAGAGAAATTTTTTTACAAGTTTAGTAACATTCTAATACAGTTATTTTATCAACTTTGTCATTCAAAGTATTGCTTAAAGCTGATTGGTGGTTTACTAATATTTCATTCATGAATCCTGCACTCGTGGGTCAGATCGCTATTGAGCATGCGCTGGCATTTTTTGGAATCAGCTAACAGACTGGTCTCTTTTTGCAGTTGCGTTAAGCGTTGAGACAGGGCTATAATTTTGTTTTTGCCCGAAACGCAGTGCTGTGTCTTCTTTTTGACTGCAAATCATTTTGGATATCTGGGAGTAGTCTAACTATGGATTGAGGACATGTAGCGGATTTGTAAGACATCTCTACGACAGTTCAAGATAAGTCACATTTTCGCTAGTTCTCTGTTTTTGGACTTTCTCACCAGTCAATTTTTCAAGTTGTTTTTATGCCACATTTAAATTGGTGGCTTCACAAATACATAGGTTTTACATAGGGAGCACTTTTTATGGTGTTTCACCTTATTTATATGGCTCCGTAGTGGGCTCATTAATAAAAATTGAGCAAAATGGAAGTTAAGCTTCAGGAGGCGATTTAAACCTCATGGCGATTCTTCCGACAATATCACACACATGCTAGCTCAGAGATGTTTACATACTTACTCTATTTTGTGTTGATTAAGTATTAGGCATACTGGGGATTGAATTCATGACTCCTGCATCATCAGTCAGTGCCTTAACCATTGTGCTACATTGCTGTTTCTCCTTGCATGTCAGCACACCTACCTAAGATTTCCATGCGTTTAAATGCACAGTGCTGCCATGAAAAACAGTGCTATGACTTTGCCATGCCTCATAGGGCACCCTATATGGCGCCCTATAAGCCACCCTATAAGCAACATTGTAGGGTGCCTTGGCGGACAGTGCACTTTAAAATGTGCCCTCTGGGGTACCTTATGGGGTTCCTTATGCAGCACCTTATGTTACAGCGCTTTGAGAGTGCGTTTGCTAGCAGCAGTAATTAAAATGCCTCATAATGCAATATTACACATAACAGGTGGTGCCTCAGCCAGCCTTACTCATTGGGCACAGTGGGGGATTGAACCCATGACCCCTGCACCATCAGTCAGTGTCTTCACCATTGTACTGCAGCTCTGTTCTTCTGTTTGCACATCAGCGCGCCTGCTTATGCTTCCTGCGCGCATTGCTCGTGCGCTACTGTGTGCGGTGCACATTAGCACGCAGCGCACATTAGCACGCAGCGCACATTAGCACGCGATAATCCCGGTTTGCTAGGTTAAGACTGAAACGCCCACTCCTTATATGGCATCCTGCACACTAGTGCCGGGTGCACATTAGGACGGTTTAGTAAACATACCCCATAGTCTTCACATATGGGTATCGTCGGTACCAACGGAGCCTGCGCGGGAACACTCCCCAGCGTCCAATCAGAAAGCTTTTGGGAGCATCCCACAGTACCTGCGCGCTGCCTTCCCGCCTTTCCCAACTGCCTCTATCCAGTTGAGTTTTAAAGCTGAGACAAAGAGAGAGAGAGAGGGAAAGAGAAAGAGATAGAGAGATACATCTCCTAGGGGAGTTGGGTGGGTTGTGAAGACTAAATTCCTGCTGTTCCCGGAGATCACCTGTTACAGGTGAGTAACTATGCTATCTCCAGGAACAAGCAGGAATGTAGTCTTCACATATGGGGACTCCCTAGCTTTAGATGCCATGGAGAAACCCCAGCAGTTGTGTGTCCCTGAGAAAGGGCTCCACTTCCCCCCATGGATCTCTGGCATCCAACCAGGGATGGTGGGTAGGAGTTGATTAGGTATGGAACAGGTGTTGGAGAACAGCCTGACCAAACAAGGCATCCCGACAGGAGTCTTTGTCTAAGCAGTAATGGGCTGTGAAGGTATGAACAGAGGCCCAGGTGGCTGCTCGACAGATGTCGTCGATAGATACAGAGTGTAGATGAGCCATTGAAGCTGCCATGGCTCTCACATCGTGAGCTGTGACCTGGCCCTCCAGAGGAGGATTCTTACTCTGATAGGCAAAGGAAATACATTGAGCAATCCAGTTTGACAGTGTTCTCTTGGAGACTGGAAGTCCCAAATGAGAAGGATCAAAAGCAACAAAGAGTTGAGAGGACTTTCTATGTTGCTGTGTTCTTTGTAAGTAAAAGGCTAAAGCTCTTTTACAGTCCAAAGTATGAAGATTCTTTTCTGCATTTGATGCATGAGGCCTTGGAAAGAACACAGGTAGGTAGACTGCTTGGTTAAGATGAAAAGGAGAGACCACCTTTGGCATAAAGTGTGAATGAGTCCTAAGGACTATCTTGTCATGATGGAACCTTGTATAAGGTGGATCAGCCACTAGTGCTTGCAACTCACTGATGCGACGTGCTGATGTGATTGCAATGAGAAAGATAACCTTCCAAGAAAGGAATTTCAAGGAGGTAGTAGCTAAGGGTTCAAAAGGTGGCTTCATGAGCTGACCAAGAACCAAGTTTAAGTCCCATGCCACAGGTGGTGGCCTAATCGGAGGCTCAGTTAGCAGAAGGCCTCTCATAAATCTTGCTATAAGAGGATGGGAGGAAATAGGTTGTCCATTTAGAGGCTTGAAAGAAGCTGCAATAGCACTCAAATGGACTCTCACTGAGTTAGTCTTAAGTCCTGCAATGGATAAATGAAGGAGATACTCCAGTAATGATTCCAGAGGTACCGCAAGGGGGTTAAGACCCTTCTGCGAACACCATATGGTAAACCTTTTCCACTTGAAAGCATAAGAGCATCTTGTGGAAGGCTTCCTGGAAGCATAAAGAATATCCTTTACTTGCTGAGGGAGGTTAAGACCATGGAAATCTAGGCCTTCAGCAACCAAGCCCTGAGATGCAGAGACTGGGGATTGGGATGCCACAACATTCCGTTCTCTTGAGATAGGAGATCTTGAGCAGATCCTAACTCTAGGGAGGGAGCTTGAGAGAGATGTAGAAGCAGAGGGTACCACACTTGCCTTGGCCAATGTGGAGCTATGAGAATCATATGGCCTCTGTCTCTCTGAAGCTTGAATAGGGTCCTGGGAATTAGGGGAATGGGTGGAAAGGCATAAAGGAAGTCTTGGCCCCAGTGAAGGAGGAAAGCATCCTTGGCCTGAGAGTCCTGAGCCGGGATTCTGGAACAGAACCGGGGAAGTTTAGCATTCAACAGACTTGCAAAGAGGTCTATGTCCGGGGTTCCCCAAATTTGAAAAATCTTGGTCACCTGGTTTACATGTAGAGACCATTCGTGTGGAAGCAGAACTCGACTGAGTCTGTCTGCCCAAGAGTTTTGTATGCCTGGAAGATACACTGCCAGGAGATGAATCTGATGCTCTCTGGCGAGGGCCCACAGTTGCAAAGCTTTGTTGCAAAGTGACAGAGAGCCTGTTCCTCCCTGCTTGTTCACATAGAACATGGCTACTTGGTTGTCCGTGTGAATAAGGACTGTCTTGCAGGTGAGCAGAATGTGGAACACTCGAAGAGCAAGGAAGATTGCTCTGAGCTCCAAGAAATTGATATGTAGATGAGTCTCCTGTGGAGTCCAAGTGCCTTGGGTGGAGAGGTCTTGCAGATGAGCTCCCCAACCCATTGGTGAAGCATCTGTTGTGAGAGTTGCCTAGGGTAAGGGTTGCTGAAATGGGGACCCCAGCAACAGGTTCTGAGTGGACTGCCACCATTGGAGGGACAAAATAAAGCGATTTGTGTTTGCTATTTTGTCTGACAGGCATCCTGATGCCTGAGTCCACTGAGTGGATAAAGTCCACTGGGCTGCTCTCATATGGAGGCGAGCATAAGGAACCACATGCACGGTAGATGCCATGCGGCCTAGTAGTTGTAGCATTTCTCGGGCAGTGAGATGAGGCTTTAGCACTGCTTGAGAAGCTAACTGCACTATGCAAAGGCAACAGGCCTGGGGAAGATAGGCCCTTGCCTTTTTGGTATCCAGCAAAGCTCCTATGAATTCTAGAGAATGAGTGGGAGTTAGACTGGATTTTGGGACGTTTATGACAAGACCCAAATACTGAAGGATACGCATTGTGCAAGATAGGGAGGTCCCGTCCTCTGACTGTAATGGGGCTCGAATGAGCCAGTCGTCTAAGTAGGGGAAGATGAATATCCCTAGAGTGCGGAGAAATGCTGCTACCACAGCCATGCATTTCGTGAACACTCTTGGTGCTGAGGCCAGGCCGAAAGGAAGCACCCTGTATTGGTAGTACTTTCCCTGAAAAAGGAACTGAAGGAACTTTCTGTGAGATGGATGGATGAGAACATGAGTGTACGCATCCTTGAGATCTAGAGAACATAGCCAATCCTGACTCTGAAGGTATGGCAGCAGAGTTCCTAGAGAAACCATCTTGAATTTCTCCTTGAACAGGAATTTGTTCAATTCTCTGAGGTCTAAAATAGGTCTGTGTCCTCCTGTTTTCTTTGGGATAAGGAAATAGGGGGAGTAAAACCCTGTATCCCGTTGAGGAATGGGTACTTCTTCTATTGCCCCTTGGGCAAGAAGTATAGTGACCTCTTGATCTAATAGGTTGATAAGAGAGGTCTGAGAATTGAACTGTCTTACCGTTGTGGGAGGGGGCATGCTTGAAAAATGGAGCTTGTACCTCTCTTTTATGATGGAGAGTGTCCAATGCTCTGCTGTTATCTGCCCCCATCTGGGGGCAAAATGACACAACCATCCTGGAATGGTGGAAGGCTCTGGTCCATTGAGAGCCAGGAAGGCTAAGTTCTCTAGATGAAAGTCAAAGGCCTTGTGGAGGCTGAGACTGCTGAGACGGTTGAGGCTTAGCAGTCTTTGCTTTCCTTTGTTTGGGTGGTTGCTGACCTTTCCGGACAGGTTGACCTGCAGAGCATCCCTGCTGGGAATAAGCAGGATAAAACCTCTTCTTTTTGGAAAAGAATGGTTTTTTGAAAGATTTCTTTCTTGCAGGATCAGCTGTGGCCTTGGATAATCTATCCAAGGTGGTGTTGTCAGTATCCAACTCATTGGCTTTTTCTTGCCAATCTTTGCCAAACAGGTTCTCACCAGTACAAGGAATATTGCCCAGTTTGTCTTGTACCCAGAGCTCCAAATCAGATGCCTGGAGCCAGGCAATTCTACATGCACCTATGGCAATGGCAGAGGTTCTGCTTATGCACTCAAAACAGTCAAAAGCTGCACGGTTGACAAATTTAGAAACATCCTGAGTATGTTTGACAAATGTGAGAAAATCCTGTCTTCTATCCTCAGGAAGAAGAGGGCTCAAAACCTCTAAATCTCCTGTGATTTCCTTTAGGAACATTCCCATATATAAAATATAGGAACTGATCCTGGCAGAAAGCATGGAAGCTTGGAAAGTACAACGTCCAAAAGCATCCAAAGTTCTGCACTCACGTCCTGGAGGATTAGAGGCATGCCTTTTTGTACTTCTGATCCTTCTCATAGCTGATTCCACTACAATAGAGTGGTAAGGAAGCTGAGTCTTCTGGAAACCAGGACAAGGAGGGACTCAATACATAGTATCCAGTCTACGAAAGTGAGGAGAGGTGGTAAGAGGCATCTCCCACATTCTTAGCATGAGATCATGAATTATCTCATGGATGGGTAGAGAAGCTGCCTCCTTAGGAGCTTTGGGATATTGTAAAATTTCCAACTCCTTTGCTCTGGGCTCTGTTTCAGGAGCCACAGTAATGGACAGACCTTGAGCCACCTCCCTGATGAAGTCCTGAAAGGAAATATCCTCTGGAGGAGACATCCTGCGTTTGGGGGAAGAAGGCTCCTCTGGGAGAAGTATTCCTGTACTGACAGAACTGTCCGAATCCTCAGATTCCTCTGAGGACTCAAAGTGCCTTCTGTCCGGATGCTCTTGAAGAGCCCGATACCTGTACCGACCGAAGTCGGTACCGGGGGGAATCGGTACCGGTGTATCGGTACCAGAAGGCATCGCATGACTGGGTGCCGGCAACGCCGACACTGATGCCGATGCCAATGCTGTCGGTACCGGTACCGATACCAGTGCCGGAGTCGGTGCCGGTACCGGTTGAACTGTCTGAAGTGGTTCCGAGGGTGTCGATGCCGCAAGGAGAGCCGCCAGACTGCGTTCAATAGCCAGGAACCTCTGATCTATCGACGCTGCCGATGCCTGGATGTCGAAACCGGAGAAAACAAGAGCATGGCACTAGTAGTTCTGCCGAGGTCGAGGCCTCGAGAATGTCCTGGAGCCCCGATAATGCTTTGGAAGCCGAAGCCTCCTGCTGGGGCAATTTTGCCGGTGCAGAATCCTCAAGGACAATGCCAGGGGCATCTCGATGCTTAGAAGGAGATCTACCCTTTGAGGACCGGCTAGACTTGTGTTTAGTTACCTGAGATCCACGGGAGGAAGAGGAGGCCCTGGAAGACATTGATGCCACTGAGGCTGCATCAGAGGGAAACAGGGTACTGAGCTTAGCTGCTCGGTTCTGCCGACCTCTTTTAGACATCATGGCACAGGCCATACATTCCGTGATGGAGTGGTCAGGACCTAAACATTTAAGACACCACTCATGGGTGTCGGTGACGGAGATGGTACCGCCACACTTGGTGCACTTTTTGAAACCCAAAGCGGGTTTTTCTATTGTGGAAGAATTTTTGGCCTAGGGTCCAAAATGGCGCATGCACGTGGAAAAAAGAACTAAGTATATAAATATATATCTTTTTAAAGAACAGAAAAAAAGAAAGAAGAACCAGCGGTACCGGTAAAGCGTCGAGGAAGGCAGACGCGACCACTAAAAAGAAGGGAAAAAGAAAAAATTTTCTGTGGTGACAGGAACAACGACCTGCTGGCTCCGCGGAAAATGAAGAACTGGAGAGAGGCAGTTGGGAAAGGTGGGAAGGCAGCGCGCAGGCGCTGTGGGATGCTCCCAAAAGCTTTCTGATTGGACGCTGGGGAGCGTTCCCGCGCAGGCTCCGTCGGTACCGACGATACCCATATGTGAAGACTACATCCCTGCTTGTTCCTGGAGATCATTTCTGCCAGATCGCGTCAATCCTTCAGTGAGTTGCAGCACAACCCTTTCACCCTGATTCTGTTCCCTGTTTTGTCCGAGTTCCCTTCCTGTATATACTTGAAGACGCAGAACATATGACGTTGCACGGTCACACAACATCCATAGCTTTTGCCATATTTCCCAGGTTTGCTGGGAATATATTGTCTGAACGGAACACGGCCACAAAATGTAAGCAGTTGCTCATCCACGGTAACATTTTCACCAGGAACAAAGGCGTCACATAGAGTTGCTTCCCAGGTATCAAAAACGTGTCTGATTGGAGCAAGCTTATCCACGCCTCATTGTTCACGTCTGTTGGTTGCATCATCAAATCTGAGAGCACAAGAAATTTGCTGAAAACGGTTACAGGCCATATTTTTGCCGAAAACAGAACGACCATCTTCAAGGTTCCACAACTGAACTATGGATTCATTTCGTGACTTGTACACGCCTGAGAAGATCAGAAGTCCAAGAAAACATTGAAATTCTCCATCTGTCAAATCTTTCCAGGTGTCGTCATAAATGTGTCTTCCTTGTTTGCTCGTCCACATCATGATTTCATTCAATAAGTTCTTCCTCATGAACAAGTGGAATGCTGTGAGAGGGCCACCAACATTTCATACAGCATACCTTGTAGGACGTTTTTGTACGGGCATGACACTAGCTCTGGCGTATCTTCCAGCAGCTTGCTTTATAGGTTTTCTGTTCCATGATCTGGCATCCTTAGATACATAGGCTTCAATAGCAACATTTGTGCTTATAGTTGATGACCTCTTAGCTCCTCTACGACCACAACTAAGATTCCTCACAGATGATACTGACACCGAGGACTCCTGCCTTCTTCCCCGTCCAGCACAGCCTCGACCTTTGCCTTGACCTGTAACTTGACTCTTTGCTGCAGGCGATGTTACTGGCTCAACATCAGTCTCACATTCACTTGGCGACCAACTGCTGTCGCCATCTGAATCATGACTGTCATCATCAGATTTATCGCCCGAACTTGGCTGATATGCTTCTTTGCTTGCTGAATATGCTGCATCATCAGACGACTCAGAGCCGTCACTGTCAGCATCTCGTTGCAATATTTCTCTTACTTAGGCAGCTGAATACTTTCGTTTTGACATCATAAACGATAACCTAAAATAAATAAACAAAGATAAAGTTGAATAAAATGCAAAGCAGTTTTACTATAGGTGTACAATAATCGTGATGAACGAGCTGAAAGCCTTTAGATTTCATCGGAAATAATGAGAGAACGTATGATATCAATTACAGAAAATGTGTAATTTTCATAAAATAAGAGTGCAAAAAATAAATGATACATAATTAATGATAAATACCTTTGTCAGATCAAAAAATTCACAAAACTGCAAATTGTATCACAATCCAAACCGGACGTAAGCAACTGGGGTCAAAAATGACCCCACTGGTACTCTGTGCTGCAATTCATCACTAGCGTCACCTAGCGGATCAAAATTATTCCTCTCATGGCGCAATATAAAGAGAATATTGACATGTGAAAAGTCATAAAAAGATTGCATTCTTGAACGACTAGTTTCTGAGATACGCGTTGTGAAACTTGCAATGGGGCCACTTTTGACCCCATCGGTACTCCCAGGGTTTAGGTGTCATGATAACATGTTAAAACCCTCCGCCCAGGGTGCAGTGGTGGCCAAGGGAGCAAATAGTATGCTAGGAATCATAAGGAAAGGAATGGAGAATAAAACAAAGGATATTATAATGCCTCTGCATTGTTCCATGGTGCGACCATACCTTGAATATTGTGTGCAATTCTGGTTACCATATCTTGAAAAGGATATAGCAGAATTAGAAATGGTACAGAGAAGAGCCGCCAAAATGGTAAAGAGATGAAAGGATATCTCTATGAAGAGAGGCTTAAAAGGTTAAGGCTTTTCAACCTTGAAAATAGAAGGATGAGGAGAGATATGATAGAGGACTATAAATTAATGAATGGAGTGGAACGGGTAAATGTAGATCGATTATTTATGCCATCAAAAAGTAGAAAGCCGCCCCCTTCTGTTGCAACCCGGCTCCTGTATTCCGAAAGGAACGACTCCCACCCCCTTGAGCAGCGCCCCCTAGTTTCCCGACACCTATGCCCCCCACCCCCCCTTTTGCTGACATCTGTGTGAGCTATAAGTTAATAGCCTGGGATCCCCAAGACAAAACTCGATTCTCCTCCATCTTATCTCTAAACCGCTCATCATAGTTTAACCACGACCAGCCCTCATGCATTTGCGCAGCCTCTAAAATCGCATCCGCGTATGCCAGCAGCATACCGTATTGCTCGGGATGATAATGCCCCCACACACTCGCTAAATTCAAAAAGGATCGTATCCAATTCACTACATTCCTGGAAACCTTCTTCACTCTGCCTGCCTTTTCATCCTCTTTCCTCTTTCTCCTACTATCCCCCGAACGCCTCCTCCCCTCCAATAAACGAAAAATGTCAATATACCGACGTTTTCGAATCTTCCGACGTAATTTTTTGGGGACGCCCTCCCACAATTCCGCATACGCTGCCAAAGAAGGAGCTCCCCCACCTGCTGCCCCGTCATCCCACCACAGCCGCCCGCCAATGGCCCAGAGTCCCCTCCACTCGAAGAGGATGACGACGAACAGCTGGACGATGACGATGAAGAATCCGACCCGTGTCACCTCCGCCCTCCGCGCTTACGTTTCCTACGCACTTTATCTTTGCTTTTTGATGACCCCCTTTTTTCCCTAAACGCATTTTCTTGCACAGCTGGGAACTCACCTGTGTCCGCATGCCCAGCAACTGCCACAACTGCCCCAGCCACCGCAATGCCGCTCTCTTCCACGAGCTGCTGCTGTTCAATAGTGCTCCCGCCTGCTCCATCTCCACCTCTCATCGGATAGCCCGCTGGTTGACCCTCTTCCCGGGAGCCTTCTCCTACCATCGCTGCAGTGCTTGCACCCCTCACAGGCATCTGAGGAGACAAAGAAGGAAAAACAGGGGGCGGAACCACCACAGGCCAAGCTGGCTGCCACGTCCCCAGCCACTCAGCCCCGATGAACCTTGTCCCCCCCTTGCCCAATGATCCCAAGCACCTGAGCTCCCAGCGGGCCATGCTCCTCCCTGCTCCCCCCATCCAGGATAAAGCATGCGTGGACCTAACCCAACACCACTGTCATAAACATTACCTGAAAGACCCCTAGGCTCCACTCCCCCGCGGCCCAAAGGAACTCCATCGCCCCTAAATACCCACCCCTCCCCTGGACCAGCTTCTGCACCCCGCCAACCGCCCCTCTGCACACTCAACTCATCTCCCCTCTGACCGCCCTGCTTCTTTGACCGTGAGCGAGACCCCTGTGTAGGTCCACCGACACTCCCCACTCCCGGCGCTGCCTCATAAGCCCTCCCCGCCACAGGCGTGGAAGGAACCCCTCTATGCACGGACCGCCCTCCCCTGGCACCTCTGACATTCCTTCCCACTCTCAATCCTCTTCCCCGTACCTCCGAACCCCGTCCCCAGCACGTCCCGACCCGGTCATGCTATCCCCTTCCCCCTCCCTCCTAGCTCCCCTCTCCGTCTGCCTCACCCGCCTCCCAGCTAATTCCCCAGCCCCCCCCTGGCACTTTGCCCTGCTGTTTCCTTCGTGCCGGCATTGCCCCAGCCGCCCCAGGGACGCTCCTGTGGGTATTAATTATATATATTTTTTAAAATCTGTTGTCCCACCAACGAGCAATTCCCCACTTGCCTGCTTTCCCTGTGGACCCAAGGAAAAAACAAAAGAAAAAATGGCGCCGCCAAGGCACAGACCACATGCTTCCACTAGGCTCCAGCCGGGCCCTGCGGTGCTGCTCTCCGCGATCCTCCGCAGAACGCCGAAGGCCCCGCCGACCGAATCCAATGCCGAATCAAGTACAAGCCAGCGCCTCACCACACCGATCCCGGCTCCGCGACGGTTAGCTCGGGGCCCATCCAGCAAAATGCACCCTTGCCTCCTCTTTCTTTTCACTCATTGGCTCCCCCCCGTGATCACGTGGGACGGGAGCCAATGAGTTTAAAGGACGCCCGACGCCGACTCCTCTCCCCCATCAACTCCCCCCTCCTCTCTTGCCCCTCCCTCGTCGCGCGCCGCGCCGCCCGGTTACCGGCGGCCGGCGTGGACTCCGCCACGCGGCCTCTACTTCTGGCTAATGCAACATATGAAGTGTAATTCTCTGTTAACTTTAATTGTTAACTCGTAAGTTCTGATGCTTTTTGTAGATTTATTTTTCTTTAGGGTGAAAACGTATTACATCAGTAACAGGTAAGAATTGTTCACTCTCTTTCTTTTGCTCTCCTTTTCCTTGTTTTAAACAACAAAGCTTATGTTAAGTACTTCACTTAACTTTATTCAGACGTTCAGGTAAGATGTGAAGCTGACTCTTTGTCCAGATAACTGCGAGGTTGAAGTGTAGGGGCCCAAGTTTCGCGCAGGAACCGCCGCACCTCTGTATCCTCGGAATCCGAAGTACCTGGCTCCATAACTTAATCAAAATAAAGGGAAGCAAAACCCTAACTTTTCCCTAATGTAGGTATATAACAACCTAATTTATTCTTATCCCTCAAACTTTGTTAAGTTCCCTAACTAATGAAATAAAATTAAGCAAAGTCCCTAGCTAAGGTCACCTGTCTGAACTTAGGTCCCTATACTGAAGAGTTTAATGAACCCCCTACTTTCATACACCCATCCTTGCACCTTATTTACTCAGACTTGAACTCAGAACTACAGTACTACGTGTCCATTCCACAACATTTAAATTCACTCCATCTTTCAACATAGCTTGTGCACTGAAACTGTAGTAACTTATGTAATCTCTGTAGAGCTGTTACACATACATTATGGGTTTATTCCCTAAACAACAGTTTCTGGTACAGGTTATATTACACCTGCTCTCATTAAAATGTCTATTCAGCTCATTTCATTACTCTTGTCACCTTTAGAGCATTTAAACCAATATACCTTTTTGTAGTGAGCCCTATTACTTGCATCACTATAAGATATGTTCACCTGAGTCAATTATACAGTATATAATAATATACAAGGCTTTTTATAAGTAAAGGTGTGATTCTCACTGTCTTCCAAATCTCTGCATCCCCTTTCAGAAACTCTGCCACCATACAAAAGCAAAGTTCCGCTCTATTACCAAAATCATATTCACACAGGTCACTCAGTCGCTAGACTCACCCAGGAGCTCTTTTTAATACACCCTTGCCCACGGTTTCAAACAGCTCTCTCCCTTTTTTTACTCTCTCCCAGCCGCAACCAAGGCAATGCTGCCTCAAATGACATCATCCAGGGTCCTCCAGCCAATGAAAAGCATGCTTGCAACAGCACTCCAACAACATCAGTTGCCATGAATTCTATTTTGCAGCTAAAATCTCCATTTTATCTTTCAAAACTCCCATTAGAAATAATGGTATCAAAATTCTATATCATATTTAAACAGGAAAAATAGTATTATACTCCAAAAAAAATTATCCCTTTCTTATTAATCACCGACTGACTATTAAACACTGTTTTCACAAGTTTTTAACCCTAAACAGCTCTCCGCTATGACATTTCATCAATTTAACATTACCCAATAAATTTCTGAAATCCCATTTCATTTTCTAAAATTAAATTGGAATCTCAGCTTTCACCTCACACAATCCAAATTAAAATCGGAGTATCGGAACCACCATACTCCCCCATTACACAAAATAGGCTAGAACTAAAAAAATAAAGTAAACTTTTCATACCAAACTTGCTTTTAATTTTTTACTTAGGACCCCCGATTTTATGAGTCCAAATCTATAATTTTCCAACCGATTAAACCCCTTCTACTACCAACCCTGTAAAATTGAGCCATAAAACATTAAAATTTTCCAAATTCTGACCCCATAAATCGGATTCCCCATGGTCCCTTTACTGAAAGTCAACCCTTTTCCCGAGTCTCTAGGACCCCTAAATCCCGTCGGGTGCCTAAATTAAATCCAGGGCACCTACCTCCAACTCGCCTGGAACTCTACCTGAGCAGCAGCTAACTCGAGGCCCCCGGCTTCACTCCGGGCCTACCGCGAACGCGCGCGTGCACGTGGTGACGCGCACATGCACGGCCCGACGTCCTCTTCAACTATGGCTGCCTCTCTGCCCTATTTCGGCCCCTCCCCGCGTCGGAAAAGATCGCGGCTAGACAGGGCCGGATTTAGCTATACGCCATGTACGCCATGGCGTAGGGCCCACAGCTGCAAAGGGCCCACAAAAATTGAAGTAGTTAGGCTTTTTTTTTAAATAAAATAAAAAAAAACCTGCTGGCTGCCGCCGCGGGGCCCCCTCTGCTGCCGCGGCAGCATGGACTGACCCGCGGGGGCCCCCTCTGTAAGCTCGGTCCCTCCCTCCGTGCCTCCGTGTCTCCCTCCGTGCAGGCTGTTAGAGACGCGAAGGCAGACTGTCTCCTTCTGCCTTCCCGTCTCTGTTAAGCCCGCAGGGCTGATGGGAAATTTCCCATCAGCCCCTGCGGGCTTAACAGAGACGCGAAGGAGACAGTCTGCCTTCGCGTCTCTAACAGCCTGCACGGAGGGAGACACGGAGGCACGGAGGGAGGGACCGAGCTTACAGAGGGGGCCCCCGCGGGTCAGTCCATGCTGCCGCGGCAGCAGAGGGGGCCCCGCGGCGGCAGCCAGCAGGTTTTTTTTTTAAAAATAAATTTTACTTTAGGCCGGGGGAGGGGGAGGGGGAGGGGGTAGGACTGGTAATTGGGGGGGCTGGGACTGGGGCTGGAAATGGGTTGGGACTGGGACTGGAAATGGGCTGGGACTGGGACTGGAAATGGGTTGGGGGGATTAAGGCTGGAGGTGGGCTGATGAGGAGGACTGGTAATGGGCTGTGGGCTGTTGGGGGGGGGGTTAGAACTGGTAAATGGGTTTGGGGGGTTTAAGACTGGAAATGGGCTGTGGCATAATGGGGGATGTATGGAAATGGGCTATGGGGGGGGGCTAGGACTGGAAATGGGCTGGGGGGGGTTAAGACTGGAGGTGGGCTGATGGGGTTAGGACTGGTAATGGGCTGTTGGGGGGGGGGTTTAGAACTGGTAATGGGTTTTGGGGGGTTTAGACTGGTAATGGGCTGTGGGCTGATGGGGGCTGTCTGGTAATGGGCTATGGGGGGGGCTAGGACTGGAAATGGGCTGGGGGGGGGTTAAGACTGGAGGTGGGCTGATGGGGTTAGGACTGGTAATGGGCTGTTGGGGGGGGTTTAGAACTGGTAATGGGTTTTGGGGGGGTTTAGACTGGTAATGGGCTGTGGGCTGATGGGGGCTGTCTGGTAATGGGCTATGTGGGGGCTAGGACTGGAAATGGGCTGGGGGGTTAAGACTGGAGGTGGGCTGATGGGGTTAGGACTGATAATGGGCTGTTGGGGGGGTTTAGAACTGGTAATGGGCTTTGGGGGGGGTTAAGACTGGTAATGGGCTGTGGGCTGATGGGGGCTGTCTGGTAATGGGCTATGGGGGGGGGTTAGGACTGGAAATGGGCTGGGGGGGGTTAAGACTGGAGGTGGGCTGATGGGGTTAGGACTGGTAATGGGCTGTGGGCTGATGGGCTGATGGGGGGGGTTAGGACTGGCAATGGGCTATGGGGGGCTGACTGGAAATGGGTTGATGGGGTTAGGACTGGAAGTGGGCTGATGGGGGGTTAGGACTGGTAATGGGTTATAGGGGGGGCTTAAACTGAAAATGGGGTGATGGGGGGTTAGGACTGGTATTGGGTTGGGGGTTGCTAGGACTGGAAATGGGCTGATGGGTGGCTAGGACTGGAAATGGGCTGATGCAGGGACTAGAAGGGAATGGATGCTGGGTGAGGCTGGAACTAGAAGGGAGCTGATGTTGGGGGAGGATTAGAATGGGATGGGGCTGGAAGAGTAAAATGGAGAAGGGAAAAATATTTTGTGTGGGAGGGATAAAAAAATCTACAATTGGCCGGGTATTGGGAGAGTAAGTGGGGATTGAGGATGGAGGGGTAAAATTTGACTGGATGAAATAGGAATGAGGAAAGAGCAAAAGGAGAAAGATTAGTATGTTAAAGCAGATGTAGAGAGAGAATGGAAAAAAACTAGAAGAGAGAAGAAAGGACAAATGGACAGCAGACGATGGAGAGTTAGCAGAAGACATGAAGAACCAGAAGAAAGTGGCTGGAGCAATTGCAGCTGAAAAAAATGCACAAAAGGTAGAAAAATATCTCTTTATTTTGAATTTATTAATTGGAATATGTCAGCTCTGGTAAATGTGCATCATTAACGTCTGCGCTTTGTTTAGTACAAGAGCAAATTAATGTATAGTTTTATTTCTACAGTGTTGTACATTCCAAGTTTGGCTTTTGGGATTCCCAGTTTAATTATTGTCTTCCTGTTTCTAAAATGTGATTACTTGTTTGGTGATGGTCTATGTTCTGCATGTGTAACTGAGCTGAGGTGTTCTGTTTATATAATTCCTATTTGACATTGCCACTTGTTCTCTTTCCCCAGTAGGTCATGTATTGTTGTTCTCTGAAATGTATTGGTTTAATATTTGCAGTGTTGCCTTTTGATTGGTAGAGTATGGTGCTTTGTGAGTCCTGGTAGTGCTGTTAGGATACGGCGGGTTTGCTATGGGTTCTAAATGGGCAGTGTTTGTAGTAGTTCCTAATGTGTCTGGCAGTTGGCACTGGATTATAGTAATGTAGAAATCTTTTAGTCTTCTTTATCCATACACTCATTAAGAGGCACGTTTACTAAAAGTTAGTATATGGTAACATTATGCAAATATTTATGCAAATGAGGCCCCTTATGCAAATGAGGCCCACACCCCCCTTGGGCCGCCCCTGCTGGGGCCCACAATTTTTGTTGGCATAGGGCCTCACTCAAGGTAAATCCGGCCCTGCGGCTAGATGCTGCTGCCTGCCTCTCAGGTAAAAAAATCTTAACCCCTTATGGGGGTTACATTCGCCCATGTTAAAACTTAATGTTGTCCTCAACATTTTTATGCACGATTAAACTTCACTCCATCCACACTTCCATTTTATCAATCAAAACATCCATGATCATATTCTCCCTACACTATGCAAGGGTACTATCGCCAATGGGGCCGCTTTCTCAGGAAATTTCTTCCCCCCCATTCACTTTCACAATCCAGGCCTGGCATATCCTGGGGACATGGGAGAAGGTACCCTAACAACAGTCCCATGCCACCAGGTACGTCAGACCGTCAAACATTCAAGATATCATCGACCTGAACTATTTTTGGACTCACTCTGGTTAGTCTCTCAAATGCACTGATCAACCATTCCAAAACCACTCATATAGTTTTTCCGAATTGAATTTGGGCATCCCTAACCCCTTTCTGGATTTCCCTAAACCAGTATTTATACTTTTCTCTAATAACAGTTTCTCTTCTTACTTAACATATATAACCATTCTTATTTAATAGCCAAAGTAACAAACTGTCAACAGTACAGTAATTAAACTTTCACATTAACAGCATTCTCTTCCATTTGGAATGCATACAATTCCGGCTCACAATTCTGTCTATCATCTAACACAATTGTTTACAGTTTATTACCGGAATTGCCAGCTTAGCTCCCTTAACTTGGTTAAGGTACGAGGTACCCAACCTCAATTTCCCTTAACCAAGTCCAGGTATGAAGTACCTAACTTCGATTAAAAATTTATCATCCCTCTTGGCTCAACCCAAAATATAATTTTCTCTTAAATAAGCTGAACACAAACCTTTAGTATCACGAGTGGAACTTCGTACTACATTCCTCCTTCTTTCAGTTATAGATACACCCTGTTGCACAGGTAGAAGATCTCGTACCTGTACAAACGTTCGTATCCAATAACACTCCTTCCTCGTCCCCTCCCTTTCTAAATTATCCTTTCCGGAATCAAAATTTACAGGTTTTATTTGGAATGGCATTCCCACACTTGGTGACTCTGAACCTTCTATATCCAAAGAAAACAACTTAAGCATATTTCTGTGTAGAACTCTTATTTTTCCCGATTCACTTTGAGTTTTAAACACAATTTGATTAGTTCCCAATATCTCTAAAATTACATAAATTTCACTTTCCCACGGACTTTGTAATTTATGTCGGCCAGGATAATTCTGTTTTCGCACCAACACTCTATCCCCTACGTGTAATTCAGACATTCTGCTCTTTTGATCATAACTTTTCTTCATTTTCAAGAAACGTTCGGTGGACTTCTTCCGGGCTACATTACGAGCAACTTCCAATTTCTCCTGTTGTAGTTGAATCCAGTTTTCTGCAATTTCAGTGTCACGATCAGATAACATTTCTTCAGTTACTAAGGGGCATGAAGGAAGTAGTGTCTCCCTTCCCATAACCAGATAAACTGGAGCAAAGCCAGTGGAAGAATGGACAGAGCTATTGAATATTTGATTAAGTTCAGGCAGATATTCGGACCATTTTCTCTTTTTATCTTCTGGGAACGTTCGCAAGATTTGATGCATTGTTCTATTAAACCGTTCACACCTACCATTTCCCTGGGGGTGGTATGGGGTAGTTCTAGATCTTGTTATGCCATACCAACTGCATAGTTCCTTTATGACTTCTGATTCGAATGCTCTCCCTTGATCTGAATGTAAACATTCTGGAATTCCATACACAGCCAGCCATCTATTAATAAGCATTCTTGCAGTAGTTTTTGCAGTTTGATTTCTAGTAGGTATTGCAATAGTGAATCTGGTGAACATGTCCGTTAAGATAAGAACAGATTCAAATCCCCTACGGTCTCTTTCTAATATCGTATAATCCATCGCCAAAACTACTAAGGGTTTATTTACATGGAAAGAACCCAGTTTTTCTCTTTCTTGAGGACATGGTAACTTTGCAAAACAACACTGAGAACATTTGCTTATCCAATTTTCAATATCTTTCTTTAAATGCACCCAATAATGTTGTTTATGTATGTTTTTAAATGTGGTTTCTACTCCAAAATGTCCTGCTCTATCATGGAAATTCCACAATACTTTATTTTTTAGCACATCAGGCACCACCACTTGCCACACCACATCTCCATGTCGGCAGTCTTCAAACTTTCTAAATAATACATTATCTCTGATTATTAATCTATCTCTTTGTTTCCAGAGAATTTTTATCTCTTCCGTTACTTGTTGCCAGTTCACTTCAGTAGGTTCTTGTCTTAGCCACTCTAATATTATTTTTATTACTGGATCAGTTGTTTGAGCTTGATAAATTTCTTCGTGCAATTGCTCAGATAAAGTCAATTTATTTGACACCGTCACCTGCTTCATCTGAATAACTTTATTTGTATTTTGTTTCTTGGCACACTAACAAATTCAGTTTCAAAAAATCCTTTCCATCCTTATCTTCTTCTTCTTCCTCTGACTCTAGATCTTTAGGTAATCTAGACAGAATATCAGCATTCTGATTCAATTTTCCCGGTTTATATTCCACACTGAAATCTAATTCAGCTAGTTGGGCAATCCATCTCTGTTCTATAACTTGAATCTTAGCAGTTTCCAGGTATTTTAGAGGATTGCGGTCTGTTCTTGCTATAAACTTTTTATAAATCAAGTATTCTCTAAATTTATCAATGGCCGCCCACTTCAGTGCCAGTAACTCCAATTTAAAGGCCGAATAATTATTTGCATTCCTTTCTGATTTTCTCAGCCCCCTACTGGCATATGCGATAACCCTTTCTTTGCCATTTTGAATTTGGCTTAGTATAGCTCCTAATCCTCTGTAGCTGGCATCTGTTGTCAAAATAAAGGGCTCAGTAAATATTGGGAACGATAAAATAGGAGCTGACGTTAATTTCTCTTTTAAGGCATCAAAAGCTAATTGACACTCTTCGGACCACACAAATTCAACAATGACAGTGTGTGGCAGAGGATGGGAAGACGTGTTCAGCAGAGGAGGTAGAGGTGGCAGGATAGGTGTAATGACAGGAGGACAGAGGAGTAGCAGTGTCATACTGTGTGTGAGAGAAAACTGCAGCCAATCTGAGCACTTTTCAAATCATTTAGAATCCCTTCAGCAAAGGCTCCAACGATCCTGTGAGCAGTGAGTGAGAATCAGCTGTGCCTACTTAGTTGGGAACTGTGTGTGAGAGAAAACTGCAGCCAATCTGAGCACTTTTCAAATCATTTAGAATCCCTTCAGCAAAGGCTCCAACGATCCTGTGAGCAGTGAGTGAGAATCAGCTGTGCCTACTTAGTTGGGAACTGTGTGTGAGAGAAAACTGCAGCCAATCTGAGCACTTTTCAAATCATTTAAAATCCCTTCAGCAAAGGCTCCAACGATCCTGTGAGCAGTGAGTGAGAATCAGCTGTGCCTACTTAGTTGGGAACTGTGTGTGAGAGAAAACTGCAGCCAATCTGAGCACTTTTCAAATCATTTAGAATCCCTTCAGCAAAGGCTCCAACGATCCTGTGAGCAGTGAGTGAGAATCAGCTGTGCCTACTTAGTTGGGAACTGTGTGTGAGAGAAAACTGCAGCCAATCTGAGCACTTTTCAAATCATTTAGAATCCCTTCAGCAAAGGCTCCAACGATCCTGTGAGCAGTGAGTGAGAATCAGCTGTGCCTACTTAGTTGGGAACTGTGTGTGAGAGAAAACTGCAGCCAATCTGAGCACTTTTCAAATCATTTAGAATCCCTTCAGCAAAGGCTCCAACGATCCTGTGAGCAGTGAGTGAGAATCAGCTGTGCCTACTTAGTTGGGAACTGTGTGTGAGAGAAAACTGCAGCCAATCTGAGCACTTTTCAAATCATTTAGAATCCCTTCAGCAAAGGCTCCAACGATCCTGTGAGCAGTGAGTGAGAATCAGCTGTGCCTACTTAGTTGGGAACTGTGTGTGAGAGAAAACTGCAGCCAATCTGAGCACTTTTCAAATCATTTAGAATCCCTTCAGCAAAGGCTCCAACGATCCTGTGAGCAGTGAGTGAGAATCAGCTGTGCCTACTTAGTTGGGAACTGTGTGTGAGAGAAAACTGCAGCCAATCTGAGCACTTTTCAAATCATTTAGAATCCCTTCAGCAAAGGCTCCAACGATCCTGTGAGCAGTGAGTGAGAATCAGCTGTGCCTACTTAGTTGGGAACTGTGTGTGAGAGAAAACTGCAGCCAATCTGAGCACTTTTCAAATCATTTAGAATCCCTTCAGCAAAGGCTCCAACGATCCTGTGAGCAGTGAGTGAGAATCAGCTGTGCCTACTTAGTTGGGAACTGTGTGTGAGAGAAAACTGCAGCCAATCTGAGCACTTTTCAAATCATTTAGAATCCCTTCAGCAAAGGCTCCAACGATCCTGTGAGCAGTGAGTGAGAATCAGCTGTGCCTACTTAGTTGGGAACTGTGTGTGAGAGAAAACTGCAGCCAATCTGAGCACTTTTCAAATCATTTAAAATCCCTTCAGCAATGGCGCGCCCATGCCTTGCGGGCCCGCGCCTGAGGGCCTCGCAAGAGGGCCCTTTGGCGTGGCCCTTAGGCGGTGGACCGTGCGAGACCCACTATCTGCTGCTATATGCTCATTCTGTTCAGCGATATGCTGTTTGTAGTTAATGTAAGGTAATGTAATGTAAGTTATGTACTGTGTTCCCTGTTTGTACTCCTAGTGTTTTGTTGTGATGTAATGATAATGCAATGTATGTTTCCCTCACCTTTGTTTAACTTTGTGCTGTATTAACCGCTTTGATTGAAGGAAAAGGCGGGATACAAAACATGTTAAATAAAATAAATAAATAAATAAATACAGAGCACACACAGGAGAGGCAACCAGGAAGAGCTGCAATGCAGAAACATGTATCAGTGCAGGACAGGGGTAGCAGCATGCACATCAGGGCAGGATGGCACACAGCTGGCAGACACACATAGACGGACAGAAGGATGGTTGGCAACTGTGATAAGGGTACAATGTGCTAACAGCACAGATCTGCCTGTCACAGGAATGAAAAGTAGCTGTGCAGGACAGGCATACAAATGAAAGAGAACAGAGAGGAATCAAACCTATAACCATTAGCACAAATGTCAATGCACAAACTGGTAGGCCACACCACCAACATGAGGTCATTAGCAAAGGCTGCATACAAGAATACTTCAGGGCATCACACAAGAAGCCTGCTGTCTGCCAGGATAGGAAACCTCCAACAGTAACCATGATGGAATGCACATGCAGATCTGGTGTGTACAGATCAGATCACAGTCTGTAATTGGGACAAGAGCCACATATAACTACATGAACACACACAATGAAATGTTATGCAGTGGATACAGCATGCAAAAGAGGAAAGAACCTAAACCCAAAGGGCAGCAGGGGATGCTCTGTGGAGCAGGGCAAAATATGGAACAGACCAGGAACATGTGAGAATTGAACCTGCAAACAGGTGCACTACAGACCAGCTGAACCACAGCAATGCCAATCCCCCAAGCAGACTGTGATGTAAATACTATAAAGAAAGATACATATGTTACAGCTAATATGTGATGGATAGGCAGCACAGAGTGCACACTTTGGTGTACAGTGAAGAGATGGAAGGGTGTGTGCATAGGTGATGAACCTGCAGGTACCTAATGGTCAAGTTAGCACAACAGAAAAAAATAAGTAAGCCCCATGGCGGGATCAAACCAGCAACCTATGGTATTACAGCACAAGTTTGTAACCACTATCCCAAACAACCACAGCAAGCACAATGCAAAAATATTACCTCAAAGGGAATTTGTGTATGGGAACCTGTAACACTCAGTGATGTGGCAAACGGCTGGCAGATAGACAGCTGGAACCGTACAAGGATGTGAGCACAGGTGGGCCATGTACATGACCAGGAAATCACTAAATACATGTGTCAGTGTGATCAAGCAGCAGCAGAGACAAATGTACATCAAACACATATTTTTATTGTGGTTAATCACAGATAGTGTAGATACCGCCTACCATAATATCAAAGTGAGTGGATCCCAGGTGAAAATTGGAAAACACATTTTGCAGGGCAGCAACCCACATTTTACAGAAAATTCACTGGCCCGTCTACAGATGATGGGCAGGAGAGATAATGTGCATCAGGTGCATGGTGTGCAGTATGCATTAGACCCCCACCCCCCACATGCTGCTGCACACCCCAAATGTGTTAATTACATATGTGTGCATGTAGACAGTAGGCGGTGCATGATGATGGCCCAACACACATCAATCATGATCTGTTCCTTAAATGTAATTAATGTAATATATTCCATTGCCGATGATTTACTATTGATAGCCAGTTATTTCATTCTATTATTGAGTTGCAATTTAATAGTTAAATGTTTACTTTTATAATTTTGTTCTATGTAAAAACTCTTGTTCTCTATTTACTGTTCTTTGTACTAAAACATGTTCTATGTAAAATAGTTCAAAACCTGTTCTATGTAAAATAGTTTCTAAACCCGTTCTATGTAAAATAATAGCATGCTATTATTAAACTTTGTTTACTTGTAAACCGCCACTGATCGCTGGAAGTGGCGGTATAGAAGAGATGTATAAATAAATAAATAAATAAATATCTGTCTGCCAACACAGGAGGCACACAAATGAAACAGCATATATGTTGTTAAAAGTAAGAAAGTGTAAACACGGATATCGAAATATATGTTACAGCTGTCACATAATGCCTGATATAGGAATCAAAGCTGCAACAATGTAACCCTAAACAATTGTCAAATGCACAATGAGGATATGCTAACATGTAGCAGAGGCACATGAACAGAGAGAATTCAAATGAAACCATCCGCAGAAACATGCAGAGATAACACTATGCAGAATATCCCCCTGCACTGGTTGGTGTGGATACAGTGTCTGTACACATATATCACGGTACATGGAATGCACAAATGAAGGAAGAAATTGGACACTCACACTGCCACACTCCAAATATAACGGGGCAATGCGAGTGTCGTTACCTCAGGGGATAAATAGGACTGTGCAGACATGCAATGCTAGGTTTGTAAATCAAAGCAGAGCGTCATGTCTGTACAGTAAACAAACACAATAACCTGTATATAGAGATGGAATAAAAGGTCAAACATGTTACAGTAACCCACACAGAAGCCATATTGCCACATGCTGTGTTGCACCAACCTAGTCAGTCACATGCACATGCACCGTGTACGTTGAAACATGATACAATGATGCCACACATGCACTGTAACACCCTTAGTGAGTGCAAACATCAATCCAAGATGTTGGTGTGCAGTAAAGTGTTGTCGTGGAAAATACTGTGTCATGTCCAAGTGGAGGGTAGGTGGACATGGACAAGAGGACCTCTCCATTGCTCCCCCTGTGCCACACGCTGTATGCTCGTGTTGAACCAAACAGATGAGTGTATCCTGTGTTCCATGTCACACACATGGGCAAAACACAACAACACACAATGTCAGAAGGATGTACAACATACAGCGACAATGTCAGTCCCTGCTGCACATGTGGGGACCAGTACACAGTGTCCAAAGTGCAAAGGGTGTCTGCAATCCAACAAGTCATGTTACGACTGTCCTTGAAACCCTGGGCATGCATAGTCAAGTTTGACATCCCAATATGCCACAGTACTGGAAAGGTCATGTGTGTCTCCTGCGATGAACATGACACCCAGCCAGAGCACGGCAGCAACGGTGCATTGGACAGGCCTGTCATGCCCAAAGTAGCAGTCCAGCAATAATACTGTCCATCCTAGGCATGTTTCCCACTCGCAGAGGTCAAACATCCTATGGCACCATTTCCCAGGGAAAGTTCCATGGTGTTGTTGTGTCCTCCAACAGGTAGGTGATGGTGACGCCGGATGTACTGTAGTAGATGTGCTTTGTGTGTCCTCTGCCCTGTGTCAGAAGAGGATAAACAATGTATTGGTATGCTGCTTGCAACATCAGTCCAAATTGCAGAGAGTCAAACATCAATATGTACGTAAGGAAACATCACACCGGCAAACATAACATGATCACAACACAGAACACACTGCATGTTGGGGACATTTTGAATTGGAACTGCAGATGAGGGTGTCACGTGGATATGGTCATGTCCATGCCCATGTTACACAGGCGTTTCACAGCTCCACCCCATGTGCATCAGCGTTCGTGTACAGACACCCAACATGAAATGTCTATGAAACAAACAGTAAATCATTAACATGTAAAGGCTGATATCATTCACAAAAGACCAAAGGTGCAACCTACCGTGTGTTTGCATCAAGTGTATGTTTGGGATCCCCTGAGGCTCTCAAAGGCCACAACACGTCACAGTGAAGGGATAAGATGTCATCGAAATGTGTAGAATCACCATGTCCCCATGTCCAGCCACTGTTGATGCATGTCCATATTATGGCGATATCTGTGATAGAAAAATGGACATTACACTTACCTGGTAATTGTTCTTCCTTGAGGAATGACAGTTTAGTCCTCCACCTCTGGGTTGTGTACCTCCTCCTACAGCTTGGAAACTGGGCATGTCACAAAAACGTGACATCACTGGATGTAGTCTGCTGGCCTCTCCCATCATTCCCAGTGAACTATTGACAAAGCACACTTAAAGGAGCAATAAATGAGTAGCAAATAAAAACATTCAAAGTGAATGCATAACAACTAACTTTATACAAGAAAATTTGGATGGAAGTGAGGCCTATCCCCTTGTGCCTATTCCTTCAACCTCCATCATAACGGTAGACCAGCAATAACTAGAAAAAGAAAGACACCTACCTACCTGTTATATCATCTTTCTCCCGGCTGAACCTCCACTGCTTAGCATGCTATCCCGGGTGGGAATGAGGACTAAACTGTCGTCCCTCAAGGAAGAACAATTACCAGGTAAGTGCAATGTCCATTTCCTTATCGGTCATCCAGTTTAGTCCTCCACCTCTGGGATGTAACAGAGCAGTACTTAAAGGGAGGGACCCCTCCAGTCAGCCTGCAACACCGCCATCCCAAAGACAGCATCCTTTGCTGCCAAGACATCCAGGCGGTAGTGCTTACTGAAAATGTGAAGAGAGGACCAAGTAGCCGCCCTACAAATATCCACAGGTGACACTAAACTGTGCTCTGCCCATGAAGCCGCTTGCGCTCTAGTAGAATGGGCTCGCAAACCAACTGGCACCTGCCGCCCCAACAACAGATACGCCGAAGCAATCGCCTCTCTGACCCAATGGGAAATTAAAGCTTTCGCCGCTGCCTCCCCTTTATGGGATCCACCGAACAACACAAATGGTCAGATTTGCAAAAACCCTCAGAAACCTTTAAATACTGACGTATTTAAATACTGCGGCATCCCCCAACGAACCCAGCACCGGAAGACAAACCGACTGATTCATATGAAATGGAGAAACTACTTTGGGCAAAAAGGAGGGAACTGGCTGAAGCACCACCTTTTCCCTAGAAAAAGACAGAAATGGCTCTCTATAGCAAGCCAGCGCGGCTAACTGAACTCTCAAAGAACTGGCCGCCAGACCCTTCTCAAAACCATCCTGCAGAAAGCTTAAAACCACTGCAACAGACACGGTCACCATGCGCACTTGTCTCCTCGAACACCAATCCTCAAATATATGCCATATGCGAACATATGTCAAAGATGTAGACGACTTCTGTGCTTTCAGTAAAGTTGCAATGACTGCTCCTGAGTAACCACTTTTCTTTAAACGCGCCCTTTCAATGGCCAGACCGTAAGCGAGAACCGATCCACTTGGGGCATCTGCAGAGGCCCTTGAATTAACAGGCTGTCTGACGTCGGTAACCTCCATGGCACGCCGTCGAGGAGATGGATGAGATCGGCATACCACGGATGTCTTGGCCAGTCCGGAGCCACTAGCAACACTCTCCCCGGGTGTGCCTCGATACGCTGTACCACCCGACCTATTAGCGCCCACGGAGGAAATACATAGAGGAGACCTGACACCGGCCAGCGTTGCAGCAGGGTGTCGATCCTCTCCGACATCCTTTCCTGGCATCTGCTGAAGAACCGACCGGACTTTGTGGAGTGAAAGGTTGCCATGAGATCCATGATTGGCGGCCCCCACCTGTGCACTATCTGTGCAAACACCTCCGGATGCAATTCCCATTCTTCGGCATCCACCTGCACCCAGCTGAGAAAATCCGCTGTCACATTGTCCTTCCCGGCAATGTGTACCACCGAAATCTCTTGCAGCTGTGGCTTGGCCCAAGCAAAGAGCAACTCTGCTTCCTTCTCCAGGGCCGTACTTCTCGTACCACCCTGACGATTGATGTAGGCCACCGTTGCGGAGTTGTCCGACAGAACTCTCACTGCCCGACCCCTCACCACCATCTCAAACTATTGTAATGCCAACACCACTGCTCTGAGTTCCAGCCTGTTGATTGACCACGTGCTCTCCTAAGCTGACCACAGACCCTGCACGAAGAGCTCCCCGCAATGTGCTCCCCATCCCATAAGGCTTGCATCTGTCAACAATGGCAACCACTCTGGCTGTTGCAGAGGCATCCTGGCCATCAAGGATTCTGGAAGTAGCCACAAGCTCAGCGCTCGTCTGACCCCAAGCGGACAGGGTAGGCATCTGGTCAGTGGATCAGATTGATGGGACCAACGGTGAAGTAACGCTTGCTGCAACGGCCGCATATGCGCTCTGGCCCACGGTACTGCCTCCAAGGTCGCTGCCATTGAAACTAACACCCGGAGATTATTCCAGGCCAAAGGAGCTGGCATGGTCCGGAACTCACGAATTACTCGACGTAGGTCCTGAACCAGATGACTGGGCAGCAATACCGCCCCTCTCTGAGTGTCGAATTGCACCCCAAGGTACTCGAGACTCTGGGACGGAACCAGATGACTTTTGCTCGTATTGACTACCCAGCCGAGGCTCTCCAAGAATCTCACCACCTTGTCCGTAACTTGCTCGCTCTTGGCTTTGGACTTTGCTCGAATCAACCAATCGTCGATATAGGATGAACTAGGATTCCTTCTTTTCGTAACGCCACCGCCACCACCACTATGATCTTGGTGAACGTCCGCGGTGCCTTCGCCAGACCGAAGGGCAATGCCTGGAACTGATAGTGCCCCCATGGAAGGGCGAAGCGCAGAAACATTTGGTGAGCTGTCCTGATCGGTATCTGCAAGTAGGCCTCCGTGAGATCGAGGGATGTCAAATACTCTCCATGGCGTACCGCGACAATGACGGACCGCAAAGTTTCCATCCTGAAATGCGGCACCCAGAGACAGCGATTCACCCCTTTTAGATCCAATATGGGACGAAAGGATCCGTCCTTTTTTGGCACCACGAAATAAATTGAGTGTCGACCCTTGTCACAATCTTCCTGGGGCACCGGAACGACCGCCCCTAAGTGCAATAGCCGATTCAGAGTGCAGCGGACTGCCTGCATTTTCTGCTGTCCTTTGCAGGGAGACTGCACAAACGAATCCCGAACTGGCCGTGCAAACTCTAGCGCGTAGCCCTCCCGGATTATCTCTAACACCCACTGATCGGACGTTATGTGGACCCAGGCAGGAAGAAAGTTCCGAAGTCACCCGCCTATCGAACAACCACCTGCCGGGGTTCCCCTCACTTCATTGTGGTTTGCGATTGGATGCTAAGGCTGCCGCTGCAAAGCCTCTCCCTGCTCCTCGAAACCCCCAAAACCCCTGGCCCTGAGGAGCAAATCTTCCTCTTTGGAATCCGCCCAAGCGAGAAGTCTGAAATCTCCGAAGATCCCGAAAGGAACCTCGAAAGGCTGACGTGGACTTCCCCTGCTTTGGCTTATCCTCCAGCAGGTGACCACCTTTAGACTCTCCTAACTTCTTCACCAACTTATTGAGATCCTCCCCGAACAACAACTTTCCTTTAAAGGGGAGTTTCCCAAGATGTGCTTTAGACGAACCGCCGGCCGCCCAATTCCGTAACCACAAGGATCTACGAGCCGCCACGAAAGATGCCATACTATTAGCCAGGGCCCGGATCAGATCATAATGCACATCTGACAAATAAGCCGACCCCGACTCAAGGCGGTCCAGGTCACCCAGACCCTCCTGCTCCAGCTGAGCAGACTGCCGCAACCGCTGCGACCATCGAAGACAAGCTCTTGCCACCCACACCCCACAAATGGACGCTTGCAATGACACCGCGTTTGCCTCAAAGGATTGTTTCAGCAGTCCATCTAACTTCCTATCCTGCGCATCCTTCAAGGCTGAACTGCCTTCAACTGGAATAGTGGTCTTCTTGGTCACTGCTAACACCGCAGCATCAATACTTGGAGATCGAAACCTCTCCTTGTCCTTATCTGCTAAGGGATACAGCCGATTTATAATCTGAACTCCCCTGAGCCCTGCTTCTGGCTGATCCCACTCATCTTGTATCATTCTGTCAACCACCTTGTGAACAGGAAACACCACCTGCGTTTGTCTCACTTCCTGAATAATGGGGTCTTCCCCATTGTCGTCCTCGACAGGCTGTTCTGTGGCAAGCTTAAGTGTCTGGAGGGACTCTGTGATAAGCGCTGTCAACCCATCCCTCCAGAAGACCCGAATAATCTTCGCCTGGTCCTCCGGTTCGGGAATCTCTCCTTCTTCCAAGTTTTCCTCTCCTTCCAGGTCGATGTCTATGTCCTCTGACCCCTGCCCTTCTAACTCAGAAACTGAAGGCTCCCTAATCCTAGTCCACTTTGACGGTCTCGTGGGACTGACACTCACCTCCGCCAGACCTGACTGTGGTGGCGCCACAGCGAGCGACAGAGACTCAGGCACTTTCCCTTGCCGTCTTAAACAAAATGCCTGATGCATAATCAATACAAAATCTGGACAGAAATCTCCTGGTTGCGGTCCGGAAGCCGACAGGGTCCCTGAAGGTCTGGCTGGCGACTCGAACCTGAGACCTGGCGAAGTGGTCAGCGGTCCCTCTGCATCCAATCCAGCCGAGGCACTCTGCAGCTCCTGTCCTACCTTCACCTCCATCTGCTGCTCCACACTGGTAGAAACTTGCGTACAGCCCTGGCAAATCCCAGAGTCGGCGATAGCCCCTCTATGGGTACCGCAAATGACACACTGAGGCCGCGTCGCCATCTCCTACAGCACTGAGGGAAAAACAACTCCTTTTTTTTTTAAATACTTTTGAATGACTCTCCTATGTTCTTTTCCTTTTTTTTTTTTTTTAACTGTCCAGATTGCCAAAAGGGAACCGGGTACACAACTGCACTACAATAGCAGTGGATGTGCCCCTGAAGTCAGGCAACCCCTATGATCTGCCTGCACACTAGCTCACAGAAGCACACAGTGCCCATGAACATCGAAAAAAAATAAAATCAACTCTACCCCAAAATAAACTAAATTAAATGAAAGAATCAAGGGAGAAAGGAAAAAAAACGCTGTGAAACCAAAAAGAGAGAATGAATCGCCGTGGGATTCAGCGTTTCTGCAAGCAGCAGACACGCTGACAAAATGGCCGCCGCTGCCTGACCGAGGCAGAAAAAAGGCGCCAAATCCACTGATCCCGGCTGCACAGGTCAGCGGATGCCGCCCCGCTCTAAGCCCTGCTGCCTTGCCAGTACTCACCGCCTTAGCGCACGATCAGCGCTCCCGCTACCGCGGGGTTGCAATCCATGCGGCTGCACTCAGTGTACAAGAGAGTGCAGAGCCGCCGGACCAAATCCCGGCAGAAGAAATCTGTGAGCCTGCAGATTCACGCAGCCCCGTGCTGCCGAAGCTGAACTGCCTTTATCTGCTGAGTTCTCCCCCGTACTGCCAGGGGGAAGAGATCAGTGCTGGTGGTGAGTGGGACCAACAAATACAACAAATATCAATCAAGAGTGACAGGGTAATAAGGATCAGGCACAAGAAGCAGCACCCCCCCCCCCCCATCCGTAGTATGCTGTCCTCTTTCCTTTCCTTTTTTTTAAAAAAGTTACAGCACCCCAAATCAGAAAAAAAGTTAAAATTAGGGAAAAAATTAAATCAAAATTAGCTAAACACTACTCTAACTGCTCCTTATCAGTTCTTAAGTGAGCCCAGCACTTAGGCTTACGACCTTCTCGCTGCATGGACACACTAGGAAGGATGGGAGAGGCCAGCAGACTACATCCAGTGATGTCACATTTTTGTGACATGCCCAGTCTCCAAGCTGCAGGAGGAAGTGCACAACCCAGAGGTGGAGGACTAAACTGGAGGACCGATAAGGAAATGCTGTTGCGCAGTGGTCTGTCAGCACACAAGAGATAGGTCAGCTCACAACACACAACACATGTCCACAATGTTCACAAGGTAAACAGCAGTAAGGTAGAGATAGCACAGTCACCACCGCTCCCCAGGTGTACAGACCCCTCACACCACATGATAATGCAAAATGCCTGCATGCTGTATCATCACACGGCCAACCCAAAAACACCCACCCACACAGTATGCTAAGGTTAGCGTGCCAGCAGTAGCATACGGCCTGTATGTGCACAATTGGAGATTAGTGGAGATAAAGGCCTGTTAAATGCAATGATACACTGCTGTCGGCTGATGCTACAATGTCAGGGAAGGGTGTACGTGCAGCCCACCACCCAAACACCTAGGACCTGCACACACATGCAGCTCTGTTGGACGTGTCCCAGAGACAGTGTTTCAGAAGACAAACTGGCCAGGAACAAATGTGGATATGTGTGCCAACAGCAACATATGGGGTATGGGGGTGCAGGAAAAAGAGGCAAACAACAACATATGTACACTATGACAGATCACTGCAGACATGTGCTCCCCCTGACTGTCGTCACAGTCAAAGTAGCTGTAGGTCCACCTACCCAAGACTACTGCATGTTGGATGATGTACAGTCACCTGCCAATGCACCACAGCACCAGGAGGGTCACCATGTATGTCCTGTGGATTGAGAAACACAAGAGAAACATACATATGTCATGTTGTAGCTGTGCAACACACACTGCATATTCACGTCTTCGGCTGGCAGACCCCCCAAGATCCTTTACAGACTGTCTGTTCCCCATCATACTGTACAGATTCGTTTCATGCTAAAGTTATCACTGAAGTGTGTGTGGCAAACTACAAGTGTCCGCACTCTGCTGTCCCCTTCCTCACCTCTCTGTTGCCGTAAAAATGTGGAACAGAACTTTCTCCTCGCTACCATGTCCCTGCTCGGCTCTAAGGCCTCAGTACTATCCTGTATCCCCCATATCGCTCCCAATGCCCCTTCAGTGTGTGTTCTGGTGTCTCAATGTCGTCTGCTACCCCGCTGTCAGTTCCTGTAACACAGGGAAATATGCAGGGGCTCCTTCCTTATCCTCTGTCCATATACATTTCCTTGGTGTGTATATCTCATACCTTGACTTACATTAACAGCTGTGTGCTGATGAGTTGCAAATATATCTCTCGATGCATGAGTTATGTCTGCCAAGCCACACCCCGATGTCTGCTTGCCACCTGACACTGATGGCTGCATGTCATCCCACTGTGTGACATTGATAATGGCAAAGCATGGATATCCTATATGTGCACCTAAACCCTCTTCTCCCATCAGAGCGCCTTTGTGTGTGTGGGCATAACTTCCTTTCTCTAGGGTCCGCAATGTAGGTGTTGTCTTAGACTGCACTCTCCTCTACACACATACCCAGCTTGTAGTTGAGGCTTGTGGTTTATGTCTAGATGTCATCAGCTATATTTCCACAGTCCTCCCTGAAAACACAACTAAAACCCAAATCCCCCCCCCCCAATCAGCTCCCGACTTGCCTACTGTAACCTACACCTTGCTGATCTGGCCTTGTATCATCTCTGTCTGCCTGAAATATGCAACACTGCACTGCATGGCTATTCTACAGCCACACACATAATGGCAATGATACTCCCCCTGGCAGGACACCTCACAGGTTCCCTAACCTTCTCCGCATCCATGTCAGGGCTACGTGCTGACCTATACATGCAGGCACACTGTGGTGTTGCAGTAACTTCCCTTACTGATCTCAAATATCAGTAATCCAACTACTGCTCAGCATGTATATAGTGCTACGTATCACATGTAGTGCTATACAGAAACAACTAACACACAGTCCCTGCTCATCAAAGCATACCAACCAATCAGCTCAAATTAAAAAATGTGAAACACACACATCTAGGCAACTGGTCCCATCTATGGTCTGCTCTCCTACTGTATACCCCATACTACACGCCTTTCACCTTGCTGCACCCAAAGCCTCAAACTAACTACATGTGGCTGTACAGCAGCCCCTATCCCAATCAGCCACAAATCAGGTATGACAACTTAACACCTCCCACAAGCCTACTACTTCCGACACACATAATCCACCTCCACCCGCTGTTGTGCCCTGCGCACATCTTCTGCATTTCAGTCATGACTAGATTGTAAGCTGGGATGGCCAGGCAGTGTCTGTTACATGTCAGTGCAGTGTTGCATCTTACTGCTATTGGGATACAAATGTTCACTAGTAGTAGTAGTACACACATATCTAAACAAATGTATGTGGCAACATATGCAGTACTTACATGAGAAGAAAACCTCAATCACCTGCCGCCTGACTGCTTTGCCCTCATGTGTGTCACCACGGACCCTCATTAATTTGGACAGGGATATGGTGACTGAGAGCAAAGTTGTGCAGGATGCAACAGGCTATAATGATCTCTGCCACAGTCTGTAGTTTGTATTGTAATACCCCGCCTGTCCTATCCAGACACCTGAAGCGACTCTTTAAAACGCCAAAGGTGCGCTCTATGACAGAGCAGCTGGAAGCATGGGCCTCATTGTAACTCCTCTTTGCACATGTCCGTGGTTGACGCACAGGGTTCAGCAACCAGAGGCGACACCCATATCCTGCATCACCTGCAGAAAGAAATGTGGAACGTTAAAGCAGGAGCTGATGTCCACCCAAATGGACACAAGTATGTACATGCAAACCCAATACACAAAACACCCTGATAGAAACGTATGACAGCACATGATGGAACACCACAAATATGCATCAGCGTGTGAAGTTATGACACACAAAACAAGGGGTAGGTGTACGGATTGCAATCAACATAATTTGTAATCATGACACAAATGCTAGCGTCCATTCTACCATCATCACACAGCTCCGTAGCAAGGTACAGCTGGAGGGCACCACCCACCCCCCAACGTTAGATCACACACAGACAGATGAGACACACACACAACTAGGGATACACCTCAAAGACAGACATGTGCACATACGGTTAGTCACAGGATCACCATGTGCATGTCAGAGATGAGAAATACATACCCAGCAGTATACTGTCCTGCCTCAAATTGTCTGAATAGTGCCGAGTGATGCAGGATATAGGAGTCATGGGTAGACCCTGCAAACCTAGGGACCACATTCAGAATATGCATATTTGCATCACATACAACCTAAACATTCAGGGAATGGTTGTGTTTGTGGTTGTGGAACACTACCTCCCTGTCTCTGGGCGGGACCAGGACAACATGTGTGCGAACAATAGCTCCCATCACGTGTGGTATCCCGGCAAACACCTCAAAGGCCTGGTTCAGAGTCCACCACTGTTACCTAGTGTTGGGAATGGCAATATAATTCCCCACCCAGCTGATTATGGCACACAGCACCTGGTGGAGACAGCGTGAGAAGGTTGGGCAGCTCATGCCACCCACTGCGGCCACAGATGACTGGAAACAGCCAGAGGCAAAGAAATGTAGGGCACCAAGGAGCTTGACCAAACCCTGTATGGCATGTGACCGACCAGTCAGGGGCTCGAGGTCAGATCTTAGATCCTCATAGAGCTCCCTAATAGCCCCCATGCTCAGGCTGTAGAGGGAGAAGACCTGGTCCTCACGCATGCCATGGAGCTGGGCACTAGGCCTGTAGAGGCGAGGCTGGTGAGCCTGCAACTCTGCATGCCTCCTGTGTCGTGCCGGCACAGCCCCTGCCTGGCTTGCCCCCACAGCTGCAGGTCTGTGTTGCAGCGGGACTAAACCCATGCCCTGTGCCTCAGCCCCATGGACACCATCTCCCCTGTCAGGCAACCTCAGCTCCTGATCACCTCCCACTGCACATGCAGCAACCACAAAGCCCGCCATAAATTCCACCCCCCTCAACTCCTCAAACTCACTCAAACTCAGACACTCACCTCAGCCACCAGTCACCAACCCAGCACACAACTCCACCAGCACTCACCAACCCAGCCACTCTCCACACCAAAGCTGCCTCTGACACTTTCCTTGCTTCACCAACAACCAACACCGCATGCTTCATTTCCCTCGCCTACATAAACCCCTCAGTGTGTAGTATGTGTGTATGTGTATTGTCATAGGGCTTTATCACCAAGCCTAGACTTAGCCCAGAGCCTTGCTTGGCCTTCTGGGATATGTAGTTGAATAAGGAGTTGTGGCACCGAGGTAAGGCTTCAAAAGGTTTTATTTCCCCTTCTAAGAGGTTTCTTTTTGGGTGAGTCAAACAAACATAAATATCTCCACTTGGGCAAAAACAAAGGCAAGAACAGGAACAAAAAATTGCTTACTTTCAGCTTTTAAACAAGTAAATGAACAAGGGCTCAAAAACAGCTCTCTTCAGCAAACAAAGGCATATTCCTTGTGGCTTTCAAGCTTTGGCAATTATATACACTTATCTTAAAGATGATACATTATCTGAGACAGAGAGCATACAGTCCATGTAATTACCACTTATATCATCCCCCTGTAGCTCATACTGCATCTCTTCAGGCCCTTCTGTTAAAAGGTCATCTCTGGCAGCATGTGAAACGTTGCTAAACAGTCTCCCCTTGCTCTGCAGGAAGTCTCTTTCCCTCTGGGTAAGAATGTTAGCTAATCTGCTACCGTAGTCTTTGGAGTGGCTTTCTGGGGAGCTTCTTAAATGTGGTGGGAGATAGAGAGAATGCTTAGTTTCACTTTCCCTTCTACCAGGGACATTAGGGTTGGGCTTGAACAGTCTCTGCCTCAAGCTATGCTCCGTTGCTATCGACGCTGGGATAGAATCACGTACAAACGTTTCCTGGCTCCTGCCTTTAAAACCTCGTCCAGATACAGGCTTAGGACCAGGTGTAAAAGCTTTACTGTTTCTCTGCCAGTTGTTTATATAAAAACTTTGCTCTGGCTTCCTCCAGCTAACTTCACCATTAAATGTTTGGTTACCTTTTTGATAGCATGGGCTGGGCTTTGACGCTCTCAGAGTTCTGCTCTCAGCTCCCTTCCAATGAGAATTTCTCCGTTTGTATCTCTGGCTTCCAGCCACACAGCTGCCTGCACCCGTGCTCCAACCGGGTTCTATTTCACTCCTGCTGTGTCCTGCGTATGTCTTCTCTCTCTCATCTTCACTCTCACTCTCCCTTTCACTCCTGCTCCCACACTCACTCCATATGTTGCTTGTATTCTCAAGCTGGCTCCATCTCTCTTGCACACGTTGACTCTGTTGCACACACTGACTCTGTCCAACCCCACTGTGGCTCTGTCTGGACTGACTCTCTCCAACCCCACAGTGGCTCTGTCTAACCCCACGTTCAGTGAGCTTTTCTATGTGCATGTCAGCTCCACCCACACTCAGCTGGCTTCCATTAGCTCCTAATTCCTTAGGCTTTCTGCTGTTTGGGCGTGTTTGCTTTGCACGTGAGCTACTTTGTTTAGGTTGCCTATGGCAACATCCTACCCTGTGTTCCTCAGAACTGTCATGATCAGTCCTATTTCCTGCATTTCTGCTGGTTTTCAATGGCTTTATAGAAGCTGCCCCGTGACAGATTCCCCCCCTTAAAATATTACGGGCTGCCGCCACACCTGGCGGACAGCACGTAATCCACTTCTGGGTACTACTGTGCCGTTCCTTATAAACTAAATTGGCAGTGGCCGACCTTTCCCTCCAAGGCTTGAGTACATTAAGGTGATACACCTGCCTACGTCCTCTCTCATTCTCAATGAGGTAGGAAACAGGTCCAACCCTTTTGACTACTGTATTCGGCCCTTTCCAGTGGGATTCAAATTTAGGACCTGGGTCCGCTACTTGGACCATAACTTTATCCCCTTCTGCCAATTGCCTGAGCTTTGTGCCCCTATCGTAATATTTTTTCTGATGTAGCTGACTACTCTTCAAATTCTCCACTGAGGCTTTGGACGTTTTCTCCAAACGCGTCCTCAGGTCTTTTAAAAATTGAAGTACCCCTACCTCTGGTATCTCGGGCTCTACCCATTCCTCCTGTAATATGTCTAAAATACCCCTCGGGGCCCTACCAAATAGGAGTTCAAACGGGGACGCCACCAAAGATGCCTGAATTCGCTCCCTGCATGCATACATGACGAATGGGAGTAAAGTGTCCCATTCTTGCATTTCCCCTTTCCGTAAACCCCTCCTTAACAGGTGTTTTATTGACTGGTTCATGCGCTCCACCAGCCCGTTCGACTGGGGGTGGTACGCCGCAGTCTTAATATGGCGTATGCCAAATGCCTCCCAAACTCTAGCTAAATACGTCGATGTAAAGTTGCTCCCCTGATCAGACAATATTTCTTGGGGAAACCCCACTTCACAAAATAGCTTAACTAGTTCTTGTGCTATTATCTTGGCGGATGTGTTCCTAAGGGGAATAGCCCACGGGAACCGTGTGGCGTGGTCCACGACCACTAAGATATACTGAAAGCCTTGTGGTGTTCTAATTAAAGGACCCACAATGTCCATCCCCATGCGCCGGATTGGCACCGATATGGTGTGCAAAGGTACCATGGGTACAGCCTTTGGTCTCGCCACTGAGACCCTCTGGCAGGTGGGACACGACTCACAGTATTGCCTGGTCTCCTTATACACTCCTGGCCAGTAGAATCGCGCAAGTATTTGGTCAAGTGTTCCTTGAACATCTTTATGGCTACCTATCGGGTGGTCATGTGCCAGGCGTAAAACAATTGACCTAAAAGTCACTGGCAGTACCAGTTGCTTTCACACCGCGTCTGTATAGGGATCTATACTTTCCCTATAGAGAATGTCTCCATCTAGTAGGAATCGGGGAAGTACATGCCTATCCTCTTGGGCCCATTCAAATGCTCTTTTGAGCGACTGGTCCGCCCTCTGTTCCATAGGAAACGAAGGGAATTTTTGCACTAGGGCTGCGGGCACCCACGGTAACCCTTCTCCTGCCTCTAGTTCCGCCCTTCCCCGGGTTCTCTTATGTCTCTCCTGGCGCTTCATGGCCTTTGTCTTTCTATCTGCCTTAGCTGGAGCTTGAATTAGCTCATCATGGTTAGGAAGTATATTTTCCTCATTATCTCCTACCTCCTCCTCAGGGAATACTTCAGCCTCCTCCCTCTCAGGCTCCTCTGTCCTCTCTACAGAAGGTTCTCTGTCTTTTGAGGTTCCGGCCTGTGACCGGGTTGATACTAGGCTCGTCCTAGTGTCTAAACCCACTCTCAATCCTCCCCTAAATGGAGGCCAATCTCGCCCAAGGATAAGCTCTTGTGACAGATTAGGGACCACTGCCACTTGTACTTCCTTCTCTATTCCCATACCTCTTACATGCACTCTGTATAGGGGATAGCGGGAGTGTGTGCCATGCACGCATTTTATTCGTACCTGGTTTCTTCCTCGATTCAGAGCTGATGAGCGAGGCGGATCCATGGCCTCCCAAAACTCCTGAGAGACCATGCTTTGCTCGGCTCCCGAATCGAGTAGTGCCAACACATCTACTCCATTTACCATTACTTGGAGAAAGAGGCCCTTCGGGACTGGTTTTCCTGCTTCAGAGATTAGGACTGTATGCTCCTTACAATCTCGCTGGAAGTGACCTGTCCTTCCACAGCTGTAACATTCTCCTTTAACAGGATATGAAACATCATTGTTAGCACCAGCATATTTATACACATTAGACATTTTTGCTCTATTAGACTGTCTCACGCTACCAGGATTTACCATACCAGCCACCTTTAAAATCCCAATACCTGAGGTATCAGCCCTTTTTGCCTCATAAAATCTATCGGCTGTATTGGCTGCCTCCTCTGTGCTGTGGCAATCCTGTAGGGTGAGATATGTCCTCAACTCTGGGGACACTGCCTGTAAAAATTGCTCCAATACTATTTAATCCAAAATGGACTCCAGTGCCCTTCTCTCTGGGGTAAGCCATTTATATGCCAAACTCTTGAGCCTCTGGTATAGAGCTCTAGGAGTTTCCTTAGGGTTAATCCTTGCTTCTCTAAACATATGTTTATAGTGCCTCGGGGTAAGACCTAACCTGTCTTTCACCGCTTTCTTTATTTCTACATAATCTTTGGCAAGACTAGCTGGCATGGCCTTAAATGCGGATAGAGCCTCTCCTGTAAGTGTCATGGCGAACCTAATCGCCCATTGCTCTATCGGCCATTTAAGGGTCTCCGCTATTCTCCCAAAAGCATCGATATAGTCGTCTATATTATCTTGTTGAGTCAACTGTCCTAAAGAAAAGACATTGCAACTGTCCATTCCTGCTTGCGGAAACATATGGAAACCTGTTCCTCCTGTTGCTTGTGACTTCTTCAAGAGGGCATCCATAGTCTCTAGCAGAGGCCGTTGCTGCTCCTGCAGTATCTCTGCTTGGCGTGTCTGGAGTTGGTGGACAAGCTCCGCCTGCTTATCCCACTGCGTCTGCATCCACATCATCACGTCACGTGGCTCCATGTCTCCTCCGGATTCTGCTGCACCTGCAAATAAAAGAAAAAGAAAGACCCACCAAGTGCGGTACTTTTCTTGTTAAAACCCTCACTGTGAGCAACAGTACCCCTTTCTCACTGTATCCTACCCTTTCACCCAGGCTACTATTACCTCAGGTTTCAGGTAGATCTCAGCATGTGAGAAAGGTCTCTTTTCCACCTCCCTGGCCGACCTGCCAGCGAACGTTCCGCTCACCAGTGCTCTTTTTTGGTACCAGCAGTCTTCCAGCTATCTTCTTCTTTACTTTGCCTTCCTTTTCTTCTTTTTCAAAAATCACTCCCCCCCAAAAAAATCCTGCCAACTACGCCATCTGTCATAGGGCTCTATCACCAAGCCTAGACTTAGCCCAGAGCCTTGCTTGGCCTTCTGGGATATGTAGTTGAATAAGGAGTTGTGGCACCGAGGTAAGGCTTCAAAAGGTTTTATTTCCCCTTCCAAGAGGTTTCTTTTTGGGTGAGTCAAACAAACATAAATATCTCCACTTGGGCAAAACAAAGGCAAGAACAGGAACAAAAAATTGCTTACTTTCAGCTTTTAAACAAGTAAATGAACAAGGGCTCAAAAACAGCTCTCTTCAGCAAACAAAGGCATATTCCTTGTGGCTTTCAAGCTTTGGCAATTATATACACTTATCTTAAAGATGATACATTATCTGAGACAGAGAGCATACAGTCCATGTAATTACCACTTATATCATCCCCCTGTAGCTCATACTGCATCTCTTCAGGCCCTTCTGTTAAAAGGTCATCTCTGGCAGCATGTGAAACGTTGCTAAACAGTCTCCCCTTGCTCTGCAGGAAGTCTCTTTCCCTCTGGGTAAGAATGTTAGCTAATCTGCTACCGTAGTCTTTGGAGTGGCTTTCTGGGGAGCTTCTTAAATGTGGTGGGAGATAGAGAGAATGCTTAGTTTCACTTTCCCTTCTACCAGGGACATTAGGGTTGGGCTTGAACAGTCTCTGCCTCAAGCTATGCTCCGTTGCTATCGACGCTGGGATAGAATCACGTACAAACGTTTCCTGGCTCCTGCCTTTAAAACCTCGTCCAGATACAGGCTTAGGCTCAGGTGTAAAAGCTTTACTGTTTCTCTGCCAGTTGTTTATATAAAAACTTTGCTCTGGCTTCCTCCAGCTAACTTCACCATTAAATGTTTGGTTACCTTTTTGATAGCATGGGCTGGGCTTTGACGCTCTCAGAGTTCTGCTCTCAGCTCCCTTCCAATGAGAATTTCTCCGTTTGTATCTCTGGCTTCCAGCCACATAGCTGCCTGCACCCGTGCTCCAACCGGGTTCTATTTCACTCCTGCTGTGTCCTGCGTATGTCTTCTCTCTCTCATCTTCACTCTCACTCTCCCTTTCACTCCTGCTCCCACACTCACTCCATATGTTGCTTGTATTCTCAAGCTGGCTCCGTCTCTCTTGCACACGTTGACTCTGTTGCACACACTGACTCTGTCCAACCCCACTGTGGCTATGTCTGGACTGACTCTCTCCAAACCCACGGTGGCTCTGTCTAACCCCACGTTCAGTGAGCTTTTCTATGTGCATGTCAGCTCCACCCACACTCAGCTGGCTTCCATTAGCTCCTAATTCCTTAGGCTTTCTGCTGTTTGGGCGTGTTTGCTTTGCACGTGAGCTACTTTGTTTAGGTTGCCTATGGCAACATCCTACCCTGTGTTCTTCAGAACTGTCATGATCAGTCCTATTTCCTGCATTTCTGCTGGTTTTCAATGGCTTTATAGAAGCTGCCCCGTGACAGATTCCCCCCCTTAAAATATTACGGGCTGCCGCCACACCTGGCGGACAGCACGTAATCCACTTCTGGGTACTACTGTGCCGTTCCTTATAAACTAAATTGGCAGTGGCCGACCTTTCCCTCCAAGGCTTGAGTACATTAAGGTGATACACCTGCCTACGTCATCTCTCTCATTCTCAATGAGGTAGGAAACAGGTCCAACCCTTTTGACTACTGTATTCGGCCCTTTCCAGTGGGATTCAAATTTAGGACCTGGGTCCGCTACTTGGACTATAACTTTATCCCCTTCTGCCAATTGCCTGGGCTTTGTGCCCCTATCGTAATATTTTTTCTGACGTAGCTGACTACTCTTCAAATTCTCCACTGAGGCTTTGGACGTTTTCTCCAAACGCGTCCTCAGGTCTTTTAAAAATTGAGGTACCCCTACCTCTGGTATCTCGGGCTCTACCCATTCCTCCTGTAATATGTCTAAAATACCCCTCGGGGCCCTACCAAATAGGAGTTCAAACGGGGACGCCACCAAAGATGCCTGAATTCGCTCCCTGCATGCATACATGACGAATGGGAGTAAAGTGTCCCATTCTTGCATTTCCCCTTTCCGTAAACCCCTCCTTAACAGGTGTTTTATTGACTGGTTCATGCGCTCCACCAGCCCGTTCGACTGGGGGTGGTACGCCGCAGTCTTAATATGGCGTATGCCAAATGCCTCCCAAACTCTAGCTAAATACCTCGATGTAAAGTTGCTCCCCTGATCAGACAATATTTCTTGGGGAAACCCCACTTCACAAAATAGCTTAACTAGTTCTTGTGCTATTATCTTGGCGGATGTGTTCCTAAGGGGAATAGCCCACGGGAACCGTGTGGTGTGTTCCACGACCACTAAGATATACTGAAAGCCTTGTGGTGTTCTAATTAAAGGACCCACAATGTCCATCCCCATGCGCCGGATTGGCACCGATATGGTGTGCAAAGGTACCATGGGTACAGCCTTTGGTCTCGCCACTGAGACCCTCTGGCAGGTGGGACACGACTCACAGTATTGCCTGGTCTCCTTATACACTCCTGGCCAGTAGAATCGCGCAAGTATTTGGTCAAGTGTTCCTTGAACATCTTTATGGCTACCTATCGGGTGGTCATGTGCCAGGCGTAAAACAATTGACCTAAAAGTCACTGGCACCACCAGTTGCTTTCGCACCGCGTCTGTATAGGGATCTATACTTTCCCTATAGAGAATGTCTCCATCTAGTAGGAATCGGGGAAGTACATGCCTATCCTCTTGGGCCCATTCAAATGCTCTTTTGAGCGACTGGTCTGCCCTCTGTTCCATAGGAAACGAAGGGAATTTTTGCACTAGGGCTGCGTGCACCCACGGTAACCCTTCTCCTGCCTCTAGTTCCGCCCTTCCCCGGGTTCTCTTATGTCTCTCCTGGCGCTTCATGGCCTTTGTCTTTCTATCTGCCTTAGCTGGAGCTTGAATTAGCTCATCATGGTTAGGAAGTATATTTTCCTCATTATCTCCTACCTCCTCCTCAGGGAATACTTCAGCCTCCTCCCTCTCAGGCTCCTCTGTCCTCTCTACAGAAGGTTCTCTGTCTTTTGAGGTTCCGGCCTGTGACCGGGTTGATACTAGGCTCGTCCTAGTGTCTAAACCCACTCTCAATCCTCCCCTAAATGGAGGCCAATCTCGCCCAAGGATAAGCTCTTGTGACAGATTAGGGACCACTGCCACTTGTACTTCCTTCTCTATTCCCATACCTCTTACATGCACTCTGTATAGGGGATAGCGGGAGTGTGTGCCATGCACGCATTTTATTCGTACCTGGTTTCTTCTTCCTCGATTCAGAGCTGACGAGCGAGGCGGATCCATGGCCTCCCAAAACTCCTGAGAGACCATGCTTTGCTCGGCTCCCGAATCGAGTAGTACCAACGCATCTACTCCATTTACCATTACTTGGAGAAAGAGGCCCTTCGGGACTGGTTTTTCCTGCTTCAGAGATTAGGACTGTATGCTCCTTACAATCTCGCTGGAAGTGACCTGTCCTTCCACAGCTGTAACATTCTCCTTTAACAGGATATGAAACATCATTGTTAGCACCAGCATATTTATACACATTAGACATTTTTGCTCTATTAGACTGTCTCACGCTACCAGGATTTACCATACCAGACACCTTTAAAATCCCAATACCTGAGGTATCAGCCCTTTTTGCCTCATAAAATCTATCGGCTGTATTGGCTGCCTCCTCTGTGCTGTGGCAATCCTGAAGGGTGAGATATGTCCTCAACTCTGGGGACACTGCCTGTAAAAATTTCTCCAATACTATTTAATCCAAAATGGACTCCAGTGCCCTTCTCTCTGGGGTAAGCCATTTATATGCCAAACTCTTGAGCCTCTGGTATAGAGCTCTAGGAGTTTCCTTAGGGTTAATCCTTGCTTCTCTAAACATATGTTTATAGTGCCTCGGGGTAAGACCTAACCTGTCTTTCACCGCTTTCTTTATTTCTACATAATCTTTGGCAAGACTAGCTGGCATGGCCTTAAATGCGGATAGAGCCTCTCCTGTAAGTGTCATGGCGAACCTAATCGCCCATTGCTCTATCGGCCATTTAAGGGTCTCCGCTATTCTCTCAAAAGCATTGATATAGTCGTCTATATTATCTTGTTGAGTCAACTGTCCTAAAGAAAAGACATTGCAACTGTCCATTCCTGCTTGCGGAAACATATGGAAACCTGTTCCTCCTGTTGCTTGCGACTTCTTCAAGAGGGCATCCATAGTCTCTAGCAGAGGCCGTTGCTGCTCCTGCAGTATCTCTGCTTGGCGTGTCTGGAGTTGGTGGACAAGCTCCGCCTGCTTATCCCACTGCGTCTGCATCCACATCATCACGTCACGTGGCTCCATGTCTCCTCCGGATTCTGCTGCACCTGCAAATAAAAGAAAAAGAAAGACCCACCAAGTGCGGTACTTTTCTTTTTAAAACCCTCACTGTGAGCAACAGTACCCCTTTCTCACTGTATCCTACCCTTTCACCCAGGCTACTATTACCTCAGGTTTCAGGTAGATCTCAGCATGTGAGAAAGGTCTCTTTTCCACCTCCCTGGCCGACCTGCCAGCGAACGTTCCGCTCACCAGTGCTCTTTTTTGGTACCAGCAGTCTTCCAGCTATCTTCTTCTTTACTTTGCCTTCCTTTTCTTCTTTTTCAAAAATCACTCCCCCCCCAAAAAAATCCTGCCAACTACGCCATTTGTCATAGGGCTCTATCACCAAGCCTAGACTTAGCCCAGAGCCTTGCTTGGCCTTCTGGGATATGTAGTTGAATAAGGAGTTGTGGCACCGAGGTAAGGCTTCAAAAGGTTTTATTTCCCCTTCCAAGAGGTTTCTTTTTGGGTGAGTCAAACAAACATAAATATCTCCACTTGGGCAAAAACAAAGGCAAGAACAGGAACAAAAAATTGCTTACTTTCAGCTTTTAAACAAGTAAATGAACAAGGGCTCAAAAACAGCTCTCTTCAGCAAACAAAGGCATAATCCTTGTGGCTTTCAAGCTTTGGCAATTATATACACTTATCTTAAAGATGATACATTATCTGAGACAGAGAGCGTACAGTCCATGTAATTACCGCTTATATCATCCCCCTGTAGCTCATACTGCATCTCTTCAGGCCCTTCTGTTAAAAGGTCATCTCTGGCAGCATGTGAAACGTTGCTAAACAGTCTCCCCTTGCTCTGCAGGAAGTCTCTTTCCCTCTGGGTAAGAATGTTAGCTAATCTGCTACCGTAGTCTTTGGAGTGGCTTTCTGGGGAGCTTATTAAATGTGGTGGGAGATAGAGAGAATGCTTAGTTTCACTTTCCCTTCTACTAGGGACATTAGGGTTGGGCTTGAACAGTCTCTGCCTCAAGCTATGCTCCGTTGCTATCGACGCTGGGATAGAATCACGTACAAACTTTTCCTGGCTCCTGCCTTTAAAACCTCGTCCAGATACAGGCTTAGGCTCAGGTATAAAAGCTTTACTGTTTCTCTGCCAGTTGTTTATATAAAAACTTTGCTCTGGCTTCCTCCAGCTAACTTCACCATTAAATGTTTGGTTACCTTTTTGATAGCATGGGCTGGGCTTTGACGCTCTCAGAGTTCTGCTCTCAGCTCCCTTCCAATTAGAATTTCTCCGTTTGTATCTCTGGCTTCCAGCCACACAGCTTCCTGCACCCGTGCTCCAACCGGGTTCTATTTCACTCTTGCTGTGTCCTGCGTATATCTTCTCTCTCTCATCTTCACTCTCACTCTCCCTTTCACTCCTGCTCCCACACTCACTCCATATGTTGCTTGTATTCTCACGCTGGCTCCGTCTCTCTTGCACACGTTGACTCTGTTGCACACACTGACTCTGTCCAACCCCACTGTGGCTCTGTCTGGACTGACTCTCTCCAACCCCACGGTGGCTCTGTCTAACCCCACGTTCAGTGAGCTTTTCTATGTGCGTGTCAGCTCCACCCACACTCAGCTGGCTTCCATTAGCTCCTAATTCCTTAGGCTTTCTGCTGTTTGGGCGTGTTTCCTTTGCACGTGAGCTACTTTGTTTAGGTTGCCTATAGCAACATCCTACCCTGTGTTCCTCAGAACTGTCATGATCAGTCCTATTTCCTGCATTTCTGCTGGTTTTCAATGGCTTTATAGAAGCTGCCCCATGACAGTATTTATATGATTTTTTATGTGTGCGTGTCCTTTCATGCGTTGTGCATGCACAGCAGTGCAAGCGTGGGGCTGCACACATTGCGCATGCACAGGGGACATGCGGAAGGTGCGTGCATGGTGACACCATGTTGCACATAAGAACATAAGAACATAAGATATGCCATACTGGGTCAGAGCAAAGTCCATCAAGCCCAGTATTCTGTTTCCAACAGTGGCCAATCTAGGTCATATGTACCTAGCAGTTTCCCTAAGAGACACATATCTTCAGTCACTTCTTAATAATGGTTTATGGACCTTTCCTCCAGGAACTTGTCCAAACCTTTTTTAAACCCAGCTACACTAACAGCCTTTACTACATCCTCCGGTAACAAATTCCAGAGTTTGATTACACGTTGAGTGAAAAAATATTTTCTTTTATTAGTCTTAAATAGTTTACCCTGTAGCTTCATTGCATGTCCCCTAGTCTTTCTATATTCTGATAAGGTAAACAATCGATCTACGTTTACTCGTTCCACTCCGTTCATTAATTTATAGACTTCTATCATATCTCCCCTCAGCCGTCTCTTTTCCAGGTTAAAGAGCCCTAACCTTTTTAGCCTTTCTTCATAGGAGTATCCTTCCATCCCCTTTACCATTTTGGTGGCTCTTCTCTCTACCTTTTCTAATATCGCTATATCCATTTTAAGATACGGTGACCAGAATTGCACACAGTATTCAAGGTGCGGTCTCACCATGGAACGATATAGAGGCATTATAATATCTTTTGTTTTATTTTCCATTCCTTTCCTTATCATACCTAGCATTCTATTTGTTCTCTTGGCCGCCGCTGCACACTGGGCCGAGGGTTTTAACATGGTATCCACAATGACGCCTAAATCTTTTTCCTGGGTGGTGGTTCCTAATGTGGAACCTTGCATCGCACAGCCATTGTGAGAAGACAATGCAACTCGCCCCTACATGAAATAAAGGCACAACGGCTGGTAGACTCGGCCTAAAAATTAACAAAACATGTGCAATACTTATGTACAGCGTAGAATCATTTGATCACACTCTGCTCCAGGTGTTATCCAACAGCGTTTCTAAGTTATAAGAATAACTGCACGTCAGTGGGAGAGTACAAGGACGCTAAGATTAGTGGTTTTTGAGAAATAAGTTGCAGCAGAATTTGTTAATAGAGTAATCACGGTGTGGCAAGGTACAGATTATAGAACACACAGCCAACAGCCCCTGATGAAGGCATAAACGAAACACGGCCTGTGTCGGGCCTGGCTTTAAGAATAAGAGTGTTCTAATAAACAATTCTTTCCTTGCTATCCACGTTTTCTGACTGCAGCCCATCCAGGGGCCACCCAGCGCCAAACGTAGGCGTATACCGGTGCCAGCCGAGGAACAGAGGAGGGCTGTTAGATTCAGCCAGCAGGAAAACAACATCCTGCTGGCCAGTGTTTTGGAGCGGTATGAGGTGCTCTATGGCCGGCTGAGCACAAGCACCACTGTGGGCACATGGATACATGTGTGGGATGAGATCCAGGAGGCCGTTGCCCAGGGACCTGGATAGCCTTAGGAAAAGGTTGAATGATATTAAGCGTGGTGTCCGTGCACATATGGTGGCGGAGAGGCAACATGAAATGGGCCCCGGAGGGGGTGGTCCCTTTGCCCCAACCCTGACACTCCTGGAACAGGAACTGGCAGACCATCTTGGCCCCATCTACCTGCATGGACTGCCTGAAGCGCTGGACACCACCCATCCACAGGCAGGTAGGTCAGAGATATGCTGCACATGTACAACTCACGGCCCAGTACATGCCAGCCATGGACGGGAAGGTGGGGGCCTATGTCCTGAGAAAACATGTGCCCTAACAAAGGCAACTGGAGTCCACATATCTAGCAAAACATGGCTGTGTAAGTACAGGGTGGGTGTGACAGGTACCTGGGGCTGCTTGCACGACAGCCACAGTCCTGGATGTTGTAGAGCACTGCACAGGTGTGCAGAACCGGGGGGGGGCAGTCCCCAGCCAGACAGATGACACCCCCCATTGACTGCACATGAGTGGGGCAGATGACCGTACATACAGGGGGGGGAACAACATCCTCCACCCCATGAACCCAGCACATGCAGCAGCTATTCGTATATGACATATAGGTCACACAGAACAGCATACATCTGCAGCCAGGCACACAGCACTATATGACAGGGGGACACAGACAGGAGGGATATACTGTGGTAGGCGATGGCCTATATAGATGTGAAAGGCCTGTAAGATAGACCTGGATTCTAACCCCCACCTTCCTGTTGTTAGAGTAAAGAATTAAAAGTTAGAAAAATCAGTTTATGACAAAGCTTGCACAATACTTCCATACTAAATGGATACTGTTGCATTCCTCGAGCTAGATATGACCTTGCAGTAGAAGTGTAGTCATAACATAGAACTGTGCCTTTGTTAGACTAGTCTGAGAAGGGTGAACAGGGAGCAATAGCCCAGTGAGGGTCCCCGATTGGATAGGTGCAGTGGGCGTTGGGACCAATAGAAAGTCTGCCTGTATCAAACTGTGAAGCTTGTATATAAGGAAGTTGTTCCTGTTCGCCATTGTTCAGTCCTTTGATACTTGGGCCTTGTGCACAATAAATTGGTTTGGATCCTTGCACTGACTCTGGGTATTATTTATTGCATGCTATCAGTGCTGCCACATGTCTTGGTTCCCTGACCGGGAAGTGTGAGTAGTGTGATGGTATTCAAGTAAATATACCACGACTTCTCGCATCAAAAGGTTTTGTCCAGCCTGGAGCCGCCCCTGGCTGATTGCAGGAGAGCCTTCGGCGCCATCCATCCTCTTGTATCGGGGAGGGCTCCTCCTTGCCTCCACAGGTTGCCTGTTCCGGCCGGCCTACACCTCGAACCCGAGGGGAGTCCAGGATTCAACCCATGATCCGGTGAGTAGAACTGTTCTGCTAATCAGTCAGTCTGGAATAAGCACTTGAGAGTCTGATCACCTCTCTCGGGGCTCAGAAAGTCTTAAAGTCTCAGAAAGTCTTAAAGGTATAAGCAGAGACTGAACCCACCCAATCCCCCAGTCAGTCAGTCAGTTAGTCAGTCAGGTTTTTTGGGAACGTCCGGATTTTATTCTGTCTTGAATGTCTGTGTGCATGAGAGGCCTTGCATACAGACCAAGCGAGGTGCTGCCTCCTGACTAGTGCAGGTCGCGAGAAAGGAGAAAGTGTTTGGTGTCTGTTGTTTTTACCGATTAAGGAAACAACTCAGGAGTCTTTTACAAAGGCAGCTGTCTCACTGAGCATGAGTCTCTCTCTTGCAAGTAGAGAGCGAAGGGGGCGTGTCTTTCACACAGCCCGGAGACAAAGACAGGAATGTATCCTTTACTTAACGCTTTGAAGGTTTCAATTATTCTACGCTCTGCAGCTGGGTTAATTTGTGCTTATTTCAGGAAAATTGTACCTGTTTTATTCAATATGTTTTAATAGTGATGTTCCTTTTGCTATGGTCATGTATTATATATCACTTGATAGGAATGTTATTAACCCCGTTCGAGTTCCTCAATGCATTTATGGGCTTAGCCTTGTCTTGTGTTTTTTATTTATTTATTTTCTTTCTCTTATATACTGTGCTATTCTGCATCAGTGCAGTTTACATTGAACAAACCGAAATTACATTGAACAGGGCATTATAACTTGGAGATAACTATTTTACAGGGAACATGGGCTATGGAGGGTTAAGTGGCTTGCCCAAGACCACAAGGGGCACCTGTGGGGCTAGAAACCCCAGTCCTTCTGGCCCAAGGTTGCTGTCCTCTAGTGGGATTTGAACCCTTGACATTCTGGCCTGAAGTACCTTGCCCCAACCACTAGGCTACTCCTCCACTCCAGTTGTTAGCAACCACTGTTCAAAAAGAAATGATAGAGAACTTAATGAGACTGCTTTTGTTTCCCCTTTGACCTACGAAGTGGAGGTTAAGACCCCTGATAGGACTATGAAGCATCCCGAGCCAGTAACTACAAAAATGCTCGGAATTTTGTCTCTGATATATTTGGTTTTGACTGCATATATTTTTATATATTATAGCAAGCACCGCATAGAGGACATAATTATTGCTCATAAATTACGGGAACAACAAAACAAGCTGCAACTGTATTTTTAGGATTTATTTTAGTGTTTACAGCCGCTTTGTCTAGTGAATTACAGCTGCTTTGAGAGCCAGGAGAGAGACCTACTGTTTATCTTGTTAAGATAATGCCTGTCTTTCCCGAACTGTAAGATGTGTACTGTGTTTTGAAAGGGTCTTTTAAAGTCTCGGTTTCAGAAGTACAGTCTTAGTTTAAAGTCTTTAAACAGATTCAGATAGTTGTTCTTTAGAATGAACACACACATCCATTATGCTTAGTCCACAGGGAAATGCAGCCCGCCCCCTCTGTCTGTAGACAAGTACGTCGTCATATGGGGGAAGGGGCAGATTCTGTTGAAGTGTCTGACTAGGAATTTTACCATGTTCATCAGATTGTGCAAAAACGTTCCCTGATCAGTTCCCCTATGTTAAATGTTTGTGAAGGGAAAATGGATGTGACAGAGAAAGTGAATGCAAAATAGCAAAGAAAACAGTTCTTCATGCAGCCGCTTTGGTTGAACGATGTGGAGGAGGTTTTCCTAATTGAGAGAGCAGAGGAAAGTGGAAGGGGTCGTGAAAATGGGAGTGGCAGTTGCAACAGGCTCTGACATGGATGAAGACTAGGCCAGACCGGACTCCAAGTTCACCCCAGGAGCCTATGGTCAGTCTGAAAATAGGGGACCAATATATGGACTTTATGGGGGATACAGGAGCAAAATACTAAAGCCAGTAGCCCCTTTGTTTTCTCAATGCATCACCATTGTCAGAGCTACTGGGCCACTAAACCTTTCCCGCAGAACCGCATGTGTGAACTAGGAAGATAGAAAATAGCGCACCAGTTCCTGTATATGCCTGAATGCCCTATTCCACTTTTGGGCCGAGATATGCTTGCTAAGCTCCAGGCACAGATACCCTTTGCTGAAGGGGGAGAAATGGATTGATGGTGCTGACTGTTCCCCGAGAAGAAGAGTAGCGGTTCTATAGTACGTCTCAAGCCAAGACAATTAGCTCCTGAATACCCACCAACCTCTCAGCTCCACCTGAAGTATGGGCAGAAGATATCCACCTGGCCTAGCGAAGAACATAGCCCCTGTTATCATCACCCTCAAGCCAGGAGCGGAACCAGTGCATGTGAAGCAGTATCCTCTTCCCCGACCAGCCATTGAAAGTATCCACTGCCATTTAATGAAACTGCTGAAGTATGGACTTCTCAAGGAGTGCCAGTCACCTTGGAACACCCCCCTTCTCCCAGTCAAGAAAACTGGGACAGGGGATTACCGCCCAGTACAAGAGGTTACTCATTTCACTGTCCTGAACCTGAAAGAGGCCTTTTCTGTATACACCTAGCCCCTACCAGTCAACTTGTGTTTGCTTTTGAATGGCAAGACCCCACAACAGGAAGGTGGGGCCAATGCACCTGGACTTGATTACCCCAAGAACTCAAGGATTCACCCACTCTTTTCAGTGCTGCTTTAAATCAGGATCTTTCAAGCTACTATGTGAACCCAGGACACAGGGTTCTTCTTCAGTATGTGAATGACCACCAACTCCAAACAGTGAATGTCTACAAGACACCAGTAAACTCTTGCACCTTTTAATGAGGCTGGATACAAAGTCTCAAGATCCAAAGCGCGATTATGTCAAACAAGTTAAATATCTGGGATTCCAGTTGTCCAGCGGAATTCGACGCCTGGGACCAGAACACAAAGAAGCTGTATGCAGTATTCCCACTCCAGCCACCAGGAGGCAAGTGAGAGCCTTCTTGGGTGCCGCAGGGTACTGTCGTATATGGATCCCCCATTTTGCGCTGCTAGCAAAACCCTTGTATCAAGCTATCAAAGGAATGGAAAAGTCTCCATTGGAATGGGGACTTGAATGGGATGCAGCTTTTCGATCTTTGAAAAACCGCTTTGATGTGATGTTAGCACCAGCTCTGGGTCTACCAGATGTCCAGAATACCTTTCAGTCCAGGAGTCACAAGGAACTGTTCTAGGAGTGTTGACTCAATCGCTTGGATCTGGGCAACGGCCAGTAGCCTATCTGTCAAAACAATTGGATGTAGTTGCAAAAGGCTGGCCCCCTTGTTTGAGAGCTGTTGCAGCTACAGCCCTCCTAGTGAGCAAAGCTGACAAGCTCACCCCAGGACAAACTCTTCAAGTTACTGTACTGCACTTTGTTCTGACCCTCATGGAACACAAAGGAAGTTTTTGGCTCACGCATTCACGGATGTTGTAGTATCCAAGTATGTTGTACAATTGATGGTCAGTCAAGCTCTGAATCCTGCTGCGTTGTTACCAGTTGGTCTTGACCCCCCCAATCATGACTGTCTAGAAACTATGGACACTGTATTCTCAAGTCGCCTGGATTTGACTGCTGTTCCTTTGGAGAACCCTGAACGGACTTTCTTTGTAGATGGAAGCAGCCCTATCATCATTAATGGACATTGTTGTGCCGGATATGCAGTGGTGACCCTTGATCTGGTAGTTGAGTCCACAGCTCTGGCCCCAGGAACTTCAGCACAGAAAGCTGAATTGACAGCTCTCACTAGAGCACTGACAATAGGAAAAGGGCTCCATCTAAATGTGTACACAGATTCCAAGTATGCCCTTACAACCTTGCATGCACATGGGGCCCTGTACAAAGAATGAGGGTTGATAACCTCAGGTAGCAAGTCCATTAAGTATGATCCCGAGATATTAACATTATCAGATGCTTATTGCCTACAGACCTCAGAATTTAGGAACAGTAGAACGTATGAATGGCACCCTGAAATCTCAGTTATCTAACCTTTGCCAAGAAGTTCACCTGAAGTAGCTCCAGTTCTGAGTTCTTCCTATAGCACTTCTCAGGATATGTTTAGCCCCTACTAAGTCTTTCCCCTTTTGAGATTCTGTATAGGTGACCCCTGCCTATGGTACAAGGAACAAAAGGAGATATGAAACAGATTGGATCTGAAATTACTAGGCAAGAACTATTGGTTTTGAGTTCTGTTTTGCAGAGTCATCAGCTGCCCATCAACCTCTACATCCTCTCAAGCCTGGGGTCTCGGTGTGGATCACAGAGCGGAGAAGGACACCGCATTGAAAGGGACCTTAATAACCCCAACAGCAGTTAAAGTTGCAGAGCTTGAACCTTGGATCCATCACAGTCGAGTAAAGCCAGCAGCCGGTCTTGCACTTGGTCATTGAACTTCCGTAAATGCGTAAATGACCCTGAAACTCCATTGCGGCTCACTTTGCGATGACAACCACTACTGTAAGAGACTAAGAATCTACAACCCTTACTCTCCCCCCTTGTGCAGCCTGCATCACTACTACTCAGACTGGAATAAAGATTACTCGTCTAAGCCAGAGGTTTTATAATGCCACCACTAGAAAGACGTCCTGGTGGTCAGGTGTAAACACTCCTGAACATTGTTTAGCACTGGATTATTTGTTAGCAGCTGAAGGTGGTGTATATGGAAAATTGAATTTAACTAACCGTTGTTTGCAGATTGATAATGAAGGCCAAGTTGTTGAAGACATAGCCGAACAGATGCAGAAGCAAGAAATGGCGTGGTCTGGAGCTTGATGGATGGTATGGTTCCATGTTTTCAGGACTGGGTGACCTGAAAACTCATGTGTTAGTTGTATTATTAATATTGGCTGTGTGCTTGTTTCTCCTATGTATCCTACCCCTTTGCTTGCGCACTATAACCTCAGTTATTGATAGCACTGTGAAGCGGCAGACAGCAACTAAAGTGTTGGCTATGTGACAATATTACCCTATATACCCCAAGATGATGCTGTTACACAAGTATAATATGTGATTTAATTCTCACCCTTTCTAATTTGCGGGTGAGAATAATCAAAGGGGGGAATGTGGTAGGCGATGGCCTATATAGATGTGAAAGGCCTGTAAGATAGGCCTGGATTCTAACCCCCACCTTCCTGTTGTTAGAGTAAGGAATTAAAAGTTAGAAAAATCAGTTTATGAGAAAGCTTGCACAATACTTCCATACTAAATGGATACTGTTGCATTCCTCGAGCTAGATATGACCTTGCAGTAGAAGTGTAGTCTTAACATAGAACTGTGCCTTTGTTAGACTAGTCTGAGAAGGGTGAACAGGAAGCAATAGCCCAGTGAGGGTCCCCGATTGAAATGGTATCCACAATGACGCCTAAATCTTTTTCCTGGGTGGTGGTTCCTAATGTGGAACCTTGCATCGTGTAACCATAGTTTGGGTTGTTCTTCCCTAGGTGCATAACTTTGCACTTGTTCACATTAAATTTCATCTGCCATTTTGATGCCCAGTCTTCTAATTTATCAAGATCCTCTTGCAATTTTCCACAATCCTCTTGGGTTTTAACAACTTTAAATAGTTTTGTGTCATCTGCAAATTTGATAACCTCACTCGTTATTCCACTTTCCAGGTCATTTATGAATATGTCAAAATGCAGCGGACCCAGCACAGATCCCTGGGGTACACCACTATTCACTTTTCTCCATTGGGAAAATTGGCCATTTAGTCCAACCCTCTGCTTTCTAACTTTTAACCAGTTCTTGATCCACAGTAGTACACTGCCTCCTATCCCATGACTCTTTAGTTTTGCCAAAAGTCTTTGATGAGGGACCTTGTCAAAGGCTTTCTGAAAGTCCAGATACACTATATCAACCGACTCACCTTTGTCCACCTGTTTATTCACACTTTCAAAAAAATATAATAGATTAGTAAGACAAGGGGGCATGTTTACTAAACCTTCTTAATGTGTGCCCGGCGTTAGTGTGCAGGCTGCCATATAAGGAGTGGGCGGTCCGGTCAAAAAGTAACAAGCGCGCGTTAACGCACGCTACTGTGCGCAGCGCACAATATCACGTGGAAAGGGAACAGCTTGCATCAACGCGCGTAAAGCCTAAGTAGGCGTGCTGAGCTACACATATAGCAATAGAGGTGTAGTACAATGGTTAGTACACTGACTGCTGCTACTAGGGTCCTGAGTTCAATTCCCAATTTGGCCAGATGAATGATGATACTTTTACCCAGTGCATAAGGCACTCCAGAGGGCATATCATAAAGTGCAATTTCTGCCAAGGCACCCTATAATGTTGCCCATGGGGAGCCTTATAAGGCGCTGTATAGTGGGTTGTATACGGTGCCTTAGGAGGCACTGCAAGGTTACAGCACTGCGCATGTTAATGCATGGAAATCCTAAGTAGGCGCTCTGATCTGCAAGCATAGCAATAGAGGTGTAGTACAATGGTTAGTACACTGACTGATGTTACAGGGGTCCTGTGTTTGAGTCCCAAGTGGGCCAGATGACTAATAATACTTTTACCCAGTGCTGTCTGAGGCATGTGCCAGTTTTATTTAAATCTGTGCTGCCAGCAAACACACCCTCAAAGTGCCGTAACATAAGGTGCCGCATAAGGCACTCCAGAGGGCATATCATAAAGTGCACTGTCCACCAAGGCACCCTATAATGTTGGCCATAAGGTGCTGTACAGGGTGCCCTGTTTTTGATGGCAGCACTGTGCATGTTAACGAATGGAAATCGTAAGTAGGTGCACTGACCTGCAAGCATTGCAACAGAGCTGTAGTACAATGGTTAATACGCAGACTGATAGCACAGGGGTCATGAGTTCAAGTCCCTAGTGCACCTAATGAATAAAGTTGGCAGAGGCGATTCCTTTTTCTGCTATCAACTGTACAACAATCTGTGCTGCCATCTAAAAATAACTGCACCCTAGTGCCATAAAGTAATGCACCTTTTAGGGTGCACCAGAAGGCACATCTGAAACAAGCACATCAGCGAAGGTGGGGTATACTGCCCCCCAGAGGCCATGTTGAAAGGTTGCCAACTCCCAAGGCACCCCAGAAGCTGCCTGAATCGAAGGTGTGCCGTAAGATGCCCCAAGGATGTATAAGTGAACCCAAAAACTTTGGTCAAGAGCAGTAAGGTCCCCCAATTAAAAGGGCAAGAGAGGTATGTGCCAAACACACATGTAACCCAAACACTGCACAGAGCAGCAAGGAAAGACAATACATAAGTAATGGAAGGATGTAGATCAGAGCTGATGGACCAGACAAAGCAGCCCCCAGCCCATGTGGCAGTTAGAAAAATGGACAGACATATTGGGGGCAGCTGTAGCTATGCACAGAGCGATGGTAATGTACTATGCAATAATGACAGTGTGTGGCAGAGGATGGGAAGATGTATGCAGCAGAGGAGGTAGAAGTGGCAGGATAGGTGGAATGTCAGGAGGACAGAGGAGTAGCAGTGCCATGCAGAGCACACACAGGAGAGGCAACCAGGGAGAGCTGCAATGCAGGAATGTGTAGGAGTGCAGGACGTGGGGTAGCAGCATGCACATCAGGGTAGGATGACACAGCTGGCAGACACATGTAGATGGACAGAAGGATGGTTCACAACTGTGATGAGGGTACAATGTGCTCACAGCACAGCTCTGCACAGATATGACTGTCACAGGAATGGAAAGTAGTTCTGCAGGACAGGCTGCGACGCTACACCGCCCCGATTAGGCGCCCGCCTAGGGCATGCGATGCAGGTTTGCCTTCTGAAAGAATAGTCTGTAGTCGTATGGTCAGGCAAAAACAATAACTGGGCTTTATTCCCCTTCCCTTATAGGTTTCCTTTTTTATACAGCAATAAAGAATAACATAAATAGACTGTTTCTTCACAGCAAAAATAAAGATGAACCTTTTCCAAGCAATTATAACACTGCTTCTGCTTGCTTCTTTAACAGAGAGATTCTATCTCATCCGAGAGACATATCGCGCAATCCATGGGACTGGATTCTACCTCCTGGCTAGTGCTTTCCCACTGCATTTGTTCACAGTCCAGACCTGTAAATGGATAACACTCCATTTACAGGTCCATAACACTCCGGCGAATAAACACTTCCTCGGATTTAGGGTTAAACCTGCTTGCCGCAGGGCCTTCAAAACGGCCTCCACCCTAAGCAGATGCTGTGCCCAGCTTGCGCTATGTATGATGATATCGTCCATATAGGCTACTGCGTAGTTTTGATGGGGACACAAAACCTGGTCGACCAAGCGCTGGCACGTCGCCGCTGCCCCATGCACGCCGAACAGCATTCGTCGGAATTGAAATAGTCCAAGAGGGATACTAAAATCAGTTTTGGGCCTAGAAGCACGGGTCAAGGGAATCTGCCAATATCCTTTGGTAAGGTCCAGAGTGGTCAGATACCGTGCTTGCCCCAGTCGGTCTAGTAACTCTTCTATTCTCGGCATGGGATAGGCGTCAAAAAGTGAGATGGCGTTAACTCGTCTAAAATCGATGCAGAAGCGTAGGCTTCCATCAGGTTTGGGCACCAGGACTACCGGGCTGCACCAAGGGCTTTTAGACTCTTCGATTATGCCCATCTTTAGCATTTCCTGTACTTGAGACATTACCTCCCTCTTACGGGCCTCCGGTAAGCGATAAGGCCTTTGCTGCACTATTTTCCCCGGAGGGGTGAGAATTTCGTGGGCCACCAATCCCGTTTCCCCAGGTATTGGAGTGAGGACATCTCTGAACCTCGCCAATAACTGTGCTAACTGCTGCTGTTGTTGTTGCGATAGTTCCTCGCCTATTCTGGGAGCTGGGTTCTCTTTGCAATCTATGACTTGTGGTCCTAAATCCTCGTCTAACCTTTCCTCCGCTGTGGCGGTCATGCCCTTCACCTCCCTCTGCCCGATGGAGCCGAAGCCGTCTCCCCCACGGCTGGTAAGGGTCAGTAATGGCACCTCTTTCAACTCGGGGAATCCAATCCGCTCACATATGAGCTGGGCCACTCTGTCACCTATTTTAACCTTAAAGTCTCTCTCACCGAAATTAAAGAGTAAAATTTGGATGACCCCCCTGTAATCGGGGTCTATAACCCCCGCCCCAACATCAATAAAATACTTGGCGGCTAATCCAGACCGGGGGCTATTCGGCCATAGCATCCTGCTGGCAACTGTATCTGTAACCCCGTGTTTATCAACGCTTTCCCTCTTCTCGGCACCACCTCCTCTACGGCACTAAAAAGGTCATATCCCGCGGCAGCGGCGCTGGCTCTTTGCGGGCTCTGGGCGTTAGGGGTCGCTTTGCAGAACTTTATTTTTTTCTGGATATTTCTGTTTTCTCCGGGTTCTTCTTACCGGGATCTGTCCCTCGGGGCTTTGCAAATAGGGGCTCAGGAACTAAGGTCACCAAAGCTTCCCCTTTTCCCTGACCTTCCGGCTCAGACACTTCCTCCCTTTCCATCCCTTGGCTGCTTTTGGGGATCCCATCCGGTCAGTTCATCTCCCTCTGGGGACTCGGACTGGACCTCCGCCCCTGGGCCCCGGGGTACGACAGGTGTCCTATCCCCTTCCAAGTGTAGGCCTTCCCCTAGCCCCTTATCAAATGGTGGCCAGTCGCTGCCTAACACTATGTCAAAAGGTAATTGAGGGACTAAGGCGACCAAAACCTTCTTCCGGGTCCCCAACCCTTTTATTATCAAGCTGTAAAGGGGATAACTGGTAGCAGATCCATGGATACATTTTATCTTGGCCACCCCTTCCGGTTGGTTCGGGGTGGACCCATTACTGGCCTGTAGGAGGCGCCAGAATTTCTTGGACACCATGGTTTGGTCCGCCCCCGAGTCAAGTAGGGCTTTGGCTACCACGCCTTGTACCTCCACATCAATGCGAAAACCTTCCCGCTTATACTTTCTATCTTTACTCATCAATGCTGTTCGCCAAGTACATTCATCCTTCCTATGACCCCGCTTCCCACATTTAAAACATTTTATGCGAGCGTCCTTAACCTCATCTCTAGGTAAATATTTTATTACACTAGGTGCACATGACATAGGGTCTTTCACTACTTTGCCAAAATTGGCTACCCCATACGTGTTGCCAGCTCCTCCCTGCGGTTTATGGGCTAACCCAGCCTCCATGAACCTTTCAGTGAGGTGAGCTGCCTCGCTTGAGGTCTGACAATTTTGCAGAGTAAGGAATGATCTTACTTCGGCTGGAACAGCCTCTGAGAATTGCTCTAGCACGATCATGTCAAGTATACTTTCGAGGGTTTTCCCCTCCGGAGTAAGCCATTTCCATACCAGGTTACGGATTCTTTGGCAGAGTGCCTTAGGGGTTTCACCTGGCTGGAATTTAGTCGCCCGTAACATACGGCGGTATACCACAGGCGACAAGCCTAGCCTGTCTCGTATGGCTGCCTTAACCTCCTCATACTCCGTTGTCTGGGCAGCGGGCATGGCCTTGTAAGCCGCCAGGGCTTCTCCCGTCAGGGAGGTGGCCAACCTAACCTCCCATTGCTCATAGGGCCAGCCCGCACTATGGGCTACCCATTCGAAAGCCTCTAAAAAGTCGTCTATATTGTCAGCTTTTGTCAATTGTCCAAAGGATAAGATCCCACAACTTTGTGGGCCTACCCCACAATAATGTTCTTTAGGCATCTTCTCTGCCGCTCGTTCTGCTAGCAAACTTTGTATCAGGTCAGTCAGAGGTTTCTGTTGGGCCTGCATGGCCGCCAACGCTTGCTCCTGGCTCAGCTGGGCTAACTCCCTCTGCTTTTCAAACTGGAGACTTATCCAGCGCAACACGTCCTGGGGATTTTCCATGTTCACACCCTGAAACAAAACAGACAAACACACACCAAGTGTGGCACTTTTTTTTTTTTTTTTTAAATGCAGTTAAACCGAGGCTTTAGCTCCCAGTATCCCTTCTCACCAGAATCCCACACCGCCTGTGCCCAGATACTTTTTACCTGAGTCAGGTGGAGATTCCGGCTCTGAGAAGGTTCTCTTCCTCTCTGGATTCTGGAACCCTCCGGCGTGGTCAACAGCAATCCCGGTCCTTCTCTCCGGCACTGGTAATTCCGCTGTGCTTCCGCTGTATTCTTCTCCAGGAATCCTAAAAACTACGCCATTTGTGACTCTACACCGCCCCTATTAGGCGCTCGCCTAGGGCATGCGATGCAGGTTTGCCTTCTGAAAGAATAGTCTGTAGCTATGTGGTCAGGCAAAAACAATAACTGGGCTTTATTCCCCTTCCCTTATGGATTTCCTTTTTTATACAGCAATAAAGAATAACATAAATAAACTGTTTCTTCACAGCAAAAATAAAGATGAACCTTTTTCAAGCAATTATAACACTGCTTCTGCTTGCTTCTTTAACAGAGAGATTCTATCTCATCCGAGAGACATATCGCGCAATCCATGGGACTGGATTCTACCTCCTGGCTAGTGCTTTCCCACTGCATTTGTTCACAGTCCAGACCTGTAAATGGATAACACTCTTCAGGGCTGCTATTGACACAACTCTTTCTTTGGGAGGTAACTGTTCCTATAGCAGGAAGCTGCTCTGCATAAACAGGGTTGTGGGGACCTGTGTTTGGGGCTTCTCTTAGGTTCTCTTTCTCTCCAATAAGGATTCTCTTCCCCACTGTTAGCTTTAGTTCTCCTGGCCGGGCCCACCTCTTGCCCTTTAGAGAAAATGGTGTACTTAGCTTTTCCTCTGGGATATATAGCTTCCACTCCTTCCTCTGTTAACCAGGCCTTTCTGTCTGGGCTGTAGCGTGCCTTTCCCCAAGAGTTCCAAACACCAGTAGTTTGAGCTGGGCTGTAGCCACTTCCTGGAAAGGTTTTACTCCTGCTGCTCCTTGCTACCGGGGCATATCCAATGCTTCCTGGATCCAGCAAGCTCTCCTGTTCGTGACGTCTGCCCTCTACCTGCTTGGTCACTCTTCTCAGGTCGATGCCCCCTCTGGCTTGGGAGACTCCTGCACTGGCTCTTCCAGCACTCTCTGGTTCAGCTGTCTCCTCTCTCACTGGCTCGGCATCTGTAACTCCTCCAGCCACACCCACTTCTTCTCTTCCTTCCAACTCTCTGCCTCCTCTTTCTGGGATTCCCCAACTGCTTTTATCCTCTTGTCTCTTGCATGTTGTACGTGCTTCCCTGCTCAGGTGAACCTGATTAGCTCTCTGACTTTCTGCTGCATCATATCTGGTGTGGGGAAAGTTTGTTCTACAATTCTTTGGCTCATTGTAACCTGAATGTGTTTGCTGCTTATGTGACTGCAAGGTAAGATCTTCTTTTTCCCCTATTATCATAGGTTCTGTGCTGGCTACTGCATCACAAGGCATACAAATGAAAGAGAACAGAGAGGAAGCCAACCTATGACCAGTACCACAAATGGCAATGCACAAACCGGTAGGCCACACCACCAACGTGAGTGCATTAGCAAAGGCTGCATACAGAAATAGTGCAGGGCAGCACACAAGATGCCTGCTGGCTGTCAGGACAGGCAAAGCCCCACACAGTAACCATGTTGAAATGCACATGCAGATCTGCTGTGTACAGATCACAGTCTGTAATTGGGACCAGAGCCACATAGAACTACATGCACACAAACAATGAAATGTTATACAGTGGATACAGCATGCAAAAGAGGAAAGTACCTAAACACCAAGGGCAGCACAGGATGCTCTGTGGAGCTGCTGCAAAATCTGGAACAGGACAGGTGAGAATTGAACATGCAAACAGGTATACCACACAACAGCTGAACCACAGCAATACCAAACCCCCAAGCAGACTGCCATGTAAACACCATAAAGAAAGAGACATATGTAACACCTAATATGTGATGGCTAGGCAGCACAGAGGGCACACCTTGGTGTACACTGAAGAGATGGAAGGGTGTGTGCAGAGCTGATGAACCTGCTGGTATCTAATGGTCATGTTAGCACAATAGAGAAGAAAAGGATAAACCCTATCTGGGGTCCAAACCTGCAACCTATCGCGTTATAACACATGCCTGTAACCACTACCCCAAACAACCATAATGAGCACACTGAGCACAATGCAAAAATAGTACCCCAAAGGGAGGGTGTGTATGGGAACCTGTAATACCCAGTGATGTGGTAAATGGCTGGCAGATACACAACTGCCACCGTACAAGGATGTGAGCACAAATGGGCCATGTACGTGACCAGCAAATCAGTAGATACAAGTGTCAATGTGAGCAAAGAGCGGAGGAGTAGCCTAGTGGTTAGGAAACTGGCTTGGTCACCAAGCAACCAGGGTCCAACTCCCACTAGCACTCCAAGTGGCCCTGGGCAACTCATGTAACCCTCCAGTACCTTGGAAGAAAGGTCTGGCAATCTACTTCCAGTGACACTGCCAAGAAAACCCTGGAGTCTCTGGGTCACAAGGAGTCAGGACTGACTCAAAGGCACACATTGTACTGTATGTTTGTCACCATGATCAAGCAGCAGCAGAGACAAATGTATATCAAACACATATTTTTATTTGGGTTAATCCTCACAGATAGTGCTGATACCGATACCGCCATCATAATATCAAGGTAAGTGGATCCCAGGTGAAACACGGAAACACATTTAGCAGGGCAGCAACCCACATCCTACAGAAAGGTCACTGGCCCATCTACAAATGAAGGGCAGGAGACATAATGTGCAGCACGTGCATGGTATGCACCATTTAATAGGCCCCCACCCCCCACATGCTGCTACACGCCTCAAATGTGTTACTCACATATGAGTGCATGTAGACAGTAGGCGGTGCATGATGAGGGACCAACACACATCAATCATGATCTGTTCCCCAAAACATATCTACTTGGCAACACAGGAGGCACACAAATGAAAACAGCATCTGTTGTTAACACGTTGTAATTTGAAAAAAACATATTGAAAGTAATGTTTCAGCTCTCACATAATGCCTGATATAGGAATCAAAGTTGCAACAATGTAACCCTAAACAATCATCAAATGCACAATGAGGATATGCTTACAGGTAGCAGAGGCACATCAACACAGAGAGAATTCAAATGAAAACTACCTGCAGAAACATGCAGATATAACACCATGCAGGAGATCCCCCTGCACTGGTTGTTGTGTAGACAGTGTCTGCACACATATATCATGGTACATGGAATGTACAATTGAAGGGAGAGATCGGACACTCACACTGCGACACTCCAAATATAACGGGGCAATGTGAGTGTTGCTACCTCAGGGGATAAATAGGACTGTGCAGAAATGCAATGCAAGGTCTGTAAATTACGTCTGTACAGTAAACAAACTCAAGAAACAGTATAGAGAGATGGAAATTAAGGGCAAACATGTTACAGTAAACCACACAGAAGCCATATTGCCACGTGCTGTGTTTCTCCAACATACTCAGTCATATGCACATGCACCATGTACATCTCAACATGATACAGTGACGCCACACATGCACGGAAACACCCTTGGTGATTAAAAACATCAATCCAGGATGCTGGTGGTCATTAAAGCGGTGTTGTGGCAAAACCTGCATCATGTCCAGGTGGAGAGTAGGTGGACATAGACAACAGGACCTCTCCATCGCTCCCCCTATGCCACATGCATGGCTGTATGCCTGTGTTGAAACAAACAGATGAGCGTATCCTGTGTTCCATGTCACACACATGGCCAAAACACAACAACACCACAACTGTGGAGGAATGTACAACATACAGTGACAATGTCAGTCCCTGCTGCACACATGGGGACCAGTACACAGTGTGCAAAGTCCAAAGCGTATCTGCAATCCAACATGTCCAACATAGAGTGGAGGAGTGGCCTAGTGGTTGGGGCAAGGTACTTCAGGCCGGTGGTTCAAATCCCACTAGAGGACAGCAACCTTGGGCCGGAAGGACTGGGGTTTCTAGTCCCACAGGTGTTCCTTGTGGTCTTGGGCAAGCCACTTAACCCTCCATAGCCCATGTTCCCTGTAAAATAGTTATCTCCAAGTTATAATGCCCTGTTCAATGTAATTTCAGTTTGTTCAATGTAAACCGCACTGATGCAGAATAGCGCGGTATATAAGAGAATGTAAATAAATAAATAAATAAAATAAATGTCAGGTGAAGACTATCCTTGCAACCCTGGGCATGCACAGTCAAGTGTCACATCCCAATATGCCATAGTACATGAAAGGTCATGTGTGTCCCCTGCGATGAGCATGACTCCCAGCCAGAGCATGGCAGCAACAGTGTGTTGGATACGTCTGTCATGGGCAAAGTAGCAATCCAAAAGTAATACTGTCCATCCTAGGCATATGTCCCACTTGCAGAGGTCAAACATCCTATGGCACCATTTTCCCAGGGATAGTTCAATGGTGGTGTGTCCCCAAACTGGTGGACGATGGCGATGCTGGATGCGCTCCAGTGGATATGTCCAGTTTGTTCCCTGTCCTGTCAGAAGAGTAGAAATAATGTATTGGTATGCAGTGTGCAACAGCAGCACAAAATGCAGACAGGCAACCATGAATATGCACATAATAAAACGACACACAGGCAAACATAACATGAGCACAACACAGAACACAGTGCAGGTTGGTCAGATGTGGAATTGGAACTGCAGACACATCTGTAACATGGATATGTTCATGTCCATAGCCATGCCCATGTTACACAAGTGTATCACAGCGCCACCCCATGTGCATCAGTGTTTCAGAACAGAGAGGCAACATGAAATAACTCTGAAAGAAACCATAAATCATTAACATGTAAAGCCTGACGTCTTTCCCCCCCCCCCCCGAAAAGGTTAAACCTACCATCTGCATGCAGCAGGTGTATGGCTTGGATCCCCTGGGTCACTCAGTGAAGGGAGACGATGTCACCCCAATTGGAAGAATCACCATGTAACCATGTCCAGCCACTGTTGATGCATGTCCACATCATGGCGATATCTGAGATCTGAAAAATGTGGTCCAACAGTCCTATGTCACAACACAAGACACAGGCCTGCTCACAATACACAACACATGTCCACAATATTTACATGGTAAACAGCAGTAAGGTAGAGATAGCACAGTCAGCACTGCCCCCCAGGTGTACAGACACCGCACACCACATGATAATGTAACATGCCTGCACACTGTACCAACACACAGCCAACCCTAAGAAACATACCCACACAGTATGCTAAGGTGAGCGTGCCAGCAGTAGCATATAGCTGGGATGTGCACAATTGGAGATTTTTGGACCGAAAGGCCCTGTGAAATCAAATGACACACTGGTGTTGGCTGATGGTACACTGTTGGGGAAGGGTGCACGTGTAGCCCACCACCACAACACCTCGGACACCCACACACATGAAGCTCTATTGGCTGTGTCACAGACACAGTGTTGCAGAGGACAAACTGGACAGGAACACATGGGGATATGTGTGCCAACACCAAGACGTGGGTCATGGTGGTGCAGGGAAAAGAGGTAAACAACATCATATGTACAATCTGACACATCACCGAGGACATGTGTCTACCCTGACTTTCAGCACAGACAATGTAGCTGTAGATCCACCTACCCCAGACCACTGCATGTTGGATGACTTGACAGTCACCTGCCAATGCACGCCCGCACCAGGAGCTGCAACAGGTATGTCCTAAGGAGTAGGAAACACAAGGAAAACATACATATGGCATTTTCCAGCTATGCAACACACATTGCACCTTCCTGTCCTCAGCTCGCAGACCCCCCCAAGATCCTTCACAGACCTATTGTTCACCAGCACACTGTACAGATCTTTGTCATGTGAGAGTTATCTCTGAAGTGTGTTTGCCAAACTACAAGGGTCTGCACTTGGTCTGTCCCCTCCCACATCCCTCTGTTCATGTACAAAAGGGTGAACAGAAGTGTTTCGTCACTACTGTGTCCCAGCATCAATCCAAGGCTGCAGTAATATCCTATGTCCCCCATATCTCCCCCAATGCCCCTCATTGTGTGTTCTGGTGTCCCAATGATGTCTGCTACCCTGTTGTCAAGTACTGTAACACACGGAACTATGCAGGGGCACCTCCCCATCGGCTGACCATATACAGTTCAGTGGTGTGTATATCTCCTACCTTCACTTACATTAACAGCTGTGTGATGATGAGCTGCAAATATATATCTCAACGGCTGAGTTATGCCTGGCAAACCACACCCCAATGTGTGCATGTGACCAGACCATGATGGCTGCATGTCATACTGCTGTGTGACATGGATAATGGAAAGGCATGGATAGCCCATATGTGCACCTAAACCCCCCCCCCAATCAGAGCGACGTTGTGTGTGTGGGCATAACTCTCCCTCTCTAGGGTCAGCAATGTAGTTGTTGCATTGGACGGCATCTACCTCCTCTGCCCACCTACCCAGCTTGTATGTGAGTGCTGTGGTACATGTGCAGATATCATCAGATAGATGTGCCCTGGGGGGGCGGAGCCTGATGTCCAGCGGGTTAGACGCTTAGCGCTGAAGCTCCCGAGAGGCCTACTAAGAATCCTGACTTAATACCTACCTAAACTTAATATTTTGCTCCGAACTTACCGGGGTACCTCGGGGGGGGATGGCGGCCCACAAACCAGCGCGCTTAGACTTCGGGTCTCCCTCTTCTTCACACGGAAAACGCTCCAAAACAGAGTTGTCTTCCCCACAAAAGACAGTTCCACTTCGGGAAAACCCCGAAATGCAACAGGAGATCTTGGAGGAAATACGCGGTGTGAAGGAACTGGTACAGTCCAACGGAGAAGCGCTCCGAGCCATGCGAGAAGACTTTGGTATGCTTCAGGACCGGCTTGAAGGTCTCTCACTACGGCAGGACAACATGGCGGGGGTCCTCGACTCGCACGCGGTGCGCTTGGTGAAACTGGACAAGGCTGAGCGTCAGATACAGAATCTTCAAAAAGAGTTAGAGGATAGCAATAATCGAGCCCGTCGCAACAATGTAAGGTTCATTGGAGTACCGGAGGGGGCCAAAGCAGGAGATATAAGAGAATTCCTGGTCAAAACTCTTCCCTCCTTGCTGAAGATTACTTTTCACAGAGATCTGGAAATTGACCGTGCACATCGTGTTCCTACCAACATGGCCCTCAATCGGACGACCCCCCGGCCTATCATCTTTCGATTACTGAGATATCAACAAGTTGAGCAGATTCTAAATGCTGCCCGGGCGAATCATCATCTGGAGTTTGAAAGTCATAAAGTCTCCCTCTTCCCTGACTTGGCAAAGCCCACAGTTGACCGTCGGAAGAGACTCCTTGCTTTTCGTCCCAGACTTCAACAGCTACAGGCTCGCTTTGGCCTATTGTATCCAGCGAAGCTCAGAGTGACTCTCCATAACCAAACTCGGACATTCGAAGATCCTGATCTACTAGCAACATTTTTAGATTCCAAAGAAGCAGACCAGATGCGCTAATCCAACAACTTGGATCTGTAATCCGCCGGATCTGCCCGCCATTTTGAATGGCCCGACACGGTGATCACCGCCTGGAACAGAGACTGCCTGGACTTTTTTTTTTTTTGTCTATATATAACTTTCTTGGTCTCCTATCCCTCCATGATGTGCACCTCGGTTGGATTCGGAACATGCACAGCTATACAGGTTATATGTTTCAATTAGGCCTTCTCTGGGGTTTCTCCCCGCAGACACATGGTCGCCAGTAATTTCTGGGGTTTTGCTTCTTCTCTAATGCACTTCGGTGCTTATTTTTTTATATGGGGCGCTTCATTGTTTTTCATTAGCTTACTTTCTATCATGTCATGTGTACAGCCATATACAGTTAATATGAGGGACATTGTAAAACTATGTGCGTTATCATGTTCTTTTTCAGAATTTTTAACTTTTCAGAATGGCCTTATGTAAGCTCTTATCACTGAATGTAAAAGGCATCAATAGTCCAATCAAAAGAAAGAAAATCCTTAGCTATCTTAATCATGAGCATGCTGATTTAGTGTTTCTTCAGGAAACGCATTTAAACTCCGCTGAAACACTGAAACTTAATGCTAAGCCTTACATGGTGGCTGCCTACTCTTCCGCCGTTTCCAAACGGTGTGGGGTAGCCATCTTGGTTAAGAAGTCTTTGCAAGCTACTGTACTGGATACTAGCTCTGATAAGGAGGGTAGATGGGCCCGTGCACATCTTAAGGTTGGAGATAGTGAAATCACGTGTATTTGTATTTATGCTCCGAATGTGGATAACCCTGCTTACTATGCAAGTATTGCGCAGTTGGCACAGGCCTCTGCCAATACTCCATTAATACTTGGCGGCGATTTCAACCAAGTACTTGATCCTTTGATAGATAGACAGCCGCCTAGAACGAGTGGTCCACCCAAGAGTCTTGCTACCCTTACAGCTCTGATGAAAGATCTTGCGTTAGTAGATATATGGAGGCTGCTTCACCCCTCAGACTTAGAGTTCACCTTTTTCTCAGCCCCCCATCACTCACAATCTAGAATAGATTTTTTTCTTATCTCCAAAGCACTGATACCCCAAGTGGACACGGCTAAGATTCATCCTCTCCATATTTCAGATCATGCTGCCATATCTTTCTCATTGCATGTCACTGCGCAAGGTGAACATCCCCGTGCTTGGTTTTTTGATAGATCCCTACTAGACCAAAAAGATTTTCAGGTTGACATAAAGGCCGCTATCCAAGATTACTTTCATTTTAATTCACCCCATGACACTGCGAGCTGGGCTTGGTGGGAGGGTTTCAAGGCGTCTATCCGTGCAACTATAACTAGCTATCAAATCCGACAGGGGAAACAACGAAAGCAACATTTACTGATTCTAGAACAACAGATACAAGCTGGCGAGCGTCTCCTCACGTCCCGTACAGACCCATGTATTTTACTTCGCTTACAACGTCTTCGTTTTCAATACAATCAGCTTTTATATACCGCTGCTGCTAAAAATATTGAATCACAACAAGGGATGTACTATCGGGAAAATAACCGCGCTGGCAAATTGCTAGCCAATGCCCTGAAAGGTCAAAAAGAAGCCAAACGTGTTACCGCTCTCCGCAATCCGTCGGGGGGGAGCTTGGTTACTAAAGATACAGAAATATTAGCACTCTTTCGTGATTTTTATACTCGGCTTTATCAATCTGAATGTGATTTCGAGCCAGAAGTATTTGAACGATTACTATCAGGGGTACAGCGACCGACCTTATCTGATGACGATAGAGAGGCCATGGACAAACCATTCACTCTATCAGAAATTCAATCGGCACTCAAGAGATGTGCCACAGGTCGTGCCGCAGGCCCGGACGGTCTCCCAGCTGAATTCTACAAAACTTTTAACGCTGACTTAGCTCCGTTTTTGAAACTTTATTTTTCTGCTCTGGCCGAGGAGGGATCTCCCTCTGGATCCTTCTCAATGGCAAATGTAGTAGTTTTTGAGAAAGAGGGGAGAGATCCGCAACTAACAGCTAATTATCGTCCAATTTCCCTACTAAACGCAGACTATAAAATATTCGCCACCATTCTCTCCGCCCGGCTCTCTGACAAGATGTCTACTTTAATACACCCAGATCAATGCGGTTTCATTCCCGGTAGATCAACTGCTGATAATGCTAGGACCCTATGTCATGTGCTGACTGCCGCGGTTAATCTTGATCGACCATTGGTTGGCCTCTCACTTGATGCTGAGAAGGCCTTCGATCGCTTAGAATGGCCCTTCTTGTTTGCAACTCTTCGCTGGTACGGATTCGGAGAAGGCTTTCTCCGTTGTCTCCAAACCATGTATGCACAGCCTACAGCTAGTATCTGTGCTAATGCTTTAAAGTCTCAGCCATTTCCCCTGCAACGCGGTACCCGCCAGGGATGCCCACTGTCTCCACTTCTTTTCGATCTCGCACTCGAACCCTTAGCTTTACTAATCCGGCAATCCAAGGATATTCACGGAGTCCCTTTCTCTCATAGGGAAATCAAAATTTCAGCATATGCTGATGACCTGATGCTCTTTGTCTCCCTAGACTCAGTGCCGGCTGTCCTAGAGCAAATTGGTAAATATTCACAACTCTCGGGCTATAAGATAAATTGGACCAAATCGGTTGCATTTCCACTAAATCCTTTGATTCATCAGGCAGATATGCAATCCTTTCCCTTTTTATGGCAACCTCGCATGGTCAAATACCTTGGGGTGCACTATTGCTCTCCTTTAGAAGACACCATCACCTTTAATGCTAAAGACTTAACCTCTAAGGTCCGGGCGCTTACTCAACGCTGGTCTCCTTTAACACTTACTTGGTGGGGCCGCCTAGAAACCATTAAAATGATGATTGTTCCCAAAGTGAACTACATTTTAGAAATGTTGCCATGTCTCCTACCTCGACGTACATATAAAGATTTAGAGGGTCTTCTGACTAGATACTTATGGCAAAACAAGACACCTAGGATAGCGAAACATAAGTTACAAGCAGATAAAGAAAATGGTGGTGTCAGATTCCCTGATTTCCTGAAATACCACCACTCTTTTCTTCTCAAACAAGGCGCTCGTTGGCTGGAAGACCTAACACCGAGTAGACCAGTGTGGCTAGATATAGAGGAGGACCTTTGCAAGCCAATCCCTCTTACTTATCTCCCTGGTATGACTCTCCCATCAGACTCCCACTATCCACCAATGCTCTTAGACACTTTAGGTGCCTTTAATACCCTTGAGCAATCTCTAGACTCCCGACTTTGTCCGCTAGACAGACTCCCGCTTTGGCACAATGCTCGATTTCAAATACAAAATAAACCGATGGCGTGGAGCCCCTGGTACACTAGGGGCATTTGGATCCCTAACCAGCTGTTCTCTGATGGTCGCTGGAAGACTTTTAGCGAATTACAAATTGAATTTGGTCTCCCAGCGAAACACTACTTTCAGTTGGTGCAACTTCAGCATTGTCTTCGGAGTGCTAAGGTGCTCCCGCCATCGGAACCCCATACCCAAGGATTGTCGGAGATTATCCGATCTATTGGGAGCTTATCGGGTGTAGCATCTAACTTTTACAAAACTTTATGTAATACTGTAAATAGAGGCACTCCTATAGCACAGAAATCCTGGGAGCGGGAAATGCATGTAACTTTGACCCCGGAGCAATGGAGCCTAGTCTGGAGCAAGGTGACACGGGTCTCTCGATCCGCCTCACTCACTCAGACACTTTTCTTTCTAGCCCACCGATGTTTCTATACTCCCGACAGGTTAGCCAAATGGAACGCCACTCAGAGCAATAGATGCTGGACATGCCATGCGGCCATTGGTTCCCTCACTCATGTTATGTATGAATGCCCCGCATTACAGTATTACTGGAGTCGGGTCTGGGGTCGTATTCAATCTATTTTGCACTTTCAAGAACCCCTCTCTTGGAAGATAGTGGGACTCCGCTCAGCTGCGGGGATCCCCTCTCTTCCCAAATCGGCTTACTTCCTCTTAGACCTTATGCTGGGAATAGCTATTTCCCTTATTACGAAATACTGGAAAAATAGCTCCCATCTGAGCCCCAATGAATGGTGGAATCATGTCTGTCTCTACAGTAAATATGAGCAAATACCTCGTATGTTAGCTTCTTCCGTTCAGACCCCCCACCACTTGTCTAAATGGAACATGCTCAACGACTATGTTCAAACTGCTAAATGCTCTCATTTGACTGTTTAAATCTGTGTAAATCTCTGTCACATGATCCTTCTGTATCGCAGATACTATTTCTGTTTGCTTTGATGTACAATTACTGTTGTTTGTAAGCGCTTATATGATGATACTTATCAACTTAGAGAAGAAGCATAGGGGTGGGGGGTAATTGGGGTTGCTTTTCCTTATTGCATGTTTGTATTTGTTTCCTTTGGTGTGTCGTTTCTTTTTGCTTGTTGTAAAATGAAAATAAAAGTTTAAAAAAAAAAGATAGATGTGCCCTGATCCCCCTGACAACAACACTGAAACCTGATTCCACACCCATAGTAAGCCCACAGCTTGCCTACTGTAACCTACACCTTGCTGATCTGGCATTAATAATCTCTGTCAGCATATAAATATGCAACACTGCACTGCATAGCTATTCGATATCCCACATAACTAGCACAATACACCCCCCCTGGCTGCACACTGCACAGGTTCTCTATTCGTCCCGGCATCTTTGAGAGGGCTACGTGATGACCCTTACATTCAGGCACACTGTGGTGTTGCAATAATGTCCATCAAGGATACCACATACCAGTGATCCAGTTTACACAGATCACGTAGATATTGGTATGTATCACATTTAGCGGCATACTAAAACAACTAATGCACAGACCCTGCACATCTGAGCATACCAACCTCACAATCAGCTCAAAACACCCACTGTAAGACACAGACATCTAGACAACTGGCCCCATCCATGGTCTGCTCTCGCACTTATAACGCCATACCACATACCTTTCATCTTGCTGCCCCCAAAGTATCAAAGCCAACTACCGCACCAAAGACTAAAACACCACACACACACAAGCCACCTCCACCTGCTGTTGTGCCCTGCCAACATCTGATGTGGATCAGGCATGAGTATATCTGAAGCTGGTATAGCTAGCCAGTCTCAGTTACATGTCAGTGCAGTACTGCATCTTACAGATATCGTAATACAAATGGTAACTAGTATTAGCAGTACACACATATCTAAAAAAATGTAGGTGGGAACATATGCAGTACTTACATGAGAAGAGCTCTGCAATCAGCTGCCGCCTGACCGCTGTGCCCTCACGTGTGTCGGCACGGGCACGTGCAGGGGGGCACGTAGGGTCCTCCTCCAGACCCTCATTAATATCGACAGGGATGTGGTGCCTGAGAGCAATGTTGTGCAGGATGCAACAGGCTACAATGATCTCTGCCACAGTCTGTGGTCTGTATTGTAAGGCCCCGCCTGTCCTATCCAGACACCTGAAGCGACTCTTTAATACGCCAAAGGTGCACTCTATGACGGAGCAGCTGGTGGCATGGGCCTCATTATACCTCCTCTCTGCACGTGTCCGTAGTCGACGTACGGGGTCAGCAACAGGGGCGACACCCATATCCTGCATCACCTGCAACAAAGAGATGTACGACGTTAAAGCAGGAGCCCCTGTCCTCCCAAATGGACACAGGTATGTACGTGCAAAGCAAATGCAGAACACATTGTGACATAAACATATGACATCACATGATGGGACAGCAGAACTATGCATCAGGGTGTGAAGGGCAGACACACACGACAAGGGCTTGGTGTACAGATTGGAAACATAATCTGTAACCACGACACATATGCTAGCAGCCATTTAACTATCACGACAAAGCTCCATAGCAAGGTAGAGTTTGAGGCCCCTCCCCCTGATATCACACACAGACAGATGACATACCCACACAACGAGGGATACACCTCCGAGACAGACATCTGCACATACGGTTAGTAACATGAACAGCATGTGCATGTCAGAAGTGATAAATACACACCAGCAATAGACAGTCCCCATATTGTCCAGCCTCGAATTGAGTGTAAAGTGCCGAGTGCTGCAGAATATAGGAGTCATGGGTGGACCCTGCAAACCTGGGTACCACATTCAGAATATGTTGATGTGCATCACAGACAACCTGAACATTCAGGGAATGATAGTGTTTGTGGTTGCGGAACACTACCTCCCTGTCTCCAGGTGGGACCAGGGCAACATGTGTGCAATCAATAGTTCCCATCACGTGTGGTATCCCGGCTAACGCCTCAAAGGCCTGGTTCAGGGTCCCCCACTGTTGCCCAGTGTGGGGAAGGGCTATGTAAATCGCCACCCGGCTGACCATGGCACGCAGTACCTGGTGGAGACATCGTGAGAAGGTGGGGCAGCTCATGCCTCCTACTGCGGCCACAGATGACTGGAAACAGCCAGAGGCAAAGAAATGTAGGGCACCAAGGAGCTTGACCAAACCCAGTATGGCATGTGACCGACCAGTCAGGGGTTCGAGGTCAGGTCTTAGATCCTCATAGAGCTCCCTAATAGCCCCCGTGCTCAGGCGGTAAAGGGAGATGACCTGGTCCTCACGCATGCCCTGGAGCTGGGCCCTGGGCCTGTAGAGGCAAGGCCAGCAGAGCCGCACCTCTGCACATCTCCTGCCCCGTGCGGGTACAGCCCCTGCCCGGCCTGCCCTCACAGCTGCAGGTCTGAGTTGCAGCGGGTCTACACCCATGCCCCGTGTCGCAGCCCCATTGACACCATCTCCCCCATCAGGCAACCACAGCCCCTCCTCAGCTTCCTCCTCAACCGCAGCAATTAGGAAGGCTGCCATACACACAACCAGTCCAGACGCACAATGACACACAAACACTGACACTCACCTCACTGACGAAGACACAGAGCCAGACACACAAGCCAAAGAACACTCACACACACAGCGACTATACACAAAGAACTGTCCTCTAACTATCCTCAAACCTCACAAACACGTCACAGACTCTCTCCTACATAAACCCCTCAATGTGTCCCAGGTAATCAGGTGTATTTAAAGGCCAAACCTAGGTTGCACACGTTGCGCATGCGCAGTTTCGCGCAGGCGGTGGCTGCGCGGGTTGCACATGTGCCACCCAGATGCTGCGTGTGCATGCGCACGATACTACACATGCACTATGCGTACGTCACACACGTGCATGCGCTACGCCACATGCGCACACAGTGTCTGGGTGGCGCATGCGCAACACGCGGTATGCAATGCGTGGTACACCATACAAACTGATAAATAATCTGCAGATTTGTGTAACATTGATGGTGTCCTGTAGGAGAGTGAGTGAGAGACGGAGAGGGAAGGTGTGTGTTGATAGTGGAGCTCAGATAGTGCCAGGGGGCAGTGGGAGGTGGAGGAGACAGTGGGTGGGAGTGGTGGTGTAGGGTGAGAGAGGTAGGGGCGTGTGGCGGAGCGGAGGAGGGAGAGGGGAGGGGAGGCAAGAGAGACAGGTGAGGAGCAGGCAGCAGGGAGGGCAGGTGGGTACAAGCAGCAGGTGTGAGGTGGAGGCCAGTGGGTTGGGGGTGGGAGGATATGGAGAGTCAGCACACGGCAGGTGTGGTGGAGGAGGGGGGTGCCTGTCCAGCAGGACACAGAGACCCCTGAAGGTGTGAGGCAGGCAGAGGAGGCTGCAGGTCCATCATGTGGTTCACAGCACACACACGGACCACCCGTCGCTAAGCGAAAGAGGCAACCAGTGCCGTCTGTGCAAAGGAGGAGGGCTGTTCGGTTCAGCCCTCAAGAGAATCATCTCCTGCTGGCGAGTGTTTTGGAACACTATGATGTTCTATATGGCCAGCACAGCTGTACCACCACAGTGGCAACACGGACACGTGTCTGGGAGGAGGTACAGGACGCCGTAGCACAGGCAGGGGGGATACGAAGAGACCTCAAGAACCTACGGAAACGGATGAGCGACATCAAATGTGGTGTGCGTGCCCACATGGCCGCTGAGCGGCAACATGCTGTGGGCACGGGTGGGGAGGCCCCTTTACCCCAACACTCACGCCACTGGAGCAGGAATTGGCTGATTGGCTGGGCCCAGTATACCTGTGTGGCCTGCCGGAAGCACTGGACACAGCCCCTCCCAGGGCAGGTAGCTACACACATCACATCCTGCTGTCCCAAAGGCATGATGTGACGGCACTCTGCCTATGTGGCACGCATCTTATTACCCTCCCCCAACCTGGTGGCATATGTCATCCCCGTCCCTCATCCCCAGGCCCACGGGTGTCCCCCTCAACGGCACAGCCCCTAACATTTGCATGCGCCTGTCCCCCACCCACAGGTGGTGCCAACACCACCCCCTACTTACCCCTGGCTGCCCGGTATGCACAACTCCTGCTAGTCGCATACATCACACACCTATTTCTGCACTGACTGACCCAATGTGAAACACCCCTGTTCACGGATTGGCACCTGATGACCATAGCATCACATTGCTGCGTGTGCTTGGCAGTGCCCCCGCAAAGCCAATTACCAGTAGTGGCAGTAGTATGCGGCACACGCACAGGGCATGGCCAAGCACACATCACATGTGGGGTGCATGTACCACACAGGTGTACATAGTTTCACGGACCAATCCAAGCTCTGCTGTGTATGTCGTCCCACAACCCAGGTGACTACAGCATCATGGAGCCACCTGAGGAGGGGGAAGTGTCAGAGCCCCAGGATGGCGAGGAGCCGGAGGCAACAATGTTGGCAGACACCAGCAGCGATGACGAGGGCACACCTGGGGCAGGCATGCACCCGGAGGGGTTGGACATGCCCCTGGGCATGGTAGCCACAGTGAAGGCCAGCTGCACCACCCAACATGCCCAGGCGGGCGGCAACAGGGGGGAGACCCACCACCCCAGTCAGGCCCAAGGGTCAGCAGGCCCACCACCCCCACGCATGGCAACCGCACTGGAGGGGCTACGTGTCCACACTGAATCTGCAAGATGTGATACTGAAGGTGGGTAAGAGCATATACAGGGATCCCCATGGGGGTTGTCCACAGATACACAAGGAGACTGCATGTTGGCAACATAGCAGAGCGATAGCTATGTCGGGGGGAGGGGTATTTCAGATGCCCTGTGCGTTGCAACCCTGTGTAGCATGGCGTCTCAGGGGTCAGCATGTGTAAGTGGCGCAGACCTATGTGCGCTGTGCACCGACGCATACCCCAAGCAAGCGCACCGCAGAGCAGTGTTGTTACTCACCTGTAACAGGTGACCTCCGGGAACAGCAGGGAGACATCTCCACATGTGGGTATTGTCGGTACCGACGGAGCCTGCGTGGGAACGCTCACCAGCATCCAATATGAAAGCCTTTGGGAGCATCCCACAGCGCCTGCATGCTGCCGTCCCGCCTCTCCCAACTGCCTCACCCCTGTTGAGCTTTAAAAGCTGAGACAAAATGAGAGAGAGAGATAGGGCAAGGGAGAGAGAGAGAGTGAGACAACCCCGGGGGGAGGTGGGTGGGTGTTAAAGACCTATACCTGCTGTTCCCAGAGATCACCTGTTACAGGTGAGTGACTATGCTATCTCCAGGAACAAGCAGGAAGTAGTCCTGACATGTTGGGACCCCCTAGCTGTAGGTACCAGGATAGGATCACCAGAGATGGGGAACCCCTGGGAAGGGGTACCACATCCCGCCATGGATCCCCGGCACCGTATGAGGGATGGCGGGTAGGAGTTGAGTATGTATGGAAAAGGTGCTGGGGAACAGCCTGCCCAAACAAGGCATCCCTGTGGGAGACGTTATCCAAGCAGTGGTGGGCCGTGAAGGTGTGAACCGAGGACCAGGTAGCTGCTCGACAGATGTCGTTAAGAGATACAGAGTGCAGATGAGCCATAGAGGCTGCCATGGCTCACACATTGTGAGCTGTGCCATGGCCCCCTAGAGAACGGTGTCTGCTCTGGTAGATATGAGAGATACACTGACCAAGCAAGTTGGATAGTGTTCCCTTGGAGACAGCACGACCCAGGTGAGAGGGAGCAAAGGCTACAAAGAGATGCGAGGACTGTCTATGCTGCTGAGTCCTTTGCAGGTAGGAGGCAAGAGGCCCTCCACAGTCCAAAGTATGGAGATTTCTTCTGCACATGATGCATGAGGCTTTGGAAAGAAAACAGGTATATAAACCCCCTGGTTTAAATGGATGTACATGACCACCCTGGGCATGAAGTGTGGATGTGTCCTAAGGACTGCCCTAGCATGGTGGAACTGTGTATTAGGTGGATCTGCCACTAGAGCTTACACCTCACTGATACGCCTTGCTGATGTGATTGCAAGGAGGAACAGGACCTTCCAGGAATGGAGTCCCAAGGACGTAGTGGCCAAAGGTTCAAAAGGCTGCCTCATAAGCTCCCCCAGAAGCAGGTTCAGATCCCATGCAACCGTTGGAGGTTTCACGGGAGGTGTTGTCAGAAGATGGCCGCTCATGAATCCTGATATGAGACGGCACAGGTTGCCCATTGATGGGTGTGCAAGAAGATGCGATAGCACTGAAATGGACTCAGAATGAATGAGTCCTGAGACCGGCATTATATAGGTAACTGAGACATTCCAATATTGATACCACTGGAACCACAAGAAGGTTGAGACCACTCTGTGAACACCAGATGGTAAACCTTCCCCACCTGAAAGCATAAGATCATTTTGTGGTTGATCTTCCGGAAGCATGAAGGACGTTCCGTATGTCCTGAGGGAGGTGATGGCCTAGGAGGTAAAGGCCTTCAGAAGCAAGGCTCTGGGAGGCAGAGACTGAGTATTGGGATGCAATAGCATCCCATCCTCCTGTGACAGTAGATCTGGAGCAGACCCTAATTCCTGGGGTGGAACCTGAGAGATGCAGATGCAGAGGAAAACACACCTGCTGGGAGGATCATAGCACCTGCTGGGAGGATCATAGCACCTCTGTCACTCTGAAGCCTGAACAAGTGTGTGGAAGTAGAGGGATGGGCGGAAAGGCATACAGGTAGTCCTGTCCCCAATGGAGGGGGACAGCATCCCTGGCTGGCCAACCCTGAGCCGGAATCCATTTACAGAACCGGGGATGTTTGGCAGTCACTGGACGTGCAAAGAGGTCTATATCTGGAGTTCCCCAGAGTAGGAAGACTCTGGTGACCTGGTCTATGTGAAGAGACCATTTGTGTGGAGGCAGACCCCGACTGAGCCTTTCTGCCCAAGAGCTTGGAATGCCTGGAAGGTAAACTGCCTGGAGATGACTCTGATGCTCTCCGGAAAAGGCCCATAGTCATGGGGTTCGTCGCATAGCGACAGAGGGCCTGTTCCCATTTGCTTGCTCACGTCGAACATAGCTATGTGATTGTCTGTGTGAGCTAGAACCCTCTTGCCGTGCAATTGGGTGTGGAACACCTAGGAAGCGAGACATATTGCTCTGAGTCCAAAGAGATTGGTATGGCAATGAACCCCTGAAAGGACCAGCTGCCCTGGGTGGAGAGATCCTGGAGGTGAGCTCCCCACCCCATCTGAGAGGCATCTGTTGTCAAGGTTGTCTGAGGAGGGCGCAATAGAAAGGGTGACCCCACCAACAGATACTGAAATGCTTGCCACCATGGAAGAGACTAGATACAGTGAGTTCATACCGGTATCCTGTTTGATAGGCTGCCTGATGCTTGGGTCCACTGAGTGGACAATATCCATTGGGCTGTCCCAATATGGAGGCATGCGTAGGGGACCACATGTACTGTGGGGGCCAGGTGACGTGAACGTTGTAGCATCTCCCGAGCGGTGAGGTGCGCCCCCAGCATAGCTTAGGAAGCTAACTGCACAATGCGGTGACAACAAGGCCAAGGTAGATAGGCCTTTACCTCCCTGGTGTCTAGTTGTGCACCTGTAATCTCCAAGGATTGAGTGGGGGTAAGATTGGATCTGGGCAGGTTGATAACTAGACCACAATACTGGAGAGGATGCGTTGTGCAGGATAGAGAATGTGTGGCCGCGAACTCTGAGGGGGCGCGAATGAGCCAATCGTCTAGGTAGGGTGTGACGAATATCCCGAGGGTGCGGAGATATGCTGCTACCATAGCCATTCATATCGTAAACACACTTGGAGCTGAGGCCAGGCCAAAGGGAAGAGCGCGATACTGATAGTGCGTTCCCTGGCAAAGAAAACGTAGGAATCATCTGTGGGTTGGGTGGAGGAGGAAATGAGTGTACGCAGCCTTGAGATCTAGAGAACATAGCCAATCCTGACTGTGAAGGAATGGTAGAGGAGTCCCCAGAGAACGCATTGTGACTTTCTCTCCCAACAGATATCTTGTCAGTTCCCGGAAGTCCAACATGGACCTGTGGCCCCCTGTCTTCTCTGGGATACGTACATAACGGGAGTACCACCCTGTGCCCTGTTGGAGGATGGGCATGTCTTATATTGCCCCTTGGGCTGGAAGTAGATGGATGTCATGAAGCAAATGGTTGCTCTGAGAGGTGAACCCTCCTACCACTGTTGGAGGAGGCATGTATCGGAAAGGAGGCTTGTAGCCTTCACCGACAATGCCTGGGGTCCAACTCTCTTTTGTTATGTGGCTCCATCTGTGGCCAAATGAACAGAGCCTTCCTGGGATGGGGATGGGGTCTGGTCCCCTGGGAGCCAGAAAAGGCACATTCTCCGGCAGGGAGTCAAAGTCCCTGAGGAGGCTGAGCCAGCTGCATCTTCTGGGACAGAGAGGCCTTTGGCTTTCTCTGTTTAGCTGACTGCAGTCCTTTTCTAGTGGAGTGGCCTGCAGGTTGTCCCTGTTGGCCGTAGGACTGATAGAACCATTTCCTCTTGGGGCAGAAAGGCTTCCTAAAAGCTTTCTGTCTTGCAGGATCTGTAATGTTTGAAAGCCTACTCACGGTGGACCTGTCAGCATCCAATGCATTGGCCATCCCTTGCCAGGTTTTCCAAAAGGCTCTCCCCATTACAAGGGACACTACCCAGTTTGTCCTGTACCCAGTGCTCCAAGTCGGTGGCATGAAGCCAGGCATTTCATCCTGCACCTATGGCAATGGCCGGGGCCCTACTATGTCCCTCAAAGCAGTCGAAGGCTGCTCGATTGCCAAATGTGGAAATGTGCTGGGCATGTTTGCCAAGAGTCTGATGATCATATTGTGTGTCGTCTGGGATACGAGAGGCTCAGACGTTCTAGATCCTCTGAGGCCTCCTTCAGGAACATTCCCATAGATAGAAGATAGGAACGTATCCTGGCTGATAGCATCGATGCCTGGAAGATACGGTGTCCAAAGGCATCTAGGGTCATGCATCCACGACCAGGAGGATTAGAGGCATGCCTTTTGGCACGTCTGATCCCCCTCATAGCAGACCCCACCACAATAGAATGGTGAGGGAGCTGTGTTTCCCGAACACCAGCTGATGGAGGGACACGATACATGGTATCGAGTCCGCGAGAATGTGGAGAGGTGATTAGAGGTGTCCCCCACATTCGCAGCAGGCGATCCTGCAGGATCTCATGCACTGGTTACGTTGCTGCCACCTGGGGAGATTGGGGATATTGAGGCATCTCCACCTCCATTGCCCTTGGGTCAGGTTCAGCAGCTACAGAGATAGACAGACCTTTCGCCACAACTCAGATCACATCCTGACAGGACATGTCCTCAGGGGGAGACATCCTCCTCTCTGGAGAGGAGGGTTCCTCAGGGATAAGCACACCGGTATCCGCAGAGCTGTTAGACCCATCCGATTCAGCAGGAGACTGGATATACCCTCTGTCTGGGTGCTCCTGGCAGCGATACCTGTACCGATCCACATCAGAGGGTCCTGGCACCAGTGTATCGGTACCAGCCCGACTCAGTACTGTGGGCGCAGGCACCGAGGTTATTGACACCGGTACCGGTATCAGGGTTTGCAACAATAGTGCCAGTACCGGTGGGCAGGTCTGGGGTGGTACCGAGGCCTTTGATGCCGCAAGGAGAGCCACCAGACTGCATTCGATGACCAGGATTCTCTGGTCCATCAATGCTGCCAATGCTTGTGTATCGGTGTCGGCACCCCAGAGCAGGGCCCCAGGGGCTCAGACAGGGTTTGGGCCTCGGGGACATCCTGGACCCCCGATATTGCTTTGGGGGCTGGAGCCTCCCTCCGGGGCTGTGTGGCCAGAGTATGTTCCCCACGAGCAACGCCAGAGGCATCCCGATGCCTGGAAGGGGATCAACCCTTAGAGGTACAGCCAGATGTGGGTTTGGTTATCTGAGATCCATGGGAGGGTGCGGAAGCCCTTGAGGATGTCGATGCCACCGAGGCCACGTCGGAGGGACAGAGGGTACTGAACCTGGCCGCTCAACTTGTACGACCTCTAATCGATAACATCCCACAGGCAAAACATTCGGACATGGGATGATCAGGTCCCAAACCCGTGTGACACCACCCGTAGGTGTCGGTGACGGAAACAGTACCACCACATGTTGAGCATGTTTCGGAACCTGAGGAGGGTTTCCCCATGATGATGGCCCACTATTTGGGCCTACGGCCCGAGGTGGCGCGTGTACCTGAGAAGACACATCAGGAAGGTAGGAGATCATCCCCTTATTTGTTTCTGAGCTGGTAACCGGCGGTGCCAGTATATAATTACAGAAAGGCAGACACAACCGCAGAAATGTGGCAGTGAGAACATGTTCCTGCGGTGACAGGGACGATGACCTGCTGGCTCCGCAGAGCACAATGAACTGGGGAGAGGCAGTTGGGAAAGGCGGGACGCCAGCAAGCAGGCACTGTGGGATGCTCCCAAAGGCTTGCCTATTGGATGCTGGGGAGCGTTCCCGCACAGGCTCCATCGGTACCGATGATACCCACACGTGCAGACTAATTCCAGCTTGTCCCTGGAGATCCACCAAGACAGGGTCATCTGGGCCCCCTACGTGATAGTCACCACTCCATGGGTTCTGATATGCATCACAGTGTCCATACATGGTCAGCAATGTGTAGGGTGCCCAGATGTCCTGATCTTATTAGGACTGTCCTGAGTTCATGAGGCTTGTCCTGACTCTGAAAATGTCCGGATCGTGACCTGACATCTGAGCTCTCATCCTGATCTTGCCTGAGGTGTTGTAAACATTCAGAGTATGCAGGTTAAAGATGCTATATGTGATCCGTAAGATGGAACATTTCATTAAGGTCTGTGATTGTAAGCCACGATGTAGGGTAGCATATATGTCTTCCGGGGTGTCGCGCACAACTGCAGGACATAGTAATGTATGTATCTGTTCTGTTGGTTGCGCAGATCTGTCAAATGCTGTGCTCTGTAACGGCTGGTTAGCATAATGTTTTTGATCCCTACGTCAAACGGGGCTGTGGAAAGAGTACGTGCCCTGTGCAGACAGCAGTGGGCGGTTGCTTGAACTCACTTACACGGTAAAACCGTGAACTGCATTATAGACCGTCCTGATCATGGATCAAAGGTATCTGGGCACCCTAGCAATGTGTGCCAGCAATGTTGGCTGGACAGCCCCAGAGATATATGCATGTGTGTCCCATGACCCCTCACGTCCCCTCACCTATGTCAGATGGACACTGTGCAGAGTGCATATGGATGGATCATGCTGCAACACAGGTATGTGAGGGCTTGGTGTGTCCCATGACCCATCATTAGGCCCCATGACATGCCTGGGAATGGCTCATGGGACACAGAGGTCTGACCATGGTCATGTGTTGTGATATGTGCCATGCATGAGAGTGTGACAGACTGATCCTGTGGAATATGGCTGACATGTACATGTGTGGCGGTTGCCTTTGAGGGGGGTATAGCACATATCACCATGTCCTCCACCCACAGGCACTCGTCAGGCGCTGGAGCTCATAAGGAGTGAGATCCGTGGGAACACGGCAGAGTTGCGACAGCTGCGGACAGCAGCGGAATGGATCGCCACTGCACTGGAGGCCATGGTGGCAAGAACAGCACAGCCAGCACCAGCCCCTGAGGCTGCAGCAGCGACACAGCAAAGGAGGGGTGGTTTGGGCCGTGAGCGATGGGGGCGGCCACGCAGGATGTAGCATGGAGGTGTGGCCTAGTGGTTGAGGCAAGGTACGTTAGGTCGGATGGTCGGGGGTTCAACTCCCAGTAGGGATAGCTACCCTGGGCCGATAGGACTGGGGTTTCAAGCCCCACAGGTGCTCCTTGTGGACTTGGGCAAGCCACATGACCCTCCATAGCCCATGTTCCCTGTAAAACAGTTATCTCCACATTATAATGCCCTGTGCAATGTACTCTCAGGTTGTTCAATGTACACTGCAGTGATGCAGAATAGAACAGTGCATAAGTGAATGTACAGTAAATAAACACCTTGATACAACATCTGTTCATGTGCATGTTTGCCAGGGTGGACAGGTCGATATCCCTGTTGACCTGTAACTGCCTTGCAGTCGTGGCTGCAGTGGACATATAGTATGTGCACACCGCACTGACTGCAACTAGGGCAGTAGACATAACATATCACATACTCCTACAAATACATACCTATCTGACCTATGATATCCTGTGTGCAGTTCTCCAATGTGTGGCAATGTGATCCCCCACGTGGCCTGCACCTCATGTTGTCCTCCTGCCCTCATGTGGTCCACCCATGCCCTTCGGTGGTGGGGTGTCCGTACTGCCGGCTATCAGTGCACAGAGGTCACAACATGTCCTGTGTGTCATGGACTGTGTCAAGTCTCAGCACCAGGACCTCATCGTGGGGGGATAGCCACCCTCCCCTGTTGCACATGGCAAATGACATGGTGCTGCATGTCTGGTGTTGGGATCTGTCGCCGTCTCACACCCCTGACACCCCCAACATTAGTCACACATGTGTGAACATTCGCACAGCCCGCAACACGGCCTACATGGCTGCCCTCCCACACAGACATGCCTGTGGCACAGACAGACATGGGTGGCCCACGTAGGTCGGCAGCTCACTCGTGCATGCACCTATGGTCACCCACCGCCCATCCCTGTGACATGCATTGTCCTGGGCCACCCTCATATGCCATCCCCCTGTGCAGATCATGGGTTCAGCAGCCCATCATATCCCCCACGCAGGATCTGCTATTGGCACACCAGCATGGTGCACCAGATGTGCTTCCCACACATTGCACACAGCATGCACATGCTTTGGCATTTTGTGACATTCTCCACATTGCCACATCTCATATGCAACTGTCGACTCACACACCGACGCACATGGCCAGCACCCACAACTGCATGTGGAGGAGGGCCATGTATGACACCCATGTCTACCTTGCATACACATACATTTCCACTCACATGTCCCATGCGTACGTCCATTGTCTGTCTGTAAATGCAACATATGACCATTAGGATGTTATTCACAACTTGTATTAACCAACAATGTACATATGTACAGGAACATACAACTATTTACAACTGCACATACGCTGTGCCATGCAGTGTCGACACAGGGTCATGTCCTGTTCAGCAGTGGGCAGTCCACATGATCGGGACCCAGCTGTCCTTTTGGGTCATGGAGGACAGGACAGCACAGGGCACGTGTGTGGGCACCCCAGGGGCTGTCATACACTCCTGGGATGCCCATCAGTGGATGGCCGTTGAGATGCAGCATCCGTACCTGCCACAGGCTGCCTCTCAGCGACCAACCACTGGACGGACCCTGCCAGCACACGCATGGTGCGTTCAAGGGCCCTCAGGCGTTGCTCCATGCCATCCATTGCCACGGACAGGTCATGTACACACCTACCACCACATACACACATGGTGCCAGGTGTGTATGTGGTGGCGTGTGCATGGGTCCTGTCCGTGGCAATGGGTGGCGTGGCCACAACTACCCAGGCACCATTTCCACCCACATGCGTGTGCTGTCAGGGACCCACAGTGTCCCGTGCTGTCCTGTGCTCCGCACAGACCTCCCCACCCTCGGCGAACCACGCCTCCCTGTCCACCCCCACCTCTGCCCCTAGCCCCTCCCACCCACCCTCAGCACCCCCTACACTCCCCTCCTCCCCCTCCCCCCGACATGACCCACACACAGTCGCTTGCCCCTCCCGCCCCACCCCCCACCTCCGCCATTCCCCCATTGCCCATGTCTGACACAGGGGCCTCCGCTGCCTCCTCCCCAGGCAACCCCTCCTCCTCACCCTCCTCCTCCTCTACCACCTCCATTGGCCCCTCCTCCTCCTCCCCCTCTCATCTTCATCCTCTGCCGCCACCGCTGCCGCTTCAGCCTCATCCTCCTCCACCTCCCCTTCGGGCCATCTCTGGCGCATGGGCCGTGGCAGGTTGTGTGGTGCCAGCGCTCGCATCTCAGCTGTGTGGTCCTCCTCTGTGGGGGATTACAGCTATCAGCACACTCTTACGTGAGTCACATGACACATTTAAATAGTTTTGGCACGCAAGGCCTGGTGGGCCACTGTGACCTCGTCTAATGAGCCACAGAGGTTGTGACATTCACCTCCCCGCTGTGACACTGCCCGCCTTCGGATTTGCTCCAAGAAGCCGGGACACCGGAGCCTCATCTCCCTGCCCTTCTTCAGTAGGTCCTCCACCTAGTGGGGGGAGACAATGGGAGGGTACATTACAGCCATATCACCCTGGTGGGTGGTCCACAGATGTAACACATATCCGTGCAGGGCATCGTGCTGCTCCTGCTCCTCTGCTCAGTGTGTCCTGTACCAACAGTTGCCACTGCCACACATGTGTGGCCATGTGTGCGGTCACACATATGTGTCCCGTGCATCACACCCTGGATGCACCATACCATGTCCCTATACTCTCCCTGCATGACATGGCAACAGCATGCCACCTGTGGCATGGCTCGGCTGGTGTTTAGAGGGGACCTCACCAACCCCCTGTGTGGTCTGGCAAACACATGTGTATTTGCCTGACCTGAACATATCAGCCGACACACCTGCCATGGCACGATGATGGGCAGACACGCATGGGTGATGTTCCCTGACATACAGCAGAGGGTGGGTGGGTGGGTGCCTCATGCCAGACGCTACTGACGTGACACTGGCTGTTCCACTGTACCTCTAGGGTCCAGACTGGGGTCTCCTCTGGTCAGGACAGTTGTGGTTGCCTACCACAGGGGCATGGACCGCCGCACCTAGCTGGCCTATGAACGTGTGTGTGTCTATCTGGGGTTGACAGAGCTGTGATACCACAGCATGTGCATGTACCCTCACACCAACATATCTACTGTCGTTACATATGTGACATATGTGACATATATCACATATTCCCGATCCCTGCACAACAGCAACATAAGATACTGTTGCACATCGTACCACATGTGCTACAGTTCATCATTCATGTATATCTTTCACTGTTCATTATGTGGTTCTTGTAATACCTTACTGCACAGAGGGTCTCCGTGGCCTGCGCCTCACATCACGCATACAACAGACTACACTGTCATACTGCACCATCCCTTATGACGTCACTGACCTTCAGTGCAGAGTCCACCAAGCCACCCGGACACATTCAGTGCGCCACCACTCAACCTTCAGAGACATTATTTACACCTCTGAGGATGGCTGTCCTGCTTCCCACTCCATGACACATCATCACAGGGCCCAGAGGCGTCTCACATACATCCTTGCTTCATCAGAGAGGAAGCACCAGTCCAACAGGACATGTAACCAACATGACATCTGCACGTCCCTGGCTCTATGCCTTGCTAACGTTGGATAGGGGTGGTTACAGGGCAAGAGTTGGCTATGCTAGGGTGCGGTGTTTGTCTAGGCAAAGTGTGTGATCCATGTTGGTCATATGTTTACATGGACAGTTCCCATACCCCTGGTGATGCCAGAGTGCCTGCGAATATGCCCCTGTGTTGTGAGTTGATGCGGCAGCCAATGTGGGTCAGGGCAGCCACCCTTTGGGCCACCATGCATATTTTGGGTAGTTATGTGCTGTCCCATTGATTGTGTCTGGATGTCTTGTCGTGATGTGCACAGAGAGGTCATGGCTGTTATACGGCCATGTGCATTCAGACAGTTTAGTCTCTGGTATGCGTGTGGCCGGCCCATGTGTACTGAGACCATCTGTGCAGTATTGTGTCTTTATAGACATGTTGTCAACATAGATATATACACTCAAATTGTGCATGATACTGAATATGGAATCATTTGGGACGTAAACTGTTGGGTGTGTGGTGTGGGCAGTGTGAGATCCTGTACCCCTACACAAGCATCTCTAATGTTCCTATGCAATCTGTTATGGCCCTCCTGGGTTGTGACTAGATATGCTGCCAGAAACTGGGTACACAGCAATGACATATGGATGTTTTTCGCACCTTCTTTATCAGGTCTCATGGCTCCCGGGGGTGGGCTGCTTCACACCACATCCACAGCTGCACCTACCATACAATCAGGATACAGACCTGACCTGTGTCATGAGCCATGGGCCTCAGGGGAATGGGGCACATGTGTGTCAAAACACGGCATCACATACCACAATATCTGGATGCCATACCCACCTTTGCAGACAGGTCTCAGGCCCCCTGGGTACAGGGTATCCTAGCACACATCATCTGCGACACACACCATATCAGCAGGGTGACTAACTGAATGCGTTCAGCAGGTCTCCAGACTCCTGGGGATCGGGTAGATTATATGATATAATGAGCAGCATATACCATATCACCAGGGTGACTGGAAAGCCACTTTGATGAGCTCTCAGGACTCCTGGGGATAGGGCGGATGTTTTAAAGTACATAGGCACCGTGATGAGGTAACTAGTACAGAGCCTATGTTATATGAGGAAATGGCTAGCTCAGAGCCTATGTTAATAGGAAAAGAGGAAGAGCTTACCTCACAAACACATAGGCAGCAAACATATTCAGCTTTCAAGAAGCCCAAGTATAGTGGAGAAAACTTTCCATTCACCAAAGGTGACGCAGCAGAAAGCCAAAGGGCTAATCAAGCTCACCTGAGTGGAAGGGCACGTACAACGTGCAGAGAACAGGAGCATAAAATCTACAGGGAAAGCCCAGTAGTGGAGCAAAGGGAGGGGCTGGAGCCAAGGCAGCAAAGGCAGGAGCAGAAGCCAAAGGGTGAAGCAGGCTGTAGCTGCAGAGGAGTCTCCCAAGCCAGAGGGGGCCTCGGTCACTGGAGAGTGAGTAACCATGAGGAAGGAAGTCCTCTCAACCAGCAGACCTTGCTAGAACCAGCAGACCTTGCTACAACATTATCGTGACCTCCAAAAAGGAGGTCACGATAATGTTGTAAGTTGTAAATAGTTACCCCTGTTATCCAAGTTGTATTACCTGTTCAACTGTAAACACAAAGTACCATCGGAAATGTGTAAATTATTGTTCATTGTAAACCGCACTGATGCTGAATAGCGCGGTATAGAAGAGACTATAAATAAATAAATAAATAGAACCAGGAAGTAAAGGAAGTGTCCCGCTAGCAAGAGGCAGCAGACACAGACTCTCTTCAGAAAGTGATTACAGTTTGGACCCAGCTGCAGAGACGTGGAAGTCTTGGAGAGGAGCCAGCCAAAGCCCAGAGAGAGAAGCTCATTACCCAGGGACAAGAGCTAAGTACCCTGCTGTAGCTAGAGGGAAAAAGCCAGGCCTTGCCAGCAGAGCAAAACCCAGTAGTTGGGAGGAAAATCCCTATTGGAGAAGGAACCTGAGAGAGACTGTTCATAGCACAGGACTCTTGAACCCTGTTGATATAGAGCACTTACCAAATAGAATAACCAGTGTCATTCAAGGGAAGAGCTGTGAGGATTTCAGTTGTAAAGATTGTTATGTGCCTCCAAATACAGACTATGAGCAGATGCAATGGGAAAACCAGGAGTGTGATATAGAACTGGATTCCATGGATTGCACGCTTTGTCTGTCTGATGAAATTACATCCCTATGTTAGCCAGGCAAGCAAGAGTTCTGTGATACATTGTGCTGGCGAAGAGTTTATTTTTTATACTGTGAAGAAACAGTTTTTCTTTTGTGTTCCATTTGTACTGTTCATAAAGAATCCTATGTGGGACGGGGAATAAAACCCGAATTATTTCTTTTGCCTTAATTACACGGCTACTGACTATTTCTTTAATAAGGAAACCCACACCTTACAGCCCTAGGCGGGCACCTAACAGGGCCAAAAAGGGGTGCTGGTGACAGCACACACAGGACCATACACCAGGGTGACTGGGAAGCCACTTTGATGGGCTCTCAGGACTCCTGAGGATAGGGCGGATGTTTTAAAGTACATAGGCACACCCCCCCATATCACCAGGGTGACTGGGGAAGCCACTTTGATTGGCTCTCAGGACTCCTGGCGATAGGGCTGATGTTTTAAAGTACATAGGCACACACAAGACCATATCACCAGAGTGACTGGCAGCCCACTTTGATGGGCTGTCAGGACTCCTGGGGATAGGGAGGATGTTTTAAAGTACATAGGCACACCCCCCCTCCCCCCCATATCACCAGGGTGACTGGGAAGCCATTTTGATGGGCTGTCAGGACTCCTGGGGATAGGGCGAATGTTTTAAAGTACATAGGCACACACCCCCATATCACCAGGGTGACTGGGAAGCCACTTTGATGGGCTCTCAGGACTCCTGGGGATAGGGCGGATGTTTTAAAGTACATAGGCACACACCCCCATATCACCAGGGTGACTGGGAAGCCACTTTGATGAGCTGTCAGGACTCCTGGGGATAGGGTGAATGTTTCAAAGTACATAGGCACACCCCCCCCCCATATCACCAGGGTGACTGGGAAGCCACTTTGATGGGCTCTCAGGACTCCTGGGGATAGGGCGGATGTTTTAAAGTACATAGGCACCCCCCCCCATATCACCAGGGTGACTGGGAAGCCACTTTGATGAACTGTCAGGACTCCTGGGGATAGAGCGGATGTTTTAAAGTACATAGGCACACACACCCATATCACCAGGGTGACTGGGAAGCCACTTTGATGAGCTCTCAGGACTCCTGGGGATAGGGCGGATGTTTTAAAGTACATAGGCACACACCCCCATATCACCAGGGTGCCTGGAAAGCCACTTTGATGAGCTCTCAGGACTCCTGGGGATAGGGAGGATGTTTTAAAGTACATAGGTACACACCCCCATATCACCAGGGTGACTGGCAGCCCACTTTGATGGGCTCTCAGGACTCCTGGGGATAGGGCGGATGTTTTAAAGTACATAGGCACACCCCCCATATCACCAGGGTGACTGGCAACCCACTTTTATGGGCTCTCAGGTCTCCTGGGGATAGGGGGAATTGGAAAACAGCAACAGCGGCATAACCATACCTCCAGGGGGGCTGGAGACCCACTGTTTTGGACTCCCAGGGCAACTGGGGGTGGGCAGATGTTTTAAACTGCTGGGGCACAAACATCCATATCACCAAGGGGACTGACAGACCATTTGTGGTAGGTCTCACGGCCCCTGGGGGTAGGGCAGATGTGTGACCCTGCAAATGCAGAACCCACCATACCAGCATGATGATTACAGAACCTCCTTAGGCAGATCTATGGGCTACCTGTGTTACGGTGTGTTTTAGTACATCAATTACAGCAGCTGCCATGACACCAGGATGGCATCTGGGACGCTGTGCACAGGTCCTTAGCCCCCTGGGTAAAGGGCAAACTACTAAGATGTGATACATAGACAATATAGCACGTGGGTGTCATGAGTACACATAATTGGGATAGACTACTTACACCACAAGCGTCCCTTCTCCTGTCAGTGTCATCTGTGAAGCCGGACTTTAAGCGTTCGTCTGCTAGCATGAATCATCAGCCATCTCATTAAATTCAATAAAGGTGATCAGCCAAGGGGGGCGGAGCCTGATGTCCAGCGGGTAAGACGCTTCGCGCTGAAGCTCCCGAGAGGCCTACTTAGAATCCTGACTTAATACCTATACAAACTTACTATTTCGCTCCGAGCTGACCGGGGTACCTCGGGGGGGATGGCGGCCCATAAACCAGCGCGCTTGGATTTCGGGTCTCCTTCTTCTTCTCACGGAAAACGCTCCAAAACAGAGGTGTCCTCCCCACAGAAGATGGCTCCATTTCGTGAAAACCCCGAAATGCACCTGGAGATATTAGAGGAAATACGCGGCGTGAAAGAATTGGTGCAGTCCAATGGAGAAGCGCTTCGAGCCCTGCGAGAAGACTTTGGAGTGCTCCAGGACCGACTTGAAAGTCTCTCATCCCGGCAGGACAACATGGCGGGGGTCCTCGACTCGCACGAGGAGCGCTTGGGCAAACTGGACAAGGCTGAGCGCCAGATACAGAATCTTCAAAAGGAGTTAGAAGATAGTAATAATCGAGCCCGTCGCAACAATGTGAGGCTCATTGGAATACCGGAGGGGGTGGAAGCAGGAGATATAAGAGAATTCCTGCTCAAAACTCTTCCCGCCTTGCTGAAGATCACTTTTCATAGAGAACTGGAAATCGATCGTGCGCATCGTGTTCCTACCCACATGGCGCTCAACCGAACGACCCCCCGGCCTATTATCTTTCGCTTGCTACGATATCAACAAGTGGAACAAATCTTAAATGCTGCCCGGGCGAATCATCATTTGGACTTTGAAGGTCACAAAGTCTCCTTCTTCCCTGATTTGGCAAAGCCTACCGTAGACCGTCGGAAGAAACTCCTTGCTTTTCGCCCTCGACTTCAACAGCTACAGGCTCGCTTCGGCCTGTTGTATCCAGCGAAGCTCCGAGTGACCCTCCACAACCAAACCAGGACATTCGAAGATCCTGATCTACTATCAACATTTTTAGACTCCAAAGAAGCAGAGCAGATGCGCTAATCCAAAACTTGGACTTTTATTTACCGGCTCCGTCCGCCATTTTGAAGGGCCCGATGCGGCGGTCATAGTCAAACGCAGAGACTGCCTGGACTTTCTTTCCTTCTCTATATGACTTTTTTACTTTTTGGTCTCCTATCCCTCCATGATGTGTGCCTCGGTCGGATTCGGAGCACGCACAGTCCTACAGGTTATGTGTTTTTTCAATAGCGGCCTTCTCTGGGGCTTCTCCCCGCAGACACATGGTCGCCAGTAATTTCTGGGGTTCTGCTTCTTCTCTACCGCACTGCGGGTTTTCTTTTTTAATGTGGGGCGCTTCATTGTATTATATTAGCTTATTTTCTTTTATGTCATGTGTACAGCCAGATACAGTCAGTATGAGGGACATTGTGAAATTATGTGCGTTATTATGCTCAGAATTTTTAACTTTTCTGAATGACCTTATGTAAGATCTTATCACTCAACGTAAAAGGCATTAATAGTCCAATCAAAAGAAAGAAAATCCTTAGCTATCTTAGCCATGAGCATGCTGATTTAGTGTTTCTTCAGGAAATGCATCTCAACTCTGCTGAAACACTGAAACTCAATGCTAAACCTTACATGGTGGCTGCCTATTCTCCCGCCGTTTCCAAACGGTGCGGGGTAGCCATTCTGGTTAAGAAGTCTTTGCAAGCTACTGTAATTGATACTAGCGCTGACAAGGAGGGTAGATGGGCCCGAGTACACCTTCAGGTTGGAGATAGTGAATTCACGTGTATTTGCATTTATGCTCCGAATGTGGACAACCCTGCTTACTATGCAAGTATTGCGCAGTTGGCACAGGCCTCTGCCAATACTCCATTAATACTTGGTGGTGATTTTAATCAAGTGTTAGACCCTTTGATAGATAGACAGCCGCCCAGAACGAGTAGTCCACCCAAGAGTCTTGCTACCCTTACAGCTCTGATGCAAGATCTTGCGCTGGTTGATATATGGAGGCTGCTTCACCCCTCCGACTTAGAGTTTACTTTTTTTTCTGCCCCCCATCACTCCCAATCAAGAATAGATTTCCTTCTCATTTCCAAAGCACTGATTTCTCAAGTGGACACGGCTAGGATTCATCCTCTCCATATTTCAGATCATGCTGCCGTATCTTTATCATTACATGTTACTGCGCGGGACGATTCTCCCAGAGCTTGGTTTTTTGATAGATCCCTATTAGGTCAAAAAGACTTTCAGGTTGATATAAAGGCCGCTATCCAAGATTATTTTCATTTTAACTCACCCCATGACACAGCGAGCTGGGCTTGGTGGGAGGGTTTTAAAGCATCTATCCGTGCAACTATAACTAGCTATCAAATTCGACAGGGGAAACAGAGAAAGCAGCACTTACTGATTCTAGAGCAGCAGATACAAGCTGGGGAGCGTCTCCTCACGTCCCGTACTGACCCATGTATTTTACTCCGTTTACAACGCTTGCGTTTTCAATACAATCAGCTTTTGTACACTGCTGCTGTTAAAAATATTGAATCACAACAAGGGACATATTACCGGGAAAATAACCGTGCTGGCAAATTGTTAGCAAATGCCCTAAAAGGTCAAAAAGAAGCCAAGCGTGTTACCGCCCTTCGGAATCCGTCGGGGGGGGGGGGGCTTGGTCACTAAAGATACAGAAATCTTAGAACTCTTTCGTGATTTTTATACTCGGCTTTATCAATCTGAATGTGATTTTGAGCCAGAAGTATTTGAACGCTTACTTTCCGGGGTACAAAGACCGACCCTATCCGACGAAGATAGAGTGGCCATGGACAAACCATTTACTTTGTCAGAAATTCATTCTGCTATCAAGAAATGTGCCTCAGGTCGAGCCGCAGGCCCAGACGGTCTCCCTGCTGAATTCTACAAAACCTTTCACGATGACTTAGCCCCAGTCTTGAAACTTTATTTTTCTGCTCTGGCCGAGGAGGGTTCTCCTTCTGGGTCCTTTTCATTGGCGAATGTAGTAGTTTTTGAGAAAGAAGGGAGAGACCCGCAGCTAACAGCTAATTATCGTCCAATTTCCCTCCTAAACGCGGACTATAAAATATTTGCCACCATTCTCTCCACCCGGCTCTCTGATAGGATGTCTACCTTAATACACCCAGATCAGTGCGGTTTCATTCCTGGTAGATCAACTGCTGACAATGCTCGGACTCTATGTCATGTCCTGACTGCCGCAGTTAATCTTGATCGCCCATTTGTCGGCCTCTCCCTTGACGCTGAGAAGGCCTTTGATCGTTTAGAGTGGCCCTTCCTGTTTGCTGTCCTCCGCTGGTACGGATTCGGGGAAGGTTTTCTCCGTTGTCTCCGCACCATGTACGCACAGCCTTCAGCTAGTATATGTGCCAATGCTTTAAAGTCTCAGCCTTTTCCCCTCCAACGCGGTACTCGCCAGGGATGCCCACTGTCTCCACTTCTTTTCGATCTTGCACTCGAACCCTTGGCTTTACTAATCCGGCAATCGGAGGAGATTCATGGAGTCCCCTTCTCCCATAGGGAAATCAAACTTTCAGCGTATGCTGATGACCTTATGCTTTTTGTCTCTATAGACTCAGTACCGGCTGTCCTAGAACAAACTGGTAAATACTCACAACTGTCCGGTTATAAGATAAATTGGACCAAGTCGGTCGCCTTTCCTTTAAATCCTTTGCTCCATCAGGCAGATATGCAACCCTTCCCCTTTTTATGGCAACCTCGCATGGTCAAATACCTTGGGGTTCACTATTGTTCTCCTTTGGAAGATACTATCTCCTTCAATGCCAAAGACTTAACCTCTAAAGTCCGGGCGCTTACCCACCGCTGGACCCCTTTAACACTTACCTGGTGGGGTCGCTTAGAAACCATAAAAATGATGATTGTTCCGAAAGTGAATTATATTTTAGAAATGTTGCCCTGTCTCTTACCTCGACATACATATAAAGATATAGAGGGCCTTCTGACTAGATACTTATGGCAAAACAAGACACCTAGGATAGCGAAACATAAGCTGCAAGCAGATAAGGAAAATGGGGGTGTCAGATTCCCAGATTTCCTGAAGTACCATCAATCTTTTCTTCTCAAACAAGGAGCTCGTTGGCTGGAAGAACTAGTACCGAGTAGACCTGTGTGGCTAGACATAGAAGAGGACCTTTGCAAACCGATTCCTCTTACTTTTCTCCCTGGTATGACTCTCCCATCAGACTCCCACTATCCACCAATGCTTTTAGACACTTTAGGTGCCTTTAATACTCTAATGCAATCTCTAGACTCCCGACTCTGTCCGTTAGACAGGCTCCCGCTTTGGTACAATACTCGATTTCGAATACAAAATAAGCCGATGGCGTGGAGCCCCTGGTACACTAGGGGCATTTGGATTCCTAGCCAGTTGTTCCATGATGGTCGCTGGAAAACTTTTAGTGAATTGCAAATTGAATTTGGTCTCCCAGCGAAGCACTACTTTCAGTTGGTGCAACTTCAGCATTGCCTTCGGAGTGCTAAGGTGCTCCCGCCATCGGCATCCCCTACACAAGGTTGGTCGGAGACTATCCGATCTATCGGTAGTTCACCGGGTGTAGCATCCAATTTTTACAAAACCTTATGTAATGCTATAACTAGAGATGCCCCAATAGCGCAGAAAGCATGGGAGAGAGAACTGCATGTGACTTTAACCCCGGAGCAATGGAGCCTAGTCTGGAGTAGAGTGACACGGGTTTCCCGATCCGCCTCACTCACTCAAACACTCTTCTTTCTAGCCCACCGGTGTTTTTACACTCCTGACAGATTAGCCAAATGGAACACTGCTCAGGGCAATAATTGTTGGACATGCCATGCGGCCATTGGTTCACTACCTCATGTTATGTATGAATGTCCCGCACTACAGTATTACTGGCGTCGGGTCTGGGGTCGTATTCAGTCAATTTTGCACTTTCAAGAGCCCCTTTCTTGGAGGATAGTGGGACTTCGCTCAGCTGCGGGGATCCCCTCTCTTCCAAAAACGGCTTACTTCCTTTTGGACTTTGTGCTTGGCATTGCTATTTCCTTAATTACGAAATACTGGAAAAATAGCTCCCATCTGAGCCCCAATGAATGGTGGAATCATGTCTGTCTCTACAGTAAATATGACCAAATACCTCGTATGTTTGCCTCCCCCGTTCAGACTCCTCATCATCGGTCTAAATGGAAGATGCTCAATGACTATGTACATTCTGCTACATGCTCTCATCTGACTGTCTAAATATGTATATATCTCTGTCCCATGATCATTCTGTATCATTCTGTATTGTAGCTACTCTTTTGATAGTTTTGATGTACAATCACTGTTGTTAGGAAGCGCTCACATGCTGACATAATTGGCTAGAGAAGAAGCATGGGGGTGGGGGGTAATTGGGTTTACTTTTCCTTATTGTATACTTGTTTTGTCTCCTTTGGTGTGTTGTTTCTTTTGTTTGTTGCAAAATGAAAATAAAAGTTTAAAAAAAAAAAGAAAGGTGATCAGCCATTGTTTTCATAATTTTGCGTTTGTTGTTTTTTTTCGCGGGGGCGGGGAGAAGGGGGGTGTGGCCCGCGAGGCTCCCGGTAGTCGGCTGTGTGGCCCGCGGCCCTCTGGAGGTTGGTGACCCCAGACTTACACACAGCAGCATGCACAGCTACAATTGACACTGGATATGTATATGGCTATACTGACCTGTCCCCATACACTTACCTCACGTGGGTAGTCCGCCACACGGTTGTACCGCCGTATGACACGGTCCCAGGCCCTCCGTACTCTCACCAGGTCCTGCCGCCTGGAAGAACCCGGGAACAGCTTGTGCTGCCTTGTTACTATCAGCTCTGCCAGGTGGCGCAGGTCCTGGCTGGTGAATGCAGGATTTCTTGACCTGGTGGCCATTTTCACCTATACACTACTCACAGACGCAGGCATGCACGCACGCGCATGCGCGCGGCAGCACACGTGCACACCGCAATACGCATGCGCGCCGCAGCGCGCATTGACGCCACAGCGTGTGCTGACGCCACAGCGTGCGCTGACATGTCCTGCGCCGCAGCACGCGTTGATGCGCCGCGCCGCACAGGCTTACGTGTGTCAAAACATGTATGAGTGCAGTGCACTTGTTTCTGTCTCTGCTACAACTAGTATACAGGATCTAGTGTTGCCAACAATCTACATACGGATCAATGCTGCAGACACACATAGCAGTGATGTATCTGACATTTAAATACACAGTTTGATATTTTTATTTTTTTCTGGTTCTTGGCACACTTGGGTCTTGAACCCATAACCACTGGCTCTCAGGGCATTGTTTTAACTGGTGTGCTATGCCTTTTCACATAGCAATGATTGGCGCAACACTTACACCAAGGGTGTATGTCCACTAATCCGTCTTACTGTGTGCCCAGCAATAATGTGCAGGATGTCATAAGGGGGGGAGTCCTGAGAGTCTAGACGTCGGGATCGCACAATAGGTTGCATGACGCACATTATCACACGATCGAGGGAGGTGTGACACGTTCATGCGCATTAATTGTAGGTAGAGGTGCTGACATACAAGCATTGTGGCAGAGGTGTAGCACATTGGTTGACAGACTGCCTGATGGTACAGGGATCATGGGCTCGATCCCCCAGTGCAGCTCTTGCATACAACTGCCTGAGACATTGCCCTTTACATTTCAGCAGTGGTTTGTGAGACAGTTTCTTTATATTTTGATTTGTGATGCCAGCAAACACACCCTCACAGTGCCGTAACCTAAGGTGCCACAGCAGGCACCCTATGGGGCACTCCAGAGGACACATTATAAGGTGCACTGTCCACCAAGGCACCTTATGATGTTCCCTATGGGGCGCCCTATGGAGCGCTGTCGAGGGTGCCTTATGAGGGACCTTCAGGCTACAGCACTGAGGGTGTTTTTGCTGGCCGCACTAATCTAACTTTAAAAAACGAACTGCCTCAGACAGCCCTATCAACTAACCCCACTTGGGATCACACCCATAACCTCTGCCCCACAGACAGTGATGTAACCAGTGGGCTACAGCTGTATGGCTACACCCGGGCCCCTGGCTGGCTACAGAGGGACTGCAGGTCTCCACACCAACTGCTGTGGTTATCAGGTTAGGGTTAACCCACCCATACCCATGATGCACTGCACATGCATATCAGCAGTCCACAGATGATCACAGGATGGGGTATGCACCCCACAGCACCTCGGCCAGGTTGGGGCACTGACCGTGTGCACCCCCACAGCACCTCAGCCTGGTAGGGGGTACTGACCATGTGTGTTACTGGCACAGAGTGGCTACAGACCATCACATTGTGTGGGTACTGTGCCCACCCTTAGGGTGAGACGGGGCACCCAGCACCATGTCCACAGCACCAGACATAGCTGAGATAGGCTATGCTGCAGATTGCCGTCAGTGACAGTGTGTGATAGGTAGTCCTTGCAGCCACACCTCGGAATACACCTACATCCATATTTCTTTCCCAGTCATATCTAGCCCTTGTGGACTGTGATGCACCCAGAATAGTGCATATTCTGTGTGTGTGCCATGGTCATATTAGTTATGTGATGGGGGGCGGTGCGCCTGTATGGATCCATTGGCAGATTATGTAGTACCACCTGACCTGCCCTCTGGGGCTCAGGATCTCCCACCAACAGATCCACATTCCTGCAATGGTGGCAGTAGAGGGGACCATCTACCTCAGTCCAGCTGGAGTACACACAACCTTGAGGGCAGTCCTGTACGCAGCCATACGGCAACAGGAGACAGACAGTAGGGCTGGAAATGCTCAGCTGCCCCCCACCACTATCTGACATTCTCCAGCAGCAAGCACAGTGAGTCCCCAGCCATGCACATACTAACTGCAAACAATGTGCTAGCTAGTCCATAGTGCATATTACTGGGGAAGATGTGTGCACCCAAAACTGGGATGTGAGCACACCCACCGAGCAGATAGGTCAGTGATTGGGCCCCAAAAAAGGAAACCCATATATATCACTTAGACGAAATACTATGTAGCACTATGGGGGAACCTAGCCATGCCGTGGTCACTGCTCAGTCAGGGTGGGAGTGACCTTCCAGCAGGACATGCTGTGGCCACCCTGTCTGTGCAGGTGGCAGCCAGACACTATAATTTCCCAACCATTGCCCTGAGCCCTGTGCTGATGCATCCTGCCCAGGCCGCCCTGTCCAGGCTATACCCACAGTACCTTACTCCTCATTATGCACATAGGCAAACTAACACTGGACACAGTGCAAACAGTGTGGGCTGAGTACGGTGAGGGCAACCATCACACACTGGATGGACATACACACACTCCCACACCTATGCCAGCAAGGTTCTTGGCCACCTCGCCAGTCCTGGACACAGCACAGGCATGGCTATGGTACACAATACTGTTGGGGTCACTCCCCAGGGTGGTAAACACTGTCAAAGACCAGACCTGATAGACACTCCACAGACATCAGAGAGGTTGGTATGATACAGCTAAAGAGAAGATTGTGCTTAACTTAGGGATTGCTATCTGCCAGTTATCATAGCAACCTTTTGATATATGTGTACCATATCCCCAGGTTTAGGGTGGCATTGCTACGGTATGCAGGGGCTAGTATTGGGGGCTTCACACAGGGCCCGCCATCCTGCCTCTACAGGTGGCTTTGGATGATGGAGCCTGTGGGTGCAGGTGTGTCTGTCCCTGTTGGCCACTGCTCTGGGAAGAGGTTCCCAACTCCAGTCCTGGTGGGCCACACACTGTTCGGGTTTTCATGCTGTCCCTCATGTATATGCATGAGATACATCTGCATAGCATGGGGGCGGCACATGGAAATGCAGCACAGACATCTTTATTGATGACAGCATGACACCTGCATGGTGTGTGGCCCTCCAGGACTGCATTTGGGAGACTCTGCTCTGGGTACTGCGCACGTGTATGGTGTCTGTGCTCTGTGGGGTAAAATATGGGCGTTTGATGCATGGTTCTGTTCTCTGCACTAAAGGTTCGGTCTTTACTTCCACAGTTTAGTACTGGGTAAAATATGGGGACTGGGTTGTCAGGGGCCACAGCTGGGGCTTGAACCTGTGAACCTCTGCTCTTGAACACACTGTCTGTGTGTGCTGCACCACACTGTGCCACAGAGACAGTGCTTTCCCTAGAGATGCCATGACTGTTTTTCTTTTTTTTTTTTAAACTTTTATTTTCATTTTGCAACAAACAAAAGAAACAACACACCAAAGGAGACAAAACAAGTATACAATAAAGAAAAGTAAACCCAAGTACCCCCCACCCCCACGCTTCTTCTCTAGCTAATTATGTCAGCATGTGAGCGCTTCCCAAGGAAGCGCCCCACATTGAAAAAGAAAAACCGCAGCGCGGTAGAGAAGAAGCAGAACCCCAAAAATTACTGGCGACCATGTGTCTGCGGGGAGAAGCCCCAGAGAAGGCCGAAATTGAAAAAACACATAACCTGTAGGACTGTGCGTGCTCCGAATCCGACCGAGGCACACATCATGGAGGGATAGGAGACCACAAAACAAAAGTCATAGAAAGAAAGAAAGAAAGTCCAGGTAGTCTCTGTGCTTAACTATGACCGCCGCATCGGGCCCTTCAAAATGGCGGACAGAGCCGGCAAATAAAAGTCCAAGTCGTTGGATTAGCGCATCTGCTCTGCTTCTTTGGAGTCTAAAAATGCTGATAGTAGATCAGGATCTTCGAATGTCCTGGTGTGGTTGTGGAGAGTCACTCGGAGCTTCGCGGGATACAACAGGCCAAAGCGAGCCTGTAGCTGTTGAAGTCGAGGGCGAAAAGCAAGGAGTTTCTTCCGTCGGTCGACTGTAGGCTTTGCCAAATCAGGGAAGAAGGAGACTTTGTGACCTTCAAATTCCAAATGATGGTTCGCCCGGGCAGCATTTAAAATTTGTTCCACTTGTTGATATCGTAGCAAGCGAAAGATAATAGGCCGGGGGGTCGTTCGGTTGAGCGCCATGTGGGTAGGAACACGGTGTGCACGATCGATTTCCAGTTCTTTATGAAAGGTGATCTTCAGCAAGGAGGGAAGAGTTTTGAGCAGGAATTCTCTCATATCTCCCGCTTCCACCCCCTCCGGTATTCCAATGAGCCGCACATTGTTGCGACGGGCTCGATTATTGCTATCTTCTAACTCCTTTTGAAGATTCTGTATCTGGCGCTCTGCCTTGTCCAGTATGCCCAAGCGCACCGCGTGCGAGTCGAGGACCCCCGCCATATTGTCCTGCCGTAATGAGAGACTTTCAAGTCGGTCCTGGAGCACTCCAAAGTCTTCTCGCATGGCTCTAAGCGCTTCTCCATTGGACTGCACCGATTCCTTCACGCCGCGTATTTCCTCTAAAATCTCCAGGTGCATTTCGGGGTTCTCCCGAAATGGAACCATCTTCTGTGGGGAGGACACCTCTGTTTTGGAGCGTTTTCCGTGAGAAGAAGAAGGAGACCCGAAGTCCAAGCGCGCTGGTTTATGGGCCGCCATCCCCCCCGAGGTACCCCGGTCAGCCCGGAGCGAAATAGTAAGTTTGTATAGGTATTAAGTCAGGATTCTAAGTAGGCCTCTCGGGAGCTTCAGCGCGAAGCGTCTTACCCGCTGGACATCAGGCTCCGCCCCCCCACCATGACTGTTTTTCTATATTCTTCAAAAACTCTGCAGTACAACGTGAAAGTATCAAGCGACTTACAATGACAGTAAGCTAATTTCTATTGCATGAGAATGGCTAACAGGTCTCAGAATATCCGGGCGATTTGATGACCATTTAAACTGTGGTCAGTAAAGCCCTGCATACATCAATGACCTTAATTGTAGCCATAGTATACATAACTTTTTTTGTTTCTTTTTAACATACTTTTTTGTAAAAACTTTTAACTTAACTGAAAGACATTGGGCTTCTAATGCAAGCGTTCCAGCTTCTGGTGTATTTATTCCCGACGCTATGTTGCGCGCTAAAGGGATGCGTTTCACCTCAAGCAGTTTCTTCAGGGGAGTGCGGAAACACTATAACAAAAATTGTCGAATTAGTGCATACTTTCAACAAACTGATACATTTATATCAATCAATGTTACAGCAAAAAAGGATAATGAGAAGAAAGTAAAGAACAGAGCACCTGAAGCTTCAGCCGTGTCTCTTCCAATGCTGCTGCCCAAAAATGTTTCTTTCGTAACTGCTAACAAACGCCGCGCATGCGGGTTGCGTTAAATAGAGTTTCGCGTAGTATTCACTCTAAAGAACATCTAAGCTACAATGACTGTTTGTCAGACAGAGCCTGTCTGTTGCAGTGCATGGCACCCACCTGAACAGGGCTAGGCCACGGTCTGCTGTGGGCAGCAGCCACTGCCCCCTCCACCACCAGTACCCCTCTGCCACCATGCTGACATGCCATTCTGCTGGTGGTGCTGGTGGTGCGCTGTTTCGGGCCATCCAGTGTGCGGGTAGGCGGCTGCCTATGGTGCGGGTTCTGGGGTAGGGGTGCCTGCATAGGTGTCCACGCTTCCCCCCAGCCCCGCCTGCCACTGTTCTGTGCCCTTGGGGGTCCCTACTGGGTACTATCCCCTGTGACACTGTGAGAAGCGCACTTGTGCCCATGCTGGGCCCTCATCAGTTGCTGTCTGGCTGCTGTACTGTTTCAGCATTCCTATGGGCCACCTAGGCATCATCCTAGTCCGCACTGTGGCCCAGCTGCAGTACAGCATGTGCCGCCTCCAGCCCTCTGTGTCCCCTTTCCCAGCATCTGTCCAGTTGCCCATTCCGACATGCCTGCCCTGCTGTTGTGGCACATGTGCATGCCATAGGAAACCTGTCCAATGGAGAGGAAAACCCTGATGAGCGCAATTGCACTGTGGGATTAGTCACCTTGTATGGGGACGGAATGTAGACCCTTCGAAAATTCATCTTTTTTTGGAGCTTTCTCGGGAGTGCTTTTTGATGTTTCCCATTAATATCACTATTGCCCAGCTTGGTTATGTTTTTTTAATATTTTGTTGGGGTCATTTTCACTGTTTATTTGCCCTTTTGTTCCGTGCACTTATCACTTTTTTGTAGGTTTCCCTGGTTTTGCTGTACATTGCTGACAGAAATGATTTCTCTTCCCTTTAAATCAGCTCTAACGCCAGGGTTTCACTGGCGTTAGTTTTGAGCCTTGGATTTCATAGCATTAGTGTGCGGGGAGCCTCCACCAATTTACCCCTTCTCTCCGCCCCTAGGGAGCCTTCCTCCGCCCTCCGGGAGCCTTTCCCCGCCTTCAGCGCTCATTTGCGCCGCTGCGCGCATTAACGCGCGCTAAGGTACTTGAGCGCCTGCTAAAGCGCCATTATCGCGCGCTAAGGTACCTTAGCGCGCGATAACATCACAGAGCGCACATTAAGAAGGTTTAGTAAACATACCCCATAGTGTCTTTCCTCCAGTCCTTGTTTACTACCTTCTCTTGGAGTACTTACTGTATTATCAGCGCTGTACCTAGACCTGTGTGAGTGGTGCAGCTGCACAGGGTGCAAAGGCTTAGGGGGAACATTTCAGCTGCCTGCTGTTGCCCTGCCGCCGCCACTTTTTGTTCTCTCAGCGGTGGCAGTGGCATTGATAGCAGCAAAGCAGGCTCGACTAAATTTAAAAAAAACATACCACACGGGTCTTTCTGCAGGTCAGGTCCCTCCCTCCTCAGATCTGCTTAAAGTTAGGTATGCTCGGCTGCTGCCGGTGACTTGTACATAGGCCGTGCCCCCTCCCCTCACCCATACTTCCATCCAGCCGCTGCCTGATCTTGCCCTGCTACCAGCACTGCCGTGGAGAAAACATAGGGTGGAAGCAGCAGGGCACGAGCAGGCGGTGGCTGGGGCTCGCCCAATGTGCAAATCGCACAGGGCACAATTCTAGCTTGGTACGGCCCTGCTTGTTACAGTCCCTGTAGGACTTCTTACAGTGGTCCAAAGTATTCTGAGACATCCTAAACTGCTGAGAGCTATAGCAGTCTCCTTTCACAACTTGTAGATAAGCCAAGAATGCACCATCCTAAAGAGTGAGATTTACCACTCCAGAGAGTGAGAATGAAGTCCAAAGAGTGAGATTCTTTTCAGATGGTACATCCAGGTTATAAATCTAGAAAGATTTAAATGCAGTATTGCTTTGCAAATGAAAAAAGCGTAAAATATTTGCTTTTCTTTGGAGCCTCTGAAAGGATATGCAGTATGCAGTACTGAAGTACTCATTGTAGACCCTTTGTGCCACTTTGAAGTATTAAGGAAAAGCGGCACTGGGGTTTATGCCTCATTTTGGAACCTGTCTTTGGTTATTGTTGAGATGCCTTGCAAGAAACATATTTTTCCATCACAGAGCTAAGTGTTTTGGTTTCTTGAAACTTTCTAGTATTTTAGATAGAGATACAAGCAGTATTGCTTTTATAAAATTTTTTAGAAAAGAATATAAAATTGATTGATATTTATTGGGTTAGTGGAGACAGATGATGAGGCTTGGGATGGCGAAGTCCTGAGGTTATGGGTCCTTTCTAAATGCCTGTTGATGCATCCACTTAATCCTTTATTATTATTTTTGCTTTTGTTTCATTTTTGAATTTTTAACCGATTTGGTATGTTTTGTGCAGTTTATATTTTGTGGGTTTGGCTACATTATTTTTTGTTTCACATCTGAAAGGATACAGACCTAATAGAGGAAATATGGGTAAATTCTCTGGGCTGAAACTTGCTCTATACTCAGTGGCTAAAAATATGTGCAGAAGTTTCAGAGTGAATGTACAGCCAAAAGGAAAGGCAGGAGGAGGCAGTAGGCAGTTAGGTGTACCGAATCTTTTTTCCTAAAGGTAACATCACCTGGCTTTTCCTCATAGGCTTGCCTCTCATGAAAGTAGTCAGTGCCATACCTAGCCCTGTGTGAGTGGTGCAGCCGCACAGGGCACAAAAGATTAGGGGTGCATTTAGGGTTGCCAGCCTCAGCTCCCCCCCATTGCCCCACTGCCGATTTTTGTGTTCTCTCGGTGGCAGCAGTGATGGCAGCAGCGGAGCGGACCTGATCTCAAATTGAAAAAAAAAACAAAAAACACGCGGGTCTTTCTGACTCCTGACTTGAATTGCTGGTCTGTTCCCTCCCTTCTCTGAAGTGAGCCTACATCAGAAGAGGGAGGGATCAAACCTGCATGCAAGTGAGGAGTCGGAAAGACCCGTGTGTTTTTTTTTCAATTTGAGATTGGGTCCATTCCACTGCTGCCGGCACTGCTGCCGAGGAGGGAACACAAAAAGCGGCAGCAGGGCAAGGGTAGGCAACGTGGGTGGGGGGGAGTTGGCTTGGCTGAACATGGAAGTGCGGGGTTAGATAGGCAGATGCTGGGCATTGGGCAAATGTGATGGGGGAGGGGCGCACCAGATGTGCAAGTTGCACAGGGTGTATTTATGGCTTGGTATGGCCTGAAAGTAGTGATCAGGATCATTGCACTACCACTGAGGCAATGTTTAAGAGAAGGGGCTCAAAGAGTGTGAAAATGAGAAAGCTTTCAAATGTGTTTACCTATTTATTTATTTATTTAGCTGTTCTTTTATACTGCATTTCGCTGGATCAAAGCAGTAAAACAAGAAGATACATTGAAAACATGGAACAGCAACTTATGTACATGAGATTTTAACTTATATACATTGCATACATGGAACTTAATTTATGTACATGTGTTTGTAAACTATAAAAATAGTTGGGAACACAGGGGACTGTGTGTAGGTAGAAGGATGAACAGTGTGAATGCTGGCATTGGTTGGGGCCGGGGGGGGGGGGGGCTTTGATGGGAGTGTGTGGGGCAGGGGAGGTAGGAGAGGTGTTATGTGTGGCCAAAGTGTTCAACAAAGAGATGGGTTTTCAGATGTTTTTGGAAGGTATAGAGTTCTGAAGCACTTCTGACTTTATTGGGGGCACAGGTTCTAGAGGGTTGGCGCGTAGAGTTCAAATGCTCTTGGACCGGCTTGCTGGCTGCTCTTTATTTTTTCATCAGGGACAATTAAGGCATTCCTGGTGGTTTGTTTGCCGGCTCTGTTGGATTGAAAAATGTGGAGTAATGTCTGCAGGTGGAAAGATGAGTGTCCATTTAGAACTTTGTAGGTCATCAGGAAGGTCTTCTATTTGATTCGGTTGCTTAACGGGAGCCAGTGGAATTGTTTGAGGATAAGTCTGATGTGGTCTTGTTTTGCAGCTCCTATTAGCATGTGTGCTGTTGTGTGTAGAGTTGTGCGTAGTGGTAGAATGGTGGATTGTGGGAGGCCTTGGTAGATGGAGTTGCAGTAGTCAAGATGCAGGAAAATTATTGCTTGGTGTGCTGATCTGTAATCAGGGGGGTTTATGAATGGTGCAGGTGTTGTAAGTTTTGGATTTTGTAATAGATCACTCTGGTGGTGTTTTTCACTTGTTGCTTGAATGTGAGGTTCTGGTCCAGAGTGATGCCAAGGTATTTTACTTATGGTCAAACTTTGATTTGAGTATTATTTAGTATAATGGAAGTAGGTGGTGAGAATGTGTTGTCCTTGGTGACGAATGGTGCTTCTGTCTTTCTGTAGTTGATGGCTAGGTGATCCATGGTGAGCCATTGTGAGATTTCGATGAGGCACTGTAGTTTTGTATATTTGGGATGTTTGGTTAAAGGGTGTGTAGAGCATAATGTTGTCTGTGTAGATGTGGTAGAAGATAAACCATGTAAATGTCTTTTGAATATTGAGCCTATAGTTTTTACACATTTATGTCAAGACTTTTCCCTTTATATTTGAGACCCCTCTTCCAATGATTGCAAGGACGGTCCTTAGCTAAACTGTTGCGTATTATGGAACAGCTAATGCAAACTTTGGATCTTGTCCTTCAATGTCACTGTTGGATAAAGGCTGAGTTTCTCTCTTGTCAGAGACAGCAAACACTGTGGGCCTGATATTCTCGGAGGCAGCTAGCACAATTCCAGCATCTAGCCATCCCTGCTTAATACAAAACCGAGATATTTAATGCCGGCGCCATATCTTGGCACCAGCATTGAATATCCGAGTCAGCCGCATAGTCTGGAAGCTAACTGGGAAGCGGTGATATTGAGCCACTGCCTGGTTAGCTCCTGCAGGTAAAGATAGGCCAGCATTTGCGTGTCTATCTTTATCCGTAGGTCACTAATGGGGCAGCGGCTCCATATTGCCTCTGACCGGTTAGTGAAAGGTACTGACCCGGAACGCTCCAATGCTAAGCAAGTAGTTCCAGGGCATATAGCAGGGCAACCGGGAGATTCAGTGGCGGTAACCGTGTTAGTGCCGTTGAATATCCCACTTAGATGCATTTACATGATTTACAGGTCTGTAAACCGTGTAGATGCCTTTGAATATCGGGCCCTGTCTCTGAAGCATCCCTGACCCAGGCTGGCCCTGGGGAACAGAAGTATGCCGAGAGAATGAAATATAAATCTCTCACATAGCAATTTGTAGTATTGCCAAAGATCAGCAAGCCAGCCCCATTGCTAAGTAGTTTAGCATGCCAGTTAGACATAATGTACTGGGCCAGATATTCATCCAGTGTGATCAGAGTATTGCTTTAAGTGCTGGCACTGGCGTTTCACTTAATACATATGTTCAGCACCATGTCCATAGAAGCAGTGGAGCTGCATGTATAGATTGAGAAATGAATGCACCAGCACCATCCATATAAATGAATAATCTCTGGATTTAGCTCATGCTTTTCTCTGAAATTCATGGTGAATTACATTCATGTATATAACATTTCTCTCACTTGGTTTGCAGCTTGTCTTGCTGTGAGGGCTTGCGTGCATCAGTGATGCTGAGAGCTAAACTATCGGTAGTTTAACTACTGGCAGGGTCTCCCAAGATGGACAGGTCTCAGCTGAGGTGCCAGACAAGACAAACCACCCATCTGGGCAGCAGCAGAATAGGATAGTGTTGACGGCGGAGGATCACATTTTTGTGACAACGGCAACAACACCAAACTTAAACTGCGCGGAAGAAAGGCCCGGCAATCTACTTCTGTATCTTGCCATGAAAACCCAATGGATAGTTACAACAAAACAAATTGTGCTATGGTGCTGGAAGATGAGACCCCCAAGTCGGAAGGCACTCAACTAGCTATTGGGGAAGAGCTGAAGACTTTTCAGAGTAAAGCCAGCATTTATGATGTGGTTGGATCAAAGCCCTCGGGAAGTCTGACTGCTGATGTAGCTGCACATGAAATGAGAGTCAGAAGCTGTAAAGATGTCTTACACATTGGAACATGGAACATACGAAGCATGAACCAAGGGAAGTTGGAGGTGGTCAAGAATGAAATGGAACATGTACAACTTGATCTGTTGGGTGTCAGCGAACTGAAATGGACTGGCATCAGGCACTTTGCATCAGATGATCACATGGTCTACTGTTCTGGAAATGAAAGACAAAGAAGAAATGGTGTTGCATTTATAATAAAGAAGAAACTTGCAAGAACTGTAATGAAATACAATGCAGTCAGCGAACGCTTAATCTCTATTCATCTATGAGGATTGCCTATCAACACAACTATAATTCAAGTATATGCCCCAACAACAGCTGCAGAAGAGAATGAAATTGAAGAGTTCTATGAACAAGTACAAGCTGAAATTGACAGAACATGCAAACAGGATATCCTGATAGTCATGGGTGACTGGAACGCAAAAGTTGGCAACAAAGAAGAAGGCAAAGTAGTTGGAAAATATGGACTTGGCAACAGAAATGAAGCTGGAGAAAGACTGATAGAATTCTGCAAGACCAATGATCTATTAATCTCAAACACCTTCTTCCAGCAACACAAGCGGTGACTGTACACATGGACTTCACCCAATGGATTGTATAAAAATCAAATTGACTACATCTGTGGAAGTCAACGATGGAAAAGCTCTATAACATCAACAAAGACAAAACCCCTCCGATGCAAGATGACCGGCAGTGCCTGGGTTTTCCTTTGCGATCACTCAGAGTGTGGCTCCAGCCGGGCTAGACCTGGAGGCAAAAGCTGTAGTATATTCATTTGAATACCATCTCCCCCAAGCAGTCGGCCAATGCACCAAAATGTTGTAGCTGATTGTATTCAAAGAATTATACCAGGAGTCAGTTTGCAGAATTCAAATCAAGTTTTAATGTGCTGCACAGGCTCAGCTGGAACAAATCCAAAGAACAAAGGCTGAGCCACGAGGTGCGCTTGCTTATATACATTCTCACATATCCATTTTCATCATTAAGTCAAAGTAAATTCTCTATTGGAAATTGGCATCCAATCAGTAACCATGCCAACCCTCTTCCTCCACTCCAGCCCACCTTTCCCTTGTTAAGACATTCCTGCATCTGCATAACAAGTTCTCTATCTAAAACTTCAAAAGGCTCAGAGAGGCTCAAAGCTTAGAGTGTGTTATCTGCAAGCAGGGGCACCTTGACAGTATCACAGAGCAGATGGCTCCACCATATATGGTCTTTCCTTCTCTGTGAGGGGGGTGCTATCCCTCAGGTCCGGAGATGAGGCCCACCATAAATACACTTCTAAGGGATCCATTTTAATTGGGAAGGCATTCCTGGCCCCACAAAGGCCAGGTCGATTCGAGTTCAGGGAACGCTTGAGTAATTAGCAGAAGGGAGGGGGGAGAGGAAAGAGAAGAAATATTCAGAAGCCGTTTTTAAAAGCAGATATTTCTTTCCAGCACAAGTCTACAGTGGGGGTTGGTAATTCAATACTGTTATAGATACATTTCTATACATGAGGCCTACCAGAGGACTGGATAATTTCTGGGGCCTACCACATTCCCCCATTTTGATTATTGTCACCCCTCCAGAAAGGGGTGAGATAAAATCACACATTAAGTACTATCCTAGACTGTGGCCGCCTCTTGAGGTAAGGCCTGATACTTCCACATAGCTAATACTCAGGCTGCAGTCTTGCGTTCAACTGTACTATCAATAATAGAGGTGAACATGCGTAGGCAAAGAGGTAGAAAACATGGAAGAAGCATACATAAAGCTAGCATTAGTAAAACAGTACATACAATAGTTTTCAGACCCCCTACCCCTGTAAATATAGAACCAAACCATCCATTTAGCTCTAGTCCATGCCAGGTCTGAACAAGTACATGAGCTAGCCTCCGCATACTATTTATTCAATGACATGGCCTTGATCATCAATCTGCAAACAGCAGTTAGTCAGATTGAATTTTCCACAGACACCCCCCTCAGTGGCCAATAGGTAATCAAGGGCCAACCGGTTTTGGTAAATAGCAGTGCGCATATGGGTATTTTGTTTTGCCAGGAGGGTTAATGCTTTACCAGTTTCATTAGTTATAATTTCTACAACAGCTGGTAAACGGATAATACGATGTAACATATAAACAGGGGTGCGGTATCCCCAAGTCCCATCTTCTGCCCAAGTAGCTGGGCCATAGTATGTATTTGTCATTGTGTGTATAGGTGCGTTCCTGGCTAAGGGAACCACACCTTCCTTTGTGCCATTTGCTGGCATTTATGGCTGCACAAGCAACGAAAAAGAGAGAGGCCGGGCTAGTGGGGGAGGATATATTCGTGAAATTAAGGAGGTAGCCCACCGCTGAGTGAGTGCGAACCTCGATAACCTGATAGGTTGGACTCTGGCGTGGGTTAAAACAGGTCTTAGTTTTCCCTATCGTACAGATACTCAATTCCGTACCATTATATTCACACTGGCTAACAGAACCGGTGCAGCTGTAGTGTGAGTGGTAGAGCAGGGTTTGGGTAATTTTTACTCCTGTTCGGGTGGTGGTTATGCAGGGAATACAAGGGGGTATAGAGGAAGTCATTCTAAAGGGCCCCAGGAATACCGCAAGTACAATATAGACATGCATATTCATCATAGCTACACTACTTCAATAAGTCTCTATATAGAACTGAAAGTCTTTTTCTTTTACTCCGGTTCTTCCTCTTTCACAGCTTCCGCCGTGCGTAGACCTGTCAGCTTCCACGACGTGTGATGAGAGTAGGGCTGTCGAATCTACACTGATGGTCCCTGCTGCCTCAGAGTAAGACGCAGGGGCAAGTCAGGATGGTTCGTTGAGGTCCAAAGCTGAGGATCAATAGGTGCAGCCGGCTTCAACAGACTGTGGTGGATCCAAGGTGCGAGCTCCGCAACTTTAACTGCTGCAGGGGTAGACAGTATGACCATGTAGGGCCCTCTCCAGTGTGGCTCCAACGGTTCTTTTCTCCACTCTTTAATCCACACTGAAGTCCCGGGCTTGAAAGGATACAGGGGTTCTGTTGGATGGATGGGTAGCTGGTCTTGTACCCACGTATGAAGATTCTGCAAAACAGAACTTAAAACCAATAGTTTTTGTCTATTAATTTCAGATCCTATCTGTCTCATATCTCCTCTTATTCCCTATACAATAGGTGGGGGTTTCCCATACAGAATCTCAAAAAGGGGAAACTCCTAAAGACTTAGCAGGGGCTAAGTATATCCTAAGAAGGGCTATAGGAAGAACCTGGGGCCACTTCAGGTAAACCTCTTGGCAAAGTTTGGACAACTGAGATTTCAGGGTTCTATTCATACGTTCTACTTTTCCTAAATTCAGAGATCTGTAGGCAGTATGCATCAGATATTGTCAATATCTCGGGGCCATACTTAATGGACTTGCTTCCTGAGGTTATCCACCCTCATTCTTTGTACAGGGCCCCATGTGCATGCAAGGTTGTAAGGGCATACTTGGAATCTGTGTACACATTTAGACGGAGCCCTTTTCCTATTATCAGTGCTCTAGTGAGAGCGATCAGTTCAGCTTTCTGTGCTGAAGTTCCTGGGGCCAGAGCTGAGGACTCAACTACCAGATCAAGGGTCACCACTGCATACCCTGCACAACAATGTCCATTGATGATGAGACTGCTTCCATCCACAAAGAAAGTCAGTTCAGGGTTCTCCAAAGGAACATCAGTCAAATCCGGGTGACTTGAGAATACAGTGTCCATAATTTCCAGACAGTCATGATCCGGGGGGGCTAAGCGTATGCAGAAGAAGGCATCTTTCAGGTCCAGGACGGTGAAATGAGTAGCCTCAGCGGGGGTCAGTCCCAAGAGAATATAAGGATTTGGTACCACTGGGTGTATAGTTTCAGCTGCATCATCCACTCGTCTCAGATCTTGTACTGGGCGATAATCCCCTGTCCCAGGTTTCTTAACTGGGAGAAGGGGGGTATTCCAAGGTGACTGGCATTCCTTGAGAAGTCCATACTTCAATAGTTTCATTAGCTGGTCGGAGAAAAGGATATTGCTTCACATGCACTGGTTCCGCTCCTGGCTTGAGGGTGACAATGACAGGGGCTATGTTCTTTGCTAGGCCAGGTGGATTATCATCTGCCCATACTCCAGGTGGGGCTATAAGGTTGGTGGGTATACAGGAACTAGCTGGTTTGATTGGAGATGCACTATAGAACTGCTACTCTTCTTCTCCAGGAACAGTCAGCACCATCAATCCAGCAGGCTTTGGATTCACAGTCATTTGTATTTCTCCCCCTTCAGCAAAGGATATCTGTGCCTGGAGCTTTGCAAGCAGATCTCGGCCCAAAAGTGGAATAGGGCACTCAGGCATATACAGGAACTGGTGCGTTATTTTCTGTCCCCCTAATTCACACATGCGGTTCTGCAGGAAAGGCTTTGTGGCCTTTGCCCCAGTAGCTCTGACAATGGTGATGCATCGAGAAAACAAAGGGGCTACTGGCTTTTGTATTCTGCTCCTGTATCCCCCATAAAGTCCATATATTGGTCCCCTGTTTTCTGACTGACCATAGGCTCCTGGGGACCCAGGGAAACTTGGAATCCGGTCTGGCCTAGTCTTCATCCATGTTGTAGCCCTCTTCGGCTGCCACTCACTCTATAGCTGCTTCCCTCTCTTGCTGGAACACTGTGCTTGGTTTATTCTTTCATGACTCTAAAATCAAGTACTCCCTCCTCCCCTCCTGGGGTGGAGTTAAGATGCGGGCATTCACTTCTCTAATGTCCTTCTTCTCTGCAATGGGCGCACTGATTCGCACCCAGTGGAGGCCTGCTACTTCTGCGGCCCCTTACACGTTCTCTGGTCCTTTGATTAGGAGAATCTCCTCCACGTCGTTCAATTAAAGCAGCAGCACGATGATCTGCTTTCTTTTTATTTTACATTCACTTTCTCTGCCACATTCAGTCTTACATTTCACATACTTTCTGATCAACTTCCATTAACTGTGCTGTATTCATGCCCGTAAATCCATCCATTGTCTGTAATTTTCATTTTATATCTCTCTGGGACTGACTGACAAAAGCTGTGTCTTACCATACGCAAATTCTCCTGGGCTGCTGGATCATATGGGGTATATAGTGAGGGCTGTTTGCACTATTTGGATCCCCCTTGGGGCCATCAAGGCTGATGGGTCTGCATAATACTGTTCATTAATTCAATCAAATCCTAAGGCTTCTCAGCATAGGAGGCATAATGCATTTTTCAGTTCAGTAAATCAGTGGTGGAAAAAGACACATAAACAAGGCTGGTCGGCTGTAGGCCCATTTACTGGTAGTCGTACTTCTGAAGGTATACAGCAATCGGCACGTCCTCGGGCGCTGGCTGTGAGTGACCCTGAACTGGCAAATGAATCCCTGCGGGGACTGGCCGATAAAGATACTGGGACAGACAGAGTGGAATATCTGGAGATTCTGGGGCAGAATAAACAAACAGGTTTTTTTTTTTTCACAAGCATTTAACCAGAAGACTATGTAGGGGAACTGTTCAGGGAACAATATTAGTCTCCAACAAATCCCTTGCTAAGCTAAAGGTCCTAATCATACATTTCAACAAAATCTGCGTGGACTCCGATCCCCCCCCTTCCTTCCCCAGTACTTGAGGGGGCGGGCAGTCAGGATGGATGTGTGTGCTTATTCTAAATAACAACTGTCTAAGACTGTACTTCTGAAACTGAGATTTAAAAGACTTTCAAAAACAAGGTACCCTTTTTCTCTCAACGCAGACACACAAAATTCAAATACAGAAAAACAGAAGAATTTATCTTAAAAACCAATATCGTAAAAGTCAGTGTAGCTAACTGACCTGTTCATTAGTTTATTGTTATGGTATGTTTATTGTTATTTATTGTTATGGTATGTTGTTATATTGTGAACCGCGCTGATTCTGAATAGAGCGGTATATAAGAGCCTGTAATAAATAAAATAAATAAATAAATAAATTAGTCATTAGTACAGAGCTTAACAATTCAAAGTAATTACCTTAAATCTTACAGTTCGGGGAAACATGCATTCAAATGACTTATACTCTGTCGTGAAAAGGTTGGTGAAGATCTGGAATGCAAACACTCCGCAAGATGAGCTTTTCTCCATTAAATTAAAACCTTATACATAATACCAGAGACTGGTGTAAAGCTGATTTGAAACCAAAGAAGTTATTTCTTTTTAAGACAAATTACTCAGCGCCTTGAAGCCAGCCTTGGCGTTATCTTAGCCAAATAATCCTGACTTTCAAAGCAGCCGTAAATTACCATACAGCTGAAGGAAAACAGAGTAGTCGTAAACACTAAGGGTTAAAATAAAACTAAACGTTGTTTGAGAATGTTAAATCCTAAATAAACATAGTTGCGGCTCTGTTTTGTTGTTTCTGTAATTCATGAACAATAATTATGTCCTCCATGAGGTGCACAATATATCCCCTCTTTAGTTTAAAATTTTTTTCTTTTTTTTGCAATAGCACACGCAGTGAGAACCAACTATATATAGATATGTCAAAGATAAAATCCAAACATGATTAACTTCTTATTCACTCAGGATTTAAATCATTCTCAGGTTGCAATCTGGTAACGACCAACTCAGAATGCCACATTGTCCTTCAAGGTTGTTAACCTCTACTTTGAAGGTTAAAGGAAAACCAAAAGCAGTTTCCTTAATTTTTCTATCGACTTAGGACTACGGGCAGGGTTGAGGTATAACCAAAAACAGTTGAGGAGATCGAAAGGGTTAATAAGAACTTAACCCTCTCCAGGCCAAGCCCCAAATGTTCAAATAAGAGTTCAGTGCAAGACAGGGTTTGATTATAAACTCGTAGAAAGAAAGCAAATTCTCCACCAGGATGAAAGAAGTGAATAAGCAGTACAATCACAACGGAGATGAAAAGAAGTAAGCACAGGAATGCCCCAGGAGAGAGTGGATAGATAGCAATCATTCTGATCAATGGAGCAACCTCGTAGTGTAAGTCTTAGTTGGAGGAAGGAGACTAGTCACTCAGATGAGACAGCTGGGGCAGCTTTCAGATGACTGACATGTATCCAGGTGTCCACGTAATTCAGTTGAGCAGCGAAAGTAACTGTTTCCGCTTGGTCTGTTTTTTTTCTTTCTTTTTCTTTTCTTCAAGACCTCTCATTCACACAAGCAGACATTCAAGACAGAATAAAAAAAAAATCCCAACATTCCCAAAAAACCTGACTGACTGACTGGCTGAAGGGTAGGTATTTTCAGTCTCTGCTTATACCTTTAAGACTTCCGAGACTTACTAGGACCGCCCTGAGAGTTGATCAGACTCTCAAGCGCTTATTCCAGAATCCCGACTGACTGACTGATTAGCAGAAAAAAATTCTACTCACCAGATCCAGTACCAGTAACAGGTCATGGGTTGAATCCTGGACTTCCCTCAGGTTCAGAAGTGTAGGCCGGCTGGAGCCAGCAATCTGTCGAGGCGAGAAGGAATCCCTCCGATGCAAGATGACCGGCGGCGCCTGGGTTTTCCTTTGCGATCGCTCAGAGCGTGGCTCCAGCCGGGCTAGACCTGGAGGCAAAAGCTGTAGTATATTCACTTGAATACCATCTCCCCCAAGCAGTCGGCCAATGCACCAAAACGTTGTAGCTGATTGTATTCAAAGAATTATACCAGGAGTCAGTTTGCAGAATTCAAATCAAGTTTTAATGTGCTGCACAGGCTCAACTGGAACAAATCCAAAGAACAAAGGCTGAGCCATGAGGTGCGCTTGCAGCTTGCTTATATACATTCTCACATATCCATTTTCATCATTAAGTCAAAGTAAATTCTCTATTGGAAATTGGCATCCAATCAGTAACCATGCCAGCCCTCTTCCTCCACTCCAGCCCACCTTTCCCTCGTTAAGACATTCCTGCATCTGCATAACAAGTTCTCTATCTAAAACTTCAAAAGGCTCAGAAAGGTTCAAAGCTTAGAGTGTGTTATCTGCAACAGGGGCACCTGGATAGTATCACAGAGCAGATGGCCCCACCATATATGGTCTTTCCTGCTCTGTGAGGGGGGGCCTATCCCTCAGGTCCGGAGATGAGGCCCACCATAAATACACTTCTAAGGGATCCATTTTAATTGGGAAGGCATTCCTGGCCCCACAAAGGGCAGGTCGATTCGAGTTCAGGGAACGCTTGAGTAATTAGCAGAAGGGAGGGGGGAGAGGAAAGAGAAGAAATGTTCAGAAGCCGTTTTTAAAAGCAGATATTTCTTTCCAGCACAAGTCTATAGTGGGGGTTGGTAATTCAATACTGTTATAGATACATTTCTATGCATGAGGCCTACCAGAGGCTTGGCTAATTTCTGGGGCCTACCACAAGGGAGTCCCCATATGTGAAGACTACATTCCTGCTTGTTCCTGGAGATAGCGTAGTTACTCACCTGTAACAGGTGATCTCTAGGAACAGCAGGAATTTAGTCTTCACAACCCACCCACCTCCCCTAGGTATTGTCTATCTCTCTATCTCTCTGTCTCTTTCCTCTCTCCCTCTATCCTTTCACTCAGCTACAAACTTAACTGAAGAGGGACAGTTGGAAAGGCGGGAAGGCAGCATGCATGTGCTGAGGGATGCTCCCAAAAGCATTCCTATTTGACGTTGGCTGACAGGTACTATAGCTCCCCCTGGTGTCAGAGAGAATCAGTCTTTCAGTCCTCAGCAGTGAAGGAGGATATATAGCTGACAGGCTCCTCTGAGAGACTAATAGGAAAGGCACTTGGTCTGACTTTGGGAGTTACTTAAAATGCCTAAAAGAGATTGCTTTAACAGACGCTGACTATTTGGCCCTAGCAGGGCAGATCAGCTCAGCGCTTTTACATTTCTGGTCCTTTGACAATGTGGTCAATCTCTCGGAAGCGCTGACTATTTGGCCCTAGCAGGGCAGATCAGCTCAGCACTCTTCCGTTTCTTTTTGTACTACTCTGGTTAAGCGCTCAGTGCGTCTCCTTGATCTTTTCATCGGGGGACTCTCAGAATACTCCTTCAAGTGCCGCTAACTGAGATTGCTTGGGTAAGGTCTGGGAGCCCCAGATCCCTCTTCCCTCTGGCTGCAGTGTCCGTTAACCCGCTGGCGGCAGGCTGAGGATCCTGACAGCGTAAACCTCTTGCTGGGCAGTTGTTTCAGGTACGTGTTTAAGGCTACCTAGTGAGGGGTTTTGTTTTTTGGTCAGTTTGGGTACGAGTTTCTTTTGGCTTAACGGCACGTTGTTCTAGTTCGGCGTTCATTGCGTCTCCCGTGTTCGCGCCGTTTCTTTCTGCTTTGATCGTGGCGGCGATTTAGTTTGTGGCCTCGGTTAGTGGTTCTTTCTGGGTTTGTGCAGCCATTACATGGAGACACTTAAGGGTTCTGGAGATGAGGGGTTAGTTTGCCCTCAGGCAGTTGCGGATCGCGCAGGAACGGCTGCCATTTTGTCTCAGCCGTGCTCTGTTCCCGCGCTGCAGGACCAGCCGGCAAAGCGCAAATCTAAGAAACGCAAGACTCCGGCAGTTGAAGGAGAGCTACAGCGTTCTGATTCGGGGGACCAGGGGTCTTTGGAGTTCTTTCTTGTTCCCGAGTTTATATTGGCACTGCATAAGGCCTTTTTAGTGAAACAGTCTCTGGCAGCGGGCTCCCCCTCTATTGCCAGTAGAGCGCAATTGAAACAGAGTGAGAGCGCAGATGCTGACCCTAGGGAAGGGGTTTCCTTGTTGAATTCAGCATTGGAGGCTCCAGTGCCGGCATCTAGTCCTCTGGGTGAGGGGTCTCAGGTGCCGGAGGACGGTGAGCTGCTTTCAGAAGCAGGTCTGGAAGGCTGGCCCGAGGAATTGGAGGAAGGGGAGTTAGGACCTGGCGAGGACCCTAATGTGTTCCGCGTTTTTAGAAAGGAGGAACTGGGGGCCTTAATAGCGCATTCTCTGGTGGCATTGAACATGGTAGATCCTCAGGTGCAGCAAGAGCCGCTAGAAGATCCCTTGTTACAAGGTTTTAAGTCTGAACAGCGCTGTTTCCCCATTCATAGGGTTATCAAGCAGATGATTGATTCGGAATGGGAATGTCCGGAGGTTTCCTTGCGGGGGGCTCGCGCGCTGGCTCAGCTGTACCCCGTTCCCCAGGAAGAGAAGGACTTGTTGCGGATGCCTAAGGTGGATGCCTTAGTGGCGGCAGTTACCAAGAAGACTACCATCCCAGTAGAGGGGGGTACAGCCCTTAAGGATTTTCAAGATCGGCGCTTAGAGGCACTCCTAAAGCAAACCTTCGATGCCAATGCCTTAGCGCTTCAGGCTTCCGTTTGTGGGGCGTATGTGGCTCGGGCTTCTATCCGTTGGCTTCAAGGAGACGGGGCTGCGGAGAAAGACTTGTTTTCAGCAGCAGAAGGGGCAAAGCTGGAGTCGGCAGCGGCCTACCTGGCGGATGCCTTTTATGATTTAGTGAGAATTTCAGCTAAGTCCATGGCTTCGGTTATAGCGGCTAGGCGCTTTCTCTGGCTCCGCAGTTGGGTGGCGGATGCGTCGTCTAAGACTCGTCTCAGTAAGCTTCCTTATAAGGGTTGGCTGCTTTTTGGTGAGGCCTTGGAGAAAATTGTTAAGGATTTAGGAGATTCTAAGGGCGGTCGTCTTCCTGAGGATCGTCCGCGGGCTTCTAAAGTGCCAGCGGAGCAAAGAGGACAGGGGCGCGAGTTTTGCAGGTTCCGGGGTTCCCGCTTTATGCCCTATCACAGAGGCTGGTTTTTGCCGCGTGGCCAGTCCTTTCAAGGGGTCAGAGGCTTTGGTAGAAGCTACTTTAACGCTCAACAGTCGGCATCCAAAAAGCCGCAATGAAGGGACGTTGGTCCAGGCAGAGATACCTGTAGGAGGACATTTGCAGGAGTTTCTCTCTGCCTGGACCAACGTCACAATGGACCAGTGGGTTCTCAAAATTATCAGGGATGGTTATGCGCTAGAGTTTGCTCACCCACTGGTAGATACCTTTGTAGCATCTCCGTGCGTTTCCTGGGCGAAGAGAGCAGCCGTCAACGACAACTTGTTGCGCTTGCTGCGCCTTCAAGCGGTGGTGCCAGTGCCCGCGGACCCGTGCGGATTCGGTCAATACTCGATTTATTTTGTAGTTCCCAAGAAGGAAGGTTCTTTTCGGCCCATTCTAGATCTCAAACACGTCAATCGTTGTCTGCGGGTTCCGCACTTCAGGATGGAGACGTTGAGGTCCGTCATCCAGTCGGTCAAGCAGGGAGAAGTTCTTTCGTCCATAGATTTGACAGAAGCGTATTTACATATTCCCATCAGAGCAGAGCACCCAAAGTTCCTTCGCTTTGCGGTTCCCATGGGTCATTTTCAGTTCCGAGCGCTTCCATTTAGGCTAGCTAAAGCACCTCGGACCTTCACCAAGGTGATGGTGGTGGTGGCGGCGGTGCTTCGAAAGGAAGGGATTCAGGTGCATCCTTATCTCGACAACTGGTTGATTCGGGCTCCGTCGGTGACAGAATCACGTGCGGCGATGACTCGGGTAGTGCAGTTCCTCCAGCAGCTTGGTTGGGTCATCAATCGATCCAAGAGCCACCTGGAACCGGTAAGACAGCTGACGTATTTGGGCGCTTTCTTCGATACAGAGGCGGGATCAGTTTTCCTGCCGGAGGACAGAGCACAGAAGCTGAGGTCGCAGATTGCGGCCTTCCTGCGGATTTCAGCGCTGACGGCGTGGCGATATTTGCAGGTGTTAGGATCAATGGCGGCGGCTTTGGACCTGGTGCCGTGGGCCAGGACCCATATGCGTCCGCTTCAACAAGCGCTGCTGTCCAGGTAGTCGCTGCAGGATCATCCCCTGTACCAGAGGTTGCAGTGTCCAGAGGAGGTGCGTTGCAGTCTACATTGGTGGCTGATACCAGCCCATCTTCAGGCGGGGGTATCCCTGGCGGATCCGGACTGGGTGTTGCTCACAACCGATGCCAGTCTCTCAGGTTGGGGCGCACACTGTTTGGAGCACATAGCGCAAGGCACCTGGACGGTGGAGGAAAGCCTTTGGTCAATCAATCGCTTGGAGCTCAGAGCGGTACGATTGGCGCTGGTGGAGTTTGTCGTTCAGCTCCACGGTCGAGCGGTGTGGGTGTTTTCCGACAACTTGGTCACTGTGGCTTACATAAACAAGCAGGGGGGCACGGGCAGTGCGTGTCTTCTGGAAGAGAGTCAACTGTTGTTTCAGTGGGCAGAAGCACATCTCTTGGCGATCTCAGCGGCGCATGTGGCAGGAAAAGACAACATTCAGGCCGACTATCTCAGTCGGCATGTGTTGGATCCCGGAGAGTGGCAACTGAACAACGCAGTGTTCCACGAGATCACGCAGCGGTGTGGTCGACCAGTGTTGGACCTCATGGCTACTCTGGTGAATGCCAAAGCGATTCGGTTTTACAGCAGGCGAAGGGAGCACATGTCGGAGGGTCTCGACGGACTAGTGCAACCTTGGCCGTCGGGATATCTCCTATATGTCTTTCCTCCGTGGCCGCTCATAGGGCGAGTAGTTCGGAGGATAGCGAAGTACGACGGTACAGTGATCCTAATAGCTCCGGATTGGCCCAGACGTCCTTGGTATGCTGATCTCGTTCGCCTGCTGGTGACGACTCCGTGGCGGTTGCCCTCTCAAATGAATCTTCTGTACCAAGGGCCCGTTCTAATGCCACAGGTGGATCGGTTCTCGCTTACGGCTTGGCTCTTGAAAGGGACAGGTTGCGATGCAGGGGATACTCGCAGTCTGTGATAGCCACTTTGTTGCGGTCTCGGAGGCAATCTACTTCCTTGGCGTACATTCGAATATGGCGTATTTTTGAAGCTTGGTGTACGGACCGCCGGCTTTCCCCGGCGGGGGTTAAGTTGCTGGAGGTTTTGCAGTTCCTGCAGGAAGGGTTGGAGAGAGGTCTGGCCCTGAATACTCTTAAGGTACAGTTGGCGGCGATAGCCTGTTATAGGGGAAAAATACAGGGTCGTTCTCTTTCCTCCCATCCGGATGTGCGTCGGTTTCTAAGAGCAGCCAAGATTCTTCGTCCTCCGCTGCGTCAACTGGTTCTGCCGTGGGATCTTAATCAGGTGTTGGAGGCCTTGACTGGGCCGCCCTTTGAGTCCAAGTTGGCGTGTCATATCCGAGAGCTCTCCTGGAAGACGGCCTTCTTGGTAGCCTTGTGTTCCGCGCGCAGGGTATCGGATCTTCAAGCCCTTTCGTGCAGGGAGCCGTACCTGCAGTTTACGGCAGAGAAGGTTGTTCTCCGTCCGGTGCCCAGCTTTCTGCCTAAAGTGGTGTCTAGCTTTCACATGAATCAGGCTATCTTCCTTCCTACGTTTCGGCCTAGTGAGGGACGCACTCGCGATAGTTTGCTGAAGACGTTAGATCTCAGACGCGTATTGCAGAAGTATCTCTGGGAAACGGAGTCGTTTCGGAGGTCCGACAAGCTGTTCGTGCTATTTGCAGGTCCAGCTAAAGGCGCGGCGGCGGCTAAGGCTTCGATCACCCGATGGGTGAAGCACGCCATCCGGGCGGCTTACGAAGCTAAGAACCTAATGGCTCCGGTCGGGATTCGTGCTCATTCGACTAGGGGTCAAGCTACTTCGTGGGCGGAGTCCGCCTTAGTTCCGCCCGTAGAGCTCTGCAGAGCGGCGGCTTGGTCTTCCTTACATACCTTTGCTCGACGTTATCGATTGGATGTTCAGGTTCAGGCAGATGCCAGGGTGGGGGCCTCGGATATTGTAGCGGGGCTCGCAGGGCCCTCCCGTAGATGAGTACTGCTTTGGTACTGCCCTTCATTCCTGGACTGGCCCAAATAGGAAGGAGAAATTAGACCTACCTGCTAATTGTCTTTCCTTGAGTTCTCTCCGGGCCAGTCCAGGACCCGCTCTCAGTTAGCTGCGAGAGGTGAAGCTGTTACGATCCTCGGCCACCAGGTTCTAAGCTTTCCGTTTCCCTATCAGAGACCGGGAGCTGGGGTTTTTGCTTAACCGGGTTTGTTCGAAGTTCTTCTGAGAACGAACAAAAAAAAAATAGCATGCCTCAAATACGATGAGAGGGTCCAAGGAGATGAATGAGTTTCTTGTTGGTTGTTAAGGTTCGATTTTAGCTTAGCATATTTGTTCTTCTGCTTTGTTACTAGTAGACTGATTCTCTCTGACACCAGGGGGAGCTATAGTACCTGTCAGCTAAGAGTTTTTCAGTTTATCAGTCCTCAGAGCTGCTGGAAGGGATTGTCTACCCTACATTCCTGGACTGGCCCGGAGAGAACTCAAGGAAAGACAATTAGCAGGTAAGGTCTAATTTCTCCTTTTATTACTTTTAATTTTCAATGTTTTCCGGGCTCTTAAAGGGCCAGTACAGTAAAAAACAAAATAAATAAGAGCAGATTCTGCACGTTTTTGTTGGGTTGCCCTTTTTGGTGGTCTGCGGGAGCCATTTCCTTTGCTATCCAGTCTATCGTATCCCGTAACGCTAATGCCTACACAGCCACAATGCCTAGTTTGTGGTGCCCGTAGGAGCTCAGTCCTGGACACAGGGGGTGTCGTGGCTGCACATCTGAGGCGCTTACTATGGAGCAAGAAACGCAGGATCGGTCTAAAGAAGGCAGTGCTCTGGTGGAACAGGGTGCTGCCACTTCTGCGGAAGGGGGAGTCTCTGCAGGAGTCTCCGTCCGCTCTTCCTACTTCAAATTTGGCTTTGCCCGGTAATTCCGCCACTCCCATTGTGTCCGGGGCAGCTTTCGAGGGCTTCTCCCCAGATTTTGTGCTGTTGCTTTATCAGGCTTACTGCTTGTGGCAGCAGGGGGTAGTCGCAGATGCCTCGCTTCTTGTGGTGGCAGGAGGCCAAGCGGCCATCAAAAGGTTCGGTGGTAGTGATGATATGCCGGTTAAGAGGGCCCGGTCAGTGGAAGATCAGCCTCTTGTTTCTGACTGGCCGGATGCAGAGGACCTTGAGCTGGAGCCGGAAGCCGGATGGAGGATTTAGAGGAAGGTGAGATTCAAGAACCTGAAGATCAAGCAAGGATTATCCGGGTCTTTTGAAGGGAGGAGCAGACAGTGCTCATTACTGAGTCCCTTCAGGCTCTCAACCTTTCGTTGGTGGTACTAGTGGAGGATGAGGGTTTGGAGGATCCTCTCATTCAGGCAGTATGAAAGTCCCAGGCAGTTTTTCCTGTTCACCATGTGGTTAAACAGATGATTCAGGATGAATGGGACGTGCCAGAGGCACACTTGCGTGGTGTAAGGTCCATGAATCGTCTCTATCCCTTGGCGGATCAAGAATGGGAAGTGTTTTGCTCTCTGCGTATAGATGCGGCAGTTTCAGCAGTCACAAAGAAGACTACCATTCCAGTGGAAGGCAGTGTGGCTCTGAAGGACGTACAGGATCGGAAGGTGGACGCTTTATTGAAGCAAGCTTTTAAGGTTAATGCTCTGGCTCTGCAGGCCTCTATTTGTGGAGCTTGGGTTGCGAGAGCATGCCTTCGCTGATCGCAGCGTTTGCAGCAGCCAGTCCAGCAAATGCAGGAGTAGCTAGCTGATGTGACAAGACTAGAGTCAGGTTCTGCATATATAGCCGATGTCCACTATGATCTTATTAGAGGTTTGGCTAATAGCATGGCTTCCTTAGTAGCCACATGCCGCTATCTTTGGCTCAGGAACTGGGCGGCGGACAGTTCCTCCAATTCACGTATTAGCAAGCTTCCTTTTAAGGGGAAGCTGTTGTTTGGGGAAGATTTTGAAAAGCTGGTCAAGGATTTGGGAGATTCTAAAGGAGGTCGCTTGCCAGAGGTTACTGAAGCAGGGCCGAACCCCGTTACCTTCCCGTGGGCAACCTTGGGATTTCAGGCGTTTTCGTACCTCCCGTTTGGGAGGTTTTCAAAGAGGATGGTTTTCCTCTCAAGGGCAAAGTTTTAGAGGATTCCGGGGAGCAGGCAAGTATTTGCTAGTCCCTCTTCCTCAGTTTTTCAGAAAGCACAATGAAGCGAGGTGGACCCAGGCAGGAATTCAGCCAATAGGGAGCGGACTTCGGGAGTTTCTTCCTGCCTGGGTCCAGATAACATCCGATCAGTGGGTGTTGGAGGTCGTTCGTGAAGGTGTCAGATGGATGCCTGGGTGAGAATGTTCACAGTCTTGGCAAAGGCATATATCAATATGATTTGCAAGGGATTGTGGGAAATGCAGTCCATTCACACCAGACACAGCCGCTCACAATAATTAGTTGTGCTTGAATGTAAAGCCAATAAGATATTTATTTATGGGGTTATTTCTCCCAACACAGATATGCTTGGTAGCACATAAAACAGGATACTTGCTTTCAGTGTTAAACTTAGAAAAACAAAATCAGGAAAACAACAGTTGAACTTGTCAGGCAATCAAATCAAAAGAATAAAGACCTGGTTGGTAACAAACTGGTCTTTTCTGTAGGCTCTAGCTAATATTTTCTTAGCAGTGCATCAAACAACAAGCAAAACCCACAAAGAAGGGAAAAACTGTTCTTTTCAGGTTAACTTCTTATATCTTCACACATAGACTCAGAAGTGATTTCCTCAGAGCTCACAAGCAATTAGGTAAGGCTCAATTGCTAGCAGTTACCCAGCTGAAACCCCTTAGCTGGCTTGCTTTCTACTGCGTGGCTCAAATCCTTCTCAGGAGCTTTTCTGATTAGATTAAAGAACAAGTTTGTATTTCTTTGTGATGGTTGTTGTACTTTGTAACAGAAAATTACCAAAGGAGTTTAGACAGAGAGCAATCCATGTATTCACAACCTGTATCTATAACCTCTCCCCCTTCTTCAATAATCATGGGTTCAATATCATGGATTGGCACAGAGGAATTTCTCAATGGAGCACTCTCAGGAGAATACTTGTTTCCCTGCTGTCTTTCAAGGGTATAGCTAGGGCATAGATCAGTGTTCATATCTGAGCTTCCATTGCTGTTAGAGTTCCGCTCTAAATAGCCTGGCCAGTATGTAGTCCAGTTCTTATGTCCAGCCTTCCAATCCAGATCCCTGGACACTGGGTCTCTCTTCACGTACCTTCTGGCACGGGTCCTAGGGTCCCTTCCAAGTGCAGCCGTCTCCCTCACAGGTACCGTCTGGAGATTCCTAGCTCTGCAGCACCACTCCTCTGGTTTTCCCCAGTCCAATGGTGTATGCTGGCCTTTTGAATGTCTCCCAGTATACGTACTGCTCTGGACTCCTTTAGACCTCCCAAATGCTTTGCTCTTCTTTCTTCCAAAGGGTTTCTTGCCCTCTCTGTCCGTCCGCTCTGGCTTCTGCTTCTGATGATCCTCCAGATGATGAAGCTGTCCAAGATCATGAAGATATCCAAACTGATCAAGATGAGGATGATTCTGAGGATAATTCTCTGTAGAATAAACTCTACCTTTATTCTGCTTAGATGAGTGCTCCACCCTAGCACAGCGCAGCTGTGCTGAATCAGGCCCTGCCCTTTGAGATGAGTGCTTGGGGATTACCTCATAGCCCTCCTGATTGAACACACGTTTCCTCACTTCAGCTCCTCTAATGGCTGTTGGAAACCTGGTGCATTCTGGGACTGGTAGTCTTTTATGGAAAAATTCTGTTTTCTTATTTCTACCAGAACTGACAGGTTGCTTGTTCAGAGTCACTTCACCTTTACTATAGCTATGATAAGCTTCCTTATCACAGAAGGTTATTCTCTCGAGTTTGCTCGTCTGGTGGTCGACTCTTTTGTCATGTCGCCATGCAGGGGGCGAGAAAGGATGATTGCAGTACGGGAGACTCTGGCACGTCTTTTGCAGCTGGGGGCAGTGGTTCCAGTTCCACGAGAGCACTACAGTATCGGTCGATACTCAATTTATTTTGTGATGCCAAAGAAAGATGGAGCCTTCTGCTCGATTCTGGATCTCAAGGGGGTAAACCGCTGTTTGCGGGTACCTCATTTCCGAATGGAGACTTTATGTTCGGTTATAGTGGCGGTTTGTCAAGGGGAGTTCTTGACATTGCTCAATCTCACCGAAGCATATTTACACATTCCGATCAGACCAGAGCATCAGAGGTTTCTAAGATTTACGCTACCGTGGAGGCATTTTCAGTTTCAGGTGTTGCCCTTTGGTCTGGCGAAGGCTCCGCGCACCTTCACCAAGGTTATGGTGGTGGTGGCGGAGGCTCTTTGGAAGGAGGGAGTATTAGTTCATCCCTATCTCGATGACTGGTTGATTCGGGCAAAGTCCAGGACCGAGAGTGTGCGAGTGACAGACAAAGTGGTAGAGCTGCTGCAGAGGCTCAGTTGGATGGTCAATATGGCCAAGAGCTGATTGGTTCCGACACAAGTTCTAGAGTATTTGGGAGTTCGCTTCGACACTCGTGTCGGATTGGTTTTCCTGCTGGATCTCTGAGCCCAGGGCATGCGGCTTCTGGTGCATGATTTTTTGAGAACTCCTGCACATCGGCCTGGCACTATCTCTGCGTATTAGGGACAATGGCGGCGACTGGAAGTTGTGCCGTGGGCCAGAGCTCACATGCGTCCCTTGCAAAGGTTGCTGCTCCGTCGATGGTCTCACCAGAATGACTCTCTGTCCAAGCACCTCCCCTGTCCATTGCGAGTCAGGAAGTCTCTTCATCCACAGAATCTCAATGGTGGCTTCATCCACAGAATCTCACGGCGGGCATGCCTCTCAAACAACCTCATTGGATGCCAGTGTTAACGGATGCCAGTCTCAGAGGATGGGGAGCTCATTGCGGAGAGCTCTTCGCGCAAGGTGGCTGGATCGAACAGGAAGCCAAATGGTCCATCAATCGTCTGGAGTTGCGAGCGGTAGCTCTAGTTCTTCGGGCCTTTGAATCCACCTTACGGGTCGAGCAGTTTGCGTGCTCTCGGACAATGCTGTGATGGTTGCATACCTCAATCGTCAAGGGGGCACGGGAATCGTGGCTCTGGAAATGGAGGCGGAAAGTCTCTTCAATTGGGTAGAGCTTCGGCTTCAGGCTCTGTCGGCGGCGCACATTGCGGGAACAGACAATGTGACGGCGGACTTTCTCAGCCGGGTTCGAGTGGATCTCGGAGAATGGGAGCTTCATCCAGAGGTGTTTTCTCAGATTGTCCTTAAGTGGGGATCTCAGGCAATGGATCTCATGGCGACCTTTCGGTTGGCCAAAGCCAGTCACTTTTACAGCAGGCGACAAGAACGAATGTTGGAAGGTCTAGATGCCTTACTTCAGTAATGGCCTGCTCATGGTCTCCTCTACATGTTTCTCGCTTGGGCGCTCATAGGACGAGTGGTACTGCGCATCAAGGGTCATCGGGGAAGAGTGGTTCTAGTAGCTCCAGATTGGCCTCATTGTCTGTGGTATGCCGATCTGGTGCGTCTGCTCGATGGGGAACCATGGCGGATGCCGCTAAGGGAGGATCTGCTGCTTCAGGGTCCTCTACGAATGCCTCAGGTACATTGGTTCTCGCTTACGGCTTGGCCATTGAAAGGGCTCGGTTAAGGAAGAAGGATTATTCCAAGGAGGTGATTGACACCTTGCTTCTGTCCAGAAAGAGGTCCACTTCCTTAGCATATGTGCGCGTCTGGTGTGTTTTTGAGGACTGGTGTGCTCAACGTCAGTTTCGTCTGGCCTCAGTATCTGTACAGACAGTGTTAAGTTTCTTTCAAGTCTGGTTTGATAAGGTATTGGCTGCCAGTTCATTAAGGGTGCAGTTGGTAGCTATTTCTTGTTACTGAGGAAAGGTGCAAGGAGTTCCTTTGGGGGTCCATGCCGATGTTGTCCGTTTCTTGAGAGCGATATCCCTTCTACGTCCTTCACACAGAGTGTTTTCTCCTACGTGGGATCTCAACCTGGTTTTAGGAGCCTTAACAAGGGAGCCTTTTGAGCCTTTGCATCAGGCTTCCCTAAAGGATTTGACTTTGAAGACAGTATTTTTAGTAGCCATTTGCTCTGCACGTCGAATCTCTGAGTTGCAGGCTTTGTCCTGTCAGGCACCATTTCTGACTTTCTCTAGGGAAAAAGTGGTGTTGCATCCTGTACCGTCTTTCCTACCAAAGGTAGTTTTGCCATTTCATGTGAATCAGTCGGTCTCTTTGCCCATTTTGGATGTTTCGGGGGAGACAACATAGTTTGCGTTTGTTAGACATTAAGAGGGTACTTCAGCAATACTTGAAGGTCTCGGAGACCTTCCGCAAGTCTGACCATTTGTTCATTCTCTTTGGTGGGCCACGTAAAGGTGAAGCGGCAGCCAAAGCTTCAATTTCCAGATGGGCTTGTGAAGCAATAGCATCAGCATATATCTTGCAAGGTCATCAGGTGCCCTTGGGGCTGCGGGCTCATTCTACTAGAGCGCAAGTGGCTTTGTGGGCAGAGCATAGCTTAGTTCCGCCGGTTGAGATTTGCAGAGCAGCCACTTGGTCTTCCTTGCATACTTTTAGTAAACATTACCCCCTGGATGTTCAAGCGGCGGAGATGCCTGTTTCGGGTCGGCAGTTTTGCAGTCCGGGTGGACAGGTCCCTTCCAATAATTTACTGCTCTGTTACATCCCAGAGGTGAAGGACTGAACTGGAGGGACGATAAGGAAAAAGAAATTAGACCTACCTGCTAATTGTTGTTCCTTGAGGAACTCCAGTTCAGTCCCGTTTCCCACCCAGGGGTCTTCTGGTCAGTTTCTGCAAAGCATGCTGTGTAATGCCCGGTGACTACAATCCAGTAGGAGAAGTTCAGCAAATGTGCTCTCTATCCAGGTAAAGTATACCTTGTATTCTTTCTTCTCTCTCCTTTCTGTCCTTTTTCTACAAACGGGAGAGGGAGAGTTATCCTCTCATTTATGGGGTTTTAGTTCAGTGTTAGAGTTAAATTGAATTTAATATTATAGTTACTTATTTGTTGCTCCTTTGAGTCTGTTTTGTCATTAGATCACTGGGAGCTGGTGGGAGGTGCCAGCAGGATATCTACAGTGGTGTCACAATTCTGACATGCCCAATGCGGGAAGAGGTGCACAACCCAGAGTTTATCAAGGAACAACAATTAGCGCGTAAGTCTAATTTCTCTTTGTGAGTCCTGGTAGTACTGTTATGATATGGTGGGTTTGCTATGGGTTCTAAAAGGACAGTGTTTGAAGTACTTCCTAATATGCCTGGCGGTTGGCACTGGAGTATAGTAATGTAGAAATCTGGTAGTATTTCTTTATCCATACACTCCTTAAGAGGCATGTTTACTAAAAGTTAGTGCATGTTAACATTATGCAAATATATATGCAAATGATGCCACTTATGCAAATGAGGCCCCGCACTGAGTCTCTGCACATGGACCCATACCCTCCTTGGGCCGCCCCTGGGTAGCTACTAAAATGGTTAGCAGTCTTCATTATAAAGCATAAGAGGACAGACTTAAGGATTTTAATATGTATACTTTAGAGGAAAGACGGGATACAGGTGATATGATTGAGTCATTTAAATACCTCCATGGCATAAATGCACAGCAGGAGAGCCTCTTTCAATTGAAAGCAAGCTCTGCTACGAGGGAACATGGGATGAGGGTGAAAGGGGATAGACTCAGGAGTAATATGCGGAAATATTTCTTTATGGAAAGAGTGGTGGATCCGTGGAATAGTCTCCCAGTGGAGGTAGTAGAGATAAGAACATAAGAACATAAGATATGCCATACTGGGTCAGACCAAGGTCCATCAAGCCCAGTATCCTGTTTCCAACAGTGGCCAATCTAGGTCATACGTACCTAGCAGTTTCCCCAAAAGACACAGGTGAGGACAGTATCTGAATTCAAAGAAGCATGGGACAAACACAGAGGATCTCTAAAGGAAAAAAGAGGTGGTTGTAGTGGTTGATATGGAAGGGCAGACTAGATAGGCCATGTGGTCTTTTTCTGTTGTCACGTTTCTATATGGCTAAGCAAGTTACATGTTTGCTGACTGCCGACAAACAACTTCTTTTGAATACTGTTCCAACTGTAAAGTTCTCAGAAGGTAACATAAACCTTCATGGCCTTTTAAATTTATCAATGATACTAAAGTGTACTCATAATAAATTGAGATTTTATTCTGTACAATACAGATTAAAGGATTCCAATGATCACAACGAGTATTTTTAACTCTAAAATACTTGCAGTCAGTAGAAAGAAGACATGTAATGATAGACAGAGCTATATAAAGAAAAGGGGCAGCCTCTGCTTGAAAGACAACATAATAGCCAATGTGAGGTTATTCAAAGTGTCCTGAATGAGAACAGCTGACTAGATAAGTACAAGATAAACCCTGGTACAAGTTCAACCTCTAAAGAGAAAATGGCACTCACATCTAGGAGAGAAGTCATTTCAAACTCCAACACCATCAAGAATCAGTAGGTAGTGCAGTTAGTGGAAACAATTAACTCTAAGTAGGATATGAGTCATATCTTTGAGCAGAGATAGCTTCCACACCAGGAGGGCTTTCAATTCTTACAGCTCTGAAAGTAAGCAGTTTAAAAACAAAATATTGAAAACTTGCCTAAGTTTAATTTTTCCTATAATTGCAAAGGGTGAAACAAAAAAAGGTTGTTATTCTGCCAAGGCAATTAACAAAACTTTGTAAAGAGAATGTGTTGCATTGTTATGATATGCTTTGTGACTCTATGGGGTATGTTTACTAAAGAATGTTAGCAAGCATGAATGGCAGCGGTAACGGTGTTATGTGCGGTAAAGGCTGGGGCGGGAAGTAGGCGTTCCGGTGGTAAGGGCGCTTGGCTCCACTTGTCGGGCGCTAACAGGAAACTGGGCATTAAGGTGCCAAGCGTGTACCTTAAAGCCCAAAAATGGCAGTCATCCTAATGCAGGTTAAGGGAGCCCTTGTGAAAGTCACATTTTAGGTGATGGATGGAAGGAATGGCAAGAGCTAATGGACCTGTCAGATCCATATGTATCCTATGTGCTAGCCAGTAAGTGGGATGAGTATGTGGGAGGTATCTGTACTGTATCAGTGAAGAGTGCCCATGTATCATGCTGTAATGTCAGTGTGTAACATAGCAATGGGATGAAGTGTCCCTTAGTAGAGTCAGCATCACCACGATGTCGGCATCAAAAGGATGACTGGGCAGGAGTGGTGATGTGCAGATCATTTACAGGAGAGGTGTGAGTGATACATCTGAATGATTAAACTGTTCCTGTGTGGGCCATGGTGTAGCAGCTGGCAGGAGAATACATGACAGTACATAATGGGCATATGCTGATGGATGGGCTGAAGGATGGATGGTGGTAGATGAGAGTGCAGCATAGTCTTGCTGCCCTTATGTACCGGATGTGACTGCACAAATACAGTTGTGGTGTGTGTGAAAAAATAGCAGCTGTGCCATTGGGAAGTTCCAATCCCAGCTATTTGGGTATGATAGCTGTCTCAACTTTTCTGATCACCATACAATCTTCTTGATACATGTGCATATAACAACTGGACAGGTGTCTCATATTGTCCATATGGGGCAAGTAAGGACATGTGTGATCTCTGCAGATTGCCATCCCAGGAGTGCATGTACTGCATATATGTGATGGAGCAAACGATATTCAGTCACAGTTATGATGAAATATTCTGATCATGTACAACTCATGTGTCATACATCTGAAGGGTGAACATGTCTGACCCTTTGCAATGGGCTACAGCAGAGCCAATAAAATCATGCTGTCAGATGGGTATGATTGCAATGTGCATGTTTGCAGACCCAAGGTGGTATTGTAACACATAAAAAAGTCAATGCAGACCCCAGACTGTTTCTGGCAGTATATGGAAGTAAGGCTCCCACAGCCAGAAAGAGAATTAAGTGGGATTCAAACCCTGGTCTGTTGCTCTAACCATTAGGCTACACCTCCACACCTTTTTGCATGGCAGTGTCTAGAATCAGAAAGACTACAGGTCCATGCCTGCAATGATCGAAACCCAGGACATGAAACAACGTGACTGGAACATTCTGAGACAGTGATACTCCACACCTATGGCCTCTCTACAGTGGCAAACATGCAGTACGTACTGCACTAGACACTCAGGACTGTAGCTGCCTGACAGACACACAGCTGCAGAATACATGTCTTGTCCAAAGGTCAAGCCACATGTGAGGTCAAGATGCCCGCTCCTTCACTGTACCTCCGACGCCAAACAACATTCGCATGCAGAGTTCTGCTGCACCACAGTGTGGCACCAATTCCTGAGGCAGCACATGTACAGGGCATGCAGTCCCTTATGACCTACTATACACTGCATAATAGGTACACCTGTACATACACCTAACTCAAACCACATTCATGTTCTTGGGGGGCCATGCACATATTTCCCACCATCATAGAGGACATGCAGGTTCTGGGCAATGCTCCAGTGATCACAGTCACCACTATGGCTGCAATTGGGGCTCTGGGTGCCAGTATCAGTTAGCCCCTCTATTACCCATGGTGCAGTGCACAATCTGAGAAGATATATGCAACTGATGCCCATATGGATAATGCAGCGATCCATCACATCAGCTTTGTAATATGCAGAAACATAGTGTGTTTCCTGCACATAACAGCTGCCATATTTGCAAATGACCTGTTTCAGCAGTCACCCTAAAGGTGAGGAATGGCACACAGTACCTGTTCCCCAGAGCAAGGTTTTGGTGTAGATCTAGATCACTGCTAATATGCTATAGGTATTGTCTGGAGTGTGTGATGCTAGTCACTTGGTATTCTGTAAAATTGCAGTATTCAACAGTGGCTTATCTTATCTGGGCCTTGTGTCCTGCTCCTGTTGACAAAGAACTTTTCTTATAACATCTCATGTCAGTCCCTAAGGTTGCGGCAGCTGTTTCTAAGGACCCCAAATGCAGTGAGTGTTGTCTAGGCAGGAAGAGAGTATGCTGACACCAAGTAGAAAGTCCTGCCAGATCATAGTTATCAGCATTCTACCAACAGCCCACAATCAGCTGCTAGCCTCACATTCTGGGAATTCCTATCAACTAGATCAATCACAGGCAGCCTGCATATGTTGGGCAACACTGGCCTGTGTTAGCTACTCACACATTATCTGTGCCCAGTCTGCTAGTCACCACACACTGTATGTGCACATAGCCACCATGAACAAATTGACTATGTACAAACAGTATGCACATGCCATAACAAAAACAGCACCCATATCACTGCAGTTTGACCCTATATAACACCATGTGGATACATAGCCATGACATGATCTCAGCTCTGTCAGGATGAGAGTGGCCTTTCAGCATAAACAGATGCGTGTACCAAGGCCATGTCCATGGCAGACCCACGCTAAGATGGCTCAGCCATTGACCTTACCTTTGACTCCTATACATCCTGTGCAAATCACTCTGTTTTAGGCAATACCCAGAATCCTCTGCTACTTATTATGTACCCTTTTGTTTTGGACTTGGGGACAGCTTATGCAATGTGAGGCACAGTGGAAAACAGGCCAGAGACAGGCAAGTGCATGCTGGCTCACAGTGGCTTACGTCTGTCACTTACACAAATAAGATGTCCCCCTACACAGCTTTTGACAGTGAGCATTAAACATAGTGCCATGCTTGTACGCCCATATAATGTCATGTCCCAGTCATGGCCACTGCAAAACTAATAGCATATTCACTCTCCCATGCTGCAGATGCATTGCGCCCCCTCACCCCAGAGTGCATGGAAGCATGGCAGGTTGGACATGGAGTTGGATGTTGGGACGGTTGCTGGTTAATCATAAGCTACCATTCCCTGCCTCTTTGTACTCTAACAACATCCTTGTGACAGTCAAATTTGGTGCCCATGGGGAGCCAGTGACTTGTCACACTCGGTGCCCTCTGATGTAACACATGCAGACACTGAATTGGCCCGCATAGCTTCTACCAATGTGAACATAGGCTTTGGCCAGCAATGCCATCTATGAAGGGCACATTCTAAACATGTATGGTACTTTTCCCCACCCCAACATTCACCTCCAGACACTGCCTTCCCATATGGTGGGAGGTGATGCAGATATCAACGACATCCTGTCCAACATTTTAGCAACTGGAATTGTGCACCCACCATTCAGAAGTCAGTGTTCCACTGTCACAATCAGGCATACAGGTGTATTTGGACTGCCATTTGGGGTAATAGGTACTAGCCAATAATCTATAGATAGTGTTGAGATGATGTTTATTGTGTGCAAATTTGCCTGATACGGACCTGCCTGTATGTGCATACACTGCATGGAGCAAAAGGTCACCCAGATTGCACTCTGCGACTACAGATAAATCACAGAATCCTTCCAGTGTTACCAACTAAGTGAATGAACTGGACATTTGCAGAGGCCAGCCCTCCACTTAAACCTAGTTCCCTTTAGGCTGCAGCTGCACCACGTGGGCTGACAGTGTTGCCACGGATGCAGCTATTATGGCAGTTGGCATTAATCAGGCCTCTCATCTGTGCAAATGAGTGTGTCCTGAGGGCTGGAGGCTCAGTCAGAGGTGAGGGTTGCATACACACATGTCCCCCCTGCTCACTCCACTCAAACCAGCAACTAATTTGGGAGCTGCATAACAGTGTCATGTTGGGAGGTAAGTGTAGAGGAATGGTGTGGGGATGGGCCTTAATGATGGTGTAACTGGGAATGCTTTACGGCATCACAGCCACAGGTTACAACTACTTACTGAAAACTAACCTTCTGCTTGTAAATGGTGTCTCACACAGTATTTGGGGTTGCTGTATAACTGACCTGCAGCATGTTGTATGCACAGTCATAAAGCCTGGGCACCACACGCATGCACAGTGCATTGCTACAGCTCACACTCCTCTGGACACACACACACACACACACACACACCACCGCTGTCCAAAAGTGGTGCAGGTTGGCATTCTTACCTGCTCCTTAGGCCTTCTTTGATGCTCCACCATTGTCAACACCTCTCAGTATGCAGGTGTTATTACTGTACTCTGCCATCCAGCCATGGGTGGTGCAGCTTCTCAATGTGGCAGCTGAGTGTGTGGACTTATGCATGAAATGTTGAAGGTTGCACATGATGATACAGTTCTTGAAACATAGGATAAAGTTAACATACCTGTACATACTATTCTTGATCAATAGGTTGGTCTTGCACCCATGACTCTGCTTTCATACAGACACTGGCCATGTGTTTGGAGCCACAGAACAACTGTGTGGGTTCAGCTATCCATGGGTATATATGTGATCATCGTCAGAATTCATGAGGGCATGAGTTTGGATATGCCTATGTCTGCTTAGATCTCTGCAGACTCTGTGCCATACTTTTCTGACAAGGTATGTTCCACAGGCGTGCGAGAGGGACATCTTGTTAGGTCTGTATGTTGCACTGCATTGTTATGCTGCTGGTTCAACTGACATTCATGTCTTACATGTCCAGTCAAAGGTGCAGGCCATGATACATGAACACAAACATTCCAGACCATGGGTGGCCTAGCAGAATGACCAATGTACCCATTCCCTGGTGTGTGCTTCTAGGGCAATCATGGAATAATCTCATATTTTGCATACCACCATAGCTAATTTGGATTCACATGTGGCTCAGATGGTTGTAACTGACTGAATATTTACTTATGGAGGGGTCACCAGTTCACACAAAGATTATGTCATCATTTGGCAGGTGAAGGGGCAGGGTGGTCATTTTTCCTCTGACATGGGTTGTTATAATATTGCATAGTCTCCCTGCCTCAGAGGCATATTTCCCCCCCACGTGCACATATCCATGCAACATGTGCAAGTGGGGGGCATCCTAATCCCAGGGCCAGCCCAACCACTCAACAAACCAGCCGGGTGCCAGGGTCCACCAATCATGTTGGACAACATGCCCGCCAATCCTTCCCTCCCTGCCATCATGGCACAGCCGCCACTTCAGGCAGCCTTACTGAAGTTGCACACATGCAGCTGGTCACACCATGCTGTTCCTGCCTCCATCAAGGCACACGTGCAGTTGCCTTAGCCCTTGGAAGGGAGGGATCACTGTGCTTCGCTGTACCTGCTTATGACATACTTGGCATGCAAGTGACAGTGGCAATTGAAGCATTGCGCCTGACACACAGATGTGGGACACAGATTTCATCTGCAGCAGGCCACAGCCGCTGTGACTGCTACCCTTACCATCACACAATGCTTTCATGGCAGCATGGTGGCAGTGGGGGCAGCATGACTCCTTTTTGACTGCGGCAGCATGACTCATTTTTGACTGCAACAACCACCAGGACAACACCCCCAGTACACCGATGTCACAGCAATGCAGCATCCCCCATTAAACCTACCTGCCCAACCTGTAAATAGAACATGTAGATAGCATTCTAATCTTGTAAATAATTGCCAAACAATTCCGGTCACCATCCCTAGGCCATGGGATGCTGTTCCAAGGGTTGCAGAGCAGAGATGGCATCCAACTGTCCAAGAAAGGTCAACGCATCTTTGGTAGTAGACTGGCTAATCTACTGAAGAGGGCTTTAAACTAGATTCGTTGGGGATAGGTGAAGAAAGCCCCCAGGTAAGTGAAAGCCCCCAGGTAGGTGATACATTAAATACCATTATGGAAATGGGTAACAGGGGTAACATATGGAATGCAGTGTGTATAAATGCCCGTAGCATAGGAAATAAGATCCCTGATGTTGAAGCTTTGGTGGGAGTGGCTGACTTGGATTTAGTGGCAGTTACAGAAACATGGTTCACAGAAAACCATGACTGGGATGTAACTATACCTGGCTATACTTTATTCAGAAAGGACAGGGTAGGAAGAAGGGGAGGAGGAGTGGCATTATATGTAAAAACTACTATTAAAGCTTTGGAATTACAGAGCTTAAAAGGGAGAGAGGAGGCATTGTGGGTTAAACTAGAAAGAGGGAAAGAGAAATCTATTTGCATTGGTGTGATATACAGACCTCCCTCACAAGAGGAAGAGATGGACAGAGAGTTAATTGAAGACATACGCAGCATTGCTAGGAAAGGGGAAGTGCTACTGCTAGGAGATTTTAATATGCCAGATGTTGATTGGCACATTCCTGCTGCAGTATCATCTAGGAGTAAGGAGATCCTGGATTCTCTACAGGGAGAACTATTCAGGCAATTGGTAACAGACCCCACACGTGAAGGGGCCATACTGGACTTGGTGCTTACCAATGGTGAAAGTGTTTCTGATGTTGTAGTGGGAGATCATTTTGCATCCAGTGATCACCAGATGGTGTGGTTCAGTATTAGGACTAGGGCTGTTAGAATCCATTCCAAGGTGAAGATCTTAGACTTTAGGAAGACTAACTTTGCGATGAAGGGCCAATGCTTCAGGGAGTCGTTAGTGGGATGGGAACAGCTGGGGGATGTAGAACAACAGTGGGCAAAACTGAAAGGGGGTATTTTAAAGGCAACCAACCTTTTTGTTAAAATGGTAAACAAAGGCAAAAGGAACAGGAGACCGCTATGGTTTTCGAAGGAAGTAGCTGAAAAAGTGAAGAAAAAGAGGGAGGCCTTCATGAAATACAAGAGATCACAGAGAGAGGAAGACAGGCATCTGTATTTGGAAAAACTTAGAGAAGCTAGCAAAGTAGTCAAGAAGGCAAAGATTCAAAAGGAGGAGGAAATAGCCAATGCAATAAAATGGGGGGATAAGACATTTTTCAGATATATTAGTGAGAAGAGGAAGGGCAAAAGTGGTATTGTCAGACTCAAGGGTACAGGGGGGGAATATGTAGAAGCTGATAAGGATAAAGCGGAATTACTTAACAAATATTTTTGTTCTGTGTTCACAGATGAAAAACCAGGAGCAGGACCTCAGAAAACACCCACAAATAAGAACAGAAGCGAGGGACATCTTGAACAATTTTCAGAAGACTGTGTTCGTGAGAAACTAGCTCAACTCAAAGTAGACAAAGCGATGGGACCGGATGGGATACACCCTAGAATACTGAGGGAACTTGGGGACATTCTAGCAACTCCACTGACTGACCTTTTCAATGCCTCGTTGGAGTCGGGAGTGGTGCCAAAGGACTGGAGAGAGGCTCATGTGGTGCCTTTACACAAAAGCGGAAGTAAGGATGTGGTTGAAAACTACAGGCCGGTTAGTTTAACTTCAGTGGTGAGTAAATTAATGGAAACGCTGTTGAAAGAGAAAATAGTGAGGTTTCTGGAGTCCAGCGGATTACAGGATCCGAGGCAGCATGGATTCACCAGAGGCAGGTCTTGTCAGACAAATCTGATTGATTTCTTTGACTGGGTGACCAGGGAGTTGGACCGAGGGAGAGCTCTAGATGTGGTGTATTTAGATTTCAGTAAAGCCTTTGACACTGTTCCTCACAGGCGACTTATAAACAAACTGAGCACCCTAGGGATGGACCCTAAAGTTACTGCTTGGGTTAGAAATTGGTTGGGTGGGAGGCGACAAAGAGTACAAGTAAATGGAGCTCACTCTGAGGAGAAGGATGTTACCAGTGGTGTGCCCCAGGGATCTGTCCTTGGTCCGATTCTTTTTAACATCTTTGTTAGTGATATAGCGGAAGGGCTGTCGGGTAAGGTTTGCCTCTTTGCAGATGATACCAAAATCTGCAATAAAGTAGACACCCAGGAAGGTGTAAATAACATGAGGAGGGATCTAGCTAAGCTTGAAGAATGGTCTAGAATTTGGCAGCTGGGATTTAATGTTAAAAAATGTAAGGTCATGCATTTGGGCTGCAGCAATCCAAGGGAGCAATACAGCATAGGAGGTGAAGTACTTTTGTCCACTAAAGAAGAGCGGGACCTAGGCGTAGTTGTGTCCGATGATCTTAAAGTAGCTAAACAGGTAGAAAAGGCGACGGCAAAAGCTAGAAGGATGCTTGGGTGCATACGGAGAGGAATGGCTAGCAGAAAAAAGGAGGTGATAATGCCTCTGTATAAGTCTTTGGTGCGACCTCATTTGGAGTATGGTGTGCAATTCTGGAGACCGCACCTTCAAAAGGATGTGAACAGGATGGAGTCGGTACAGAGGGGTGCTACTAAGATGATTAGTGGTCTTCATTATAAAGCATATGAGGACAGACTTAAGGATCTTAATATGTACACCTTAGAGGAAAGGCGGGATAGAGGTGATATGATTGAGATGTTTAAATACCTCCGTGGCATAAATGTTCAGGGAGAGAGCCTCTTTCAATTGAAAGCAAGTTCTGCGACGAGGGGACATGGGATGAGGGTGAAGGGAGATAGATTCAGGAGTGATATGCGGAAATATTTATTTACGGAAAGAGTAGTGGATCCCTGGAATAGTCTCCCAGTGGAGGTGGTAGAGATGAGGACAGTAACTGAATTCAAAAAAGCATGGGACCAACACAGAGGATCTCTAAAGGTAAAAAGTGGACTGTTGTAGTTGTTGTTATGGAAGGACAGACTAGATGGGCCTTGTGGTCTTTTTCTGTCATCATGTTTCTATGTTTCTATATACAGACCTCCCTCACAAGAGGAAGAGGTGGACAGAGAGTTAATTGAAGACATAGGCGGCATTGCTAGGAAACGGGAAGTGCTACTGATAGGAGATTTCAATATGCCAGATGTTGATTGGCATATTCCTGCTGCAGTATCATCTAGAAGTAAGGAGATCCTGGATTCTCTACAGGGAGAACTATTCAGGCAATTGGTAACAGACCCCACACGTGAAGGGACCATACTGGACTTGGTACTTACCAATGGTGAAAGTGTTTCTGATGTTGTAGTGGGAGATCATTTTGCATCCAGTGATCACCAGATGGTGTGCTTCAGTATTAGGACTAGGGCTGTTAGAATCCATTCAAAGGTGAGGATCTTAGACTTTAGGAAGACTAACTTTGCGAAGATGGGCCAATACCTCAGGGAGTCGTTAGTGGCATGGGAACAGCTGGGGGATGTAGAAAAACAGTGGGCAAAACTGAAAGGGGATATTTTAAGGGCAACCAACCTTTTTGTTAAAATGGTAAATAAAGGCAAAAGGAAAAGGAGACCGCTATGGCTTTCGAAAGAAGTAGCTGAAAAAGTGAAGAAAAAGAGGGAGGCCTTCATGAAATACAAGAGATCACAGAGAGAGGAAGACAGGCATCTGTATTTGGAAAAACTTAAAGAAGCTAGCAAAGTAGTCAAGAAGGCAAAGATTCAAAAGGAGGAGGAAATAGCCAATGCAATAAAATGGGGGAGATAAGACATTTTTCAGATATATTAGTGAGAAGAGGAAGGGCAAGAGTGGTATTGTCAGACTCAAGGGTGCAGGGGGGGAATATGTAGAAGTTGATAAGGATAAAGCGGAATTGCTTAACAAATATTTTTGTTCTGTGTTCACAGATGAAGAACCAGGAGCAGGACCTCAGAAAACACCCACAAATAGGAACAGAAGCGAGGGGCATCTTGAACAATTTTCAGAAGACTGTGTTCGTGAGAAACTAGCTCAACTTAAAGTAGACAAAGCGATGGGACCGGATGGGATACACCCTAGAATACTGAGGGAACTTGGGGACGTTCTAGCAGCTCCGCTGACTGACCTTTTCAATGCCTCGTTGGAGTCGGGAGTGGTGCCAAAGGACTGGAGAGAGGCTCATGTGGTGCTTTTACACAAAAGCGGAAGTAAGGATGTGGTTGAAAACTTCAGGCCGGTTAGTTTAACTTCGGTGGTGAGTAAATTATTGGAAACGTTGCTGAAAGAGAAAATAGTGAGGTTTCTGGAGTCCAGCAGATTACAGGATCCGAGGCAGCATGGATTCACCAGAGGCAGGTCTTGTCAGACAAATCTGATTGATTTCTTTGACTTGGTGACCAGGGAGTTGGACCGAGGGAGAGCTCTAGATGTGGTGTATTTAGATTTCAGTAAAGCCTTTGACACTGTTCCTCACAGGTGACTTATAAACAAACTGAGCACCCTAGGGATGGACCCTAAAGTTACTGCTTGGGTTAGAAATTGGTTGGGTGGGAGGTGACAAAGAGTACAAGTAAATGGAGCTCACTCTGAGGAGAAGGATGTTACCAGTGGTGTGCCCCAGGGATCTGTCCTTGGTCCGATTCTTTTTAACATCTTTGTTAGTGATATAGCGGAAGGGCTGTCGGGTAAGATTTGCCTCTTTGCAGATGATACCAAAATCTGCAATAGAGTAGACACCCAGGAAGGTGTAGATAACATGAGGAGGGATCTAGCTAAGCTTGAAGAATGGTCTAGAATTTGGCAGCTGGGATTTAATGTTAAAAAATGTAAGGTCATGCATTTGGGCTGCAGCAATCCAAGGGAGCAATACAGTATAGGAGGTGAAGTACTTTTGTCCACTAAAGAAGAGCGGGACCTAGGCATGGTTGTGTCTGATGATCTTAAAGTAGCTAAACAGGTAGAAAAGGCGACGGCAAAAGCTAGAAGGATGCTTGGGTGCATACGGAGAGGAATGGCTAGCAGAAAAATGGAGGTGATAATGCCTCTGTATAAGTCTTTGGTGCGACCTCATTTGGAGTATAGTGTGCAATTCTGGAGACCGCATCTTCAAAAGGATGTGAACAGGATGGAGTCGGTGCAGAGGGTGGCTACTAAAATGATTAGTGGGCTTCATTATAAAGCATATGAGGACAGACTTAAGGATCTTAATATGTACACCTTAGAGGAAAGGCGGGATAGAGGTGATATGATTGAGATGTTTAAATACCTCCGTGGCATAAATGTTCAGGGAGAGAGCCTCTTTGAATTGAAAGCAAGTTCTGCTATGAGGGGACATGGGATGAGGGTGAAGGGAGATAGATTCAGGAGTGATATGCGGAAATATTTCTTTACGGAAAGAGTAGTGGATCCATGGAATAGTCTCCCAGTGGAGGTGGTAGAGATGAGGACAGTAACTGAATTCAAAAAAGCATGGGACCAACACAGAGGATCTCTAAAGGTAAAAAGTGGACTGTTGTAGTTGTTGATATGGAAGGACAGACTAGATAGGCCATGTGGTCTTTTTCTGTCATCATGTTTCTATACATAGGTGACCTGATTGCTGAGCTTGTATATAGTTACCCTCGTTAATCCCAAGTTACAACACCTGTTCATTGTAAGTACAGTGCATATCCCACCTGCACTGTACAAGTTATTGTTACCTGTAAACCGCACTGATTCTAAAGAGCGCGGTATAGAAGAGATTTTAAATAAAAATAAATAAATGTGTGCTGCTGCTGTCAATGCAGAGTCGCACCAGACATCACAGATGTACACCCTAGGCAACAGCCTTGTCAGCCTAGTGGACCAGCCAGCCCCACTACATCACCCACGTGACACCTCCTTTGCCAATTTGGCACCTACAACATAGTGTCTTTTATTAATGGGGCACAATGCTATTGCAGTCAATGAAGCACTACTATCACTAATTTAAGAATTACGGTGGGTGGAGCAATTGCATACATTAAAATAGGCTCTCTCCCCTCAGAAATAGCCCTTATCACGAGCTTTCAGATGGCATTAGGGTTCCCAGCACCGGTAGCTCTAACGCACGCTAACACAAACCGGCGTTAAAGGAGCACATGCTATCCCCATTCAGTCTCCACCCCATTAACGCCCACTCTCCACCTCTTTTTACCTTAGTGCTAGTGGACCGGTTTCTGCACGTTAATCCAATGTTATCGGTGCTTTCTGCAGTATTAATCGCTCATGAGTGCCGATAATGGCCGTTAACAGCACCTTTGCTCTCTTAACGCTTCTTAGTAAACATTCCCCTATGTAAGAATATCATCCAACAGGTCAATACTCAAATGTTATGGCTGTCTTTCTTTTTTAATAATAGCTAAGGCACTTAAGTAAAATGCATAGATTCAGTACTGCTGTCTGGTAATTTTATAAACTCTCACGTAGTTAATATGCATTTTTCAGTGTGTTCATCCCCTTGTTCTTATTTATATCCCTCAGCATGTAATTTAGCAGTCTATGAATGCTTCTTTCACCAAGGTGAATCTTCATCTGTACTTATGGCTCCTATGATGGAGCCACAGTCCTCAGTGCCAGGACTCTTTGCAGGCACATGGCTTAACTGAACTCACCCCACTCCTGTGGCCTGGGCTTGTGTGGTCTCTACTGCTGCTGTGTTGGCTCTCTTCTGGTGATTTTAGGTTCTTACAGCTGATTGAGATGCTCTGCTGGTCCTCTTTGGATGTTTTAGGGCCTTGCCGCCAATCTTGCTTTCGTGTTGGCTCTCTTTAGGTGTTGTAGGGACTTGTAACCTGTCTTTCATTGTTTTGTTGGCCCGCTACAGGTGTTTTGTTTATTTATTTAACAGATCTTCTATACCACTTTATCATTTGGTCAAAGCGGTGTACATAAAATAAACCCCAGAACATAAAACAATGCAACCATGTAACTGAATTACAAACATTTGTACAAAAATAAAAGATCAAGGGTGATGTAGGAATAACGTTAGTATAAGTATAAAGAATAATAACAGATTAGAGTATATTCTGTACACAATCTTCAAAATAGTTTGCAAATAAATGAGTCTTTAAGGCCGTGTGAAATGAAAGTAAGTCCTTATTGATTCGTACATTTGGTGGAATTGAGTTCCAAATACTTGGTGAATATAGAGAGAAAGCTCTTGTAGAAGTAGTTCAGTTAGATTTATCAAAAAGTACTAGTAGGGATAATATGTTTAAAGATCCTGTTCTTCTTGACCCGATGTCTTTGGACTCTTGGAGTATAGAGCGAAGGTAGGTGGATGACAAATTGTTCATTTTCTTGAATGTAGTAAAAATTGCTTTAAATTTTATATGCTCAGTCATTGGGAGCCAATGAAGCTGGTGCTCTATTTGTCCTCTTTGGGTATCTTAGGACCTTCTATCCTGCCTTGCTGCTTTTTTAACTCTCTTCAGGTGTTTTAGGGCCTTCCAGCCAATCTTGGTGCCATATCGATCCTTGTCCAGTGTTTCTGTGCCTTCTAGCCAATGTTATTGCTTCTTTAACCTATTTATGCTGTATTTGGGTCATCTGAAGTGTTGCCACTTTACCTCTCTGCCTATGTATTGAAGTCTTCCTGTTAATGTTACCGCCACTTTACTCTTCTCAATGTGCCTTTGTCTGCAAACCATGTAAATGCCTTAGAATATCGGGCCCATAGATTCTAAGATAACCGATGAGGGGGAGGGAATTACTAATAGGTTAGTATTACGTGACCATAAGGAGCAGAGGAAAGATACTATGGGGTGCTAGAGTAAAAGGCTGTGTGGGCAAGGATCAGGATTTAGAATTTTACTCTAATGACCAGAAGCAAGTGATTAGCAATAAGAAGAAGGGTAGTGCAGTTTTAATATGGGTTATCTAACTGATAGCTAAGTTAAGAGCTGATATTCAAATGTCATGTCAGTCAGCTGTGATGCTTAAATATTGGTGGGATATTCAGCGGCAGCATGCAGGGAGGTTTGTGGAGATATTCAGTGGTACTCTTAACTAGACATCCTCCTATTGGTGAACTGGCTAAGGGATATCAGATCCAAGGTTTTCACTTCAGGTAGAATCGATAAAAGATTGTGGAACTATATCCAGGCTGATATGAATAACAGGCAGAAAGTCAATTGAAAGGAGACCAAGCAGTGATGTGAGCATTCATAGGAAGAGATGAAAGAGTCAAGTTGATAAAGACAAATAGAAAAGTGAATACATCTAGGAGAGAACCTTGAGAAATACCATTCACTAAAAGTGAGGAATTACATGTGGAATTAAAAATAACAAGTTAAAAAGTGCACACATATAGGGGGTCATTTTAGAAGCCCTATTTGTGAGTATGACATCTGAAAATGGGCACATGACCATGCAAATCATGGAGATGTCCCTGGAGCCTTTTTAGAAAGCTGGGTATATAGACATCACCAGAAGAAGAATGTTCATGTAGCACAGGGGCGTCGTGGAGGGGTGGCCTGGTTGGAACAAGGGAGATATACATTGTGCTTTGATTTCAGAATAGCACAAGCATGCCTGGCCCTGGTTATTGAGGCAAACATGCCTATACTGCTTCTGACCACAAAATAAGGTGTAAAAAAAGTGTTTGTTTCATAGCTGCAATGCTTCCGGGGAGGGGGGGGGGGGGTCAGCAAAATGCACTGTCATCATCACAATTAAATTTTCTAGGCTGAAGAAACTGGCATGCAAATACAAACTCCAAACATATTGCTGGCCCACCGCTGCACGTCTGAGTATCTAAAATTGCAGACCAGAATATGCTAGTCTCATAACATACATGTCCCCCCTTATGAACTACCCCATCCAGGACATTCATTTACCTGGTTCTGTGGGGTAGCAATTCAGGAATGTCCACATTTGTGAAATGGCCTATACTTAATGCATGTACCAAGCCTTGCTGTCTGCATGGGGCCAGTATCCAGAACCGATTACTGGGTCATTCATTTTTTGGGGCGGAGAGTGATTTCAGAAAGCATTTATACATGCCTCCCTTCACTGCTGCCACTCCTTTGGATTTTTGGATGTTCTGCTCTGGTCATCTCAGATCCATCCTAGACATGCCTTCTAAAATGCCATGTATAGTATGATAAAAAGGCGTTTTTCCTTTTTTCTCCATTCGTAGACTCAAGCATGGTTGAAAAAGCCATAATAAAATGTGTTTCAATAGGGGAACAGGACATATGTTGCTGGGTGGGGATAAAGACTGATGGTACAGTACATATGAGGTGCTTATATGTGAGTGAATCAATGGTATGATGTTGATATCTATTTCCATGGGGAGAGTTTATCTGTGGAGACAGGTAGGTGGGATGTCAGAGGGTGGAGAATGTGTGTGTATGTGTGTTTGGCAGAGGAAGATATATGTATTGGGAGTGGGGGTAGGGGTGGGGTGGGTATGAGTATATTGGGGGGGACTGAGGGGGTAGGGTTTGTGTGTGCATATGTCAGAGACTTCATGTATTGTGAAGCTGTGACTGTGTGTGAATGCAGGCGTCTGTGTAGAGAGGCTGTCTTTGTATGTGTGCGTGTGCATGCGCATGCACACGCATGCATTAGGGGACTGTGCATGTGTGGCTGTGGTATGTAGGTTCTTTTCTCCCTTGCACTTTCTCCTTTCCTCCTGCATCCACTCCCTGTCCCTCCCACGCTTTTGTACTATTTCCTCCCCATACTCAATTCCCTCCTGCACTCTCCCTCTCTCCTTCCCTTCCATCCAGCCATGCACCGTCCCCATCCCAACCAACTTGCAATCTCTTTCTTCTCTACCTTTCACTCCTTCATTTCCATCCTCTCTTCTCTGTTTCTCCTCCAATCCCTCCTCTCCTTTTATGCTCTGCTCCCTTCTCCTGTCCTTTCCCCTCTGCTCCTTTCCTTATGCTCTGCCCCTCCGCTGTTTTCTTCCTCTCTAGCCCTATCCCTTCTGTTTAGCTCTGCCCACATCTCTCCTCTCTGCTTACCCCATCCCTTCTCCTTTTCAGGCGCCAATAACTGACAGGATGAGGGGTGGCCTAGTGATTAGACCAGCAAACTGAGAACCAGGGAAGCACGGTTACATATCCTGAATTTCTGAGTGATGCTCTATGTGACCACTTCACCCTTCATTCTTAGATAGAGTATAACCTTTGGGCTAGATTTACTGAAAGGAGCACCTATGTTTCCACACACAAGCATTCACTAACATGTGATTTACCAATGGCTCCATTTTATGCAATGGCAGCCTTTTGATAATAATACTTGTTAAGAGTATTAGTGCACACTAACCACAGTAACACTCGATTAAATCTAAACCTCTGGAGAAGATGTCTAGGGAGGGAGGAGTGGCTCAGTGGTTGGGACAGCTTACCTCAAGCCAGAGGGCCGGGGGTTCAATTCCTGCATGGGGACAAGCAACCTCAGGCCAGAGGGACTGGGGTCTCTAGTCCCATGGCCACTCCTTGTGGCCTTGGGCAAGCCACTTAACCCTCCATTGCCTCAGGTACACTTAGACTGTAAGCCCCTCAGGGACAAGGGAATAAAAAGTACCTGTTAGTATACATGTAAACCACACTGATTCTAAAGAGCACAGTATAAAAAATAAATAAAATAAAATAAATAAATAAAACAAAACCTACTATACCAGATTGTAATTCACCTTGGTTTGAATATGGAAAGGTGAGCAATAAAATTAGATTATCTTTAAATAATCCAATTACAGTATCACTCATTCATGCAATTTTTTAGAGCTCACTCAGCTGTAAAATTTCAAGCATATTCCTGCAGAACAGGGGCAGCAAACCATTCCCCAAATGGCAGGGCTGATGGTTCACCTTTGCTTTGCAAAAATTGTCAAGCTTTTGATCATTCTTCAAGAACTTAAATACAAGCTGAGGTTTTTGTTTGTTTGTTTTTGTTTCAATTGCCTTACTTGGAATTTGAAAAAAAAAAGTGATAATTGTATAGATATCTGGATAGTGGCACTGAAAATTGCTGCCATCTAGATGACCTATGACTCTGCCCCAATGCCATCCCCAGACCACCCCAGCACTATCTGGATAGGGCTGAGTAGTTTGTAAAGCTATTCAGTGACACTATCCAGATAGTGCTGCTGAATGTCTGTCTCAGTGGAATTTATTTGGGTAGCAGGTGCTGCTACCCCGATAAATGCTTTTAATATCGATCCTTCAGGTTCTAAGTGGTAGTCCTATCCACCCATCCCTTTTTCTTATATAGCATCCCAAGAGTAAAAATGAGATCTCCCTGAAACCTCACACAATTAAATGAAGGACATTCTAAAAGATCTGGGGGATTGCAGATAGAAATAAAAACAAACAATCTCATACGATGGGATTTATTTATTTTAACACGTTTGAGGAATCTAGTTTTTGGTAGGGATGTGCATTCATTTGAAATAAATGGGAAATATCAACACAATGTTCTATTTCATTTCGTATTACTTCAATCCGAAACATGGCATTTGAAAAATACAAAATTCTCAGATTGTCTTTCCTGTTTCATCATAGGCCAGATTGGCCTCAAACCAATAACCTTTGGGATGGAAGACAGGCAGGCATCTTTCAGAAAACCCATCACAACTCCATGGTGACTAGTTCCAGCAAGCATTGCTGTATTGCTGGTGATTTTCCTTCCTGTTTCTTAACTGGCCCAAAGTTTGTCTGATCTGCAGCCCTATGTAGAATGCTAACTGTATTTTTTTCATTGTGAATTTGTTGATGTCTGCTGTAGAGATTCATTCCAAAGATTTTTCTTTTGTCTTGCACCAGACATTCTGTGAAACTTTGTCTAAGTATTCTATCAGAGACATTTACCAAGCCTAATGCAGATACTGGTTGTCTGATGATCAGCCAGGATCTGCCTTAGGTTTGGTAAATGTCTCCGACAGTATACTTGCTGTTTATAAGTTTCCAGGATATAGCCTGCCCACTTGAGAATGGTGGCTTTGATATCAGCATAGGTGTCTCTCTCCTCTAGACTGGTCTCCTGGAAGGCTGATTGATTATTGCTTATCAGCAAGTTACCCAGATAAGTAATCCAAGCTGCCTCAAGCCACTCAGCCAGGTGAGCAGTCTGCTCAGAGTTCACCAGAAAATAGTCAAGATCCTCCCTGTGGGTCATCTTGGCCATAACACGAGCTGGAGGGTTCACCTGAATTATATTTACCAGAACAACTTGGATCATCTGTGTCACGGCAATATTCAGCTGCTGTTGTCCATCAGAGCCTGAAGTAACTGTTCCTTCGTGGTCTTGGCTAAGTCCCACTTGCAAGCTTAAATCTGCAGCTCAGATTATTGTTTCCCTTATCTGCCTCTGCAGGGGCATAAAACAAAATCAAACCATGCCAGTTTAGCTCTAGCTAACTTCTTCTAGTCCCTGTCTACTGGTGTAATAATTCAATTCATGTCCTGGAGCAGCTATTGCCATGGAAGATGCTTGTTTCTGTAACTCAGTAACAGTAAGATGAAGATGGATATGCCTGTTCAATCCTCCGATACTTTTCACTTCTTCAAAGATACCTGCCAGTAAGAACAAAAAGCATTTCTCCAGGATCCCACACTGTTTTACATTCTCCTTTGCAAAATGGCATGCTGGGATGTGTAAGGGAGAGAAATGCATTGTTGCATTTGTAATAGAGCCCTGTCCATGTGTATGACCCCTATTCTGCAGATCAGCATATATGATGTGCAGATTTCTGAAATCCAGAGACATCCTGCACATGCCTAACCCATACCTTTGTGCATCCTTGTTTTTGCTTTTATGCAGCAGAAACGTGTAGCTTTCAGGGTTGAGAAAGGCCGATTTTACAAGCCACTTACACATGACCACCTTCTCATCTGCCCCCCTTCCCCCACTGTATATCAGACATTTTGACTTGGAAGTCCCATTTTACAACCAGACATTCTTTCTAAAATGTGCCTTCAGATGTCACTGACTTTTTGCAAGTACACGCATAAATTGTAGTATTCTATAATCAACACACATACTTGTATGCTCCACTCAACCTATACCCATGCACATGCCTACAGTAAAAGTATGTGTGTTGCAAATATATACATGCACACGTGGTCACCCATACACATAAATGACTTGTAATAATGACATTTAGATGTATTGTTGGAGTCTAAAAATAGATGTCTCCTTATAAAATTGCCCCCTATATGTGTAAGCAACAATAGCTGTATATGTTGTATGTTTGACTGTGCTGCCAACAATATTTACTTTTTAGGTTACACAATGAAGCATATAACCTATGTAGTGGCCGAATATCACTGCTTACATCAACAGAATATAAGTGGCACTACCTCTCGAATTCTACAAACCCAGCTCCTTTTTCTTTTTAGCTCCCAACCAGTAGGAGTGGCCTAGTGTTTGGGGCAAGTTACCGAGGGCCAGGGGTTCAAATGCTACTAGATGACAGCAACCTTGGGCCAGAAGGACTGGGGTTTCAAGTCCCACAGGTGCTCCTTGCGGCCTTGGGAAGACACTTAACTCTCCATTGCCTCAGGTGCAAAAAAACAGATTATGAGCCCTTGAAGGGTAAGGGAAAAATATATATACAGTACCTGAATGTACACCACTTTGACTGGTAGAAAAGCAGTATATAAGCCAAGTAAAAAAAAATATAATTCTGGATATATAAAAAGTAATTGTATAAAAGCTGCCTAGAGTTGCCAGGTCAAAGTAGGTGTCTATGTTAAGCGTATTTTATAGAGACATGGTGCCTGATTCTATAAGGGGCACGTCCAGGCCATCCAGACAGCTCTGAGCTGTAAGGGCCTGTTAGGACCGATTCTGTACTGCGGGAGCAAAACATTTCTGCGGCATGCAGAAGAAGGCCCGAGGACGGCCTGGTGTGCCCCTGCATGCCTGTGGGGACATCCTCCTCACAGGCACCCCTAGCTCTCGTGGCACCAACCCTCTTCAACCCCATCATCCTACCCATGGCTGGGCAGCTGGGGCCTAGATAGGCGGCAGGGACCTACCGGCACCCAGCCCTGCCCTGGGTGGTGTTCTGGCCCCGATCGCCCGGTTTGTGCTCCTTATTCCACCTTCAAGGTGGAATAAGCAGCATGTTCCCCCGAATTGGCCCTGTATGTCCTGCTGCCTTGGCCCACCCTCTTCCGCCCCCGCCGACTCTCTCTGTCCTGCTGCTCTAGCTATGCAGGGAGAGTTGGAGGAGGAATAGGGCAAGGACGACTTGCGGGGTTGCACGTCCCACCAGGGATGTGCAGCCCCACAAGTCATGTCTCAGAATTGGGTCCATAGGGGGGATATTCAAGGGCATTTACATGGTTTGCAGAACTGCAAACTGTGTAAATGATGGTTAGTGGGATATTCAGCAGCACTAACATGGATAGTGCCGAAGGATATCTGTAGGTGCTGCCACTACATGCCCCGATGCTACATGGTTAGCATTAGAACATGTTGTAGGCGTTCCAGAGCAGAGTGGAGGTGGCACCCATCGCTAACCGGGGAGCAGCAATATTGAGCCACTGCCTGGTTAGAGACTCACTGGTAAAGTTAGGCGTGACAAATGTTGGGCTAACTTTACTCACTCAGTATCGCCACTGTACAGTTAGCTTCTGGGTCTGCAGCTACTCTGGATATTCAATACCAGTGGTCAGATATTGCCCTGGCATTGAATATCCAGGGTTAGTCTTCAACAGCAACAGCTAGCCACGTTAGCAGTGCTAGCTGCCATCGCTGAATATCGGGCTCATAAATACTAGAGATGCACATGACCAAAAAAAAAGTTTAATTCACTTCCAGAATTCCCGACACTTCAATATAGCTATTTTTGTGTATTTTTCAGATATTCATTTTAAATGTGTGCCTTGTATGTGTGCTAGGACTATTTTACACATTCAAATCAAGTGTCTGTACATTAATTCATAGGTATATGTGTGTACAAGTAATTTGCACAAATGAACCAAATGCATGCTCACAAATGCACACCCTAATAGATACCTATGCTTCTTTATAAAATTGCCTTATGAAAGCTGCACTGTAAATATACTCATACAGGATGTGCAAATACAGGCATTTTATAAAGACTGCATGTAAATGGGGTTATTTTATAAGTGGAGCATGCTTTAAGCATTAAAATATATGCCTACATACATACATACATACATAAAGAAAGGACTAGCAGTCAAGAAATCCGATGATGTATTGCTCTTGGTAGAATGGCTATGAAGGACCTAGATAAGATTCTCAAGAGCAGAGATGTCTCTCTCCAAACAAAGATTCAACTTGTCTAGGCCATGGTATTTTCAATAACATCATATGGACAGTGAAAAAGATAGACAGGAAGAAAATTGATGCCTTTGAATTGTGATGCTGGCGACGAATACTGGGTATACTGCCTGAAGAACAAACCAGTCAGTACTAGAGGAGATGAAACCTAAGCTTTCCTTAGAAGCTCAGATGACAAGACTTCGACATTCATACTTTGGACACATCACACGAAGAGAGAGATCATTGGAGAAAGACATAATGCTTGGCAAGGTAGAAGGTCACCGTAAAAAAGGAAGGCTGGTAATGAGATGGATCGATACAGTAAAGAGAAATTTGACTTACCTGCAAATTGTTGTTCCTTGAGGAACTCCAGTCCAGTCTCACACCTCTGAGTAGTTCACCTCCTCCAGCAGCTTGGAGACTGAGTATGTCATCTTTTTGATGATATTAGTGTACATATGCAGCTGGCATCGCCCACCAGCCCCAGTACCTATTGACAGAGCAGACTCAGAGGAGCAACAAATAAGTAGTTAAACATGCAACAAACACTTCTACATCTAAATAAACTAGCACCCCCTCCATTCCCTGGAAAGGATACCCCGTCCCCCCTCCAGGATGGATAAGTCTAATTTCTCTTTCCTTATCGTCCCTCCAGTCTAGTCCCGCATGTCTGGGATGTATCAGAGTAGTTAAACTAACGGGAGGGACCCGCACAACCAGCCTGAAGCACTGCCGATCCGAAACGAGCGTCCCCCGCCGCTTGGACATCCAGGCGAAAATGTTCAGACCTCCACCAGCGGAACTAAACTATACTCTGCTCATGAGGCTGCCTGAGCTCTCATGGAATGCGCCTGCTACCCCCACCGGCACTGCTCTACCCTTCAAGATGTATGCAGGCGTGATTGCCTCACTGATCCATCTGGAAATGGAGGCTTAGCTGCCACCTCACTTTTGCACGACCTGCCAAACAGAACCAACAGACGGTCCTATCTCCAAAAGGACGAAGCCCTTTTCACATACCTTCGCATCCAAGTGGCACAGCTGTGGAGTGGCAGAGCCCATATCCACTCTCGCCCACATCTGAGCTCACCAGAGCCGGTAAGGAAACAGCCTGATTTACATGAAATGCTCACACAACCTTGGGCAAAAATGAAGGTACCGGGCACAGGACCACTTTCTCCTTGGAGAAGGAAAGGAATGGCTCCTGGCATGATAGGGTCCAAAGCTCCGAAATCCTGCATGCTGAGCAAATCGCCACCAGGAATACCATTTTCAGAGTCAAATCCTTCAGGAAAGCTCGACTCAATGGCTCAAAGGGTTCCCCAGACAGCACCGTCAGCACCAGATTGAGATTCCAAGGCGGTACCACAGCCCTATTTGGCAGACGGAAGTGGGTTACCGCCCCTAGAAAGCTCAGCCCATCTGGGTGTGTACCCAATGGCACACTGTGGACTTTCCCACGATAACCGGAAATCGCCGCCAGTTGCACCCTCAAGGAACTGGCAACTAGACCCTTATCAAAACCGGATTGCAAGAACACCAAGATGTCTGGGATGGAGGCAGTGGAAGGGCGCGCCTGCCTCTCTCCACACCATGATTCAAAGATTAGCCCTATGCAGATGCACGCCAGGTTCGTAGACCACCTCTGGGCCTGTAGCAAGGTCACTATCCCCAAACCTGATTATCCTTTCTTCTTCAACTTCACCCTTTCAAGAGCCATGCCATAAGCGATAATTGATCCACCTGGGGCATATGAAGCGGCTCCTATGTCAAGAGGTCCTTCCAACCGGAAGTCACCACAGTCAATCTGCCAGTATCCGAATCAGGTCAGCATACCACTGGCACCTCAGTCAGTCTGGTGCCACCAGAATTACAACCTCTAGCAATTGCACTAACCGGCCTAAGAGCACCCAAGGGGGAAAAACAGAGAAGACCCTCTTCGAGCCACTGCTGAATTAGAGCATCCAGGCCCTTGGACTTCCTCTCTTCTTCTGCTGAAAAACCAGTAGGCCTTGGTCGACTCAAACATTGCCATTAGGTCCATGATCGGTGTGCCCCATCGGCAGACCACCAGCTTGAACACCTCCTGATTGAGCTGCCACTTTCCGGGGTCCATGCGCACTCGGCTGAGGTAGGCTGCCATCACACTGTCAACTCCTGTTATGTGTGCCACCAATAATGCCTGGAGATGAATCACTGCCCATCCGAACAGCTTTTGGGCCGCCTCCTCCAGGGCTGCACTGCCTATGCCTCCTTGCCGGTTGATGTAAGTCACTGTGGTCACATTATCAGAGAGGACTTGGACAACCTTCCCCTGCAACCATGGCTCAAAACTTTCTAGCACCAAGGTCACTGCTTGCATCTCGAGCCTGTTGATCAACCACAGGGCCTCCTGCGGACTCTTGTCCCTGAACAAAGTGTCCTTTGCAATGGGCTCTCCAACCTGACAGGCTGGCATTGGTCATCAGAGTAACTCACACCGGGGACTCCTTCCAGGCTCCCCACATGCAGCCATCAACTGAGGGCTCTCCTGGCGCTCCACGGGCAGGGGAGTACTTGGGACAGGGGTTGACTCTGATGGGACCATCGACTGAGCAGAGCCCTCTGCAGCAGTCGCATGTGCACCCTTGCCCATGGGACTAGCTCGAGAGTGGCTGCCATGGTCCCCAGAACCTGCAGATGCCGCCATTCTGATGGTCTTGCCATCTTCAGGACCTGCCGTATCCACTGTCGTAGCTCCTGCGCCCGGTGAACCGGCAGGAAAATCCTGCCCACGCAGGTATCAAAGCATGCTCTCAAATACTCTAGCTCCTGGGCCAGCCGTAACTGACTCTTGGCCAGGTTGACCCCAACCGAGACTTTGAAGGAACTCTCCTACCCGCTCTGTTGCTCTTTTCGCTATTGTCCCTGGACTTCGCCTGTCGATGTTCTAGATGAATGGGAACGTGCAGATACGCTTCTGCGAGATCGACAGTCACCCAAAATCTCCGCTTCCTATCACCATTATTACTGTGAAAATACAGTACCTGGAGTCCGTAGTTCATGCCCTCGAAGTCGAGAATTGGGCAAAAGGAATCTTCCATTTGGGCACCACGAAATACATGAAACATCGACCGCAGACGTACTGGTCTCGCGGAACCAGTTCCACAGCTCTCAGCTGCAGGAGACAAGTCAAGGTCTCTTCGACTGCTGCCAACACCGCTGTGCCCACTTTGGGTGATCAAAGGAGCTCATTCTTGCTACAGCAGCGGGTATAGGCGCGTCATGGATTGCACCCCTTTAAGGCCAACCTCCGGCAGATCCCACTCATCCTGGGTCATCTGTCCTACTACTCCATGTACTGATAAGAATTTCTGCGATTTCTGTACTGCCTGGAACAGCAGATCCTACAGCACCTCTTCCTCTGCTGGGAGGTTATTGAGGGTCTCCAAGGTACACATAGAATGTGAGCCTTTGGGGACGAGGAATTGTATCAGTACCCGCTTGTAGTGATTGTAAACTGCTCTAATGGCCTTTGGCCTGGACAGTATATCAAGAAATTGCATAATCATAAGCATAAAGATGAGCACTGGTAGCTCCTCCCGGCAGAAAACCCGAATAATCCGGGCCTGATCCTCCTGTTCTAGGCTCTCTCCTTCTTCCAACTCCTCCTGCAGATCTAGCTCCGTGTCAAGGTCTTCCCCATCCAGCCCCTCCGACAACGGCGATTGTTGCCACGCCTCTAAGCCTCTAGCCCGCTTAGACGCCACTGCTCCTGACTCATGCTCTTTTGTGTCTGACATCCTCTTAGCCCGGTGCTCTGGAGCTGAGGAGCCACTTGGTAGGCAAAACGCCTCTGCAAAAGTAAGAAAAATTCCAGTGAGAACTCCCCCAGGTGCCCTACTGCTCCCTGGGCTTAAGGGGTGGATGGTCCGTGCATTGTGCAGGGACTAGGGGCCAGATCCATTGAAGATAACATGGCGCCCCCTGCCCCTAGGGTCTCTTGCAACCAGAAGGGACTCACATGCCTCATCTCATCCTGCAGTTCCTGCTCCCATGAAAGCCTCTTGCGTGCAGTTTAGGCAGAGGCCTGCCTCCAAGACCACACCACATCGGGGGCTGCATATCTTGAGGATTTTTAGATTGCGCTGAAGTGTTGTATCTTAAAGCTTCCCTTACAAGCAATATTACAGATTTAATAGGTACATAAGTGCTAAGTGACAAGAGATGATCGTGTCAGGCTACTCACTGACCATAGACAGATAGAAGGATTTCATTTACATCCAATCCACTGACTGACTATCTTTCAAATTACATACATTTCTTGTATACAGGTACTTCCTGTTTTCCCCAGAGCTGCAGCTGCTACAAACCTATATGCAGCTCTTATTTTTTTTTTTACACTTATCTTTATTTCTGTCTCTATCTTTTTATCTAACCCATAGGTTTTCAACCCAGTCCTCGGGGAACCCTAGGCCAGTCAGGTGTTCAGGATTCCCACAATGAATATGCATAAGATAGATTTGCATACAATTAAGGCAGAACATGCAAATCTTTCTCATTCTGGGAATCCTGAACACCTGACTGGCCTAGGGTTCCCCGAGGACTGGGTTGAAAACCCTTGAATATTCTAACCCTTCTTAGGAGAAAGCAACAATGTTTCAACCAAGTGCCAGTTATATCACCTGACCTAGCACAACAGCCCTCTGAAAATCCGCCCAGCAACAGACAATGGCCTATCTGATTAGGCCTTTCCCACATGTCTGCATCAAGTCATTGTGCACTGAATCAGTTTTGAGCTGTATAACACAAGGAATGCTTAAGGATTAAGTGGGGTTCACACCCCTTGATACCATCCTATACCAGGCACTGAGGTCTGGCCGGCATGATGGGAAGGGCTGGGGGTACTCCCCAGGAATGCCCTCAGTCTGTACCCGGGTAAGTAAAAGGATTCCCAGCACAGTGCACCTCCACAGGCTCAGGCACAGAGCACTAGAGTACTTGAACTAAAATATAATAAAACCAAACCAAAATCTAATTAACTGAAGCTGAAATTAAAAAGAAACTGCAAATGGCCCCCTAGGAAGAGGCTGCTTCTGTCCTGCTTTATTCTCCGGTGGCTGCCTCTCCTAGGCACCCAAAACACAGCAGGGGGTTAAACACATACGGGCCTGAATAAGAAGAAATCGCGCCTAAATGCAGCAGGGGAAGTTTCCCACACCGCTACAGGCTCCCAAACATGCGGCTGAAGGCCGCTGTCTGTCTCCTCGTGTTCTGGCGGTTGCTAGGGGTTCCTGCTGTCCTCCCCCCCCCACTCTTACCTTGGAGCCTCTTTGCCGCATGGCTTTTCTACCCCTCACGCTCAGCCTTCCTTCCTGGCTTCGGCGCTGAGGGGGGTGACTCGGGGCTCCCAGCTCTCACTCCTGTAAAGCATCTGCAGCCCCTGCAGCAGCTCCTCACCCGATAACGGGTTCGGGAGCAGCCAGAAGTCTTGGACTGAGGAAGGCCCCCACAGAACTCCCCCCCCCTGAAATCCTGGGGGGAGAGGGAGAAGAAGGAATATCCTCCCCTCAGTCCTGTTGTCCCCTGGGTTCTCTCTGTTCCTTCTGGGTTTTTTTGGGGGTTTTGTTTTACACTTCTGCCTTTAAAAACAAAGAAACCTGCACCTTAACAGGGGAAATAAAAAGCAAACTCTAACTAAACCTATCTCCTTAGTTGTCTCTTCAGTGAGTCCAGCACCCTGGCTCACAACCTCCTCCAGCTGCCTGAAGACTGAGCTTACTGGGGCTGGTGCCAGCTGCATATGTACACTAGTGCCATCAAAAAGATGACATGCTCAGTCTCCAAGCTTCTGGAGGAGGTGCACTACCCAGAGGTGCGGGATTGGATTGGAGGGACGATAAGGAACAGCAGCTATGGATACCACTTTATCATCAATGAGCCGCTTGGTTGAAGACCGAACAAAGTTTAGGTCAACTATCCAGAGGACACTTAACAACAACAACATGTGCCTACTTTGGTGGTATTTTCATCATTTACACTCATATAGGGCTACATATGTGTATATATAGCCTCTTATAAGATGACCAATATAAAAATATGTACATGTACAAGATGGCAGGTGCTTTGTTGGTGGGCATGCACAGGACATGCAAGTATGTGCAAAGATGATAAAATGCTATAATTAATATCGTACATGGGCATTTACACCTGCTCTAGGGCTGATGTACATGTCTGCACCTGAAATATAGGTGCCTCTCATGTCACTTATGCTTGTTTGTTATAAAGAAAAGTGGGGGCCATAAAACACACTTTAGCCCTTATCAAATTCCCCTCAAACTCAGACTCTGCTCATGCACCACAGAAAACTAACCCCTGAAGATGCCTACACCAGAGACGCACACAAGTATGTGCTTTTAGAGATTGCGTATACTTGTACACAAGGGCAATATTATGAGAGGCATTTTACTGGCATGTATGTACAGAAAAACCGTTTACAGAATACAATGTGCATGCATACAACATATGGCATATGGATGTGTGCTTTATTTTTTAAACTTTCATTTCTCTGCATTCAAGTGGCCTAGGACAGCAACCAAATTATTTCGTCCTAGATCTGTCACTGACTTCCCTTTGGTGCCTGATAAAATCACCTGGAGACCTTAATTGTCAGTTCAAACCAATTACACCCATAAATTCCTGCATTTTTTAAAGTGAAAATCAATACAAACCAATTTTAACCCTCATGTTCTCACTTATAATAGCTGCATTTGAAAACCTGCAACTGCAACCCCCGTCCCTGCACTAATTCTTACCACTCTGGCAGAGAAAGCACAGCATTTCTGTATAGCGTCAAGGCTGCCGACTCTCGGTTCCATGTGGTGCTTGCAGCTATATAGTTTCAATAAATCCATACTGTCCCTGTGATGGCTGGACATAGCATGGGCAACACACAGCTTGAGATGCTTAAGATCTAGTAGATTCAGCCAGAATTCGGCAGGAGACTGAAGAACCAGCCAGAAATAAGAATGAGCAATGGGGATGTGCATTCGTGAGCACACATTTGGTTTGCTTGGATGTCTAAAATATTTTAATGCATGCAAAGAACTTGTACACACATGTACCTATGCATTAAAGTGCATGCAATTGATTTGCACACAAAAAGGTTCTAGTGTGCATTCAGTGCACATGCATGAAAAAAACATGCAAAAATCAGAGGAATTTCAAGAAAAAAATATAATTCAACCATTTTTTTGACCGCAGAAATCCCTAGTGAGCAATGCAGGCCACTGATCATGGGAAAAGCAAAAATGAAAAAAATAGTAATCAGAAAAGAGGGACGTGAAGTGATCATTTGGGGTTATGGTGAAGGGAAGAGTAAAATGAGGGCTGTGGGTGGTGGAAAAATTGAGCAGTAGGGACTCGGGCAATGTAGGGGCTAAGAACAATAGGAACAGTGGATGGCAGAAAAAGCCAGCTGCATCATGTAAATGCACCAGAAAACAACAACAATAATTTCTGTCAGGCCCCCTATCCCACCATAGCGTGGAAACACTGCTGACATCACTCTTCAGCATGATTATCAAAGGAATTAACAATTTAAAAAGAGGTTTCCTGCTAATCTTCCTCGATATTTCATCAGTCTTCAACACTGTATCACACACTTTACTCTTGATAGGGCCACAAGAGATTGGACTCCACAACAAAACAATCACATGGTCCAATCAAACCTTGAAGGCAGACAACAATACATGAAATACGGAGAAAACATATCCATACTGATCAATATACAACAGGGAATACCACAATGATCAGCAATATCATCCTTGCTCTTTAATCTCTAAATCCAGCCTATCTGTGATATCATCCAAAAACATAAAATTCACTATAAGCTATATGTCGATGATATCATGATATACACCCCCATTAACACTAACAACCCCGACTACACAACAATAACCAGCTGCCTCACAGAAATTATTTCATGGCTCAGTGACCACAACCTCAACATAAACTACAATAAAACAGAAGCACTCATTATAACATGAAGCATAGCCTTCACCCATCCAAACATGATAAAGATACAAGATAGGAGCATAATTGCTAAAAATGAGATCAGCTACCTAAGAATCATCCTGGATTAGAACCTGAATCTACAATCCCACATAAACAGGACAACAAAACCTGCGAACCACAAGATGAAGATCATAAGAAGACTAAAGCCGATTCTCAGCCAGAATGACTTCCACATGATAATTCAGGCTACTTTAATGCCGATTTTAGACTACTGCAACTCACTGTATCAAGGCCTACCATCACAAGTCATCCAAACTCTGCAAATGGCCCAGAATATGGCTGCCCGCAGCATATCAGGATTAACGAAACATGAACACATTACACTCATACTAAATCAATTACACTGGCTCCCTATTAAGAGTTGCGGCAGTTATAAATCTACATTTATCATCTTCAAAATCCTACATGAGAGCTCAGCTGAGATACTCCAGAATCTCATAAAAAGGGACCCAGAAAATCAGCCTAGAAGAATGAACAATAAGAACATGTTACTTACACCCAGTGACTACTCCAAATCTAAGCAGACCACAACTAATAGAGCATTCTCACTAAATGCACCAGCATTATGGAATTTCCTCCCAGAAGACCTCAGAGCCCTACACGATACCAAGGATTTCAGGAAGAAGTTAGGCCTTGCTGTTCACAGAACACTTTGGTAATATTACATAGAGAAGGGATGAATGGCCGTCACCACTGAAGTCGGACTCTGGAAACCAACCTAAAGACTGTTCCATGCCCCGGCGATGTTATACCAACTGTACATAAGATACTAAGGCCCGATTTTCGAAGGCATTTACATGGGTAACTGCACTAGTTACCTGTGTAAATGCCATAGCCGGGATTGTCCCTAACGCGCCCAGATGCTATACGTTTAGCATCGGGGCATGTTAGGGGTGTTCCGGGGCAGAGGTAAGGGCTAACCGGGTAGCACAAATTCTCCAGGAACAAGCAGGAAGTCGGTTCTCATATATGGGTGACATCGGCACTGACAGAGCCCTCATGCGGAGCAATCCCCAGCTTTCAAAGAAAGCCTTTGGGATTGCATCATGCATGCGCAGTCCCCTTCCCGCCCAAGGGTACCATCTTGCTCAGTCTCCTTTTTTCCGCAGAGCCCAATGGACATCGTCCAAGTTCCCTCATAAAAAAATATTAATAAATGCCAGAAAATTACTTTCGGCTTAGCCGGTTTGACGCCGATTCCCCTTCCTGCCTCGGCTCGGTATACCGGTATCGAGTCCGGTCTAGATTTTTGTTTTTGTCCTTAGAGACTAGCGTTCATGCTCTTTTTCTTTTTAACTGGCAGTCCGGTCCTTTAATCTCGCAGGGGCCCTTTTTCCCCCGATGGCTGCCATCGGGTTTAAAAAGTGTGATCGGTGCACAAAGTTAATGTCTCTCATCGACACACATGACTGCTGCCTCCGTTGCCTGGGGCCCGACCACGACCCAAAGGTCTGTGGCCCGTGTAAGAAGATGTCTTCTAAGGCCTTGAGGAGCAGGCAGCAGAAACATGATAGGATTTTTTCCGAGTCTCGGGAGCTTTCTGACCCTGAGCAGCTTCGAGTGCCTTCTGAAAGGGGGTCTCCCTCGCGGGAACACCGGAGGAAGAAAAAATCCGTGAGGGCGGTGTCCTCAGATGGCTCCAAATGGTCTGGTCCTTCGCGGGATAGGTCACAGAGCCCGACCCGCCGCCTTAGATCCTCAGAGTCGGAGAGGCCTGCAAAACTCCCTTGCAAGGAACTGGAGGCACCGAGACAGGTAAGCACTGTCCTCGTTGTAGACTCTCCTCCGGGAGAGCCGGTGTCGGGTCCCAACCCGGGGGCTGCGGAGCCTCCTGAGCTCGGTCTCAGGATGGCAGCCTTGGAGCGCAGCATGGCTGCCTTCATGGACCAGCAGCGGGCACTGATAGCCGGTCTCACCGGTCCATCTGCCCCAACCACCGGTACATCGATATCTAAGTCGACCCTGGAGGCCGAGCCGATTCTCGAGTCGATCCTCAGCCGAGGTCCCCCTCGACCTCCCGTTCAGGACCAAGGTCATCAATGCCGATTCCACCGGCATCGGGGCGGTCGAGACCGAAGCCCTTGAGGCCGGAGCCACTGGATTCCTCCTTGGAGGGGTCCGGGTGGGAAACGGAGGATGAGGAGTCACCAGACACCCACCGGACCAAGTATATTCCCTCAGATTCCCCGGGTTATGAACCTTGGAGAAAGTCCCCCCGGATGGCACCCGGTTCTTGGACTTCGTCCGGGACATGGCAAAGGCTTTGTCATTCCCAGCAGAGGCCGCGGAGGAGCCTCGAGCCGAAGAGCTCGAGATCCTCCAGTATGACTTTCCCCCTCGGGAAGCCCTTACTGTACCGGTGCCTCCCATTCAGGAAAGGCTGATGCTCCACAAGTAGGAGACATTGGCATTGATGCCGGTGCTCAGCAGACGAATCGATTCGCAAGAGCCCTGGATTCCAAAAAGCACAACTGCCGCACAACTCCATGGTTGTGGAATCGGCCATGTGCTGGCTCAAGAGCCAGAAGATGGACTCTTCAGTGCCTCCTGGCCGGGAGGCCCGCAACATGGATGCCCTCGGCAGAAAGTGCTACCAGGGTTCGATGCTGGCATGCCGAATCCAGACGTACCAGCTGTACATGGGTATGTACCTACAAGACCTGGCAAAGGAGATTGCCGGGTTTTCAGCTGGTCTCTCCGAGGGAACTTTGCAGCGCTTCAAAGGTCTTGTCCACTGGGATCCGGGAATGCTCGAAGTTTCTGACTCGAGCAGCCTATGACGGCTTCGAGGCATCTGCCTGAGTAGCTGTGGCTGGCATCGGTGCACGCCGCCAGGCATGGCTACAGTCTTCGGACCTGGAGCCATGGATGCAGGACAAGTTGGTCGATGTCCCTTGCTGGGGTGAGAACCTCTTCAGCAAGCCCATGACAGAGAAGGCTGTCGAGATGAAGTCCGAGTACCCGACCCGGACAAGACTTGAGAAGAAGACTTCTGCCCCTTCTAAGAAGAAAGGTCGGGTAAAAAGCCCTTTTTCCCCAGGAAAGGTACTGCTTACCGCAACTACCCCTCATATCAGGCCTCCCCAGCTCCCCAGAAGGGGCAGCAGGCCAAGGGACAGGGGCATGGCCCGCATAAGCAAAAAGCCCCAAGCCCCAGGCACCGGCTCCGACCCAGCCTGGAGGGGTTTTTTGACTCCCAGAGCATAATCCCTCTCTCAAAGGAGACAAAGCCATGCACAGGAGGAAGGCTGACCCTGTATGCCCATAGGTGGCCAGCCATCATTACAGATACCTGGGTTCTCCAGATAGTCCAGGTGGGCTATCGGCTACATCTCACCCAGGCACCTCCCTCTTACTTTCCAGGGGAGCCTCTCAGACCCCCTCTTCACAGGGACCTCCTCTTAAAGGAGTTAGCAGGTCTTCTCGAGGATCAGGCGGTAGAACCGGTGCCACACCACCTGAAGGGGAAGGGCTTCTACTCCAGGTATTTTCTGATACCAAAGAGAACTGAAGGCCTAAGACCCATCCTCGACCTGCGCAACTTAAACAAGTTCCTGGTGAGGGAAAAGTTCAAGATGCTTTCCCTTGGAATATTGCTGCCTTACCTCCGCCAGGGAGACTGGCTATGCTCCTTAGACCTAAAGGATGCTTATACGCACATCCTCATTCATCCAGACCACCGACAATATCTACGATTTGTGGTGGGAGGAAACCACTTCCAGTACAAGGTGCTTCCATTTGGCCTAGCTTATGCACCCAGGGTGTTTACAAAGTGCCTAGTGGTGGTGGCGGCCTTCCTAAGAAATCAGAGGGTATTTGTCTTCCCCTACTTGGACAACCGGCTCATCAGAGCCCAGTCAGCCCTGGAGGCCCAACAGGCCACATCTTACACTATTCAGTTGCTACAGCACCTAGGGTTTGTGATAAATTACACAAAGTCCACTTTGGTTCCCTCTCAGGGCCTGGAGTTCATAGGAGCAAGGTTAGATACCATTCAAGCAAGAGCTCATCTACTGGAAGACTGGGCACAGAGACTTCTGGCCCTAGTGCAACAAGTGAGTCTCAGATCTCAGCACCGCACTTTCTGCGCCTGCTAGGTCACATGGCCTCCACAGTACATGTGACACCCAATGCTCGCCTCCACATGAGAACAGCTCAGTGGTGCCTCAGTGGACACAGGCTACAGGTTGACTCAGAGACACCATAAAGATGTCCAGACAACTAGTGCGACCCAATAAAAACGTGGAATGCAAATGAAAGGACACACCAAATTTTATTAAATAATATCACTCCAGCCAATGGCCCAACACAGGCCGTGTTTCGGAAAAGCCTTCTTCAGGGGTGTGTAGGCTAAAAGGATGAAGTATAATACACATAAACAATAAAATAATAAAGATAAAATCTAATTATTATAACAGAAATGGACATTAAGGACAAACATATTAAAAGCATAAATAATTAAAAAATTAAAATGAATGCCAAATTAAAATTATAAATTGCATATACGGCTAAAACTAGTGCGGTCATTGACATGGTGGCTTCAACCACGCAACCTACTGGAGAGAGTGCCTTTCCAGCCTCCCACACACACACGCAAGTGCTGACCACGGATGCATCCTTGCTGGGCTGGGGAGCCCATTGCCAGGAATTGTGCACTCAGAGTATGTGGTCTCCCCAAGAGAGCACACAACAAATCAATCTCCTAGAGATTCGAGCTATTCGCCTAGCTCTGCAAACCTTCTGTCCAACCCTGGCTCATCAGTCTGTCCTAATTCAGACGGACAACCAAGTGGCAATGTTCTATGTGAACAAGCAGGGGGGCACAGGGTCTCGCATCCTCTGCCAAGAGATCCTGGACCTATGCTTGTTTGCAGTCAGCCAGGGATCTGTGCTGGGTCCGCTGCTTTCTGACATATTCATAAATGACCTGGAAAAGGGAATAACGAGTGAGGTTATCAAATTTGCAGGTGACACAAAACTATTTAAAGTTGTTAAAACCCAAGAGGATTGTGGAAAATTGCAAGAGGATCTTGATAAATTGGAAGACTGGGCATCAAAATGGCAGATGAAATTTAATGTGGACAAGTGCAAAGTTATGCACCTAGGGAAGAACAACCCAAACTATGGTTACACGATGCAAGGTTCCACATTAAGAACCACCACCCAAGAAAAAGATTTAGGTGTCATTGTGGATAACATGTTAAAACCCTTGGCCCAGTGTGCAGCGGCGGCCAAGAGAGCAAATAGAATGCTAGTTATCATAAGGAAAGGAATGGAAAATAAAACAAAGGATATTATAATGCCTCTATATTGTTCCATGGTGAGACCGCACCTTGAATATTGTGTGCAATTCTGGTCGCTGTATCTTAAAAAGGATATAGCATTATTAGAAAAGGTTCAGAGAAGAGCCACCAAAATGGTAAAGGGGATAGAAGGATACCCCTAAACGTAAACGTAGATCGATTGTTTACGTTACCAGAATATAGAAAGACTAAGGGACATGCAATGAAGCTACAGGGTAAACTATTTAAGACTAATAAAAGAAAATATTTTTTCACTCAACGTGTAATCAAACTCTGGAATTTGTTACCGGAGGATGTAGTAAAGGCTGTTAGTGTAGGTGGGTTTAAAAAAGGTTTGGACAAGTTCCTGGAGGAAAGGTCCATAAACCATTATTAAGAAGGGACCCAGGATATCAATGCTTGACCCAATACAAGCATTGTGGAACCTGTGTCTTTTGAGGAAACTGTTAGGTACTTGTGATCTAGATTGGCCACTGTTGGAAACAGGATACTGGGCTTGATGGACCTTGGTCTGACCCAGTATGGCATATCTTATGATCTTATGTTCTTATGTATGCACCTCAAAGCAGTTTACTTGCCAAGTCAGGAAAACGTAGCCGACAGGCTCAGCAGAATCCTGCAGTTGCACAAGTGGCAACTGGATCCCAGTGTAGCCCAGCAGCTGTTCCAGTGCTGGGGGCGTCCATCCATAGATCTGTTTGCGAGCCCACAGAATTACCAGTTTCCCGCTTTTGCTCCAGACAGCCACACCCCAGCAGGGTGGCTGCAGATACTTTCCTAATATCATGGTTGGTGGGCCTCCTGTATGCGTTTCCTCCCACGCCTCTGGTGGCTCGGACTCTATTCAAGGTCCTTCAGGACAAGGCCTCGGTCATCCTGGTAGCTACCAGGTGGCCGAGGCAGCCATGGTTTCCTCTGCTGCTTCAACTGGCGGCAGAGGCCCCGATTCTTCTGGAATTGCACCCAAGCCTCCTTTCACAGGAGGGGGGCACCCTGATGCATCCCAACCTCAGGTCTCTCAACCTGATGGCATGGCTGCTGAAAGGGTAGTGCTTGCACCACTTCTCCTCCCTAAAAATGTGGAGGATGTACTGCTCACCTCAAGGAGGCAATCGACTAGGAAGACCTATGCGTTCAAGTGGCATAGGTATGAGGTGTGGTGCAATAAACAGGCAGAAGACCCCCTTCTCCTGCCAAGTGTCGGTGGTATTGCAGTATCTGCTTCACCTCTCAGATTTAGGCCTTAAGTAAAACTCTTTCCGAGTCCAACTTAGTGCCTTGTCAGCACATCACTCTCCAGTGGAAGGACAACCTCTATCTGTGCACCCTTTGGGGTCCAGGTTCCTGAGAGGTTTACTTCTGCTGAAACCCCCGGTTCGCCCCCCCCCCCCCCAGTGACCGAATGGGATTTGAATGTGCTCTCAGAGCAGCTTACTCGCCCACCCTTTGAGCCATATCCGCTTACTCTCTTGGAAAGCACTTTTCTTGATGGCCCTTTTGGCCAGACAAGTGAGTGAGCTGCAGGCTCTGATGTCTGATAGACCGTACACATGGTTCTATAGGAACAGGGTGGTGCTTCGCACTCATCCCAAGTTCCTTCTGAAAGTAGTCTCCTTGTTCCACCTCACCCAGGAGGTGGTTCTTCCAACCTTCTTTCCCAGGCCGCATGCCAGTGGGGCAGAAGCAGTTCTGCACACCCTGGACTGTAAGAGGGCTTTGGCCTTCTATATGGAGTGTAAGCGGGGACATCGAAGGGCTTCTCAGCTCTTCGTCTCTTATGACCCCAGTAAGCTGGGGATGCCTGTCGCCAAGCGTACCTTATCTACTTGGGTGGCGGATTGTATTGCCTGGGCATACAGGGTGGCCGATCTCTCGTCGCAGGGTCGAGTCACGGCCCACCGTATCAGGGCTAAGGCGGCATCAGTGGCTCACTTCCACTCTGTTCCGCTGGCAGACATCTGCCGGGCCGCCACCTGGTCTTCAAGCCAGACTTTTGCGGCTCATTGCTGCCTGGATAGGGAGTCCCAAAGGGACAGTGCTTTCAGCCAGGCTGTACTCCATAACCTGTTTGAGGTTTAGGCAACTCCTACCCTCCGACCCTTTGGTGTCAGGCTACCGGAGTGTTACGTTCTTGGTTGAACTCCTATCATGGCTGCTGCGGCTCTTCTAGAGGGAGCCTATTTTTTAGTTATGGGTTCTCGGTAGCCTATAGCTAGGGAGTCCCATATGTGAGGACTGACTTCCTGCTTGTTCCTGCAGAAAGCGTAGTTACTCACTTGTAACAGGTGTTCTCCAGGGACAGCAGGAATCAGTCCTCACGACCCTCCCTCCTCCCCTGGAGTTGCAGTCCTATTATTGATTTTATTCATTTTGCTGTCTTTTAGCTATGTCATTTGACTGAGCAAGATGGCACCCTTGGGCGGGAAGGAGACCGCGCATGCGTGATGCAATCCCAAAGGCTTTCTTTGAAAGCTGGCGATTGCTCCGCATGAGGGCTCCGTTGGCGCCGACGTCACCCATATGTGAGGACTGTTTCCTGCTGTCCCAGGAGAACACCTGTTACAGGTGAGTAACTACGCTTTTTCAGTGCTATCTGTTTAGTCCTCTGCGCCTTAAAGATAGGCAAGGTTTGCTGCATATGACCCTGGCATTGAAAATCCGGGTTAGGCGGAAAGGGAGTGGACTATGCACGGACGTGGCGCATAGCACTGCCCAGTTGAAAATCGGGCTCTAAATATTTATTAAATTACTCTGCATGCTGATATACCTAATGCATGATCCCTGTTGACACCTTGTTTCGGTTATGTTAACCTGCACTCATTGCCCCTCACTTTGAATTGTTATAACGTAAACACTGAGAGTTTTGAATGTAAACCGTCTTGACTTAAGGAGAAGGTTGTATATAATACCTGTTAAATAAATAAATAAAAATTATCCTCCAGGTGGCAAAATATCACTTCTACACAAATAGTTTTGGTTGCTGCCTTCACTCCGCTCGTCTTCTGCCCCTTCGTTTTACAGTTAGCACTGGGGTAGCTAGCTATGGAGTGGAGGAGTAGCCTAGTGGTTAGAGCAACAGCCTCGTATCCAGGGAATCTAGGTTCCATTCCCTGTGATCTTGGGCAAGTCACTTTATCTCTATTGTCTCAGAGAAAAAGGTCTAGCAATCTACTTCTGGTCATACCTTGTCAAGAAAACCCAGGGGCTGCTGGGTCACCAGGAATCAGTATAGACTTAACGTCATTTAGGATAAGGAAGTTATATATTTACGGGCCATCAGTAAACATGTAATACTATTTGAAAATTGACATCTATGTTTTCATGTATCCACATAATATACCAAAACAAAAATGTTTCCTGTCCATTAAAATAGATTTCAATATTTACCCAGAAAAATGTCCAGTGATAAATTTTCAGGAAAAATAAGCTAACATATAAACTGAAAATCATGGTCCATATATATGTCCATTTGCCTTAATGTATCTCGTATGACATTACTTATAGCTGGCCGGACTTTGGGGCCCTTTCATTAAAACATCAACAAGGGTTTGAACATACTGCATGCTGTGAGCAAACATTAACGTGTGGTAAGTGCAACAGTCATGTGCTAACCATCAGAAGCATGCTCAGCATTTCCCCAGCAGTTAGTCCACAGAACTGTACTCTAACATACGGCAGCGGCATTTGCAATTAACAAGGGTGCAACTACCACCACCCATAGAGATACCATTGAATGTACCCAAGCTAACGGTGACATTGGTAGTGAGCATGTGATATGTACTCTCACACTAACTACAATATGCTTTCCACGCTCACACTCCACCCCAACCCACCTTTACCTCGCTCCATTGTGTGCATTTTACTGGTGGTAGCTGTCATGCCCATGTGGTGCGGGTTACCGCAGTCCACTTACGGTTGTTGTTGTTAAGTGCCGTCGAGTCGGAGTCGACTCATGGCGACCCTCTGGATAGCTATCCTAAATTGTGTTCGGTCTTCAGTCAGGCGGCTCATTGTTGACAGGCTGGTACCCGTAGCTGCTGTTATTGTAGCGATCCATCTCATTGCTGGCCTTCCTCTTTTGCGTTGACCTTCTATCTTGCCAAGCATGATGTCTTTCTCTAATGATCTCTCTCTTCGCATGATGTGTCCGAAGTATGAAAGTCGAAGTCTTGTCATCTGAGCTTCTAAAGAAAGCTTAGGTTTGATCTCCTCTAGTACCGACTGGTTTGTTCTTCGGGCAGTCCTTACGGTTACTGCATGCTATAGTAAACATTAACCACACAACAGGCTTTAGTAAAAAAGCCCCTTTGCGTTCCTATCCTGTACAATGCCATGTGTACAAACAGATCTACTCAAAATGAATTTTTATTAAAACTGAACAGTTCCTAATATCTGTTTCTTTGTAGTATAGGCAAGAGTTGGCATACAATAGATTGACATTCAGGCAACCTTTTTCTTAATAAATATACACACATTAATATCATTAATACTTAAAATGTCATTTACATTTGTAAGCAAGTTGAATATTTAAAAATGCAAATCTGGACAGTGCCAAGCAATAACTCTGCATGTAAATTTTATGAGATGCATTTGCATTATTTATTTACTGTATAGTGTGAATTAAAAATAATAAAATAATGAAAGATGAACAGTAGATTTCAACTTGAAAATATTGTCCAGTAATAATGATGTGAATGAGAGATAATAAGACAATTTTCCAGTGTTTCTTTAGAATATATTTTAATATGTACAAAAGAGATTGCACTGCTGCAAACCAATAAATAAAGAAATATAAAGCTAGCAAATGCAGACAAGAAAAGTGGACTAAGTGACTGTTCCTGCCTAACCAATAAGATATGGTTGCATTAAACATAAGTACATAAGATATGCCATACTGGTCAGGCCTAGGTCCATCAAGCTTGGTATCCTGTTTCCAACAGTGGCCAATCCAGGTCACAAGTACCCAGCAGTTTCCCAAAAAGACACACAGGTTCCACAATGCTTGTATTGGGGTAAGCAGTGGATTATCTGGGTCCTCTTTAATAATAGTTTATGGACCTTTCCTCCAGGAACTTGTCCAAACCTTTTCTAAACCCAGCTACACTAACAGCTTTTACTACATCCTCCGGAAACGAATTCCACTTTGATTATACATTGAGTGAAAATCTATTTTCTCTTATTGGTCTTAAACAGGTTAAACTGTAGCTTCATCGCATGTCCCCTAGTCTTTCTACTTTATGAAGGCATAAACAATCCATTTACGTTTACCTATTCCACTCCATTCATTATTTCATAGACCTTTATCACATCTCCCCTCAACTGTCTCTTTTCCAGGTTGAAGAACCCTAACCTTTTAAGTCTCTCCTCACAGGGGTATCCTTCCATCCCCTTTACCATTTTGGTGGCTTTTCTCTGTACCTTTTCTAATTCTGCAATATCCTTTTTAAGATATGGTGGCCAGAATTGCACACAATATTCAAGAAGTGGTTGCACTATGGAGCAATATACAGGCATTATAATATCCTTTGTTTTATTCTCCATTCCTCTCCTTATGATTTCTAGCATTCCATTTGCTTTCTTGGCTGCCGCTGCAAACTGGGCGGAGAGTTTCAACATGTTATCCACGATGACGTCTAAATCTTTTTCCTGGGTGGTGGTTCCTAATGTGGAACCTAGCATCGTGTAACCATAGTTTGGGTTGTTCTTTCCTGGATGCATAATTTGCACTTGTCCACATTAAATTTCATCTGCCATTTGAATGTCCAGTTTTCCAATTTATCAAGGTCCTCTTGCAGTTTTGCACAATCCTCTTGGGTTTTAACATATTTGAATAATTTTGTGTCATCTGCAAATTTGATTACTTCACTTGTTATTCCCATTTCCAGGTTTTTTAAGAATATGTTAAAGAGCAGCGGACACAGCACAGATCCCTGGGGTACTACACTATTCACATTTCTCCATTGGGAAAATTGGCCATTTAGCCCCACCCTCTGCTTTCTATCTTTTAACCAGTTCCTGATCCACACTAGCACAGCTGCCTCCTATCCCATGACTTTTTAATTTCAACAAGAGTCTCTCATGAGGGATCTTGTCAAAACCTTTCTGAAAATTCAGATACATTATATCAACCGACTCACCTTTGTCTGTTTATTCACACCTTCAAAAAAATATAAAAGTAGTAAGACATGACTTTCCTTGGCTAAAGCCATGTTGACTTTCTCCCATTAAACCTCGACTATCTACTTGTTCAGTAATTTTGTTCTTTATAATGGTTTCTACCATTTTGCTTGGTATTGATGTCGGGCTCACCGGTCTGTAGTTTCCTGGAGCCCTTTTTAAAAATTGGCTTTACATTGGCCATTCTCCAGTCTTCACGTATTACAGATGTTTTTAATGATAGTTCACAGATTACTAAGGGGGGGGGGGGTGTTTACTAAACGGCGGTAGCAGACTCCATGCGATATCAGTGCCACGGCCCCATTGATTTCAAAGGGGCCGCGGCTCCGAAATCGCATAGAGTCCGCTACCACCGTTTAGTAAACACCCCACTAATAGTAGGTCTGCAATCTCATATTTCAGTTCTTTCAACACCTTCGGATGTATACTATTGCTAGAATGGAGCTAGTAATTTTACCCACAAATTATAAAGAGATGAAATATAAGATTCTATCACAATTAAAACTGCCTTAATTAAAAAACAAAACAAAAAAAAAACAATTTTCCTTTCTTCCCCTGATCTTTCAAAAATTCAAGTGTCAGCCATAAATATGGTTCCAGATGTGAAAGTAAAAGAATTTTTTTGGGAAGCACTGTCTCCTCTGTAGGAAACTTATGGATCACATTTTTATCACGTATTGGCTGTTATCTGTTGATGATTATATATTGACAAAGGCTCTTTTTTATGTGAGACAGAATCGATAAAACAAGAAATCCATTAAATGTGATGTGAACTGGAAAAATATGATGTTCCATGCCTGGAATCTGGCATGATGAAAATGTGCATTCTTTAAAAAAATGAAAAAAAGAAGATCAGAAAATAAATTCTAACATGCAGGTAATGCCATTTTGTGTAATGTTTTTGAAATGAAGTTGAAAAATAGATAAATAATAGAAGAGGGAGAGTTCCAAAAGATAATTAGTTGAACAAATGATACAGAATCTAAACATCTCTACTATATATCACACATGATGAATTGCTTGTATCACTAACACACTAACACAAAGTATGAAATAAATCTGCCGAAAAATAATGTTCACTGTAGCAAGCTATAAACCAAAAACACTTACAGGCAGGTTAAAGTACTGAAAAGACCCATGCACTTTAGGGCCTGTTTCCTATGAGTTAGCAAACTCCTGGTTCCCTCCTGCTAGGGTGGCAACTCCATGCCACACAAGCCCCACCTTTTGCCATACCTCCCGGTAATCCATCAGGCCCATTATTAAAGGAAATATTACAATGGTATCCTTACTATGCTACCCTTTCCACACAGTCAAACGTCTGCTTTATTTATTATGTTTGTCATTCTTTTGAAGTTGACTTGCCTCTGGTTACTCCCTGCTAGGGCCAGTGACTCTAGGCTGTACAAGCAATGCTTTTCACCAAACCCCCAGGTGATGAATGTGGAAATGTCCTCTCTTAAGGAAAAGGATTAAAAAAGGAACACTGTAAAAATACTGATGATAAGAGAGAAAGAGGAGGCATGGAACTGACTACTAGAAGGAAGGCTGAAGTGGAGATGGAGATAGGAGATCCAGAAAAACAGGACAGAGCAAGGCAAACTGAGGGCAGGCCAAGAAATCAACAACCCTGAAGTGGAAGAATTAATGGCTGAACAAGTAGTTTATGTGGAGAGAGATGAGTGTGCTTAGTTCCAGGTGATGGAAAGATCGTTTTAGCTGAATTTAACTAAAATAAAGAATATGATAACCAGGGAATTTTTGAGGAGGTAATTGGTGGTACTGGGTACCAGCAACTTTTTCATTGCCTGCTAAAATTGACCCATGGTCCTCATGTGTTAATGAAAGAGTCCTGCATGAGTATCAGCATCTTCACCTTCTTCTTTGGTGACTAAAGGAGTCCATCATTACCTACATTGCCCTCAACTGGTTCCACTCTTTCCTCTCTGACTGCGCCTTTCAGACCTGTAATGATGACAACGTGTCAGCCCCTTTCCTATAATCTTTCGGGTCCCACAAGGGTCCATTCTTGCTTCTATCTTATTTAATCTCTTTATTTCCCCTCTAGCCCTCCATATTCAGATTTTAAACATCAATACCTTCCTCTATGCTGATGACATTCAGCTAATCATCACCCATGAGACCCGGGACCCGTGTTTTAAGGACGAATTGGACACCAAACATCGGTCAATAGCAACCTGGCTTACACTGCACAAAATGATTCTTACTCCTAATAAATCAGAGGCCATTTGGATCGCTCACACCCGAAAGCCACTGCCCTATCATCCCAACTTAGAAGGATCCCCGATTTCTTTTAGGGACTTCATCCGCTCTCTGGGAGTCATTTTTGATGATCAACTCACCTTACCCCCCCCCCCCCCCCCCAGTCTCAAATATTGTCAAAAGCTGCTTCTTCTCCTGATGAAGAATAAGATCAGTAAAACCATATCTCAACAACCAGGTCCTCAAAATTCTGATTCACTCCTTTGTAATAAATAAATTAGAGTACTGCAACTCCCTGTTGTCCGGTGTCTCCAAATTTCAGCGCAGATGACTACAAACAATTTAAAACACAGCTGTCAACTCATTCATAATCTAATATCGGTCTACTCCTTCAGAGCTATAACTTTGTCAAATAAATAAATCTCACTCTGTATTCAAACTGTAAAGCAGTTAGTATCTTATAAGTTGACTAGAAAATGCTCATTCACAGAACAACTTCAAATCTGATTTCCATATGTATGGCTGCAAGGTCTCAGACTCATCGGGCAACTTCACTGAAATTTGCCCTTGTTTGCATCAATGACCTTATTTTCAAGCAACCGTACCAACGGTATAGAGATTTCAAAAACTTTGTTAATTAATGTGAAACAGTGCTTAGCTTTCAAGACGATCCCCAACACAATCCAACGCGCTTTTCCTGTGCATTTCACCCAAGTGCGGTTTCTTCAGGGGGTAACTTTGAAAGCACTGTAAAGTAAGCCAAATCCATTAGATACACACTTTCTATAGTTAAAAATTAAACGTATCAAAAAATGCATGGAAAACCACAAACCTTAACAGTAACAGATGTTCCTTCTCTGAAAGAGTTTCTCACATCTCTGTTTTTAAACCTGCCGGCATTTTAAAGACTCGGCGCATGTGAACTAGATTTTATAGTCTTTTACTGGCTGATACTTGTAGCTATAATGTCATCACGTGGATCCCAGCTGGATCATTCAGGTGCATACCTCCTATTCAACGCGTGCGTTCAATCCACCCGGGAACACTGATCCAAGCGTGTGGATCCAACATTGTTCATACCACAACAAAGTTTGGTCTTTTGACTTCCCTTGTTTCGTCGTCTTTATCTGATCGATGCAAAAGCATCGTAACTCATCATAAGCATGTTGTAGCTGTAAACAATGATCCACTATAGGTGCCTCACGGTTTTGACATTTTAATTTACTTTTGTGTTCATTAACCTGTATTTTAAATGCTCGAGTGGTTTTTCCAATGTATAACAAGCCACATGGGCATAGAATACAATAAACCACGTATGTGGATAAACATGACATTTGATTTTTTAATCGGTATGTCCGACCATGATAGTCAAATTCTCTAATTTCTTTAATGATGGAACAGATGTTACAAAGTCCACATTTTCTATGTCCAGATAAGTCAGATTCATTTCGTGCCAAAAGGGGGCGTAATACCGCCGGGCTCAACATCTCTTTGAGATTTTTGTGTCTCTGCCACACGCAGCATACTGTTTTGTCTTCTAAACCAGGAATACTGTTTAGAACATTTGCATGGCATTTAATAATATGCTTCAGATCAGAGCTAAATGGAGAATATTTGGTAATAAGATTAACCTGTGTATTACATCCCATAGAAAAAGCTACCTTTTTCGGGGGTATATCAATAAATGACGATTAATGTATAGTGCTCTCTTATAGGCATTGGCAATAACTGGTTGCGGATAACCCCGTTCATAAAAATTCTGTTTTAATCTTTTGGACTGGATCTTAAAATCTTGAATATCAGTACAATTCCGTCGGTAACGCACAAATTGTGACAGTGGTAAACTACCCCGCAATTGCACCGGATGTGCACTAGTATAATGCAGAAATGTATTTCTGTCCGTTTTCTTTCTGTAGATTGAAGTAGACCGACCAGTTACTTGTTTACGAACTACCACATCCAAAAAGGTAATTTGTTCAGTATGATAACTAAACGTAAATTTAATGTGGCTGTCTCTGTCATTGATCCAGCAAAAAAATTGTTGTAAACTCGCAGCCGTACCTTGCCACAAAACAAAAACATCGTCTATATATCTTCTCCATAACTTCAAATGGTTCTGATATGGTGAAGTGTCTATCCATTCTCTCTCAAACTGTTGCATATATAAATTGGCTATGGAGGGGGCATAGGTGGTCCCCATCGCCACGCCTGACAATTGATGATAAATGACATTATCAAATATGAAAAAATTATTAAACACTGTTAAGGCGGTCAGTTCTGATAAAAAACTTAACTGACTGTATGATAGATCACCTCTAGCCCGAAGTGCGGCTACAACACTCTCATGTGCCTTAATTTGCGGGATGACTGTATATAGCGAGACAACATCCAAAGTCACAAGAATAATATCTGGCAATGACGCCATCCATGTATGGTCCGTTAAAATTTGTAAAAAATGTGTGGTATCCTTTATAAAAGAGGGGATAGAGATCATTAATGGTCTTAAAAAAGAATCGATAAAAACGGAAAGTGGTTCAAGCAATGAGCCCCTCGTGGAAACTATTGGTTGCCCAGGGGGGTTTTCTGCATTTCTGTGAATCTTGGGGACCAGGTAGAATTTTGAAATAGTAGGATCCACCGGGTTCAAGAATAACCATTCTTTCTTTGAAATTAGACGTGTCTCAAGAGCTTGTGAAGTAATAGTTTTTATCTGTCGTTGTAGCTCTTTAGTAGGGTCGATCTGCAGGACCTCATATGCAGAAGAGTTGGTCAATTGCTTATAGGCTTCATTAAAATATTGTTGTCGATTTTGAAGAACTATTCCACCTCCTTTATCTGCTCGTCTAATGACGAGTTCAGGTCGTGACTGTAAAGTCCGTAACCTGATCTTTCCATTCCATTAATTCGACTGAACATTCCGTTTAGTAGAAGCCACATCTTGCATATCCCTCAAAATCAAATCTCTATACAAAATCAGTGAAGTATGCAACGGGCCCGGAGGCGACCAAGTTGATTTCAAAGGAAGCCGCATCCTGTTAGAGTGTGATTGGTCCTCCATATCAGCTGGTTGAGACCCAAAATACATTATCAGATTTATTTTTCGAATCAGGTGCTCTAAATCTACCCTGAACTGAAATGAATCAAAATGTATACTGGGGACAAACGACAGACCTTTATTAAAAATTTTTAATTGCTCTAAAAGTACATTTAAACCAGAAAAGGTTTGAGAGAGAATGGATAGACACTTTACCATATCAGAACCATTTGAAATTATGGAGAAGATATATAGACAATGTTTTTGTTTTGTGGCAAGGTACGGCTGCGAGTTTACAACAATTTTTTTGCTGGATCAATGACAGAGACAGCCACATTAAATTTACGTTTCGTTATCATACTGAACAAATTACCTTTTTGGATGTGGTAGTTCGTAAACAAGTAACTGGTTGGTCTACTTCAATCTACAGAAAGAAAGCGGACAGAAATATGTTTCTACATTATACTAGTGCACATCCGGTGCAATTGCGGGATAGTTTACCACTGTCACATTTTGTGCGTTACCAACGGAATTGTACTGATATTCAAGATTTTAAGATCCAGTCCAAAAGATTAAAACAGAATTTTTATGAACGGGGTTATCCGCAACCAGTTATTGCCAATGCCTATAAGAGAGCACTTTACATTAATCATCATTTATTGATATATCCCCCGAAAAAGGTAGCTTTTTCTACGGGATCTAATACACAGGTTAATCTTATTACCAAATATTCTCCATTTAGCTCTGATCTGAAGCATATTATTAAACATCATGCAAAAGTTCTAAACAGTATCCCTGGTTTAGAAGACAAAACAGTAACCACGCGAGCATTTAAAATACGGATTAATGAACACAAAAGTAAATTAAAATGTCAAAACCATGAGGCACCTATAGTGGATAATTGTTTACAGCTACAACATGCTTATGATGAGTTACGATGCTTTTGCATCGATCAGATAAAGACGACGAAACAAGGGAAGTCAAAAGACCAAACTTTGTTGTGGTATGAACAACGTTGGATCCACACGCTTGGATCAGTGTTCCCGGGTGGATCGAACGCACGCGTTGAATGGGAGGTATGCACCTGAATGATCCAGCTGGGATCCACGTGATGACGTTATAGCTACAAGTATCAGCCAGTAAAAGACTATAAAATCTAGTCTTTAAAATGCCGGCAGGCTTAAAAATAGAGATGGTGAGAAAACCTTTCAGAGAAGGAACATCTGTTACTGTTAAGGTTTGCGGTTTTCCATGCATTTTTTGATACATTTTTTGATAAGTTTAATTATTAACTATAGAAAGTGTGTATCTAATGGATTTGGCTTACTTTACAGTGCTTTCAAAGTTACCCCCTGAAGAAACCGCACTTGGGTCAAATGCACAGGAAAAGCGCATTGGATTGCGTTGGGGATCGTCTTGAAAGCTAAGCACTGTTTCACATTAATTAACAAAGTTTTTGAAATCTCTATACCGTTGGTATGGTTGCTTAAAAATAAGGTCATTGATGCAAACAAGGGCAAATTTCAGTTGAGGTTGCCCGGTGAGTCTGAGACCTTGCAGCCATACATACGGAAATCAGATTTGAAGTTGTTCTGTGAATGAGCATTTCTAGTCAACTTATAAGATACTAATTGCTTTACAGTTTGAATACAGAGTGAGATTTATTTATTTGACAAACTCACTCATAATGCCAAATGCTTTGATCATTCAACCTTTTTTTTTTTTTTTACAGGAACAACACTGTTTTCCAGTCTCATTTCACATTCAGTTTAAGTTCCTCTTGTTAACACATCATACATTCTATTCGTGTCGCCTTGCCTACCTTCATTTGCACTTTGTTCCCTACTGTCTCTCATGCACCTTCGCTCCTCAACCGAGAACCTTCTGGTTACCCCTACAATACAGATCAATTGCTTTCATGTCCCACGCACCTCACCTGTGGAACTCTCTGACCACGAAACTTCGGCTAGAATCCTCATATGTAACACTTAAGCCAGACCTGAAGACCCACCTTTTCATTAAAGCATTTGACATTTAGGGGTATGTTTACTAAACCTTCTTAATGTGTGCCCGGCATTAGTGTGCAGGATGCCATATAAGGAGTGGGCGTTTCAGTCTAAAGTAGCAAAACGGGATTAGTGCGCGATAACGTGCACTGCTGCGCACATTATCGGGCAAAGCGCCGCTAAGCGCGTTACCGCGCGGTAATCTTAAGTAGGCGCACAGACATCCAAACATAGAAACAGAAGTGTAGCACAATGGTTAATACACTGATTGATGATACAGGGGTCATGAGTTTGATCCCCAAGTGTGCCTAATGCATAAGGCTGGCTGAGACATCAGCTTTGACATGTAAATATTGTTTCCTGAGGCATTTTATTTGTATTTTAATTATTGCTGCCAGCAAACACACCCTCACGTGCCGTAACCTAAGGTGCCGCATAAGGCACCCTATAAGGCACTATATAGGGCACATTATAAAGTGCACTGTCCGCCACGGCACCCTATAATGTCCCCTATAGGGCACCCTATAAGGCGCTCCATAGGACACCTTATAAGGCACCTTATATGGACTGTAACCATAAGATGCCTCAGAAGGCGCTTTATAGGGTGCCCTATAAGGCGCCTTATAGGGCGCCTTCTGAGGCACCTTATGGTTACAGTACCCTGAGGGTGTTTTGCTGGCAGCACTAATGTACATTAAAAATAGACAATGCTTTGGACACCCCTATCAAATAACCCCACTGTGGGTTTGAACCCATGACCTCTGGTTCCACAAGCAGTGAAGTAACCAGTGGGCTATAGCTCCATAGCTGCTAACAAACACCTTGCTGGCTGCAGAAGGACTGCATGTCACCACACAAACAGTCTGCTGTGGTCACCAGGATAGGGTTAACCCACCCATTGCCATACCCATGATGCACTGCACATGCAAATCAGCAGTCTACAGATGATCACAAGATGGGGTATGCACCCCCACAGCACCTCGGCCTGGTAGGGGGAACTGACCGTGTGTGGTACTGGCACAGAGTAGCTACACACCGTCACATTATGCAGGTACTGTACTCACCCTGAGGGTGAGGTGGGGCGCCCAGCACCAGGTCCACAGCAGAAATAGGCCATGCTGCAGGTCCCCAGCAGTGCTAATGTGTGAGATAGGTAGTCTCTGCAGACACACCTTGGATACATCTGTATTTCTCAGTCAGGTTTAGCCCTTATAGGCCAATAGGAGGATTATGTACCACCCCCCCCCCCCCCCCAGGGGCTGAGGGTGGTAAACAGGGTCTCCCACCAACAGATCCACATGCTACCTTCCTGCAATGGTGGCAGTAGAGGGGACCATCAACCCCAGTCCTGCTGGGGAACAGACACCCTACAGGGCAGTCAATGCAGCTCTGTACACATCCATAAAGCAATAGCAGACAGACATTAGGCCTGGATATGCTAAGCTGCACCCCACCACTATCTGACATTCTCCTGCAGCAAGCCTTCAGCCGCTGCACCCTGCAAGGTGTTCCAGCAAGACACATACCAGCTGCAGACAGTCTGCTAGCTAGTCCATAGTGCATGTTCCTGGTAGAAATGCATGCACCCAGAACTGAGATGTCAGCATACACACCAAGCAGATAAGTCAGTGACTGGGCCCCAAAAAGGAACCCATAAATATCACATGAGAAAAATACTATATAGCACTATGGGGGAACCTAGCCATGCCGTGGTCACTGCTCAGTCAGGGTGAGAGTGATCTCCCAGCAGAACATGCTGTGGCTACCCTGTCTGTGCAGGTGGTGGCCAGGCACTACAATGTCCCAGCCATTGCCCTATGCCCTGTGCAGATGCATCCTGGCCAGGCCACCCTGTCCGGGCTATACCCATGGTTCCTTGCTCCTCATTATGCACATTGGCAGGCCAATACTGGCAACAGTGCTGGCAGTGTGGGCTGTGGAGAGTGTTTGCAGCCACCACACACTGGATAGACAGACAGACACTCCCACACCTATGCCAGCATTGTGCTACTATAGAGGTGTTTGGCAACCCTGGCCACCACACCAGTCCTGGGCACAGTGCAGGCATGGATATGGTACGCAATACTGTTGGGGGTCACTCCCCAGGGTGGTAAACACTGTCAGACACCAGACCTGAAGCACACTCCACAGACATCAGAAAGGCTGCCATGATGGAGCTCAATCAGCAAACTGTGCTTAACGTAGGAATTGCTATCTGCCAGTAATCATAGCTACCTTTTGATAGCTGTGTACCGTATTCCCAGGTTTAGGGTGGCATTGCTAAGGTATGCAAGTGCTAGTATTGGGAGATGCACTCAGGGCCCAATGTCCTGCCTCTCCAGGAGGCATTGGCTAATGGAGCCTGTGGGTGTGGGTGTGTCTGCCCCTGTTGGCTGCTGCTTTACGGCAGAGGTTCCCAACTCCAGTCCTGGTGTGCCAAACACTGTTCGGGTTTTCATGCTGTCCCTCATGAATAGGCATGAGATACATCTGCATACCATGGGGGCGGTGCATAGATATGCAGCACAGGCATCTTTATTAGAGGCAGCATGGAACCTGAATGGTGTTTGGCCCTCCAGGACTGCATTTGTGTGACTCTGCTCTAGGTAATGCGCCTGTTTATGGTGTCCGTGCTCTATAGGGTAAAATGTAGGTGTTTTGGGCATGTTTACATCATCTGTAATAAAGGTTCTGTCTGTATTAGCACATTTTAGTAGTGGGTAAAAAATGGGGGCTGGGTTGGCAGGAACCACAGCTGGGACTTGAACCTGTGACCTTCTGCTCCTGAACACACTAGCTGTGTGTACTGCATCACCGTGTTGCCATAGAGGCAGTACATTCCCTGGGGATACCATGACTGTTCATCAGACTGGGCCTGTCTGTTGCAGTGCATGGCACCCACCTACACAGGGCTAGGCCACGGTCTGCTCTGGGCAGCTGCCACTGCCCCCTCCACCACCAGTGCCCCTCTGCCACCCTGCTGACATGCCCTTCTGCTGGTGGTGCTGGTGGAGCGCAGTCTCAGGCCATTCAGTGTGCAGGTAGGCGGCTGCCTATGGTATGGGTTCTGGGATAGGGCTGCCTGCATAGGTGTCCACGTTTCCTCCCAGCACCGCCTGCCACTGTTCTGTGGGGGTCCCTACTGGGTACTATCCCCTGTGACACTGTGGGAAGCACACTTGTGCCCATGCTGGGCCCTCATCAGTTGCTGTCTGGCTGCTCTACTGTTTCAGCATTCCTATGGGCCACCTAGGCATCACCCTAGTCCGCACTGTGGCCCAGCTGCAGTACAGCATGTGCCATCTGCAGCCCTCTGTGTCCCCTTTCCCAGCATCTGTCCAGTTGCCCATTCCGACATGCCCGCCCTGCTGTTGTGGAACATGTGCACCCCATAGGAAACCTGTCCAATGGAGAGGGAAACCCTGATGAGCGCAATTGCACTGTGGGATCATTCATCTTGTATGGGGACGGAGCGTAGACCCTTCCAAAATTCATATCTTTTTTTTTTGGAGCATTCTCGGGAGTACTTTTTGATGTTTCCCATTAATATCACTATTGCCCAGCTTGGTTATGTTTTTTTATATTTTGTTGGGGTCATTTTCAATGTTTCTTTTCACTTTTGTTCCGTGCACATGTATCACACTTATCACGTTTTTGTAGGTTTCCCTGGTTTTGCTGTACATTGCTGACAGAAATGGTTTCTCTGCCCTTTAAATCAGCTCTAACGCCAGGGTTTCACTGGCGTTAGTTTTGAGCCTTGGATTTCACATCGCTGGTGTGCGGGGAGCCTCTCCCCTCCCACTCTCCACCCATTGACCCCCTTCTCTCCGCCCCTGGGGAGCCTTCCTCCGCCCTCCGGGAGCCTTTCCCCGCCTTCAGCGCTCATTTGCGCCGCTGCACGCGTTAACGCGTGCTAAGGTATCTGAGCGCCTGATAAAGCGCCATTAATGTGCGTTAAGGTACCTTAACGCGCGGTAACGTCACAGAGCACACATTAAGAAGGTTTAGTAAACATACCCCTTAGTCTTGTCACCCCCTTCGCTCTTGCTATACCCCCTCCTTTTGTATTGAGCAGTCAAATCTTAGTAACAATTGTTGGGCAACCTCCCCCCCCTTTCTCTCCTTGTAGCCTATTCAATGTGACAAATTTGCTTCTAATTTGTTCTTGTTTTGTTCCATATACAACTAGTGGTTTTCCCATAACCTGCTGCAATTTATATGCCAATAAGTCTCTAAAATAAGTAAATAAATAAATACATAAATAAAAATGCATGGATGATAACTAAGATATATAAGGCCATAAAGAGACCATCTATTGACATTCAGAAATAAATTGAATAAATATTGTAGAACAAATTACTACTGATAACATTTTAACAATGAAAATGCAGGATCAGAAGGAAAGGAGGTGAATAACAACTCTTCCTTGGACAAAACACATTGATGAAAGAATAAAACCACTGTGTATAGCGATCGTCATTGAAAGGCATCTAAAATGTACAATCAGCACAAGAAAATGCAGAAGATCCAAAATATCAACCTGAAACATGCTGCATTAACAATAAACAAACTCAACAATAACAATAAATTGAAAGTAGTAGTGGAAGCACAAAAACTACAAAGATATGAAGAAAACAGAAAATAGAGATATCAAAATAAACTATTTAGAAAGATAACCTAAAACTGTTCCATAGGGAATTGGGGAAGAGTATTTGCGTGGTAAAAACACCACCAACTAAAGCTGAAGAAGCAACCTGGAGAAATCTATACGAGGGCTCTGCAGAACACAATCAAAAAGCAGAATGGTTACCCTGCATACAGGAGAGTTTAGAAAAGGTAATAATCAAACCCATGGAATGGCCTGAAATAGCAACAAAAGAGCTACAGAGCCCTGACCAGATGGCGTGATCAACCTTTGGCTGAAACAGTTAACATACTCCAGATGGCAAACTGCAAAAATCAATTGGCCAAACAGTCGGACTTAACACTGCAATGGCTTATAACAGGAAGAACATTTCTCCTTCTGAAAGGGGATTCAAGTAACATTACCCAAAATTAGCAACCAATAAGTCTACTTACAGTCTATAAGCTGTTCATTGCAAAAGGTGCAGACAGAATATATGACCATATTGATTCCAAAAACATCATACAATAGAGCAGAAGGACAGTAAGAAAGGAGCATACTGAACCATGTTACGTCACCTAAGACCAATGCTGGCACATGAAGACTACAGGACAGTCTTCCAAGCCCTGCTACTTCCTCACTTCGATTATGCGAACATCATCCTACACGGGATCCCCAAGAGTTCCCTAAACCAGTTGCAGCTTGCAATGAATGCCACAGCACGTGTCCTCTGCAGAGTCTCAAGAAGAGACCATATCACCCCTACATTAAAGGACCTTCACTGGCTACCAATAGAAGGCAGAATCACCTACAAGGCACTGCTCATTACGTTTAAAGTCATCAATAGGATATCCCCCTTGTCCATCACGGCACTCATTACGCATACCCCCGATAATAGGTCAAGAAGGTCAATAGGCGCTAACACACTGGTAACCCCGATCGAAGTGTCGAAATGCAAGCAAACAACTAGAAACAGGGCATTCTCTTTCTACGCTCCAAGGTGTTGGAATAATCTCCCGTCCAACATAAGATCAATCAATGATCTCTCACAATTCAGGAAAGCCATAAAACATCATCTATTCCTCTCATACTACTCGCAATCCAACGGTTCCCCTACACCTTGCACAAACACAGCTATAAGAATGTAACAGCGACACTAGTAAGCTGCCATTGTTCAGATGTAAATAGTTCAATGTTATGAATCCCAGTTAATATGTCCTGTTTGATGTAAGCACAAGGCACTTCCCTGCCTTGTGTAAAATTGTTGACTGTAAACTGCACTGATGTCAAATAGCGCGGTATAGAAGAGCTAGAAATAAATAAATAAATAAATAAAACCAAAGACCCCATTAATGCTGAATAAAGCCATCGTTATCAGTGTTAAGAAAAGCAGAACTCTTATATAGCGTGGATTGACTATAAGAAATTCTTGTATAACATCCCATACTCTTTGACAATAAATTGCCTTGAAATGTACAAAATAAACTTTGGCTTGATCAAGTTCATGTTCACCATGAAAATGTGGCAAACCATAGTCTATCTGCAGTATGAAGATGGATAGTTCATCTTTCATAACATTAAGATCCAGCTTGGAATAGTTTATGGAGCCTAGCTGTCACCATTTTGTATGGCACTTAATCCACTGAGTAGTCTCATTACTTCTTTGGGATACGATTTTGTCTTAATGCTAAAGATGGTAACAACTCAGAGGTAACATCACACTTACTGTTTGTAGATGACCTAAAGCTTTACACTTTGTGACCAACAATTAGGGGGTCTTTTACTAAAGGGCACTAAGGTATTGCACTTAATGTGCCAATAGCTCCAAAACCATGGCATGTTAGGTGCAACACCACCACCTTAACTATCGGGGGCCTAGAAAGCATGGTCTCTTTTGGCCTTGTCAAATGTGCTTAAGCGATTTTTCTTAGAGGAAAATTGAGCAAAACTGAAAACACCTCCCTGACTTAGTACTCTGACATTAAGGAACTTGACAAGGAAGGTGTATATAATGTTGACAGTTTGTTGGTTTATACAGCAGAAGTTCACCCAATAAGGTTCAGAAAGGAAAATTGTTTAAGGAGTAATTGCGTGAGATATACAGACAGAGCTCCATATTAACATGGTTAAAGGCACATGGATAGACTAACAGAACTGAACAACAATGGCTATTGGGAAACAGGACCTGGAAACCCCATCTTCTGAGTGTGCTTCCTTCTCATAGGCTTTTGGGATGTAGCATTCCTTCTGTAAAGTAACTTGTATTCTTACCTATACAACAACTGTTAGAACAGCCTGGATCTACTGTGTGCTTTTCAACAGTCCTTCTCAATAGTAAAGATTGATTATATTAGACCTATGCTCTCAGATAACTTGAGCTGCCTTTCAGCTGGTAGTGGCTTAGTGGAAACATCTGATACTTCTGTTTGCACAGTACTACAGGTTAAGGAGCCCTTGCTTCTGCAGGTCCCTTAAGAAGAGATATTTTACATCAATGTGCTTCATTCTGGGATTAATTCCTTCTATCTGTGCTAGAGTCAAACAGCCTTGATTGTCCTTGAAAATATATGCAGGCTGTGTTTGTTGCTGCCCCAGCTCTGTCAACAGCTGCCTCAGCCAAATCAGTTCTTGACTCACTTGTGCTGCTGCAACATATTCCGTCTCTGTGGATAAGAGTGCTACAGACAACTGCTTCTGGGTCCTCCACCAGCTTCTGGGTCCTTCACCAAGGAGAAACACATAGCAACTTGTGGATTTACTATCTGCATCCACATATAGGTTAGTTTGCATTCACTAGCTGCTAGTAATCTCAACTTGAGGTCCATGGTCCCCTTTAAGTAATGCATGACTCTCTCTACAATGTTCCATTCCATTGGCTTGGCCTTGAGACCTTCCTGCACAGTGGCCTTGAGACCTTCCTACTGAGCTGCAATGTCAGGTCTCCCAACAGTGGCAATATACAGCAGTTTTCCTTTTGCCTTCCTGTACTGATCATTTGTCGCCAGTAAGGTACCTGTTCATTTCCTTTACATAATGGGTTTCCATGGAGAACTTTATTGGCATTGCATCTTTCATACCAAATGTTTCGACCACTTCTAGTATCTTTTATCTTTGTCTTACTAGAATGCTGCCATCTTCTTCTCTTTCAATCTGGATGCCCAAGTAATGTCTTATGTTCCCAAGGTTTTTTTGTCTCAAAGTCTTTGTTCAGGGCTTGTAGTATCCCATATTCATCCTCTTCTTGCTTGAAGCAAACTAACAGGTCAACCACATGGACAAGCACAAATGTCCATCTGTCTGTTAGCTTATTTATGCAAAAGCAGAGGTTGGCTTTGCTCCTTTGAAAACCCTTCCTTGTGAACAATTCATTTATCTTGGTGTTGTAGACTCTGATGGCCTTCTTCAGACCACAGAAAGTATACTCATGTGTAGCTTGGATATCAGGTCTAGTATCTGTGGATCCTCAAATCCCTGTGGCTGCTGCATGTAGATGTCCTCTGTCAGCTCACCATGTTAGAAAGCTGCTTTGACCTCAAAATGCTTTACATGCATTTTCTGTGCGACTGCTACAGAAAGCAATGTTCTGATGGTAGATTTCTTTACTACTGGAGCAAATGTCCCACCATAGTCCTCTCTGTACTTCTAGGAGTATCCTTTGGCACCGAGCCTTGCCTTTTATCATTCGACTCTCCCCTCTATGTTGCACTTGGCTTTAAAGGTCCAAATGCAACCTATAGCTTTTCTCCCTTCTGGCAGTTCTGTAAGTGTTTATGTCTGGTTTTTATACAGGGATTTCATTTCCTCTTCTGCTGCTCCTTTCATCTGTTCCTTGGCTTCCCCTTCTGGAAGCTGGCATATGTCCTCCCATGATATCAGTTTGCATGCACTCACTCTGCTCGCCTTGAATGAAAGGCATATAGGCAGCTTGTCTTTGTTGTCTCTTGTTGAGCACCTTGGCTGAGGGTCTGAACTTGACTGGGTTTAATCACTTGCATCCTGCTTGCTTCAGTGTGCCCACTCGCAGTTCTTGGTCCCAAGCCGACTTTAACCATCTGTTCTGGTATCTGGGTAGTCAGTTCCTTCTCACCTCTCTGTTCTATTCAGGACATCACATTGTCCTTCAGTTCCTCAGAAAATGCCACATTGTTGCTGATAGTCACTTTCCTCATCTTTGGGTTCAGGATACTATATCCCTTGATACTTGCACCTTACTCCATGAGAATCTCTTCCACAGCTCTATTTTGCAGCTTGCTGCACTTCTCCTCTGGGATAAAAGCTACTGTTGTGGATCCAAACACTCAGATATTTCACACTGGGTTCTTACCATGCTACAGTTCATATAGCATTTTTGCCACTGTCTTTGAAAATAGTCTGTTTTGCAAATAAGTGGCTGTCATTGCTGCTTCACCCTAATATTTCTCAGTTAGTCCTGAGTCCGTTAGCATGGATCTGATCATTACCTTCAGGTTTCTGTGTTAGCTCTAAGCTACTCTGTTTTGCTCTGGAGTGTGTGGGACTGTTTTATGAAATTCTATCCAATGTTTCCTTAGGAATCTCTCTATGTCATGTCCTGAGAATTCACCACTATTAGGGAGGAGTGGCCTAGTGGTTGGGGCAAGGTACCACAGGTCAGTGGTTCAAATCCTACTAGAGGACAGCAACCTTGGGCTGGAAGGACTGGGGTTTCTAGTCCCACAGGTGCTCCTTGTGGTCTTTGGCAAGCCACCTAACCCTCCATTGCCCATGTTCCCTGTAAGTATTAGTGTATGTGTCTCATATCCCCTCGTGTTAAATGTATCCCCCAATTGTGTTGTGACCACTTTGATTGAAGGATAAGGTGGTATACAAAAGTGTCTAAATAAAATAAATAAATATTATCACTTCAGAACACAATGAGCTTCCACCCAAACCTGCTGCTTGTCATTGCCACATAATACTGCAGTTTGCCCAGGATTTCAGTTTTATTCTTCATCGGGTAAGTGATAGTGTATTTTGAGCAGTCATCCATAATAGTCAGAATGTATCTGTTGCCTTCTGGTGTGGCCATTTTCATGGGTCCACACACATCACTGTGTATGAGCTCCAGTGATCTTTCATGCGACTCTGTTTTTGCAGTCCCCATATATCCTCTGGTTCTCTGTGACCTAAACGTCTGTGTCATGTGTGGATGCAATTGTGGTGATTCTGTGTGCAAGGTCTTACCTCTTCCTTAGCCATTTCCAGGCAATATGGAGTGGAGGAGTGGCCTAGTAGTTAGGACAGCAGCCTAGAATTAGAAAGACCAGGGTTCAAATTCCACTGGCACTCCTTGTGGCCTTAGGCAAGCCACTTAACTCTCCATTGTCTTAGGTACAAACTTAGATTGCAAGCCCTTGGGAGACAGGGAAATGCATACTGTACCTGAATGTAGCTTATCTTGATCTCCTGGAAAGGCATGAGCTAAATACTAATAATAAATAAATGATCATCTGCTCTGACCTTAACTGTTTACCGTTACTCCATCTTGGATGGTGCACTCGTCACTCTGAATTTGAGTCCTTTAGCTGCCAGGTACCTCATGGATAACAGTCCGCCTTGTAGCTCTGGATCATAAGCACATCTTTTACAGGTCAGGTTATGTCCATCTGCATTGCAGCATACCGGAATTCGTTCCGATTCCTTCTTCATTTACTGTGCTGCCATTGCCAAGATAGATTGTGTTACTGTTACCCAAATCCAGTTCTGTAAAGAAATTCTTGTCACTTGTCATGTAGTTTGTGGTGCACCACCCTTGCAACATATGACTCCTTGTTATTTTAAAGATTGTGTGCCACTGTTCTGCACCTGTTTCAACAATCGTGATCTTAACCATCTGCTTAGGTCATTTACTAAAGGGCAACAAGGTAGTGCACCTAATGCGCCAATAGCCCCAAAACCATGGCACGTGTATTAGGTGCAATACCTTAGTGCCCTACAGCAAAAGATCTAAGCAGATGGTTAAGGCCCCTTTTGACATTTTGCTTTTTGCTTTTATTTCTACAATGCACAGTCTCTCTTAAAGTGACCCAGCTTTTTGCATTTAGACAATGATCTTCCTTGTTTACTGTTCAGCCTACCTCTTGTGTTTGCAGAACTACCTCTCTATCCTATCCCAATTTCTCACATGAAAGTTCGCTCCTGCATTGGAATTAATCCATTAGCCTGCTCTTCACAACATCCAGTGTCAGCTCTGCCTCTGGCCTAGTTTCCAGAGCATTAATCAAAGCACTATACGACCTTGTTAAACTGCACAGCAGAAGGGCCAAGATGCCGTGTCCTTTATTTTTTCTCCAAGAGCCTGAATCTTTGACACAACTTCTAGAATAGCATTTATATGCCCTTGTATTTTCCCTTCTTTGGTAAGTCTCATCCTGTATAGCTTTCTTAGCAAAAATAATTTGTTATTCAGTGTGGGCCTTTAATACAGCATTTTCAGTACATTCCACACTCTCCATGCATTCTTTTCATTTCTGACATGAATCAGTTGATTATCTTCCAGCAGCAAACTCATAGTAGCTTGGGCCTGTATATCCTTTGTTTTTTCCCCAATTCCTGGTAACTTTCCTCTGGCCTTGCTAAATCAATCGCTTCCCACAGATCATCCCTAATAAGCAGCATTTCAACTTAGAAATTCCACAGCTGTTAATTCTCATGGTTTACTTTGGGCACTGTACTTCAGAAAGAGACCTTTTTTCTTCTTTTCTGTTCCCCTAAATAAGTAAAACTCCTTCTTACTGTACCTCCAGACATGTACTTGCTTGCTTCCAGCTCTAGTCCCTTTCCATCTTTTCCAGAAAGGAGTTCTTTGTTCCAGAATTCTTATTTCTTCCCTTTCTTTGTCTCACAGAGTGATGGTTGCTGGGTCCATAACCAGTATTGGGAGTTTGTTGGTTATTCAGCAGAAATTCACCCAATGGGGTTCAGAAGAGAAACCTACTTAATGAGTAATTGCATACTAAAATGGCTAAAGACACATGGATAGGCTAACAGCTAGAACTGAGCAATGCTACTGAGAAACAGGAACTGAGTGTGCTTTGTTCTCATAGGCTTCTGGGATATAGAGGTCCTTTTGTAAGGTAACTTGTACCTATACAACAGTGCCACCTACTGTGCTTTGCTAGTATACTACTAGGACTGAAAACATCATATATTATGGAGATCATTTTAGAAGCCTTGTCTGGATGTCCAAAAACAGGCATAGAGACATCCAAAGCACAGAGACATCTCCAGAGCCATTTTAGAAGTTGGATCTGTGGATGTCCCCAGTGTGAAGATGTCCAAATCTGAACAGGACAGTCCAACACCAGAAGCACAAGAGAACTCACAAAGTCCAGGAGCAACAGCAGGAGATTTTTTTTATTGAAGGCACAACATTGGTCAGGAAACCACAGGAATACCAAAACATTCCAGAATTCCTGTATTCTGAGGTTCTTCTCCACCTGCATGCAACATTTCTGTTATATTACTTGCACTCTGTTCCCCTCCAGCTGTTGACATTGAAAGCTTCTAAGAGTTCCCCTCCTTCCTCTTGGACCTATCCTATTGGTTTCCCCTTCTGAAAATCCTGAGATTAAACCCCCAAGATCTCCCCTTCCAAATGGGATATCTGGGCTATAATTCAACATATTCTGTTCTAAACTCATAACAGGGCACTTCTTAGACATGACCTTAACACCCCCAAATTTTCCTGTTCTTAGCCATATTCTAATATCCCAGTATCCTGGTCAGACCATCTCTTTATCAGATAAAACCTATATATTTTGTCCTTGAAACCTCAAACCCGGAGAGTCTATATGACTTCTAGAAACTTTATTATAAAAGAAGAAACCTCTCTGACCATTCCTACCTTTTTATTGCCAAAATTATTTGATCAAGATCTCAAGACACAGGTATTTTCTTGCAATAATGACCTCTGCTTCACTCATCAGTCCTTATTAAACACCCCACTCACAATAACTGGTACCACCTTGGCCTCTGCTGAGTTGAGCAGAAAGACTTTAGAAGAAATTGCAGTCCTCTGGCAGCTTCCAAAACTAGATATATAAAGAGAAACAAAACCATGAAGAAATAGCTAAGGCCAAAAAAGATAAGTACTCGAAAATCATTATGCCATGCAGCACCACATTTTTTCACAGCTGAGGAATCCTGACTTTCACTCAACTTACATTATCCATGCATTCACTCACCCGTATATGAGGGTTGCTATTTATATTTCTGGCCTAATAATGAAAAAACAAATATTTATGATCAAAATTGGTTTTATTGTTTTTCAAAATATTTTCCATGAAGATCAATACACTTTTGCATGCGTTTGAACCAATTTTCGAAGCACTTTTTCCACTCCGATTGAGGTAACTCCAAAACATGCGTTTTGAATGCATCAACTACATCTTCGGGTGTTGAAAATCGTTGACCACGTAATTTGTTTTTGATGTGCAGGAATAAAAAGAAGTCATTGGGTGCCAAATCAGGGCTGTACGGTGGATGACCCATCAATTCGATGTTTTGGCCGGTCAAAAATTCCTTTGTTTGAGCCGATGTGTGAGAGCTCGCATTGTCATGATGAAGAATTATTCGCCTCTTCTTCGACTTTTTCCGAATTTCTCAGAAGACTTCTGGTAAACAAATGGTCGTATACCATTCAGAATTGACCATCCTACGTTGCTCTAATGGCACTGTCGCCACGTGACCGGTAATGCCGAAGAAACAGGCAACCATTTGCTTCAATGTACTTCTTCCGTGAACAACTTTTGTTGGATTTGGCTCGTCTTGGAAGACCCATACAGTCGATTGCTGTTTTGTTTCGGGCTCATATGCATAGATCCATGATTCGTCACCTGTGTAGATGTTATACACAGTCTTTGATGCACCTTGAACATATTTTTTCAACATTTCCTTGCACCAATCGACACAAGCCTTCTTTTGAGCATTTGTCAGATTATGCGGGATCCAACGCAAACAAATCTTTTTTACGGCCAAATGATTATGCAATATCTTATTGATGCTTGTCATACTAATGCCCAAAGATGCCTCAATCTCACGGTATGTCACATGACGATCTTGCTTTATCAGTTCACACACAGCATCGATATTTTCTGGCACAACAACCGATTTTGGACGACCCTGACGGAATTCGTCCTGGAGCAAACGTCGGCCACGATTGAATTCATTATACCAGTTTTTTACAGTGCTGTAGGATGGTGCTTTATCGCCGTATAAAAAATTAAGTTCATCGATGCACTCTTGTCTTGATAATCCATGTCGAAAGTTATGAAAAATAATCGCACAAAAATGTTCACGAGTTAATTCCATTTTTTGCCCAAGATGAATTTTTCAAGTTACTGTAAACAACAAATCGCGCTCAAATGATAAAATGTTATGAATAAGGTTATGTTCAACAATGTCAGTGTTCCAATGGAACCATTGGATGGCGCCTGGCAACACTTACTGTTGCTAAGGCCAGAAATATAATCCTGCTCCAATCAGTTTTGTGGAATTCAAATCACCCATTATTGCCAATTTTCTTAGGTTCCCTACTTTTTAATAAGATTTCATCATCGATCTGCTCATTCTAATCAGGCAGATGGTAGTAAACCCCTACCATTATTTTCTTCCCCTTTGCACATGGAATTTCTGTCTATAAAGATTCAATGTCACATTTTGTTTCCTGCTGCACTTCTATTCTATTTGAAACAATGCTCTCTTTAACATATAATGCCACCCCTCCACCAATTTGACCCATCTCATTGTGATACAACTTGTACCCTGGTATTGTGGTAGGCGATGGCCTATGATCCATGCTAATTGAACTAAGCAGACAGGCCTGAGCAGCTTGACCTGTAACTGAAGCCTGTAGTTAGGCCCAGAGGAATGAAAACCCCCCTGAATGATGACACCATAGAATTGAAACTTAACTCAGTTTAACTGAACATAGCTAAGCAGAAACGAAACTTAGAAAATATAGAAAAACAAGTTTAATTGGTACTGATAAGGTGTGCTATGCTTCTATGGAATTAATTAACTCTGCAGAGAGCAAGGTCACAGTGCCTCTGCTTCCCATATGTTTTAACAAGCTCAGCGACCTTGGAGGAGAGAAGTAACAAGTTGGAGACACTGACCATTGTAATTGGGACTAGAAGGGGGGCAACCAGGTGCTGGGCCCAGACCAGAGTCCCGATTGGGTAGCCATATCAGTACCGGGACCAATAGATGGGTGAGAGGGGTACTGGGACCAATGAAAAGTTTGCCTATGCTTAGAATGGACAAGAAAGCTATAAAAGTTGTTGTTTTACTAGAAGCCATTGCTCAGCCATTTTGAAATTGCTTATTGCTTGAGCCATGTGCACATTAAACTGGCTTGGATCCTTGAAAAAGACTCCTGGATTTATTTATTGCATGCTTATCTGCTGCTACAGTATATCACCATTTACAAGACATCATGGCAGTTCACAACAAAATCATTACAGGGAACTGGCTGTGACATTAAGGATCTTGAACAGGAAGATGCATATACATATCTTGGAGTAGAGGAAGGAACGACACTCAAGCATAATTACTGAGAGAAAAGATCAGTAAATAATGCTACAGGAGATTAGAATCATTATTGAAAAGTGCCTTAACATCATGGGATAAGATACAAGCCATTAACCTGTACTCTTATACAGTTTTGGGACTGTGGACAGGCCTCTCAAAGATTTTGAAAAACTGGATGTGCCAACAAAAAATCTCCTTCATGCCCATGAAGTAATTTACAAGAATCAGTGTATGTCAAGTTTGTACATTCCTAGAGCTGAAGGAGGACTAGACCTCATAGAGATTGATTACACATACAGAGCTACTGTACTATTATAGGCCTCCAGGCCTACCTAACAGCATCATTGGATCCAAATACACAAAAAGTGTTGAAATATGAAAGTAAGCATTCAGAATCTGTCTCCATCATCAAATCTGGACAAGCATTCTAACAACTAGAAGAAATGAATGAGAATCCACTAGCACACACAGGAAAAGAAGAACAGGATTTGCAAAGCAAGAGAAAAAATTGTCAAAGAATTAGATCAGCAAACGAGGAAAAACAAGTGGCAAATGCACAAATACAGTGGGAAATACAAAGTGTTACTTCAGGAACTCTTTGTCGATCAAGAATAGACCCATGAATGGTTAAGGAGCGATGAACTGAAACTGAAGGATGACAGATTGATAGTTACAGTCCAGGGCAGTGGATTATGAATGAGATGGTTTACAGCGAGCATTGAAAAAACTGGCAAAACAGACATATGTCAATTCTTTAAGAAAGACCTGGAAACTATGACTCACTTCATTGCAGGCTGTGAAGTTCTGATGGTGGAACAATGCTATACTTTACCGTTGACGAAACATAGCTGCCTATCTTGCTATGAGCCACCACTAGAACCGTCACATCCCAGCTTCTCCCTCCCCATCTCCCCTTCCCCCCTCCAGCCTTTCCTTTGCCATCCTCAACACCATAAAATGTTGTTCCGATGTTTTTAGATGTTTGATATTGTATTTCTCTCCCTTATGTTCCATGTAATTCGCTCAGTTTTTACTGTTCCATGTAAGCCACTCCAGGCCATGTTTTTTAATGCAAACCACTTAGACTTGTAGATCAGCGGCATATAAACACAGTTAAATAAATAAATAAATATACAGAAAGGCGCAACAAAGTAGCATGTCTTATACACTAGAAACTCTGTAAACACTATTACATCACTGTGCCCAAAAAGCACAGGGATCATGACCCTAAGAGAAATACAGAGAATGAAGAGATTATGATCTCCTGGGACATTCTCATTTCAACAGATAAGAAAATGGATGAGAGAAAACCCGACATAGTGGTAAAGGAGAAAAACACCAGAATGGCATTGATAATAGAAGTGTCGGTTCCAAGTGATTATTCTGTGAATCACATGGAGAGGCTGATCCTGAAGTTCCAAGAAATACAGTCAGAGACCAAGAAAATGTAGCAGAAAGATACAGAAATATTTCTTATCATATTGGGAGCCACATGCCTGATAAAGAATAATTTCCAAGCACATCTTTGAAAATACTTCCTTGGAAGCCCAGACCAGCTATATTCCACGCTTTAAGAAAAGTCAAAGGAAGTCCATAAATAGTAGAAACCATCAGAAAGAACAAAATTACTGAACATGTAGATAGTCATGGCTTAATGGGAGACAGCCAACAAGGCTTTAGACAAGGAAGATCTTGTCTTACTAATCTGTTACGTTTTTTTGAAGGTGTGAATAAACAGATAGACAAAAGTGAGTCGGCTGATATAGTGTATCTGGATTTTCAGAAAGCTCTTGACAAGGTCCATAATCAGAGACTTATGGCAAAACTAAAATGGGATAGGAGGCAGTGTACTATTGTGGATCAGGAACTGGTTAAAAGATAGAAAGCAGAGGGTAGGACTAAATGGCCAATTTTCTCAATGGAGAAAGGTGAATAGTGGAGTACCCCAGGGATATGTGCTGGGTCCGCTGATTTTTAACATATTCGTAAATGACCTGGAAATGAGAATAAAGAGTGAAGTTATCAAATTTGTAGATGACACAAAACTATTCAAAGTTGTTAAAACCCATGAGGATTGTGGAAAATTGCAAAAGGATCTTGATAAGTTGGAAGCCTGGGCATACAAATGGCAGATGAAATTTAATGTGGACAAGTGCAAAGTTATGCACCTAGGAAAGAACAACCCAAACTATGGTTACACGATGCAAGGTTCCACATTAGGAACCACAACCCAGGAAAAAGATTTAGGCATCATCATGGATAACATGTTAAAACCCTCTGCCCAGTGTGCAGCGGCAGGCAAGAGAGCGAATAGAATGCTAGGGATCATAAAGAAAGGAATATAAAATAAAACAAAGACTATTATAATGCCTTTGTATCGTTCCATGGTGCGATCTGTAAACGGGGATGCTGGTTGTGAAAGTCCACAATCTTGGCAAAGGCAGAATTTTATATGATTTGCAAAGGATTGTGGGTGTTGTAGTTCATTCACACCAAAATCAGCCGTTCAACAAAATAATGAATTGTAGTTGCTCGAGTGTAAGCAGAAAACAGATTTTATTTATGGGGATTATTCCCTCGCATAGATATGCTTGATAACATCAATAGGATACTTTCTTCAGGAATTGTAATCAGGAAAAATAAAACAACTGTATAAGGCAACTGAAATACTTAGGCAATAACTCAATAAAGACCTTGATGGAACAGAAAAGGTCTTTCTGCTAGCTCCTGCTAATAACCTTCTTAGCAGTGCTTAAAATGAAAAACAAACCCAAAAGGAAAAATGTTCTTTACCAAAAACAACTTTCTTCCATTCACACAATGAAGAAGGTTTCCTTCCAGAGCTCACGTGCACTTGTGCCTGGCTTAATCACAGGTAATTAACCAGCTGCAAACCCTTGCTGGTCCACTCTCTACGTGGCTCTAACTTACCTTAAAGCCTTCACTTAAAGAAACTTTTCTGGGTAGTTAAAACACATTACAGTTCCTTTTGGTGAATGTTGCTTTACTGAGGATTACTTTAAAACAACAGCTTAGACAGAGAGCAATCCATGCATTCTACTTGCTCATTTGATATTTCCCCTTGCTCCTGAAATATCATGGAATCATTATCATGCTCTGGCTCAGAGGAATTCTCTAACTGATCACTCTTAGGATAGCATTTGTTTCCCTGCTGTCTTCCTTGTGAAAAGCTAGGGAACAGATCAGAGTTCATATCTGAGATCACGTTGTTATTAGGTTTCCTCTCTGGGTATCCTGGCCAGTAGGTAGTCCAGCTTCTGTGCCCAGCTCTCCAGTCAGAATCTCTGGACTTTAGGTCTCTTTTCCCATACCTCCTTGAATAGGTATCAGAGCTCCTTCTTTCTGTAGATGCAGCCATCTCCTTTACAGGTGCTCTCTGGGGGTTCCTGGCTCTATATCTCCAAGCCTCTGGTTTCTTCCAGTCCAATGGAGAATGCTTGCCTCTGGAATTACTCCCAACACACATACTGCTTTGGGCTCCTTCCTTAGACCTCCTGGATGTCTTGCTGTTCCTCCTTCTGTGTGTTCTCTCTCTTGCCGTTGCCAGCCTTGCTGTAGCACTCCTTTCTCCTTCCCTTCTTTCTTCTGCTTCTCCTCCTTCTGTCCGTGTGAAGGATATCTTTTACTTTTAAAGTGCTTAGATGGACACTCCACCCTAGCACAGTCCAGGTGTGCTGAATCAAGCCCTGCCCTAGGAGATGGGTGATTAGGGATTACCTCATAGCTTCCTTAATTAGGCACACGTTTCCCCACTTCAGCTCTCCTAGAGGCTTTCTGTAACCTAGTGCATTCTGGGTCTGGTAGTCTTTTATGCAAACACTCTGTTTTAGTGTTTTTACCAGCAAGCACAGGTTGCTTGTTCAGAGCCAATTCACCTCTTACATTATCTCTTCCTGAACTATGATAAGCTTCCTTATCACAGATCACACCTTGAATATTGTGTGCAATTCTGGTCACCGCATCTTAAAAAGGACATTGCGTTATTACAAAAGGAACAGAGAAAAGTCACCAAAATGGTAAAGGGGATGGAAGGATACTCCTATGAAGGGAGGCTAAAAAGGTTAGGGTTCTTCAACCTGGAAAAGAGACGGCTGAGGAGAGACATGATAGAAGTCTATAATTTAACGAATGGAGTGAAACGGGTTAACGTAGATTGATTGTTTGTCATCAGAATATAGAAAGACTAGGGAACATGCAATGAAGCTATAGGGCAACATATTTAAGACTAATAAAAGAAAATATTTTTTCACTCAACGTGTAATCAAACTCTGGAATTTGTTACCGGAGCATGTAGAAAAGCTGTTAGTGTAGCTGGGTTTAAAAAAGGTTTGGACAAGTTCCTGGAGGAAAGGTCCATAAACCATTATTAAAAGGGACCCAGGATATCACTGCTTGACCCAATACAAGCATTGTGGAACCTGTGTTTTTTGGAGAAACTGCTAAGTACTTATGACCTATATTGGCAACTGTTGGAAACAGGATACTGGGCTTGATGGATCTTGGTCTGACCCAGTATGGTATACCTTATGTTCTTATGACCGTATGATATTTGGAAATGAACTGGGCAATAATGGCCCCAGCAGGAGCTTTTAAGTGTGCAGATACTTTGTACTCGTATACCTGTAAGCATGCAAAATGTGAGTGTAGGCAGGACAGTCACTGGGCATGACACTACCGTTGGAAAAGGTGACCTTCAGTGCCCCTTTCACCTCTGGTCTTGCTCGCAAACTAACAGAGTGACTCAAAAGGGAGATTTAGCACCCTTCCTCATTGGGCAGGCAGTTACCTTTCTTGTCCATCTGAAAAGTAGGGACATGCATTCCTTTGAAATGACATAGGAAATATCAATGCCATGTCCCATGTCATTTCATATCACTTCTAATCTGAAGTGACATGAAAAAAACCCTCAAAATGTTATTCCTTTTTTCAGTGTCATCATGGCCTGATCTAGTCATTTTTTTTGGACATAGTTTTACAGAGGTTCTAGCACAAGAAATGTCGATAGAGTCACAAGGCAAAAAATCTAGGAAAGACCATCCATGGAGCTCAAGAATAGTCAAACTTTGGGCTAATTAAGAAACAGGAACTAACAGCACCAGAAATGCAAGGCATATCACCACCACTACCAAGGAAATATAGCAAGCTCATTAAAAAAAATGATTGATTTCAAAACACCAACATCACTAGTTCAAAGCCAGCCCATAACAACGGTTAACAAAACGAGAGGGGGGGGGGCAAGGAATTTAAGAGGAGAGAGAATAGACTAGAATAATAAATGAAAGAGGTGAAGTAAACTGTGTTTATGGAATGACTGAAATTAATATCAAGCAATTTCTTATGTGGTTTTGTAATCCGCTTAGAACATAATGGATTTGCAGAATATAAATGTTTTAAGACAAAGCCTAGAACATGAAGATCTGAAACAGCAGAATTAAAATATGCATTGACATCATCCTAAATAATAATTTTAAAACAATTTAAGTTTGAAATATTTTTCAAGATAGGAAGTTCTAATTAAGAATTTAATGACAAGATTGGATTCAATAAGGGAGAGCCTTCAGGCCAGTAGTTAAACTAGAACACTCAGCCTCTACAGTGATTATGTTCAAAGTGAAGAAGAGAATCAAAACATGCACCTATTATAGAAACATAGAAAATGATGGCAGATAACAACCACATGGCCTATCTAGTCTGCCTATCCATACCAACTACTAAGCTCTATGGGCCCGATATTGAGTTATTTATTTATTTATTTTTATTTTATTTATTTATTTACAGTCTCTTATATACTGCGCTATTCGGCATCAGTGCGGTTTACATGGAACATAAACTCACAACAGGGCGGCAAGCCACTCTGTGTTTACAGGGAACGGGTACTAAAAACTTGGCTAACAGGGGGTAACTATTTACACATAGGCGTCATGTTTAAATAAAATAAAATAAAATAAAATAGCCTGTCTGTGACCCTCCTAACCTGGATATTCACTTCCGTGCCGGCAGAAGTAAATTTATTTATTTATTTATTTAGTATACATTTGTATACCCCTACTTCCAGCGATCAGCAGCGGTTTGATTACAGATTGGAAATTGTCAAATCATGACGAGAAATTTTGGGGTATGCACACATTGATTAGACAGGAAGGCACTGCACACATTGGTAAGGTCGTAAGGAGGTTCAGAAAATACATATGTACATTTTTACATAATTTTACAAAATTTTATATACAGGCACTCTTTCAATTTAGGACATCTCGTAGCTCCCTGGGATTTTACTTCAAATTGTATTGACACTGGAATAGATGTGTCTTTAGTTTTTTCCTGAAAGCAATAAGGTCTTTGGTCGCACGTAGGTCAGGTGGGAGTTGGTTCCAGAGTGTCGGGGCAGAGTATGTGTATGCTCGGCGGCTGGTACTGTATTTGACAGATCTGATATCGGTCGGAACGTGTAGTGTGTCTGAGTTGCCGGTTCTTCTGTCTCTGTTGCGCGGTTGTGTGTTAATAAGGGTGGAGAGAAAGGATGGAGCGATGTTATGTACGAGTTTGAAGGTGGTTATCAGTGTTTTGTATTGTATCTGAGCAGTGATGGGGAGCCAATGCAGCTCGATCAGTACGGGCGTGATGTGCTCAGTAAAACTTTTTTGCATGATGATTCTCGCCGCTACATAACCGAGGCAGGCGGACCCGGCGCTTCGGGCCCCCCATCCTTCCCCCCCCCTCCAAGCCATCCGCCAGGCCCGCCCCCCCCCCCCCCGCAACACAAAACATAACACCATACTTATGGAACATAACTGGTCGCAGCTTTATTAACCATCAGCAATTATAACAATAACATCAACTTCCTATCCCCATTAGCGGCACCCAGCTGCACCAGCCATACCTTAGCAAAGTGCCTGCCACCGCTAATGCCACAACTTGCCACCCGGCAAGTTGCCATGCTCCTCCCCCGACTTCGCCATGCCATAGCAAAAGTCATCTGAGGTTTGACCGGGTCAGGGGCACCCCGCCCCCACCCAAATATAGCCTGCTGCTCCGGACCCCGGAAACCTCCGGGATCCCGCCCCCCCCCCCAAGCTGCAACACCCCAAACCCCAACCAACGAAGAAAGGGAGGGAGGGAGGGACGCCGGCACCCCAACCGAAGCCTCCGCACGCTCTGAGCACGCGGAGGCTGCCGGCCAACCCTCACCCCCCCTGCCTCCCCCAAATCTCATTCCTGATTGGCTCCCGCACGGCGCGACCGCCGGGGAGCCAATCACTTTAAATAATGCGCTCGCGCGCCCGACCCGGGCCGCGCGCAGAGTCCCTGCGCTGGGCCGCGCGCCCGGTTAGATTCGGCCGCCGGGACCCTGCCCGCGGCCTCGCGATTTTGGGCAAGTTGTTGGATGTTTAGCGTTTTCTTTGGGAGACCCTGGAGGATGGCGTTGCAGTAGTCTAGGTGAGGTATAATGAGTGCTTGTGCAACAGACCTAAAGTCATGAGGGTCGAGGATACTCCGTAGAGGTTGTAACACTCTAAGTTTGTGGAAAATGGCCTTGTTGGTTTTTCGTAGGTGCTTTTCCATCTTTAGGTTGCTGTTCAATGTGACTCCCAGATATTTTATTTCATTCTTTGTATTGTACGTATTGTTACACAGGGTAGTTGTCGCAGGAGGTTCAAAGTTTGGCTTACTGGCGATATACATCACCTCAGTTTTCTTATGGTTGATTGTCATGTTGTTTTGTTGTAACCATATTAACATCTCATTGAGGCATGTTTCTAGCTGACTATAGTTAGGGTTGACTGTATCCAGTTGTGTGTATAGCATAATATCATCAGCATAAATGTGGTATTTGATATTATGTTGCTGGAAAATATCACAGAGGGGCTGCATATAAATGTTGAAAAGTAGTGCTGAGAGAGCCGATCCCTGTGGTATGCCTTGCGTTTGAAGGAATGCTTCTGCCTTTTCACCATTGAATTGAACCTGTGGCATTCTGTTTGATATGTAGGAGGAGAACCATTTTAAGGGGATTCCCACTATTCCTATTGATTCGAGCTTGTTAAGGAGTATTCCATGATGGACTGTATCAAAGGCGGCAGAGATGTCAATGAAGATGAATATAAACATCTTCTTTTTGTCTTCAAGGCCTTTGAGGAGGCTGTTAAGGGGTGCTATTAACAGTGTTTCAACCCCATGATGTTGTCTGAATCCGTATTGCTGTTTATCCAGGATTTTGTGGTCTTCCAGATGATTTTGTAGTTGAATAAGTACTGCCTTTTCAATGATCTTTGCTAGGAAAGATATGCTGGAGATGGGGCGGTAGGATGCTGGGTCGCCCTTGTTGAGTGATGTGTTCTTTAGAATTGGTCTTAATATGGATTTCTTGAGTTGCGCTGGCATGATTCCTTGTTGTAGGGATTTGTTCACAATATGCGAGACTTGTTGGGTAATATCTTTTTTTGCCGCCTTGACCCATGCAGCTGGGCAGGGATCTAGCGGGGAAGTGGTGGAATTGATGTTTGTTATTATGTTGATAGTTTGCTGGTCGTCAATTTTGTGAAAGTTGCTCCATGCCTGATCCTGTTCTATACTGGTTTTCCGATGTTTTGTGTTCAGACATATAGTGGACGGGGTTGCAGTAAGTTTGCTTGCGTAGTGGTCTGCAGATGCCCTGGTAGCCACAGAGGCTACACTGGTAGCAGCAATTTTTGTTATTACCCGCATAGCCTCTGCTTCTTAAAGATAGGGCAAGGCTTTTTTCTTGTCTATTTTTAAGGCACAGAAGGCTATGAGGGTAGCAACGAAAATCGCTGCTACCCGTGTAGCCCTTTCCTCTGCCCCAGTGCTATGCAGATAGCATCTGGGCGTGTTAGGGATTAAGCCGGGATATTCGAAGGACACTACCTGTGTAGGTGTCCTTTGAATATCCTGGATAAGTCCCTTACACGGGTAACTAAGGAAATTACCCATGTAAGGGACTTCGAATATCGGGCCCTATAATCTCATCCTCCCTCTTAGAGATTCTATGTGCTTCACCCATGATTTCTTGAATTCATATATAGTCCTTGCCTATACCAGCCCTGCTGGGAGTCTGTTCCACATATTCACCACCTTTTCCATAAATAAATATTTTCTCAGATTATTTCTGAGTCTATCCCCTTTTACCTGCATGCTATACACCCCTATTAAGAAGTCTCCTATGCATTTATGCTACGGAGGTATCTATCATGTCCCTCTTCTCTCGTCTTTCTCCCAAAGTATACACACTATGCCCTATAATGGATGCAACTGACCATTTTAATAGCTCTCCTATACACTGACTCCATACTGTTTGGATTTTTTTGAAGTTGTGGTTTCCAGAACTTTATATATTACTCCAAATGAGGTCTCATCAGAGACTTAAACAGAGGCAGTCTCAACTCCTATTCCTTTTCGTCCCTCTAGTCCAGTCCCAGAACCATTGAGTTTAGAATCTCCTCCAGCAGCTTTGGAGACTGAAACACGTCATCGCTTTGATGACCTCTGTATAAATGGGCAAGGACCGCCCCTCTCCTCCAGTACTTTCAGTCTCCAAGCAGCTGGAGAAGCTTCTGAGCTTAGGGTCTCTAGGCTCACTCAGCACATATAAGCGGAGCTAACTTTTAATTGCAGTGTAGTTTGGAGGTTTAGGGGGATAAGTGGTTCATTGAAGTTAATTGAAGTTTTTTGGTTCTTACAGGGAAGGTGCTGCTGCTGGAGGTGTCCCTTGGTTGCTGCTGGCTGGAGCTTGCTCTCTCTCTGTCTCTCTCCTTGCTTTCCCTCCTCTCCCCTTACCCCCCCCCCCCTCTCCTTTCTTGTTTTTGGTCCCTTCATTCTAATGAGCATCGGGGATCTTCCTCAGCACCTTAGCCTCCCTACTCCCGAACCCGCTGTAACGGGTGTGGAGTAGGTTGCAGGCTAGAACTGCAGCGTCGGGGCACAGACACTAGAAAATGCGGCGGTGAGAGCCGGAGCCAAAGCCGCGGTCTGGCTGAGCTCCGGTGGTCGGGAGACCTCCTCCCGAGGCTGGCTATCCCGAAGGGTGAGTCCTGACAGGGGCGCACAGCACTAAGAGAGTGAGAGGGGGGAGGTAGCAGGAGCGGTGGCCGCGATCCAGCGGCTAGGCCTTAGTTCGATTTTGCGCGGGAAGCACAGCGGCGGCCATTTTAAAAGCCATGAAGTAAGAAAACTTTCCTTTTGAGATTTTGCCGCGGTTTAAACTCTCGTTTTGGTGTCACTTGAGTGGCACAGGCCTATTCTCGTGGTTAGGAGTGCAGGGATGTAAAAAAAAAAAAAAAAAAAAAACGAGCACAGTGCCTATCCTTATATAGGGGCTGCTAGGAGAAAAGCGGTTTTGTCTTCACAAGGTGATATGCCTGCTAAGCCTCGGTGTTTGGTGTTTGGGCGAGGCGAGGTGAGCTGTTGGAATCGGATGTGTGTGAAGCCTGCACCCGCGAGATGTCCGTTATGGAGGGGCCTCAGGAAGGGTCCAGTGGGGGCCAGTTGGCAGGAACTCGAGAGAGGGGGGAAGCGCTTTCATCCCCATTGCCTTCCCTGGATCATGTAGTGGGTACCTCCTCGGGGGAAGGTGCTGTCCCGCCGCCAGGAACCAGCCAGGGGGGAGGTTCGGTGGGGATTCCGCCGGACTTCTTTTCCCTCGTGCAGCAGGCCTTTGCCTTGTTGCAACCCGCGATGGCGGTGCCTCCTCCGAGCCCGCAGGGTCAGAAGCGTCTGGTGTCTGCAGGGGAGGAGTCAGGCTCAACCAAGAAGAGTAAAGGAGCAAATGTAGAGGGTCCGACGTCGCCTCTCTGGGAAGAGCTAGGGGTAGATGATGGGGATATCCCAGAAGGCTCAGAAGGGGAGTTGGAAGAGGGGGAATTGCCGGAGGCTGAACAGAAACTAGGGTAGTCAGGGTATTTAGGAAAGAGGAACTTCCATCTCTGATTACCGAGACGTTAAAAACACTGAACATGCCGTCAGGGGATCCTTCTTCGGAGGACCCCTTGGAGGATCCACTGTTGCAGGCAGTCCGCATGTCTCAGCGGGTGTTTCCCGTGAACAGGGTGTTTAGGAATATGATTTAGGAGGAGTGGGACTTGCCGGAGGTGGCCCTGAGAGGTTCTAGGGCGATAGCTAAGTTATATCTACTCTCTGACCAGGATAGGGAGCTCTTTCGCTCTCCAAAGGTGGATGCGGCGGTCTCGGCGGTTACAAAGAAGACTATGATCCCAGTGGAGGGAGCCACGGCGCTCAAGGACGTGCAGGATAGAAAATTAGATACCTTGTTGAAGCAAGTGTTTGATATTAGCGCCCTTTCCATGCAGGCCTCTATAGCGGGGGCGTAGGTGGCGAGGGTCTGTCTGAGATGGTCCCAAAGGTTGCAGGGAGATCAGTTCAGGGGACAGGAAGCAGAGGGGGCGTGCCTGGAATCAGGAACCACTTATTTGGCGGATATTCATTATGATCTCATCAGGGGACTAGCTAAGAGCATGGCGTCGGTAGTAGCGTCGCGTCGCTATCTGTGGTTGAGAAATTGGGCGGCTGATGGTTCGTCTAAAGCTCGCTTCAGTAAGCTCCCGTTTCGGGGGAAGCTTTTGTTTGCAGAGGATTTGGAAAAGTTGGTAAAGGATCTGGGGGAGTCCAAAGGGGGACGTCTTCCCGAGGATAAGCCTAAGCAGGGCCGCAGGGCTTCAGGGCACAAGGGGGCTCTGCGGGAGTTTCGTAGATTTCGGTCCTCTCGTTTTGGCCAGGCCCAGCGGGGTAGGTTTCTGGGCCGAAGCCAGGGGTTTAGAGGATTTCGGAGGGCAGGCAGAGGTTTTGCGCCCTTTCAGTCCTCGACCGGTAAAAAGTCACAATGAGATAAGGTGGACTCAGGTGGGGGTGTTGCCTGTGGGAGGTCGATTGCGGGAGTTTTACCCTGCCTGGGTCCACATTACCTCAGACCAATGGGTGTTGGAGGTCATTCGAGAGGGCTACGCTCTAGAGCTCCATCAGCCCGTGTTAGATTCCTTTGTCCTGTCCCCTTGCAAAGCTCCACACAAGGTCTGCGCAGTAGCGGAGACTCTGCGATGGTTATTGCAGCTCAGGGCAGTGGTGCCCGTTCCCTCTGATCAGTGCGGTTGTGGTCGATACTCCATCTATTTCATGGTACCAAAAAAGGAAGGCACGTTTCGGCCCATTCTCGATCTAAAGAGAGTGAATTGTTGTCTCCGGGTGACTCATTTTCGGATTGAGATGTTACGTTCCGTGATTGCAGCAGTCAGGGAGGGGGAATTCCTGACGTCTTTGGACCTCACGGAGACGTATCTGCATGTTCCTATTCGTCAGGAGCATCAAAGGTTCCTGCAATTTGCCCTTTCTATGGGCAACTTTCAGTTTCAAGCGATACCCTTCAGTCTGGCAACAGCGCCTCGTGTGTTCACCAAGATTATGGTGGTGGTAGCGGCGGCGCTTAGAAAGGAAGGAATCCTTGTACACCCGTATTTGGACGATTGGTTGATCCGTGTGAAGTCGAAGGAGGAGAGTGTCATGGCCACCGCCCGGGTGGTGCAGGTGTTAGAGAGCCTGAGCTGGGTGGTCAATCATGCGAAGAGCAGCCTAGTCCCCTTGCAGTCCCTGGAGTATTTGGGGGCTTGTTTCGAGACGCATATGGGCAGGGTTTTTCTCCCAGAACGTCGAGCTCGCGCTTTGCATACATTGGTAAAGAGGTTCCTGACCCGGCATGCGCCGATGGCGTGGCAGTACCTCCAACTGCTCGGGACGATGGCGGCCTCCATCGAGGTAGTCCCGTGGGCCAGAGCGCACATCATGCGAAGAGCAGCCTAGTCCCCTTGCAGTCCCTGGAGTATTTGGGGGAGCGTTTCAAGACGCATATGGGCAGGGTTTTCTCCCAGAATGTCGAGCTCGCGCTTTGTGGACATTGGTAAAGAGGTTCCTGACCTGGCGGGCGCTGACGGCGTGGCAGTACCTCCAACTGCTCGGGACGATTGCGGCCTCCATCGAGGTGGTCCCGTGGGCCAGAGGGCTCTTCTCCGGCGATGGTCCCATCAGTCGGATGCGTTGTCCCGTCGGCTGGTCTGTCCGCCGGGGGTGCGGCAGGAGCTTCGTTGGTGGTTGCGGAACAAATGTCTGGAGGTGGGCATGCCTCTGGACATGCCTCTGAAGACTTTTAATGATGGATGCGAGTCTAATGGGATGGGGGGCGCATTGCGAGGGGAGAATGGCCCAGGGACTATGGTAGCGGGCGGAGAAGGAATGGTCCATCAACCGGTTGGAGATGAGAGCAGTGTATCTGGCCCTCCGGGAGTTTCATTTGGTGTTGAGACAGGAGGCGGTCAGGGTGCTGTCCGACAATGCTGCGACCGTGGCTTACATCAATCGACAGGGAGGCACCGGCAGTGTAGCGTTGGAAGCGGAGGAGGCTCAGCTATTAGTTTGAGCCGAACGGCATCTGAAGAGTCGTCAGCGCAGCATGTGGCCGGAGTGGACAATATCGAAGCAGATTTTCTCTGTCGCCACAGGGTGGACCCGGGGGAGTGGGTTCTTCACCTGGAAGTGTTTGCCCTACTGGTACGGCACTGGGGTCCTCCGCTCATCGATCTAATGGCAACCTTCGAGTCTGCACAGGTGGAAAGATTTTACAGCAGAAGGCGGGAGCGGATGTCAGAGGGGCTCGATACTTTGGCTCAGATGTGGCCAGTAGGCGGCCTGCTCTATGTGTTTCCGCCTTGGGCTCTCATAGGTCGTGTGGTGCAGCGCATAGAGTGGCACCACGGTCAAGTGGTTCTGATAGCACCCGATTGGCCCAGGAGGCCCTGGTACGCGGATTTGGTTCGGCTACTGGTGGACAACCCGTGGAGACTTCCTCTCAGGGAGGATCTGCTGCTTCAGGGCCATTACGGATGCCTCAAGTGGCTCGATTCTCACTTATGGCATGGCTCTTGAGAGGGCTAGACTGAAGGCCAAAGGTTATTCCCCTGCGGTCATTTCTACTTTGTTGAGGGCGCAGAGGCGTTCTACGTCACTAGCATATATTCAGATCTGGAGGAGGATGGGGCTAAGGGAATCCTTTTGCAGCAGTGGGTAGTTAGCTAGTGAGCTATTGCAGGTTTTCAGTGCAGTGTAGGTTGTCTGGTTTTCGTTCAGTGTGTTGTTGTTTTTTTTAAAGAGGATCAATCACATGGTCACTTTAGTGTTGGTTACTGTGTTATGCTATCTATTTGATTACTTGTTAAACTACTTATTTGTTGCTCTGCTGAGTCTGCTTTGTCAATAGGTACTGGAGGGGAGGGGCGGTCCTTGCCCATTTATACATAGGTCATCATAGTGATGACGTGTTTCACTCTCCAAAGCTGCTGGAGGAGATTCTAAACTCAATGGTTCCGGGACTGGACTAGAGTTTCTTAAGGAACAACAATTAGCAGGTAAGTCTAATTTACTCTTTCCTGCTGGCTATTCCTCTCCCTATGTACCCATGGTTCCCTCTACTGTAGCTTTTGCTATTGCCTTCTATCTGCTTGGCCACCTTAAAATCATCAGATATGATTACCCCCCAGGTTCCGCTCTTCTTTTGTGCACAGATGTACTTCACCCTTTTTTTTTTTTGCAGCCCAACTGCACGACCCTGCATTTGTAGCATTAAATCTTAGCTGCCAAATTTTAAACCATTGATCTATACCTTCCAGGACATCTACCCCATTGCAGATTTTGTTATCATCTGCAAAGAGGTAAACCTTACCCAACAGTTCTTCCACAGTATCACAAAAATGTTAAAAAGAACTGGACCCAAGACCAATCTCTGTTGCACACCACTGTTGTTGTTAAGTGCCGTCGAGTTGGAGTCGACTCATGGCAACCCTCTGGATAGCTATCCTAAATTGTGTTTGGTCTTCAGTCAGGCGGCTCATTGTTGACATACTGGTACCCGTAGCTGCTGTTATTGTATCAATCCATCTCATTGCTGGCCTTCCTCTTTTGCGTTGACCTTCTATCTTGCCAAGCATAATGTCTTTCTCTAATGATCTCTCTCTTCGCATGATGTGTCCAAAGTATGAAAGTCGAAGTCTTGTCATCTGAGCTTCCAAAGAAAGCTTAGGTTTGATCTCCTCTAGTACTGACTGGTTTGTTCTTTGGGCAGTCCATGGTATACACAGTATTCGCCGCCAGCACCATAATTCAAAGGCATCAATTTTCTTCCTGTCTATCTTTTTCACTGTCCAGCTTTCACATCCATATGATGTTATTGAAAATACCATGGCTTGAACAAGTCTAATCTTTGTATGGAGAGAGACATCTCTGCTCTTGAGAATCTTATCTAGGTCTTTCATAGCCATTCTGCCAAGAGCAATGCATCGTCTGATTTCTTGACTGCTTGTTGCTTCTTTATTGATTGTTGATCCAAGTAGGTTAAAGTTGTTCACAATTTCAATTTCTTCTCCTTGAACGATGAACCTGTTGATTATGCCAGTTGTCATGATCTTTGTCTTCTTTACATTAAGGTGCAGGCCCATTTTGAGACTATGTTCTTTGATTGTCAGAAGCAAATGTTTCAGATCATCTTCACTTTCAGCCAGTAATGTGGTATCATCAGCATAGCGAATGTTGTTGATGAGTCTTCCACCAATCTTCACACCTCTGTTGTCTTCATACAATCCTGCTTCTCTGATGATTTGTTCTGCATATAAATTAAACAGGTAGGGGGAAAGTATGCAGCCTTGTCTTACACCTTTGCTTATTTTAAACCATTCTGTTTCTCCTTGTTCCGTTCAAACTGTTGCTTCTTGATCAATGTACAGATTGCGCAAGAGAACGATCAGGTGTTCTGGTATACCCATGCTTCTTAATGTGGCCCAGAGTTTCTCATGGTTTACACAGTCAAAAGCCTTGCTATAGTCGATAAAGCACAAATAGATATCCTTTTGGTATTCTTTAGTCTTTTCAAGGATCCATCTCATATCCGCAATGATGTCTCTTGTTCCTCGCCCTTTCCTGAACCCTGCTTGCACTTCAGGTAGTTCTTGTTCCAGGTATGGTTGTAGTCTCTTTTGAATAATCTTCAGTAGAATCTTGCTGGCATGTGGGATCAGAGCGATTGTGCGATAATTTTCACAGTCATTTGGATCACCTTTCTTTAGTATTGGTATAAACACAGATATTTTCCAGTCAGTTGGCCATGATGTTGTCTTCCATATTTCTTGGCAGAACCTTGTGAGTACGGTAACAGCTGCATCAGATTGCTGCAATACTTCTATGGGAATGCAATCAATGCCTGGTGCTTTGTTCTTTGATAAGGCTTTCAATGCTGCTTCAACTTCTTCTTTCATCACCAATGGTTCCCGATCATAAGGTACAGGTTGAAACGGCTGTTGGTCCACTTGATCTTTATCATATAAAAACTCTGTATATTCCTTCCACCTTTTCTTGATCTTCTCAGCATCATTCAACATAGAACCTTGAGCATCTTGTAACATTCCAATTCGAGGCTGGAACTTTTTCTTTAACTCTCGTAGCTTTAGGAAAGCCGATCTTGTTCTTCCTCTAATAGTTTCTGCTTCTATTTCCTTGCAAGTTTCATTGTAGTACTTTTCCTTGTCCTGTCTTGCTGCACGTTGGAAATCTCTGTTGAGTTCTGCGATTGTCTTTCTTTCTCCTCTGGCTTTGCTTCTCTGCGTTTCTGGGCAATTTTCAGAGTTTCTTCCGTCATCCATTTTGGCCATTTTTGCTTTTTCACCTTTTGTAGAGACTTCTCGCTTTCTTCCAACACAACCTTCTTGATGTCATTCCATAACTCTTCCGGAGCTCTGTCATTTGTATCTAAAGCAGCAAATCAATTTTGCAGGCAGTCTTTAAATTCCAGTGGTATATTCTCAAGGTCATATTTTGCTGCATTCATGAGTGGTTTGCTCTTTTTCAACTTTAGCTTGAGTTTGCATACTAGTAGTTGATGATCTGTACCACAGTCAGCTCCAGGTTTTGTCTTTGTTGATGTTACAGAGCTTTTCCATCGTTGACTTCCACATATGTAGTCAATTTGATTTTTATATAATCCATTCGGTGAAGTCCATGTGTACAGTCGCCGCTTGTGTTGCTGGAAGAAGGTGTTTGAGATGAATAGATCATTGGTCTTGCAGAATTCTATCAGTCTTTCTCCAGCTTCATTTCTGTTGCCAAGTCCATATTTTTCAACTACTTTGCCTTCTTCTTTGTTGCCAACTTTTGCATTCCAGTCACCCATGACTATCACGATATCCTGTTTGCTTGTTCTGTCAATTTCAGCTTGTACTTGTTCATAGAACTCTTCAATTTCATTCTCTTCTGCAGCTGTTGTTGGGGCATATACTTGAATTATAGTTGTGTTGATAGGCAATCCTCGTAGACGAATAGAGATTAAGCGTTCGCTGACTGCATTGTATTTCATTACAGTTCTTGCAAGTTTCTTCTTTATTATAAATGCAACACCATTTCTTCTTTGTCTTTCATTTCCAGCATAGTAGACCATGTGATCATCTGATGCAAAGTGCCCCATGCCAGTCCATTTCAGTTCGCTGACACCCAACAGATCAAGTTGTATACGTTCCATTTCATTCTTGACCACCTCCAACTTCCCTTGGTTCATGCTTCGTACGTTCCATGTTCCAATGTGTAAGACATCTTTACAGCTTGTCCACAAAAGTGCAGGTGAAATTCATTGGTTCCTCTGTACCTAGGGACCATTCCTGGACAAAGTGTCCCTGGGTTCTGCACCTAAAACAGGTGAAGGGGTCATGGCTGGGCCTATGCCCTCACCTAGGTGGTGACTTTGGGGTTCGGAAAATGGGAACCAATATCTGCTCCAGCTTCCCTTTCCATTCTCCTGGGCTAATGAGTGACTTCCTCAACTTCTCAGTGTCCACTTCTGTTACTGTCTGGGGTTCATGGTCCCCTTCTGCTATTTCCATTGCAAGCTTGGGGTGCTGGCATACCCACTACTTCATCGAGGAGGTCAAGCCCTCTAAAATTTGCTCCAGGAGCACAATCTTGGCTATCTTGGGCCCAGTCTTTCCCTTTGGATGCAGCCACTTGCATGCAAGCTCTTTCAGTCAACAGAGGAACCACTGAGGGCTCTCTTTTATTTGGCATCCCCCCTATCTAAAGCACTGGAGGTAGGCTTCTGGTACAGCCAGCTTGTTCCAATATGGCGGCTTGACCACTGCATATGTAGCACACCCATCAGGGTTGGCATCCTGGAATGCAGCCTGACTGCTACCCATTAGCAGATTCCCCAAGTAGTTCATGTTGCCTCCAGCCACCTGGCCATGCAGACAGTTCGTTCAAAGTTCACCAAAAACTAATCAGGTTCATCTTCTGCCCTCATTTTAAGTAGCACTTGCACTGGATGGTGGAATGACAGTTTCTGTAGGGCTTGAGTCAACTGAGCCAGGGAACTCCTCTGTAGTTCCCCTTGCACCTGCACAAGGTTCTGTATCTGTTGCTGCTGTTGCTACTGATACTGTTATTGTCGTTCCTGATACTGTTGTTGTTGCTGCTGCTTTTCTGCCAGAAACTGGAGGAGCTGCTCCATTCTGCCTTGTCACTTGTTCTCTTGCAAAACACAGCTCACTCTTCTGCAGCTGAATTAATTCTGCAGAGTTCTAGCTCCAACAAACATTTAGTGGCCTCTAGTAGCCAAACAAAACCCTGCTTGTCTGGCACTGACTAGACTTTTCTTCCAGCTCCCTAGCTAGAGTGAGGCTAACTCTCTTAGATCATGCAAACAATAAAAACAACTAAAAATCCTGCACTGCTGCAGAGAGGCACAGTCTTGGAGGTATGTGGATTTTCCCTCTGTCAGGTAGTTAGAGGAATTCTCTAAGCTGCCACCACATGTGGTATAGCATGGCCTGCGGTGGCAAGGAATCCTTAAAACACTAGGCAAACAACAGTTCAGGGCCAAACAAAACTGCTTTTATTGTCCTTCAGTTATACAGCAATCACTCCCCAGCCTGTTGCCTTCACAGGGCTGCTTCTCAGTGCCCTTCCCCCAACCCACAACATAAAGTTAGAATTCAGTTCAGCCCAAAAACCAGGCAGAAGTCACTTGGACTTGATGGTTATGAATATGGTTGACTCTGGATATTCAATGCCTGTGCCGCATATGACCCCGGCATTGAATATCTGGGGTTAGAGGATGGCAGTGACGGCTAGGCAATTCTGGAGATCGCATCTTCAAAAGGATATAAGCAGATTGGAGTCAATGCAGAGGGTGGCTACTAAAATGGTTAGTGGTCTCTATTATGAAGCACATGAGAACAGACTTAAAGATATGTATACTTTAGAGGAAAGGCGGGATAGGGGAGATATGATAGAGATGTTTAAATATCTCCATGGCATAAATGCACAGGAGGAGAATCTCTTCTGATTGAAAGCAAGCTCTGCTACGAGGGGATATAGGATGAGGGTGAAAAGGGATAGACTCAGGAGTAATATGTGGAAATATTTCTTTATGGAAAGAGTGGAAGATGAGTGGAATAGTCTACCAGTGGAGGTGGTAGAGATGAGGATAGTATCTGAATTCAAAAAAGCATGGGACAAACATAGAGGATCTCTAAAGGAAAAAAGGGCACTATTGTAGTTGATGGAAGGTCAGACTAGATAGGCCATGTGGTCTTTTTCTGCCATCATGTTTCTATGTTTCTAGGCGCTATACTTTTGCCTAGCCGTTTTACCTCAATATCGCATTTGTCCACAAAAGCTCATTATTTTCTATCTCATGGCTCTTTAATTTCCTATCTATTTGGTCAGTAATTTTTATTTTTATTGTAACTTCAAACATTTTACTCAGTATTGACTCAGTGAGGCTCACTGGTTTATAGTTTCCCAGATCATCCCTAGAATCCTTTGTAAAAAGTGGCATTATATTGGTTACCCTTGTGACCATTTTAAATGGAAGGTTAGAGATGGCTAGTAGAGGTTAGCAATTTTATGTTTGTGCTCTTTTAGGACTCTAGGAGCCCGAATCTCTAAGGGGCATATCCGAGCCATCCGTTTGGACCTGATTCTGAACTGTGGGAGTAAAACATTCCTGTGGCAGTCAGAATCGGGCCCCAGGATGGCCCAGAGTGCTCCTTAGTTGCCATGGGGATGTCTTCCTCATGACAGCACATGTGTGGTGCACACGGTACCCTGATTCCCCACTGCCCATGCCCGACAAGGGCAGCAGGTGCCCCAATCAGGAAGCACAGAGGCTTTAAGATTGGAAGTGGGAATTCTCTACTATGTTCCTGAAGGTCTTCTCTATATACTTCTCTGTATGAATTACCTTCTCCAACTTTGCTACTCTAGACTCCAGAGATTGATCTCATTCTCTGAGAGCCAAGAGCTCTTTTCATTAAATGCATACACTTAGGGGTATGTTTACTAATCGGCGGTAGCGGCTTCCATGCGATATCGGAGCCAAGGCCCAATTGACTTCAATGGGACTGCAGATCCAATATTGCATGGAAGCCGCTAGCGCTGATTGGTAAACATACCCCTTAGTGAAAAACACTGGATATCCTTCATCTCACTGCTGGACTGCTTTCTAAATTTTTGTATCAATGATTTGTGTAGTTATTTAAGGTTACTAAGGGAGTAAGAATGCTAAAACTAATATAAAGTCCCTTAAGTTTATTAGGTATATTTTGTTATATAATTTCACATTTGCTTCTTAATGAAAATCAATTACTTACTGAAGGTTAATCACTTGTTGATGAAAATCCACAGTTAAGCCCTGTGAGAAAAATGTTTCTTCTGTCTTAGTTGGCTTAAAAGCCTATACGATTACCTGAATGATTTAGCCTGGGGTGGGTGGGAGTTGAGGATGGAGAAGAAGCAATCAGATCCAGAGAGCTGTTTCTTACCCTTACGCAACTTTATTTTGCCAGTAGAGCGCTTTTACATATCCTACTGCTTAATTTTCTTTTTAACTGCACAGGGGAGCTTTGCTCACCTTACTGCTTAGCTTTCTTTTAAATATACAACAAATTTATCAGTTTAATAGATAGCCTCTTTTTTTCCCAAGTTTTAAGACACAATTTCTCAGTAGGTAAATACTCACAAATACAGAATCCTTATCAGAAGCGACAAATCTTGCCTTGATATTCCTCCAGGACTGAGGATGATGGACTCTGTTTTAGTACACTGACCTCTGAGGGGAACTGTCCCCAAAGTGAGGAATTTAACAGGGCACAGTATTAGTATATCCATGCAAATAAAATACAAATCTATTTCTGTAAAGCTTGACCCTGGAACAGTGAATACTGTATCAATATATATAAAATAGGCTGTTCGCAAAGATATCATTCAGTACTATGTAGGAGACATCAATGAATAAATCACATATAATAGGTAGCAATGGTTCACACTGAAATACAGTATAAATAGAAAAGCCCAATTTCAATGCAGTTCAAAAGTAAACAAAATACACAAAGAGCGAAAGAAACCCAAACCCCCTGGGTTAATCTCTTGCAGTCTGTTCTACTTTCAAAAATGCTTTGCTAACTAGAAGATGGCGGATATGTATTTAAAAGATTATAATGAAGGCACTCTATTTCCCATCAGTCACGCTCTGGTAAGACTGCTATGTCTTGGCTGTTACAAGAAAAATTGTGTCGCTGACTAAATTTGTAGTAGCAGTGCATGTAAAATAAAGAAACAACAGCAGATTCTTCCTTGTTTGAACTTCAATTAACAGAATAGTCTTCAAAGAGATGTGTGTCACTCATCAACAGGGTCTTCCATTGTTAGCTCCTGACATTTGAATTTTGCTTCTCTCTCTTTCTCTCTCTCTCTGTTAATAGCAGCACATCTTCAGCCACTAGGAGTGTGCAGGACAAACATTTTTATTGTGTGTCATTTCCCATGTCATTTATGGGATTCTTTTATTTTATGTAGGTTTTTTTTCTCATTTTGGACATAATGTCACCTATAGTGCACACTATTGCACAATAGTGTGTGGCATGGTGCACATAACATGTGTATTAGGGGTATGTTTACTAAAGGGTGCTATTTGCGCTGTTGTCGCGTTATCGAGCAATAAGGCACGTTATCGCATGATAATGGCGCTTTACCAGGTGATAAGGTACCTTAGCATGTGATAATGCGCGCAGCGGCGCAAACGAGCGCTGAAGGCGGAGAAAGGCTCCCGGAGGGCGGAAGAAGGCTCCCTGAGGGCGGAGGAAGGCTCCCCAGGGGCGAAGAGAGAGGGTCAATGGGTAGAGAGTGGGAGGGGAGAGGCTCCCTGCACACTAACGCTGTGGATTCCGGGGCTGAAAAATAACGCCAGTGAAACTCTGGCGTTAGAGCAGATTTAAAGGGAAGAGAAACCATTTCCATCGGCAATGTACAGCAAAGCCAGGGAAACCTACACAAAGTGATAAGTGTGATACATGTGCACGGAACAAAAGGGCAAATAAACAATGAAAAGGACCTGAACAAAATGGAAAAAAAAACATAACCAAGCTGGCCAATAGTAATATTAATGGGAAACAGCAAAAAACACTACCGAGAAAGCTCCAAAAAAAGATATTAATTTTGGAAGGGTCTATGCTCTGTCCCCATACAAGGTGAATGATCCCACAGTGAAATAGCGCTGATCAGGGTTTTCCCTTGTTATTGGACAGGTTTCCTATGGCATGCACATGTTCCGCAACAGCAGGGTGGGCATGTCAGAACGGGCAGCTGGACAGATGCTCGAAAAGGGGATACAGAGGGCTGCAGGTGGCACATGCTGTGGTGCAGCTGGGCCACAGTGCGGACTAGGGTGATGCCTAGGTGGCCCATAGGAATGCTGAAACAGTAGAGCAGCCAGACAGCAACTGATGAGGTCCCAACATGGGCACAAATGTGTTTCCCACAGTGGCACAGGGGATAGTTCCCAGCAGGTATCCCCAAAGGCACAGAACATTGGCAGGCAGTGCTGGGGGGAAGTGTGGACATCTATGCAGGCACCCCTACCCCAGAACCCGCACCATAGGCAGGCGCCTACCAGCATACTGGATGGCCTGAGACTGCACACCACCAGCACCACCAGCAGAAGGGCATGTCAGCATGGTGGCGGAGGGGTACTGGTGGTGGAGGGGGCAGTGGCTGCTGCCCACAGCAGACCATGGCCTAGCCCTGTTTAGGTGGGTGCCGTGCACAGCAACAGACAGGCTCTGTCTGACAAACAATCATGGTATCCCCAGGGAATGGACTGTCCCTGTGGCAACAGTATGGTGCAGTACATACAACCAGTCTGTTCAGGAGCAGAAGGTCATAGGTTCAAGTCCCAGCTGTGGTTCCTGCCATCCCAGTCCCCATATTTTACCCACTACTAAACCGTGGTAATAAAGATGGAACCTTTATTGTAGATAACATAAACATGCCTCAAATGCCTTTAATTTACCCTACAGAGCACAGACACCATAAACATGTGCATTACCTAGAGCAGAGTCTCCCAAATGCAGTCCTGGAGGGCCAAACACCATTCAGGTTCCATGCTGTCTCTAATAAAGATGCCTGTGCTGCATTTCTATGCACTGCCCCCATGGTATGCAGATGTATCTCATGCATATTCATTAGGGACAGCATGAAAACCCGAACAGTGTTTGGCCCACCAGGACTGGAGTTGGGAATCTCTGCCCTAGAGCAGCGGCCAACAGGGGCAGAAGCACCTGCACCCACAGGCTCCATTATCCAAAGCCTCCTGGAGAGGCAGGATGTTGCACCCTGCATGCATCTCCCAATACTAGCACTTGCATATCTTAGCAATGCCACCCTAAACCTGGGAATACGGTACACATATATGAAAAGGTTGCTATGATTACTAGCAGATAGCAATTCCTAAGTTAAGCACAATCTGCTCATTGAGCTGTATCATACCAATCTCTCTGATGTCTGTGGAGTGCGTTTAAGGTCTGGTGTCTGACAGTGTCCACCACCCCGGGGAGTGACCCCAACAGTATTGTGTACCACAGCCATGCCTGCACTGTGCCCAGGACTGGTGCGGTGGCCAGGACTGTCAAAAGCCTCTATAGTTGCACAATGCTGGCATAGGTGTGGGAGTGTGTGTCTGCCTATCCAGTGTGTGGTGGCTGCCAACACCTTACTCAGCCCACACTGCTTGCACTGTTGCCAGTGTTAGCCTGCCAATGTGCATAATGAGGAGCAAGGTACTGTGGGTATAGCCCGGACAGGGCTGCCTGGGCAGGATGGATCAGCACAGGGCATTGGGCAATGGCTGGGACATTGTAGTGGCCGGCCACCACCTGCACGGACAGGGTGGCCACAGCATGTCCTGCTAGGAGGTCACTCTCACCCTGACTGAGCAGTGACCACGGCATAGCTAGGTTCCCCCATAATGCTATATAGTGTTTCTCTCAAGTGATATGTATGGGTTCTCTTTTCTGGGGCCTAATCACCGACTTATCTGCTTGGTGGGTGTGCTCACATCCCAGTTTTGGGTGCACACATCTCCTTCGGGAACATGCACTATGGACTAGCTAGCAGACTGTCTGCAGTTAGCATGTGTATGGCTGGAACACCTTGCAGGGTGCAGCAGCTGGAGACTCCCTTCGATCTGCACGGCGTTTTTTGGAAGCAGATCTAAGGGAGTTTGAAAGTTTTCCTGCTGCTCTTGTATAAGAGAAAATAGATGCGTGCAGCATCAGTTATTCTTCTTTGGTAAGGTGTATAGAGATCCCCTGAAGAAACGCTTGTGAAACGCGACGGGGGCGCCTACATGGAGGCGTTGGGATTGGCGAGCATGATAGGAGTATACAAAATGAAACAGCTCACTACAAGCTTAGTGATAGTTGACATTTTGAAAATTGCTTCAATTATGTCATGATTTAAGCTTGTTAGTATAATTTTAGAGAAAAATTCCATCCGCTCCCAAAAATTACTTATAAATGTTTGCTGAAGTTTGCTGAAGGCATTGATGCGAATAGGCACCAGTAATAGACCTGATATAAGTCTTAAAAATGTGCCATAATAGTCTGAGACCTTCAATAGCAACATAACAGCAACATAAAAGAAGATCTAAGGTTTATAACAACTACAAAGAAACAAATAATAGTTCTTTGTCCTGAATTGATACAATTGAGCATTTCATTTCAGTTGAATATGGTATTTTCAATAGCATCATATGGATGTGAATGTTGGACAGTGAAAAAGACAGATAGGAAGAAAATTTATGCCTTTGAATTATGGTATGGAGACAAATACCGTGTATCCCATGGATTGCCCGAAGAATAAACCAATCAGTACCAGAGGAGATCAAACCAAAGCTTTCTTTAGAAGCTCAGATGACAAGACTTTGACTTTCACACTTTGGACACATCATGCGAAGAGAGAGATCATTAGAGAAAGACATCATACTTAGCAAGGTAGAGGGTCAACGCAAAAGAAGAAGGCCAGCAATGAGATGGATCATTACAATAATAGCAGCTATGGGTGTCACTCTATCGACAATGAACCACCTGACTGAAGACCGAACACAGTTTAGGTCAACTATCTAGCGGGTCGCCATGAGTCGACATCAACTTGATGGCATTTAGCAACATGTTTTTATGATTTATCTTACTGCTTAAAGTTTTTCATGTACATGATTGAAACTCTAAATGTTTTTCAGAATTTTGATTGTGTATGGTTTATTTATATTTTTATGCTTTTATATTTATATTTGATGTTATTATTAAAGAAGACCAGTCAAATCCATTGCTTACCCATGGGACAAGCAGCTGGAATTTATCTACCTTGTGGAAACTTGAGAGGTTACTTGTGACCTGGATTGGCCACTGCTGGAAAAAGGATACTGGGCTTGATGGGCCTTTTTCTGACCCAGTATGGCATATCTTATGTTCTTATAAATGAAATTTTAAGGTATTTTTCTTGTCATTTTGGATTAAAAATAATATCAAATAACATGAAAAATGTCATAGACTTTTGCACATCATTTCAAATGAATATATATTCCTATCAGCCACTGATCCACTTTCTGGAAAGCCAGAAAGCAGGCTTTGTCTTTCTCTGTGTCCAATTTTACCTCTGACATCCAGGCAAGTTACATGGCAAAGTTCTCCATGCAGCTCACTGTCTGGGGAAAAACAGTCTTCCCTTCTTTATTTAGCAAGATGCTAGGTCGTCTCACTGCCCCTCTCAGCTGTTCTCCTCACCTTTGTGCAGCCCAAGCAATTGGAAACAAAATTCTCCTCTGTCTTCTATTTTCATTGGACACGTCCTTTCTTTTTATTTTAATTGGATCTCCCAGCTGTATTTCATGAAATAAAAGAGATCACAGAAAGAAGAAGACAGGCATCTATATTTGGAAAACTTAGAGAAGCTAGTAAAGTAGTCAGGAAAGCAAAGATTCAAAAAGAGGAGGAAAAAGCCAATGCAATAAAATCAGGGGATAAGACATTTTTCAGATATGTTAGTGAGAATAGGAAGGGCAAAAGTGGTATTTTCAGACTCAAGGGTGAAGGGAGGAATATGTAGATGCTGATGAGGATAAAGCAGAATTGCTTAACAAATATTTCTGCTCTGTGTTCACAAATGAAGAACCAGGAGCAGGACCTCAGAAAACACCCATAAATAGGAATATAAGTGATGGGGATCTTGAACAATTTTCAGAAGACTGTGTCCGTGAAAAACTAGCTAAACTTAAAGTAGACAAAGCGATGGGAACAGATGGGATACACCATAGAATACTGAGGGAACTTGGGGACATTCTAGCAGCTCCACTGATTGACCATTTCAATGCCTTGTTCGAGTTGGGAGTGGTGCCAAAGGACTGGAGAGAGGCACATGTGGTCCCTTTACAGAAAAGTGGAAATAAGGATGTGGTTGTAAACTGTAGGCCGGTTAGTTTAAATTCGGTGGTAAGTAAATTATTGCAAGGGCTGCTGAAAGAGAAAATAGTGAGGTTTCTGGAGTCTAGCAGATTACAGGATCCAAGGCAGCATGGATTCACCTGAGGCAGGTCTTAACAGACAAATCTGTTTGATTTTTTTGACTGGGTGACCAGGGAGTTGGACCGAGGGAGAGCTCTAGATGTGCTGTATTTAGATTTCAGTAAAGCCTTTGACACCATTCCTCACAGGCGACTTAAAAACAAACTGAGCACCCTAGGGATGGACATTACATTACTCCTTGGGTTAGAAATTGGTTGTGTGGGAGGCGACAAAGGGTACAGGTAAATGGAGCTCACTGAGAAGAAAGAGGTTACCAGTGATGTGCCCCAGGGATCTGTTCTTGGTCTTATTTTTTTTTTAACATCTTTGTTAGTGATATAGTGGAAGGGCTGTAGGGTAAGGTTTACCTCTTTGTGGATGATACCAAAATCTGCAATAGAGTAGTTTCCCAGGAAGGTGTAGATAACAAGAGGAGGGATCTAGTTAAGCTTGAAGAATGGCCTAGAATTTGACAGCTCAGATTTAATGTTAAAAAATGCAAGGTCATGTATTTGGGCTGCAGCAATCCAAGAGAGCAATATAGTATAGGGGGTGAAGTACTTCTGTCCACTAAAGAAGAGCGGGACATAGGCGTGATTGTGTCTGATGATCTTAAGGTAGCTAAACAGGTAGAAAAGGTGATGGCAAAAGCTAGAAGGATGCTTGAGTTCATAGGGAGAGGAATGGCCAGCAGAAGAAAGGAGGTGATAGTGCCTCTGTATAAGTCTTTGGTGCGACCTCATTTGGAGTACTGTGTGCAATTCTGGAGACTGCACCTTCAAAAGGATATAAACAGGCTGGAGTCAGTACAGAGGGTGACTGCTAACATGGTTAGTGGTCTTCATTATAAAGCATATGAGGACAGACTTAAGGATCTTAATATGTACACCGTAGAGGAAAGGCGGGTTAGAGGTGATATGATTTAGATGTTTAAATACCTCCATGACATAAATGCACAGGAGGAGAGACTCTTTCAATTGAAAGCAAGTTCTGCTACGAGGGGACATGGGATGGGGGTGAAGGGGGATAAATTCAGGAGTGATATGTGGAAATATTTCTTTAGGGAAAGAGTGGTGGATCCATGGAATAGTCTCCCAGTGGAGGTGGTAGAGATGAAGACAGTATCTGAATTCAAAGAAGCATGGGACAAACACAGAGGATCTCTAAAGGAAAAACGGGGACTGTTGTAGTGGTTGATATGGAAGGGCAGACTAGATAGGCCATGTGGTCTTTTTCTGTAGTCATGTTTCTATGTAAAGTACAATCCAATTAATTGCTGGCCAACTGGAGCAGCCATTTGTGAAAGTTTCAGTATCCAGGATGCACACATTAACCCTATCCTGGCTGCAATCCTCTGATATGCATGCATATGGTATGGGGTCAGGTAGGTGGGGTGCCACAATTGTAGTAAATTGTTTTGGAACTTTTTCTGGTTTTGGGTACAGAGACAATGATCCTATATGAGGAAACATTGCTGATGACTGCTGCAAAATTATGTGAGACTCAAAAATAAAGTCGATGGTGAAATATCATTGTACAGAAACAATCTCATGCTTTATTGTAACTCCCTGTATACATTATTGAATTTAATAACAGAGGAAGGAGACAGAGATGCTTGCCTTTCAGAAGGCTTTAAAAACACTTTTGTTCCCCCCTTAGTGTAGCTGTTGATAGTGGCCAGCAGTGCGCCTGCAGTTGGTGCAGTAGGGAAGTGCACTCAGTAGTGGTTTGTTATTGTTTGTATGTGTATAAGTGTTGGGGAGGGGGATAATTTTCTTTGTAATTCCTCTGTATTTTTAAATTGTTTTAAACCACTTTGAATGTCTGTGGATATGGTGGTCTAAAAATGTTTTCAAATAAATAAATATATATATTCCGATTTTACAATCTACAGACGTACAAAGCAGAGTACAAAATTTAAATATAAAATATTCACAAACAAATGTTTGGAGCTTTTCCTTTCTCTTTTTTGTTAAGTAGCTCTAAGTTGGAGGCAATGATCCTATATAGAGAAATATACAGTAGCTGTTGTATAATATTGCATGTGGAACTTAAGACGTTTCTGGTATCTGCATCTATGTGTGATGCCCTGAAAAAGAGACCTATTTAAATAAAAATGGCTTAGACTGACAAAGAATATAGATAGGGATCTTAAAAATTGAGGCATGGCTCTCCTAATTCTGGGTGACAGGACAAATATTCTATATACGAACATGTTACCACAATTATTGTTTCTGTTTCAGAATCTCCTCATCTAATTACCAAAGATGTTTTACAGGGACTTAGACTAGAAAATTCAAAAAATGTATGTAGGAGAGCTTGAGGGTACTTTTCTGATTCATTTGTACAGATAAAATAGTGTTTCAATGTGGAAAATGGCCCATGTGAAAGTAATTTTATAACAGGGCACCTACATGAAATATCAACATGTTCAAAAGTGTACACTTGCAGCGTGACACAATGACTCATTCTTCCATCTACAGCATCAGGCATGTGGGGGGTACATATATGTTTATCATGAGATGTATCAGTGGGTACATGCATGACCGTGTGTGTGATGGACAGTGTCGTGTGTGTGTGTGACAGGTAGTGCTGGGGTATTCGCATGTGTTTGCATGTGGGTCTCATGGGAAATGTTTGGAGTGTGAATGTATGTGTGTGTATGTGCATGTGTATCATGGGGAGTATTGGTGAGTCTGTGATGGGCAGGGTTGAGCATCTATGTGTGATGGGAAGTGTCATTTGCACATGTGTGTGTGCATGTGTGTCTCATGGGAGTTGTCTGACGTGCATGTGTATTTGTGTGGTTATGTGTGTATGTGTGTGTCATGGGGAGTATCGTGTGTGTGTGTATGTGTTGTATAGTATCAAAGGGTGCATGTATGTGTGTATCTGTTGTGGAGTGTCAGGAGGGTATATCGGATGTGCACATGTGTGTGTGTGTGGTGTTTTGTGGAATATCATGGATGCGTGTGCATATGTGCGTTTGCACAAAACATATTTACATGTAGAACATGCTTAGAAATGTACTCTTTGAGTAAAGATAAACTTACTATATTTCAAAAACAAAGTAAGAACACTACAGGAGGTTGAATTAGCACAGGTTTGAAACCTGTCAGTAGTAGTGCCAATTGTGAAGGCTTGAGGAACAGAATACAGAGTAAGACAAAAGCATTTCTAGCAAGCAGTGTTAAAAAAAATATGTACAAAGGTATTCCTTTATCTTCTTAGAAAAATTTCTAGTGGAAGATCATGAATGGAATCTGGCTTCAGAGCTGCCAAGTTACCCAGTTCCAGGAGTCAGATTTTAAGCCAGTCCTGGATTTCTGACAATCTCATTCTGATACATCATGGGTCCTGCAGCACTGATTCTAATGGGTGAAATCAGGGACTATAAATACCATACCGCATTGCAATGCAAATTTAAAACCAGAACTAGCAAAAAATCACTGTCCTGGAACTGGGTAACTTGGCATCTCAGTGGCTTATGCCAAGAAAATGTGCTACAATTTTCCTATCGTGCCAGCTGTGCCTCACTCAGTGAGACAAGTTTTGCTATCATAAAATAATTTAGCAAGGAAGCCTAAAGAGTAGGACCGTACCTAGCCCTGTGCGAGCGGTGCGGCCGCACAGGGCACAAAGGCTTAAGGAGCGCATTTCAGTTGTCTGCTGTTGCCTGCCGCCGTTGAGTGAAGAAAAAGTGGCAGTGGCAGACAACGGCAGACATCAGAAATGCACCCTTTAAGCCTTCTCGCGGCATGCTAAGCAGGTCTGGTCCCTCCCTCCTCTGATGCGAGGTCAGAGAAGGAAGGGACAGATCTGCTTAGTGCACTGGTGACTTGCTCATCGGGTGCGCCTCTTTTCTGCCAACCCCATTCAGAAAGTGGCTGGATGGAGGTGCGGGGGTGCCCGATGTGCAAGTTGCATAGGATGCGATTCAACCTTGGTACAGCCCTGCTAAAGAGTCCCTAGGAATAACCTCCCACAAGCCACCATAGCCAGAATAAACTTTGTATGATATGACAAACCTCACGAGTAATTTAATCTATTGGAGCCTACATGGGAAGTTTCAGATTCATTAATGTCTAACTTGCCTGCTTTTTTTTCAGACATTCTGGCATTGACGTCCTAGATTGCACTTGGACGTCCTTTGTAAAATGTGCCTTCAAGCATATAGTTTTGTATGATCAAACCTATGTGTATTGTCCCTCTCTGCCCCCCCCCCCCAAATACTATTTCTGTCTGCTGATACAGTTGCATAAGTTATTGAATAACATGGGCACTTTTTTTTATCTGTGGACAGGATGGGCAATAATCAAATCCCAGTTTACCCACCAAAAGGACTTTTATTATCATCCTTTCCATATGCAGAGAGAGAAAACTAGATGCATGCAGATAAAGTTTGGAGATTAATGCTTCAATTTAGAACTCATAAGCTGTTTTGCAACCTGAATAACTCATGCTTCTGGTTTATGCATTACTAATAATTCCATGAAAGTATTTCCCATTTCTTGAATGTTTTATTATAAATTTAACCATGGCTAATATGAAGTGAATGAGTGGAATAAAATACAGACATAATGGAAGAAGATAAGTATGTGTTGAGCTACATTTTCTCTGCCACAGCTTCTCTTGTGTACAGTACTCTGCTGATATTATATAAATCTAGACTGACATATAGATGCAAACTAACTGTCATACAATTCGTTTGCATGATAATCTCTAAACCGTGAATAAATATTTGCTATTCATTTCGTTCAGTGGCATACTAAATAAATCTGGGCACTCTGTATCCTAGCAGTTGCCATTTTTTTTTATGATGGTTTCAGGGAGCGATGGTTTCAGGAAAAGAGGGAGAGAGCTAATCGCCACACAAACTACATTCCTTTTTTTCACCTTTCCTCATTAGCATTCACAACAATTCCCCTGCCCAACACTCCCTAGAGCAAACACTCCTAGCAACATCCTCAGACCAGAGTGAGCACTGGCGGTACTCGAACCTTCTTCCTTTGACAAATACTAGGAGCCGCACGGGTTTGGATGCCTTTTTTCATTTAGTAGAGGATTATATCAGATTCTCCCTCTCCTCTGACTTAATTTCCTTATTTGCTTTCTCCCCCTTCTGTAATCCTAGTTTCTTTTTCATCTCTTGTGATCTCCAGGAACAAGCAGGAATGTAGTCTTCACATATGGGTATCGTCGGTACCGACGGAGCCTGCGCGGGAAAGCTCCCCAGCATCCAATAGGAAAGCTTTTGGGAGCATCCTACAGCACCTGCGTGCTGCCTTCCTGCCTTTCCCAACTGTCCTTCTCCAGTTCTTCGTTTTCCGCGGAGCCTACAGGTCGCACATCCTGTCACCGCAGAAAAAGAATCCCTTTTATTCTTTTTTGTGGTCGCGCCTGCCTTCCCTCAAAGCTACACCGGTACCGCCGGTTCTTCTTTCTTTTCTTCTTAAAAAAAAAAACCAACAACTTTCTTCTGGAGTCTTTCCAGTAATTTTCTCTTCAGGTGCCATGCACCATTTTGGGCACTAGGCCCAACTTTTCCTTCAGAATGGAAAAACCTGCTTCAGGTTTTAAAAAGTGTTCTAAGTGCGGCGGTACCATCTCCGTCACTGACACCCATGAGTGGTGCCTCAAATGTTTAGGTCCTGACCACTCAATTTTAGAGTGTGTTGCTTGTGGGATGATGTCGCAAAGGGGCCAGCAGAACCGAGCTGCTAAACTTAGCACCCTTTTTCCCTCCGATGCAGCCTCCGTGGCATCGACGTATTCCAGGGCTTCGTCTTCCTCCCATGGATCTCAGGTAACTAAACATAAATCTAGCCGGTCCTCAAAGGGTAGATCTCCTTCTAGACAGTGAGATGCCTCTGGCGTTGCCCTTGAGGGATTTTCACCAGCAAAATTGCCCCAGCGGGAGGCTTCGGCTTCCAAAGCACTAACGGGGCTCCAGGATGTTCTCGAGGCTTCAACCTCGGCAGAACTACTGGTGCCACGCTCTGGAGTACCGGCCGCTTCATCCGGTACCGATACCCAAGCATCGGCAGCGTCGATAGACCAGAGATTCTTGGCTATTGAACTCAGTTAGGCGCCTCTTCTCACGGCCTCGATGCCCCTGAAACCGCTTCAGACAATTCAACCAGTACCGGCACCGACTCCGGTGCCAGCACCGACTGCATCAACATCGGCAGGTATTCAAACGGGACAGAGTCATGCATGTCTATCCGGCATCGACAAGTCGGTACTGGATCACTCCAATGCCGACTTAGATCAGTACTGTTACCATGCCTTGCACGATCACCCGGATCGGAGATACTTCGAATCCTCGGATGAGTCTGAAGACTCTGAAAGCTCTGCCGATACCAGAGTACTTCTTCCTGAGGATTCCTCTTCTCCTCAGTGTAGGATGTCTCCACCAGAGGATATATCCTTTCAGCATTTTATCCGAGATGTGGCCCGAGGTCTTTCCATCACAGTGGCTCCTGAAAAAGAGCCTAGGGCAAAGAAATTAGAAATCCTGCAATACCCTAAAGCTCCCAAGGAGGCAGCTACCTTACCTGTTCATGAGATCTTGCATGATCTCATGTTAAGGATGTGGGAAACTCCTCTAATCGCATCTCCTCACTCTCAAAGACTCGACACCATGTATTGAGTTCTCCTTGTCCTGGATTTCAGAAGACTCAATTACCACACCATTCCATGGTGGTGGAATCAGCTATGAGAAGGATAAAGAGTGCAAAAAGGAATGCATCTAATCCTCCAGGACGTGAGAGCAGGACTCAACGCCTTTGGACATCGAACCTTCCAGGCTTCCATGCTTTCTGCTAGGATCAGTTCCTATATTTTATATATGGGAATGTTCCTTAAGGAGGTCACAGGAGTTTTAGAGCTTATGAGCCCTCTCCTTCCTGATGATAAGAGGAAAGATTTCCTCGCCCTTGTCAAACATGCTCAGGATGTTTCCAAGTTTGTGAATCGTGCAGCCTTTGACTGCTTTGAGTGCATAAGCAGAACCTCTGCCATTGCCATTGGTGCACGTAGGATTGCCTGGCTTCAGGCATCTGACTTGGAAATTTGGGTACAGGATAAACTAGGGAATATTCCTTGCACAGAAGAGAATCATTTTGGCAAGAATTGGCAGGAAAAAGCTAATGAGATAGATGCTGACAATATCACTCTGGATAGATTGTCTAAATCTACAGCTGATCCTGCGAGGAAAAAATCCTCTAAGAAACCATTTTTCAGTAAGAAGAAGAAGTTTTATCCCTCCTATACCCAACAGGGGCATCGTTTAGGTCAGTCTGCCCAAACGGGACAGCAGCAACAACCTAGGCAAAGAAAGCCAAAAGCAGCTAAGCCTCAACCGGCTCAGCAGACTCAGCCTCCACAGGGGCTTTGACTCCTATCTAGAGAACTTTGCTTTCCTGGCCCTGAACGGCCCAGAACCCTCCACCATCCCAGGAAGGTTATGTCATTTTGCCCCCAGATGGGGTCAGATAACAGCAGAAAATTGGACTCTTATTGTAAGAGAGGGGTACAAGCTTCATTTCCTCAGCATGCCCCCTCCTACAATGGTAAGACAGTTCAATTCTCAGACCTCTCTCAATGACCAGTTAGGTCAAGAGGTCACTGTGCTTCTTGCCCAAGGGGCAATAGAAGAGGTACCCATTCCCCAACAGGGTACAGGGTTTTACTCCCCCTATTTCCTTATCCCAAAGAAAACAGGAGGACACAGACCCATTCTAGACCTCAGAGAATTGAACAAATTCCTGTTGAAAGAGAAGTTCAAAATGATTTCTCTAGGAACTCTGCTGCCATACCTTCAGAGTCAGGATTGGCTTTGTTCTCTAGATCTCAAGGATGCGTACACTCATGTTCTCATCCATCCAACTCACCGAAAGTTCCTTCGCTTTCTGTTTCAAGGGAAGCACTACCAATACAGGGTTCTTCCTTTTGGCCTGGCCTCTGCACCAAGGGTGTTCACAAAATGCATGGCTGTGGTGGCAGCATTTCTCCGCACCCTGGGAATATTTGCCTTCCCTTACTTAGATGACTGGCTCATTCAAGCCCCTTTAGAGCCAAAGGCCAGGGTTGCTCTCTCTAGCACAATGAGCATCCTTCAGTATTTGGGACTTGTCATAAACTTCCCAAAATCCAACCTTGCTCCCACTCAGTCCCTAGAGTTTATAGGAGCTCTGCTGGATACCAGACAGACAAGGGCCTACCTTCCACAGCCCCGCTGCCTTCGCATTGTGAAGTTAGCTTCCCAAGCAGTGCTAAAACCTCACCTCACTGCTCAGGAAATGTTACAGTTGCTAGGCCACATGGCATCCACCATGCATGTGGTTCCTTATTCTCGCCTCCATATGAGGGCAGCTCAGTGGACTTTATCCACTCAGTGGACTCAAGTGTCAGGTTGCCTGTCAGACAACTAGCAAACGTATATCACCTTATTTTGTCCCTCCAATGGTGGCAATCACCCCAAAACCTTTTGGTGGGGTCTCCTTTTCAGCAACCCCCACACCAAGCCACTCTATCAACAGATTTATTTATTTATTTAACATTTCTTCTATACCGCGCTATTATAATCAGCGCAGTGTACATCGAACAAAAACATACTACAATGCATACAAGCAACATTGAGTTTACAATGAACAGGAAATTAAACATGGGATAAACCCCCATGCCTCACAGGTGGGTTGGGGAGCCCACCTGCAAGGCCTCTCTACCCAGGGTACCTGGACTCCACAGGAGTCCTATCTACACATCAATCTCCTGGAACTCAGAACAATCTTCCTTGCTCTTCGCGTATTCCACACCTAGCTCAGCTACAAGACAGTCCTAGTTCAAACGGATAATCAAGTAGCCATGTTCTATCTGAACAAGCAGGGCGGAACAGACTCTCTGTTGCTCTGCAACGAAGCTTTGCGACTATGGGTCCTCGCCAGAGAGCATCAGATTCATCTCCTTGCGGTGTATCTTCCAGGCATTCAAAACTCTTGGGCAGACAGACAGTCGAATTCTGCTTCCACACGAATGGTCTCTCCATGCAGACCAGGTGGCCAAACCTTTTCAAATTTGGGGAACCCCGGACATAGACCTCTTTGCAAGTCCGCTGAATGCCAAACTTCCCCGGTTCTGTTCCAGAATTCCGGCTCAGGGTTGTCAGGCCAGGGATGCTTTCCTCCTCCATTGGAGTCAGGACTTCTTGTATGCCTTTCCACCCATTCCCCTAATTCCCAAAACCCTGTTCAAGCTTCAGAGAGACAGAGGTCATATGATTCTCATAGCTCCATGTTGGCCACGGCAAATGTGGTACCCTCTGTTCCTACATCTCTCTCAAGCTCCACCTCTGGAGTTAGGATCTGCTCCAAATCTCCTTTCTCAAGAGGATGGGATGCTGTGGCATCCCAGTCCCCAGTCTCTGCATCTCAGGGCCTGGTTGCTGAAAGCCTAGAACTTCACAGTCTTAACCTTTCCCAGCAGGTAAAGGATATCCTTTATGCTTCCAGGAAGCCTTCCACAAGACGCTCTTATGCATTTAAGTGGAAAAGGTTTACCATATGGTGCTCGCAGAAGGGTCTTAACCCTCTTGCGATACCTCTGGAATCATTACTGGAGTATCTCCTTCATTTATCAAATGCAGGGCTTAAGACCAATTCATTGAGAGTTCATTTGAGTGCTATTGCAGCTTATTTCAAGCTTCTAAATGGACAACCTATTTCCTCTCATCGTCTCATAGCGAGATTTATGAGAGGCCTTCTTTTAACTAAGCCTCCCATTAAGCCATCACCGGTGGCATGGGACTTAAATCTGGTTCTTGGGCAGCTCATGAAACCGCCTTTTGAACCATTAGCCACTACCTCTTTGAAATTCCTTTCCTGGAAGGTCATCTTTCTTATTGCAATCACATCAGCACATCGCATCAGTGAATTGCAAGCGTTGGTGGTTGATCCTCCTTATACAAGCTTCCATCATGATAATGTAGTCCTTAGGAGTCATCCACGCTTTATGCCAAAGGTGGTGTCACCTTTTCATTTAAACCAAGCGGTTTACCTTCCTGTATTCTTCTCAAGGCAGAAAGAAATCTTCATACTTTGGACTGTAAAAGGGCTTTGGCCTTTTACTTGCAAAGGACACAGCAACATAGAAAGTCCTCTCAATTCTTTGTTGCTTTTGATCCTAGTCATTTGGGACTACCAGTCTCCAAAAGAACACTGTCCAGCTGGATTGCACAGTGTATATCTTTTGCCTATAAGAGTAAAAAAACCTTCCTCTTGAAGGCCATGTCACAGCTCACAATGTGAGAGCCATGGCAGCCACTATGGCTCATCTTCACTCTGTGTCTATCGAAGACATCTGTCGAGCAGCTACTTGGGCTTCGATTCATACCTTCACAGCCCATTACTGCTTAGACAAGGACTCCCGCCGGGATGCCTTGTTTGGTCAGGCTGTTCTTCAACACCTGTTCCATACTTAATCAACTCCTACCCACCATCCCTGGTAGGATGCCAGAGATCCATGGGGGGAAGTGGAGCCCTTTCACAAGGGGCCTTCTCCCTGGCATCTGTAGCTAGGGAGTCCCCATATGTGAAGACTACATTCCTGCTTGTTCCTGGAGATAGCATAGTTACTCACCTGTAACAGGTGATCTCCTGGAACAGCAGGAATTTAGTCTTCACAACCCACCCACCTCCCCTAGGAGTTGTATCTCTCTCTCTTTCTCTCTTTCCCTCTCTCTTTGTCTCAGCTTTAAACTCAACTGGAGAGGGACAGTTGGGAAAAGCGGTAAGGCAGCACGCAGGCGCTGTGGGATGCTCCCAAAAGCTTTCCTATTGGACGCTGGGGAGCGTTCCCACGCAGGCTCCGTCGGTACCGACGATACCCAATATGTGAAGACTACATTCCTGCTGTTCCCGGAGATCATCTGTTACAGGTGAGTAACTATGCTATCCTGTCCCTTCCCTTGTCCCTTTTCCTTTTGTTCTTTATGTTCTCATCTTCATATTCCCATCTTTTCTCATTTTCTTCTTTATCTCTTCTTTTACCTTTCCCCATTCACCCTTTGCTCTCCTTCCTGTCTCTTTTATCTTATCCTTGATGTGCCAGATATACCACATTAACCAAAATACTTATATTTATTACCTGTGATATTAAATAACCAGATCCCTTGTGTCATAATTACAAAATCTTCAATACAAATTATCTTCATCCCAACATAACAGTGGGCAATTTTAAAAAGTTATTGTTGCCCTTATTTGGTAGCCTGACCCCTAGCAGTTGTACCATGAGTTTACCACTAGGAGTCATGGGGACCATTATGAGCCCAGAACTTTGAAAAAACAAGGGTAACGGAGGGTCACTCCTGCTCCTGCTAGACCCCAGGGGTTGAGAGATTTTGGTAGGAGCTAGAGAGGGGAATCATAGGGCCATCAGCGATTTCTTTATGCTGGGATGGTCTGGTGGAAAATCCTAATGCTGTTGGGGGGGTTGGGTGGGGGGGCTTGATGTGGAGAGGTTGGGGGAGTATCAGATGCAGGCGGTATCAAGGGGAATTGAATGCCAAGAGGGAGTGTCAGGGGTGAATTGAATGTTTGAGGGGGGTATGCTAGGTGAATAGATGTCGAATGGTGATCAGAGGGTCTGCTTTAGTTTTTACAGCTGTCCCATCAAGCAAGCACCTTTTCATGCCTCAGGGCAGTTGTAATTGACGTTGCCACAAAATCCATGCCACAAAAAACCTCCAAAAAACAAATCAAAATTCTCCTCCTGACCTTTCTTGCATGTGAGCTTTAAAAATATAGGGGGTGGGGGGGGGATAACATAAAAACATAAGAAATGTCATGCTGGGTCAGACCAAAGTCCATCCATGTCACAAGTACCTAGCAGGATCCCAAAAAAGCACACAGGTTCCACAATGCCTGTTCTGGGGCATGCAGTGGATTGCCCGGGTCTATTTTAATAATGTTTTTGGACCTTTCCTCTAGGAACTTCTCCAAACCTTTTTTAAACCCAGCCACACTAACAGCTTTTATTATATCCTCTGCTAAAATTTTTCCAGAGTTTGATTACGGTTTAATGAAAAAATATTTTGTCATATTGGTCTTAAATAGTTTGTAGCTTCATTATGTGTCCCCTAGTCTTTCTACTTCTTCATGGCATAAACAACCAATCTATGTTTACCTGTTCCATTCCATTCATCAATTTTTAGGTCTCTATCATATCTCCCCTCAGCTGTCTCTTTTCCAGGTTGAAGATCACTAACCTTCAAGCCTTTCCTCATAGGGGTATCCTTCTATCCCTTTTATCATTTTGATTGGCTCTTTTCTGTACCTTTTCTAATTCTGCTTTATCCTTTTTAAGATATGGTGACCAGAGTTGCTTACAATATTCAAGGTGTGGTCATACAATGGAACAATACAGAAGCATTATAATATCCTTGGATTTATTCTCCATTCCTTTCCTTACAATTCCTAGATTCTATTTGCTTTCTTGGCCGCTGCTGCACACTAGGAAGAGGGCTCCAACATATTATCCACGGTAACACATAAATCTGTTTCCTGAGTGGTGGTTCCTAATGTGGAATCTTGCATCACGTAACCATAGTTTGGGTTGCTCTTTCCTAGATGCATAACTTTGCCCAGCATAGATCCCTGGGGTACTCCACTATTCACCTTTCCTAATTGGAAAAATTGGTTATTTAGCCCTACTCTCTGCTTTCTATCTTTTAACCAGTTCCTGATCCACAATAGTATACTGCCTCTAACTCCATAACATTTTAATTTGTCTAAGAGTCAAAGCTTTGTCAGAGGCTTTCTGAAAATCCAGGTACACTATATCAAACAGCTTACTGCCTACCTGTTTATTCACATCTTCAAAAAAATATAACAGATTAGTAAGACAAGACTTTCCATGGCTAAATCCATGTTGACTATCTGCCATTAAACCATGACTATCTACATGTTCAGTAATTTTGTTCTTTATAATGGCTTCTACAATTTTGCCAGATAATGATATCAGTCTCACTGGTCTGTAGTTTCCCGGATCACTTCTGGAACCCTTTTTAAAAATTGGTGTTACATTGGTCAGTCTCCAATCCTCAGGTGCTACAGATGATTTTAATAATAGTTCACATCTCATGTTTCAATTCTTTCAATACCCTTGGATGTATACCATCGGTCCAGGTGATTTACTACTCTTCAGTTTATCAAATAGTTATAATACATATTCCCGGTTTACCAATATTTCTTTCAATTCTTCCGATTTATCACCTTTAAATATCATTTCAAGCATAGGTAACTTCTCTACATCTTCCTCAGTAAAGACTTTTACCCCTCTATCATCCAGTGGTCCAACTGACTCTCACAGGTTTTTGCTACAAATGTACTTTAAAACGTTTTTATTATGCATTTTTGCTTCCATGACAAACTTCTTTTCAAATTCTCTCTACCTGCCTAATCAATGCCTTGCATCTAACTTGCCAGTGCTGATATTATTTCCCGTTTTTGCCATATGGCTCCTTTTTCCATTTTCTGAAAGATGCTTTTTTGCTACAGCAGCCTCTCTGACCTCACTTTTAAACCATAATGGAAGTTTTTTGGCCTTCCATCCACTTTTCTTAAAGCAGGAATACATCTGGTCTGGGCTTCCAAGATAGTATTTTAAACAACATTCATGCTTGATGTAAATCTTTAACCTTTGCAGCTGCTCCTCTAAGTTTTTTCTTAGCTATTTTCCCCATTTTATCATTGTTTCCCTTTAGAAAGGAGATATTCAAAGGCATTTACATGGTTTGCAGACCTGCAAACCGTGTAAATGCCTTTTAATGGGATATTCGTGGGTGCGGCTGCTACATGGTTAGCATCAGCGCATGTCATGGGCATTATGGAGTGGAGTGGAGGTGGCACCCATTGTTAACCAGGCAGCAATAATACTGAGCCACTGCCTGGTTAGTGACCCGCAGGTAAACTTAGGAGCAGCAAAGGCTGGCCTAAGTTTGCCCATGGGAGCTAACCAGGCAGCGGCTCAATATCGTCACTGCCTGGTTAGCTTCTGGGCTCTGCACAATCCAGATATTCAATGTCAGTAGCTGGATATAGAAACATAGAAACATGATGACAGAAAAAGACCACATGGCCTATCTAGTCTGTCCTTCCATATCAACAACTACAACAGTCCTCTTTTTACCTTTAGAGATCCTCTGTGTTTATCCCATGCTTTTTTGAATTCAGTTACTGTCCTCATCTCTACCACCTCCACTGGGAGACTATTCCACAGATCCACTACTCTTGCCGTAAAGAAATATTTCTGCATATTACTCCTGAATCTATCTCCCTTCACCCTCATCCCATGTCCCCTCATAGCAGAACTTGCTTTCAATTGAAAGAGGCTCTCTCCCTGAACATTTATGCCACGGAGGTATTTAAACATCTCAATCATATCACCTCTATCCCGCCTTTCCTCTAAGGTGTACATATTAAGATCCTTCAGTCTGTCCTCATATGCTTTATAATGAAGACCACTAATCATTTTAGTAGCCACCCTCTACACCGACTCCATCCTGTTCACATCCTTTTGAAGGTGCGGTCTCCAGAATTGCACACTATACTCCAAATGAGGTCGCACCAAAGACTTATACAGAGGCATTATCACCTCCTTTTTTCTGCTAGCCATTCCTCTCCGTATGCACCCAAGCATCCTTCTAGCTTTTGCCATGCCTTTTCTACTGTGATGGAGCTGAAGCCATTGAAGCGATGGATGTAGAAAAAAACTCTCTTTCTTATGAAGCAACTGAGTTACAGAGGGTGCAATTACCTAGAAGTGCAGCTAGAGGGAGCAGGCACGAGGCTCCAGAAGTTAAGCTGACACACCCAGGGTGTAGCAATGCAGTAGCTAATCAAAGGCACCTGAGCAGAAAGCCAGGAAACTCAGTTGGGGAACGCCTTTTTAAGCAGTTCTCACAAGGAAGCAAAGAGAGAGGATCTAAGAAGGAACTCGAGAGAGGATCTAAGAAGGAACTCGAGAGAGAGAAAGGATCTATGAAGGAAGGACCTGAGGAAGGAACCTCATACACTACAAGGCAGAGAAGCTTGGATACATGGAAAAGCAGAGCTAAGTTCCAGGGAGAACAAGCCCAGCTTAGAAAGCTCCAGAAGCCAGTCTTCAAGGAAGACGGTGACAAAGGGAGAGTCTCTGGTGGAGAGAACACCAGCAGCAAACGCTACAGAGATCCAAGGTACAGTGATACTTCATTTATTAAATGGATGCCAGGTCCTAGGAAGGCTGATAACCTAAAAAGCCATTCGGAGAAGAAACAAAGCTAGAGGAAGTTTTGCAACCCTGTACAGAGAGGTATAGGGAAAAGCACTAACAGTTATTTGCTAAACCCAGGCCAGCAAGGCTGGAAAGTGGGGGAAAGAAATACTGAACTGCAACCTGTGTTAACCAGGGAAAGCTCAGGACTAGAAGACACCACGTGTGAGCTAGAACCCATGCAAATTGAGTTTGCAGAACCAGAACCGTTGATGCTTGAACCAATGGACTGTTCTCTCTGTGTTACCGAGAGCCTGGAATCTCTTACCGAGATATAACAGCAGCACATGTTTTAAAGTACCTTTTGCTTATGTTAAAACTGAAGGAAGAAGTATTGTCTTGTTTTTCTTGCTGTTTGAGAAACTTGCTTGGATACAGAGAACTGTGAAGTATTTGTAACAGTTGCTGACCTTTTGTAAATATCCTTGGCACTAAACCTGAAGTAAGGTAAATTCTACTTTGTTTCCTGAAGAACGTTTTGCGTAACAAGGGAATAAAAACCTTTTTGTTTCACCCTGCTCAAGGCTTACACATCTATTTTCTGTAAGAAGAGGGACTACAAGGACCAGAATGCACTTGGTCTAAACGTTTTTCTTTCTTCAACAAAATTAAAATGTTCACCCTGACGCTTTGGCACACTGCCACTAGGAGGGGCTGTGACACTACCTGTTTAGCTACTTTAAGATCATCAGACACAACCACGCCTAGATCCTGCTCTTCTTTAGTGGACAAAAGTACTTCACCCCCTATACTATATTGCTCCCTTGAATTGCTGCAGCCCAAATGCATGACCTTACATTTTTTAACATTAACTCCCAGCTGCCAAATTCTAGACCATTCTTCAAGCTTAGCTAGATCCCTCCTCATGTTATCTACCCTTTCCTGGGTGTCTACTCTATTGCAGATTTTGGTATCATCCGCAAAGAGGCAATCCTTAACTGAAAGCCCTTCCGCTATATCACTAACAAAGATGTTAAAAAGAATCGGACCAAGGACAGATCCCTGGGGCACGCCACTGATAACATCCTTCTCCTCAGAGTGAGCTCCATTTACTTGTACTCTTTGTCGCCTCCCACCCAACCAATTTCTAAGCCAAGCAGTAACTTTAGGGTCCATCCCTAGGGTGCTAAGTTTGTTTATAAGTCGCCTGTGAGGAACAGTGTCAAAGGCTTTACTGAAATCTAAATACACCACATCTAGGGCTCTCCCTCGGTCCAACTCCCTGGTCACCCAGTCAAAGAAATCAATCAGATTTGTCTGAAAGACCTGCCTCTGGTGAATCCATGCTGCCTTGGATCCTGTAATCCACTGGACTCCAGAAACCTCACTATTTTCTCTTTCAGCAGTGTTTCCAATAATTTACTCACCATCGAAGTTAAACTAACCGGCCTGTAGTTTTCAACCATATCCTTACTTCCGCTTTTGTGTAAAGGCACCACATGAGCCTCTCTCCAGTCCTTTGGCACCACTCCTGACTCCAACGAGGCATTGAAAAGGTCAGTCAGTGGAGCTGCTAGAACGTCCCCAAGTTCCCTCAGTATTCTCGGGTGTATCCCATCCGGTCCCATCGTTTTGTCTACTTTAAGTTGAGATAGTTTCTCACGAACACAGTCTTTTGAAAATTGTTCAAGATGTCCTTTGCTTCTGTTCCTATTTATGGGTGTTTTCTGAGGTCCTGCTCCTGGTTCTTCATCTGTGAACACAGAACAAAAATATTTGTTAAGCAATTCCGCTTTATCCTTATCAGCTTCTACATATACCTCCCCTGCACCCTTGAGTCTGACAATACCACTCTTGCCCTTCCTCTTCTCACTAATATATCTGAAAAATGTCTTATCCCCCCATTTTATTGCATTGGCTATTTCCTCCTCCTTTTGAATCTTTGCCTTCTTGACTACTTTGCTAGCTTCTCTAAGTCTTTTCCAAATACAGATGCCTGTCTTCCTCTCTCTGTGATCTCTTGTATTTCATGAAGGCCTCCCTCTTTTTCTTCAATTTTTCAGCTACTTCTTTCGAAAACCATAGCAGTCTCCTTTTCCTTTTACCTTTATTTACCATTTTAACAAAAAGGTTGGTTGCCCTTAAAATATCCCCTTTCAGTTTTCCCCACTGTTTTTCTACATCCCTCAGCTGTTCTCATCCAACTAACGACTCCCTGAGGTATTGGCCCATCTTCGCAAAGTTAGTCTTCCTAAAGTCTAAGATCCTCGCCTTTGAATGGATTCTAACAGCCCTAGTCCTAATACTGAACCACACCATCTGGTGATCACTGGATGCAAAATGATCTCCCACTACAACATCAGAAACACTTTCACCATTGGTAAGCACCAAGTCCAGTATGGCCCCTTCACGTGTGGGGTCTGTTACCAATTGCCTGAATAGTTCTCCCTGTAGAGAATCCAGGATCTCCTTACTTCTAGATGATACTGCAGAAGGAATGTGCCAATCAACATCTGGCATATTGAAATCTCCTATCAGTAGCACTTCCCCTTTCCTAGCAATGCTGCGCATGTCTTCAATTAACTCTCTGTCCACCTCTTCCTCTTGTGAGGGAGGTCTGTATATCACACCAATGTAAATAGATTTCTCTGTCCCTCTTTCTAGTTTAACCCACAATGCCTCCCCTCTCCCTTTTAAGCTCTGTAATTCCAAAGCTTTAATAGTAGTTTTTACATATAGTCCCACTCCTCCTCCTCTACTTCCTACCCTGCCCTTTCTGAATAAAGTATAGCCAGGTATAGTTATATCCCAATCATGGTTATCTCCAGGAACAAGCAGGAATGAGTCTTCATATATGGGTACGTCGGTTCCGATGGATCCTGCGCGGGAACGCTCCCCAGCGTCCAATCAGAAAGCTTTTGGGAGCATCCCACAGCGCCTGCGTGCTGCCTTCCCGCCTTTCCAACTGTCTCTCCTCAGTTGTTCTTTTTCCGCGGAGCCAGCAGGCCATTTTCCTGTCACCGCAGAAGAATTTCCTTATTTTTTCTTTATTTCTTTTCTGTCGCGTCTGCCTTCCTCGACGCTATACCGGTACCGCCGGTTCTTATTCTTTTCTTTTTTCCATTTATTTTTCTTCAGGTGTACTTCAGTTCTGGGCCTTAGGCCTTAGGCCCAAAACCCTTTTCCTCAAATATGGAAAAGCCTGCCTCAGGATTTAAGAAGTGCACAAAATGTGGCGGTACTATCTCCGTCACTGACACCCATGACTGGTGTCTAAAGTGTTTAGGCCCTGACCTGGCAGGAGGAGTAGCCTAGTGGTTGGGGCAAGGTACTTCAGGCCGGAAGGTCGGGGGTTCAAATCCCACTAGAGGACAGCAACCTTGGGCTGGAAGGACTGGGGTTTCTAAGTCCCACAGATGCTCCTTGTGGTCTTGGGCAAGCCACTTAACCCTCCATTGCCCATGTTCCCTGTAAGTATTAGTGTATTTGTCTCATATCCCCACATTAAATATATCCCCCAATTGTGTTGTGACCGCTTTGATTGAAGGATAAGGCAGTATACAAAACTGTCTAAATAAATAAAAATAAAAATTCCATTAAAGATTGTGTGTCCTGTTCCATGATGTCTAAGAGAGGTTGACAGAACCGAGCTGCCAAGCTCAGTACCCTGTTTCCCTCTGATGCAGCTTCGGTGGCATCGACGTCTTCCAGGGCTTCTTCTTTCTCACATGGATCTCAGGTAACTAAATATAAATCCAGCCGGTCCTCGAAGGGCAAATCTCCTCCTTCTAAGCATCGAGATGCCCCTGGCCTTGTCCTCGAGGATTCTGCACCGGAAAAATTACCCCGGCAGGAGGCTTCGGCTTCTAAAGCATCATCATCGGGGTTCCAGGATGATCTAAATGGTGTGGCCTCAACAGATCTCCTGGTGCCATGCTCTGGGGTACCGGTGGCTTCCACCGGTACCGACTTCCAGGCATTGGCGGCGTTGATGGATCAGAGGATTCTGTCCATCGAACGCAGTCTGGCGGCTTTCGTTGTGGCATCGACGCCCATGGTACCGCAACAGACTACTCAGCCCGGTACCGGCTCCAGTATCGCCATCAGCACCGATCCCGGTACCAGTGGCATCAAGGTACTCTGCCCCCTGCAGCCCTCCGGTACCGATACCCTGGTACCGGTGATTCCCGATACCGATCCCACTTGGTACGGGTATCGGGCTTTGCAAGAGCATCCCGACAGACGATACTTCGATTCCTCTGATGACTCTGAGGATTCTGAAGAGTCTGTCGATGCAGCGATGCTTCTTCCACAGGAGGAGTCCTCTCCTAAACGAAGGATGTCTCCTCCAGAGGACTTGTCTTTTCAAGACTTTATCAGAGAGGTGGCTTGGGGCCTCTCTATTACAGTCGCCCCAGAGTCAGAGCCTAGAGCTAAGGAATTAGATATTCTACAATATCCTAAAACTCCTAAAGAGGCAGCTACCTTGCCTATTCATGAGATTCTGTATGATCTCATGTTAAGGATGTGGGAAGCACCTCTAACCACCTCTCCTCATTCTCGCAGGTTGGATACCATGTATCGTGTCCCTCCTTGTCCTGGTTTCCATAAAACTCAGCTTCCTCACCATTCTATTGTGGTTGAGTCTGCAATGAGAAAGATTAGAAGTGCCAAGAGACATGCCTCTAATCCTCCAGGACGTGAATGTAGAACCCTGGATGCTTTTGGTAGAAGGGTCTTCCAAGCTTCCATGCTTGCTGCAAGAATTAATTCTTATAGTCTCTACATGGGAATGTTCTTAAAATAAGTCACTGACCATTTGCTGACTTTAAGTCCTTTTATGTCTGACAGTAAAAGGCCAGAATTTCTCTCTGGGCTCAAACATGCCCAGGATATCTCCAAATTCTCCAACTGTGCAGCTTTCGACTCCTTTGAATGCGTAAGCAGAGCCTCAGCTATAGCTCTAAGTGCACGTAGGATTGCTTGGCTTCAAGCATCTGATTTGGAGACCTGGGTCCAAGATGAATTGGGAAATATCCCTTGTACAGGTGAGAATCTGTTTGTTAAAGATTGGCAAGCAAAAGCCAATCAAATGGATGCTGAAAATTCTGCTTTGGATAGACTATCCAAATCTACTGCTGCTCCTGCTAAGAAAAGGTTGTTCAAGAAAACACCTTTTTCTAAAAAGGGAAGATCCTATCCTGCTTATAGTCAGAGAGCATCTTCTGCAGCTCAGTTTCCTTCCAAATGTCAGCAATCCTCCAAACAGACCAAGGCAAAGGCTGCGAGGCCTGCTACAGCCCAGCAATCTCAGCCCCCTCAGGGCCTTTGACTCTCTGCTAGAGAACTTAGCCTTCCTGGCTCTAGAAGGGCCAGAGCCTTCTACCATTCCAGGAAGGTTATGTCACTTTGCTTCCAGATGGGGACAAATCACAGCAGAGCATTGGACACTCTCCATCATAAGAGAGGGGTACAAACTTCATTTTTCCAGCTTGCCCCTTCTCACAAGAGTGCACCAGTTCAATTCTCCAACCTCCCTCCTCAGCCTGTTAGAGCAGGAGGTTGCCACTCTTCTAGCCCAGGGGGCAATAGAGGAAGTGCCCTCTCAACAACAGGGCATAGGGTTCTACTCCCCCTATTTTCTTATTCCAAAGAAAACAGGGGGCTTCAGACCCATTTTAGATCTCAGAGAGTTGAACAGATTCCTAGTCCAAGAGAAATTCAAGATGGTTTCTCTAGGAACTCTGCTGCCATACCTTCAGAGTCAGGATTGGCTTTGTTCTCTAGATCTCAAGGATGCGTACACTCATGTTCTCATCCATCCAACTCACAGAAGGTTCCTTCGGTTCCTTTTTCAGGAGAAGCACTATCAATACACAGTGCTCCCCTTTGGCCTGGCCTCTGCACTAAGGGTGTTCACGAAATGCATGGCAGTGGTTGCTGCTTTTCTGCGCACCCTGGGAATATTTGTCTTCCCTTATCTGGATGACTGGCTCATTCAAGCTCCCACTCAATCAGAGGCCAAGACTGCTCTAACCTGCACAATACATATCTTTCAATATTTAGGGCTGGTAATAAACATCCCAAAATCCAATTTGATCCCTACTCAGTCCCTGGAGTTTATAGGGGCACTACTGGATACCACAAAGGCAAGGGCCTATCTTCCCCAGGCCCGTTGCCTTCGCTTGATGCAGTTAGCTTCTCAAGCAGAATCAAAACCCCTTCTAACTGCTCGAGAACTGTTGCAGTTGCTAGGCCACATGGCATCCACCGTTCATGTGGTACCATATGCTCGCCTTCACATGAGAGCAGCTCAGTGGACTTTATCCACCCTGTGCACCCAGGCATTAGGCTGCCTGTCAGACAAAATAGCAAACACAAGTCGCCTCATTTTGTCCCTCCAGTGGTGGAAGTCCCCTCAGAACCTGTTGCTGGGGTGTCCTTTTCTATAGCCTCTGCCCCAGACAACTCTTACAACAGATGCTTCTCCAATGGGCTGGGGAGCCCATCTTCAGGACCTCTCCACCCAGGGCATCTGGTCCCAACAGGAGACTTGTCTACATATCAATCTCTTAGAACTCAGAGCAATCTTCCTAGCTCTGCGAGTTTTCCACACCCTGCTCAGCCACAAGACAGTCCTTGTCCACACGGACAAACAGGTAGCCATGTTCTATATAAACAAGTAGGGGGGAACTGGCTCTCTGTCGCTTTGCAACGAAGCTCTGCGACTGTGGGCCCTCACCAGAGAGCATCACATTCATCTTCTGGCAGTCTATCTTCCAGGGGTTCAAAACTCTTGGGCAGACAGACTCAGTCGAGTTCTGCTTCCACACGAGTGGTCCCTACATATGGACCAGGTATCCAAGATTTTTCAAACTTGGGGAACCCCGGACATAGACCTCTTTGCAAGTCTGTGGAATGCCAAACTTCCCCGGTTCTGTTCCAGAACTCCGGCTCAGGGGGCTCAGGCAAGGGATGCTTTCCTCCTTCATTGGGGTCAAGACTTCCTGTATGCCTTTCCACCCATTCCCCTAATTCCCAAAACCCTATTCAAGCTTCAGAGAGACAGATGCCACATGATTCTCATAGCTCCACATTGGCCACGGCAAGTGTAGTACCCTCTGCTTCTACATCTCTCTCAAGCTCCCTCCCTAAAGTTAGGGTCTGCTCCAGACCTCCTCTCTCAGGAGGACGGAAAGTTGTGGCATCCCAATCCCCAGTCTCTGCATCTCAGGGCTTGGTTGCTGAAGGCCTAGACCTCCAGGATCTTCATCTTTCTCAACAAGTGAAAGATGTTCTTTATGCTTCCAGAAAACCTTCCACTAGACGTTCTTACGCCTTCAAATGGAAAAGGTTTACCATCTGGTGTTCTGGAAAGGGTCTTAACCCCCGTTCAATACCTCTGGAATCGTTGCTGGAGTATCTCCTGCATCTGTCTAATGCAGGCCTTAAGACAAATTCAGTAAGAGTCCATTTGAGTGCTATTGCAGCTTCCCTCAAGCCTCTAAATGGACAACCTGTTTCCTCTCATCCCCTTGTAGCAAGGTTCATGAGAGGCCTCCTCTTAACAAAGCCTCCCATTAGACCACCACCGGTGGCATGGGACTTAAATTTGGTTCTTGGCCAGCTTATGAAGCCACCTTTAGCTACCACCTCCTTGAAATACCTTTCATGGAAGGTTATCTTTCTCATTGCAATAACATCAGCACGCCGCATCAGTGAATTGCAAGCACTAGTAGCTAATCCACCTTATACAAGGTTCCATCATGACAAGGTGGTCCTTAGGACTAATCCACACTTTATGCCTAAGGTGGTCTCGCCTTTTCACCTCAACCAGGAGGTTTACCTACCTGTCTTTTTTCCAGGGCCTCATGCATCAAGTGCAGAGAGGAATCTTCATACCCTGGACTGTAAAAGAGCTCTAGCTTTTTACTTACAGAGGACAAAACAACATAGAAAGTCTTCTCAACTCTTTGTTGCTTTTGATCCTTCTCATTTGGGACAACCAGTCTCCAAGAGAACACTTTCCAACTGGATTGCCCAATGTATTTCTTTCGCCTATCAGAGCAAGAACATTTCTCTGGAAGGCCATGTCACAGCTCACAATGTGAGAGCCATGGCAGCCTCAATGGCTCACCTGAACTCTGTGTCTATCGACGACATCTGTCGAGCAGCCACTTGGGCCTCGGTTCATACCTTCACAGCCCATTACTGCTTGAACAAGGACTCCCGCAGGGATGCCTTGTTTGGTCAGGCTATTCTCAAACACCTGTTCCATACTTAATCAACTCCTACCCACCATCCCTCAGGGGATGCCAGAGATCCAAGTGGGGAAGTGCAGCCCTGTCCCAGGGACACACAACTTATGGGCTCTCTCCCTGGCATCTAAAGCTAGGGAGTCCCCATATGTGAAGACTCATTCCTGCTTGTTCCTGGAGATAGCACAGTTACTTACCTGTAACAGGTGATCTCTGGGAACAGCAGGAATAAGTCTTCACAACCCACACACCTCCCCTAGGAGTTGTCTCTCTCTCTCTATCTCTCTTCGTTTCCCTCTCTCTCCCTCTTTGTCTCAGCTTTAAAACTCAACTGAGGAGAGACAGTTGGAAAGGCGGGAAGGCAGCATGCAGGCGCTGTGGGATGCTCCCAAAAGCTTTCTGATTGGAAGCTGGGGAGCGTTCCCGCGCAGGCTCCGTCGGTACTGACGTACCCATATGTGAAGACTTATTTCTGCTGTTCCCAGAGATCACCTGTTACAGGTAAGTAACTGTGCTTTCTGTGAACCATGTTTCTGTAACTGCCACTAAATCCAAGTCAGCCACTCCCACCAAAGTTTCAACATCAGGGATCTTATTTCCCATGCTACAGGCATTTATACACACTGCTTTCCATATGTTACCCCTGTTACCCATTTCCTACCTGGGGGCTTTCACTTACCTGGGGGCTTTCTTTACCCATCCCCAATGAATCTAGTTTAAAGCCCTCTTCAGTAGATTAGCCAGTCTACTACTGAAGACGCGTTGACCTTTCTTGGACAGATGGATGCCATCTCTGCTCTGCAACCCTTGGAACAGCATCCTATGGTCTAGGAAACCAAAACGCTCTCGATGACACCATCCACGCAGCCATGCATTTATCTCCAGGATGCGAGCCTCTCTGCCTTGGCCTTTACCCTCAACAGGGAGGATTGAAGAGAACACCACCTGTGCACCTAACTGCTTCACCCTCTGTCCCAGAGCCATGAAGTCACTTTTGATACGTTCCGAGGTATACCTGGCAGTATCATTTGTTCCAACATGGATTAGCAACATTGGGTAATAGTCAGTGGGCTTGATGAGTCTCGGCAAACTCTCCGTAACATCTTGGATTTTGGCACCAGGCAGACAGCATACCTCTCTGGACATCAAGTCTGGTCGGCAGATGGATGCCTCAGTACCCCTCAGAAGAGAGTCTCCAACCACCTCTACCCTTCGTTTCCTTGTGGTCACTGATTCTGCAACTTTGGGGTACTTGAGCTCTGGTTCTTCCCTTTCCAGGGCTGCTTTCACCTCCTCCACTTCCAGGGCTGCATAATGGTTCTTCAATTCAAGGGCTGGAGAAGTTGGATTGGTGATTTTGCAGGCCCTGGTGACTTGTGTCCAACCATCAACATTCTGTTGGCATCCATCTTCTCCTGTGCTGGAGAGCTTGATTGCTGCAAGAAGCATCTCATCAATGTACTTCTCACTGTCTTGATTGCTCCTCAGCCTCGCCACCTCCTCTCTGAGTTCCTGCACTTGTTTCCTCAGAGCATCAGCATGCAGGCACCCTGCACATGGAATTGGTCCTTCAACTGGCATTAGGACCTCTGTCTGGACTGAGGCAGAAGCTGTAACAGGGGCAACAGCTTTAGCGAAACAATTTTTCCCAGCCATTGTTCTGTTCGTGGAGCTTAGGTATCTGTTAAAGCAAAAGAGAGAGATCTATCACATACCAGCCGGTTTCCCAGCTGTCCTTTCAGAGAAAAAGCAGTTAAATCTCCTTAATTATATTCAAAATGTGCTGGTCCAATTCTCTGTGCTTTGTCAAATGGGGAGGTGCCCTATAAAGCAAGACTACTCGCTAGGGGTGGGTGGGAGTCGGGGTGGGTAGGGCGGGAACTAACATCTGATTAGGTGTTAGCAGTTCCCAAAGCTGAGGAGGTTACTGGAGTTCAACCACCTACTGTGCTCAAGGAAAGTCCCACTAAAGCACCAAAAAGAAAGTAACCTTGCTTTAAAAATGTACATAAAACCCTTTTAAGAGCTCCTAGTCAGAGAGCTAACAATTCAATATAATAAAACAAACCCTTAAATCCTTACTGTTGGTTGATCTGGAGAGCTCCTGTAGGAAAGCCTGAACAGGGCAGGGTACTGGAGCCTTTTATGCAGGCCCTCAGCTGCTCTCAGGTAATCAGGCCCAGTAACTCCTGATTAGGTGTTAGCAGTTCCCAAAGCTGAAGAGGCTACTGGAGGATATGGCCCCAGAACAAAATTTCCGGGGTTATTATTTAGCAGCAATAGCTATGCACTTTAGAAATGCTAGCTGCCACCCTTGAATATCCCCTCCCTAACCTTTGTATCATAAAACTGTTTTACAAAAAAAGAGAACTTAGATCCCAGGATAACATTTAGGGGCATCTTTACTAAAGCGCATTAGCTATTAGCATGGCGATAATATTGGGAAACGTGTGCTGTAATAACAGATAATGTGAGCCAAATACAGATAGCACAGGGAACTTTCCATATTATCTGTACACTGCGCATTAGAAACATTTGTGGGCAAGGTGTGGGCAGAGTGTGGCCATGTCTGCCACAAGTGGTTACTGCAAGCAGCAGCAGTATACAGCAACTATATGTTTTTCAGACATCACAGGTGCAGCTAACATCACCTCAAAGGTGGTGTTAGCTGCATCCACGATTCTGCCACACCGTGACCTCATCATTTTTGCTGTATTATTTGCTGGTGAAATGCTGTGCATGCCTCCAACAGAATGTGTGATATTTGCACTAATGTCTGGTGTTAGCTGCTAAAGCCTAATATCCTTTAGTAAACATACACCTATGTATATATGTCTATTGATTTTCCCCACACAATACAAGAAGAAGAAAATACGTATAAATTCCTGTGGATCTAGATGATTGCTTGGTTGCATGTTGACTGACTTCTTATTTATTTAGAGGCACATTCTAATCTGCCCTTCCAGCACCCTGTACAGCTCATAAGAATCGGGACGCCCACAGGTAGACTCGATTCTGATCCCATGGGGATAGTCATGCTCGCGGGATAATAATCTACGGCCTGAAAGTGCAGGCCGGGCCCTGATTCTGATAGGTCTGCACGCCCAACCACATGCCCGACTACCTCAGTCAGGCTCCTGAATTGAGCTGCAGTGTCATCGCGTCCCATCGCCATGGCACCGCGGCTCCATTCAGGAGCCACAAATACCGGCCGCTGCCAATTTCCTTTTTGATCAGGCATGGCAGCATGATCCCCCGACATCCAGAGGGACCTATTCCACCTCTGTGGTGGAATAAGTCCCCCGTCTATGTACACAGCCCCGGACGTACAGGGTTGACCTCAGAATTGGCCCTGTACGCCTGGGGTCACGGCCCACCTATACTCTGCCCTCGCTCCACCTCAGAAATGCCTCCTTCCACCCTTGTCTAGGCCTCCCCATACAAACGCGCTGTTTGTATGGGGAGGCATTAGCCAAGATCAGCAGGGGAGCGAATAGCAGGGATGGACGTCCAAACGAGACGCCAATCCCTGCTATTCACTGTACAGAATGACCCCCTTAGAGAACAAGAACACATTTTTTTAATTTGCATGGTCTTTAAGCCTCAAATCCTCTTCTGACTGGCTTTGACGCAATAGAATATTTCACCTCTTCAGACAGTTCTTAATTACTTACCTTTGCCCTCCCTCTCTTGTCACCCTCTGCCTTGTGATCTGTTTCCCTGTTCATGGTAATAAACAACCACTTTTTGCCACTCTGCTGATTTCTAGTTTTCTTTACTGTGCCTTGATGAGTCAGTCAAGAGAAAATTTGTTTGTATTTAGCTCACACCTTACCAGTAGAGGTTGAGGGTGAGTTACATTCAGATACAGCAGGCATTTTTGTGTTCCTAGAGGGCTTATACTTTAAGGGGCCCTTTTACTAGAGTACATTAAGAAGTTAATGTGTGTTTTCACACACTGCCCATTTGGGCTGGCAGTAACTGCTACCGCAGAGGAATGACGGTTACCACATTTTTACTGGTGCACTAACTGCTACTCATTCATTGGGGTGCTAAATGGGCAGGGTAGGGGAAGAGAGTGGGGAAGGTGAGCACATTACATTTAGTGCAGGTGGATATATTGCGCCCTGTCAATGCTGCCATTACTGCAGGTGCACCATGCATTAGGGTGTTCTTCTCCACGTCAACTGTTGTGAACATGCATCCTCACGCCCCGGACATTTATAGTCAAGGCTTTGCACGTAACACACCAGTATTTGTGCGAAATTCACGTTAGGTGTAAAAACCTAGCACACATTAGTGAAAGGGCCCCTAAGTTCTACCCAAGGTAATAGAGGGGGTTCAGTGACTTGCACAAGGCCCAAGAGTAGGATTTGAGCCCTGGCTTTGCTACTTACCAACCCATTACACTATCTCCTAGGCTACTTTTCCACTTTATTCTCAATGCTGCTATTTAGCCATGGAGATACTTCTAAAATAACCTCCAGAAAGCATATGCACACATTTATACCTTTGAGAATTTGGGGATAGTTCCGGGTGGCTATTTTATGAAGAGGTATAGGCATCTAAGTTGCCTTTATAAAATACCCAAATTTTTGAACTTTTCACAAAGGTAACCCTGTTATAAAATTAGACCCAAAGTGGATCAGCTACCTGTAATTAATCATTGGTCAATGTACTAAGGTGCACTAAGCATAGCACACTCTTTGGCTTATGTTTTAATACACCTTTAGCTGAGTTTAACTTTTCTTGTACTTTAAGAGGATATTTATTTATTTATTTTCATTCTTGATATACTACTTAACAAATTGCTATGCAGTTTATAATACAAATCAGAAAAAGTGTTAAAACATAAGTAAAAATGTGCGCTAACATTTTCATACCTTCATGGAAATCCCATGTAAATAAAGCGATTAGCTATGACTCCACAATACAAGATATTTAACACATTTAGCCCATATAGCACCCCGATGCAATGCCTGAATTGAACTCCTGGGTCAGAGGTGGAGTGAAGCTAAGCCACATTTTTGGGGTTAGTATTAGTCTAAGTCAGGGGTTCTCAACCCAGTCCGGGACACACCTAGCCAGTCAGATTTTCAGGATAACTACAATGAATATGCATGATAGAGATTCACATGCAATGCCTCCATTCTTTGCAAATCTCTGTCATTCATATGCATTGTGGTTAGCCTGAAAACCTGACTGGCTAGGTGAGTCTAGAGGACTGGGTTGAGAACCCTAGGTCTAAGCTGTTGTGCAAGCGTGGGTAGCTCTCACATTCTCCTACATTGATTATTGCAATATCATCTTTCAAAGCCTCCCAATATCCACAATTCACCCACTACAACTGGCCTTGAACACAGTGGCATGCATGCTCTGAAATATATCAAGAACTCAACATATCACTCTTACACTCAAACAGTTGCTCTTTTTACCTGTCACTCAGAGAATCAAATATAAGTCCCTGCTTAAGATCTTCAAAGCAACTCATAACCTATCTGCAATACATCCCCAATCACTTATACAGCAAATACCAGACAACAGGAGAAGAAGAACTAGTTCACTTAACACCCTATGCTTGAAGAATGGTCTAGAATTTGGCAGCTGTGATTTAGGGGTATGTTTACTAAATGGCGGTACAGCTTCCATGAGATAACGGAATCGTGGCCCCATTGAAATCAATGGGGCTGCGGCTCCCATATCGCATGGAAGCTGCTACCGCCATTTAGTTAATATACCCCTTATTGTTAAAAAATGCAAGGTCATGCATTTGGGCTGCAGCAATCCAAGGGACCTAGGTGTGATTGCCCGCTAAAAAATAGCGGGACCTAGGTGTGATTGTGTCTGTTGATCTTAAAGTAGCTAAACAGGTAGAAAAGGTGACAGCAAAAGCTAGAAGGATGTTGGGTGCATAGGGAAAAGAATGGCCAGCAGAAGAAAGGAGGTGATAGTGCCTCTGTATAAGTCTTTGGTGCAACTTCATTTGGAGTATTGTGTGCAATTCTGGAGACCGCACCTTCAAAAGGATATAAACAGGCTGGAGTTAGTACAGAGGGTGGCTACTAAAATGATTCGTGGTCTTCATTTTAAAGCATATGAGAACAGACTTAAGGATTTTAATATGTACACCTTAGAGGAAAGGCGGGATAGAGGTGATATGATTGAGATGTTTAAATACCTCCGTGGCATAAATGCACAGGAGGACAGCTTCTTTCGATTGATAGCAAGCTCTACTACGAGGGTACATGGGATGAGGGTGAAAGCGAGGTTACTTACCTGTAATAGGGGTTCTCCGTGGACAGCAGGATAAGTCAGCCACACCTGGGTGACATCATCCGACGGCGCCATGGACGGAATACTCTCCAATAGCTCAGAAGAGTCTAAACTCTTCTGAGCACGTGCTAGTAGCCCCTACCACAGTGCCCGCCCCTTCCTCCTCAGTTCGTTCCCCAGCTATGGACATGTTCCAACTAGAGAAGGAAGGTTCATCTTTGAAGGCGGGTTCATCCTAGAGTGGAGGCGGGTGGGTTTGTGTGGCTGACTTATCCTGCTGTCCATGGAGAACCCCTGTTACAGGTAAGTAACCTCGCTTTCTCCATGGACAAGCAGGATGAGTCAGCCACACCTGGGTGACTCCCCAGCCGTGGGCTGTGAAGATATGTTTATCTATCGTAGGAGTTAGAGATCCCCTTTCACAGCCCACAAGGTCTGCTGTGGTAGGATGAAGCTGTGCTCGATGACAGAGGGGGAGATTCCCTTGTGGCATGGGGATGCCGACGTGTTTGTGGCATAGTGATGCCGACATATGTTTGATACCATGATGGTGTGGTGCCATCTTGTTGAAGTTATCACTGTCAGACAGTGTATCCAGAGTGTTATGGAAACCCATGAACTTGAGGCATTTGGATCCCTTAGGTTGGAGGCAACTGCTTCCGTTGTGCCTGTCTTTCCCATGCTGAGCGCAAAGCAGGAGAGAGACATCCTGGTCGAGAAGGTTAACTGCTAGGGGCTGGACTGGAGTGCCCAGTAGCGATGAGGGCAATTGCCCTGGATGTACCCTAACCGTATGGGGATCATGCCCCATGTTGGCGCAACTGCCATGACCTATGTGAAGGATGGCTGTGCGCTTGGAACCTCAGATGTGGCTGGCTTGGCTCCGGCAGGTGTTGAAGGTGGCATAGTCCGAATAACCATAGGCTGTTTCGATGGTCAGGGGAGAGCCTCCCATGGCCTTGTGTTGTGTCCGAGTGATATATTTCTAGTTTCGGTCCTCCTGAGGCACCATATATGTATGTGACTGGACCTGGTCCTGTCCCATGGGGACTAAGTGTACTCGTATATGTATGTGACTGGACCTGGTCCTGTCACATGGGGACTAAGTGTATGAGGGTTGAAGTCATGAGAATAGAAGAGGCCCACATGGTGTGTGGGAAGTATATATGGACCTTACTTCACTCCAACCCTTTGAACCCACTGATCTATATGACGGCAGACTTCTCCTTGGGTAGACAGAGATCAAGAATAATGGCTTTGTTGATTAGCTGGCTAGTCTACATTGACTAGCTGTCTAGTCTTCCTTTCTTGAGGGTGGAAGAGACCGACTGGAATGGATCTTAGATGGGAGGGTGGTATGAAAATACATGATCCACAGCAGGGTCTTGAACCTGTAACGTTATACGCATATATGCAATGGCTTTGTGTACTGAGCCACAAAGCTGCCATGGCATAGGGTAGTCGAAAGTTCCTTTGGCTTGCACTTGGCTATTAGACTTGCAAGATGGAAGTGAAGGAGTATGCCTGGAATGATCTTGGTTGCTGATGTGGGCATTGCTGCCCTGCCCACTGGACCTGGACGGTTCACCAGATCAGCCCTGTGGGGTATGTGAAACAAATGTGTCTTGCACCATTTGGAGGGATGGGTAGAGAGCTCATCCCTGGACCTGTGCAAGTCACGAAGAGTGGCTGAAGGTATGCAGCTGGCCCTGAGCGATGAACCTTGCTCGAGAGACATGGGCAGGAACTGTGAGTACAAGGGGTCCTTAGCTTTGGGTGCAATAAGGTCATTTGAGCAGAGCTCTGAGCACTGAACCAGCGGTGTAGGCTTTGGTATGTGTGGACCTGGCTTCGCACTTCGGGAAGATATGACCTCCTGTCTATGTCCTTGGGATGTGAGCAGGTAGGGAGATAGCCCTTATATGCACTGGCGAGATATGGTGTGATAGTTGACTAATCTCTGTAGAATATGTTCTGAGTGGGAGCTGTCTGGAGAGTGGGAGGAGCCCCTCTCCCACCTACCACCGCTTGGCATGATACAAGGGGTCAGTGGATCCCTCTCATGCATCGGTGGGGCTTCTCGTTTAGCTGTTGGTAGCATGTTGGCTTATGACATGTTCCTAGTGGACTATTCCCAATCCTGTATTTGATTCTTTGTTGTGGGGACAGAGTCCCTGCAGACTGGGAGAGCTGGAAGCAGCTAATATCTTGACTGGCAGCCCTTGAGGTGCAATGGCAAAGCAGTAGAGGTACAAAGACACTGATTACCGAGTTCAACAGTGTTACCAAGGTAGGATGGTAGAGAGAGCTTAGCCTGCAATGGATTAGTTTGGAAGCCCTGTATGTTAGGATGGGTGCGGCATGAGCTGAGCATTCGTAGTCCGGCTAGACCATAACATCTGGCAACCAGAGGCCTAAGGCTTGAGGACCTAATGTGATGGCAACATATGAGAGGATCCTGGACCATATACAGGCAGGCTGCTATGGTACCGTGTTACTAGAAGGGCCAATATGTGGCACTGGATGGTTCAATCTTTGGGATTGGAAAGAGGAACTTCTTCTATGTTTGTACAATCCAAATCCAGGGTAGCAGGAGCCTGGGAGAATCTAGCCTGCAGAAACAGGTTGCCAGGATTCCCCAATGGGAGACTGAGGTGTCAGTCTGAAATAGAGACCTGCATTGAGTCACCGTGGTGACTAGTGTCTAGCAAGCAGCAGTGGGATTAGGACTGGCTTTAGTTCCTTACCGGTGCTTTAACCTTAGGTATCTGACCGGTACTTAAGGCACTGCTCTAGACAAGATATTGATGGATCATTGGTCTGATGCCACATAGTCTGATGCCAAAAACAAAAATAGAGTGAAAAATTATGAGCAAACAAGTGAATGTAAATTTTTGTCAGAAGGCAGCCCGGAGAATCAAATTAGCCTCTTGAAGCTGTAACTTCCATTTTAATCGGTTTTCATTAAACCCTATGAATAAATACCTAAGGGTCAATACTAAGGTAAAACCAACACAATAAGGTGTCACCTTCCCCAAAATCCACAAAATAGTTAAAAATTCAACATGGTTTGAGGTGAATAAAGAAAAACATGGTACTTATCCAAACCGCTGCTCCCCTTCCACGATTGTATCTTCACGGGGAAAACAGACAGTGACCACATTCATCCAAATCCTTATCCTGAAAGGATCAGCAGTAGCAGATATCAAAGGAAGGACACAGTACTGCGTTTCGGGCGAATATGAAATTTCCACGCCCTGTATCAACGCTCTAAAGAAACTGCCATGAAAGTGAACAATAGCATCTCCACCTCTCCGAGACACCGGCGCATGCTCATTGATGATCCAAAGCCAGACAGCCAGCATTTAAATAGCCGTCGTGGGCCAATAGCTATGAAAGGAAATGATGCATTACAAAACCGTCAGTCAAAAGTCCAAAGGCCAAAGACTTAAAGGCCAAAAAATGAAAAAGTCAAAATTTAAAAAGTCAAAATTTAAAGAATGCTATTGGCCCACCACGGCTGTATAATAGAATGGCCATTGATGGGCTATTGAGAACTGACTTCCACTTTGGCCTGTAAAGGTGCATCTCTATTGAGGTCAAAACCAGTTCAGGTATGAATGGAACCAGGGCCTGCCCTAACGTCGGAACCCTGTGGTTATTAGCTTCGAATGGCCTACGCATGCTGTGCTTGTTGCCTGCCAGAGGTTGCTGTTATAGGCGACCGCCTTGTCAGGGCTAGGTAGAGGATAAAGGAAACCTGAGAAGATCTTATGCTGATTCTGCCTAGAAGCTGAGTACAAACTTATTTGAGATTAAAAAGAAAGTTTATGGTTGAACAGTTTAAGGCTTCTAATAAGGATTTAAAATTTTACACCAAGCTGACAGTGGGTCATTGATGTGATAAAACACTAAAACTAAGCATAGGGTGCAAGCCCAGTTTTAGTGGTGTTATTTTTAACTGAGACCTTATCTGCCAGTTGTAGTAGTGGTTGATTCCCCCTCATGAGAGGAAGATGAACGATAGCTGTTGCAAGTTAGGGCTAGGTAGAGGGCATGGAGGGTTGGGCCCAGGTACCGCTACTAAGGATGGAGTGCACTTTGGCTGATGGGCATGACTCCTGGGAGCAGGCGAGCTAGCTACCTTCTCAGTAAGAGAATGAGAAAACTCCTTTTTTTGTGGTTTAGTAAGAGAAGTAGATTAGGGTAGTCCTTTGGAGGCAATGATGGGTCAATAGAACTCGCTCAGGTGGCAAGGGGCGCCAGTGGGATGAACCCTGGACTCTTGAGTACTAGGTTGGAGCCGTATCTGCTAGACTGCTCTTCCACTTCTGTGGTGAGATCTTCCCCTTCTCAGCATCCCCTGAACAGTACTTTCATAGATGAAAGTGTGCACTCAGCACTGTAGGGCTTCAGATGGGCGATGCTGTTGGTCCGAGTTGTGGCTGCCAGTCATGCAAAGGAGGTTGTTGTGGGTTTGTTGTTTGTTGTTTTTTTTTTGGGGGGGGGGGCCCTGTGAAGTCCCTCACATCCAGAGCTTCTAGGACGCTGTCCTGGGAGGCATCGAATGTTGAAGCCTGTAGCGTCCATCGTCGACGCCTGCTGCTGGGGGTGGAGGCCCATAGGCACACCCCGAGCGGCGGCTGAAGCAGGCGGTGGTGTCCTTCAAAGGCACATGTGTCATGTGCCCCTATGCCCGTGGGCTGCAGCATTGATCGGCATTCCAGGTCATCTTCTGGGCATAGCTGGTGGGAGCTCAATTCAACCCACTGGAGATCTGCAGAGGGATTTTTAATGCGTGGATCTGCAGAGGGGTTTTTGGATCTTCGTTTGAAAGGCAATCTGAAACGAGAAGCTACTGGACAAGCATCAATAGTAAGTTAAAATTGATACATATACATACGTTCTATGATGAGATTCTTTTCTTAGTTGTTTTAAGAGATTAACTTTTGGTGGAGAATAGAACGTCCGTCTTGCTGGCAAGGCGGAAAAACTGAAACTGAGGAGGAAGGGGCGGGCACTGTGGTAGGGGCTACTAGCACATGCTCAGAAGAGTTTAGACTCTTCTGAGCTATTGGAGAGTATTCTGTCCATGGCGCCATCGGATGACGTCACCCAGGTGTGGCTGACTCATCCTGATTGTCCATGGAGAAAGAGGATAGACTCAGGAGTAATATGCGGAAATTCAAAGAAGCATGGGACAAACAGAAGAGCTCTAAAGGGAAAAAGGGGACTTGTAGTGTTTGATTTGGAAGGGCAGGCTAGATAGGCCATGTGGTCTTTTTCTGTCATCTTGTTTCTATGTTCTGAATACAAAGACCTAATGCACTTCCTCAAAGAGAGCATTCTCTCTCTTTGTGCCAGCATTGTGGAACGTGATTTCTGACAACCTTTGTGCCTCAAACGATTTAATGACTTTCAGAAGGAAGCTTAAGACACTCCTCTTCCTAAGTGCTTTGCTGATGGAGGGGCTAACCGGGATGGAACCAGGCTGCTGGCAATAACCTTTATAAAGGGCATAGAGCGGCTTTTAAACTAGATGGGAAACTGACAGTTGCCCATTTGAGTATTGAAGGACTACCCAGAGGGACAACTACAGCTAGAGATAGAGCTGCACTTTTAAGTATTTATCTTCTGGAATATACTCTAAATCTTCGGGAAAAGGGGACTTCTTTGGTTTAAAGCTGATAAATATGTGTATTTTAGACTTCAATGTTTTAGCTAAGTCACTCAGGTCTTAGTACCACCAGAGAATGTTTCCATTTAAATCAAATCAGACTAAATCTTAGCATAGAAAGTTAGAGTAAATAGTCACTGAAATAAATTTGTTTCTAGGGAGCTTTTTTATTTAAATCAAATCAGAGTAGACCTTAGCATACAAGTAGAATAAATTGAGTAGAAAGAAATAACCCTGTTTACTAAGCAGTGCTAGCAGCTTCTGTGCAAAATCGGAGCCACAGCCCTGTTTTATTCAGTGGGGCTGCAGCTCTGATTTCACACGGAAGCTGCTAGCACCACAATAAACAGACCCCCTATTTTCTATAGACCTTTACAAACAGACCTTCCAGTTAGGAGGCAACAGATCTGTGAAGTTGTCTTAAATAGGTATTAAAGGCAAGTGACAGATCAAAGGGGCAATTTGAAAATCCCCCTCTATCAAACCAAGGGCTGTGTGTATCACCTAGGAAACTGGTAAGACTTTACCTTAGAAGCACAAGGAGCTGTAGAAGCACCACAAGTGGAGATAGATCTGCACTTTTAAGTACTTACCTTCTGGAATATACTCTAATTCTTTGGGAAAAAACGGGAATTCTTTGGGTTAAAGCTGATAAATTGTGTATTTTAGACTTCAGTGTTTTTGCTGAGTCAGTCAGGTCTTAGAACTACCAGAGAACTTTTTATTTAAATCAAATCATATTAAAGCTTAGAAAAGCATAGAAAATTAAGTAAATAGTCACTGAAATACATTTGTTTCTGGAGAGCTATTTTATTTAAATCAGGAGTAGAGCTTAGCATACAAGTAGAATAAATTGTCTGAGTAGAAAGAAATAACCTAGTTTCTAGAGATCTTTACAAAGAGGTCTTCCGGTTAAGGCAAAAATAGGTGTTAAAGGCAAGTGACAAATCAAATGGGCAATTTAAAAGGCCCCCCTCTATCAAACCAAGGGCTGTGTGAATTACACAGGAAATTGGTAAGACTTCACCTTAGAAGCACAGGTCAGGGCACTGTGTAGGAAGCCAGCTTTTATTAAGTCTTCTTCCCCTACCTCCCACCCCTGCTCCCACCTACCCTAGGGTTAGTCCTAGCTTTATAGGCTCTTAAACCTATTAAAGGGATGGAGGTGCCCATATTCACTTTCAGCTGTGGCTGGTTATCCTCATCAAGAATACATTAATTAAAGATCTGAGATTAATTAATCTTGAGGTAAACAAAGTCCATTAAACATACTGAGGCAAATTACATTTTGTACATCCTGTCCCTTTATGGCTAGTCCGAATCGGGGTGTGCAGTGGAAGCACCAGATTCTGATCCCGCAGGGGCTAAATGTCTAACGGCCTGGACATGCAGGCTGGGCCCCAATTCTGATCGGCCACACACTCAGCCATATACCTGGCTAACTCAGCCAGGCTCCTGAATGGAGCCGCAGTGCCATGGCATCCCATCTCTATGATACTATGGCTCCATTCAGGAGCCACGATCACTGCTGCAGAAAATAAACTTCTTTCCCCACAGCCCGAACCCTGATCTTGCCTTGGCCAAGTTCGGGCTGCAGGGAACTCCCTGCACCCCTCACCTCTTTGATTTCACCTGGCTCTGTGGTCCCCCGATGTCCAGGGGGACATTCCACTACCAAGATGGAATAAGTCCCCATCTACATGGCCGATCCTGGACATACAGAGCCAACTTCAGAATCAGCTCTGTATATCTGGAGTCGCATTCCCACTCACCATCTGCCCTTGCTCCTCCCCCAGCCCACCCCCTCCACCCACAAACAGAACTCCCTGCACAAGTCGGCTATATTTGCGGGGAGTTCTGTGTTCACCAGTGCAATCCGGATGTTTAGCAGGTCTGACGCTAAACGAGGATCTGAATAGCCCCCATTAGTTATAGTCGTATTAGTATAAGTATCCCCAGCAAACCTAAGTAAGTAAACAACTTAAATGCCTAAACAACACCCTAAAATTAAGATGCAGACAGCAATCCAGCAGCGAGATGGGGGCTTTCCAGTCTTTTGCACTGAGTGTCACATGTATGATTTTCTCTCAGTTGGTGAGGGGTCTTATGTGTGCACTAGGTGCAAGGAGTTCTTTTCTCTCAGGGAACAAGTCTGATCTCTGGAGGATATAGTAGCAGATTTGGAGGACATAAGGAAGACAAAGAAGTATATAGACGAGACCTACAGGGACATAGTACTGAAGTCCCACCTCCAGTTTGGTGGCGTCCCTGTTGCCATGGAGGAGAGAGGTCATGTGATAGGAGAGCATCATCCTGTTGTGATAGGAAATAATCCTGTAGCTAGGACATGTCCCCCAGGTGATGCACAACCCTCTCACACCAAGAAGGTTTCTCCAGGACCATGTACCCATGAGGGAAGAGTTAAAAACAGCAGGCGATCATTAGGCATGTAGGTAGCTGGGTGGCTGGTGGATGTGAGGATCACCTGGTAACATGCCTGCCTGGTGCAAAGGTAGCAGACCTCACGCGCCACCTAAACAAGGATTTAGATTGCGCTGGGGAGGAGTCTGCTGTCTTGGTACATGTTGGTACTAATGACATAGAAAGGTATGGTAAGGGAGGTTCTGGAGGCCAAATTTAGTCTTTTAGATAGGAAGTTGAAATCCAGAACTTCCAGGGTAACATTCTCAGAAATGCTTCCTGTTTCACATGCAAGACCCAAAAGGCAGGCAGAGCTCCAGAGTCTCAATGCATGGATGAGACGATGGTGCAGACAAGAGGGTTTGGGATTTGTTATGAACTGGAAAATATTCTGGGGAAAGGAGGGTTTTTTCCAAAGGGATGGGCTCCATATTAACTTGGATGGAACCAGGCTGCTGGCATTAACCTTTAAAAAGGAGATAGAGCAACTTTTAAACTATATAATAGGGGAAAGCTGACAGTCATCCAAGAGCGCATTGTTCGGAACGATGTATCCTTCATACTAGCAAAAGACTGAAGCTAGGACATATCGACAGAGAGGTTCCAATAAAGACAAAAAATGTCCTTTAGTACAAAGCAGACAGAGCTTAAAGATTGCAAATTACTCCTGCCTACCGATAACCAGATTACTATGATTAAAATACAACTGGTAGAAGTCTGAAAAATAAGATGGGAGAGTTAGAATATATAGCACTAAATGAGAGGTTAGATATGATTGGTATCTCAGAGATCTGGTGGAAGGAGGACAACTAGTGGGACACTGTGATACCTGGGTAGAAATTATATCGCAATGATAGAGTAGATCAAATTGGTGAAGAGGTTGCACTCTATGTTAGAGAGGGGTTTGAGTCACACAGGATTAAGGTTTTGCAAGAAACAAACTACACTGTAGAATCTCTATGGATTGAAATTCCATGTAAAAAGGGGAAGGCAGTAGGGGTGTACTACCTATCACCTGGCCAAAATGAACACATGGATGATGAAATGCTTAAAGAAATAAGGGAAGCTAACAAAAGTTACAAAACAGTAATAATAATGGTTGATTTCAATTACCCCAGTATTGACTGGGTCACTGTCATGACAGGACATGCTAGGGAGATGAAGTTTCTAGATGAAATAAATGACTGCTTGGAGCAGCTGGTTCATGAACAGACAAGATAGGGCATGGTTTGGAACATTATTTCCCTTCACTATTTCATTTTCTCCTTTTACCAGTTTTGATTGTGTCATTTTCATTTTTCTTTTATTTTCTTCCTATCACAGCCAAGTTCAGCCTCTCAGGCTTGTGCTATTCAATAGGCTCCCTGAAAATTCCCCCCCACCCCCATTTCAGTTTTGGTCATCGAGGATTTTTGTATGAGTAAGGGGGTGGAGTGTAAACATGCGCTGCATTATGTTGGCAGGGAGTTCACTTTAAACTGCACATGTACGGCGTTTTCCCCGTCTTGTGCTGAAGAGTATGATCAGCTATTCTGCTTTGTTTTGGGATTTGGTTTAATTTTCTTTTTTTAATGGATTTGTAGCTATGTTTGAAGCTGCCTCCTTATCTGTATGCCTTTTCAACTACATGGAAGCGTAAGTTTTTTTGTGGTTAGCATGGATGGTTGAGATGAGTTTTTTGTCTGTGTGTTTTTCAGCTTTATTAGGCTGACATGCTGTCTTGCTCCCTGAGGAAGCCAGCAGTGACAAAACACCTAGTTTTGAGGTTATGACAGCTGGCAGGAGCAACAACTGAACAGAAGGTAAGTCATTGTTTAAATATTCTTTGATGGTTTTCCTGCACAGTATACAGCTAACTGATGCAAGACCCATAACTTTCTATATTACATTTTGATCTACACACTATTGTAGCTCAAGAGGTTTTTCAAACCATTGATGTTTGGGGTTCACCAGTTGAAGGATTTTATAAGTAGTTGACTCTCCCTCTATTTTGAGTCTGGTTTTAGCTCAGAGGGATAATACGGTCTTTTCCTGTTGTTTTAGTATATCTCCATGGAATAGACTTTGTGTGGCTACCAGCCTAAGTAAGGAGTTTTCAGATATTCATAGTGGCAATTTGGAGGAATAGCATGTTCCATATTGGGGGGAAGATTCCTAATTGGGAAGGCTGGCAGAGTAAGGGAGTTTTCACTCTGAGTGATGTCTTGCATGAGTGTCACCTTCTTTCTTTCATGGAATTATAGGAGAAATAACAATTATCTCCTACTCCATTTCAGCTCTCCCATTGTCTCAGGGTGAGTGGGATTCAGCTTTTTCAATTTGGAGGGAGACCAGATTTCTTGACATTGGGTGATAGGGTGCCTGAAGAGGATCACATAGCTTCCAAGCTGTGAGAATTAGAGTACTTGACCCAGGCAGGTGAAGGTAGCTCGAGATCTTGTTATTGCTGTGTCTGATGACTCTCTTTGCTGGTCTTCCCTTTGTCAGGGGGTCTCTTCCTCGTTAAAATCTGCACATATCCTCCAGTTTCTTTCATTTGTGGCTCATAGGCATTATGGACACCTGATCACCTTCAACTTGTTGGGATTTCTCAATCTAATCTTTGCTGGTCTTGTGGTAGCACTCCTGGCACCTTCTGATACATGCTGTACACTTGCCCACTTTTGGAACATTTTTGGAATCAGGTCTGGCAGCATATCCAACAAATGTTAAAGATCAATATCCCTCTTTCTTATAAAGTGATTGGGGTGTGTTCTGTTGGGATGAACAACTGTTATCTGCTCAACAGGCTGTGCTCTTGGACATTTTACTTGTGGTGGCTTTGATCAACATCCTAGATAACTGGAAAAATCTATCCCTTGCCAATGTACATTTTCGGTGGAACTCTGTATGCCTAATCTTTAGGTATGAAAAATGTTAGCTAATAAAACCTGCCACTTAGCGTGTTTTGTTAGGAAATGGCAATTGTTAATGGACTTTCTCTTATATATAAATGATTACCCCTTTCTTTTTTTGTAATATTGTATGCCCCTTCACTGGAATTGTGGCATTATTGATATTCATTTTGTTTTTCCTTTTGTTTGTATGTTTTTCTGAAAATTACATAAATAAACTAAGACAAGACTTTAAAAAAAAGAAAATTCCATGGTTTGGACAAGTTGAAACTTTGTATGGAGAGATACATTTCTGCTCTTGAGAATCTTCTTTAGCTCCTTCATGGCCATTCTGCCAAGAGTAATGCGTCATAGGATATTTTGACTGCTTCTTATTTTTTTATTGGTTATTGATCCAAGCAGGTTAAAATTGTCCACTATTTCTATTTCTTCTCCATCAACAATGAACTTATTGATTTTGCTACTTGTCAGGATCTTTTTCTTCTTCACGTTAAGGTGTAGGCCCATTTTAAGACTATATTGTTCAATCTTGAGAAACAAATGTTTCAGATCATCTTCACTTTGTGCCAGTAATATGGCATTATCAGCATAGCGAAGGTTGCTGATCAGTCTTCAACCACTCTTCACCCCTCAATTGTCTTCATTCAGTCCTGCTTCTCTGATGATTTGTTCTGCATGTAAATTAAACAAATAAGGGGAAAGTATGCAGTCTTATTGTATACCTTTGCTGATTTTAAACCATTCTGTTTCTCCTTCTTCTGTTGCTTCTTTATCACTATAAAGGGTGTGTATGAGAACTATGAGGTGTTCTGATATCCCCATGCTTCTTAATGTGACCCAGAGTTTCTCATGATTTCTACAGTCTACTTTCAGTAGTCAATAAAACATATATAAATGTCCTTTTATCTTTTCAATGATCATCTGCAATTATGTCTTTCGTTGCTCAACCTTTGCTGAACCCTACTTGCATCTCAGAAAGTTCTCATTCCTGGTATGGCTATAGTCTCCACTGAATGATCTTGAGTAGAATCTTGCTGGCATATGGAATCAGAATGATTATGAACATAAATCTTTCCCAGTCAGTTGACCATGATGTTGTCTTCCAAATTTCCTGGCAGAGCCTTGTAAATATGGTAACAGTCACATCTGATTTCTGTAATATTTCATTGGGAATGTCATCAGTGCCTGGTGCTTTGCTCTTTGATAATGCTTTCAGTGCAGCTTCAGCTTCTTCTTTCATCACCTGATCGTAAGGTACAGGTTGAAATTTATGTTAGTCCACTTGATATTTATGGTATAATTACTCTGTATATTTTTTCCACCTTATCTTGATCTTCACAGCATCATTTAACATAGATTCTTGAGCATCTTTTAGCATTCAAAGAAAGGGATTGGACAAAGGACAAAGGCAAGACTTATTCTGCCAGCATCCATGTGTTGGTCTTGACCCTTCCATTGAAAGACAGTCAACACTACTTGGGGAAGCTATTGTCAGTGGTGGTACAATAATAATTATCCATCAATTTTTATAGATACATATCTGAGTAGTAGAAAGACTACTGGTGTGAGTGAGACTTTGAGAGTCAGTGGACTAGGGGGGAACATTGAACCTGCATGGGGAGTATTTTCTAGCAAAACAGAGACTGGCATTCTTTTGTATTCCTGGAGGTTTTTTTTGTGTTGCCCAGTCCCAGACAACACTGGACTACCCAAGGCTGGAGACCAAAGGGTGGGAAACCAGAGATTTATGCCAGCAGTTAGTGGTGAGAGGCATGACACTCTTCAAGTGGGTCTAAGTAAGTAGGAGGACAGACAGGCTGCTTTGTTTTGTCATTTTGATGAAGGTGGGTGTCAGAAATTATTTTTTTTGTAGAGAGGATATTTTTTGATAATATTTAAATAATGTTCTGATCTAAGTTGGGGTGAGGAGAGGGGTATGAGGCCGGGGATCAAAATAGTTGTGGGGTAGATGATGATATAGGAATTGAATATGGGAGAGGAAAGATAATTTATTTCAAAAACCTTTGCAGCAGCAAATTGCTTTAGAGGTTAAAGGGGTTATATTAGGAGCCTTATTCATGATTTACACATGTATCAGACATATACACATGCAAATCATATTCACATGTAAACGGCCCTTTTAGAAATGGCCAAGTGTACACGTGGTTGACTGTACCATATCAAAAATCTTTCCCAGTCAGTTGACCATGATGTTGTCTTCCAAATTTCCTGGCAGAGCCTTGTAAATATGATAACAGTCACATCTGATTTCTGTAATATTTCATTGGGAATGTCATCAGTGCCTGGTGCTTTGCTCTTTGATAATGCTTTCAGTGCTGCCTTGGCTTCTTCTTTCATCACCTGATCGTAAGGTACAGATTGAAATTGCTGTTAGTCCACTTGATATTTATGGTATAATTACTCTGCATATTCTTTCCACCTTATCTTGATCTTATCAGCATCATTTAACATGGATTCTTGAGCATCTTTTAGCATTCAAAGAAAGGGATTGGACAAAGGTCAAAGGCAAGACTTATTCTGCCAGCATCCATGTGTTGGTCTTGACCCTTGAACTGGAAGACAGTCAACACTACTTGGGGAAGCTATTGTCAACAGTGGTGCAATAAGAATGATCCACTTGTTGGGGGTGTGGCCTGGGTGGGATAAAAATCTACATATGCATTCCCCATTTCATATAGGCATTGAATATCTAGGTTTAGCATTCAGCGGCGATGGCCAGTTGCTGTAATCACACTAGCAGCAACTGCTGTATATTGGGCCCCACATGTACCCTTACAGAATGGTGACCATCTAAAGCACATGCACAAGTGACCATTGATGCATGTAAGTCCTATAAAATAGGGACTTATACAGGTAACTAGCGCATAACTTTCAATACATCTCTTATAAAATCAGCCCTTAGATACCCAACTAGGGAAGCAGAATTTGGGAATGGAATGTGGCACCAGCATAGCAGGAAGCAGTAGTTACAAGCTGCTGTGAGTGCAGCACAGAGCCCTTCAGCACATGCCCTGCTGGAGCCCTGCCACATCTCATCCTTTCCAATATAAAGTTTGCAGCAGAAAGGACAAGACAAAGCAAATTTTGAGCTTGAGCCTTTCCTCAAGGCCCCATGCTGCACTTAGTTTACTTTTGCTGACATTTCAGGTCCTGCGGCAAGCCCAGCAAAGGGGATGCAAGAGGAGAGATGCTGGATAAGGGAGAATAGGGAAGAGAAGGTGAGATGAGATGAGATGCAGAGAATCTTGAGGGGGTTAGGGAAGGGAAGAGAAATGCTGGATATGGAGGAAAAATGAAACAAATAGAAAATGCTGGACGATTGGAGGGGAGGGGGGGGAGGTTAAGACCATGCATTGCCCTTGGTGGAGTGCATGATTGAAGGTTTTCTTTGGGTAAGCCCTGAATATAGCTTTGAGGACCATTATGGAGTCATAGTTCCATAGGTTTTCTAATGTGGTTTTGAGAGATTTATATCTAGAAGGTTTTAGTTTTTGAATTGTTCTGAGATTAGAGCAAAAAAGAAAGATAAGTGGTAGTATTATATGAGGTGACGTGTGATAAATGTTTATTATTAAGATGTACAGGTGCTAAGAGGTGACGTATTCTTCTGTTTTGTTCTATTTTGTTGTGCTACTGATTTAGAATTGAAGGCATTAGAGCACTTGGATTTAATTGCTTAAGTGACCCTTTAGGTTCTAAATTTAGTGGTCTATGGTGATTTTAAACTGTATCCAGAACCTTCAGGTGAGATAGCTTAATTGCCATATAATTGAGGATATAGCAAATCTTTATTTTTTTATTTATTTATTTAGCCAGTTTTGTATACCACCTTTTCCTTCAATCTAAGTGGTTAGGGACATAACAAGGGGTCTACATTGAACAGAGGGTGATCAGACAGACATATAATTCTGGGGGTTGAGCCCAAATCTGAGTTGCTGGTGGTTGGTGTTTGTATCGGTTGTGATTGAGTTATGGGGCTTCTTCAAATGAGTCCATGAACAGGTGGGTTTTAAGGGATTTGCGGAAGTCCTTGAGGTCTTTTTGTGCTCATAGATCCTCAGGGAGGGAGTTCCATAGATCTGACGCCGAAAGTGATAATGCCCTTCTGGAAGTTGCTTGCTTTGTCATGTGGTATCCCCATCTGAAAAGGAGATTCAAGATACCATCTCCAATATAAATACCTCTACTGCTCCGAATGATCCATGTCCAGCCTTCTGGATAAAAACCTTACGTTCAGACCTCAGTCCGTTCCTTGCCAGACTGATTGGCTCATCCTTCCAGACAGGTACCTTCCCCCTCAGTCTAAAACAAACTTCTATTAGACCCCTACTCAAGAATAATAAAATGGACCCAGAAAAGATGGACTCATTTAGACCCATCTCCAGTATCCCACTCCTAGCTAAGATCATGGAAAAAATAGCCCAGCGTCAACTGAACCACCACATCGAGAACAACGCTCCCCTCGACCCCTGTCAACATGGTTTCCGGGAGGCTCATGGTGTCGATACATTGTTAACAACTCTACTCAACACGTTGATAACAGGTCTGGATAACATCAGACAAGGCTTCGCTCTAGTGTTCCTTGACATTGCAGCTGCCTTCGACTCTGTCAACCATGAGTTACTCCTGCTACGCCTAAATGAGAAGGGAATTCATGGAAATGCTCTAGCCTGGTGTGCCTCCTACCTTAATGACAGATGGCAGCATGTTCGTTCTCGCACATCCAAGTCCACCCCTTTCCCTCAAACCAGAGGTGTCCCACAGGGCTCATCTCTTTCAGCCCTATTTTTCAACGTGTATATGCAACCTATTTGCACCATCATTAGATCATTCAACATCGACTGCTTAGTCTATGCTGATGACGTCCTTATGTTTACTCCAATTTCCACTGAGCACCCAGACTTATCTCAGCTTTCCTCCTGCTTCGATGCAGTCTCGGATTGGTTACACTCCCAGAAGCTAATGATAAACCTGAAAAAGACTGATGTGCTTTTCATCAGTAGAGATCAGACATTCATCCCACCTACATCATTGAAGGTACGTGGTGCGGAGCTTCCTACTAAGACTTCGTTACGATACCTCGGAATAACCCTCGACCAACACCTGGACCTAAATGCCCATATAAGTAATCTAGTAAAAGCAATTTACCATAAAATCCGGATGATGCGACACATGAGACAACTTCTAGAGCCAAAAGACTTCCGAACAGTGTTTCAGGCAATGGTGATGCCTCACTTTGACTATGCCAATTCCATTCTGCATGGTCTACCAAAGAGTGCACTCCTCCCATTGCAGATAGCAATGAACACAGCAGCAAGGACCCTATACAGAGCATCCAGAAGAGACCATATTACCCCTATCCTAAAAGATCTACACTGGCTCCCTGCTCACAGCAGAATCACTTTTAAAATACTGACAATGACATTCAAAGCCATTAACAACTGCACATCTAGCTCCCTCTCCGAACTTATCCGGCCCATCCCCCCCACTAGACTGAGAAGAGCTGCTGCTGCCAACACCTTATGCCTCCCAAAAGCATTCACCAAATGTAATAAGGCTACAGGAAACCGAGCCTTTGCACTTTATGCCCCCCATTGCTGGAACGCGCTTCCAGCAAACATCCGAGCTATAAACAGCCTCTCTCAGTTCAGGAAGGAGCTGAAACATCACCTCTTTCTTCAGCACTTCCTCAACTCTGAAGAAATCACATAACCAACCACTGTTCACTCCTCCTTTATCCCCTCTTCCTTAATATCACTCCTGTGCCCCCAGCAAATTAGCCTTAACATGCTAAAATACGACAGTACCCCTCAAGCCATGTTTACGTTGAAAAATGCCTAGTTGATATCTTACTACTGTTATCAACCTGTATATAATCCCATATTGTATATAGTTCCACGATGTATATTGTTAGCCTGTGTTCCATGTTCAATACCTGTTCAATGTAAAATGTGTGCAATTCCCTGTTCAATGTAAAACGCAGTATGGCTTTTCCTGCTGTGCGAGTTTGTTGCCTGTGAACCGCGCTGATGGAAAATAGCGCGGTATAGAAAAACTATAAATAAAATAAAAGTCTATTTTCTTAGGTTCGCCTGGGTCTGCTGCTTGTGTCTTTAGTTATAAAGGTCTGTAGAACCTCTGCTGAGCAGTGGTGTATGATCTTGAAGATGGTTAGTGTAGCCTTGAATTTTGTCCGTGCAATTATAGGTAGCCAGTACAACTGTTGGAGTACCGGTGTTATGTGCTTGTATTTGGCTGTGCCTGTGATTATTGGAAAGGATGAGCTGCAGTGATTATTGGAAAGCATGAGCCGCAGTATTTTGGACCATTTGAAGTGGGTGCACAGTTTGCTTTGATAACCCCTGGTATAAGGAATTTCCGTAGTCCAGTATGGGGGTGATGACTGCCTGGCATATGGTGCGGAAATGGTCTTGGCTGAGGAGTGGCTTGAGTCGTCTGATGATCTTTAAACGGTAGTATGCTTTCGCTGCAGTCTTGTTTATGTGTGATTGGAGATTAAGGTTCTTGTCCAGGGTGACACCTAGATAGCTTACTTCGTCCTTTGTTGTTATTGTTCTGTGTAGTATTTTGATTTCTTGAGGTGGCTTGAATGTTGTGCTTCTGGAAATGAACATTGCTTCGGTTTTGTCAAAGTTCACCTTGAGGTTGTGGTTGGCGAGCCAGGTGTTCATGTGTTCGAGGCACTTTGTCATTGAGGTTATGTCAGGGGTTCTCAGGTCAATTGGGGTGTACACCATGATATCATCTGCATATAGGTGATATTGTATGCTGTGTTGTCTGATGGTACTGCATATAGGCTGTATATAGATGTTGAAAAGAATTGATGATAGGGCCGAACACTGTGGTATTCCTTGAATGGTGGGAAACTTGGTTGATCTTTTCTCTCTGCATTTTACTTGCTGTGTTCAGTTGCTTAGGTAGGAAGTGAACCATTTCATTGTGTTGTTGCGTAGTCCAATTTCTTGGAGTCTCTGTAGGAGTATGGAGTGTGATACCATGTCAAAGGCAGCTGAGATGTTGATGAAGATTAGTAGGAAACCGTTTTTTATATTATCCAGTCCTCTCAGGAGATTGTCGAAGAGGGAGGTGAGTTGGGTTTCTACGTTGTGATGCAGTTTGAAGCCGTGTTGGAGCATGTCCAGTGGAGCATGTAGGTCCATGTGATCCTGCAATTGTCTTTGTACAACTTTCTCAATGATTTTTGAGATAAATGGCAGGCTTGAGATTGTACAGTAAGATTTTGGATCAGAGGTGTTTGACATATTACCTTTGAGGATTGGTCGTATGGTGGCTTGCTTTAGTACCTGTGGCAGATGTCCTTGTTGTAGGGACTCCTTCACGATTTTGTGTAGGTGGTGGCTTAGTTGGTCCTTGGAGGCCTTGATCCATTCTACTGGGCATGGGTTGGCTGGTAAGGTTGCCGTGTTGAGGGTGCCCACAATGTCTTCTATCTGCTGTTTTGTTGGAATAGAGAAGTCATTCCAGGTTTGGTGAGATTGCTCGCAGGTCTGGGACTCCATCGTTGTTGGGTCGAGTTCTTCGGTGGGCATGGCGTGAGCTGGAGTTGTGTTCTTGTTTATCATGTAGTTTGTGAATTCCTGTTGGTCTATTTGGTGTCCACTGTGGAGTGGGGTGTCTTTTGTGAGTTGTTGCACTATGTCAAATAATTCTCTCAGTTTGTTGGCTGCTTTCAGGATTAGGTTGGTGTGGTGGTGTTGCTTGTGGTTGTTGATCAGGTTGTTGTAGGCTTGTTGTTCGGTTCTGTATTAGAGTGCAGCTTCCGGTGACTTGGTGCGTCTCCCATTATTAAATTGTGAGGGAATTTACTCAAAAGGCAAGTAAGACCCTAGACTTATTTATTTACTTACTTGTTTGTTTTGATAGACCAGCTTATTTTAAATCAAAACTGTTTACATTTAACAAAAACAAATTTACATATAACATTGAACTTTTAAACCACAATAATTAAGTAAAACCAGAATAACATGAATTAAGCAATTCTGATACATTTTGTTGAATCATTCATGGGTACATTTGGTTCTGTTATGTTGCTTGTTACATTGTTTTGGCCTGAGAGTGACTGAATTAATCTACTTTTGTTAACAGGTGATCTTAATATTAACTAGTTCTAGTATTTCATTGCATCTTTGTTTAGGTTCCATGTGTTATGTTTCATGGAATGGGGAAACCACCATCCAGGGGCTGTTACTCGGTGGAACCGGCCCAAGGAGAGGAGGTGCCTGTGTGGTGGACAGACCAACAGTGGTGTAGGTACTTGCAGAGGTCCGCGTGGTGACACCACTAGAACTCAGGTGCAGAGGCACAGGTGCACATGCTGCAGAGGAAGCTGCAGCTGTCAGAGCTGCTCTACCCCTGCCCGGACCCCATGGGAGGCACACTGGAGTGTACATGGGGCCGAGTAGGAACAGGCCGCCCAGGGGCACAGCACAGCTCCAGCAGGATCTGCACCACGGTAGCCACGGTCAGCTGCTCCGTGACCACAACATGCTTCTCCTGCAATGCCATAGACTGGCACAGCATCTCCAGCTGTTGCTTGGACTATGCCTGCTGTGTGGCACTGTGAGAAAGCAGACATTCAGCACAATAATGCAAGTGTCATTGTGCACCCCTGTGGGTGCACCCCCCAGGTCATTGTCATCGTCAATAGGCTGCTGTGGCAGAGGAGATGGAGAGGGGACCTGGATCTCAAGATCATCTGGGCCAGGACCAGCAGGTGGTTGCTGCAGCATGGCGACACGAGCAGTGCATGGCAGTGGGACATCAGGTGGGGCCCCCTCCCCCTGTCCTGTGGTATCCTTCATGGACACTGTCAGCAGAGCAGGCTCTGCTGCCTGTGCAGCTACAGTAAGGGCACCTGTGAAGACACATAACATCAAGAGGTCAGAACCTACAACTGCAACTGCAGAAAACAAAGGCTTGGGAGTTTTGCAGCCATGCAGATGAGCCAGTAGGTCGTACAGGCACAGAGGAGCTGCTGAAATGGTTGGCCACCCACCCTGTCACCATTTGAGGACCTAGATAGTCACAGAGGCATGTGCACAGATACCCACCCTGGTGCCTGTGCAGTCAGCCCTGCAACCACCATCTGGTGGCCATGCTTCTAATGCCCCTGACAAACAGGCCACCATTGGAGCAGCCACACATAATGTGCATGCACCCAGCAAAGGCAACATGGTTGGGATAACATGTCAGCCAGTGGTGGTGGCTGTGTGCAGGTTTATGCATGCACACAGTGGGAGGGGTGTATATGAGGTAAAAGGCAGGGACACACAGCATACATATACCTTGCCCCTGGGATGCCTGAGATGTGTCGAGAGGGCCTAGACCCTCCAAAGTGTCTGGGTCAATTGTAGCAAGGATGCACTGTTCAACTTACAAGAGCTGTTCCCCCTGCTCACCTTTGGCCCATCGCTGAGCCTTCCGGGCAGTGTCTGAGCGCACCTGCTGCCACCTGCACTTCACATCCTTGATGTTGTGATTCTGGTGATATATGGCATTGATATATTGGCACACATCAAGCCACTGCCGCTGCTTCTCATAGGCACCCACATGTGTGGATGCATCACCCACCAATTGTGGCAGCTGCTGGAAGATCTCCTCCAGCATGAGGGTCACCTCACCCTCGGAGAACCTTGCCTTCCTGGTAGCGACCTTAGGTGCCATTACATGGACTGTAGCCACCATGGCAAGACCCAGAGGTCAGGGATATACCCATCTGGGATGTGCATGGCAGAATGTGCCAATGCATACATCCTTGCATTAATATGCCCATGCCAGAGTGCACACATAGCCGCGACCGCACATCCACCATGCTAATGCAGCCACACAGAGTGGTGGGGCTGGCAAGTGCATGGGATGCAAAAGGTCAGTGGTTTGCTTCCTGTAGCTGGCAAAATGGCAAGAAATGCCAGTGCCTTTGGGGGCACCCATGTGAACACACTGCCCCATGGCACCCCTGGGACCATCCAAACAGCAGACACAGCCATGTATATACACAGTCAGCTGTCCACAGCCCATGATGTTTTGGTAGCACATGCTCCCCTCACTGGCACACCAACTGATCAATGGTTTGCTGGTCTGTCTCCCTTTGCAGGTGACTGGGGCTACACCCTATGGGCCTGGCTGCTGACTCCCATACTCCACCCTAGCAGCCCAGCACAGCACCAGTACAACTGTCTGCACTGGACTACTCAGGGGATCATTGACCGCATATCTGTTCAGTTAAAGTGTCTTTTCAGATGCCTGGACCTGTCCAGGGAGGAGCTGCTCTACAGGCCTGGCAAGGTGTGCCAGATCACTAAGACATGCTGCATGCCCCACAATTATGCCCTGCGGTGCAAGGGCATGGGTCTGCCTACTCATTGAGGTATGCTGCTGGCACTGTGTGCATGCATATCATGTACCCTGTCCCCATCTACTATCAGTGGTGTATAACCCTGACATGCCATGCTGGGGGGGGGGGGCACCTTCTTGTCATTACATATGGTGTACATGCACAGGACCCGATGCCCTCACTTCCTAGGGCCTGGGCGCACTTTCTTCTCTGGCCAGTGGTTCTGTGCCTGACTCACAGTGCTCAGGGTACTAGGTTTGCCTGTACTATTTCATTTTGCACCTGTCCCATTCACAATGTGCCTCCCCTCTGACTTGCTCTGCTCTCACTTCCTAGGGCCTGGGAGCGCTCAGTAGCCTAGTGGTTAGAACACTGGCTTTGTAACCAAGCAACCAGGGTTCAATTTCCACTAGCATTCCTTGTGGCCCTGGGCAAGTCACTTAACCCTCCATTGCCTCAGAAGAAAGGCCTGGCAATCTACTTCCAGTGACACTGCTAAGAAAATCCAGGAGCTTCTGGGTTGCCAGGATTGACTCAAAGGCACACATTGCATTTTTACAAACACACTATATATACACATAAAATGGAAAAGCTTAGATATCTTGGAAACAGCAGCCAATCAGAGGTTTTAATTGTCATTTTGAATTCAGCGCATCAAAATTCGTAAGAATTGGCAGATTTTGTCTCTGAAGCAGACAACCTTTTAAAAATTGTAGACTGGTACCTTTCCATCACTCTGGAAGCACGCCTTAATTTGACCCATCCTTAAAAAGCCTTCCCTGGATCCCTCTGCACCTGCTCGCTATAGACCCATCTTGACCTTTCCATTTCTCTCTAAAATCCTTGAGAAGTTAGTCTTTGCTCAACTCTCTGCTTATGTTGACACCACTCATGCTTTGCACCCCTGCCAATCTGGCTTTCGCCTTGGTCACAGCACAGAAACTGTTCTTCTCTCTTTTCTAAATAAAATTCATGAATCACATGATGGGGCAATATCTTTCGAGTGGTGTCTTTGGATCTATCTTCTTATTTTGACTTTGTTGACCATGTCACTCTCCTTTCCCATCTCCATGACCTTGGGATCCATGGTACTTTGTTTTACTGAGCTCATTCTTATCTTTCTCAGCGTTCTTTCTCTGTTCTCTTGGGATCTTCTTCATCCTCACCTGTCCCACTTTCCTGTGGTGTCCCACAGGGAATGGTGCTGGCTCCCCTTCTCTTTAACATCTTCTTGGTTCCACTCTGCTGATTCAACAACACATCATCTCGGCATATAACTATGCCGATGATATTGTCCTTCATCACATATATGCGATATATGTGATTTTGGTGGCTTGTGGTGCAATTGCAGACTCATTTATGACATTGTTCCAATTGTTGATGATGGTTTCTAAGTCATATGTTTCTGTGATCAGATGTGATTTGACTTCATTAAGGAATGCTTATTTATCAAACTGTCAAAATCTGCTGTTTGGTATCTGAGTGCAGTCTTGGACGTCCCATTGTGAAATGTGCCTCATAATATCTAAATCATTTTCTATTAGGTGGTCTCTTAATATTAGGATTTTGTTTCTAGGCAATCATGCATTGATAAAAATTCCCTTTACGTTGTAAGTGGAATCTTTAGCTTTTGTGGTCAGTGATGGTATCTCATGTAGTTGTATTTTCACCAGAGCATGTGGGCCTCTGTTGTGAATTTTGTTAATTTTTTCTTCTGGTCACATGACCATGGCCTTGGATTTATTTATTTATTTACATTCTCTTATATACCGTGCATCAGTGTGGTTTACATTGAACAAACTGAAATTACATTGAACAGGGCATTATAACTTGGAGATAACTATTTTACAGTGAACATGGGCTATGGAGGGTTAAGTGACTTGCCCAAGACCACAAGGAGCACCTGTGGGACTAGAAACCCCAGTCCTTCCGGCCCAAGGTTGCTGTCCTCTAGTGGGATTTGAACCCCCGACCTGAAGTACCTTGCCCCAACCACTAAGTCACTCCTCCACTCCAAAATGGATGATTGGAATGAAGCTAGTGTATGGCATTAAGACTTCATTCTGTATGATTAGGATTATGAGACTTGTTAGAAAGCAAAGCACATAAGAAATCCTAGGCATGAATGTTGTTTGATGTTGCTGTTAATCTTTTATGGCTGACTCTGGTAACTGACTCAGCAGAATATATTTTGTTCTTTGTTTATTTATAATTGTTTTACCTTGCTAGACTGTCCCTGACTCTATGGACTATATCCACCTCCTGTCTCTGACTTCAGTGGGGACAGAGGCAATGGACTTTGCTTCTCCTGCATACCCCTCTGTCCGCAGTCTTTTGTTGCTGATACCATGCTCCAGCTGGGAGTCAAAACAAGGGGAAAGACTTGACTTTGTCCATAAGACAGTGAGATTGGACCTGAGGACAGAAGATGTAGTTGCAATGCTACACAGTTTATTATTGGTTAGACGTTGTGGTTAGTTGTTGCTATGAGTTTCAAGTAAAGAATGCTGAAAGAGGGAACTGCTTCTGAGTGAGTGAAGGAGGTGTGCTCTGCCTGTCCAACGGCAGTAAGGACTGCCTTGTAAGAACGCTGATTGCCTAACTGGAAAACCGGGGCTGGAGAACTGGGCAGGCACCATGGGAGAAGCTCGTTCCTTCGAAGGACCCCCTGGGACTATAGGTTTTGGTAACCAGTGAGGCCAATCAGAACTGCTTCTGATTGAGTGACAGAGGTATGCTCTGCCCATCCATCGGCAGTAAGGAGTGCCTTGTCAGAATGCCGATTGCCTACCTGGAAAACTGGGGCTTGAGAACTGGGCAGGCACCGAGGGGGTAGCCCGTTCCTTCAAAGGACCCCCTAGGACTATGAGTTCTTGCCCCTTATATTTGTGGAAAAGGGCAAATTAACCCAGGTCTCAAAACTAAATTGGAGACTATAAGGGAACTTGATGAATTATTATGTAATACAGTAACTTATACAACTATGGACCATCCTGTTTATGGCAATTTGGACCTGGAAGTCACCAGTGACAGTGACAGTGAGTCTACCTATGGAATATTGGACATAGGAACTGGCAGTGACTTTACAGAAGATCACGAAACAGGACTGTAAAGTTAGATAGCTATAGGTGAAACATATGCTTATTGGAATTCACAAGCTAAACTGCACTATTAAAGAGTTTTTCTCTGTTAGATTGTTCTGCATTGCAAGAATTGCAACAGAGAATTAGCTAACAGACCTGTGCATATAGTTATTGGGTCACAGGCCAGCTTCTCCAAAAATCAATGGTAACAGACCTTGCTTCCCCTTTAACTTTGCCAGATGATTGGTTGACCGTTAGAAACTAGGGCAGCATGAACTTTAGAGAATCAGAGCTTGCAAATGCAATGTGTGCCTTCGAGTCAGTCCTGACTCCTGGTGACCCAGAAGCTCCTGGGTTTTCTTGGCAGTGTCACCGGAAGTAGATTGCCAGGCCTTTCTTCCGAGGCAATGGAGGGTTAAGTGACTTGCCCAAGGCCACAAGGAGTGCTAGTGGAAATTGAACCCTGGTTGCTTGGTTACCAAGCCAGTGCTCATAACCACTAGGCTAGGTCAACATACAACTGGAAATCAAATAAAGCTTGAATAAATAATAGAAATTCAGCAAATATTATAAGAGTAACTAATCAGCTTGTGCTTAATGGAAGAAATATAGCGACACCTGCTGTGTCTAGTGAATATAGTTATAACCTTGTAACTTCTGCTTTTTGATGTTGCTTTGCAAAGATATCAGCAGAATCTATTTTAGATGTGTACTTTTGTAACATGAACATCACCAGATGTTAATTAAAAATTAACTGTGTCAACTGATAATCCTCAATAAAAACTGGAACTCTGGCTGAGAAATATTTGATGGAGTTCAGGACAGAAAGCCTGCTTTTTAGCTCGCTGGCTCGCTCCAACAGAGCTCTGGAATAATTAATTAATCAAATAATTGTGTCTTTTGTTCTTTTCCTTCCTGTTAGAAGGTTTCAGATAATTAACTAAAGAATCCAGGTTCATTTGCAGGAGGGCAGGCCCTGAGATAAGAGGGTTCAACAATATTACCATAACCACGGGTCGCGACCGTGGGGTGCGTTCCATAGGAGCATGTACAAAGAAGCAGGTTACGTCCCTTTGGCACCCCTTCGACATTAAAGTGGCTTTCAGCAGTGCACTTACTCTTCGGTTGTTTTTATTACTACTATTTGTATTATGTTTATTTATTTATTTAACTGATTTTATATACCACCTTATCCTTCAATCAAAGTGGTTACAAGACAAGGTATACAAATATAGGTAAAAGCAAGGAAAGGTATTGGGGGGTATAGGAAGAATACACAAAAAAGGAATATAAATTGTATAAGTACATGCTTATGCTAAATCCTAAGTAAGACCATAAAATTGTATAAATTGAAAAGTCTTAAGCATTTGTCTGAAGTCTTTTAAGTCTCTCGTTGCTTGCATGCAATCAGGTAAAGTATTCCATAGTTCGGACGCATATAATGACAGGGCCGTTCTGGATGTTACCTGATTTGTTTTATGGAAATCAAATGGAATAGCAATTCTGTTGTCCATACTGTTTCTAAGTGGTCTCAAGCTAGTATGTTTAATTATTAGTTTTTGAAGGACATTAGCTGAGATATTATTGAAGATTTTAAAAATATTCAATGTAGCCTTGAATTTTATACGAGCTTGTATAGGCAGCCAGTGGAGGCTCTGAAGCACTGGAGTGACATGATCACTTTTTGCAGAATTAGTAATGATTCTTACTGCCGTATTTTGTACCAGTTGAAGGGGGTAAATAGATTGAATAGGGAGACCATGATAAATCAAATTTCCATAATCTAATATAGGCGTGATAATTGCTTGACATACAGTCCTAAAATGGTCTTGATTTAAAATTGGTCTGAGCCTCTTTGCGAGTTTCAATTTATAATATGCTTTAGCAGTAGTTTTGCGAATATGAGAATGTAGGTTTAACTTCATATCTAATGTGATTCCAAGGTATTTTACCTCTTTTTTTACTTTAATGTAGTTGTCCTGGATGCAGATAGTAGAAGAGAAGTCAAAGTTGTTTCCTCTAGTTATAAACATGGTGTCTGTTTTGTTATAGTTCATTGCCATGTTGTTATCACTAAGCCATGCAATCATCTCAACCAAGCAGTTAGTTATGGTGGTGATGTCAGGTGCTTGAATATTTATTGGAGTATAAACCATAATATCATCTGCATAGATGTGATATAGTATTTCATATTTTTTGAGAATGCTGCAGATAGGTTGAATGTAAAGATTGAATAGAATAGAGGACAAAGACGAACCTTGAGGTACTCCTTGTGCCATGCTAAAGCATGATGATTGTTGATCACCACATTTTATCTGTTGAGTTCTATTGGAAAGACAGGATTGAAACCATTTCAACGTGTTGCTGCAAAGACCAATTTCATAAAGACATTGCATCATTTTATATGTGAGACTGTGTCAAAGGCTGCGGATATGTCCATAAAGATCAGGAGAAATCCTTTTTTAATATTATCCATACCCTGATAAGATTATCCAATAAGGAAGAGAGAAGAGTTTCAACATTGTGTTGAGGTTTGAAACCATGTTGATGCATGTCCAAAGGTGCATTTAAATCAATATGATCTTGTAATTGCTTTAGAACAACTTTTTCAATTATCTTTGCAAGCAATGGTAGACTGGAGAGTGGACGGAAGGATTTGGGATCTGTCTGATCTAATGTGATATTTTTTAGAACTGGATGAATAATATATTGTTTAAGGAAGGTTGGCATATATCCTTGATGAAGAGAAAGTTCTACTATCCTCTGGATATGTTCAGCTAGTTCCTTGGTATTTTTAATCCAAGCCATTGGGCAAGGGTCAGTGGTAGAAGTAATTGTATTCAAAGAGTCAATTATTTGCTTGATTTGAAGCACTGAAGGAGTATGAAAGAGCTCCCAAGTAGTTTGGATTCCTGTGGTTGTTATGTTAAAATGGCGAGTAAGGAGGTTTGTAGAAAGGTGTTTGAATTTGTTAATTATAAAATCAGCAAATTTCTGTGGATCAATATGTTTATTGTCAAATTGCATCATGTCCCTGGTGAGTCTTTGTACTATGTTGAAGAGTTCTCTGGATTTATTTATGGCCTTCATAATGGTGTTAGTGTGGTATTGTTGCTTGAATTTGGCAATCAAATCATTGTATTCCTGCTGTTTGATTCTATATTGCTGTAAGTTATTATCTGTTTTATATTTTCTCCATTTTCTTTCAAGTTTCCTTAGTGCTCTCTTTGATTGTCTGATAATATCAGAATACCAAGGTGCATTCTTTCTCTTGTGGGTATGAGAGTGAAGCTTTACTGTTGCATAAGCAGCTGTATTAATGACTAAATTCCAATTATCAATTATATTGCCTAAATTAGTGCTATCATGTTCAAGTTTAGGTAATATTTCTTGTAAGAATTGATCTTTCTGAAAGGTTTTGAATTTTCTCTTAAATTGTTCCTCTTTCTTGTAGCATGTTGAGGTTCTAATGGCTATTGAGAAGGCGATCACATAGTGATCAGACCAAGGAACTGGAGTAATTGTCAGATCAGTGGTTTGATCATTTATCAGCATTTGGTCTGATAGGAAAATAAGATCAGGACATGTTCCATGCTGATGTGTAGGTGAATTCACAATTTGAGTGAAATGCTTTGGATTATTTAGTAGAAGAGCAGCAAAGATTGTAGTCTCCTAAGGCAATGAAAGGCTTATACTGAGGGGTATGTGCACAAATTGTCTCTAGTACTGAGGAGAAATCCATAGACTTAGCATTCGGAGGCCTATATGAGAGACAAATAGTTAGATAATTGTTGGATCTTTCTGAAAGGTTTTGAATTTTCTCTTAAATTGTTCCTCTTTCTTGTAGCATGTTGAGGTTCTAATGGCTATTGAGAAGGCGATCACTTAGTGATCAGACCAAGGAACTGGTCAGATCAGTGGTTTGACTTAGCATTTGGAGGCCTATATGAGAGACAAATAGTTAGATAATTGTTGGAGATGGTAATGGTATTTACTCCTAATGTCTGGACAAGTGCTGTGATTTTTAATTTATAATGATTTCTAGTAAGAATTAGTACACCTCCTCCTTTTTTATGGGTTCTTGTACAGTTAAACACACTATATCCAGAAGGCGTAATTTGATTAAGTATAACCTGATCTGTGTTTGTGAGCCAAGTTTCAGTAATGCAAACAATATCTAGGTTATTATCTTGTATGCAATCTAATATGGTGTCTGGCTTATTTCTAATAGATCTTGCATTAATTAGTACACATTTTATTATGGACTCAGTGATAGAGTTTATGTATTTATTGTGCTTAAAATGTGAATAAGTTAAATGAGCCGGGTTATGATATTTTTTTACTAAGTGTGTTGGGTGTTGAGAATGTAAGTTGGCAATGGAAGGTAGAGGGAAAATAATGACCATGGGAGTGAATAACGTGTAAGGTCTTACTGTATGGCAATGCCCTTAGAATGTTGTACTAAAGTTAGTATAATTATAGTATAAGCTAACGTATAGGAACTATGAAGATGCATTTTAAAACAGTATTCCTGATCGTCCTTCCAGTCTAGTCCCGGAATATCTGGGTTGTGATCCTCTTCCAGTAACTTGGAGACTGAGAAATGTCACTTTTGTGATGTCACTGGTACATAAGCCCCGGATCCGCCTCCTCACACCAGTTATCTCAGTCTCCAATCAGCTGGAGGTTGGTGAGCCCAGGAGTTTGGGGCTCACTGGAGAGACAATTAAGGAGAGATTAGCCTTAGAATAGCTAGGGGGCTTTAGCTAGCTAAAAAAAAAAAAAAAAAGAAGACAAAGGGGATTCAGTTTTTCCTGTATCTGGTGCTGGGGGCGCTGCTGTTCTCTCCCTCCTGTTGATTTGGGGTGCTTTGCCTTATTGCTTCCCACCCTCCCTTCCTCCCCTCCTTTTCCCTTTTTTTTCCCCTTTCCATTCTCTGAGGGGCAGCCTTGTGCTTCAGTGGGGGGGAGGGGGGGCACAGGCAGGCAACGAGAGAGCACAGTACCAATTACCAATCCCGGTAGCGGAGGAGAGGAATCGGCAGCTGGCAGAGCTCATCGCATGCAGAAATTCTGCCTGCTAACGTGATTAGAGCCGCCGGACTGATCTACAGCGTGGAAGGAGCTTTCTCTGGTTCCCCCCTTGCAAGCCGTGTCTGCAGCTCCTGGATTGAGACGGAGCGCAGTGGAAAAGTCACCTGGCACACTGCTCCGGTAGCGGACTAGGTAGGACAGGAGAAGCCGGGGGAGCTTGAGTTCCGGCGCTGCAGGCCGGACCACGTGTCGCTCACGCAGGAATCACATTGGACAGGAGCTGTTTTTTTTTTAAGGCCGAGTAATTCGGCCGGGGAGCCTCATTTTCATTTTGTTTCTTCATAATTTAGCTTGGGGAACGTTTCTGAGGCTAATCAAGTTATAAAAAAAAAAAAAAAATGGGCCAGCATAAACGGGTGCAGGGGTCTGTTGAGGGGCCTGGTTAGATCGGTGAGGATGGGATGCCTTCTAGACCGCTCTGTTTGCTGTGTGGTGCTAGAAGGGGTTCCGTATCACCAGAGGGTGTCTGCAGAGGTTGCAGTCAAGAGGCGCTGAATATGGATCAAGGGTCAGAGACTGGAGCAGGGGTTCAGGAGGGGGTGGCTGCGAGCCCTTCAGGGCCAGTATTAGACGCTATTACCGCAAGGGAGCCAGGGCCCAGTACTTCTGCAGTTCTGGAACCCCCGACGGCTTTGCTCCAGCAGGCCTTGGGCAGCTCTTTAAATAGGACTGCAGCCTGTTCCTTGGCGGCGATGGTAGGGACGGCAGTAGTGACAGGCGTTGGGGCGAAAAAGCCCAGGGGAGATGCGGTCCGAGCAGACAAGTCAATCATATCGGAGGATCTACGGTCGGAGGATCCGGAACTTGACATGGGTCAGGACGAAGATCTTGAAGAAGGCGAGATTGCAGAGCAGGAGGATCAGGCAAGGGTGGTCCGAGTGTTTTGGAGAGAAGAGTTGCTGGCTCTCATTGCGGAGTCTCTCAAAACTCTTAATATGCCATCTGATGGACCTGCAGAAGATTCTACTCTGGAGGACCCATTGTTGAAGGCTTTTCGAAAGACTCAGAGGGCTTTTCCAGTGCATAGAGTGTTTAAGGAAATGATATAGGAGGAGTGGTATATGCCTGAGTCTGCGCTTAAAGGGTCTAGAGTGATAACGCGTCTTTATCCGTTGTTAGACCAGGATAAGGACTTGTTTAAGTCTCCAAGGGTCGATGCGGCTTTGTCGGCGGTTACCAAAAAGACCACAATTCCAGTAGAGGGTAGCGCAGCACTCAAGGATGCGCAGGACTGTAAGTTATAAACCTTGTTGAAGCAGGTGTTTGAAGTCAATGCACTCTCTTTACAGGCTTCTATTTGTGGAGCCTGGGTGGCATGGGCGTGTCGAAGAGTCATCCAGACTGGAATCTGGAGCGGCTTATCTGGCTGACATTCATTATGACCTTATCAGGGGGTTATCGAAGAGTATGGCTTCGGTGGTCGCAGGGCGGAGATATCTTTGGCTGAGCAATTGGACAGCAGATGGCTCCTCCAAGGCGAGGTTAAGTAAGCTTCCTTTCCGGGGAAAGCTGCTGTTTTGTGAAGATTTAGATAAATTGGTGAAAGATTTGGGAGAGTCCAAAGGCGGTAGGTTGCTGGAGGATAAGCAGAAGAAGGGACATTCCTCGCTCTTGCCTCGCGGTCAGCAATGGGATTTCCGGCGTTTTCGTTCCCGGTCAGCAGGGGCATTTTCCCGGCCGGAGCCAAGAGTTTTGTGGATTTCGAGGGGTGGGCAGGGGGTTTGCGGTCTCCTCCCCTTCCTCGAATTTCAAGAAATCGCAATGAAGCCAGGGGGACCCAGATGGAGCTGGTTCCTGTGGGGGGTCGGTTATGGGAGTTTTACCCTGCCTGGGTCCAAATCACTTTAGATCAGTGGGTGTTGGAGGTTATTCAAGAAGGTTATGCATTGGAGTTTCAGTGGCCAGTAGCCGATTCTTTCATTCAGTCGCCATGCAAAGCAAGCGCAAAGCACAAGGCTGTGTGGGAGACAGTGCAAAGGCTCCTCTACCTAAAGGCCATAGTTCCTGTTCCCCCCCAGCCAGTTAGGTTGCGGTCAATACTTTATCTATTTCGTGGTTCTGAAAAAGGAAGGGGCTTTTCAGCCTATTTTAGATCTCAAAAGAGTAAATCGCTGTCTCCGGGTGTCTCATTTTCGGATGGAGACTCTCAGGTCTGTTATAGTGGCAGTGAGACTGGGCAAATTTCTTACATCTCTGGACCTGTTGGAGGCGTATCTTCATATTCAGATTCGGCAGGAGCATTGGAAATTTCTCAGGTTCGTGGTGCCTATGGGACATTTTCAGTTTCAGGCGCTTCCGTTTAGCCTTGCTACAGCGCCACGTACATTCACCAAGGTGATGGTGGTGGTAGCGGCAGCCTTGCGAAAGGAGGGGGTATTGGTGCACCCTTATTTGGATGATTGGTGAATCAGAGCGAAGTCCCAAGCAGAGAGTGTGGCAGCTACAACCAAGGTGGTGACCTTTTTGCAGAGTCTCGGTTGGGTAGTCAACATGGCAAAGAGCAAGTTGGAGCCGACTCAGAGTCTAGAGTACCTGGGGACGCACTTTGATACGAGAGTGGGGCGTGTTTTCCTGCTGCAGCAGCGGGTGCTGTGGCTCAGAACATTGGTCAGACAATATATAAGCACACAGGATCCCACGGTCTGGGGTTACCTAAGGTTACTAGGGACCATGGCAGCGACGCTCGAGTTGGTTCCATGTGCGAGGGCCCACTTGAGACCTTTGCAAAGGGCATTGTTGAAGAGATGGTTGCATCAAAGGGATCAGCTGTCTCAAAGGCTGCCTTGTCCACCGCAGACTTGCGAGGCGCTTCACTGGTGGCTACGTCCGGGGTATCTGGAAAAAGGGATGCCATTGGAGTCACCTGCGTGGATTTCTCTGATGACAGATGCCAGTCTTCTAGGCTGGAGGGCTCACTATCAGGGACAATTTGCACAGGGGCAGTGGTCCGAGCTGGAGAGGAGCTGGTCGATCAACAGGTTGGAGTTGAGAGCAGTAGCACTGGCATTGCAAAAGTTTCGGCCGGTGCTCCACGGAAGAGCCATTCGAGAGTTCTCAGACAATGCAACTGCGGTGGCTTACATCAACCGGCAAGGAGGCACCAGCAGCGTGGCACTGGAAGCCAAGGCTGAGAGTTTGTTAGAATGGGCTGAGAACCATCTGGTGGCATTGTCGGCGGCGCATGTAGCGGGGTGGACAATGTGCAGGCTGACATCTTGAGTCACGTGAAGGTAGACCCGGGGGAATGGGTTCTTCATCCGGAGGTGTTCGCAATGTTAGTGCATCATTGGGGACGCCATTGATGGATCTCATGGTGACTTTCCAATCGGCAAAGGTCGATCGTTTCTTCAGCAGAAGAAGAGAGAGAATGGCGGAAGGCCTGGATGCTCTTATACAGGTCTGGCCGGAAGAGCAGCTCCTCTATGTGTTGCCACCTTGAGTGCTCATCGGGCGAGTGCTACAGCGCATAGACCTACACAAAGGTCAGGTGATTTTGATTGCGCCAGATTGGCTAAGAAGGCCGTGGTACATGAACTTGGTGCGGCTGTTGGTAGGGAAGCCCTGGAAGATTCCGAGGAGAAAGGATCTTCTAACGCAAGGACCCCTGTGCATGCCTCAGGTAGATCGATTCTCGTTTATGTCTTGGCTCTTGAGAGGGCTAGGATGAGAGCAAAGGATTATTCGGCGGGGGGTGATCCCCACCTTGCTGAAAGCTCGGAGGCGGTCTACCTCGTTGGCTTATGTTAGAGTGTGGTGCATCTTTGAAGCATGGTGTGCAGACAGGGGCTTCGTTTCTTTGAGGGCGTCGGTACCGCAGGTACTGTCCTTCTTACAAGATGGTTTTCAGAAAGGCTTAGTGGCCGCGTTGTTAAGAGTTCAGTTAGCTGTCCTGCTATAGGGGAAAGGTGCAGGGCAAGGCAATCGGAGGACATGCGGATGTTAAGCATTTTTTGCGGGCAGTAGCCCTATTGCGGCCGCCACGGAAGCAACTAGTTCCAATGTGGGATCTCCCGTTAGTGTTGGAGGCATTAGGGAGAGCACCCTTTGAACCATTGGCGAAAGCGTCTATGAAGGATCTCACACTGAAGGTAGTTTTTTTGGTGGCGATTGCTTCGGCGAATCTGAGAATTGCAAGTGTTATCCTGTAGAAATCCATTTCTATCATTCTTTGATACTAAGGTGATTTTGAGGCCAGTACCATCCTTTTTGCCAAAGGACATGTCGGTTTTTCATCTGAATCAGGTAGTTTCCTTGCCGGTGTTCGCGGCTCAGAGAGAGGGTCAGGTTGCGGGGCGCTTGCATCGGTTGGATATTAGGAGGGCATTGAAAAGGTATGCCCAGTGGAATTTACACCCTACAGGGTTGGTAATGAGAATGTCTCCCTTAGGCATCGCTTTTATTGCTGTGTATCTCCTATGAGAATTGATCAATAATGCCAAAGCCCTATCTCCCAATCAGTTTAACATACCAACATGTTGATACCAACGCACCACTGGACCCATGCCAGCACGGTTTTAGAGAAGCCCATGGTGTTGAAACACTTCTCACCACACTCTTCAGTAGCATAATAGCAGGCATTGACAACATCCGCCAAGGGTTCGTCCTTGTCTTCCTAGACATTGCATCAGCGTTTGACTCCGTTAGCCATGAATGCCTCCTTGAACGACTCAAGGAGAAGGGAATCACCGATAAAGCACTTGAGTGGTGTATGTCCTACCTTTCTGATAGATGGCAGCAGGTACGATCCAGCAATACATCATCTGATCCGTTCCACCAAAAGCAAGGTCCACAAGGGTCCTCCCTCTCCGCCCTGATGTTCAATATATACATGCAGCCTATCTGCAACCTGATCCGGTCCTTCAGTGTTAACTGCCTTATTTACGCTGATGACGTGCTGTTATACATGTCTTTTGCAACAGAGAAACCCAACTTCACACCTATAACAAACTGCATAAATGAAGTTTCTAACTGGCTGCAATCCCAAAACCTTAGGATCCAACACAAGAAAACAGAGGTTTTATTTATTACAAGGAATCGAAACTTCACTGCTCCGTCTTTCATAAAAGTGAAGGATGCAGATCTCCAGACCAAGCCCACTATCAGATACCTTGGCGTGACCTTAGACCAGCACTTGGATATGAAGGCGCACATAGGAAACATTGTAAGAGCGGTATACCATAAAATCTGATCCCTTAGACATCTAAGATCCCTGCTTGCACCTGACGATTTCAGAACCATCTATCAGGCACTAATCATACCGCATTTTGATTATGCAAATTCAATCCTGCAAGGTCTCCCTCAAGCCACCTTAAATCCACTTCAACTTGCAATGAATGCCGCAGCAAGAGTTCTACATGGCGCTTCTAGGAAAGACCATGTTACACCCATTCTAAAACATCTCCACTGGCTCCCGATACAAGGTAGAATCACTTACAAGACCTTACTACTTACCTTCAAGGTTATTAAAGGGCTTTTGTCGGCATCATTGACTGAACTAATCCAGACAACTCCTCTCAATAGGGACAGAAGGTCAGTAACACTTAACACCCTGGTAGTCCCAAAATTAATAACACAATGCACCAAGGCAACAGTAGGCAGGGCCTACAATCTCTGCGCACCAAGGTACTGGAACAGCCTCCCTCACGGCATCCGATCAATCCAGGACTTATTTCAGTTCAGAAAGGCCTTAAAACTTCACCTCTTCCTCCAGTTTTACCCAGAAGCCAATGTTGACGCTGCACCATCCTCACAAGCCTCTCAGAACCCCCTTGACTGAAGTCAAAAGATTTCCCAATTATGTCTTAAATTGTAAATAGTTACCCTGTTATCCAAGTTGCATTACCTGTTCAACTGTAAACACAAAGTACCATCGTAAATGTGTATTTTATTGTTCATTGTAAACCGCACTGATGCTGAATAGCGCAGTATAAAAGAGACTCTAATAAATAATAATAATAAATACCAATCCTTCAGAACCATAAGAGGAGATGGTCAAATGATACCTTTCAAAGATTTGACAAAACATCCCAAACTCACCACTCCCACTTACTGCATATCGCATTACAACAGAACAAGAAATCACAACAAGCGGAAATCTCTCATACCCAAAGCCTAAGATGTGCGCTCATAAACGCCCGATCAATATGCAAAAAAATGGCCAGTGATCACAGAACTGATATCTTACCATAACCTTGACATTCTCATGATTACAGAGACATGGCTCTCTAGCGATGATAATGTCCTACTGAACCAACTCTTGCCATCCAATTTCACAATTCACACATGTCATAGAAACAACAAAGGAGGAGCAGGAGTACTCGCTCTCACCAAATCGGACCTACACTTCCACCTGATAAATGCAGACAGCACAAAGAATCTAGAGTCAATTACTATATCCAACAAACTCTGCTCTGTTAATCTCATTTATAGAGCCCCATCACCAGATCTGGATGCCCTTTCCTCAATAATTGACCTGGCATCTAACACTCAAAGCCCATGCACATCAAGCTGGGTTTTGGGAGATTTCAACCTACCATCACTACAAGAGACTCAGGCTTCAGCCTTCCTTGAGGCTCTCAAAGACCTAGGATACACCCAACTAGTAGATGAACCTAAAAATGTTAAAGGAGGTCTACTAGACCTGATTTTTGCTCCACAGACATCTCCCAAGTCAAAAGACACCAACGGACTGTACATAACTGCAGTTCCCTGGTCTGACCATAAACTGATTGTCTTCCAACTACCCATACTCAGAAACAACCAGAACAAAGTCAAAAAGCAGACTAACTCCTCCAAGGCACAAGAACGAAGGTTTCAAGCCTTTGATAGAGATGTGATCCTGAGTAAAACACACCCACTTCTTACCATGACAATACTCAACCCGGAAGATATGGATTCCGAATGGAACAAAACCTTCAATAATATTGCCGTATGTCCACCATCCAACAAGTCACCAAGGACGCGAGCCTCAGCAGTTTGGTACACCTCAGAACTACGATCATCTCTCACCCTCCTACGGAACTTGGAAAGACGCTGGCATAAATCTCACTCAGAAATGGATCAAGAGGCATTTAATTCCCATCTTGCACAACATCGTGAAGCAGTAACTGCGAACTTAAGGCAATTTCACATAGATTCTCTGAAACGATCACTGAACAAACCTCATGACCTTTTCAGCCTCGTAAAGAACTTAACTAAGGAACCAGTACCTGAACAATCAAACGATATCCACCCTCAAGACTTTGCTGACTATCTGCAAGCAAAGATAAGCCATACCAACAAATATCCAGTACCCTCAATGGCAATGGTACAAAACAATATAACACCCTTGACCATGTTCACTACACCATCTAAGAAACACATTGAAAACACCATCGCTACGATCAACACCACCACTGCCCAGACTGACCCCTGCCCTGCCTTCTGGATAAAGGGACTACGGTCTGATCTTAGCTCATTTATAGCCAGGCTCATGGAAAGATCTTTCACAACAGGGGTGTTTCCTCAATCCCTCAAACATAACTCCATTAGATGAAAAACGGCAAGCTCGACAGCCTCATACAGACCGATATCAAGCATACCACTTCTGGCCAAAATAATAGAAAAAGAGGTGCAAAGACAAATACAAGACCACGTCGACAACAATTCACCACTAGACCCATGCCAACACGGTTTTAGAGAACAACATGGCATGGAAACCCTCCTCACCACACTTATCAATAATATAACCATAGGAATTGATAACATCCGGCAGGGATTTGTCCTTATTTTCCTTGACATAGAAGCTGCTTTTGACTCAGTATGTCACGAGCTGCTACTGGTGCGCCTCAGAGAGAAGGGTATTTCTGAGACAGCAATAGTATGGTGTGAATCTTACCTCACAAACAGATGGCAACATGTACGTTCAGTTGCCTCAGCTTCTAAACCTTTTCACCAGAAGCAAGGAGTCCCGCAGGGATCCTCCCTCTCCGCCCTGATGTTTAATATCTACATGCAGCCTATCTGTAACCTCATTCGCTCTTTTGGGTAAACTACCTGGTATACGCGGACGACGTCCTACTTTACATGCCCTTCTCGACAGAAAACCCAGACCTTTCACCACTTACAGAATGCTTTGATGCAGTATCCAATTGGCTTCAATCCCAAAACCTTAGAATTCAGCACAAGAAAACTGAGGTGCTATTCATCACGAGGAATTTAAACTTCATCACACCAACACATATAAAAGTCAAGGAAGCAGAACTTCAGACTAAATCCTTGATCCGGTACCTTGGAGTCACCCTGGACCAGCGCCTTGACAAGAAAATCCACATAAGCAACGTAGTCAGAGCGGTATACCACAAGATCCATACCCTCAGGCACCTTTGTTTCCTACTTGAACCAAGCGACTTCCGGACTGTCTATCAGGCACTAATCACGCCTCATTTTGACTACGCAAATTCAATCCTGCACGGTCTCCGTCAGTCTACTTTAAACCCTCTACAGCTTGCGATGAACTCGGCAGCGAGAGTTCTAATCGGAGCGTCTAAGAAAGATCATATCACACCCATCCTAAAACATCTTCACTGGCTCCCCATACAGTCCAGACTATCTTTCAAAATTCTGCTGCTTACTTTCAAATCAATCAATGGACTAGCCTCTACATCACTAGCAGAGCTCATTCATACCACACCATCCAACAGGTCCAGGAGATCGGCAGCTATCAACACATTAGTTGTCCCAAAAGAAATAACCCACTGCACCCATGCCACAGTTAACAGAGCTTTCAAACTATATGCACCGAGAAGCTGGAATTCTCTCCCACCCAACATACGAGCAATCACTGATTTGGTCCAATTTAGAATGGCAGTGAAACACTTCCTATTCATTCAGTACTACAAGATAGATGAAGATACAGTAGCGTCACCTGCAGTCTAAGATAGATATTATGACTAAACCTACCCTATAAGACACTCATGAGTATAGCCTGTATAATATGAAAATCCGATGTAAATAGTTACCCCAAGTTATCCGAGTTTTATTTCCTGTTACCTGTAAACACAGTTCATTATATGCAACGTGTATGTTTTATGTTTTATGTAAACCGCACTGATGTTGAATAGCGCGGTATAAAAGAAATGTAAATAAATAAGTAAATAGCCACAGGACGGCCAGTTTCCGTAAGTCCGATAGGCTCTTCATTTTGTTTGAGGGGGCAAAGAAGGGTGAAGCGGCTTCTAAAGCTCCAATTGCCTGATGGTTGAAGGAGGCGATCGCATCGGCATATCTGTTGAAAGGCCGGGCGGTCCCGGAAGGGCTGAAAGTTAATTCCACTAGGGTGCAAGCTGCCTCTTGGGCGGAGTGCAGTCTGGTGCCGGCGGTTGTAAAGCAGCGACCTGGTCTTCATTGCACTCGTTTGTAAAACATTACCGTCTGGATGTTCAGGCGGAGAGGGACACCTGTTTTGGATCAGCGGTGCTTCAGGCTGGTCTAGCAGGGCCCTCCCGTTGTATCTGTTCACTGCTCTGTTACATCCCCAGAGATTCCGGGACTAGACTGGAGGGATGGTCAGGAAGATTAAATTAGACTTACCTGCTAATTGTAGTTCCTGGAGGAACTCCAGTCTAGTCCCGTATCCCGCCCTGGTAAGTGAGTAGGCTATAGCCTGAAGCAGGACCAAGTTAACAGGTAAGAGTCACAGGGGGCTGTGTGGTGGCATAGTGACTAGTTCAGGGTGTATTTTGGGGATGGGGCGGAGTCAGCATCCTGCGCAGGGGGAAAAAATGGACCTCAGCGCACAAGGTACCTTTCAAGGCATGTGTACATAGTTAGTCATGATATTCTTTAGTGTTCAGCTAGTGGTTTAGCTTTGGGTTCTCGTTCAGTATGCTACTTAATGGTGGCTCCGGTGAGTCTGCTTTGTCAATAGGGAACTGGTGTGAGGAGGCGGATCCGGGGCTTATGTACCAGTGACATCACAAAAGTGATGTTTCTCAGTCTCCAAGCTGCTAGAAGAGGATCACAACCCAGAGATTCCGGGACTAGACTGGAGTTCCTCCAGGAACTACAATTAGCAGGTAAGTCTAATTTAATCTTAGGCTCTACCTCAGTTTTGTTAAATAATAATGTTATGAATTTATAGTTTAATCACAGTTCAAATTAAGTTTGTTGTAAATGTATGGTACAAATAGCTGGTGGAAGGCCCGATTATGTTTTTATTAAGGGATTCACGGAGGGTCCCCGCCTAAGGGCCACGCCAAAGGGCCCTTTGGAGTGTTCTTAGGCACGGGCCTGCCAGGTGCGGGTGCGCCTAATGTCCGTTCCTTTAATAGGTGGCTATGCCAGTATCAGCTGACGACAATCACAGTTGTTAGATCAGTGCAGGCTGCTATCAATCCACGCACCTGATGAGCAGTGGAATTTGCATGATGCCTCAGCAGCCCCTGATTGGTTGTTTAATGGGGAAATGGTAGAACAAGGTTGGGACTATGGTGCAGACTTCCACTGTGCCCTCAGGTAAGACCATCAGTCCTCTGGATAAGCACCTTGTCCCTCTTACATCAATCCAGTCCTCTCAGCTCTGGCAGGAAGACGCCATCTTGTCCTTCCCCACTACAATCTTCTACCTTGGTGGGTAACGTTTCCCCCAGTCAAGAAGTGTCGGAAGTTTCTTATGTGGTTGTTCCCAAACCTATGCTGTCTTGCGAGTCCATTGTGTTGTTTCTGTCTCCCTCGCAGAGCCCCTGGGGGTGTGATTAAAAATATTGGTTTGAAATTAAGCTCTACAGTTTTTTCCCTTTGTACTTTCACTCAGGAAACCATAGTTGCTCTGTGGGATCTCGATTGTAAAGTTTCCACTTTTGATAAAGCCAAGCTAGATTCTCTTGTTCAGCTGCTGCAAATGGTTAATTTGGTTCATATAAAGGATTCCCTTGTTTTACATTCTAAAGTAGAGGCACTAAAGAATTTCTTTTGTGCATGTAATTTACGTTTCTTAAATTTTCCCTATACTCATCTTTTGGCCCTGCTTAATCTTTTGGAAAAATATCTTAACAAAGTTTTTGCTGGTTCACGTGTATTATCTACCCACTAGATCCAAAGAGGTTTAATGCCGCCGAGTGTGCTTTGGATGTTTTGGTTCTTTTATCTAGACAAAACCTTACTGCCTCTGGAGGATTCATTAGATATAATTTCCAAGTAATCTACACTATTGGCAACCTTTGTCTCTGAATCTATTAAAGTTTGGATTCGTAAAGCCTTTTTTAAGAATAAGGAAGCTCAGTTTTGTGGACAGCATTTGAATATTTTTCCCGATGTAACACCACCTGAGACAGTTTCTTGATTTAAAGTCCCGAGTTTTGTCCTTGGGAGCTACTTTTTATTTATGTTTCCTTGTAAGTGTATCATTAACCTTAGGGGTGATCACATGTACTTTGGGACGTCTCGTACCTGGAAAGATTTCTTCAGGATAGGAAGGGTTCTGTTCTTCAGGTGGTTAATGGTAATAGTAGGTTTGTTTTCTCTCCTTATGTGGCATATGCCTAATTCCTTTGCATTATTACTAATGTATTTAATGGAAGTAGTTCCCGTGATGTTGGCTTTTCAAATATTATTTCTTTCTCTTTAGTGCTTCTTCTATTTCTTTTTTTCTTATATTTCCTTTGTTTATTTGGTTATTAAACCTAAAATCATATTAAAAAAAAAAGAGAGCTGAAAGAAAAGTTATTCCATCTGCAGGGCCAGCCTGAGAGGTTCTGCCACCCTAGGCAAACTCCCCCCCCCCCAACTACAGCGTCGCCTGGTTTGCCATGCCACCCTCCTGACTGCAGCACCGCCTGGCCCACAACACAACCCCCTCTGGCTTCCATCTTCTCAGCTGGAGGAGGAGGGCAGCACAGCAATCCCTCCTTGGGCACAAGCAATAGCTGAACTGCAGCTTCAGCGCCACATCGGGCCTTAAAGTACCCGCATGCATGCACCCTCATGGCCTGCCCTTCCTGCCTCTCTCCGGTACAAGTTCCTGTTGGAGGGGGCAGGAGCAGTAGGTCGTAACTATGTGCATAGGCATTTTAAAGTCCACCGCGGCACTGAAGAGGGGGTAGCCATGTGCCCAGCAGTACCTGCTACCCTAGGCGAATGCCTCGTGGCCATCCAGGGCCTGTTCATCTGTATAAGTACTGGATGTGAATGGTTCAAGCAATGCATTCCTCATGGGGTGGGGGGAAATAAGTTTGGATGACTCACATTATCTGATATTAGTTTGAGACTGTTGGTTAATAAAGGCAATGGACAAAGTAGTCCCACAGGGGGAACCGAGCTGAACCATTATTTACAAGTGTATTATGAAATTTGAAGCAGCATGAGGGGAAATTAGAAAACTGATTGTAGATGTATAAAAGGAAGGATGATATGGGGGATGGAAAGTATTGATTGAACAGAATAAGCATTCTTTTCTTGAGACTAAAACTACATTTCTAATTAAGAAAGTGGAAGTAATAGGAGCCAGGACTAAAGCCTTATTCACCTTGATGAAGAAACTGATGTACCACTGAGAGTTGTGCAGTGGGTCTATTCAGTATTTTAACCACAAATCAAACAAATTTTGGAAGAGCTGGAGTTGTTGGAAAGGAAATTAAGTAAATCAAGAAGAAAGCTATGAGGAAACTGCAAATCTTCCCTCCTCCTCCAAACTAACTACTTGCTCCTCTAAGATAATCCCCACCCATCTACTAAGCTCTGTCTCTTCTTCCATAATCCCTTCCATCTGTCATGTTCTTAACCTATTTCTTTCCACTGCAACTGTTGCTGTTGCCTTCAAACATGCTGTGGTTACACCTCTCCTCAAAAAGCCTTCACTAGACCCTACCTATCCTTCCAATATCGACCTGTCTCTCTCCTCCCCTTTGCTTCAAAACTACTTGAATGAGTGGTTCACCACCACTGTCTTTTCTTTTTTAATCCTTATTTTGAATTTTCACACACCAAAATACATATAGCATTAACAAAACAAACTAAATCCAATACAGAGTAACATATTCCCCCCCTTCCCCGGCAGAACTACACAAGAGGTGGTTGATACAGCAGAATTACAAAACATATCCTACACGATTGCAGGATAGCTTTGGACAGGGTTTCCATTTAAACAGTTTCAAAGGCGTCTGTGTATTAGAAATGGGTTACACGGTTTCATACATAACTATAATAAAAACATACCGTATTCCACAAGTGAATACTGTGAAGAACAGAATTATCTTTCCAATTATTCACTATCAGTTTCAATTGAATTGAAATAAAAAAATCAAAGGCAAAATTGTCATCTGTCTGAAGAGACGGAGTATTTGCTAGGGATCGGTAAATTATGATCCATAGAGAGATATCCTCTTGGACATCCTTCCATATATGCTGCCAGAAAATTTGTAGGTTGGTACAATTAAAAAACATATAAGAGAAGGTACCAAGTCCAATCTGGCATGACCAGCAGTGATTTCCTTGCCAGTACTTCATTTAGTAAACAATACTGGTGTAATAAATGCACAGTGAACTAAGAAATATAATGATTGTGTAATTGAAGCTGAGAGGGAAATACGTGTGAGTGCACCCCAAAATTTACCTTAATGTGCATGTGTAGGAAGACTCCCAATATGCAGAGGGAGGAGTGGCCTAGTGGTTAGGACAAGGTACTTCAGGCCGGAGGGCTGGGGGTTCAAGTCCCACCTGGGGACAGCAATCTCAGGCCGGAGGGACTGGGATTTCTAGTCCTATAGGCACTCCTTGTGGTCTTGGGCAAGCCACTTAACCCTCCATTGCCCATGTTCTCTGTAAGTATTAGCGTATGTGTGTCATATCCCCTCATGTTAAATGTATCTCCCAATTGACCGCTTTGACCCGGTGAAAAGCGGGATATAAATACAGCTAAATAAAATAAATAAATAAATATCTGACTTGCAGGCCCCCTCCACTCCTGAACAGGTAACACTATGACGATCCCTTATTAGAGAGTAAAAACAGGACACCAATTTAGTGGATCCTTCAGATGCATTGGCTAGTAGAAAAGTAGCTCCCATCGCTCTGCTAATTTGGGAGAAAGCAAACCCACTTTTCATATGCAATGACAGAATTGTATTCACTGAAGTACCATTTGTAAGGAAGATTAAATTCCATACAGAGATCAATGAAAGACTTACTGCCCTATATACCATAAGACTTTACCTTGTCATGTAAACTGAGCAATTGATTTTGGATCCGCAATAAAGGATTTAACCAAATTGTTAGAAATGTGGATGGTGAATTATCATCTTTAAAAAGTTTTGACAAAAATCAAAAAGAGGCTTGAGTAGAAGAGATCATAAACGGGACCCCTGGAGTAGAAGTATGACACATCCCAGTTAAGAGATGAGATGGAGTGGGGTAAGGAGCTTTTCCAATTGAAACCACATAGGGCCAGGAGAGTATATATCCCAGGTCTATCCTAAGCATTGTTTGAGCAAATAAGCGTGATGATACCAGAGAAAATCGGAAACTGCACTCCACCCTCATGTTTAGGAACCTTGAGTTTACAAGTCATGATCCTTGGCATTTTTTGTTTCCATAAGAAACCAACCAAGAGTTTCTCTAGCTGCTTATAAAAGGACACTGGGAAAAGAAATGAGATCATACAGAGCATAGAGTTGACTTTAGGAACTACCATCATTTTATTTATTTATTTATTTAAAAACTTTTACAAATATCTTACCAAGAAACAGATCTTGTACAGAAAAGGCATATATGTCAACAATGCATAAAGAAATAAGCAAAAGAGGAAACAACTAAGAACATAAATGCCTATAGTCCCCAATGGGAGCATAAATTATTGAAAATAACCAAAACAAGGACCAGAGACCCCCACCTATTAATCATCCACTACTAAATGTATAATGAAAACTGAGGACCGCAGAGGGGCCTCTGCCCTATATCACAGTGCAGTGTACAATCCCCTAATCTACACCCTCAGCAGGGGATGAAGTTACAGGCAATCTAGCATTAATAAAAGAAGAAAGGTCAGAAGGTGAAAAGAAAATAAATCTTTGAGAATTATATGACACTAAACATCTGCACGGAAAACGAAGAGGGAAGGTGGCTCCAAAGCACAAAACACCAGGTTTCAACTGCAAAAACCGTTTCCACCGTTTCTGAGTTTCCTTAGCAATGTCTGGGAAGATTGAATTTTTTTTCCACAGAACAATTGGGACAGTGTGGTATAAAACAAATGTAGTAACCAGTCTCTATCAGATGCGAGGGCAAATATGACTAACAAAGTGGAAGCTTTTATATCAGATGACTCAGGAGACTCCAATAAGTCTGAAACATTCAAAACATCCATTTTTGGAATTCTGTCAGATGGTTCCTCAGATCTTCTACCAAATGGTAAATAATAGACTTTCACAATCGGTGACATTGCCGGCCAAATTCTGACCCATGTACTGCTTAAATAGCTCCATAGTAGAAGCTCCTTTTATCTTTGGGAAGTTCAATAATCGCAAATTGGTATCTCGAGCAGAATTTTCCAGGGCTTCTTCCACCTTAGCCCGAAGCAATACATTATCTTTAATCAACGCAGCACTCATTTTCTTCAACTTTATGCTAAATATTATCTGTTATAGTCATATAACTGTCCAATTTCATATTGACTGCACCAACCTGGGCAGAAATCCCAGTAGCCTGTCATGCAACCACATCCGAGAGAGCAGAGATGGTCTTCCAAATGTTCTCCAAGGTTATTTTCTTTGGGCGTGCCAAGGAAAATTATTCCAATACAGCTACAGGGGTAGCCACTGATGCACCGTGCTCTCATTTTCTCCTCCAGGCAAAGATAGGGCTGCCTCCAACACCTTCTTTAATGAATAAGCAGTTGACAGCAAAGAATCTGGTCTATTGCTCTCCACTGGCACTCCCCCTGCAATGAGAACCTGGGTGCTTCCTTCCAATCCTGAAGGAACGCCAACTGGTGGCGCAGGAACAAGAGTAGTTGAAATAGGAGGTAGAGACTGCACATTGGGAGACAGAGTCACTTCCAGGTCAGGCAGTAGAGCAAAATCCTCTGGGGTTCCCCTGCAACACCCCAATGGATCTCCTGTCTTTCAGCATTGGAGAGTAAAACAAACTGATCCATAGGACCAGACACAGGTGGCAAGGGCTCTGTGAGATAAGTCCTTGTCTTCCCTTTCCTCTTGGGCATAGCAAACACCTCACGTAGTCATTTTAGAATAACCATGTCCCTGAACTACCATCATTTTAATTGTTTCCAATCAGCCCCACCATGTCAGGTAGAGTGGTGACCATCTTAGCAATAAAGATTTTACTAATTGGACACATTCAGAAGTATTTAATTTTAGCATGCCCTCTATCGTAGAGCAGTATTTGATGCCTAGGTATTTGAGAGAGTATAGTTCCCAGATGTCAGAACATATTTATTCAGTGGGAAATATTATGGATTTTGTCCAGTTTATTTTATAACCCGACAAACGGGAATACGAATAAATGAGATTAAGGATGGCTGGGACAGAAGCAGGATCAACAAATAGAAGAATATCATCTGCATATGCAGATAGTTTAATTTGGATGTTATACACTGTCAACCCTCGTATACTGGCAGATTGTTGAATTAGAAGAGCTAATGGTTCGAGTGCCAAATTAAATATGATTGGGGATAGAGGACATTCCTGTTGGGTACCACGATAGAATGAGAATGGCTAGGATACCTTAGTATTTGCACATATGCAAGCTGTAGGGTTTGCATACAGAACCTTTATCATACCCAAAAAAGTAGCTCCTGTGCCAAACTACTGAAGGGATTTGAAAAGAAAAGACCATTCAAGCCTATCAAAGGCCTTCTCGGCATCTAAAGAAAGTCCAACCAAGGGAGCCGGCAGGTCCCATACAATGGCCAATACATTGCACAGGAGCCATCACAGTCCATTATGCATCGACCCGTAACAAAACCACATTGATCAGGATGGATAAGAGATGAGATCACCTGGTCGAGATGATTAGCTAGAACTTTAGCGTTTATCATATAATTGGCATTGAGTAATGATATTGGATGATAGTTACATATCTTCTGGGGGTCCAGACCTAACTTCTCCTGGACAACAATAGTAGCGTCCACAAAAACACCAATTCAAGAGGGTTGTTTCAATAATAGCCTAAAATATGTGTGACGATGAGGAGCATGATCCACTAAGGACTTTATAAAATTCCATTGACAATCCATCAGGACCTGCTGCTTTGCCAGACGCCAACTACCATATGGCACAAACTATCTGTGAGCTGGATCTCTGAGTCCAGTTGAGAAACCTGTAGGATAGTCAGAATAGGTCTCTCGAGCAATTGGAGCAGCTGGACAAAGTCCACTCAATCAGCCATTACCTCAGATTTGTATAAGTGAGTATAAAACATTTGAAATTGCTCCAAAATATCCATATGCTGAGTTACCAACTGCCCTTTAACATCAGAGAGAGCTACAATATGGATCATCTCCTTCCTTGTTTTCAACATATTAGCTAAGAGTCTCCTGGATTTATTCCACTCTGCGTAATAATGGCTATTTTGCATATGAAACTATTTGGTTCACCTCCCTGCTCATAACAGTATTGTATTGATAATGCAATTTTTGCAGATGCAATAAGACATCTGGATCAGCTTTTTTAATTAAGAACTATTCCCCTGAGCAAATTTGTTCCGAGAGAAGTTGCAGTTCCTGTTCCTTCTGATCAGCCATCCCTATAGAAAAGCTTGTAATGGTGGCCCATATGGTAGTCTTAAAGGCCTCCCATCAGGCCCAGATGGGAGTGTCCACAGGGCTATTTGTCTCAAAATAGGTTGTAATAGTATTTTTTAGAGAGTTCAGAAAGGTTGGGTCACCAAGCAATCTTCTTTGGAAACTCCAAGTTAAAGGAGAAGAGTTCTGAGGGGTGAGTTGCAGCATAAGGAAGATTGCCACACAATCAGAGAGTGAAGTTTCCTGAATCTTGGAGGAGAGCACCAAGGGTAGGATAGTTTTGGATGTAAGAAAGAAATCAATTCTCAAATGCATGCGGTGAGGTAGTGAGAAGTCATTCAGTACGGTGCTGAAACCGCCATAGATCAATCAGCCCCATGAAGGCTCACATCACAGCAGCAGCTTGGGAGATCCTTATCCTACAGGTAGATTGTTGGTCAAGAATTAGATCTATCACAAGGTTAAAATCTCCCCCCGAGTAGCACAGGGGAGGTCTCCATATTCACCAGTTCTTTAGCTATGGAGTAGAGGAAACCCGGAGAGTCAGTGTCCGGGGCATAGACCGTCAAGTGTGAACTTTGTAGGGACAAGTTGGATTTGTGATTTGGCCATTGGACCTTGGTATCCGATCTAAGATGGAGAGCAGTAATAGGCAGGGTTGTTGTTGTTAAGTGCCGTCGACTTGGTGTCGACTCATGGTGACCCTCTGGATAGTTGTCCTAAATTGTGTTCAGTCTTCAGTCAGGGGCTCATTGTTGACAGACTGGTACTCATAACTGCTGTTATTGTATTGATCCATTTCATTGCTGGCCTTCCTCTTTTGCATTAACCTTCTATCTTGGCAAGCATGATGTCTTTATTTAATGATCTATCTCTTCGCATGATGTGTCCAAAGTATGAAAGTCGAGGTCTTGTCATCTGATCTTCTAAAGAAAGCTTAGGTTTAATCTTCTCTAGTACTGACTGGCTTGTTCTTCGGGCAGTCCATGGTATACACAGTATTCGCCGCCAGCACCATAATTCAAAGGCATCAATTTTCTTCCTGTCTATCTTTTTCACTGTCCAGCTTTCACATCCATATGATTTTCTTGAAAATACCATGGCTTGAACAAGTCAAATCTTTGTATGGAGAGAGATATCTCTGCTTTTGAGAATCTTGTCTAGGTCTTTCATAGCAATTCTTCCAAGAGCAATGCATTGTCAGATTTCTTGACTGCTTGTTGCTTTTTTTTTGATAGTTGATCCAAGTAGGTTAATGTTGTCCACGATTTCAATTTCTTCTCCTTCAACGATGAACTTGTTGATTTTACCTGCTGTCATGATCTTTGTCTTCTTTACATTAAGGTGCAGGCCCATTTTAAGACTATGTTCTTTGATCGTGAGAAGCAAATGTTTCAGATTATCTTCACTTTCAGCTAGTAATGTGGTATCATCAGCATAGCGAAGGTTGTTGATGAGTCTTCCACCAATCTTCACACCTCTGTTGTCTTCATGCAATCCTACTTCTCTGAGGATTTGTTCTGAATATAAATTAAACAGGTTGGGGGGGGGGAATGAGTGGAGGAGTAGCCTAGTGGTTAGAGCAACTGCCTTGTATCCAGAAAATCAAGGGTTCAATTCCCACTACCACTCTTTGTGACCTTGGGCAAGTCACTTTAGCTTCCATTTCCTTGGAAGAAAAGGCTGGCAATGTACTTCCAGTGATACATTGCCAAGAAAACTCAGAGGTAGCTGGGCTACTATGAGTCAACACTGACTTGATGGTGCTAAAAAAAAGGGGGAAAGTATGCAAAAAAAACATTGCCAATTTTAAACCATTCTGTTTCTCCTTGTTCTGTTCGAACTGTTGCTTCTTGATCAATGTACAGGTTGTGCAAGAAAACGATCAGGTGTTCTGATATACTCATGCTTCTTAATGTGGCCCAGAGTTTCTCATGGTTTACACAGTCAAAAGCCTTGCTATAGTCGATAAAGCACAAATAGATATCCTTTTGGTATTCTTTAGTCTTTTCAAAGATCCATCTCACATCCGCGTTGATGTCTCTTGTTCCTCGCCCTTTCCTAAACCTTGCTTGCACTTCAGGTAGCTCTTGTTCGAGGTATGGTTGTAGTCTCGTTGAATAATCTTCAGTAGAATCTTGCTGGTATGTGGGATCAGAGCGATTGTACAATAATTTCCAAAGTCAGTTGGATCAACTTTCTTTAGTATTGGTATAAACACAGATCTTTTCCAGTCAGTTGACCATGATGTTGTCTTCCAAATTTCTTGGAACAGTCTTGTAAGTATGGTAACAGCTGTATCAGATTGCTGTAATACTTCTTTTGGAATGCCATCAATGCCTGGTGCTTTGTTCTTTGATAAGGCTTTCAATGCTGCTTCAACGTCTTCTTTCATTACCAATAGTTCCGGATCATAAGGTACAGGTTGAAACGGCCGTTGATCCACTTGATCTTTATCATATTAAAACTCTGTATATTCTTTCCACCTTTTCTTGATCTTCTCAGCATCATTCAACATAGAACCTTTAGCATCTTGTAACATTCCAATTCAAGGCTGGAATTTTTTCTTTAACTCTTATAGCTTTAGGAAAGCCGATCTTGTTCTTCCTCTAATAGTTTCTGCTTCTATTTCCTTGCATGTGTCATTGTAGTAATTTTCCTTGTCCTGTCTTCCTGCACATTGCAAATCTCTTTTGAGTTCTATGATTGTCTTTCTTTCTTCTCTGGCTTTAGCTTCTCTGCATTTCTGGGCAATTTTCAGAGTTTCTTCCATCATCCATTTTGGCTGTTTTTGCTTTTTGACCTTTTGTAGAGGCTTCTCGCTTTCTTCCAACACAACCTTCTTGATATCATTCCAAAACTCTTCTGGAGCTCTGTCATTTGTATCTACAGCAGCAAATCGATTTGCAGGCAGTCTTTAAATTCCAGTTGAATTTTCTCAAGGTCATATTTTGCTGCATTCATGAGTGATTTGCTCTTTTTCAACTTTAGCTTGAGTTTGCATACTAGTAGTTGATGATCTGTACCACAGTCAGCTCCAGGTTTTGTCTTTGTTGATGTTATAGAGCTTTTCCATCGTTGACTTCCACAGATGTAGTCAATTTGATTTTTTTACAATCCACTGGGTGAAGTCCATGTGTACAGTCGCCGCTTGTGTTGCTGGAAGAAGGTGTTTGAGATAAATAGTTGGTCTTGCAGAATTCTATCAGTCTTTCTCCAGCTTCATTTCTGTTGCCAAGTCCATATTTTCCAACCACTTTGCCCTCTTCTTTGTTGCCAGCTTTTGCATTCCAGTCACTCATAACTATCAGGATATCCTGTTTGCATGTTCTGTCAATTTCAGCTTGAACTTGTTCATAAAACTCATCAATTTCATCCTCTTCTGCAGCTGTTGTTGGGGCATATACTTGATTATAGTTGTGTTGATCATTCCTCACAGGCGAATAGAGATTAAGTGTTCACTAACTGCACTGGATTTCATTACAGTTCTTGCAAGTTTCTTCTTTATTATAATGCAACACCATTTCTTCTTTGTCTTTTATTTCCAGCATAGTAGACCATGGCATCATCTGTTGCAAAGTGCCTGATGCCAGTCCATTTCAGTTCGCTGACAACCAACAGATCAATTTGTACACGTTCCATTTCATTCTTGACCACCTCCGAATTCCCTTGGTTCATGCTTCGTACGTTCCATGTCCTAATACGTAAGACATCTTTACAGCTTCTGACTCTCATTTCATGCGCAGCTACATCAGCAGTCAGACGTCCCGAAGGCTTTGATTCAACCACATCATAAATGCTGGCTTTACTCTGAAAAGTCTAGGCAGGGTATGATGGACTAAAATGGCAACATCATTTTTTTTACTTAATACAGGGGAGCAGATCAAAAAATTGTAAGGACCACAACTCAGTTTCTGAGATTCAGCTAGAGTAAGATGTGTTTCTTGGAAATATATTATGGCAGCATAAGCCTTTTGGCAGAACAACAAGATCTTTTTCCATTTAATAGGATTGCTAAGTCCCTTGACATTCGAGGACAATATTTTTAAAGTGTTAACCATAGCAGTAGTGACAGTAAAGCCATCTAAATGCAAGATTCCCAAGGACTGGAACCAACTCTGTTCAAAGTAGAACAGAAACTGTACAGTCATGACCCCTTATTTAACATGACCCTAAAAGAGGGCATTCCATCCCAGTAAGACCAAAACTCCTACAGGAGAAAGAAACATAAAAATCTCGCTAATAACAATAGCCAGTGAACCAATCCAACTAAACAAAGGGAATCCTTTAACTAAGTAGCGGTCCAGTACAGTGTAGCAGAGTGGCTGCCCAGGGAATTGAACAGTACAGATAATATCATAACCTCCCCCCTCTTCCCATTCCAATAAACCCAATCTAGAGAAAAAACACTACATAGTCACGTATAACATCCAAAACATTCAGTACCCCCTCTATCCCTGGTTTCCCCTACCTGATCCACAATACCAGAACAACATTGAAAAAAAAAAGACCTACCTAGCTATAACAGATAATATTACATATCTAGTGAGATAGAATACTTAGCAAAAGATAGAAACATAGAATCATGATGGAAGGAAAAGACCATATGGCCTTTGTAGTCTGCCCTTCCATATCAACTACTACAATAGTCCCTATTTTTCCTTTAGAGATTCTCTGTGTTTGTCCCATGTTTTTTTTAATTCAGATATTGTTCTCATCTCTACCACTTCCACTGGGAGACTATTCCATGCATCTACCACTTTTTCTGCAAAGAAATATTTCTGCATAGTACTCCTAAGTCTATCCACTTTCACCCTAATCCTATGTCCCCTTGTAGCAGAGCTTACTTTCATTTGAAAGAGGCTTTAATCCTGTGCATTTATGCCACAGAGGTATTTAAATGTCTCTATCATATCTCCTCTATCCCGCCTTTCCTCTAAAGTATACATATTAAGATCCTTAAGTCTGTCCTCCTATGCTTTATAATGAAGACCACTAACCATTTTAGTAGCCATCCTTTGCACCAACTCCAACCTGTTTATATTATTTTGACGGTGTGGTCTCCAGAATTGCACACAATACTCCAAATGAGGTCACACCAAAGACCTATACAGAGGCACTATCACCTCCTTTTTTCTGCTGGCCATTCCTCTCCCTATTCACCCAAGCATCCTTCTAGCTTTCACCATTGCCTTTTCTACCTGTTTACCTACTTTAAAATAATCAGACACAATCACACTCAGATCCCACTCTTCTTTTGAGGACAGAAGCACTTCACCCTCTATACTCTACCACTCTCTTGGATTTTTGCAGCCCAAATGCATGACCCTGCATTTTTTTAGCATTAAATCTCAGCTTTCAAATTCTAGACCATTCTTCAAGTTTAGTTAGATCCCTCCTCATGTTATCTACTCCTTCCCTGGTGTCTACTCTATTGCAGATTTTGGTATCATCTGCAAAAAGGTAAACCTTACCTGGTAGACTTTCCGTAATATCACTAACAAAGATGTTAAAAAGAGTTAAACCAAGGACAGATCCTTGTGGCACACCACTAATAACCTCCTTTTCCTCAGAATGAGCTCCATTTACCTGTACTCTTTGTTGCCTCCCACTCAACCAATTTCTAACCCAAGCAGTAACTTTAGGTTCCATCCCTAGAGTGCTCAATTTGTTTATGAGTTGCCTGTGCGGAACGGTGTCAAAGGCTTCACTGTTCCTGTAATCCATTGGACTCCAGAAATCTCACTATTTTTCTTTCAGCAGCTTTTCTAATAATTTACTCACCACAGAGATTAGACTAACTGGCCTGTAGTTTTCAACCACATCCTTACTTCTGCTTTTGTGTTGAGGGACCACATGTGCCTTTCTCTAGTCCTCTGGCACCACTCCCGACTCCAACAAGGCATTGATAAGGTCAGTCAGTGGAGCTACTAGAATGTCCCCAAGTTCCATCAGTATTCTCGGATGTATCTCATCTGGTCCCATCGCTTTGTCTACTTTTAGTTTAACTAGTTCCTCACAAACACAGTCTTCTGAAAATTGTTTGAGATCCTCATCACTTATGTTCCAATTTGTGTGTGTTTTCTGAGGTACTGCTCCTGCAAGTAATTCTGCTTTATCCTTATCAGCTTCTACATATTCCTTCCCTTCACCCTTGTGTCTGAGAATACCACTTTTGCCCTTCCTCCTCTCATTAATATATCTGTAAAACGTCTTATTCCCCCAATATATTGCATTGGCTATTTCCTCTTCTTTTTGTATCTTTGCTTTCCTGACTACTTTGCTAGTTTCTCCATGTTTTTCAAAATATAGATGCTTGTCTTCCTCTCTCTGTGACCTCTTGTATTTCATGAAGGCTTCTCTCATTTTTCTTTACATTTTCAGCTGCTTCTTTTGAGAACCACAGTGGTCCCCTTTTCCTTTTACCTTTATTTACCTTTCTGAAAAAAGGTTGGTTGCCCTTAAAAAATTCCCTTTCAGTTTTGCCCTCAGTTTTGATGTTTATTTTTAAAAGCTAAGGGCCCGATTTTGCATTGGGCAGGGCTAAGTGCCGTAGTCGCGTAGCACTTCCCCCTGACCCCCTAACCCAATATATTCACTTCTGCAACGATGGAAGTGAATATCCGTGGTTCACCGCACAGCCTAGAAGTCACTGAGCCTAACCGGGCAGCAGTGATTTTTCATGCTGCCTGTTAGCACTCTGCACTGTAAAGATAGGCAAGGGTTTTCCTCTCCTATCTTTAAGGCACGGGGCGCTAACTGGGCAGCATCCAAAATCGCTGCTTCCTGATTAATGCCATTCCTCATCTCCACTCTGTCCTGAAATGCCCCCAACACACCCAGATGCTAACGACAGCATAGGGGCACCTAGGGGACTTAAATGTGGATTTTCAAAGGCACTAGCTGTGTAGGTGACATTGAAAATCCCCAATTAAGGCATTTACACGGTTAACATGGGTTGTTAATGGTGTAAATGCCTTAAAAAACATCGGGCCCTAGGGCAAAGGCTCTGTCAGATTTCATTGTCTTTGTTCTAGCTACCCACTCACAGCTAACTGTGGTGTGTTGATACTGCAGACTATGGTAACTTGTGTCCAACCTTCCTCTTTCTGTAGCCTCCAATTTTTACCTCTGTTGGAAAGCTTGGATGTTTCAAGAAGCATCTCATCAATGTACTTCTCACTGTCTTGAATGCTCCTGAGCCTCGCCACCTCTTCTCCAGGACCAAGCAGGAAGTCAGTCCTCACATATGAGTGATGTTGGCGCCGACGGAGCCCCCGTGTGGAGCATATCCCCAGCTTTCAAAGAAAGTCTTTGGGAATGCAGCGCGCATGCGCGGTCCCCTTCCCGCCCAAGGGTGCCATCTTGCTCAGTCTTTCTTTTTCCGCGGAGCCCAACGGATGTGAGTTCATGTCACCCGTGAAAAGTAGATTTTTTTTTGGCTATTTTGACTTTTTCTGTTCCAGTTCAATCCGGTTCCCTTTCCTGCCTGGGCTCGATACACTGGTATCGAGTCCGGAGATTTGATTTTCGTTTTTTGTCCTTTGTGACTAGCGTTCGCGCTCTTTTTGTGTTTTCACTGGCAGCCCGGTCTTTTGACCTTGCAGGGGCCCTTTTTCCCTCGATGGCTGCCAGCGGGTTCAAAAAGTGTGATCGGTGCAAGAAACGTATGTCTCTCACTTACACACATGACTGCTGCCTCGGTTGCCTATGGCCCGACCATGACCCGCTGGCCTGTGGCCCGTGTGGCAAAATGTCGTCAAAGGCGCTTCGGAGCCATCAGCATCAACGTGAGAGAATTTTCTTTGACTCTGCGTCCGGCCGGGCCCGGACTTCGTCAGAGGCCTCGACATCTCGGGAGTCTGACCCCGAGCGCCGTCGGGGTTCCTCTGAGAGGGATTCTCCCACCCGGGAGCACAGAAGGAAGAAGAAGCTCGCGAGGGCAGCGTCAGTGGAGGCTCCTGGATCCTCGAGGGCCAGGTTGCATAGCCCTGACTGCCGCCCTGGGCTATCGGAGTTGGAGAGGCCGTCCAAGGTACCTCGTATGGAGCCGGAGTCCCCGAGTCACGTAAGTGCAGTTGTCCTCATGGACTCTCCTCTGGGGGAGCCGATGTTGGGGGCTGCTGAGTCTCCTGAGCTTGGACTCAGGTTGACGGCCTTGGAGAGCAGCTTGGCTGCCTTCATGGAACAGAAGTGGGTGCTGATTGCCAGTCTGACCTGTGCATGTGCCCTGACCACCGGGACTTCGAAGTCCAAGTCGACCCCGGAGACCGAGCCGATCCTCGAGTCAATGAAGTCTCGAGTCGATCCTCGCTCAAGGTCCCCCTCAACCTCCCGTGCGGGCCGAGGTCATCGACGCCGATACCCTCATTATCGGGGCAGGTGGAACCGAGGCCCACATGGCTGGAGCCACTCGATTCCTCCTCGGAGGAGTCGGCGTGGGAGACGGAGGATGAGGAGTCCCAGGACACCTTCCGGACCCAGTGGGTCCCTTCAGACTCACCGGAGTCCGAGCCTCAGAGATGGTCCCCCCTGGAGGATACCCTGTTCTCGGACTTCGAGAGGGACATGGCCAAAGCCTTGGCCTTCCCTGCGGATGCCAAGGAGGAGCCTCGAGCCGAAGAGCTCGATGCCTTTCAGTATGACTTTCCTCCGAAGGAAACCTTTACTGTACCGGTTCCTCTGATGCTGGAACGGTTGCTCTTCCATATGTGGGAGGCACCGGCGTCGGCGCCAGTTCTGAGCAAATGAGTCGATTCCATTTATCGAGTCCATAAGAGCCCTGGGTTCCAAAAGGCACAGCTAACGCACAACTCCATTGTTGTGGAATCGGCCATGCACCGCCTGAAGAGTCAGAAGATGCACTCCTCGGTGCCCCCTGGTCAGGAGGCCCGGAACCTGTATGCCCTCGGTAGAAAGTGCTTCCAGAGCTCTATGCTCTCTTGCCATGTCCAGACCTACCAGCTGTACATGGGCATGTACCTACGAGACCTGGCAAAGGAGATTGCCGGGTTCTCAGCTGGCCTCTCCGAGGAACCTTTGCAGAGGTTCAAGGCTTTGTCAACAGGGATCCGAGAGTGCTCGAAGTTTATATTTTGAGCAGCCTATGATGGCTTTGAGGCTTTGGCCCGAGTAGCTGCATCGGTGCACGCCGTTAGGCCTGGCTGCAGTCATCAGACCTGGAGTCATGGGTGTAGGACAAGTTGGTCGATGTCCCCTGCTGAGGTGAAAACCTTTTCGGTAAGCCCATGACTGAAAAGGCTGCGGAAATCGAGACTGAGACTCTCACCAGGACAAGGCTGTCCAGGAAGACTTCTGCCCCTTCCCAGAAAAAGAAGGGCTCGGGAAAGAAGCCCTTTTTCCCGAGGAAGGATGCTGCCTACAAATCCTACCCTCAATATCAGGCCTCTCCAGCTCCCCAACAGGGTCAGCAGGCCAAGGGGAAGGGACATGGGCCCTGTAGGCAGAAGACCCCCCAAGCCGCCAGCTCCGGCTCCTGCACAGCAGGGAGCGGGGTTTTGACTCCCACAGCATAGCCTCTTCTCCACCACTAGATCCACTCAGCACAGGAGGTCGGCTGGCCCTGTATGTCTACAGGTGGCCAGCCATCACAGTGGATACCTGGGTCCTCAGCATAGTCCAGAAGGGCTACATGCGCCACTTCCACCAGCTTCCCCCCCCCCTCCTACTTTCCAGGGGAGCCTCCAAGGCTCCCTCTGCACAGAAACCTCCTCCTTCAGGAGTTGGCAAGTCTTCTAAAGGAGCAGGCAGTGGAACCGGTGTCTTACCACCTGAAAGGGCAAGGCTTCTACTCCAGGTACTTCCTGGTACCAAAAAGGACAGGAGGCCTCCGGCCTATCCTAGACTTGCGAAACCTAAAAACGTTTCTGGAGAGGGAAAAGTTCAAGATGCTTACCCTTGGGATACTGCTGCCCTACCTCCAGCAGGGAGACTGGCTATGCTCCTTAGACCTAAAGGATGCTTATACTCACATCCTCATTCATCCAGACCACCGACAATATCTCAGATTTGTGGTGGGAGGAAACCATTTTCAGTACAGAGTACTTCCCTTTGGCCTAATTTCCGCCCCCAGGGTTTTCACCAAATGCCTGGTGGTGGTGGTGGTGGCAGCCTATCTCAGGAGTCAGGGAATTTTTGTCTTCCCATACCTGGACGACTGGCTCATCAGGGGTCAGTCTCTCCAGGAGGCCAGACAAGCCACTCTTCACACTGTCTCTCTTCTTCAGCATCTGAGCTTTGTCATAAACTACACAAAGTCCACTTTGCTCCCCTCACAGAACCTAGAATTTATAGGGGCAAGATTAGACACCCTGCAGGCAAGAGCTTACTTGCCCGAGGACACGGCCCACAGACTGATGGACTTGGCCAACCAGTTCCACAGCAATTCTCAGGTCTCTGCCAGGCACTTCCTGCGGCTCCTGAGCCACATGGCATCCATGGTACATGTTACGCCGAATGCCCGTCTGCACATGCGGGCTGCTCAGTGGTGCCTCAGAGCTCAGTGGGTGCAGGCCACAGGCGACCTCCGAGACAGAGTAAAGGTGTCCAAACCACTTTTGGACTCCCTGCAGTGGTGGCTACATCTCCCAAACCTTCTCAGGGGGGTACCTTTTCAGACCCCAGCACACACAAGGGTGCTGACGATCGATGCTTCCTTAAAGGGCTGGGGTGCACATTGCCAGGGCATGTGCACTCAAGACCTCTAGTCTCCTTGGGAGGCCACATAGCAGATCAATCTTTTGGAGCTGTAAGCAATCCGCTTGGCTCTACAGACTTTTTCTCATGCCCTCTCTCACCAGTCCGTCTTAGTTCAGACAGACAATCAGGTAGCAATGTTCTATGTGAACAAGCAAGGGGACACAGGATCCAGGCTCCTATGTCAGGAGGCGCAGGCCCTTTGCTCCTTTGCAGTCAAACAAGGCATGTTTCTCAAAGCAGTTTATCTACCTGGTCAGGAGAACTTCTTAGCAGACAAGCTAAGCAGGATTCTCCAGCCCCACGAATGGCAGTTGAATCCTTTGATGGTCCAGCAGATCTTTCTACGATGGGTATTTCCATCCATCGATCTCTTTGCAAGTCCACTGAATCGTCAGCTGCCCAGGTTTTGCTCCAGACAGCCGCATCCCCTGAGAATGGCAGCAGATGCTTTCCTGATTTCTTGGTCTACGGGCCTCCTGTATGTGTTTCCTCCCATGCCCCTGGTGGCCTGAACTCTGTTCAAGATTCTCCGGGACAAAGCCTCGGTGATTCTGGTAGCCCCCAGATGGCCGAGGCAACCGTGGTTTCCACTTCTGCTACAGTTGGCGGTGGAAACTCCTTTCCCTCTGGGGTTGCAACACAATCTCCTTCTCAAGATCAGGGTTCCCTTCTGCACCCCAATCTCAGGTCCCTCAATCTGATGGCCTGGCTGCTGAAAGGATAGTGCTAGCTCCCTTGCTTCTACCTAAGGAGGTTGAAGAGGTGGTTTTGGCCTCTAGGAGGCAGTCCACCAGAAAGTCCTATGCCCTCAAGTGGCGTAGGTTCACAATATGGTGTGCTCAGCGCAATGAAGATCCTTTCTCCTGTCTTGTGCCAGTAATACTGCAGTATCTACTTCACCTGTCAGACCTAGGCCTTAAGTCTAACTCTTTTCGGGTCCACCTCAGTACTCTATCAGTGCACCACTCACCGGTGGAGGGACAGTCTCTGTCGGTTCACCCCTTGGTGTCCCACTTCCTCAGAGGTCTGCTTCTTCTCAAGCCTCTGGTTCGTCCACCGGCGACTGAGTGGGATTTGAACATGGTCTTGCAGCAACTTACTCACCCACCGTTTTTGCTGATGGTTACTTGCCATTTGCGCTTCCTTTCTTGGAAAGCATTCTTCCTAGTAGCTCTTACTTTGGCCAGATGTGTGAGTGAACTACAAGCTCTGGTTTCTGATAGACCATACACACGGTTCTATAGAAACAGGGTGGTCCTACGGACCCATCTGAAGTTCCTTCCAAAAGTGGTCTCCTCTTTCCACCTACTACTACTACTACTAATTAGCACTTATAAAGCGCTACGCACGCAGCGCTGCACAGCTAACCTACCAGAGGTGGCTAACACAAGAGACAGACAGTCCCTGCCCGTCAGAATCCTGCTCATCGAAGCTTACAATCTATTTAGAATGGTACAGAGCATTGGTCAGTTCTGGGGAAGATACAGTGTGGTACCGTCTGGTACAGCTTGATCAATAGTTGGATCAAAAAAACATTAATGGGGGTTAGGGTAGGACGAGGATGGAAGTCAGGATCTGAATGCAATGGTGAAGAGGTGGGACTTCAACCTGGACTTGAAGAGGGCACCTGGCGCACAGACGCAGGTAGGCTGTTCCAGGCATGTGGCGCAGCAAGGTGAAAGGAGCGCAGTCGGGAGTTCGCAGTGCGGGTGAAAGGCATTGAAAGAAGCGATTTGTTAGCGGAGGGCAAATTTTGAGAGGGGACGTAGGGAGAGATAAGAGATATGAGGTATTGAGGGGCCATAGAGTGAATGCATTTATAGGTCAGCAGGAGAAGCTTGAATTGGATGCGGAATTGGACAGGGAGCCAGTGAAGTGACTTGAGGAGGGGAGTAATGTGGGCATGGAGAGGCTGGCAGAAGATTAGTCGAGCAGCGTGATTTTGTATAGATTGAAGGGGAAGGAGGTGGCTCACGGGGAGACCAGCGAGGAGTAGGTTGCAGTAATCAAGGAGAGAGGAGATTAAGGAGTGGATAAGCATTTTGGTAGTGTGCTCAGAGAGAAAGGGACAGATCTTGTTGATGTTATAGAGGAAAAAGCGGCAGGTCTTGGCTACAAGCTAGATATGGGCGGAGAAAAGAGAGGTGTCAAAGATAACCCCTAGATTGCGGGCAGAGGGAACAGGGCGGATAGTAGATCCATCCACGTGGACTGAGAGAGGGGGAAGTGGGGGGAGGAGTTGAGTGGCAAGACAAGGAGTTCAGTCTTGGCCATGTTCAGTTTCAATCGATGATGAGACATCCAGGCAGCAATGTCCGAAAGACAGGCATAGATCTTGGAATGGGTTGCCAGAGAAATATTAGTTGTAGAGAGGTAGATTTGGGAGTCATCGGCATAGAGATGGTACTGAAAGCCATGGGAAGAGACAAGCGCTCCAAGGCCTTGGGTATAGAGGGAGAAAAGGAGGGTGCCCAAGACAGATCCCTGGGGAACACCTACCTGGAGTGGGGGAGGGTAGGAGGAGAGGCCACTAGAGAATACACTGAATGAGCGATGGGAGAGGTAAGAGGAGAACCAGGATAGTATGGCATCCCTGAAGCCCAGCGAGGAGAGGGTGGTGAGGAGAAGGTCGTGGTCAACGGTGTCAAAGGCAGCAGAAAGGTCAATTAGGATGAGGATAGAATAGATGCCCTTAGATTTAGCCAGGAACAGGTCATTGATGACTTTAGTGAGTGCCGTTTCAGTGGAGTGTAGGGGGCAGAAGCCTGATTGTAGTGGGTCCAAGAGGGCCTGGGAGGTGAGGAAGTCGAGGCAGCAACGGTGAACTGCTCGTTCTAATAATTTGGATATGAAGGGGAGGAGATGGGTCGATAGTTAGAAGGGCATGTGGGATCAAGTGTGGGTTTCTTGAGGAGGGGCATTACAACAGCATGTTTGAAGTCAACGGGGACAGTTGCAGTGGAGAGTGAAAGGTTGAGGATATGAGTGATGAAGGGGACAATGGTGAGGGAGATGGAACGTAGGAGATGGGTGGGGATAGGGTCTGATGAGCAGGTGGTGGGTTTGGAGGAGGAAAGAAGAAGTGTGGTTTCTTCTTCAGAGATCGGGGGAAGGAGGAGAGGGTGACAGGGGGAGTATGGTTGGGGGAGGAGAAATGGGGGAGGGGAGGTAGATGAGGGGGTAGGAAATTGGAGGGTAATTTTGAGGATTTTGTCATGGAAGTAATCGGCTAGGGTTTGGGCAGAGAGGGAGGGCGGGATTGGGGGTGGGGGAACCTTGAGAAGAGAATTGAGGGTGTTAAAGAGACGGCGAGGATCAGAGGCAAGGGAATTAGTCAGATGGATGTAGTAATCTTGTTTGGCAAGTGCTAAGGCTGACTGGAAGGAGCCAAGCATGAATTTGAAGTGTAGAAGGTCTTCTGGGGAGCGGGATTTGGACCAGGCTCATTCAGCAGAACGGGCACAGATGCATAAGTAACGGATTGTGGGTGAAAGCCAGCGTTGGGGAGTAGACCATTTTACAGGACGTGAGGTGGGAGGGGCAAGAGTGTCAAGGGCTGAGGATAGTGTAGTATTGAATGAGAATAATGCTCCATCGACGGACTCAGAGTTTAAAATGGAGGAAAGAGATGGAGAAATGGTGGAAGAGAGAGTCAGGGGGTCAATATTATGGAGGTTTCTAAAAAGGTCGGGGGAGACATGACGGGGTTGGGATGGCGGGAGCTGAAGTGTAAATGTTAAGAGGTGATGGTCAGATGAGGGCAGGATTGAATTGTGGAAGTTTGAAGGAGAGGAATTGGAGAAGAGTATTAGGTCAAAGCAGTGGCCGTGTTGGTGCGTGGGGGCAGTGAAGCAAAGTTGGAGGTCGAACGAGGAGGTAAGAGCGAGGAACTTTGAGATATGGGGGTCAGAGGGGTTGTCGATGTGAATGTTGAAATCACCAAGAATAAGAGTGGGGGAGGAGGGATCCATGAAGGCAGAAAGCCAGGAGTCAAAGTTGAGGAAGGGTGATTTGGAGTTGTCGGGTGGGTGATAACAGCTACTCGGAGGGGAAGTGGTGTGAGGAGGCGAATGGAGTGGACTTTGAAGGAAAGGGGGGAGTGTGATTGGGGTGGCAGGAGGGGTTGGAATTGGCAGGAGGGGGAGAGTCAGAGGCCAACGCCACCACCGCGACCAGTAGATCGAGGTGTATGGGAGAATTGGAAGCCCCCATAGCAGAGAGAGGCAATGGGTGTGGTGTCATCTGGAGGGAGCCATGTCTCGGTCAGGGCAAGAAGGTGTAGGGCATTGGAGATAAAGAGATTGTGAATAAACGTGTTTTTTTTAATGACTGAACATGCGTTCCATAGGGCGCATGAAAACGGGAGAGCGGAGGTGGGGACGAGAGGGATCTGGATAAGGTTGGATAAGTTACGTGTGGATTTCTTATCAGAGTAGCATGGGGGTGCATTTCATGTGGATTTCTTATCAGAGTGGCGAGGGGGTCTATTTCTTGGGTAGTACCGAGATTTAGAGGGAGTAGGGTGTGGGTGGGTATGTCTGTGTGTCTGTGCTCTCCAAGAGGCACATGAGGGACATGAGGGAGGGGAAGTGAGGGATCAATTGGTGGTATCAGGTAGGTTCTGTGAGGGCATATTTTTGGGGATAGGGTTGGAGTTGATATCTATGGATGAGTGATTGTGGGATGGATGGGGGAGGGCAGAAGGAGGGAGGAGCGGGATGTGGATGAGATTAGATAGGGTACGTAAGGAAATTTCTTTAGTGTAGGAGAGAAATGGGGGGGGGCAGTGTTGGGGTTGATATTACCTGACAAGAGAAGGATAATGAGTATTAGAGAGCGAGGTAGAGTGGAGATAGTACAGCAGAAGCAAGGATGGGGTTGCCTTAGAGATAGGGGGGTTGGTTGAATGTGGGGGATGTTGTGAAGAAGCTCAAGAACAGGTGCTAGGCTAGGGGGCAGAATGGAGGGATAAGTAAGGAATGTAGAGAAGGGGGCAGGTTGAATGTGGGGGATGTTGTGAAGAAGCTCGAGAGTAGGTGCTAGGCTAGGGGGCAGAGTGGAGGGAGAAGTGAGAAAGATAGGGGGAGGGTAGGGGGAGAGGAGGGAGGATGATGAAAGGAGGGGAGGAGGTTGGGAAGGAAGAGGATGAGAAGGACAATGAGGTGTGGGACCATGGTAGTGGGCAGCAAGGTCTGAGTAAACAATTCACTTGTCAACAAATTTTTACAAAAGTCATGTTACTGAAATAAAAATAGTCATTTCTTATCAATTTTTATATGCTGAACATGAATATGACAGTGAAATTGCAAAGTTGTCTCTAGTTTTTTTGTAATCTACAAGAATTAATGTTTACATCACGAAATGCATGTCAATAGTAAATATAATAGGCCTTCGGTTAATACCTGTAAAAAACCAAGTCATAGACTACTTCTTAGATTTTTTCACCTGTCTCTTGTACAGCTGTTCGGGAGCTTCTCTGGGGAGTGTCCAGCAGTAGTCAGCCAGCATTGTAGGGGACCATTTTCCCTGGTATCTTTGCTCCATCGTTGCGATATCCTGGTGAAAACGTTCGCTCTGTTCATCACTAACCATACTACAGTTGTCAGGAAAGAAATTGAGATGGGAATCAAGGAAATAGATCTTTAGAGACATATTGCAGCCAAGTTTCTGATACTGCATCAGCATGTCTTCTACTAGTTCCTTGTAGTTTTCTGCCCTAACATTCCCGAGAAAGTTTGTTGATACTAGGCGAAAAGCATTCCATGCTTGTTTCGCATCACCCTGCAGCAAGTTGTTGAACCAGTCATCTTTGAAGAGCTCTCGAATCTGAGGATCCACAAAAACTCCCTCTTTAATCTTTGCTTCGCTGAGTCGAGGGAATTTTCCATGCAGGTATCGGAAAGCTGGCGAAGTGCGGTCCATGGCTTTCACGAAGTTTTTCATCAAACCTAGTTTGATGTGAAGGGGTGGTAGCAGGATTTTGTGAGCCTCAGCCAGAGCTGGGTGATGGATATTCTTCTCTCCAACTGTTACATTTTGTCTGTGATTCTATTCCTTCCGCAAGTAGTGCCAATCACTTGCTCGGCTATCCCACTCACATAAGAAACACATGTATTTTATATATCCCTGCTGCAATCCCATTAAAAGGGCTACTACCTTCAAGTCACCACAGAGGTGCCAGCTGTACTTGTTATAGTAAATGGAAGTCAGTAGATGCTTTAAGTTATCGTATGTCTCTTTCATGTGGACCACGAAGTAGATGGTCCTGTTCTGAATGCTTACTTCACAGTAAAAACACAAAATTATGCGCTCAATCTATTTTCCACGGAACTTATAAGCTTAAATATTACATACTCAATTTCTTTAATAAAGATCAGAGGGGGTCTCAGACTTCTGCGCACTCCAAAGATGGACTTCTTAAATGTCCAACCAATAGTGCTCATTTAGCATCAATGACTCCCCAATGATATTTTCCTTGCATAACACAAATCGAAAAACTTCTTTTAAATGGCTTCCGACAGGTCCTTATCTCAAAAAAGTACTTAACTTAAAGCAATCTTCATAACCAATAGTACTTCACTAAGGCCTATTGATCCTTCATGTTTCGCTCAGGCTCACAGATCCCAACGCCCTCTATCGGCGCCAATGCGTTTCACTGTATAGTTTCCTCAGGGGATCACAATTCGTTTCCTATCGTAACAAAAAATAATTTTAAACAGCTTTGAAAAGCTCAATGTTCCTACATTTAATATTAATAATCTCCACATTAACTAAATCGGACAACACAAAGTCCTACCAGAGTTATAATCGATGCTGCTCACGTCTTTAAACTGCTGAAATTAAAGCTTCTAAGAGGCTTCTCTCTATGAAAACAGCTTCCTCAAAAGAACGCCGCGCATGCGAGCTACGGGTCTTCTTCATACTTTTAAACTCGCCTCTCCCTTCACTCATTAGAGCATCTCAAACCCCTCCCATCATAATTGTAAGCACTCACCAACTTGGTGACAGTAGATTTTATTCTTCTCCTTTCAATTGTGAAACCATAAAATTAAGCTATCAACTCTCCTCCTTTATGGAAATTATCCAACGCATGCATGCCAGTCAATAGTAACATTGAGCCCTGTGGGTGCCACAGAGTCCAATGTGAAAATCCATCTTTGTTCTTTAATCAAAAGGATTTGCTCCAGCGATTTCCCCTGGGATCCAGACTCTACTTTGTCAATTCAAAAGCACCTCAATTGTTCAAAAATATGTCCTGTGGCAATACAATGTTGTACTATCGGTGCTTCCTTCACTTGACATTTTAAATGACTACGGTGCTCCCTCATCCGTATTTTAAATGTGAGAATCGTTTTGCCTACATAAATCAACCCACATGGCCACTTAATGATGTATATTACACAAACTGAATCACACGTGGTGTTACTTTTTTTTTTTATTATTTTTTTTAATTTTTTTAAAATTTTTTATTTATGCAATTTTACAAACTAAGTTAAGCAAAACTTATACAGAAAAAACACCACTGTATATAAAATACATATTAAATTTAGACAATAAAACAGGAAAAGAAAAAAGAATTATTTATACACAGGGTAATCTAGCCCACAATTCTCTCAGGGGAGGTGTACAGAAAAATGTATAAATGAGGCTAGGTAAAGCCTCATTCCAACAGGAAAAATATTACTAAACACCAAGAGGGAGGCGCGGAACGGAACATATTCCAAAAATATGATGAACTATCCTAAAGGTGAAGAAGTCAACAAGTGAGATGAAATAAACAGAGATAAATCCTCAGGCAAAGAAAATACATACTTATTATCTCGATAATACACAAGGCATTTGCAGGGAAATTGAAGTATCATTGTAGCCCCAATTGAAAGAACACCTGGTCTTAAAAGCAAAAAAGCCTTCCGTCTCTTTTGGGTTTCTCTGGCTACGTCTGGGAAAATAGCAATTTTTTCCCCATAAACATTGCGTTCCGCTTCTTAAAGTACAGCTTCAAAACCCAATCCCGGTCAGAAGAGATAGCAAAAGTAACCAACAGAGTGGAAAATGGTCGGCAGTTGGTGGAGACGGAGGCAATTTTACAGCTTAGTGGAGATTCAGCGGTGTGGAGTTCCTCGGCGACTGTCAATTTACCTTGGATTACCCCTTTGCAACGTCCTAAGGTGTTTTCCCTGGAATCCATTTGGGATGCGATTTCACAACTCTCAGCGGTGGTATTTCAACAGATGGCCTCGTCCTCTCAGCGTCTTGAGAAGTTGGAAACAGCAACAGAGGTTATTAAGGAGAACCTGACTGCGTGTGGTGAGAAGATAGCTACTGATGAACAGAAAGCTTCTCAAACTTCGCTATTAACTGAATCTATTGTTAAGGACAATGTAGCGATTCGGGGGAAACTTGAAACGCTAGAAAATGCTGTTCGGGCATCTAATGTATGTCTGTTAAATTTTCCTGTTGTTAGTGGTACTTCCCCTGTGGATTTGTTTAAACGATATTTACAGGAGTCCTTAGATGTGCCTGAGAATATATTGCCACCAGTAGTAAAAGCTTATTTTCTCCCTGTAGCTAAACGTGGGGAACAGGTGGACTTGGGGGCTCTCAAAGTGGACACTCTTGATGTTTCTGCTTTGTTACAGTCTCCCAAAGAAATGTGGTGTTACTTTTTAACCGATGACAAACTCCATTGTGAGAAAAAATACCAAGTTCCACTGTGATATCACAAATGTCGCATTGCCCACATTTCCTATGTCCAATGTTGTCATTTGGAGGCAACCCTACTGGTAGTACTGGTCGTAGTATCGCCGGGCTTAGCCTCTCTTTTAAGTTCCGATTGCGTTGCCAAACACACCATACTGTTTTATCAGCCAAACCCGGAACTGCCTTCATGATATTACTATGATTACGCAAAATCTTCTGGATTCCACAACTAAGAGGGGAATACCGCGTAATGAGATTAACATTTTCAGGAACTGCGTTGTCTTCCTTACGTCTCGGTTGAAGTAATAAACTCTGATTATTGTATAAAGCCCTCGAGTAAGCTTGTTTGACCACTCGATGGGGATATCCCCTGTCTTTAAAGTTACTCACCAACTGTTTAGATCACTTTTTATACTCATTCACATCAGAGCAGTTACGCCGATAACGCAAAAATTGGGACAGGGGGAGACTTTCTTTCAATGGCTGTGGATGAGCGCTATCAAAATGTAAAAATGTATTCCAATCAGTACCCTTACGGTAAATCAAAGTCTCCCACTTTTCCTTCCCCCGACTGATTAAAAGGTCCAGATACGGCAATTGTTCTTTATGATGCATATAAGTAAATTTGATGTTAGGATCGCACTGATTCATCCATTGAAAAAATATTTCCAACTGATTTTCTGATCCCTTCCACAACATGAATATGTCATCTATATATCGATTCCATGTTAAAATGTTAGAGGTGAAAGGAGACTGTGAGATCCAACGTTTCTCAAACTCACCCATATATAAATTCGCAATCGAGGGTGCGTTATCGGCGTAACTGCTCTGATGTGAATGAGTATAAAAGGTTATCTAAACAGTTGGTGAGTAACTTTAAAGACAGGGGATATCCCCATCGAGTGGTCAAACAAGCTTACTCGAGGGCTTTATACAATAATCAGAGTTTATTACTTCAACCTAGACGTAAGGAAGACAACGCAGTTCCCGATAATGTTAATCTCATTACGCAGTATTCCCCTCTTAGTAGTGGAATCCAGAAGATTTTGCATAAGCATAGTAATATCATGAAGGTAGTTCCGGGTTTGGCTGATAAAACTGTACGGTGTGTTTGGCAACGCAATCGGAACTTAAAAGAGAGGCTAAGCCCGGCGATACTACGACCAGTACTACCAGTAGGGTTGCTTCTGAATCACAACATTGGATATAGGAAATGTGGGCAATGTGACATTTGTGATATCAGAATGGAACTTGGCATTTTTTCTCACAATGGAGTTTGTCATCGGTTAAAAAGTAACACCACGTGTGATTCAGTTTGTGTAATATACATCATTAAGTGTCCATGTGGGTTAATTTATGTAGGCAAAATGATTCGTACATTTAAAATACGGATGAGGGAGCACCATAGTCGTTTAAAATGTCAAGTGAAGGAAGCACCGATAGTACAACATTGTATTGCCACAGGACATATTTTTGAACAATTGAGGTGTTTTTGTATTGACAAAGTGGAGTCTGGATCCCAGGGGAAATCGCTGAAGCAAATCCTTTTGATTAAAGAACAAAGATGGATTTTCACATTGGGCTCTGTGGCACCCACAGGGCTCAATGCTACTATTGACTGGCATGCATGCATTGGATAATTTCCATAAAGGAGGAGAGTTGATAGCATAATTCTATGATTTCACAATTGAAAGGAGAAGAATAAAATCTACTGTCACCAAGTTGGGGAGTGCTTACAATTATGATGGGAGGGGTTTGAGATGCTCCAATGAGTGAAGGGAGAAGCGAGTTTAAAAGTACGAAGAAGACCCGTAGCTCGCATGCGCGGCGTTCTTTTGAGGAAGCTGTTTTCATAGAGAGAAGCCTCTTAGAAGCTTTAATTTCAGCAGTTTAAAGACGTGAGCAGCATCGATTATAACTCTGGTAGGACTTTGTGTTGTCCGATTTAGTTAATGTGGAGATTATTAATATTAAAAGTAGGAACATTGAGCTTTTCAAAGCTGTGTAAAATTATTTTTTTTTACGGTAGGAAACAAATTGTGATCCCCTGAGGAAACCATACAGTGAAACGCATTGGCGCCGATAGAAGGCGTTGGGATCTGCGAGCCTGAGCGAAACATGAAGGATCAACAGGCCTTGGTGAAGTACTATTGGCTATGAAGATTGCTTTAAGTTAAGTACTTTTTTGAGATAAGGACCTGTCGGAATCCATTTAAAAGAAGTTTTTCGCTTTGTGTTATGCAAGGAAATATCATTGGGGAGTCATTGATGCTAAATGAGTACTATTGGTTGGGCATTTAAGAAGTCCATCTTTGGAGTGCGCAGAAGTTTGAGACTCCCTCTGATCTTTATTGAAGAAATTGAGTATGTAACATTTAAGCTTATAAGTTCCGTGGAAAATAGATTGAGCGCATAATTTTGTCTTTCATGTGGACGGCATGCACTACTGGAATAGATGGAAGACGGTTTCCATTGTTCAAAAGCACAGCCTTCAGACTCAGTTTCGAAGAGTCTTTAACATATATTTACAACCTATATGCCACATCATTTAACAGTGCAAATTAAAATATGCAACTTATGCTGATGATGTTATGATTTATCTCCCTATGGACATAGACTCCCTGGACTTCTCCAATATCAAATCATGCTTCACTAAAATGACGCAATGGCTAAATGAACACAATCTACACATTAACTTCAAGAAAACAGAAACATTATTTGTTTCTAGAAATCAAAACTTTACCCCCCCCCCCCAACAGAAATAAAAATTGAAAACATAAGCATCCCCATAAAAGATGAAATAAGATACCTTGGCGTTATCATAGACAGAACGTTAAGTCTAACAACACACATCAGGAATACAACAAACACAATATATGATAAATTAAGATATCTTAAAAATCTAAAACCATTATTATCAAATCTGGACTTCAGATCAGTCCTTCAAGCCCTGATCCTGCCTCACTTAGATTTTAGTAACATAATTCTTCAAGGTATTCCAATACATGCTTTACACCAACTAAAAGTAGCACAACATGTTGCTGCAAGAATGCTTATAAATGCAGGTCCAACTGAACACATAATCCCTATACTGTACAAACTTCACTGGTTACCTATACAAAGTAGGATAAAATATAAAGTTATTATAACAACGTTCAAACTGATAAGAGATATAGCCCCATTATATCTAACTGATCTACTGACAATTCATTCAAGGACCAGAACAGTTAGACAAAGGAACCTGAACACACTACTTGTTCCAAACAACTTTTCAAAACTCAATAAAACTACAACAAATAGGGTATTCAGCTTCAATGCTCCTTTAATATGGAACGCTCTGCCGGATAAACTCAGAGATATCACAGATCTTTCAGCATTTCGAAAAGATCTTAAAACTCACCTATTTATAGAATACTTTGGAGACTCATTCCCAATAGATGAAATATTTCCCACTTAAACTCATGTATACTCATATTCATTAATTCACAATTTACTTTTTCCTTTTTCTTACTCTATCTTACAATACCCAGTTCTCCACATTATCACATTTACTCTTTACACTAATAATTCTAGTGAACTACAATACATTTTCCTTGCTCAGATAAGATGATAAGATTTTTGAAATTTGTAAATATTTAAATCTGTATATATGTTTAAACTATCTATATACCTAATCAGCATTTACTCAGCATTGTAACCCTCAAATTATCATTTTTATTATATACAATTTAATGTTCACTGTAATTTCAATTGTTTGAATAAATTTGAATGTAATGTTCAAGTTTTGTTCTTTGTAAACCGCTTTGATTTTTCTGAAAGGCGGTATATAAAACCGTTCAATAAATAAATAAAATAGTCTCCAGTCTTGTGGGTCATGAGTGATTTTTAAGGCATTCATGAGGCTTTCAATATCGGAACAGAATACCAGATTACTTTCCTTTCCGACTGCGTATAGTACACTGCTGACGTCTGATGGCTTCAGCAGCCATCTGGCAGTAGTACTGCATTGCATCAGAAAGTGGTGCAATCAACTCTGGATGATGTATGCATGCTGGTATTATGCAATGTGATGCAATATTACATCATTCAAGGCTTATTTGGGATGTTGTTGATGTCCTACTGGATAAATTTACACAGTGAAACGTCAAAAATGAACTACATGCAATATCTTCAAAACGAGAGGCAATAAAATTTTTTTAATGTTATATTCATGTTCAGCTCACCAAGATACTACAGATTAGGGCCTTTTAAAGTCAGTAACGATTTCAATGTTGACCAGTGCAATGGGTAGCAGTTCTAAGTAACAATGGGTGGCAGTTCTACGCAGAGAATGGGTAGTAGTTCTGGGAAGCAATGGGTAGCAGTTTTGTGCCGGCAGTGGATAACAGTTCTATGCAGGCAATGGATAGCAGTTCTACGTAGGCAATGGATAACAGTTCTACGCAGGCAATGGATAGCAGTTCTGTGCAGGCAATGGATAGCAGTTCTACGCAGACAATGGATAACAGTTCTACGCAGTGTCACCGCCCCTCTCTCCCAGAGGCCTCAGCGTGGGTTAAGCGAGTGGGGTGATGTGTTCCTTAAGCTTGTGAACTTGAATTTGAGGCTTTGCAAAGCCTCTGGGGATTGTAGTTCCGTGGCTTAAAGAAAAATAGTTGTGTACACGAATGGTAAGGTTTCAAAATGGATTTATTCCCTTCCCAGGGTTGGAATTTTGACCTTTAGAACATCACAACAGAAAAGTCCATACTTCTGGTATAAGGTAACAAAGGAACCAAACAACTTAGGCAATGCTTATCTTCAGCTTAACAGAAAAATGAAATACAAAAACAGTTTTCCTCCAAACTTGCTTTTGGACTGTTTTTCTCCTGCAGCAGTGGTTATAGCAAGACTAGCACAAGGATTGTATATTATCTGATACCGTGTACGTACAGTCCATATAGGTTTCAGTGTCTGAAGTTGGATAAAATTCACATTGCATTTCATGCACGTTATCCTCAACTTCCTCCGGGGAGAACTCTGCCCTTTGCTCATTCACAGTGTTCCCATCCCCCAACAGCTTAGCTGAACTCAGGTGTTTTGCATAAAGCTCTCGGTCAGCTCTCTCACACAACTCTTGATACGTACAAGGGCTATTATCAAACTCCTCTGCAAAGCTATCTGGAAATATTCTTCTGTCTTCCAGCCACTGCTTATCCAGGGACCTTTCTTGGCTATAATATGGCTCCCTGTAAAACTCTTTCCTTTTAGTTTGCTTAGGGTTTCTTATAGGCAAAAACTCCTCTTCAGAACAACAAGTTTCCCTTCCACTATATTTAGTGCTAGAGGACTGAGACTGTCTTCTCAGGGGATTTAAAAGGTATTGCTTGCCTTTAGGAGAGTGGAGTTCCTCTGTGCTTTGCCCAGCCGTGTATTGCTTTCTCCGTCGTGGAATTGCCTGCTTCCTGGAGTCAGCGTGGCTTTCACAGCTCCCTTCTCTAGATGAGCCTTCCCAGGTAAGATAGGGTTTTTCCTCCCTTCTCTTATCCTGTCTTTCACCTTTTTCCCCTTTCTCATGCCATTCAATCCTTTCCGTCCTCTCAGACCTTGTTCTGTCTGTCGTGGTTCTTGCTCTCCTGGTTCCTGCCCCCGTTCTCTCCTCTCCCCTAACTAGAGGATTTTTAACTGTGTTGCTTTTCCCGGTGGCTGAAACTCCGCCCTCCATCAGCTGTTTCTCTTTTGCTAATGAGCCATGTGTTAGCTCTTGGCTCGGGCGTTCCCTAGCACTGAGTGACCTCATTTGTTTGGGGTTTCTATGCCAACCCTTCTCTCTGTTTTGCTCTGAGCTGTCAAACATGCATTCATTCTGATATGAAGTCCCTGTTTCCATGGGCTCTGACTCTTGTTCCTTATGACAGCAGGCAATGGATAGCAGATTCTATGCAGGCAATGGATAGCAGATAGCAGTTCTGTGCAGGCAATGGATAGCAGATTCTATGCAGGCAATGGATAGCAGTTCTACGCAGGCAATGGATAACAGTTCTACGCAGGCAATGGATTGCAGTTCTGTGCAGGCAATGGATAGCAGTTCTACGCAGACAATGGATAACAGTTCTATGCAGGTAATGGATAGCAGATTCTATGCAGGCAATGGACAGCAGATAGCAGTTCTGGGCAGGCAATGGATAGCAGATTCTATGCAGGCAATGAATAACAGTTCTACGCAGGCAATGGATAACAGTTCTACGCAGGCAATGGATAGCATATTCTATGCAGGCAATGGAAAGCAGATAGCAGTTCTGTGCAGGCAATGGATAACAGTTCTATGCGGACAATGGGTAGCAGATCTAGACAACAGTGGGTGGAGAAGTGACTATGCTTACTCAGTTCCAGGGAGCTGCGGTGAGGTGGAGGAGCAGGATAGATGGACTACGCCAGAGCGCCTCCAGGCCCGTGCCTAAGGGCCATTCCAAAGGGCCCTCTGGCGAGGCCCTCAGGCACAGGCCCGCCAGGTGCAGGCAAGCCCACTGGAGATCACACCATTTAAAGGGCCCTTTGATCTTCTGGTGGTGGCGGTGGCGGCGTGAATGAGGGCGCCCGCTGGAGAGCATGCCATTTAAAGGGCCGATCAACCTTTGATCTTCTGGCGGTGGCGGTGGCGGCGTGAATGAGGGCGCCCGCTGGAGAGTACGCCGTTTAAAGGGCCGATCGCCCTTTGATCTTCTGGTGGTGGTGGTGGCGGTGGCGGCGTGAATGAGGGCGCCTGCTGGAGAGCACGCCATTTAAAGGGCCGACTGCCCTTTGATCTTCTGGTGGCGGCGGCGTGAATGAGGGCGCCCGCTGGAGAGCGACTTTCTTTTCCAGGCCGCATACCAGCCGGGCTGAAACAGTCTTGCATACCCTGGACTGTAAGAGGGCTTTGTCTTTTTACATAGAATGTACGCGGGGGCATCGAAGGACTACTCAGCTCTTTGTCTCCTTTGACCCTAATAAACTGGGGTTACCTGTCTCCAAGCGTACGTTATCCACTTGGGTAGCAGATTGTATCACATGGGCATACAAGGCAGCCGACCTCCCCTTGCAGGATCGAGTCATAGCCCTCCGTGTCAGGGCGAAAGCCGCATCAGTAGCTCATCTCCGCTCTATTCCGTTGGCAGACATCTGCCGGGCCGCTACTTGGTCTTCAAGCCAGACCTTTGCAGCCCACTACTGCCTCAAGAGAGAGTCCCAAAGGGACAGTGCTTTTGGACAGGCGGTACTCCGTAATCTCTTTGAGGTTTAGGCAATGCCTACCCTCCGGCCCTTGTGTTGGGCTACTGTATGGGGGCATTCTCAGAGGATATTCTTATCACGGATACTGAAGCTCTTGAGAGGGAGCCATTTTTTCAGCTTAGGGTTCCCGGTAGCCTAGAGCTGAGAAGTCCCATATGTGAGGACTGACTTCCTGCTTGGTCCTGGAGAAAAAGTAGTTACTCACCTGTAACAGGTGTTCTCCAGGAGCAGCAGGAATAAGTCCTCACGACCCTCCCTCCTCCCCTGGAGTTGCAGTCCTATACTTCATTTTGTTTTTTGCTGTCTTTTAGCTATGTAATCAGACTATGCAAGATGACACCCTTGGGCGGGAAGGGGACCGCACGTGCGCGCTGCATTCCCAAAGGCTTTCTTTGAAAGCTGGGGAAATGCTCCGCACAGGGGCTCCATCCGCGCCGATGTCACCCATATGTGAGGACTGATTCCTGCTGCTCCTGGAGAACACATGTTACAGGTGAGTAACTACTCTTTCTCTGAGTTTCTCCACTTGTTTTCTAAGAGCTTTAGCATGCATGCACCCTGCACATGGAAATGGTCCTTCAACTGTCATTGGGATCTATGTTTGTAAAGAGGCAGAAGCTGTAACAGGGCAACTGCTTTAACAACATGATTTTTCCTAGCCATTGTGGGAGGCTGGGAGGGAGGAGTGGCTCAGTGGTTGGGAGAGGCTACCTCAGGCCAGAAGGCCAGGGGCTCAATTCCCACATGAGGACAAGCAACCTCAGGCCAGAGGGACTGGGGTCTCCAGTCCCATGACCACTCATTGTGGCCTTGGGCAATCTTCCATTGCCTCAGGTACACTTAGATTTTGAGCCCTTCGGGGACAAGGGAATAAAAAAAAAAAAGAAGTACCTGTTAGTATACATGTAAACCACACTGATTCTAAAAAGCAAAGTATAAAAAATAAATAAATAAATAAATAAAAAAAATTAAATTGTTCAGTTGGTGGAGCTTAGGTACCTGTTGAAGTAAAAGAGAGAGACCTACCAAACTCCAGGCCTGTTCCTCAACTGTCCTATAAGAGAAAAAGCAGTTAACCTCTTTTAAGTGTGTTCTAACTGTGCTATTCTAAGTCCCTGTGTGAAGCTAATTGGGAAGTTGCCCTATATAGCAAGAATGTTCACATGGGTTGGGCGGGAGCTGGGGGGGAGGGAGGGAACTAACACCTGATGAGGTCAGTGGCTTCAAAGAGCTAGCTGTGAATGGGTAGCTGGAACAAAAAACAATGAATTCTAATTGACAAAGCTTTGCCTAATACCACAAAATATTCCCCCTTTGCAGTATAGAAAAAAAATTTAGCTTTTACAAATGAAAACCAAAACCCCCTTAAGAGCAGGAAGTACTTTGCACTGCTCCCAGGAAGATAAAGCGATAAAGTGTCTTCTATAAATATGCTCCATTAATCTCCATGTCCAAAAGAAGAAAATTTAGTTTGTCAGCATACAAATACAGTATTTGTCATACATCCGCACAAAACAAATGCCCAAGGAGCATCGCAGAACAGTAGTTAAAAGAAGCAGCATCAGCACATAATAGAATCTGCGTATTCAGAAAGAAATGTCCTGAACTGCTCCACGTCCTCGAAGGTTCTCATCTGGTTGTTCAGTGTCACACGCAGCTATGGTAGAAAAAGCAGGACATATCTGGCCTGAAGGCACTGTATTTGCAGCCTAAAGGCCAAGAACCGTTTGTGGTGATCCACCGTGGCTTTGTGCAGATCTGGAAAGATTTGAATTTTATTGCCTTTGAACATGAGCGGTAAATGTTGCCATGCAGCTTGCAAAGATTGTAGTGTTTGACGATACCTAAGCATTCTTGAGACAAATGGACGAGGATATTTTGCTTGCTGTATACGGTGTGAAGGAGCACAGTATTTATGCTCTATCTCCATGGGCTGCATCAGTTCAAGATGTAATAATTTTGGCAGAAGATCTTCCAAAAAGGCTACAAGTCGCTTAATATTCTTGTGACTTGTAGCTGCTCCTCATGGTTAGCAGTGGTAGCATCCACTATATCCAAGCGGGAAGTTATTGCAGCAAGTTGAGTTTGACATCCATTAGTTCAGAGTGTACAGAATCTAACACTTCACCATTTGCGGCAATAAGATCCTGTACAAGTCAAATTTCAGCATACTAGTAGTTCCCACATACTATCTTCAGGATCCTTGGCGGTGGCCATTTTGTGTGGGGATGGGGGCTACTGTTTGGAACGTTTAGCGCTTTGATTAGCTCCTGGGGGTAGTCCTGTTATGTAGATTTAAGGGTCACAATTTCAAGGAATTATTCCAGCTTTAAAACATCATAAATGGAGCTTTGATGTGGGGAGACACAGGATTCAAGGTAAAATAAGAACATAAGAACATAAGATATGCCATATTGGTCAGACCAAGGTCCATCAAGCCCAGTGTCCTGTTTCCAACAGTGGCCAATCTAGGTCAGGAGATGTTCCCCTACACAGTCATCTCGGTCCCCTACACAGTCATCTCAGTCCATGGTTAGGCTACGCCCTCCTCACCACTGCTGTCTTTACTTTATTTCCTCTCAAGACCTTCTGAACCCACTGCATTCTGGCTTTCATTCTCTACGTTCTATAGAAATGTCTCTTGCCAAATTCTCTAGCGACTTGTTCCTCACCAAATGCAAAGGCCTCTACTCGATTCTCATCCTTCTTGACCTTTCTGCTGCCTTTGACACTGCTGCTCACCATCTTCTCCTGATCACCCTGTCCTCGCTTGGATTTAGGGGCTGTTTTCAGTCCTGGTCTTCCTCTTATCTCTCCCATCACACTTTTAGTGTATGTTCTGGTGGTTCCTCCTCTACCGCCATCTCGGTTTCAGTTGGTGTACCTCAGGGCTCTGTCTTAGGACCTCTCCTTTTCTATCTCTACACTCAGTCCCTTAGTGCACTTATTTCTTCCCAAGTTTTTCAGTACCATCTTTATGCAGATAACTCTCAGATCTACCTTTCTGTGCCTGAAATCTCTCTAGGAATCCAGGCACAGATCTCTGCCTACTTATCTGACATTGCTGCCTGGATGTCTCACCGCCGTCTGAAACTGAACATGGCCAAAACTGAGCTCCTTATCTTTGGCTTCTTTCCCTCTGACTTGCCCCTGCAGTTTTCTTGTTGGAATCAATATGGTCTGCCATTTTACAGTTAGGTAAGGCGATTATTCCATATATGCAAGTTCTGATGGGTCAAAGTCAAGCTAACATGATGGCTATTTCTAGAAATTTGGAAGAGATAGCTGGAATTCAGCAGTCACTTTCTGAATTTGATGCTAGACTTTCTCAAAAGGCAATTGCTTCTCACTAGGATGTAGTTGATATGAAGGATGTTAAGCTTAAAATGGAACAGTTAGAGAACAATACTCGATCTGCTAATTTGAGGTTAATTAATTTTCCTAAATCCACCATGGTTCCCACTAGAGATATGTCCAAGAACTACTTGATGGAGGTTATGGGGGCACCTGTGGAGTCACACTCTCCTCTGACCCGAATTTACTATCTTCCTACTTCAAAGAAAGATTCTGGTGCTGGCCAGAGGGATCCTGTCTCTCAGATGGATGTTTTAAACGTTTCTGCAATATTAGAATCATCTGATGTGGATTCTGTAGTATCTGCTACATTAACAATAACATTCGCTCTCACATCTGACCATGAATGGTTATTGAAACTGTGCTACAAGAAAAGGAATGTTTCATTTAAAGGCTGTGTTATTTGTATATTTCCGGATCTTGATAGGGAGAGACGCAGAAGAGGAGGAAAGAATTCCTTCTTTTGAGGGCAGGCATTTTTACAGCTGGGGTATTTTTGTTGTTGTTGTTGTTTTATTAGCATTTCCAAAAAATATTACAAAGAGTAATAAGCATTACAAAGCCAAACAACAATCCCAAAATAACTACTTTCCATAATTTGTAGGTCCACAATACAGAAGAGTGATACCAAAAATACAACAGTAATTAATCAATTACACAACATTTTCAGCAGGATTAACCAGATGACCTCAATCCCAATCATACTAAGCTATCCAGTAAAGAAATATGGTAACCCCATACCACTAAGACATAATTAAGACAAATGAGACTTCAAAAATTCTTCCAATTGTAAAGGCTCATGAAAAACATATGAATCCCTCCCTAATGTAACCAGGCATTTACAGAGAAATTTCAAAAAGAAAGTTGCGCCCACTTCAAGAACACGCAGTTTCAGAGCCAAACAGGCCTTACGCCTTGCCTGTATCTGCCTGGAAACATCCTGAAAGATATTTATCTTTTGCCCACAGAATAAGAGGTGTTTGTTTTTTATTAAATTTACATGTAAATGTCTGGTCAAGTACCAGTTTGTGAATTACATATTCTACGAACTGTCCCAGTTTATTGCGTTTATTAATGCTCATAGTATTTCCATTTCCTTAGCAAGTGGTGTTACTCTGTAGTTATATTAATGGTGGTTGGTTTGCATGTGTATTTTCCCTTGAGGGTTTTTTTCTTATTGTATTTTGATTTATTGGTTCCTTTACACAAAATCGAAAGTAAGGATGTGGTTGAAAACTACAGGCTGCTGGGGGGCGGAGCCTGATGCCGAGCAGGACGGATGGATAGAGCGTGAGCTCCAGGGTGACCCGCCAATAAATCCGAGATTGATTTGAGGTATTGTGTGGCAAATCCATTATACTGTACCGGAGGTCCTATAGAGATGTCCGTAATAAAACCAGCCAGAATAGATTTCTCCTCGGGGCAAACTGCGAGTGCTAAACGATCAAAGACCGAACCTGCATCACCGCAAAAGATGGCGGCGTGGCTAGACGGGTCGGAGGCCCTGAAAGAAGTGTTGGCTGAGCTGAGAGGGATAAGAGAACTAATTGCGGCTAACGGAGAAGCACTATCGGTGGTGCGTGAAGATACTGCGGCTCTCCGGTCTAATCTGGAGGGGTTATCCCTTCGTCAAGATAAAGTTGAGCAAATAGTGGCAGCGCACGAAGAAAAACTAAAGTCAGTAGACAAGCACACCCAGCAGATCCGGGCCTTACAAAGAGAGGTCGAAGAGGGGAATAACAGAGCACGACGTAATAATGTGAGAATTGTTGGGGTCCCGGAGGGAGCTGAGGGCGGAGATATGATTGCTTTTCTAGGCAAAATGATTCCGGAGACTCTGCACATCAATTTTATGCACCCCTTTGAGATAGACAGAGCTCATAGGGTGCCTTCACAAGTGATTCAGGGCCATAAAAGACCGCGCCCAATAATCCTACGAGCTCTACGCTATCAACACGCTGTACAAATTCTTGAAGCAGCCCGCCTGCACCCTAACGCTGAATTTGAGAAATGCAAGCTTCATTTCTTTCCGGATTTTGCTAAAGCCACTGCTGATCGGCGTCGCATTTTCCTCTCGTTGAGGCCGCGCTTGGTCCAACTCCAAGCCAGATTCGGCCTTCTCTATCCAGCTCGCATGAGAGTCACGCTTCACAATCACACTAAAACTTTCGATGACCCAGAGATGCTTCAGCAATTTTTGGAGGACAAAGAACGTATGCATATGCGCTGAAATTGTATTTCATTCTCATGTGTAGTTGTTTGCATAACCTCTGATCCTACGTTTATGTAGCATGTTGGTCACAATACCTTTTCCTTTGATATTATCACATACTCATTGGTAGATGACATATTGCTAGCTATTCTCCTGAACTTAACCTTTTACACTCCTGGTTAAATTCAGTACTTTGAGTTCTGTACTAAGTTGTATTGAGCATATTGTGGATATACTGTTCGTGGTGGGTCCCCCCTGTACCGTCCCTGTTCCCACTGGGTTCACCATGTAATGCGGGGTGGGGGTATAGTCCTCTGGAGTCTAAGGGGGAATTTTATTTGTTGCGGTCTGTGTCAATGGAGCCAGGGTTACAATGTGCCTGTAATGCGGAGCTTCGGGGCAGAGGCAGTTTAACCCAATCTAGAAACGTGGGAGTGGGCCTGAGGTATCTTCCTAATTTCTCAGCTGGCTGGTGTGATTAAACTACTCTCCTTGAATGTCAAGGGGATTAACAGTCCAATAAAACGAAAAAAAATCTTACATTATGCGCACCTAGAGAAAGCAGACATACTCCTGCTACAGGAAACACATTTGAACAATCAGGAATCTCTGAAGTTAGGAGTTAAGCCCTTTGACCTGGTGGCCTATTCTGCTGCGATTCATAAACATAACGGAGTGGCCATCTTGGCTAAGAAGTCTCTTAAGCCAACTATTTCACAGACGCTCTCAGATAAACAAGGCAGATGGACGAGTGCTGTTTTAACAGTGGGGAGACTATCGTTCAGTCTGGTTAATGTGTATGCTCCAAATGCTGATCATCCAGAATTTTTTCATTCCCTGGCTCAGGAAGCTTTTCTTGGGGGCGGCGAACCAGTAATCTTAGGTGGTGATTTTAATCTCTTTCTTGATCCACTGGTAGACAAAAGCCCTCCGAAGCTCAGCTCGGTCTCCAAATCGCAGGCCGTCCTCAGGGAGTTGATGAGTGACAAAGGTCTGGTGGATATTTGGCGCCTCTATCATCCAAATGATCTCGAGTTCACCTTTTTCTCCAACCCTCATCGGTCCTCGTCACGCATCGATTTTTTTCTGGCTTCAAAATCCCTGATATCGTGCTGTACCAGTGCGAGCATCCAGGCGATGCATATATCAGATCATGCTGCTATCAGTCTAGAGCTACAAGACTTACCTGCTGGTGCTAAGTCCGTACATTGGGCTTTCGATAGATCCCTTTTAGACGACGTGGAGTTCAGCTCCTGTATTCAAGCAGCTATAAAGGAATATTTTCAGTTCAATCTTCTGCAGGACACCAAGGGTTGGGCCTGGTGGGAAGGCTTCAAGGCCTCCACGAGGGCTACCATCACGAGTAACATGATCGTCAGGTCTCGGAGACAGAAAGAACGCTTAACGAAACTAGAAGATCAGATCAAGGCGGGGGAGCGACTTCTAACACGACGCTCTGAACAAGTCATCTTGATGCGTCTCCAAAAACTCCGTTTTAGTTATAACCAATTGCTTACTGACGAAGTGACAAAGAATATCCAAGCTCAGAGCGGAGCCTACTATTGGGAAGGCAATAAAGCGGGTAGACTTCTGTCACACGCTCTAAAGGGTCAGCAAGAGGCGCGGCGAGTGGAAGCCTTACGCGACCCTGGTAGCCAGTGCCTGCTGACAAAAGACGAGGAACTTGCGGGAGCCTTTGGCTCTTTTTATGCACAGCTATACTCCTCTGAGATTCAGAATCCTCAACTGACCTTTGAAGAGTTGACTGCTGGGGTGCAGAGACCTACCCTGGACGCAGAGACAGCTGAGATGTTGGCGGCCCCCATCTCCCTTTCTGAAATACAGCAAGCCATTCAAACACTGGCTCCAGGCAAGGCTGCTGGTCCAGACGGACTTCCCATTGAATTCTACAAAGTTTTCTCTAAGGAGCTTGGCCCACCTCTCCGTGTCTATTTTCAGGCTCTCCTACAAGAGGCTCCTTTGGTAGGGAGTTTCGCGTCAGCGAGTGTGATTGTATTGGAAAAGAAAGGCAGGGACCCCCAGCTAGTCAGTAATTACCGACCGATATCCTTGCTGAACGCTGATTATAAGATCTATGCTACGATACTGGCTAATCGACTTGCTGGCGTCATGACACATTTGGCGCACCCGGACCAATGTGGTTTTATCGAAGGGAGATCGACAGCGGACAATGCCCGTCTTTTATGTCACGTTCTAGCGGCCGGGGAAAGCCACAATTGCCCACTAGTAGGGCTATCCCTCGATGCTGAGAAAGCTTTTGACCGGCTGGAGTGGTCCTTCATCTTTGATGCTCTGCAATGGTTTGGAGTTGGTGATGGCTTCATCAGTCTACTGAAAGTGTTATACGCTCGGCCACTGGCCCATGTCCGGGTTAACACGGCGCAGTCGATGGAGCTGAGATTATCACGAGGAACTCGTCAGGGTTGTCCTATATCGCCATTACTGTTTAATCTGGCCCTTGAGCCTTTATTGCTTCTGCTGCGGCAACATGCAAGGATTTCAGGGGTGCCAATAGCGGGTCGGACAGTGAAGCTGTCGGCTTACGCGGACGACCTTCTCCTCTTTACTTCCCCAGAGTCCGTACCGGCGATCTTGGAATGCATAGAGCGTTACTCGCAATTATCCGGTTATAAAATTAACTGGGATAAGTCAAGTGCCTTCCCCTTGAATGCTAAGACCTACAAAGCGGATATGGAACGTTTCCAATTCGTCTGGGAGCCTAAGATGTTTAAATATCTCGGAGCCTATTATGGTTACCCCTTGATCGAGACGGTGAGATATAACGAGAAAATGCTCCTAGAAAAATCTCATTTACTGACTACTAAATGGCTCCCTTTGACTTTGTCATGGTGGGGGAGACTGGAAACAATCAAGATGACGATAGCCCCGAAAATTAACTATGTATTGGAAATGATGCCTCTCCTACTGCATCCGCAGACATATCAGCAAATTGAGAGAGTGTTAGTGAGATTTTTGTGGAATAACAAAACGCCCAGGATCGCTCTTAAAAAACTTAAAGCTTGTAAGGAGTTGGGAGGAGTGAAATTCCCGGACTTTCAGCAATACCACAAAGCCTTCCTGCTAAGACAAGGGGCGCAATGGCTGACTTCGGAAGCCGCACACCTTCCTGCGTGGCTAGAACTGGAACAAGCAATTGTGGCACCTTTTCCCTTGCCGCTTCTGCCTTACTCGCAGATGCCGCCTGATAAAGAATATCCTCCTATGATAGTTGACACACAAAGAGCCTTCGCGGCCCTACGGGACTCGCTCGATGGTGCTAATTGCCTTACTCGTCATTGGCCACTCTGGTACAACCCTCACCTTAAGATCCAGCACCGGTCCTTCGCATGGGGTCTCTGGTATTCTAAAGGCATCTGGACAATTGATCAGCTGCTGGCGCGGAATGATTGGAAGAGCTTCACGCAATTACAGCAGGAATATAACCTACCAAAATCTTGCTATTTTCAATGGCTGCAACTTCGACACTGTATAGCCAAGTCGATGCCACATTTTCGGTCCCTGGAACACAGGGATCCTTTATGCGATGCAGTACATTCTTCTACTAGGGCATCCCATTTCTACAAATTACTGCTTTCTGGTATGCAGCTTGGTACAATTGGTACTCAAAAAGTGTGGGAGCATGACACAGCGTTGAGTATGTCGCCCCAGCAATGGGAACAGTTTTGGGCAAAACAAGTCCGTATTTCAAAATCTGCCTCTGTTACCCAAGCTCTATTTTTCTTGGCACATCGTGCCTATCTTACCCCGATCAAGATGGCTACTGGGGTCCGGTAACTGATGGGCACTGTTGGTCATGTAGGCAACAATTAGGTACTTTTGTTCATATTGTTTATCAGTGTCCCTGTGTCCAAATTTTCTGGGAACAAGTCTGGAAGCGAATCCAAAAGATACTGAGTTTTCATGATCCTCTCTCCTGGGGCATTGTTAGTCTTCGTTCAGCGAGTAATATACCCTCACTGTCTAAACGACATTTCTTTCTGTTGGATTTCATGCTCGGAATTGCACTGTACCTTATCTCTCGCTACTGGAATCACACCTACGACCTTACCCCACAGAATTGGTGGAATCACGTTTGCTGTTACAGCAAGTTTGAGCAGCTGCCAAGAAGAGGTGTGTCCAGATCACCATCCGGTCTCTCCAAGTGGCAGATGTTAAATGAGCACATGTCTCTGGCCCCTAAGTAAGCCTTCGGTGTTATTTTTGCTGCCCTCAAGGTACATTGTTTGTCCTCGACTAGAGGTCTCTGTCCTTTTTCTCTTTGGGCCGTCCGTTGACACAGACATGCCTTTCTGGTTTTCTTGTTGACTCCAGAGGATTGGGAGGGTGTGAGGGAGGGTGGGGGGGGGGGGGGTAATAGGGGTTTAAGGTTTTAGTTAGTCTTTTGTTTTGTTTAGTCAGTTGCAGTCTTGGGTGTAATGCTGTATGATTTGTTTTTGCTTTGCTATGCTGTTTTCCTAAGGCTGTATAAAACGCAATAAAAAAATATTTAAAAAAAAAAAGAAAACTACAGGCTGCTTAGTTTAACCTCGGTGATGAGTAAATTATTGGAAGCGCTGTTGAAAGAGAAAATAGTGAGGTTTCAGGAGTCCAACGAATTACCGGATATGAGGCACCATGGATTCACCAGAGGCAGGTCTTGTCAGACAAATCTGATTGATTTCTTTGACTGGGTGACCAGGGAGTTGGACCGAGGGAGAGCCCTAGATATGGCATATTTAGATTTCAGTAAAGCCTTTGACACCGTTCCTCAGAAGCAACTTATAAACAAACTGAGCACCCTAGAGATAGACCTTAACCCTTCATCACACATGTTAAATTACCAACGACTTTACACACCTGGGTCAAATTGACCCCATCAGTAAATGACCAGAAACCGTGAACAATTTCATCCACATAGGATTGGTATTTTAATGCATTTATTAAAAACAGTTCTCAGTTTTTGCTGTTTACAAATGTTCAGTGTTTATGATATAAAAGTAGTCTAACTATTAACTTCAGTTTATCACTTAATTGTAATTAAGTCTCGACATCCCTAGTATAATCATCTATCTAGGCGTCTTTTAGTCAGCACATTCATTGCATAACAGCTGGCAATGTTCTGGGCATATGGCTGTACCACATCGCTTGCAGTATTTTGATGTTTTCTTATCTGATGATCTGGTGCAAAGCTGGCAGCGTGATCATGCCCCTCTGGATTCACAGCCTGTAGGACCAGGTAAGCTGAATCCAGGTAGTTGCATGCAGATCCGCACCACTTTCTGAAGTGTTCTTGGGTTCTGCAATCGCAGTGTCTGCTGTGGCAGAACTAACTCCTTTGCCAGTTCTGTTAGGAACAGTCGCCGTTTGTGGGACACCTCTGTTTGCCATTTGGGTTTTTGCTGCACCCAAATTATGTAAGCTGCCACACCAGCTACATCGAACATAACGGCCATCTTCTAGTGCCACGTTTGCATGTATATGTACGCACAAGCTTGTCCAGATTTAGTAGCATTATAGTGCAGAATCATTGTAGGCTTCTTTTCATTCTTGTCGTCTATCGTCTTGTCATGATGCATGCTGCTCGAAACAATGACCGTTTTGTTTTTCTTTGGAACATAATTCACTAGTGTGATCTCTTTGCAAAAAACAAACTGTGATGAAAACAGTTTCTTGTTCAGCGAAAACAGCAGTTCACCTGGTATGTCCCTGTTGTTTTTAGTCATGGTTTATGTTTATGTTTATGTTTTTATGTTAATGTTTTATTTCACTTGATATACTGCCCTTCAAGTTAAAACAAAGCGGTTTACAAACTCAAAATAAAAATACAGAAATGGGCCAAAGGCACCAAAAAGGAAGGAGAAATTACAATGTTGGACAGGAAAGAAAGAGAAAGAGCAAGCATATATGCATACACGGTGAACATAACGGGACATAAAGGCACACAAAATCACAGAAAAACGAGAGACTAGGCAAACGTATTTATGAATACTCTAATTTAGACTGAGGGAGGAACACGCAGGACTAGACATGGGCAGTGGATAGGTCAAATGCTTTATTGAATAGATACGTTTTCAGTTGAGCTTTAAAAGTGCGAAAATTTTGTTCCAGATGGAGAGAAGTGGGAAGGGTATTCCATAGGGCGGGGCCAGCGAAGAAAAATGCAGAATTACAGGTGGACTGGAGATGGGCACGTGAAGGGGAGGGAAGGTGAAGGTGATAAATGTGTATAGACCTAAGAGAGCGGCTGGGAATGTGAAATTGTAAGAGATCAGATAAGTAACGAGGGGTATGAATATATAAAACCTGTTGAACCAGTGTGAGGAGTTTATAGTGGATGCGGTAAGCCAGAGGAAGCCAATGAAGATTCATGAGTAGGGGAGTGATGTGGTCCCAATGAGAGGAGTGAGAGATAAGATGCGCGGCTGTGTTCTGTATGCATTGTAATCTGAAAAGCTGGGACTTAGAAACACCAGAGAGAACAGAATTGCAAAAGTTTAGACGAGAAATAACCAAAGAAAAGAGGAGAGTGGTGAGAGCCTGGGGTGTTAGAAAGGGGCGAATTGCTCGAATCTGTCGAAGAAAGAAGAAAGAGGATTTGGTGACATGGGAAATGTGATCCCTGAAGGAGAGGTCAGAATCAATCCAGGTATCGGAAACATGTTACTAGTGGGATAGGGGAACCAAAAAAGGAGGGGGCCAGTGAAGGAGAGGGACTGCCGTGAGAAAAACAAATAGCCAAGGTCTTAGGGATGTTCAGATGTAAGCAGTTAGAGACTATCCAGTCAGCTACTGTGGACAGACAAGAATTAAGAGGGGAGAGGGGTTGAAGAGGGGACGTATGGTGCAGAAGAATAATATCATCGGCATAATAGAAAGCAGAGATGCCCGACTGCTGTATTAACAGTGCCAAGGGTGCCATGAAAACATTAAATAATAAGGGGGCTAATACTGAGCCCTGGGGAACACCACAGTGCAAGGGAAAAGGATCAGAAGGAACATCAGATTGTGAACAAGGAAGAACAGAACAGGAGCGTGCAAAGAGATAGCAGTGGAACCATTTGTAAACAGTTCCCCGAAGACCAGCATCTCGCAAACGAGAAAGAAGAAGAGCGTTATCCACCAAATCAAAAGCAGCAGAGAGATCAAGAGATACCGCCACCAAAAGGTCACTTCGATCATGAGCCACGTGTACGTCGTTGAGAAAAGCAGTACCATCTCCACACTGTGTCCGGGACGGAATCCGTACTGATGGGGGGTGCAGAAAATTGGTGGTATCAAGATGATGTGACACTGATGTGACACTGTAGTGTGTTGAATCAGAAGATCTTCAGCCAGTCCTACATCAGTAAAGAAATTATCACAGTTTTCCACCAATGTCTAGTCAATCTTTTCACTACTTCAACTCCTTTCTTCAGTTCAACCGCTGCTCCTGGTTGCTTCCCCAGAGAAACTTCTCCTTTCAGTGGATAGATGGTCTCTGCATCGCAGTTCCAGAATATCTTTATTCCATACTTTCCTGGCTTTGTGGAAATGTATTGTCGAAAGCTGCACTTGCCTCTGAAGCTGACCAGTTGCTCATCAACTGTCATATCCATTCCAGGTAAGTTCATCAATTTCAAACGTGCATTTAGCATGTCCCATATCTCCAGGAACAAGCAGGAATGAGTCTTCACATATGGGTATCGTCGGTACCGACGGAGCCTGCGCGGGAACGCTCCCCAGCATCCAGTAAGAAAGCTTTTGGGAGCATCCCACAGCGTCTGCGCGCTGCCTTCCCGCGTTTCCCAACCGCCTCTCTCCAGTTCTTCTTTTCCGCGGAGCCAGCAGGTCATGTTCCTGTCACCGCAGAAGAATTCTTTATTTTTTTCTTTATTTTTCTGTGTCGCGTCTGCCTTCTTCGACGTCAGACCGGTACCGCCGGTCTTTTCTTTTCTTTCTTTCTTACAAAAAAAACCAAACAAAACTTTTCTTTCTTCAACTGTGCATTTTCGGATTGGGCTTTAGGCCTGAACATTTTTTTTTTTCTCCTCATGGAGAAGCCCGCTTCCGGGTTCAAAAAGTACACAAAGTGTGGCGGTACTATTTCTGTCACCGACACCCATGACTGGTGTCTAAAATGTTTGGGTCCTGACCATTCCATCACGGATTGTGTGTCCTGTACCATGATGTCTAAAAGAGGTCGGCAGAACCGAGCAGCCAAGCTCAGTACCCTGTTTCCCTCTGATGCATCCTCGGTGGCATCGACGTCTTCCAGGGCTTCTTCTTCCAACATAAATCTAGCCGGTCCTCGAAGGGCAAATCTCCCTTTAAGCACTGAGATGCCTCCGGGCTTGTCCTCGAGGATTCCGCACCGGCAAAATTACCCCGGCGGGAAGTTCCGGCTTCCAAAGCATTGTCTATGGGGTCACAGGTTGACATCGATGGCTCGGCTAACAAAAGTTACAGCACAGTAATAATAATGGGTGATTTCAACTACCCCGGTATCGACTGGGTCAGTGTCACATCAGGACATGCTAGGGAGATAAAGTTCCTAGATGAAATAAATGACTGCTTCTTGGAGCAGCTGGTTCATGAACCGACCAGAGGGGAAGCCATATTAGACCTAATCCTTAGTGGAACACCAGATCTAGTGCAAGAGATAAGGTTGTTGGGGCCACTTGGCAATAGTGATCATAGCATGATCGCCTTTGATTTAATTAGTGGAGCAGGGATAGTAAGGAAATCACAGTACTACCTTTTAACTTTCGAAAGGGAGACTATGATAAAATGAGGAAAACAGTCAAGAAAAAACTAAAAGGAGCAGTTGCAAAGGTTAAAGACGTACATCAGGCTTGGCTGTTGTTGAAAAATACTATCTTGGAAGCCCAGACCAGCTGTATTCCACGCTTTAAGAAAAGTGGAAAGAAGTCCAAAAAACTGCCAGCATGTTTTAAAGTTGAGGTCAGAGAGGCTGTTGTTGCAAAAAAAGCATCTTTCAGGAAATGGAAAAAGGAGCCAAACGACGAAACCTGGAAACAGCACAAGCACTGGCAAGTCAAATGCAAGGCATTGATAAGGCAGGCAAAGGGAGAATTTGAGAAGAAGCTTGCTGCAGAAGCAAAAACGCGAAGTAAAGACCTTTTCAAGTACATTCGTAGCAAAAAACCTGTGAGAGAGTCAGTTGGTCCATTAGATGATAAAGGGGTTAAAGGAGCACTAAGAGGCGACAAGGCGATAGCAGAGAGACTGAACAAATTCTTTGCTTCAGTCTTTACTGAGGAAGATGTAGGGATGTTACCCATGACTGAAGTGGTATTTAAAGGTGCAGAAGAATTGAAGGAAATATCGATACATCGAGAAGATGTATTACAACTATTAGATAAGCTGAAGAGTAGCAAATCACCTGGGCCAGATGGTATACATCCAAGGGTATTGAAAGAACTGAAATATAAGATTGCAGACCTGCTATTAGTAATCTGTGAACTATCATTAAAATCATCTCTAATACCTGAAGATTGGAGGATCGCCAATGTAACACCAATTTTTAAAAAGGGTTCCAGGGGTGATCCGGGAAACTACAGACCGGTGAGCCTGACGTCAATACCGGGAAAAATGATAGAAACCATCATAAAGAATAAAATTACTCAGCATGTAGATAGTCATGAACTAATGAGAGACAGCCAACATGGCTTTAGACAAGGAAGATCTTGTCTTACTAATCTGTTATGTTTTTTGAAGGAGTGAATAATCAGGTGGACAAAGGTGAGTCGGTTGATATTGTGTATCTGGACTTTCAGAAAGCCTTTGACAAGGTCCCTCATGAGAGACTTTTGGCAAAACTAAAGAGTCATGGGATAGGAGGCAGTGCACTATTGTGGATCAGGAACTGGTTAAAAGATAGAAAGCAGAGGGTAGGGCTAAATGGCCAATTTTCCCAATGGAGAAAGGTGAATAGTGGTGTACCCCAGGGATCTGTGCTGGGTCCGCTGCTTTTTGACATATTCATAAATGACCTGGAAAGTGGAATAACTAGTGTGGTTATCAAATTTGCAGATGACACAAAACTATTTAAAGTTGTTAAAACCCAAGAGGACTGTGGAAAATTGCAAGAGGATCTTGATAAATTGGAAGACTGGGCATCAAAATGGCAGATGAAATTTAATGTGGACAAGTGTAAGGTTATGCACCTAGGGAAGAACAACCCAAACTATGGTTACACGATGCAAGGTTCCACATTAGGAACCACCACCCAGGAAAAAGATTTAGGCGTCATTGTGGATACCATGTTTTATTTATTTATTTATTTAGTATACATTTGTATACCGCTACTTCCAGTGATCAGCAGCGGTTTTGATTACAGATTGGAAATTGTCAAATCATGACAGGAAATTTTTTGAGGTATAAACACATTGATTAGACAGGAAAGCACAGCACACAGAGAACTATTTTACAGGGAACATGGGCTATGGAGGGTTAAGTGGCTTGCCCAAGACCACAAGGAGCACCTGTGGGACTAGAAACCCCAGTCCTTCCGGCCCAAGGTTGCTGTCCTCCAGTGGGATTTGAACCCCCGACCTTCCGGCCCGAAGTACCTTGCCCCAACCACTAGGCCACTCCTCCACTCGGCCCAGTGTTAAAACCCTCGGCCCAGTGTGCAGCGGCGGCCAAGAGAGCAAATAGAATGCTAGGTATGATAAGGAAAGGAATGGAAAATTGTGATAAGGAAGCTTATCATAGCTCAGGAAGGAGCTATAGAAAAGGTGAAGTGACTCTGAACAAGCAACCTGTCAGTTCTGGTAGAAATAAGAAAACAGAATTTTCCCATAAAAGACTACCAGTCCCAGAATGCACCAGGTTTCCAACAGCCATTAGAGGAGCTGAAGTGGGGAAACGTGTGTTCAATCAGGAGGGCTATGAGGTAATCCCTAAGCACTCATCTCAAAGGGCAGGGCCTAATTCAGCACAGCTGTGCTGTATTAGGGAGGAGCACTCATCTAAGCAGAATAAGAGTAGAGTTTATTCTACAGATGACCATCTTCATGATCACCTTGGATATTCAGAGAAGGATCATCAGTTTCATCTGAAGGATCCTCAGAAGCAGAAGCCAAACCGGACGGACAGAGAGGGAAAGAAACCCTCTGGAAGAAAGAGGAGAAAAGCCTTTGAGAGGTCTAGAAGAGTCCAAAGCAGTACGTATACTGGGAGGTATTCCAAGGGCCAGCATACACCATTGGACTGGGGAAAGCCAGAGGAATGGTGCTGCAGAGCTAGGAATCTCCAGACGCTACCTGTGAGGGAGATGGCTGCACGTGGAAGGGACCCTAAGACCCATGCCAGTAGGTATGTGAAGAGAGATCCAGTGTCCAGGGATCTGGATTGGAAGGCTGGACATAAGAACTGGACTACATACTGGCCAGGCTATATAGAGAGGAACTCTAGCAGCAATGGAAGCTCAGGTATGAACACTGATCTATGCCCTAGCTATAACCTTGAAAGACAGCAGGGAAACAAGTATTCTCCTGAAAGTGCTCCATTGATAGATTCATCTGTGCCAATCCATGATATTGAACCCATGCTTGTTGAACAAGGGGGAATAATAGCAGATGAAGATCCTATTTATATGGACTGCTCTCTATCTAAACTCCGTTGGTAACTTTCTGTTATAAAGTACAGCAACCATCACAAAGAAATACAAATTTGTTCTTTAATCTACTCAGAAAAGCTCCTGAAGCAGGATTTGACCCACACAGTAGAAAGCAAGCCAGCTAAGGGGTTTCAGCTGGATAACTGCTAGCAATTAAGCCTTACCTAATTGCTTGTGAGCTAGGAGAGAATCACTTCTGTATCTATGTGGGAAGTAATCAGAAGTTAACCTGAAAAGAACAGTTTGTTTCTTGCTTTGTGGCTTTTCATTTGTTGTTTTCCTGATTTTGACTTTGTTTTTCCAAGTTAACACTGAAAGCAAGTAACCTAATTTATGTGCTACCAAGCATATCTGTGTTGGGAGAAATAACCCCATAAATAAATATCTTATTGGCTTTACCCAAGAGCACAACTAAATTATTGTCAGCAGCTGTGTCTGGTGTGAATGAACTACATTGCCCACAATACCTTGCAAATCATATAGAAATATGCACTTGCCAAGAGTGTGAAGATTCTCACCCAGGCAGCCGTCTGACAAAATAAAACAAAGGATATTATAATGCCTCTATATCGTTCCATGGTGAGACCGCACCTTGAATATTGTGTGCAATTCTGGTCGCCGTATCTTAAAAAGGATATAGAGTTATTAGAAAAGGTTCAGAGAAGAGCCACCAAAATGGTAAAAGGGATGGAAGGATACTCCTATGAAGAAAGGCTAAAAAGGTTAGGGCTCTTTAACCTGGAAAAGAGACGGCTGAGGGGAGATATGATAGAAGTCTATAAATTAATGAGCGGAGTGGAACGGGTAAACGTAGATCGATTGTTTTCCTTATCAGAATATAGAAAGACTAGGGGACATGCAATGAAGCTACAGGGTAAACTATTTAAGACTAATAAGAGAAAATATTTTTTCACTCAACGTGTAATCAAACTCTGGAATTTGTTACCGGAGGATGTAGTAAAGGCTGTTAGTGTAGCTGGGTTTAAAAAAGGTTTGGACAAGTTCCTAGAGGAAAGGTCCATAAGCCATTATTAAGAAGGGACCCAGGATATCAATGCTTGAACCAATACAAGCATTGTGGAACCTGTGTCCCTTGGGGAAACTGCTAGGTACATATGACCTAGATTGGCCACTGTTGGAAACAGAATACTGGGCTTGATGGACCTTGGTCTGACCCAGTATGGCATATCTTATGTTCTTATGTTCTTATGATCACCTGTTGCCGTGTTCTGGGGTAATGGTGGCCTCCACTGGTACCGACATCCAGACTCTGGTGGTGTCGATGGATCAGAAGATTCTGTCCATGTAGCGCACCTTAACAGCATTTATGCAGGCTTCGACGCCTCCGGTACCGCAACAATCTCCGTTGCCGGTACCGACTCCGGCACCGGCATCGTTCCCGGTGCCGGTACTGATTGCATCGACATCGGCTTCGGTGTCGACTGCAGCGGTACCCTGTCCAATGAAGCCCATCGGTACCAAACCGGTACCGCTTACTCCCGATGTTGATCCCACTCGGTACGCGTATCGGGCTTTACAGGAGCATCCATACAGGCGATACTTCGATTCCTCTGAAGACTCTGATGAGTCGGAGGCTTCTGTCGATTTACCGGTGCTTCTTCCTCAGGAGTCTGATTCTCCAAAACGAAGAATGTCTCCTCCAGAAGACTTGTCTTTTCAGGACTTCATTAGGGGAGTGGCTAGGGGCCTCTCCATTACAGTGGCCCCTGAGTCAGAACCTAGAGCCAAGCAACTAGATATTTTGCAATATCCTAAGGCTCCTAAATAAGCAGCTACTTTACCTATTCATGAGACTCTCTATGATCTCATGTTGAGCATGTGGGAGACTCCTCTTACTACCTCTCCTCATTCTCGTAGATTAGACACCATGTACCGTGTCCCTCCTTGTCCTGGCTTTCATAAGTCTCAGCTTCCTCACCACTCTATTGTGGTAGAGTCTGCCATGAGGAAAATAAAGAGTGCAAAGAGACACTTATCTAATCCTCCAGGACGTGAATGCAGGACCCTTGATGCTTTTGGCCAAAGGGTTTTCCAAGCCAATGTGCTTGCTGCCAGATTCAACTCCTATAGTCTCTATATGGGGATGTTTCTAAAAGAAGTCACAGATCATCTGCAGACTTTAGCCCCTTTTATTTCAGAAGATAAAAGGCAGGAATTTCTCACTTGGCTTAAACATGCCCAAGATGTTTCCAAATTTTCCAACCGTGCAGCCTTTGACTCTTTTGAGTGTGTAAGCAGAGCCTCGGCTATTGCCATAGGTGCACGCAGAATTGCTTGGTTACAAGCCTCTGATTTGGAACTTTGGGTCCAAGATGAACTGGGAAATCTTCCTTGTACAGGTGAAAATCTTTTGGCAGGGATTGGAAAGCAAAGGCCACTCAGATGGATGCTGAGAACTCTGCTTTGGATCGACTTTCAAAGTCTACCTCTGCTCCTGCTAAGAAAAGATTGTTCAAAAAGACAACTTTTTCTAAAAAGGGAAGATACTATCCTGCTTATGGTCAGCAGGCATCTTCTGCAGGTCGTTTTGCTGCAAAGCGTCAGCAACCACCTAAACAGGCCAAGTCAAAGGCTGCCAGGCCTCCCACGGCCCAGCAGCCTCAGCCTCCTCAGGGACTTTGACTTGCAACTAGAGAACCTAGCCTTTCTAGCTCTGGAAGAACCAGAGCCCCTCACCATTCCAGGAAGATTGGCGTACTTTGCTCCCAGATGGGAGCAAATCACAGCAGAGCAATGGACCCTCTCCATTATAAGGGAAGGGTACAAGCTTCATTTCTTAAACCTTCCTCCCCACACCATGGTGCAACAGTTCAATTCTCCAACATCTCTCATCAACCTTCTGGGTCAGGAGATTGCTACCCTTCTTGCCCAAGGGGCAATAGAAGAAGTACCCCTTCTTCAACAGGGCTCAGGGTTCTACTCCCCTTATTTTCTTATTCCAAAGAAAACAGGGGGCTACAGACCCATATTAGATCTCAGAGAATTGAACAAGTTTCTATTCAAAGAGAAATTCAAGATGATTTCTCTTGGTACTCTGCTGCCATACCTTCAGAGTCAGGACTGGCTTTGTTCTCTAGATCTCAAGGATGCGTACACCCATGTCCTCATCCATCCAACACAGAGGAGGTTCCTTCGGTTCCTTTTTCAAGGAAAGCACTACCAATACAGGGTGCTTCCTTTCGGTCTGGCCTCTGCACCAAGGGTGTTCACAAAATGCATGGCAGTAGTAGCTGCATTTCTACGCACCCTGGGAATATTTGTTTTCCCATATCTGGACGACTGGCTCATTCGAGCTCCATCCCAGTCAGAGGCCCAGATTTGTCTAACTTGCACAATGCGTATCCTTCAGTATTTGGGACTAGTAATAAATATCCCAAAATCCCATCTCACCCCTACTCAGTCTCTGGAGTTTATAGGGGCCCTGCTGGATACCACAACTGCAAGGGCCTATCTCCCTCAGGCCCGTTGCCTACGCTTGGTGCAGTTAGCCTCCCAGATATAGTTAAAGTCCCATTTAACTGCTCGAGAAATGCTACAACTATTAGGCCACATGGCATCCACCGTACATGTGGTTCCATATGCTCACCTTCACATGAGGGCAGCTCAATGGACTTTGTCCACCCAATGGACTCAGGCATCAGGTTGCCTGTCAGACAAAATAGCAAACTCCAGTCGCCTATTTTGGTCTCTCCAGTGGTGGAAGTCCCCTCCAAATCTGTTGCTGGGGTCCCCTTTTCAGCAGTCGCTACCCCAAGCAACTCTGACAACAGATGCTTCTCCAATGGGTTGGGGAGCTTATCTGCAGGATCTCTCCACCCAGGGCATCTGGTCTCCACAGGAGACTTCTCTGCATATCAATCTATTGGAACTCAGAGCAATATTCTTAGCTCTCAGAGTGTTCCATTCCCTGCTCAGCTACAGGACAGTCCTCATCCATACGGACAACCAAGTAGCCATGTTCTATGTAAACAAGCAGGGCGGGACTGGCTCTCTGTCGCTTTGCAACGAAGCTTTGCAACTGTGGGCCTTCGCCAGAGAGCATCACATCCATCTTCTGGCAGTATATCTTTCAGGCATTCAAAACTCTTGGGCAGACAGACTCAGTCGAGTTCTGCTCCACATGAGTGGTCCCTCCACATGGACCAGGTAGCCAGGATTTTTCGAATTTGGGGAACCCCGGACATGGACCTCTTTGCAAGTCAGTGCAATGCCAAACTTCCCCGGTTCTGTTCCAGAATTCTGTGTCAGGGAGTTCAGGCCAAGGATGCCTTCCTCCTTCACTGGGGTCAAGACTTCCTTTATGCCTTTCCACCAATTCCCCTAATTCCCAAAACATTATTCAAGCTTCAGAGAGATCGAGGGACCATGATCCTCATAGCACCACATTGGCCACGCCAAGTGTGGTACCCTCTACTTCTTCATCTCTCTCAAGCTCCTTCCCTGGACTTGGGCTCTGCACCAGACCTTCTGTCCCAGGAAGAGGGAACATTGTGGTACCCAAACCCCCAGTCGCTCCATCTCAGGGCTTGGTTGCTGAGGGCCTAGACCTTCAAGATTTTCATCTCTCTCAGCAAGTCAGAGATGTTATTCATGCCTCTAGAAAACCTTCTACTAGACGTTCCTATGCTTTCAAATGGAAAAGATTTACCATTTGGTGTTCAGAGAAGGGTCTAAACCCTCTTGCAATACCTCTGAATTCTCTACTAGAGTATCTCCTGCATCTATCCCATGCAGGTCTGAAAACGAGTTCAGTAAGAGTCCATTTGAGTGCTATTGCAGCGTCCCTCAAGCCTCTCAATGGACAACCTATTTCCTCTCACCCTCTTATAGCAAGATTCATGAGAGGCCTTCTTTTAACTAAACCTCCCATTAGACCACCTCCAGTGGCATGGGACTTAAACCTGGTTCTTGGCCAGCTTATGAAGCCACCCTTCGAACCTTTAGCCACCACCTCCTTGAAATGTCTTTCTTAGAAGGTTATTTTTCTCATTGCAGTCATCTCAGCATGCCGCATCAGTGAGTTGCAAGCTTTGGTGGCTAATCCACCTTATACAAGGTTCCATCATGATAAGGTAGTCCTCAGGACCAATCCACACTTTATGCCTAAAGTGGTCTCGCCTTTTCATCTGAACCAAGAGGTATATTTACCTGTCTTTTTTCCAGGACCTCATGCATCAAATGCAGAGAGGAATCTTCATACCTTGGATTGTAAGAGAGCTCTTGCTTTTTACTTACAAAGAACACAGCAACATAGAAAGTCTTCCCAACTCTTTGTTGCTTTTGATCCTTCTCATTTAGGACTTCCAGTCTCTAAGAGAACACTGTCCAACTGGATTTCTCAGTGTATTTCTTTCGCCTACCAGATTAGAAACCTTTCTCTGGAGGGCCATGTCACAGCTCACAATGTGAGAGCCATGGCAGCCTTAATGGCTCATCTAAACTCTGTGTCCATTGACCAAATCTGTCGAGCGGCCACCTGGGCCTCGGTTCATACCTTCACAGCCCATTACTGCTTGGACAAGGACTCCCGCGGGATGCCTTGTTTGGTCAGGCTGTTCTCAAAAACCTGTTCCATTCCTAATCAACTCCTACCCACCTACCCTGGTTGGATGCCAGAGATCCATGGGGGGAGGTAGAGTCCTTTTCAAGGACACACAACCTGGGGTTTCTCCCTGGCATCTGCAGCTAGGGAGTCCCCATATGTGAATACTCATTCCTGCTTGTTCCTGGAGATAGCACAGTTACTTACCTGTAACAGGTGATCTCTGGGAACAGCAGAAATAAGTCTTCACAACCCACCCACCTCCCCTAGGATTTGTATCTCTCTATCTATCTTTCCTTTCCTCTCTCTCTCTTTGTCTCAGCTTTAAAACTCAAACTGGAGAGAGGCGGTTGGGAAAGGTAGGAAGGCAGCACACAGGCGCTGTGGGATGCTCCCAAAAGCTTTCTTACTGGACGCTGGGGGGCGTTCCCACGCAGGCTCCGTCGGTACCGATGATACCCATATGTGAAGACTTATAACTGCTGTTCCCAGAGATCACCTGTTACAGGTAAGTAACTGTGCTATATCACAGATGGGTGCCAACCTGTTGGTGGCTAGGCATTCTGGACGAGTGCACAAGTTATCCATTCTCACAAACCATAAGATATCCTGGAAACAATTTATGTTCATTATGGAGCAATAAAAAGGTTTTGAGTCAGGTGCAAACAATGATGTAATTGCTTCTTTTGATGATCTGTCTTTACTGGCATGCAGCAATATTCCAATGGTTGCCTTAAGTTCAACAATGTCAATATCTGTCCACTCTTTTACATTTGCATCACTTTGTTCGGCTTGTGTGTGGTAGCAGTTCTTGGCATAACGATTAGTCTCTCTAAGAATGATGTCCAACATTCCATTGGTAACGAACAAAGAGAATGCCTCGCCTATTCACTGAACTTTGCCTGCCCTTGTAACGCCAGGCATCTGACGAAGCATTAGGCTTGTCTTCTGACCATATGCGTCCACTCTTTGCCTTGTAGATTTTACCTGATTTCTTCTGTTTATAAAATCCTGAGTTAATTATTATTTTCTTGCTTGGTTGTGGATCATCATCATCAGATGATGATGCACTGTCTTCATTCTCCGCAGTATCACCTGCCAAGTACTGTGCTTCCTGTCCCTCAATTTGATCATCATAGTAACTAGTTTGTTCAACATTGTCTGGCTCACCATCAGAGATTTCACCTTCTATTCCTGTTTCATCTTCTGACGATTCATTTTTAAGTTCAGCTAATACTGCCTGAAGTACAGCCTGGCTTGTTAGACAACGAGGACGGCTACTACTCATTTCACTCAGAATTCTTGGAACAATAAAATAACTGAAATCATAATAAATAACTGTTATTACCAATCAAATATATCTCGGAAAAAAGAAACAATGTTGGCGGCAAAGCGCTATGAATAGGTCTTTACGAACACATAACAGCAATGAATAGGTCTATAACAGCAATGAATAGGTCTATACGAACACATGCCTGGTAGGAACTCAAACGCTAAAAAATGTCGCCTTAATTTCACATGAAGATCACAGTAGCCTACAGATGAAATAGCCTAGCAATGCCAAATTAACAATAATAACTACAACATGAACCTGAAGCAGGAATTCTGACAACACTGGTTTCACTAAGCTGGGGTCAATTTGACCCCAGGTGTGTATAATAGGTATATACACCATAAAAATGTTAACAAAAAATTACTGTTCCGATTAAATGATAACACTCTACGGAAAATTCAATGGCTGTCAATATTGAGAAGCTACCAGAAGTTTTAAGCCATGGATGAATTAAATAAGTAGTAATTTGACATAACAAAAGGCTTGGGGTCAAAATGACCCCATGTGTGTGGTGAAGGGTTAAAGTTACTGCTTGGGTTAGAAATTGGTTGAGTGGGAGGCAACAAAGAGTACAAGTAAATGGAGCTCATTCTGAGGAAAAGGAGTTTACCAGTGGTGTGACCCAGAGATCTAACCTTGTTCCAATTCTTTTTAACATCTTTGTTAGTGATATTGCGGAAGGGCTGTTGGGTAAGGTTTGCCTCTTTGCGGATGATTCCAAAATCTGCAATAGAGTAGACACTCAGGAAGGTGTAGATAACATGTGGAGGGATATAGCTAAGTGTGAAGAATGGTCTAGAATTTGGCAGCTGAGATTTAATGTTAAAAAATGTAAGGCCATGCATTTGGGCTGCAGCAATCCAAGGGAGTGATATAGTATAGGGGATGAAGTACTTCTGTCCACAAAAGAAGAGTGGGACCTAGGCGTGATTGTGTCTGATGATCTTAAAGTAGCTAAACAGGTAGAAAAGGTGACGGCGAAAGCTAGAAGGATGCTTTGCTGCATACTGTAGGAAGAGGAATGGCCTGCAGAAGAAAGGAGGTGGTAGTGCCTCTGTATAAGTCTTTGGTGCGACTTCATTTGGAGTATTGTGTGCAGTTCTGGAGACCACACCTTCAAAAGGGTATAAACAGGTTGGAGTCAGTACAAAGGGTGGCTACTAAAATGGTTAGTGGTCTTTGTTATAAGGCATATGAGGACAGACATAAGGATCTTGATATGTATACTTTAGAGGAAAGGCAGGATAGAGGTGATATGATTGAGACATTTAAATACCTCCGTGGCATAAATGCACAGGAGGAGAGCCTCCTTTGTTGAAACAAGCTCTGCTACGAGGAGACATAGGATGAGGGTGAAAGGGGATAGATTCAGGAGTGATATGCAGAAATATTTCTTTACAGAAAGAGTGGTAGATGCATGAAATAGTCTTCCAGTGGAAGTGGTAGAGATGAGAACAGTATCTGAATTCAAAAAAGCATGGGACAAACACAGAGGATCTCTAAAGGGAAAAAAGGGGACTGTTGTAGTGGTTGATATGGAAGGGCAGACTAGATAGGCCATGTGGTCTTTTTCTGCCATCATGTTTCTATGTTTCTTTTGTTTTCTATGCTTTATTTCTGCATACCTTATCATATTTCTGTACAAGTATTTTGCTTGGAATTTATTGTAAACTTATAAGCAATAAATTAAAAAAAATATTTGCTATTTATAATGAAACATGGCTACCAAAGTTGTGGAGAAGTACAGATCATGGTTGAATTATTAAAAATATCCCAAATTCTGAATATGTCATTGAGCACAATTTAATCCATTATAGCAAAATAGAAAGAATATTGCACCACATCCTGACAAGAGATGGCCACCCACCAAAACTCACAGATCGGGCAAGGATAGCATTAATCAGAGGTGCTACAAAGACACAAAGGATAATACTTAAGAAGCTGCAAAGATCCACAGCGGAGATGGGAATATCTGTCTATAGGAACACTTTAAGCCATACACTCCACAGTGCAGGGCGTTATTGAAGAGTGGCCAGAAAAAAAAACAATTGCTTAAAGAAAGAAATAAGAAAACATGTTTGGAGTTTGCACAACAGCATGTGACGGACCCCCAAACACATGAAAGAAGGTTCTCTGATGGCCATCAGGGAAAACGCTATGTGTGGCACAAACCCAACACTTCCTATCACCCTGAGAACACCATTCCCACAGTGAAACATGGTGGTGGCAGCATCATGCTGTGGGGATGTTTTTCATTGGCATTGATAGGAAAACTGGCCAGGATTGAAGGAACGATGGATGACACTAAATACAGGGCAATTTTTTAGGAAAACCTGTTTCAGTCTGCCAGAGATATGAGACTGTGATGAAGGTTCACCTTCCAGCAGGACAATGACCCTAAACATATTGCTAAAGCTACACTGCAGTGGTTTAAAGGGAAACAATTAAATGTCTTGGAATGGCCTAGTCAAAGCCTAGACCTCAATCCAATTGAGAATCTGTGTCATTACTTGAAGATTGTTGTACACCAATGCAACCCATCTAACTTGAAGGGGTTGGAGCAGTTTTGCCTTGAGGAATGGGTGAAAATCCCAGTGTCTAAATGTGCTAAGCTAATAGAGACATACTCCAAGAGACTTGCAGCTGTAATTGCAGCAAAAGGTGGCTCTACAAAGTATTGACTTTGGCAGGGGGTGGAATACCTATGCACACTCCTAATTTCTGTTTTTGTCTTAATTATTGTTTGTGTCACAATAAAGGATATTTTGTACCTTCAAAGTGGTAGGCATGTTGTGTATATCACATGGTGCTAATCTCCAAAACTCCATTTTAATTCCATGTTGTAATGCGACAAAACAGGACAAACACCGGATCCAAGATGGCGACTTAACTGATGTCGGCTGCGGTGTCCTTCTTTTCTTCATGGGTAAACGGAAGGCCAAAGGGGTGAAGAAGCCCTCTTTAACCCCAGCGGCGTCCTCTTTATCTTCTTCACAAGTGGTTGGTCCACTCGACGCTATTGTTGCATCGACGCCTCAACAGTCTGGAGAGCCAGTGGTGCAAAGCCCCTCTGACGTTCCGCAGGAGCTGAGTAGCTTGATGGGAGTTTCGGGGCCTTCCATCTCTTCCCCAGCGCAGAAGCGTCCTCCTAAGTAGCCAACCACAGAACAGAGTCAGCTGCAGTTATCGAGCCTGCGATCTCCCCAGGAGTTGGAGCTCATTGGGAGCAGAGGGCCAACTGTTCAGCTGGGCAGTGGAGACGGTTTTTGCCCTCTCCCTCACTCTTCAGTGGTTTCATCGGTACGGAGGCACTTTGAGGGAATTGTCTTTCCCTCTACAGCTGGGAAGCCTGCAATGGAGCAGCAGTGTTCAGAAGCCGGCACTGGAGGGCCTGAAATCGGGGTAACTTTCTGTATTGAGCGTCCTGCTGTATTCACCTTGGAGACAATTTGGTCTGCAATAATCAAACTTGGGGAACTTATGGCGCCATAGGTTTCTACATTGGCAGTTTTGTCTCAGTCGCATACCAGTTTGTTGCAGCAGCATACTCTTGAAATCTCTGCCTTGCAATCTTCCGTGACTGAGTTGCAACAGAAATCTATGTCTTTTGAAGATGGTGTTTCGTCTTTTCAGAAGGATGCATTGGCATTAAAAGCTAGACTTGAAATGTTAGAGAATATGTCTAGATATCAAAATCTTCGATTGATTAATTTTCCTAAATCTTCTGTTCTAAATGCTAAAGAAATGTTTAAAGAATATTTGTTAGAGGTTTTGGGTGTTCCACTTGAATCTCATCCACCAATGGTTAAAGTATATTATCTTCCGGCCAGGAAAAAAAATATCTGGTGGAGAGATTTCTGGGGTTAGTTCTGTTGAAGCTTTGGATGTTTCCGGTATTTTGGATACCTCTCTTGAAGTTTCTGTTTCCCCTTCTACGTTAATTGCCATCTTTGCTCTCTCCTCTGACAGAGATTGGTTTTTACGTATGTTTTTTCATAAGCGTACTTTGTCATTTCAAGGGTTATTAGTACGAGTTTTTCCGGATCTGGCTAGGGAGACTCAGAAGAGGAGGAAAGAATTTCTGTTGCTCCGTCCAGGGGTATTGCTTATGGGGGCAGTTTTTCCTAAAGTTTCCCTGTAAATGTTTGGTTAAATTTCAGTCAGCTTCATATATTTTCTTTGAACCCTCGCAGTTAATGGCATTTCTGAGCTCGCATCTCTCTGATGAGGCAGTCTAGTTGGTTCTTCTGCAATACGTTTTGGTCTGACTGTGGACATCAGCTATATTTTCTTCACAATGATTGTTAATTGTGTTTTTTCCATTGGATCTCTTCTTTATGGTGGGCTAGAGTGGGGTCAGTATTTTTTTTCTTATTCTTGCTTGCTTGTTTCTTAATGTACATTATAGTTTATAATGTGTTTCAGTCTGTACCCCAATTTCTATGCAGGCGTAATTAATGCTTGGATTTATTTGTAAAATGATAAAGTTAAAAAAAAAACAGGACAAACACTAAGGGGATGAATACTTTCACAAGGCACTGTACATTATATGTAGATCAACGTTCAGTCTTTATAAACTACTGAGATGGGATTTGATAGTATACCATTTAGAATTCAAGGAACGAATAACGTAACCTGTTTGTGGTAATGTATAACCCCCTGAGTGAGTCCAGACTAGTTAAGAGGAATGACTTCTACAGCTGTATTACAGTATCCAGATATATTGATCTTAGGTGATTTTAATTATCATATGGATATGGTAAAATATCAGATGGTTAAGGAATAAATTCATATGGAAAATCTTATTTTCCTATGCACTCTAGGCACTGCATGTTTAATTGTATGCTTCTTCCAAACCACCTAAAAGTACAATAAGCATTTGGTGGAATTTATGGATTGTTTTTTTATTATTATGGACTGACCACAAATTAATTAAAATTGCAGCACAGGATTTTTTAAGTGCTCTAGATGAGAGAACCCTGTTTGATCCATTTGGAAGCCAGAATTCTGTTTAAAATGTATTATTTAGCCTTTAAGTCTCTTTATAATGTAGGACCAGAGTATTTTTGGCAATGTGTATAAGAGATACTCAGGGTAGAATGAATATAAAGATGTAGGCATGCTTTTGCATGTTATATTAGGATTGCTATGAGGCAGACGGGTTTCAATAATTTATGGGATTTGTACAAATGGGTTTTATTAATTCATGTGATGTTATCTGTTTGGGTGTGATGATAATTGTAATCCGCTCTTCACAGTTCTTGGTAACTGACTGAAAGAATACAGAATATGTGCTTATGTATTAAATTAAATTCTTCTGCCAGGAATGTGAAGTTTTATATTCAGAAGCTTATGTGCTTCTGAAGCAAAATCCTCATGTATACAGACACACAGAATCTTGACAACAGGTGCTATTGCTGCAGCGATCTTTTATAAACTCCTTCTATGTTGTTCCTCTAATTGTTTGACCTGTACGTAGCTTCAGAGCAGGATTAATGCATTGACAAACTTGGCATGTGCCTAGGCCCCAACTGTTTTAGGGTAAGTATATTAGATATGCTAACTCAGTGATTCTCTACTAGTATGCTTAGGTGTGCTGGCAGATTTTTGCCCTGGTAAGTCAGCCAACAACTGGAAGAGAGAAAAGCTTGGGCAAACTGTAGCCAACACAGTCCCCAGAAGTCTTTGTCTAGCCTCCTCAGCTGCTATGTTTCTGAGTTCCTAAGAAATTGTTTATTGAATTTGGTAGCAGAGGAGGTAACAGTAGTTGGCAAGAAGCGCTGCTTGACAACTCCTGCCTGCTGAATGGCATCAGGTGGGGGACAAGTATAAAAGGCACTATGCCAGGGGACAGAAATGAGGGAGGTGATGTGATTATATTAGAAAAGTGAGCACAGGGGGGGCGGAGCCTGATGTCCAGCGGGTAAGACGCTTCGCGCTGAAGCTCCCGAGAGGCCTACTTAGAATCCTGACTTAATACCTATACAAACTTACTATTTCGCTCCGGGCTGACCGAGGTACCTCGGGGGGGATGGCGGCCCATAAACCAGCGCGCTTGGACTTCGGGTCTCCTTCTTCTTCTCACGGAAAACGCTCCAAAACAGAGGTGTCCTCCCCACAGAAGATGGTTCCATTTCGGGAAAACCCCGAAATGCACCTGGAGATTTTAGAAGAAATACGCGGCGTGAAGGAATTGGTGCAGTCCAATGGAGAAGCGCTTAGAGCCATGCGAGAAGACTTTGGAGTGCTCCAGGACCGACTTGAAAGTCTCTCATTACGGCAGGACAATATGGCGGGGGTCCTCGACTCGCACGAGGTGCGCTTGGGCAAACTGGACAAGGCTGAGCGCCAGATACAGAATCTTCAAAAGGAGTTAGAAGATAGCAATAATCGAGCCCGTCGCAACAATGTGAGGCTCATTGGAATACCGGAGGGGGTGGAAGCGGGAGATATGAGAGAATTCCTGCTCAAAACTCTTCCCTCCTTGCTGAAGATCACCTTTCATAAAGAACTGGAAATCGATCGTGCACACCGTGTTCCTACCCACATGGCGCTCAACCGAACGACCCCCCGGCCTATTATCTTTCGCTTGCTACGATATCAACAAGTGGAACAAATTTTAAATGCTGCTCGGGCGAACCATCATTTGGAATTTGAAGGTCACAAAGTCTCCTTCTTCCCTGATTTGGCAAAGCCTACCGTTGACCGACGGAAGAAACTCCTTGCTTTTCGCCCTCGACTTCAACAGCTACAGGCTCGCTTTGGCCTGTTGTATCCCGCGAAGCTCCGAGTGACTCTCCACAACCAAACCAGGACATTCGAAGATCCTGATCTACTATCAACATTTTTAGACTCCAAAGAAGCAGAGCAGATGCGCTAATCCAACGACTTGGACTTTTATTTGCCGGCTCTGTCCGCCATTTTGAAGGGCCCGACGCGGCGGTCATAGTCAAGCACAGAGACTACCTGGACTTTCTTTCTTTCTTTCTATGACTTTTTGTTTTTTGGTCTCCTATCCCTCCATGATGTGTGCCTCGGTCGGATTCGGAGCACGCACAGTCCTACAGGTTATGTGTTTTTTTCAATTTCGGCCTTCTCTGGGGCTTCTCCCCGCAGACACATGGTCGCCAGTAATTTTTGGGGTTCTGCTTCTTCTCTACCGCGCTGCGGTTTTTCTTTTATAATGTGGGGCGCTTCATTGTATTATCTAAGCTTATTTTCTTTTATGCCATATGTACAGCCAGATACAGTCAATATGAGGGACATTGTGAAATTATGTGCGCTATCATGCTCAGAATTTTTAACTTGTCTGAATGGCCTTATGTAAAATCTTATCACTCAACGTAAAGGGCATTAATAGTCCAATTAAAAGAAAGAAAATCCTTAGCTATCTTAGCCATGAGCATGCTGATTTAGCGTTTCTTCAGGAAACGCACTTAAACTCTGCTGAAACACTGAAACTCAATGTTAAGCCTTACATGGTGGCTGCCTATTCTCCCGCCGTTTCCAAACGGTGCGGGGTAGCCATTCTGGTTAAGAAATCTTTGCAAGCTACTGTAATTGATACTAGCGCTGACAAGGAGGGTAGATGGGCCCGAGTGCATCTTAAGGTTGGAGATAGTGAATTTACATGTATTTGCATTTATGCCCCGAATGTGGACAACCCTGCTTACTATGCAAGTATTGCGCAGTTGGCACAGGCCTCTGCCAATACTCCATTAATACTTGGTGGTGATTTTAATCAAGTGTTAGACCCTCTGATAGATAGACAGCCGCCTAGAACGAGTAGTCCACCCAAGAGTCTTGCTACCCTTACAGCTCTGATGCAAGATCTTGCGCTGGTAGATATATGGAGGCTGCTTCACCCCTCCGACTTAGAGTTCACTTTCTTTTCTGCCCCCCATCACTCCCAATCTAGAATAGATTTCTTTCTCATTTCCAAAGTAATGATTCCTCAAGTAGACACGACTAGGACTCATCCTCTCCATATTTCAGATCATGCTGCCATATCTTTATCATTACATGTCACTGCGCGGGACGATTCTCCCCGAGCTTGGTTTTTTGATAGATCCTTACTGGGTCAAAAAGATTTTCAGGTTGATATAAAGGCCGCTATCCAAGATTATTTTCATTTTAACTCACCCCATGACACAGCGAGCTGGGCTTGGTGGGAGGGTTTTAAAGCATCTATCCGCGCAACTATAACTAGCTATCAAATTCGGCAGGGGAAACAAAGAAAGCAGCAATTACTGATTCTAGAGCAGCAGATACAAGCTGGGGAGCGTCTTCTCACGTCCCGTACTGACCCATGTATTTTACTCCGTTTACAACGCTTGCGTTTTCAATACAATCAGCTTTTGTACACTGCTGCTGTTAAAAATATTGAATCACAACAAGGGCTATATTATCGGGAAAATAATCGTGCTGGCAAATTATTAGCAAATGCCCTAAAAGGCCAAAAAGAAGCCAAGCGTGTTACCGCCCTCCGTAATCCGTCGGGGGGGGGCTTGGTTACTAAAGATACCGAAATCTTAGAACTCTTTCGTGATTTTTATACTCGGCTTTATCAATCTGAATGTGATTTTGAGCCAGATGTATTTGAACGCTTACTTTCAGGGGTACAAAGACCGACCCTATCTGACGAAGATAGAGTGGCCTTGGACACACCATTTACTGTCTCAGAAATTCATTCTGCTATCAAGAAATGTGCCTCAGGTCGAGCCGCAGGCCCAGACGGTCTCCCTGTTGAATTCTACAAAACCTTTCACGCTGACTTAGCTCCAGTTTTGAAACTTTATTTTTCTGCTCTGGCCGAGGAGGGTTCTCCTTCTGGGTCCTTCTCAATGGCAAATGTAGTAGTTTTTGAGAAAGAGGGGAGAGACCCGCAACTAACAGCTAATTATCGTCCAATTTCCCTCCTAAACGCGGACTATAAAATATTTGCCACCATTCTCTCTACCCGGCTCTCTGATAGGATGCCTACCTTAATACACCCAGATCAATGCGGTTTCATTCCTGGTAGATCAACTGCTGACAATGCTCGGACTCTATGCCATGTACTGACTACCGCAGTTAATCTTGATCGCCCATTTGTTGGTCTCTCACTTGATGCTGAGAAGGCCTTTGATCGCTTAGAGTGGCCCTTCCTGTTTGCAGTCCTCCGCTGGTACGGATTCGGGGAAGGTTTTCTCCGTTGTCTTCGCACCATGTACGCACAGCCTACAGCCAGTATATGTGCCAATGCTTTAAAGTCTCAGCCTTTTCCCCTTCAACGCGGCACTCGCCAGGGATGCCCACTGTCTCCACTTCTCTTCGATCTTGCACTCGAACCCTTGGCTTTACTAATCCGGCAATCGGAGGAGATTCATGGAGTCCCCTTCACCCATAGGGAAATCAAAATTTCAGCGTATGCTGATGACCTTATGCTTTTTGTCTCTATAGACTCAGTACCGGCTGTCCTAGAGCAAATTGGTAAATACTCACAACTGTCCGGTTATAAGATAAATTGGACCAAGTCGGTAGCTTTTCCATTAAATCCTTTGCTTCATCAGGCAGATATGCAACCCTTCCCCTTTTTATGGCAACCTCGCATGGTCAAATACCTTGGGGTTCACTATTGTTCTCCTTTGGAAGACACTATCTCCTTCAATGCCAAAGACTTAACCTCTAAAGTCCGGGCGCTTACTCACCGCTGGACTCCTTTAACACTTACCTGGTGGGGTCGATTAGAAACCATAAAAATGATGATTGTTCCGAAAGTGAATTATATCTTAGAAATGTTGCCCTGTCTCTTACCTCGACGTATATATAAAGATATAGAGGGCCTTCTGACTAGATACTTGTGGCAAAACAAGACACCTAGGATAGCGAAACATAAGCTGCAAGCAGATAAGGAAAATGGGGGTGTCAGATTCCCTGATTTCCTGAAGTATCATCAATCTTTTCTTCTCAAACAAGGCGCTCGTTGGCTGGAAGATCCAGTACCGAGTAGACCTGTGTGGCTAGACATAGAAGAGGACCTTTGCAAACCGATTCCTCTTACTTTTCTCCCTGGTATGACTCTCCCATCAGACTCCCACTTTCCACCAATGCTTTTAGACACCTTAGGTGCCTTTAATAATCTTATGCAATCTTTAGACTCCCGACTCTGTCCGTTAGACAAGCTCCCACTTTGGTACAATACTCAATTTCGAATACAAAATAAACCGATGGCGTGGAGCCCCTGGTACACTAGGGGCATTTGGATTCCTAGTCAGTTGTTCCATGAAGGTCGCTGGAAAACTTTTAGTGAATTGCAAATTGAATTTGGTCTCCCAGCGAAACACTACTTTCAGTTGGTGCAACTTCAGCATTGCCTTCGGAGTGCTAAGGTGCTCCCGCCATCGGCCTCCCCTACACAAGGTTGGTTGGAGACTATCCGATCTATCGGTAATTCACCGGGTGTAGCATCCAATTTTTACAAAACCTTATGTAATGCTATAACTAGAGATACCCCTATAGCGCAGAAAGCATGGGAGAGAGAATTGCATGTGACTTTGACCCCGGAGCAATGGAGCCTTGTCTGGAGTAGAGTGACACGGGTCTCCCGATCCGCCTCACTCACTCAGACACTCTTCTTTCTAGCCCACCGGTGTTTTTACACTCCTGACAGATTAGCCAAATGGAACACTACTCAGGGCAATAGCTGTTGGACATGTCATGCGGCCATTGGTTCACTACCTCATGTTCTGTATGAATGTCCCGCCCTACAGTATTACTGGCGTCGGGTCTGGGGTCGTATCCAGTCTATTTTGCACTTTCAAGAGCCCCTTTCTTGGAGGATAGTGGGACTTCGCTCAGCTGCGGGGATCCCCTCTCTTCCAAAAACGGCTTACTTCCTTTTGGACTTTATGCTTGGCATTGCTATTTCCCTAATCACGAAATACTGGAAAAATAGCTCTCATCTGAGCCCCAATGAATGGTGGAATCATGTCTGTCTCTACAGTAAATATGAACAAATACCTCGTATGTTTGCTTCCCCCATTCAGACTCCTCATCATCGGTCTAAATGGAAGATGCTCAATGACTATGTACATTCTGCTCAATGCTCTCATCTGACTGTCTAAATTTGTATATATCTTTGTCCCATGATTATTCTGTATCGCAGATACTCTTTTGATTGTTTTGATGTATAATCACTGTTGTTTGGAAGCGTTCACATGCTGACATAATCAGCTAGAGAAGAAGCGTGGGGGTGGGGGGTAATTGGGTTTACTTTTCTTTATTGTATACTTGTTTTGTCTCCTTTGGTGTGTTGTTTCTTTTGTTTGTTGCAAAATGAAAATAAAAGTTTAAAAAAAAAAGAAAAGTGAGCACAGAGGGCTGAGAGAGTTTAAATATGTATTTATATTACAGAATGAGACCCAATGCACTTGTTTGCCTAGGGACCACCCAAAGGTTAATTCTGGCCTGTTTAGTCCTGTGGACAAATACATGGATTCAGAGGGAAGATTTACAATAGCATTGTTATGCAGATGATCTACAGATTGTGAGAGTAGTTCAAGAGGATGGGTAGACCAGAACTGGATGAACTGAGAAATGGTGAAGAACAAATAAACAAACTCAAATCAGAGGTCGGGAAAATGGAGTTATTAGCTAGGTTATAGATTAGGCTTGGGGATTACTTAATGTCAGTCAGCATGGAATCTAGGAGTATTTACTAAACCATGCTAATGGCTAGTGTGGGGTTTATTGTGCACTAAGCCTGCCATTGTAACTGTTACCATGAGCTAAAATTGTGGCCATGGTCAAACTCCCACAATAACCACTTATGTACCACAGCATGGGGTGGAGACTGGGCAGGAAAGGGATGGGGTGTGGGCATTGACAGTACATTGTGGTTAGCACAGGAATCTTTAGCACACACTCACCATCAATGTTGCAGTTAGCATGGGTGCACTCGTTGCCGCCTCAATGGATGGCAGTAACTGCACCCATTGTAATTGTAGCAAATGGCTTAGTGTGGGGGTAGTGCTGGACCCATGCTAACTGTATGAAGTCATGCCATGCACACCCCCATTCATTAGCGTGATGTGTCAGTGAACTGCAAGCCTTGATTCACTACCCCCAATACACGCAATTCCTGCATAACAGAGTCATCCTTCGACTGCACCCCAAGTTCCTCCCAAGGTCATCTCAAGTTTTCACCTTAACCAGACTATAGTCCTTCCAACCTTCTTCCTGGGACTGCACACCAGCTCACTGGTAAGTCTCCAGATGGCGGGAAGCCCCAAAGACTTCTCTGAACTAGGAGAGAGTCCAGCACACCAGGCTCCATCAAAGATGTCACCCATACAGTGTGACTGCATACCCCTACTGTGTACAGAAAACCCTCATTATAGGTAAGCAACTATGCTTTACCACAAATTTGCAGACTGCAACTAAGACAAAATACAGCAGCTCGGTTGATTGGGACCTATATACCCCTCCCCCCTTATGTGTAAATTCTATTGTGTTGTTTTACACTAAATGCTTGTCTTTTTTTATTACTGTTAGATCATATAATTGTTTATGGTAAACTGCTAAAATCATTTAGCGATATATCAATCAATAAATAAAGAATAGTGGTCATGTTATTCCTACATTACAGGCCTTTCATTGGTTACTAATTCAGGCAAGATGTCAGTTTAAAATGTTAAATGCTGTCGAGTCGATGCTGACTCCTGGTGACCCTGTGAGTGGCTAGTCATGTTATGATAATCCTCTTGGTTTTCTTGGCAATGTGCGACTTAAAGTAGATTGCCAGGCCTTTTTGCTACACACTACACCTATAGAAGCTGGTATTCCAAGGTAATCTCCCATATAAGTACTAACTAGGCTTAACTTACCATCAAATCTTTTAAAGATCAATGTCCTACCTTTTTGTCTATTCATCTCAAACACTTTCTTCCAGTAACACAACCAGAGACTGTATACATGGACCTTGCCTAATGTATTGTACAAAAATCAAGTTGATTACATCTGTGGAAGTCAATGATGGAAACCCTCAATAACATCAACAAAGACAAAATGTGGAGATGACTGTGGTACAGATCACTAGCTACTTGTATGCAAAGTCAAAGTTAACCTGAAAAAGAGCAAGTCACTCATGAATGTAGCAAAATATGATCCTGAGAATATACCACTGGAATTCAAAGACTGCCTGCAAAATTGATCCAATGCTTTGAATACACATGACAGAACACCAGAAGAGTTATGGGATGATATCCAGAAAGTTGTACTTGAAGAAAATGAGCAGTCCCTACTACAGGTGAAAAAGCAAAACAGTCAAAATGGATGACCAAAGAAACTCTGAAAATTGCCCAGAAATGCAGAGAAGCTAAAACCACAGTACAAAGAGAGGTAATCACAAAAACTTTTTTAAAGAGGGTTCCAGGGTGATTCAAGAAAGTACAGACCCATGAGCCTGACGTCAGGACCCAGCAAAATGGTAGAAACCATTATAAAGGACAAAATAACTGAACATGTAGATAGTCATGGTTTAATGGTGAAAGCCAACATGGATTTAGTCAAGGAAAGTCTTGTCTCACTAATCTATTATATTTTTTTGAAGTTGTGAATAAACATATAGATAAAGGTGAGCCAGTTGATGTAGTATTTCTGGATTTTCAGAAAGCCTTTGACAAGGTCCCTCATGAAAGACTCGGGCATAAATAAAAAAAGCCATGGAATAGGAGGCAGTGTACTATTGTGGATCAGGAACTGGTTAAAAGATAGCACACAGAGAGTGGGACTAATTAGCCAATTTTCTCAATGGAGAAAGGTTAATAGTGGAGTATTTCAGAAATCCATGCTGGGCCCTCTGCTTTTTAACATATTTATAAATGACCTGGAAACAGGGCCGGATTTACGTATACGCCATGTACGCCATGGCGTAGGGCCCACAGCTGGGAAGGGCCCACAAAAAAGGAACAAGTTAGGCTTTTTTTTAAAAATAAAATTTAAAAAAAAACATGCTGGCTGCCGCCGCAGGGCCCCCTCTGCTGCCGTGGCAGCATGGACTGACCTGCGGGGGCCCCCTCAGCAAGCTCGATCCCTCCCTCCCTCCGTGCAAGCTGTGAGAGACGCGAAGGCAGACTGTCTCCTTCGCGTCTCTGTTAAGCCCGCAGGGGCTGATGGGACATTTCCCATCAGCCCCTGCGGGCTTAACAGAGACGCGAGGGAGACAGTCTTCCTTCGCGCCTCTCACAGCCTGCACGGAGGGAGGCACGGAGGGATCGAGCTTGCAGAGGGGGCCCCCGCGGGTCAGTCCATGCTGCCGCGGCAGCAGAGGGGGCCCCGCGGCGGCAGCCAGCAGGGTTCTGTTTTTAAATTAAATGTTACGTTAGGCCGGGGGAGGGGGAGGGGGTGGGTAGGAGGGGTATTGGGCTTGTGGGTGGGCGGGGACTGGAAATGGGTTGGGGGATTAAGGCTGGAGGTGGGCTGATGTGGTTAGGACTGGTAATGGGCTGTGGGCTGTTGGGGGGGTTAGAACTGGTAATGGGCTTTGGGGGGGTTAAGACTGGTAATGGGCTGTGGGCTGATGGGGGCTGTCTGGTAATGGGCTATGGGGGGGCTAGGACTGGAAATGGGCTGGGGGGGTTAAGACTGGAGGTGGGCTGATGGGGTTATGACTGATAATGGGCTGTTCCGGTCGTGTAGAACTGGTAATGGGCTGTGGGGGGGGTTAAGACGGGTAATCGGCTGTGGGCTGATGGGGGCTGTCTGGTAATGGGCTATGGGGGCTAGGACTGGAAATGGGCTATGGGGGCTAGGACTGGAAATGGGCTGGGGGGGTTAAGACTGGAGGTGGGCTGATGGGGTTAGCACTGGTAATGGGCTGTGGGCTGATGGGGGGGGTTAGGACTGGCAATGGGCTATGGGGGGCTGACTGGAAATGGGTTGATGGGGTTAGGACTGGAAGTGGGCTGATGGGGGGTTAGGACTGGTAATGGGTTATAGGGGGGCTTAAACTGAAAATGGGGTGATGAGGGGTTAGGACTGTAAGTGGGTTGATGGGGGGCTAGGACTGGTATTGGGTTGGGGGTTGCTAGGACTGGAAATGGGCTGATGGGTGGCTAGGACTGGAAATGGGCTGATGCAGGGACTAGAAGGGAATGGATGCTGGGTGAGGCTGGAACTAGAAGGGAGCTGATGTTGGGGGAGGATTAGAATGGGATGGGGCTGGAAGAGTAAAATGGAGAAGGGAAAAATATTTTGTGTGGGAGGGATAAAAAATCTACAATTGGCCGGGTATTGGGAGAGTAAGTGGGGATTGAGGATGGAGGGGTAAAATTTGAGTGGATAAAATAGGAATGAGGAAAGAGCAAAAGGAGAAAGATTAGTATGTTAAAGCAGATGTAGAGAGAGAATGGAAAAAAACTAGAAGAGAGAAGAAAGGACAAATGGACAGCAGACGATGGAGAGTTAGCAGAAGACACGAAGAAACCAGAAGAAAGTGGCTGGAGCAATTGCAGCTGAAAAAAATGCACAAAAGGTAGAAAAATATCTCTTTATTTTGAATTTATTAATTGGAATATGTCAGCTCTGGTAAATGTGCATCATTAAGGTCTGCGCTTTGTTTAGTACAAGAGCAAATTAATGTATAGTTTTATTTCTACAGTGTTGTACATTCCAAGTTTGGCTTTTGGGATTCCCAGTTTAATTATTGTCTTCCTGTTTCTAAAATGTGATTACTTGTTTGGTGATGGTCTATGTTCTGCATGTGTAACTGAGCTGAGGTGTTCTGTTTATATAATTCCTATTTGGCATTGCCACTTGTTCTCTTTCCCCAGTAGGTCATGTATTGTTGTTCTCTGAAATGTATTGGTTTAATATTTGCAGTGTTGCCTTTTGATTGGTAGAGTATGGTGCTTTGTGAGTCCTGGAAGTGCTGTTAGGATACGGCGGGTTTGCTATGGGTTCTAAATGGGCAGTGTTTGTAGTAGTTCCTAATGTGTCTGGCAGTTGGCACTGGATTATAGTAATGTAGAAATCTTTTAGTCTTTCTTTATCCATACACTCATTAAGAGGCACGTTTACGAAAAGTTAGTATATGGTAACATTATGCAAATATTTATGCAAATGAGGCCCCTTATGCAAATGAGGCCCACACCCCCCTTGGGCCGCCCCTGCTGGGGGCCCACAATTTTTGTTGGCGTAGGGCCTCACTCAAGGTAAATCCGGCCCTGCCTGGAAATGTGAATAATGAATGAGGAGATCAAATTTGCAGATGACACAAAATTATTCAAAGATGTTAAAACCCAAGAGAATTGTGAAAAATTGCAAGAGGACTTGATAAATTGGGAGATACTCATCCAAATGCAGATGAAATTTAATGTGAATGAGTACCACCCAGGAAAAGGATTTAGGAGTCATTATGAATATTACTTTGAAATGCTCTGCCCAGTGTGCAGCGGCGGCCAAGAAAGCAAATAGAATGCTAGGAATCATAATGCCTCTATATCGTTCCATGGTGTGACCACACCTTGAATATTGTATGCAGTTCTGGTCACTGCATCTTAAAAGGTTATAGTAGAATTAAAAAAGGTACAGAGAAGAGCCACCAAAATGGTAATGGAGATGGAAGGATACCGCTATGAGGAAGAGCTTAAACGGTTAGGGCTCTTCAACTTTTAAAAAAGCGACTGAGTGGATGTATGATAGAGGTCTATAAAATAATGAATGGAGAAGAATGGGTAAACGTAGATTGGTAGTTTACGCCTTCAAAAAGTGGAAAGAATAGGAGATATGCAATGAAGCTTCAATGTAGAATTTTTTTTTAAACTCAATATGTAATTAAATACTGGAATTCGTTACCAGAGGATATAATAAAAGCTGTTCTTATTTCCAATGTGCTACAAAACAAGACAAGGAGAATTACAACAATGATGCATTCAAGGAAACAGAAACGATTAGAGGAAGAACAAGATTGGCTTTCTTAAAGCTGCGCGAGTTAAAGGGAAAATTCCAGCCTCAAATTAGAATGCTAAAAAATGTTCATGATCCTTGTTGAATGATTCTGAAAAGAACAAGAAAAGGTGGAAAGAATATACAGAGTCATTATACCATAAAGGTCAAGTGGATTAATAGCCATTTCACCCTGTACCTTATGATCAGGAACTGTTGGTGATGAAAGAAGAAGTCGAAGCAGCATTGAAAGCATTATCAAAGAAAAAAGCACCGGGCATTGATGGCATTCTCACTGAAGTATTGCAGCAATCAGATGCAGCTGTGCTCATACCAATACTGAAGAAAGGTGCTATGACTGATTGTGGAAATTATCATACAATCTCTGTGATCCCACATAGTAGAAGATACTTGATTTTTGAGGAATAGTTGGCACAATCTTTAAAAAAAGCATGTTTACCAGCCGCTGCTAAAGGTATTAGTTTCCTGTCCAAGGATTTGCAGCAGAACAATGCAGATAGAACCACTGAAAACCCAACTGCTTGAAGCACTATAAGGGTAATTTTATAAACTCCTACCTAGCTAATGACTATTTTTGTTCACATATTTCATACCTATTTTAGAAAGCCAAGAATGCACATACTTGACTTTATAAAATACTAGTGTTAATTTAACATGTGATAATTGAAGTTGTGATCACGTACACCAGCCCTAGTGGTGGGGCAAATACCTGTGTCTAAATTTATGAGGAGAATACATAAATTATAGGATTTTATAAATCACATGCTTAACTTTGGTCTCTGCCCATGCTCTGTCCAAACCCTGCCCCTGTGCATGTCAATAGTGAAGGTATGTGCAATCAGTCTGACACATGTATTTACAAAATACACAACCAGCTAAAGTACACACATAAATGCCCATTTGCACATCTAAATTACTAAAATATCATGATTTGCACATTTTGATGTTGCGTAACTTTATGCAGTTCCTGATGAATGGAGCCGCATTAGGCCAGAATGCTCAACTATGTGGATAGTGGTGATTTTCAGCCGATCTCCATATAGCTAAGCAGTTTAATTTAGGACAGAAATATAGCTCTTGGCAGTGATTGCCTGATATATGCTAAATACATGTATCTTTTGAAAAGCTGCAGCCAGTGTTAGAAAAATTGTCACCGCTGAATGTTGACCTGACTGTTTATTGTGGTTTTCGCAAAGGAAACTCAGGATAGCTATGACCCGTTAAGAAATAATCCAAATAACAAACATTTCTAGATTCAGGAATTAAGGACAAATAATGATCCTGTACGAGTATCAATCTTAATTAACAGTACAGTATATATAGCTCTAATTCCAGTAAGTAGTATAGAGATAAGCTATTTGATTAAAGAAGGGGAAAGGAAGAGTTCATAAATTTACAAAGATTACATTTGTTTTAAATTCCTAAAACTTATTGAATGATTGCTGAATAATTCTCAAAGACTTAGACAATTCTGTTCCCAGGTTCATAGACTGCTCTCTAACTTCTTGATCAATTCAGCCTCTAATTGCAGGGAGAAATGTACATTTTACAAGCAACTGGTGCGACCATTCTCAGAAGGACCTTTAATTATTATGGTTTTTATTCAAAATATGTCTTTTAACAAGGGCAGGCAAGAATTACTTGCTCATCAATGTCACCAATTATGGTGCTTTGACAAAAGAGTAAGCTATAAGGTCCATAGTGGTATACTGTTTATTAACAAATGGAAACAAGAGATATGGAAGGAAAAATGGTTACTTAGTGAAAGGGATGGATATTTCATAATCTCAAGTTAATTATGAATTCCTACAGAAAATAATAAATTTGGCATGTTGAGAGTAATCTTATAGCCATGGAAAGTTACGCACCATTCAGGCATGCAAATCACTTATTTTTGGCGACTTATGTGCATGAACGTGCACTTGCGTGCAAACCTTATGTAGATGCTATTCTCTTGGAGGCCAATTCTGTTGTGTGCGTCTCCCACCTGTCCGCTCAGTCAGAATCGGGAAGTGCTCCGGTGCACTCGATTCTGATCCCGCAGGGGCTATACATGCCCGCGGGATCAGAAACGGGTCTACCGGCCTGGATGTGCAGGGGACTATCTCTCCGTGTCCTGGTGTTCCTGTGCAGGGGGCTCCTAGGCTCGGGGAGGGGGGTTATTGGCTATATTTGGGGGGGGGGGTGCCCTGCTCTTATTCCACCTCAGAGGTGGTATAAGCAGGGCGTCCCCATGGTGATCCCTGGACATACAGTGCCATCCTATAATTGGCCCTGTACATCCAGGGGCCTGGACCCCCCCCCCCCATGCTCTACTCACTCTCCATCTCCATCATGCCTCCATCCACTGCAGCACACACAGTAGCTCTGTGCATGCAGCGGGGGACGGAGGTGGAATACCAGCAAGGTTGATAGCGGGGTAGCACATCCCAGCGGCCATAGGCACTTATGTGTTTATAAAATACTAGCACAAATTCTGCAGCTCTCAGGCCTAGATTGAAGGCACAGATATAACATTTGCTGAGGAGCAGGTATAAATGTCTGGTATAACAGTTACTGTGGCTCTGCGCTGACAGTTATCGCACATTCAAACACACATTAACTGCTTAGCACACTTTAGTAAAAGGGGCCCCTATATTTCAGAGTTCTACCTGTGTCAGGAGCGCATCTTCCACAAATACAATGATTAGTTTCATATGATCCAATATAAAACAATGCCAGGAGTGAGATCCCCTCAGAAGCTAGAGAATGAAACAAGGGAAGTTTTAGAAAAAAGCAAAATGATGGAAACGCCAACAAACAAAATCAGCCACAGAACACGCTAAAAAACCCAGAAAACCATTCTTATTTTCTTATTATAGGTGATCTTTATGTCCTTTGAGTTTAAGGACTCCAGGTTTAAAGAAGTTTCCAAATAATGAGGGTGAGTTTTCTATGGAAGCTTCTCAGAGGGGCTGACTCCTGGCATTAGCTCTGCTGGAATTGTTTTATATTGGATCTTATAAAACTAACCAACATGAGGGACATTTTAGAAAGGGCGTTCAAGTACAATCTGTGACGTCTAAGCCAGAATGTCGGGGAAAAAAACCTAGGCATTGCCAGGTGCAGATATGATTTCACAAACGTGAACGTGTCCGATAGGGACATCTGCGAGCATGTCTACATAGACATCCCCAGCATAGTGTTTCCAAACCTGGACTTATTAGGAATAGCCTAATGGTTAGAGTAATGCGTGAGGCCAGGGAAGCTAGGGTTCATATCCCGCTGTTGCTATTACTGTGATTATACAGAGTTCTAGGGATGATGGAGTACTATCCCTAAGGATGTTTTTGAGCCAAAACAAGCACTTTCCCCATACCTTTTCCTACCAGAAGCAGGCCAAACTTAAGTGAGATTCTAGACATCCAGGACATTTCTGAGATCAGATAGTGGGGTCCAGATTCCTGGTAATGCCCCAGCTACGCCTCCACCACACCCCCGTTCAGATTTAGATGTCCACAGACCTGGCTTCTAAAATGTCTCTGGAGACATCTCTGTATTTTTGGCATCTCCTTGCTCATTTTCCAATGCCCAAAGCATGAACAGGGCTTCCAAAATAAGCCCCTGTATTTCTGGAAGTTGTGCTCCTGAGGCAGATGGTATGCTGAAACATAGCTATGTCACAGTTACATTAGTTTTATTTTCAGGCTTACATTAGTGTAATTTTTATTTCTTTTGAAACAATTGTGTAATTTTTATTTTTTGTTTCTTATAGTAATAAAAGTATAATTTTAGTTTGCATACTGTATGTCCAGTGTAATTGTAATTGTTTTGTCATTCATGCAATCTCTCCTAATTTAATGGTATTGAATGAATGGTCAATACTACATTATGGGACTGATTCTGGGACTGCATGTCCTGGCTGGACGTGCAGCCCCGCAAGCCGTCTGGGCCCGAGTCCCCCTCCAGGTCTCATGGGGAGGGCTGGCGGGCGGGGGGGGGGGGTGAGAGGGGAGGATCGGGGCAGAGCGGGGGCAGTCCAGTCCAGCAGAACATAGAGGGCTGATTCAGGTCACAGCACTGTATGTCCTGCCAGGCCCATGGGGACATGCTGCTTATTCCACCTCTAAAGTGGAATGAGCTAAGAAAACCTGGCAATTGGGCCTGGGGATCCCCCCCAGGGTCAGGACCAGGACCGGGTGGGGGGTTTACTGCAACCCAATCAAGGCCACAGCAGGCCAGCCTTGGGTTGGGCAGCGGGGAAAAAGATGGTCGGAGCTATGGGTGTCAGGAGTGCCTGTAGGGAGGACGTACCTGCAGGTGGCAGAGGCATACCGGGTCATCCTCGGGCCTGATTCCAGTTACCACGGGAACATTTTGTTCATGCGATCTAGAATCAGGTCCAAACGAACACATCTTGCTTGGGGCCGTCCGGATGGCCCAGATGTACCCCTACTGGAATCAGGCTCTATACCTCTATTCTTTCAGCTTGATAGATTGATCTACAGAGGTTTATTGTTATTTCTGTTTGTTTACAATTTTATAAGAGGTACTTTACATTCACTTATTGCCACAAATAAGCTAAAATGACTGTGCAAGCATTGTCCACTTGAGTGCTGCTAATCATTTGTAGAGCACTACAAGGTGTACACAGCGCTGTACATATACGGTATGTAGATGTAAGAGCCGGTCTCTGCTCATCAAAGCTTACAATCTAATCAAGACAAAATACATAGAAAAACTGAGGACTAGAATATGGTAAGATGCACATGGGTAGTGGACAAGAGAGTGAGGAGCATCAGGATTCAAAAGCAGTCTCAAAGATGTGGGTTTTTAGTCTGGATTTGAATAGGGCCAGAGAAGGAGCCCGACACACAGACTCAGGTAGTTTGTTTCAGGCAAGGTGGAATGAACGAAGTCTGGAGTTGGCAGTAGCAGAGAAGGGCACTCATAAAAAGGGATCTGCCAGAGGAGTGGAGTCCCTGAGGAGAGGTTTTGAATGAGATAGGGGAAGAAAGGTAGTGAGGAGCTGCAGAATGAATGCACTTGTAGGTCAGTAGGAGAAGTTTGAACTGGATGCGGAAACTGATAGGGAGCCAGTGAAGTGACTTCATAAGAGGGTTTACATGAACACAGTGACACTGGTGGAAGATAAGCCATGCAGCTGAGTTTTGAACAGAGGGAGACCAGCGATGAGCAGGTTACTAGTAAGTGCATAAGGGTCCTACTAATGTGCATAGAAAGGAAGGGACAAATTTTGCTGATGTTATAGAAAAAGAAGCGGCAGATTTTAGCTTTCTTTTGGATGTGTGGACAGAAAGAGAGAGTAGAGTCAAAGATGACCCCAAGGCTGCGAGCTGAGGAAATAGGAAGGAGTGTAGTGTCATTCACAGAAACAGAGAAGGGAGGAAGGGGAGACGTGGGTTTAGGGAGAAAGATGAGGAACTCAATTTTGGACATGTTCAATTTCAGATGGCAGTGAGACATCCAGGCAAGGATCCACCAGAACAAACATTAAAAGTGTGATGGGAAACCAGGACAGAACACAGCCCCTAAAGCCAAGTGAGGACAGGGTATTGAGGAGAAGGTGGTGATCAACAGTGTCAAAGGTGTCAGAAAGGTCAAGAAGGATGAGGATCGAGTACAAGCCCTTAGATTTTCCGAGGAACAAGTTGTTCAAGACTTAGGCAAGAGTAGTTTCTGTGGAATGTAGAGTACGAAAGCCAGACTGCAGTGGATCCAGAAAGGCTTGGGAATAAAGAAAGTCAAAACAGCAGCAGTGAACCACTCATTCAAGTAGTTTGAAGCAAAGGGGAGAAGTGAGATAGGCCAATAGCTGGAGAGACAGGGTCTAGTGAAGGCTTTTGAGGAGAGGTGTAATCACAGCATGTTTGATGGCCACAGGAATAGTTGCACTGGAAATCGATAGGTTAAGGACTGATACGACAGATGGAAGGGATGACGGCGGAAGAGATAGAGCTTAGTAGACAGGTGGGAATGGGATCAGAGGAGCAGGTAGTCAATTTGGCAGAGGAGGGGAGATTTGCAGTTTCCTCCTCAGTGATTTCAGAAAAAGAAGAAAGGGTGACAAAAGGTGAGGGAAGGATTAGGGATAGCCCCTGTTCCCTGTAAATTAGTTATCTCCAAGTTATAATGCCCTGTTCAATGTAATTTCAGTTTGTTCAATGTAACGCACTGATGCAGAATAGCGCGGTATATAAGAGAATGTAAATAAATAAATAAATAAAAATTGAAGAGGGGGAGGGGGGTGAACCTGTGGAGAATACACGAGGGAGGAGTAGCCTAGTGGTTGGGCATGATTAGGGTTCTAACCTGTGAGGTAGCTGCTGAGGCCATGCTGTATACCCTCCATTAGGTAGTTCATAACTGTTGCATGTGCTGTACAATGCATTGATTTCTACTCTTAATGTGTGATACTTGCAAAACCTTAGCACAGCTTTGTAAACATGCCCCTTAGTGTGTTTTATGCAGGCAAGGGTATTAGATCAAATAGTTATTGTCACAGAGATTTAATTGCAACGGATATTTCATTATGAATAAATGTACAATGGAGCTATGACTATTATTCTTTAGTAGATGACACATATACGAGTATTTGACTTACCAAATCAAACGATTGTGTAATGCTTTGAAATATGAATTAGGGCAGCTCTTTGTTTACAAGCCTCTGGTCTTTTTTTCCACAGCTTTAGCTGCACTAAATTATCATATGATAGTAAACCATTTGACATTGCCAATAGTAAATCTTAATAAATCCCATTTATTGGGACATGATATTTATTGCAGGTTTCATTATAAATATTCAGGTCAATGTTCAGAATTACTTATTTTGGAAATGGTCAATTCTTCACTTACTGCAGCATTCTCCCATCAGCTTGAAAAAGGCCGCTGTCAGGTCGATCCCAAAAGAGGGTTCTGCTACTACTGCTCAAGAACTATAGGCCTGTTCGACTCTCCCTTTCTTTGTAAAGGTAGTCAAAAAAAATTTCACTCATTTCCAGGACTACACAGAAAAAAGGTACATACTCTACCCTGGTTTCAGGTTACTGCATAGTATAGAGACTTGTCTCATATTTATCCTAACCAAACTTCACAAATTCGTTGACACAGGGCATTTTGCTCTCATGATCTCAACCACAACTTTTTTGGTCAATCACCTGGCAGATATAGGCATTACTGATACTGTTTTGACCTGGTTCTCATCATTTCTGACAGAACACTCTTTCTTGGTATAGAGTAAAACCCAATGCTGTACAACTCATAGCCTTGAATTTGGCAAAAATGGGGACATGAACTTGGATAGGGCGGGGGAATTAGGGGAGAACTGGGAGAGCTAATAACAAGCTATTCAGTAGAACTGAACGGTTACAACTGTGAGAGAAGATAGACATTGTGCAAGCCCTGATTATGGTATGTGTCATACACTAGCTGGAACAAGTGAGTTTTTAAGGCCTTTCTAAAGGTTGACTAGTGAGAAATAGCTCAGATTGAGGCAGCTAGGGTGTTCCATAAGGTTGGAGCGTATAAGGAGAAGGCACGATTCTTGGTAGCCTGGGTGCATGTCCTTATTGACAAATGGGTGACCAGAGTGTTTATCATGCTTGATTTCATTATTCTGTTGTCTACGGTGCATTGTATGAGTGCTGCCAGGGAGGTCACAGACATGTCGTGAAGAATCTTGTGAAGAATCTTGAACATCAGTAGAAGGGCTTTATAGATCAGGCAGCTTGTTATAGGGAGCCAGTGTAACTGCATCAAGATGAGCGTGATGTGTTCAAATCTGGGTGCACCTTGGAGTGTTCGGGCAGCTGTATTCATGGCCATTTGGAACGGTTGGAGAGTGTGTTTTGGCAGGCTGTGGAGAATAATATTGGCATAATCCAAGTGCAGGAAGACGAGAGCTTGGAATACTGTGTGAAAATCTGAGGGGTCTAGGAGTAGGCGTAGATGATGGAGGGTCCTTATTTTATGCTAATCAGCCTTGATGACATTTTGTACTTGCCCTACCATAATCAGCCATTGGTCCAAGATGACTCCCATATAGTGTACCTCATGCTTCATCATAAGCTCTACGTCTTTCACCCACAATGAAGTTGGAGGGGTAAATGATTGGTCTCTGGTTATAAATAAGACTTCTGTCTTCCTGCAGTTAACCATAAGGTTGTTTATGGACAGCCAATCTGAGACCGCGTTGAAGCACTCTATAATTATAGAAAAGTCAGGGCTGTCTATGGAGAATGGGGTGTAGAGTAAGACGTCATCAGCATAGATGTGGTAGAGGATATTGATGGATTGCATTATTGTACAGATCGGCTGTATATAGATTTTGAATAGGAGGGCTGAGAGAGATGAGGCCTGTGGGACTCCTTGAGTTCCCAATCATTGGCTCCCGGTATACTATTGTATACTATTGCATTAAGTTTAGAGTGCCATCATTGGCTCATAAGACTTTCTACTCAAAACTCCCTAGCTATCTGTCAGACTCCTTCATCCCTCATGTCCCAGCTAGAACTCTCCGTTGCCAAAGCCACAACTGCCTTGTGGTCCCAACTAATAATATTGCTCACCACGAGTCCACATGGCAATCAGCATTCTATTTCCTTGCCCCCACCCTTTGGAATTTATTACCCCTTTATATCCGTCAGGACAATTCAGTGAAATCATTTAAGAAAAGTCTGAAAACCTATTGTTTCAAACAAGTCTTTAGCTCTCTGTAGGGAGATGGGTCTCTGAGTTGCTCTTCTGCTTATCTCTTTCTCTGTTCTACCTTCTATATGTTTGTTTGTTTTTGTTTTTTTGTTCGTTTTTTAATTTATTTATACTATTAATACTCTTTGTAAACTGTTTTTCTGCCACTGGTTAAAGACGGTATATCAAATAATAAATAAACGATAAACCATTTGCAATCTGGATAAGTGCCACTGACCAAGATATTCAGAGGCACTATTCAAGTTGTGCCACTGAATATGCATACAGACTGCCTCAGCACTATTTGGGTAGTGCTGGGGTCATCAGTGGGCAGAGTGGGGTAGATTGGAGAAATATTTGGATAGTGGTAACATTCAGCACCCCTCTCCTCATAACTATATGCATAAATTAGGACAGCAAAAAAACAAAAAACCTGCCTTAAATTATCTGAATAGTGGAACAATTTCACTGCTATCTGGATAGCTCTGGCACTGACTCCCCTATCTGGATATTCAGTGTTCTCCATTGTCTGGATAAAGAGGGCCCTGAGTTAGACCAGGGACCTCTATAACTTGGCCGAGCCCCTTATGAAGAGCAGTGGCCAGTATGGTGGTAAGGGGCAGTGGTGGGGGTGGGAGAGTCAAGGGGCTGCTGATTGGGTGGGCAGAACATGTAAAATAAGGGAGGGAATATGGGACCATTAGAGGACAAGAGAGTGGGTGGGTAGGGAGTCAGTTGTTGCAGGCGGGCTGGCAAGGCGATAGCATGCTTGGACTTGGGTCTAGAATTCTGGGCCTATACTAGTTGGGAGGCTGTTGGGCTTTTCATTTGGGTGGCTTTGTGTTGTGGGGCCTGCGATGGTCATCAACAGTGGCTGGGGGTATAGACTTGGGCTGCACTGCCAGAAGTGTGTGCGGCATCATGCTGGAGAGTAGGTGCTTCCTGATTCAAGTTGCTAAAGGAGTTATAAGGCTCTAGGAAGTGGCACATCTTTCCCAGTTCGAGGCCTACACAGGCCGTGATTTCATGGATGGGAGCATTCTGAAGCAGCCAGCAAGAAAGGGGCTTACGGGCTCACTCAATCACTTTGTTTTCCGGGGTAGTGCAGTTTTCATCAGAGGAGCTTCTGGGTCTTTCTATGAGGCTTGGTAGCACTGGGGAGTGGCTGTGGCTTGCCTGCAGCAGAGTCAGGTGGCCCGGTGAGGTCATTGTGCTGGCAATGGATGATGATGGATGAAATAAGGTTGGTGCACATGGTGGTGGTTGGGGAGCCCTTGTTTCAGTGTGTGGAAGGGGTGTGGTTGTCATGGGGATTGACTTAGTCGCTAAATGGAGGAACAGTGAGTGAGGGTAGGAAAAGGAGCTTATAAGGGGAATTTGTGTGGCTGGGAGGAAGAAGGGCCCAAGGGGTTTGGTGGCTCTGGAGCCTTGGTGGGAGAGGTGGATGTTGGAAGACCAGCCTACTCGCCTGCCTGATCATGCTGGTGAAAGCAGGGGGGAGGGGCATCCAGGGTAAGTGCTAGGATATTATGCACTCTAGGTGACCTTTCAGCCCTTCTCCCTGAGATTCTGATAATTAAACTCTACAATTTATGATTTTTGAAGCCTCCTCACAGCAATCCCGTAAAAAGGCATAATTGGGGTCATCATACATTTAATATTACACTTTGCTTGATATGTGTGTGCTTTCCATTGTCTCTGCAGGTAAAAGACTGTGCTATTGGCTCTTTTGAGATTGTGTGGCTGGTAGGATCTTTTGTTTCGACTGCTGAGGTTCTTTTTGTTTCGACTTCAGAGGCACCTGTCTGGGTGATTGCCTGTCCTTGCTTGATGGTTTTGGCGAGCCATCAGGCAGCATGGGACAGGGATGAGGCATAAGAAGCAGGGCTGGAATTTCAGATGCTGGGGCCAATAGGCAGGACTGGAGAGTAGTAAGGAGAAGAACTTTCTTCCTCAGAGATTATGAAGTACAGTCCTAAAGCAAGTGGAATCAGGTTCCAATTAGCAGAGGTATTTAGTGCCTTCATATTGGCACCCTGGGTGGTTGCCTTTGCCTGTATCTGGACATGGGGCCATGAGTACTTGCTATCTGCTGGTAGTCTAGTAGTATCACCAAAATAAGGTCTATTTATAAAGGGTTATAGTCGCCTAATAGAGAAAGAAATCAAACCCCTCAAGTCGTGTATTATCACCAAAATAAGGTCTATTTATAAAGGGTTATAGTTGCCTAATAGAGAAAGAAATCAAACCCCTCACCGCCTAATAGAGAAATAAATCAAACGCCTAACAGAGAAAGAAATCAAACCCCTCAAATTTGAGGAAGTCATCTACAAACAAACGTCGGGGGTGGCTATGGGAGCCACCTGTGCCCCTTCGGTGGCAAATTTGTATATGGATACATATGAAAATCGATGGCTCCCTCTTTCACCTCATAAGCACCATTTGTTGCTTTGGAAAAGATTCATCGATGATATTTTTTTATTGTGGAAGGGTACAGCCGCAACACTACAAGAGTTTGTAGAATGGATGAATGGAGTAAACCCCCATATCAAATTCACTCACAATTTTCATGACCAGCGTATTGTTTTCCTTGATGTAGTCATTCAAAAAAGTCCACATGGTTGGGTAACATCGGTACACAGAAAACTGGCAGACAGAAATACACTACTTCATTATCAGAGTAAACATCCAAAACAGCTCCGAGACAGTTTACCATTTTCACAATTTATAAGGTTTAGAAGAAACTGCTCTAATGTTGAAGACTACAAAAGTCAGGCAAAGACTTTAATAAATGAATTTCAACAAAGAGGATATCCTCTACAAACTCTAAAAGTAGCTTACCGAAGAGCACTTTACAACAACAGAACGTTATTATTACATCCTCATGCCACCGTAGATAATACTGATGATAATGTTATTAATTTCATTACTAAATTTTCCCCACGTCTGGCGGGCCCATGCCTGAGGGCCTCGCCAGAGGGCCCTTTGGCATGGCCCTTAGGCGGGGACCATAGGGACCAAAGCGCGCAAGCATCAACACATCACCAGCGGCATCTCAAAGCAACGCGTCTGAAACCAAACGCTCCCCGGCAACTCTACAGCTCGCCTTCCTTCACTCACCACCTCCCATACCAAGTAAGCACCCACCACTGCTACCGCTGCCCATAGCCTAATGATGCCATTGCTTCCCTCTGCTCCCTCACGACCACGTCCACAACCCCATTACCTGCAATTACCTCTGCATTCAACTTGCCTCCCTTTGCTTGAAATGAGCTTACTTCCCATCACCTGCACTGAACTGGCGACCCACCACTTGCGCTGAACTGGCTACCCACCACTTACGCTGAACTGGCTACCCACCACTTGCGCTGAACTGGCTATCCACTTGCACTGAGCTGGTTACCAATCACCTGCATTGAACTTGCTCCCATTGCTTGCACTGAACTGGCTACCCACCACTTGCGCTGAACGGACTATCCACTTGCACTGAGCTGGCTACCAATCATCTGCTTTGAACTCGCTCCCATTGCTTGCACTGAATTGGCTACCCACCGCTTGCACTGAACTGGCTATCCACCACTTACACTAACTGACTACCCATCGCTGCACTGAGCTGGCTACCAATCACTTGCATTGAACTCGCTCCCATTGCTTGCATTGATTACCCCCATTGAACCTGCTACCCACTGCTTACATTGAACCTGCTGCACAGGCCACAGTCTCCCCACTACCCACTACTCGTATCCTAACTGCACTGCATAGCATGCAGTCAGCACTTGTAGCCTAACACTTACGACATAGTGCTTAGAATCCGCAGTCATCTCACTGCTTGTATCTTAACCTCATTGCTTGTATCGTAACCTTATTGCATAGCGTGTACTCCCCACTTGTAATCCATCATATACTGCACTGTGTTTGAACCCGCAGCCATCTCACTGCTTATAAGCTAACCTACGCTGCCTAGCCCCCACTGCTCTCCTTCCATGGCCCCACATCACATTGTCCTTCTCTTCCTCATTCTCCCCAACTGCCTCCCCTCCTACCAGCACCCTCACCCCTCTCCCCCCTACTCTCCCTCTACCTTCCTCACTTCTCCTTCCATCCTATCCCCTAACCTAGCATCTGCCCTTGAGCTTCATCACACCCTCCCCCTCATCCAACCAGCCCCTCTCTCGTTAAGACAATCTCACTCTCGCTTCTGCCGTACTGCCTCCGCCTTACCCCGCTCTCTACTACTCCTTCTCCTTCTCTCATCAGGTAATATCAACCCCAACCCTGGCCCCCCTCGTTTTCTTTCACATTCTAAGAAGAGCTCCTCACATACCTTATCCAATCTCATCCACATCCCCCTCCTCTCCCCTTCTGCCCTCTCTCATTCTCGCCCCAATCTCTCAACCAGAGACTTTGACCCCAACCCCAACCCCGTCCCCTCTATAGTTCTGTCTCACTCTAGTAAGAGATCCGCAGGTAACCGATCTAACATCATCAATATCCCCCTTCCTTCCCCGCTCACTTCCCCTCCCTCATGTCCTTCCTCAACGGCTCACTCACCTAGAGGCACCAACCCGTACCCTGGCCACTCTCGACCTCTGTATGACTCTAGAAATAGAAATAGACCCCCATGCAACAGCCCCCCGAGACCACGGTATTACTCTAAAAAGAAATCCTCACGTAACTTATCCAACCTTATCCATATCCCTCTCCTCTCCCCCCCCCCCCACTCTCCCGTTCTCATGTGCCCTATGGAACGCATGTTCCATCCCGAACAAACTTGCCTTTACTCATGATTTCTTTATCACTAATGCATTCCACCTCCTTGCCCTAACTGAGACCTGAATCCCTCCAGATGATACTGCATCCGTGGCTGCTCTCTGCCATGGCGGCTACCAGTTCTCCCATACACCTCGATCCACTGGCCGCGGTGGTGATGTTGGGCTTCTACTCTCTCCCTCTTGCTAATTCCAACCCCTCCCGCTGCCTCAATCGCATTTCTCCCTCTCCTTTGAAGTCCACTCCATTCGCCTCTTCTCACCACTTCCCCTCCAAGTAGCAATCATCTATCGCCCACCCAACAAATCCAAATCCGCTTTCCTTACCGACTTCGACTCCTGGCTTTCCATATTTCTGAAGCCCTCCTCCCCCACTCTTATTCTTGGTGACTTTAACATTCACGTTGATAACCCCTCCGATCCCCATGCTTCAAAGCTCCTCGCCCTCACCTCCTCATTCAACCTCCAACTTTGCCCCATGGCCCCCACCCATCTGCACGGCCACTGCCTTGACCTGATACTCTTCTCTTACTCTTCTCCCTCTAACTTCCGCAACTCAATCCTTCCCTCACATGACCATCACTTTTTAACCTTTAAGCTTCAGCTCCCGCCGTCTCAACCTCGCCCCCTCTCCTCTCACCTATTCAGAAACCTTCATAATATTGATCCCCTAACTCTCTCCTCCACCATTTCCCCATCTCTTTCCCTCATCATGTCCTCCAAGTCCATCGAAGAGGCTTTATCCTCCTATAATACTGCACTATCCTCAGCCCTTGACACCCTGGTCCCACCCACCCCATGTCCGGTTAGACGTTCTGCCCCCCAGCTCTGGCTTTCATCCACAACCCGCTATTTACGCACCTGTGCCCATTCGGTGGAACGTGCTTGGACCAAATCCCGCTCCCCAGAAGACCTTCTTCATTTCAAATTCATGCTTGGCTCCTTCCAATCAGCCATAGTACTTGCCAAACAAAATTACTACATCTACCTGACTAACTCCCTTGCCTCCGATCCTCGCCGCCTCTTCAATACCCTCAATTCTCTCCTCAAGGTGTCCCCGCCCCCGGTCCCACCCTCCCTCTCTGCCCAAACCCTAGCCAATTACGTCCATGACAAAATCCACAAGATTACCCTCCAATTCCCACCTCCCTCATCTTCCTCCCCCTCCTCATCTCTCCCCCCCATCCACACTCCCTCTGCTACCCTCCTCCTTCCCTACAATCTCCAAAGAGGAAACTGCACTCCTTCTCTCCTCCTCCAAACACACCACCTGTTCTTCTGACCTTATCCCCACCCATCTCCTACATCCCATTTCCTCCACCATTGTCCCCTCCATCTCCTATATCCTCAACCTTTCACTCTCTACTGCAACTGTTCCCCGTTGATTTCAAACATGCTGTTGTCACACCTCTCCTCAAGAAACCCTCACTTGACCCCACCTGTCCTTCTAACTATCGACCCATTTCCCTCCTTCCCTTCATATCTAAACTACTCGACTTCCTCACCTCTCAGGCCCTCCTGGACCCACTACAATCCGGCTTCCGTCCCCTAAACTTCACTGAAATGGCTCTTACAAAAGTCTCCAGTGACTTGTTCCTTGCCAAGTCTAAGGGCCTCTACTCTGTCCTCATCCTCCTCGACCTCTCCGCTGCCTTTGACACTGTTGACCACAATCTTCTCCTCACCACCCTCTCCTCGCTTGGTTTCGGGGGCTCCGTTCTGTCCTGGTTCTCCTCCTACCTCTCCCATCGCTCCTTTAGCGTATGCTCTGGCGGCTCCTCCTCCTCTCCCACCCCGCTCCATGTCGGTGTACCCCAGGGATCCGTCTTGGGCCTCCTCCTTTTCTCTCTCTATACCCAATCCCTTGGCACGCTCATCTCCTCCCATGGATTTCAATACCATCTCTATGCCGATGACTCCCAAATCTACCTCTCTACACCCAATATTTCTCCATCAATCCAGACCAGGATCTCTGCCTGCCTTTCTGACATCGCCGCCTGGATGTCCCATCGCCGCCTGAAATTGAACATGACCAAGACTGAGCTCCTCATCTTTCCCCCCAATTCCTCCCCTCCTCTTCCCCCCTTCTCAGTCTCTGTGGATGGATCCACAATCCTCCCTGTTCCCTCAGCCTGCAATCTGGGGGTCATCTTTAACACTTTTCTCTCCTTCTCCACACATATCCAGCTCATAGCGAAGAACTGCCGCTTCTTTCTCTACAATATCAACAAGATCCGCCACTTCCTATCTGAACACACTACCAGAACGCTCCTCCACTCCCTAATCTCTTCTCGCCTCGACTACTGTAACATATTCCTTGCTGGTCTTCCCGCGAGCCATCTCTTTCCCCTTCAATCTGTGCAGAATTATGCTGCTCGACTAATCTTCCACCAGTCTCGCCATGCCCACATCACTCCTCTTCTCAAGTCGCTTCACTGGCTCCCTATCCAAGCCCGCATCCAATTCAAACTCCTCCTGCTGACCTACAAATGTATTCACTCTGCAGCCCCTCAATACCTCTCATCTCTTATCTCTCCCTACGTCCCCACTCGGCAACTTCGCTCCACTAACAAACTACTTCTTTCTATGCCCTTCACTCGCACCGCAAACTCCCAACTTCGCTCCTTTCACCTCGCTGCACCCAACGCCTGGAAAAGCCTACCTATGTCTATCTGCCAAGCACCATCTCTGGCCCTCTTCAAATCCAGGTTAAAGACCCACCTCTTCAATGTCGCGTTCAGATCCTGACTTCTATCCTTTATCCTAACCTAACCCTCATCTCATGTCCGAACTGTCCGAACACACTAACGCTTTTAGCATGTAAACCCATATTGTACTTTACTGATTGTTATGACTAGATTGTAAGCTCGGACGAGCAAGCCTCTGATGAGCAGGGACTGTCTCTTGTATGTATGTCTGTGCAGCACTGCGTGCGTGGCGCTATATAAGTGTTAAATAGTAGTAGTAGTAGGTTCCCTTCTGCACCCCAATCTCAGGTCCCTCAATCTGATTGCCTGGCTGCTGAAAGGATAGTGCTAGCTCCCTTACTTCTACCTAAGGAGGTTGAGGAGGTGGTCTTGCCCTCTAGGAGGCAGTCCACCAGAAAGTCCTATGCCCTCAAGTGGTGTAGGTTTATGGTATGGTGTGCTCAGCGCAATGAAGATCCTTTCTCTTGCCTTGTGCCAGTAGTACTGCAGTATCTACTTCACCTTTCAGACCTAGGCCTCAAGTCTAACTCTGTTCAGGTCCACCTCAGTGCTTTGTCAGTGCACCACTCCCTGGTGGACAAACAGTCTCTGTCGATTCACCCCTTGGTGTCCCGATTTCTCAGAGGTCTGCTTCTACTCAAGCCTCTTGTTTGTCCACCGGCGACTGAGTGGGATTTGAATGTGGTCTTGCAGCAACTTACTCGCCCACTATTTGAGCCGATGGCTACTTGCCATTTGCGCTTCCTCTCTTGGAAAGTGCTATTCCTGGTGGCTCTTACCTCAGCCAGACATGTGAGTGAACCACAAGCTCTGGTTTCTGATAGACCATACACGCGGTTCTATAGGAACAGGGTGGTCCTCGGGACCCATCCCAAGTTCCTCACAAAAGTAGTCTCCTCTTTCCACCTCAATCAGGAGGTGGTTCTTCCAACCTTTTTTCCCAGGCCGCATGGCAGCCGGGCTGAAACAGTCTTGAATACCCTGGACTGTAAAAGGGCGTTGTAATTTTACATAGAACATACGAAGGAGCATCGAAGGGCTACTCAGCTCTTTGTCTCGTTTGACCCTAATAGGATGGGGTTACCTGTCTCCAAGCGTATGTTGTCCACTTGGGTAGCAGATTGCATCACCTGGGCATACAGGGCAGCTGACCTCCCCTTGCAGGATCGGGTCATGGCCCACCATGTCAGGGCGAAAGCCGCGTCAGTGGCTCATCTCCGCTCTGTTCCATTGGCAGACATCTGCCGGGCCGCAACTTGGTCTTCAAGCCAGACGTTTGCAGCCCATTACTGCCTGGAGAGAGAGTCCCAGTGGGACAGTGTTTTCGGCCAGGCGGTACTCCGTAATCTCTTTGAGGTTTAGGCAATGCCTACCCTCCGGCCCTTGTGTTGGGCTACCGCACGGGGTGCGTTCTCAGCGAAAATTCTTATCACAGATGCTGAGGCTCTTGAGAGGGAGCCATTTTTTCAGCTCTGGGTTTCCGGTAGCCTAGAGCTGGGGAGTCCGATATGTGAGGACTGACTTCCTGCTTGGTCCTGGAGAAAGCGTAGTTACTCACCTGTAACAGGTGTTCTCCAGGAGCAGCAGGAATCAGTCCTCATGACCCTCCCTCCTCCCCTGGAGTTGCAATCCTATTCTTCATTTTGATTTTAGCTGTCTTTTAGCTATGTCATCAGACTGAGCAAGATGGCACCCTTGGGCGGGAAGGGGACCGCGCATGCGCGCTGCATTCCCAAAGGCTTTCTTTGAAAGCTGGGGAAATGCTCTACATGAGGGCTTCGTCAGCGCTGATGTCACCCATATGTGAGGACTGATTCCTGCTGCTCCTGGAGAACACCTGTTACAGGTGAGTAACTACGCTTACTCTCTGGATGTTTTATGGCCAAAACAAGCACATTCCTGATGTCTATTCATGCCTGGAGCAGGTGTAAACATGCACACACAAAGGAAGCAGGCAACGAGAAACCCTTGGAAGGAACAAGTTTTATTGAAGAGGTAAGTCCTGCACGTGTTTCAGCCACACAGGCCTTCTTCAGGGGACTGTGACCACTAAGAACATAAAAATACATAAAAACATATGAAAAATAATTTGTAAAATGAGCAATGATGACTACTAATTGTACAAAATAAAATATATAAAAATGTATACATAAATAGATAAAACAACCCAATCAAAATTAATAAAATATAAAAACATCATCCAATGAATAAACATTGAAGGTTATATAAAACACAATAATCAAACATAAGTTGCATACTGCGTGCAACAATAAAAATAAAAATAAATAGTAATACGGTACCTTATCAATAGATGAGTTGAAATTGAAATATACTCAATGGTACTTGGGAATGCAGTTATACACTAAGAACAGAACATAGTCATATTATAAAGATTAATAAATAAAATCATAAAAGGCAATATTAAAAATGAGGGAACAGAAAGAATCAATACAAGTTGAAAGGAGGAGGGAACTAAAAATGTGAATCCATTGGCAAAGAGGAACAAACAGGGCTCTGAGGGAATCAACCAAATTTCGAGAAGGAATATAGAAATCATAGTATAAACCGTTAGTATAGCGTTAGTCACTACTGACAAGGTGAGCATGAAGTGGCCATGGAGGTAGCACCAAACATATTACAATAAAAAAAGGATTCAATAAACTTGAACACTAAAATCAAATCAAATCAAAAACATAAAAGTATCACAGAGACAGCATAAGACCCACGTAAAAACTAGATTATATGAGCAGACTGCGGGGGCTCTTCAAAAAGCAAATCAGCCTGACTGACAGAACAGCACGATAAGCTACATGGACAATAATTCAAAAGAAAATCATATGTGGAACTAAAAATTATGCGCATTTGTACCCCCTTTTCGATATCAATTTAATGAAACGAGAAAATGCCCATACAAGAGCACCATTGACATGATATCTTGCAATTGTAAACTGAACTAAGTAAAAAATGGTGGATGTTGCTGTCTGCATCATGAAAATGGACTCAGAGGTATACAGGTTGGAAATGGTCCAAACCGGCCGCTGCACTATATTTATTATAAAATTAAGTTGATGCTAAGATATAAAAATATTTTGATAGGAGTATTGTCATCATGATAGATTGTAATTATAAACTAAACTGGGTATGGAATGGAGGATATCGTTCTTTACATCGGAGGTATGAACTTGAGAATATACAAGTTGAAAACAGCCCAGGACGGCCATGGCGCTATGAAATTGGGTGAAAATTTACATAACTGAATCAAAAAGGGAAGAAACGAATAAAGAGGCGTTCAGCTCAATGCTCACCTCCTAGGCGTTTGCTTGAAAATCACACAGAGGCAAAAGCCCACGCAAGCGGTATTTAAATATCGTATGTTATTAACCTCGTCAACCAAATTTGACTAAAGGAGATGAAAAGAATTGAACGGCAAAGCCCCAAAAAAATAATATAAAAATAAAAAGCCAGTTTGCTAAAGATAACATAATTAGGGAAGCTCTCTCAAACTAAAACAAATGAACTTATCTAAATTGTAATGAATAAGACAGTTCACTGAGAGAAACCGGAGCAGATAAATAGTGGCTTTAAAAGGTTCAGTAGAGATGTCAACAATATCTATAGCCATCAGCATGTTAAACAGTACACAAAAATTGAAAAAGCTGGAGCAAAGACACCTTCTATGTAGGAGAAAGAGAAAGGGGGAAAAAACCTTTTAAAAAGACAGAGAGATCTATGTCATGGTTAAGGCCAGAGGGATGTAATATGTTCAGCTGAAAAATAATTTTCTGTTCAAGTCTTAAAAGGGTTGGTGCAACATCCCCACCCCGCCAGTAGGGGTGAACCTGCTGTAAAACCAGATATTTCAAATCATTAGCTTTATGTGGGGCAGCTATCCAATGTTCAACTAAAGGTTTCTGGGGGGTGCTGTGTTTAATGCAGCTACAATGTTCTATAATTCTTGTCTTGACACTCCTGTTTGTTTTTCCTACATATAACAATTTGCATGGGCACATGATCGCATAGATGACATTCTCAGTTTGACAGGTAGTAAAGTTAGTAAGTGGAAACTTAATGGCGGATGTGGAATGTACAAAAAAGCTTTTAGTTGTGATGACAGAGTCACACACAGAACAAAAACCGCAGCGAAAATGTCCCACAGTAATAGGTTTGCCGACGAGCCACAGAAAGAGCAGAGGGAACAAGAAGACTGGAAAGTTGGGATTCCTATGATGAGCTATCATAACTTGCTGTGACGCAAAAGTTGGAAGTGTTTGAACAATGTGCCAATCTTGTTGTGTAATGTCTGCAATTTGCTGGACTTGGAAGAGAATAGAAGGGGACAAACAATGTTATCAAATGTGGGTTTCTCAAGGAGTATAAGCAATGTGTCACGTGGAGTGTTTATAGCTCGGTCACATGCCTTCGTTATAGTTTCAATGGATATTTCTTTTCTATAAACTGTTCACAAAGTGTGGCAGCATTATATTCAAAGTTGACCGGATCCGAACAAATTCTTTTTGCTCTGAGAAATTGGCCGACTGGCAAGTAATTTTTGAGGGAGCTGTTGTGGTTTCGGTCGGTGTTTTTGCTGAACAAATCCATATGGAACCCTTTTCACATTTTGATGACTTTAATGTCTAGGTAAGAAACCTCATGTTCATCTATGTGGGCCTCAAACTGTAAATGAGGGTCTAGCGAATTAAGCCAATGTAAAAAGGTATCTGATAGGTCACGATGGCCATCCCAGATAAGAAGAACTTCATCAATATAACGCTGCCACAATCTGATATTATCTTTGAAAGGGTGTGTATTCAAAAATTTCTTTAAAAAAAAAAGATTTCTTTAAAAAAACATAAAGATTTGCAATGTCTGGTGCCATAGAGGACCCCATAGCCACTCCTTTGATTTGCAGATGAAACAGTCCGTCAAACAAAAAAAAAATTGTTGTTCAATGCTAAACTTGCCAATTGTGTGAGAAGGAATGTGGGGAATCACTTAAATCTTTTTTCTTTCTGTAAAAAAACATCTTCCAGCATAACCAAAGCTTCAGTCTGAGGTATATTAGTATATAAAGACACAATGTCAAGAGTGACAAGTAAGAGATCATTGTGGTATCCAGTAAATGTTTGTTAAATTTGAATGATGTGAGAAGAGTCTCTTGTATACGAAGGTGCCTGAGCAACAAAAGGTCGTAATATCACATCTAAGAATTGCGAAACAGGTTCAAAAAGAGACCCAATAGCAGATATGATGGGGCGGCCAGGTGCATTATGTAGTGATTTGTGTATCTTAGGGAGAATGTATATTTTGGGAACAACTGGGTGTGAAACTGTGAGACACCTCTTTTCTTTCTTTGTCAGGTAGCCTGCTTCAGCGCCTATGTGGATGAGAGAATCTAATTTTTGTTTCAGAGAGGAGGCTGGGTCTTTATCCAATCTCATATAGAAAGTCTTATCTTGTAGTTGCCTCTTAATCTCAGAGATATAATCTTTCTTGTTCATGACTACTATTGCCCCTCTCTTGTCGGCCAGTTTATTATCTAATCATAAATCTGTTTTCAATTGCTTAATCGCCTCTCATTGGTCACGAGTAATGTTATGAAATGTATTGCTAGGCTTTTCTTCCAACTCTTTAATGGCTTTAAGAACCGCCTTTTCAAAAATGTCAGTGGCGAACTTTGTACTATTAGGTGGTAACCAGGAGGATTTGCCATGAATAATAGACACATCAGTAGAAGTAGACTGGATGTTGGCAAAAAACTCCTTGATCTTCAGTTTCCGAATAAATTTAAAATAAAATCCAATCTATTATTGAATGGATCATACTGTGTGGTGGGGACAAAGGAAATGCCTTTCTCCAAAACTTCTATCTGAACAGGATTGAGCGGAAAAGGATTAGGAGCCAACAAGATGAACCCGTTGATCCCTCTGCTCCATTGTTTCATTCCGATCGCCCCACCTCTCAGGATTTTTCTATGGACAAACTCTGGAAAGGAGGAGGGAAGAGGCCTTTCAAACCCAAATTTCAGGACAGGGATGTTTCCAAATTGCGGGACAAGGATCAACATCAAGCACTAGACTATCACAGGTTAAGTTATCAATCCCATTTCCCGGGTCGGGGCAGGGGACCGGGACGCAGATGGCAAGAGGGGACCCGCTGGCCCTCTTACAGGGAGTAACCAGTAATGTTATTAATCTCTCTGATATTCCACTCAAACCTGTTCAGATAGAACATAGGCGCTGAAGCAGGCTACCTGACAAAGAAAGAAAAGAGGTTTCTCACAGTTTCACACCCAGTTGTCCCCACAATATACATTCTCCCTTAGATACACAAATCACTACATAACCCACCTGGCTGCCCCATCATATCTGCTATTGGGTCTCTTTTTGAACCTGTTTCACAATACTTAGATGTGATATTATCACCTTTTGTGCTCAGGCATCTTCAAATTTTACAAACATTTACGGGATACCACAATGATCTCTTACTTGTCACTCTTGAAATTGTGCCTTTATATACTAAAATACCTCAGACTGAAGCTATGGTTATGCTGGAAGATGTTTTTACAGAGAGAAGAAAGATTTAAGCAATTCCCCACATTCTTTCTCACACAATTGGCAAGTTTAGCATTGAACAACAATTTTTTTTGGTTTGACGGACTGTTTTATCTGCAAATCAAAGGAGTGACCATGGGGTCCTCTATGGCACCAGATATTGCAAATCTTTATGTTGCTTTTTTTGAAAAGAAATTTTTGAATACACACCCTTTCAAAGATAATATCAGATTGTGGCAGCGTTATATTGACGATGTTCTTCTTATCTGGGATGGCCATTGAGACCTATTAGATACCTTTTTGTATTGGCTTAATTCGCTAGACCCTCATTTACAGTTCAAGGCCCATGAGGTTTCTTACCTAGACATTAAAGTCATCAAAGGTGAACAGAGCTTCCATACGGATTTGTTCCGCAAAAACACCGACCTTAACCATTTTCTGAATTTTCAGAGCTTCCACAACAGCTCCCTCAAAAATAACTTGCCAGTCGGCCAATTTCTCAGAGCAAAAAGAATTTGTTCGGATCCGGTCAACTTTGAATATAATGCTACTTTACTTTGTGAACGGTTTATAGAAAAGAAATATCCGTTGAAACATAACAAAGGCATGTGACCGAGCTATAAACACTCCACATTACTCCTACCCGGTGAGAAACCCATATTTGATAAGATTGTCTGTCCCCTTCTATTCTCTTCAAAGTCCATACAAATTGCAAATATTATACGACAAGAATGGCACATTGTTCAAACACTTCCAACTTTTGCGTCAAAGCAAGTTTTGATAGCTCATCATAGGGATCCCAGTTTCCAGTCATCTTGTTTCCTCTGCTCTTCCTGTAGCTTGTCGGCAACCTATTACTGTGGGTCATTTTCGCTGTGGGTTTTGTTCTGTGTGTGACTCTGCCATCACAACTAAAAGCTTTTTTGTACATCCCACATCCACCATTAAGTTTCCACTTACTAGCTTTACTACCTGTCAAACTGAGAATGTCATCTATGCGATCATGTGCCCATGTAAATTGTTATATATAAGAAAAACAAACAGGAGTGTGAAGACAAGAATTACAGAATATTGCTGTTGCATTAAACACAGCACCCCCCAGAAACCTTTAGTTGAACATTGGATAGCTGCCCGACATAAAGCTAATGATTTGAAATATCTGGTTTTATGGCAGGTTCACCTCCACTGGCGGGGTGAGGATGTTGCACAAACCCTTTTAAGACTTGAACAGACTTTTTTTTTTCAGCTGAACACATTACATCCCTCTGGCCTTAACCATGGCATAGATCTCTCTGTTGTATTGTATTACTATTTATTTTTATTTTCCTTGTTGCATGCAGTTTGCATCTTATGTTTGATTATTGTGTTTTATATATAACTTTCAATGTTTATTGATTGGATGATGTTTTTATATTTTATTAATTTTGATTGGGTTGTTTTATCTATTTATGTATACATTTTTATATATTTTATTTTGTACAATTAGTATGTATTTATTCAGACAGTTTTGTTTACGACTTATCCTTCAATCAAAGTGGTCACAACACAATTGGGGGATACATTTAACACAAGGGGATATGAGACACATACACTAATACTTACAGGGAACATGGGCAATGGAGGGTTAAACGGGTTGCCCAAGACCACAAGGAGCACCTGTGGGACTAGAAACCCCAGTCCTTTTGGCCCAAGGTTGCTGTTCTCTAGTGGGATTTGAACCCCCAACCTTCTGGCTTGAAGTACCTTGCCCCAACCACTAGGCCACTCCTCCACTAAGTAGTTGGCATTGCTTGTTTTACAAGTTATTTATCATATGTTTGTATGTATTTTTATGTTCTTAGTGGTCACAGTCCCCTGAAGAAGGCCTGTGTGACTGAAACACGTGTAGGGCTGACCCCTTCAATAAATCTTGTCCCTTCCAAGGGTTTCTCGTTGCCTGCTTCCTTTGTGTGTGCTGTTTCTCTGCAGGTGAGGTGCTTTTTTTGTTCCTCTTCGCAGGTGTAAACATGGACAGGGTAGCAGATGTCCCGACATTTCTGAAATCAAGGGGGGATGTTGAAGTTCATTGTACCTCCCTAGACACGCCTCTGCCATGCCCCCTGTCTACTTGGACGTCCCCATACTGGAGATGTCCTTAATAGTCAGTTGTAAAATAGCTTCAGGGATAACTCTATGATTTGGACATCCATGTGCACGTCTTCGGATGTCCATATTACAACTAAGACTTTTAAAATGGCTCTCTTTGTGTACAAGAACTATGATTTTGAAATGTATGCCAAAAAAAGTCAGGAAATCAATGATATTGCATAGGAAGAGTTGTGACTTGATCAAATTTTCTTGCATGGGCCAGAATACGTACAATAGTGTTTCTGTATGGTCTAAAGATGTTTAATGGGATGTTGTGGAAGGCCAGAGTATTCATTATTACAGTAATAATCTATAATTAGAGGTGATCACTTGTTTCCAGGATGGGGTGTGATAATTGCAGAGGTTAGTGTATGACATGAAGGACTTTCTAAAAAGGGACATAAGGAGCAGAGCTGTCAAAGAGCAGGAGAAGTGCTTTGAACTAGCTGAGAAATCAGTTTTTCAAAAGGTAATTCAGGATTTAACATCATCCCCAAGTAACAAAAAGAATCAATATGTGTAATCAGAACTCCAACAAACATTGGTGAAGTCTTGGGGTGAGAAGAAGCGCCTGTAATCTAATCTTGGTTGGGTTTAGTTTAGTGCAGTGGGGGAAAGATTGACTAACTAGGGGGCAATAGTGCTGTGAACTACAGGGACATAGCCTGGTATCGCCACAGACAATGCAGGAAGGTGAAGGTGCCTCACTACGGCAAGGTCAGCACTGACTGAGTGGCCATGTGCGATTGTGGAAGTGGGACAATGATAAATATGTTTTAGATACTGCAAGAGAAGATGCACAGAAGGGAGTTGGGTGGAAGGCCGACCTGGGAGATGATGGATCGGGTATTGCTTCCTTTTATAGGGGGTCTGTTACCGGGAATTGAATAAAGCTTTGCCAAGATTTTGGCCATCATAAAAGTGTTGGAAGTTCCCTTTTGGTTAAGGGTGCGAGGAAGTCATGGGAGTGCCTATATTACAGTGCTGAATATCTGAATCTTTTTTTTAGCTGCCACAGCAGTCATTTATAAGATTCTGACCACTGAGGCTTAATATTACTCCGATTAAATATGTGTACTTAAATATGGATTGCTTTTTTACTTCATCTGTTAAATGAACAAAATGGTGGGCATACAATTCACATTGCTGCCTATAGTCAGTATAAAACAGTCTCTCAGACCTCTATAGCTAGCAAAGAACACCGCCGCACGCATCATAACAGATTGCTCAGGACACGACCACATTACTCCCATCCTGTACCACCTGCACTGGCTCCCAATCAGCTCTCGAATCCGCTTCAAAGTACTTATAAACATTTTTAAAATAATACACAACCTCTCAGCTAATAGCCTACAACCACTCATTAAAACTGACCGCAGCATAAGACCAAGAAGAAAAGGAACCTCAGACACCATCAGCCCACTAAAGGAATTTGCCAAAACAAAACAGGCCACACCAAGAAGGGCACTTTCCCTAGCAGCGCCCGCCCTATAGAACTCTCTCCCCGACCATCTAAAATCAACCAAAGACCTCAAGGACTTCAGAAAGCTGCTTAAAACAACTCTATTTACAGAACACTACAAGGACTTCACCTGAACTGATTCCTATGTGCAGTACCTACAACTCTCTGTAGGTCTCGATCTTAGATCACCTTTGTACATGGCTGTAATCTTGTATATATGTATATTGCTTACTTTGTATATAGCTCACCGGTAAAATCTAGCACTCTGCACTCCACATCACTCTTCTTAATCTCCCACTGCATGCTACTGACCACACAATTATCTCAGTTGTTTGATGTGCTAAACCACTTTGATTCAATGATAAAGCGGTATGCTAAATCTGTCTAAAAATAAATAAATAAATAAATAATCCTCCTCCTTGTAATAATTTTCCATTTCTGATTGTGGTATCTTTTCTATCTAGTGTAAACTAGGTAAGATGCAAGAGGAGGGGATAACTGGCTGACTGCAACCATAAAAAACATAAATGAATATAGAGAGCTAATACTGTAGTAGGAAGCAGGACTGTACCAAACTAGAAATGTACCCTGTGCAACTAACGAATCTGGTGCCTCTCCACTCAGCCACATTCAGTAACTTAGGGGTATGTTTACTAAACCATCTTAACGTAGCAGCGGCGACGTTATCACGCGATACGTAATGTTATCGTGTGTTAATGGCGCTTTACTGTGCGAGAATGTCACGTATCACACGATAATGTCTGCGCAGAGGGTGGAGTAAGGCTTCCCAGAGGGCAGAGTAAGGCTCCCCAGGTGCGGAGAGAAGGGGTCCATGGGCAGAGAGTGGGCGGGGAGTGGATCCATGCACACTAACGCCGTGAAATGAAGCTCAGAAAATTAGTGCCAGTGAAAACCTTGCGCTAGGCACATTTGCAGGACAGAGAAACCATTTCAGTCAGCATTGTACAGCAAAGGCAGGGAGACTTTGAAAAGTGATAGTAGTGATACATGTGCAGCAACCAAAAAGGCACAAACCATAAATAATGACCAGTACCAAAACTGAAATCCAAAACACCGAGCTGGCCAATAGAACAAATAATGACAAGCGGTAATGAACACACCCTATAAAGAGGAAAAAGGACGAGTGCACATTTGAAAGGGTCAGTTCACAGTCCCCCCACAAAGTGAATGTGCCAACATAGAAATAGTGCTGATGAGGGTTTTCTGTGGTGTGCATGGGGTAGCTTGCCTTTGTGGCTTACACATGTGTAGCAACAGCAGAGTGGGCATGTGGGAAAGGGCACTATGGTGATGGGGTAACTGGGGTACAGGGGGCTGCAGGCGGCACATGCAGTGGGCCAGCTGGGGCACAGTGTGGACTAAGCAGATGCCTACCAGGCATATAGGAATGCAGAAAATCAAAAGCAGCAAGACAGCAACTGACCAGGGTCCAATATGGCTACGAGTGTGCGTCCCACAGTGTCCCAGGGGATAGCACCCAGCAGGTACCCCCAAGGGCATAGAACATTGGCAGGTGGTGCCGGGGGGATGTGCTGATGTCCTTGTCATCACCCCTACCCCAGACCCCACACCATAGGCACCCGCCTAGCTGCACACTGGATGGGATGGGACTGTGCACCACCGGCAGAAGGGTATGTCAGCATGGTGATGGAGGGGGTGCCGGCGCCGGAGGAGGCAGTGGCAGCTGCCCACAGCAGAGCAAAGCCAAGCCCTGTACAGGTGGGTGGCGTGCAGTGCAACAGATAAGGTCTGTCTGAGGAACAGTCATAGGATCCCCAGGGAACAACCTGCCTCTCTGGCAACAGTGTGGTGCAGTACACACAGCCAGTGTGCCCAAAGGCAGAAGGTCACAGGTTCACATCCCGGCTGGGGCTCCTGCAGACCATGCCCCACTATTATACCCTACAGTGTGCAGACACCATAAACATGTCCACTGCCTAGAGCAGAGGTTCCCAACCCAAGTCCTGGAGGTGCAAACACCATTCAGGTTGTCAGGATGTTCCTAAGAAATATCCATGAGATGCAATTACATGCACTGCCCCCATTATATGCAAATGTAACCATGCATATTCATTAGCAACATCCAGGAAACCGGAATCATGTTTGGCCCACCAGGACCGGAGTCTGGACCCTCTGCACCAGAGCTGCGGCCAACAGATGCACAAACACCCACACCCATGGGCACCACTATACAAAGCCTTATGGAGCGTCAGGCTATTGGGCCATGCGCGGAGCAGCAGCTACCACCACCTGCACCTGTATACCTTAGCAATGCAGTCAGATCCATGCAAACACGTTCCATATATGTATCAAAAGCTTGCTATGATTAATGTGAGATCACAAAACCTAACTTAAAACAATTTTGTAAAATAGATTCATCATACCAACCTTCTGATATCTGTGGAGTGTGCTGCATATGTGTTTACAACACTGTCTACCACCCTGGAGAGTGACCCTAATAGTATTGCGTACCTTCGCACTGCCTGCACAGTGCCCAGGACTGGTGTGGCGGCCAGGGCTGGCAGCCACCTCTACCATTGCACAATGCAGAAATAGATAGAAACAGAAACATAGAAATATGATGACAGAAAAAGACCACATGGCCTATCTAGTCTGTCCTTCCATAACAACTACAACAGTTCCCTTTTTACCTTTAGAGATCCTCTGTGTTTGTCCCATGTTGGAGTGTGTATATGTCTATCCAGTGTTTTGCGGATGCCTACACCTTATTGAGCCTACAATGCTTGCACAGTGTCCAGCGTTAGCCTGCCATTGTGCATAATGAGGGCCAAGTTATTGTGGGTATGGGCCGGACAGGGCGGTCTGGGCAGGATGCATGTGTACAGGGTATAGGGCAATAGCTGGGATATTATAGTGCCCATCCACCACCTGCAAAGACACAGTGGCCACAGCATGTCATGCTGGGAGGTCAGTCCCACTCTGACTGAGTAGTGACCACGGCATGTCCAGGTTCCCACATAATGCTATGTACAGTTTCTGTAAGTGATATTTCTGGGTTCCCATTTCTGGGGCCCAATCACTGACAAACCTGCTTGGTGTGTGTGCCAGATCCCATGCCTGGGTGCACAGTGTTCCTTTTGGAACATGCACGATGTATGTGCTAGCAGACTGTCTGCAGTTAGCATGTGTATGGCTGCAACACCTTGCAGGTTACAGCAGGTGCACACTGACTGCCCTCTGCTGGCACATGTCAGAATGTAGTGGGGGCAGCTGAGCTGACCAGGCACAATGCCAGTGGTCCAGTTCCACGTGCAAACCTGCATCAGCTCTCTGTTGGCCGGGGGTTGCTGGTCCCACAGTCTGTCATCATGTACCTCAACTGGCCCTATTGCAAACAGTGATAGTGTGTGTCTGTTGTTTGCAGATCATGTGCCCTACCTTGACCCACAGAGGGCAGGCTTGCTACGTATCTCTTCATCATGTGAGTCTAGACACACCCTTGCTTCAAAAACAGGTGTCCATGGCAACCTCAATGAATATACATTATGTTGCGAGCATCATGGTCCACACAGGCTACACATTACTGGCAAATAGAAATGGACACAGAAAACATCCAAGGCTGTCTGCAAAGAATACCCCACACACTGGCAGGTGATGGTAAACTGCAGCAAAACCTACCGCAAACAACCCGGGTACTGTGGACCTGATGCTGTCCACACGACTTTACCCTCAGGGTGAGCACAGAACATACACAATGGCATGGTCAGTTGGCACACTGTGCCAGTAACACACATGGTCAGTCTCCCTACCCAGTTGACGTGCTGCAGAGGTGCAAACCCCATCTGGTGAGCAGATGTAGACTGCTGTTCTGCATGTGAATTGCATCATGGGTACTCTTGGTGCTAACCTATCCTGGTAGCCACACCAGACAGTGTGTCTGGTGACCTGCACTGGTTCAGTAGCTAGCCATAGTTTAACTACAACCAATAGTGATGTAGGACAATGGTTAATATAATGACCTCAGTGGGAGAGGTCATGGGTTCATATACCCCTGAGGGCCTGTATATTGATGTATTTGGATGGATATGATATACCGTATTATCATTACATCAGGGCCTTTTACCACATGAAAAACTTTTTAAAAGTGTGGCCAGTCGCATGTTGGAAGAGTGGTGTGGGCTACAGGTTGCTAGATTAGCTGGTGAGCTATATACAAAGTGTGTCCGTCAGTAAAACTGTTTGAGGCTACGGCTGTTTATGCCTGTAACAGTCTGACATAGATCTGAAATCAGTGTGCACACCCCAAAGCACCTTCAGCTCAGTTGCTCAAACTAAGGTGCCCTGTAAAGTGCCCTAGCTGTGTCCTTACACTATCCCGGTAAGCAGAGCAGAAAGTGTGTGCAGATGACCTGGTGTAGCTGTGTAGCCAGCCATTGCAATGTTAAAAGGCATAGCACACTGGTTAATACAATGCCTTCACAGCCAGTGGTGATGGGTTCAAGACACTAGTGTGCCAACAGCAAGATAAATGCCTAAGACATATATCATGATAAGAAAAGTCAGACACATCTCTGCAATGTGTGTCTGCAGCATAAATCTTTTCACTGTAGCCGTGTACCCCAAGGTGCCTCACAGCATGGCGTGGCAGAAAGTGCATCATAAGGCGCCCTATGAAATGGCCTGGACAAAGGGCAGAAAACCTGCAGCACCGCGTATCTTGGCGGCACCACCGTTCGCTGTGTACCAGCCGTGGCACAGGCACATATCTAGTACGCTGAAGTGATGCGTGGCAGCATGCTTTGATGTGTGGCATCATCAAGGCATCAGAGAAAATGGCGACGCGGTCCAGGAAGCCTGCCTTCACCCTTTGGCAGCTGCGACACCTTGCAGGACTAATCTGCGCTAGGCAGCACAAATTATTCCCCAGCTCCTCCAAACGCCAGGACCTCTGTCACGTTAGGAGGGCATGGGAGCGCGTCACGAGGCGGTACAATCGTCTTGCCGACTACCCACGTGAGGTAAGTGTATGGGGACAGGTCACACAATGCAAGTTGTGCAACATATTATCCAGCAATGAACACACATCATACACGTACAACATGGTATAGGCACCAGTCTTTGGGTCATCCATTGCTGAATGTAGCTGCATATGCTGCTGTGTGTAGGTATGCCCTACACCCAGGAGGCTAAGGACCTGATCACAGAGGTCCAGTTGTCAGCCTGGTGTTATGGTACCTGCTGCTGTTGATGTGTTAAAATCCACCCTAACCCCAGGAGCACTTAGATCTGCCTAAAGAGGTCTGGTAAACAGCATACTGACATGGTAGGTTCTGCAGTTGCAGGTTCACAGATCTGCCCTACCCCCAGGAGTCCTGAGACCTGATGACACAGGTGTGTAATAAATCCAGATATTGTGGTAGTTTATGCAGTCAGGTCACACATCTGCCCTACCCACAGGAGGCCCAGACCTGATTATACAGGTCTGTAATAAATCCTGTTAGTATGGTAGTGTATGCAGTTGCAGGTTCACACATCTGCCCACCCCCAGGAGTCCTGAGACCTGATCAAAGTGATCTGTCAGTCACCCTGGTGTTATGGTATATGTTGCTGTTGTTGTGTTCTAATCCACCCTATCCCCAGGAGCCCTGAGACCTGATCAAAGTGGTCTGTTATCCATCCTGGTGGTATGGTCATTTATGTACTTGCAGGTTAAAACATCTGCCCTACCCCCAGGGGGCCTGAGACCTGATCAAAGTGGTCTGTCAGTCACCCTGGTGTTATGGTATGTGCTGCTGTTGATATGTTCTAATCCACCCTACCCCCAGGCGTCCTGAGACCTGATCAAAGTGGTCTGTCAGTCACCCTGGTGTTATGGTATGTGCTGCTGTCAATATGTTCTAATCCACCCTACCCCCAGGAGTCCTGAGACCTGATCATAGTGGTCTGTTATCCATCCTGGTGGTATGGTCAGTTATGTATTTGCAGGTTAAAACATCTGCCCTACCCCCAGGGGGCCTGAGATCTGATCAAAGTGGTCTGTTATCCATCCTGGTGGTATGGTCAGTTATGCATTTGCAGGTTAAAACATCTGCCCTACCCCCAGGGGGCCTGAGACCTGCTCAAAGTGGTCTGTCTGTCACCCTGGTGTTATGGTCTTTGTTACTGTTGATGTGTTCTAATCCACCCTACCCCCAGGAGTCCTGAGACCAGATCAAAGTGATCTGTCAGTCACCCTGGTATTATGGTCTTTGTTGCTGTTGATGTGTTCTACAAAACAAAGAAATCACCCAGCTCAAGGCAGAGAAATACCAAAACACAAAAATAACCCAAGCTTCAAACCTCCGTGTATAACATTAAAACCCAAAAGTGCAATTCTTTTTCATTTTCTTTTTGTCGGAAAAGCCGATCAGAGGATACAGGAACTGTCACCCGTCCCCCACCACGGTCATTCCATTTTAATCATTAAATGCTTGAAAACACTTCACAGCATTACTTATCTTGCTTGACTTCAGCCAATGAGGAATTCAAAAGACACAACGTGCCACGTTTCGAGCCCTCCAACAATCACCGGCTCTGCATCAGGTGGAAAACCAGAATCCCGTAAAAATGGCTTTTTTACGGGATTCTGGTTTTCCACCTGATGCAGAGCCGGTGATTGTTGGAGGGCTCGAAACGTGGCACGTTGTGTCTTTTGAATTCCTCATTGGCTGAAGTCAAGCAAGATAAGTAACGCTGTGAAGTGTTTTCAAGCATTTAATGATTAAAATGGAATGACCGTGGTGGGGGACGGGTGACAGTTCCTGTATCCTCTGATCGGCTTTTCCGACAAAAAGAAAATGAAAAAGAATTGCACTTTTGGGTTTTAATGTTATACACGGAGGTTTGAAGCTTGGGTTATTTTTGTGTTGATGTGTTCTAAGCCACCCTACCCCCAGGAGTCCTGAGACCTGATCAAAGTGGTCTGTTATCCATCCTGGTGGTATGGTCGTTTATGCATTTGCAGGTTAAAACATCTGCCCTACCCCCAGGGGGCCTGAGAGCTGATCAAAGTGGTCTGTCAGTCACCCTGGTGTTATGGTATGTGCTGCTGTTGATGTGTTCTAATCCACCCTACCCCCAGGAGCCCTGAGACCTGATTACAAAGGTCTGTAATAAATCCAGATATTATGGTTGTGTATGCAGTTTCAGGTCACACATCTGCCCTCTCCCCAGGAGGCCCATACCTGATCGCAAAGGACCATTATAGATGCTGGTGTTAGGGTACCTGCACCTGTTGGGGTTTCACATCTCTGCCCTAACTCCAGGAGGACCCAGAACAGATCACAGATGTTACTAGCTCAGCTAAGTGTGGTGGGCCATGCTCCTGTTGCAGTCTCCCACAACTGTCCTATTCACAGGAGGCCTTAGTCGTGACCACAGAGGTATAGTAGAAAGCCTAGTGTCATGGTAGTGTCACCTGGCGATGTGTGCAGGGCCACCCACCTCCCACTCTATCTCAGAACACATCACCCATGTGTTGTAAGGATAGCATGGTGCCATGGCGGGTGTGTTGGATGACGTGTGTAGGTCAGGCAAACACACAGGTGCGTGCTGGACCACACAGGGAGTTAGGGAACACCTCCCCTGGACACCATCATGGTTACCACACGTAGCATGGTGCTGCCATGTCATGCAAGGAGAGTGTAGGAACAGGGTATGGGGGGGTCTGGGGGGTTATGCACAGTACACATAGGTGGCACCTCACACATGCCCAGACCAACAGCCACACATGCAGGGTACGCTGGCAACAGGTAGTAGAGGACACACTGGCCAGAGCAGCAGAAGCAGCATGCTGATGCTCAGAGAGATGTGTGATATGTGGTGGGCACCCACCAGAGATATCTGGCCCCTAATGCTCCCACCCATTGCTTTCCCCCCCAGGTAGAGGATCTACGGAAAAAGGGTCGGGAGTTATGGCTGCACTGCCCGGAGGTCCTTGCCCGCCTCCAAAGGAGGGCGCTGGAGCAAAGTGGTGGTGAGTGTTGCAGCCTCTGCAGCACAGTACAGCATGTCACAGTGGCCCAACAACCTGTGGGAGGCCAAACTATGTACATGTGGTATGTGACTCACATGATGGTGTGCTAATGACTGTCGTCCCCCACAGAGGATGCTGTTGCTGGTGAGGGCCCATCTACATTGGGGGCCCCCCAGAACATGCCCCACAGTGCCAGTCCAGCCAGAGCAGGAGGAGGAGGTGGCAGAGGGCGAAGAGGAAGAGGGCAACATGGAGGGGGCGAAGGGTGGGGTGGGGCGGGAGGGAGGGGAGGGGGAGGGTGAGTTGTATGTCGCAGGAGGTGAGGAGGGGGAGGGGGAGGTGGAGGAGGCGGCGGAGGAGGAGGAGGAGAGTGGGGGGCCAAGAGAGAGTGTGGGTGGGAGGGGGAGGGGGGAGGAGGGGGAGGGGGTGTGGAGGGGGGAGGGTGGCTCTGTGGGTGGGAGGGGACACAGGACATCACAGTGCACTGTGGGTCCCTGCCAGCTGCCACATGTGTGCAGCGATGGTGTCTGCCTGGGAGTAGCATCCCCACCCATTACTATAGACAGGACCCACGCTCATGCCACCACACAAATACCGGGCACCTGGCGTGGATGTGGTGGCAGGTGTGTGCAGGACCAGTATGTGGTGTGCTGCAATGCCAGTGGAACCAGGACCGTACCATCCGGTGGCTGGCAAGCGCCATTCAGTGGTTGGCTGCCGAGATACACATGCAGTGTGCAGCTGCTATGGGTGGTGCATCTCGACAGCCATCCCCTGATGGGTGTCCCTGGAGAATTTAAGGGGCACAGGGGCGCCCACACACCAGGTGCTTCCTGTCAACCGGGACAGAACATGGGGTGTTCTGTACATATTAAGCAATGTAAATTTGTAAACAAACAAGTTTGTATGTACGGCACAATGGTCACATGTCTCCCTTACAGACAGACTGTGGACGTGAGCATGAGACATGTGTGTAGATCCCTATGTGTATGCATGGTAGACATAGGTAACATACATGGACCGTCTCCACATGCAGGTGTGGGGGCTGCCCATGTGTGTAGGCATCTGTGTCCCCTGGTGCCTCTGTGATGTGCCGATGTGCAGTGTGTCCCAACAGCTATGGTCACATGCATGCTGCCTGTGATTTGTAGGCTGCATATCTGATGCACCATGCTCGTGGGGCAATAGGGAAAAGGCTAGCAGCAGGTATGTGGCAGGAAGGGTAAGAGTGACTGCTGTACCCAGGAGCTGCACAGGGGGATAGCTGGTGAGGGTGAGACAGGTTGATGCAGGTCCCGAGGATGAGCAGTGGGGAGCTACAAGCGCTGGGGAAGAGTGACCAGCCGACTGTAGAGAGCTACCTTTTTCTGCCTGTGCCGCATGCAAGCCTATGTGGGTAGACAGCCACGTAGGCCCTGGTGTGGGCAGGGAGGATGGTCACACATGTGTGTATAATAATGAAGAGCATATGGGGTGGGAGAGGGTGACAGATCCCTACAACAGACAAGTACCACTGTGAACATTTTGCTGGGCAATGGGTGAGGTTGGGTATACCCCCACGTATAGGTAGGAGGGTGACCACCTGGCACAGTCCATGGCACATAGGGCATGGTATAACCTATGTGCGTTGATTGGTGGCAGTGCAGACACCACACTCCTGAGGGATATGGGTAGGCACATGTGGGCAGGGTGACAACATAGGGTTCAGGGTACTCAGGGGATCACAGTGCCACACATTGGAAACAAACACATAGATAGTAATAGGTTGTGATGTCTTTATTTACAATGTTCACATCCTCTGTGGCCGGCCACGGTGACCACAGCCCAACCCGCTCTTCTGTCCCGGGACTGCTGGTGCCGCCTCTGGTGCCAGTGCTGGCTGCTGTGTATGGGCAGTCATGGTCTTCTGGGCATCTGCAATATGGAGTAGCGCCCCTGCCATTGTGTCCGCTGTGGCCCGCAGCTGGTGGATCTCCTGGTGAATGGCCAACAGAGCCTAATGAGTGCCTGTGGGTGGGACACAAGGTGATGTGTGAGACACCTGTTACAACCCCCATTGTGACATATGCACATGTCAGGCATATCCCACCAGACCAGTCTGCAGAAAAAGCATGCACGCGATGACTAGCAATGCATGACCATGTGTACATCTGTGTGTCCCATGAGCCATTCTCATGCCAGGAAAGGGCCCTGATGAGGGGTAATCACAGATCTCACACATGGTACAGTATCGCAGTTCAATGTGTCAATGCATGATCTGCGCATTGGTCATATGAGATAAGCCATATGATGTGGGGAGTAATGGCACACACATACATAGATCTGGGGGGCCCTGTTTTCTATATCGCTGGCACACAGTACAGATTACGGTGACAAGCTATGCTAGGTACCGATACCCATGGTGAGGGGTCAGTCAAGTAAGCTGTCTAGGTGACCTGTGATAGGTGTTTACCGCTATGCACTTCCTTGGGGTATATGGCCGTGAACAGTGTGCGTATGTCTGAGCTCCTCAACATGCTGACACTTGACAAGCCATGCTACAATAGGGGGGAACGCACATGGCACAGACCCCCTCCCCCCACAACATAATATACGATCTGCTATGTTGACAACATATTGTGGTGCACATGCAATCTCATTGTGGATGTTACATCAACTCCCATGGGGATTGTTGTGTATGCTGTTACCCACCTTCAGCATCGTGCCTTGCTGAGGCACTGTGGGCCCAAAGCTCCGCTAAGATCATAGCCATGCTGGTGGGAGGGGTGGCTGATGTCCCTGGCACCTGCAAGGTGTGGTGACTCCCCTCCATCTCTGGACCCTCTACAGCCTGTGAGTTGCTGCTAGTGGCCCACACTGTAGCATTGACATCCGGTGGTGTGTCCTCTGCCTCAGGCAGCACATTGTTTCCTGTTGTGCCCTCGCCATTGCTGGCGGTGTCCCCGTACATTGTGGCCTCTGGCCCCTCAGCATCCTGAGACCCTGCCAAATCTTCCTCCTCATGTGCCTCCATGGTCCGGTAGTCACCTGGGGGTGGAAAAGGGTACACAGCACAGATGAGTTTACGCAGCGCACCTATGTACACCTGTGTAGTACATCCCCGCCAAAATCAATGTGTTGTCCGCCTGTGCCTGATGTTGGTGTGCCTATAATGGGGATAGCACATGTGCCTACAGTGTGCTGTGCCTGGCAGGGGGTGGGGGGAGCAGCCTCATTCCCTGGTGTAGCTGTGCCACATGTGATGCGGTGTGTGGGGTATGGTGTTCTGAGTGCCACGCCCCCTATCTGCGGTATCAGGTATGGACTGGGCACCTGACCTTGGATATGGCCTCAGCAATACATGTGGCTGTGGTGCATGTGGGAGCACTGAGTGGGATTGTGTGCCGTCATTGTGTGTGTGAGAGATGTGCTTGCATTGCCCTGAGTGGTATGCACGTTAGATGTTGCAGGATGTGTCCATGTGTGGGAGCCCTCCACTTTGCAAGACACTGTGCGGTGTGGGTGGACAGCTATCCCATACTCCGTGGGTGTGGTGGGGTGTCTCAGGGGATGGGTGGAGCACTGCTGGGCATGGGGTTGCACCATGTGTGGGGGTATGGGAATGTGTCTGTGCACTGCGGGATGTGTATAAGGGCTGATCCCAGGTGGTTTGGGGTTTGTGCTATGTGCAGTTGGTACAGGTGTGGCAATGTGCACACCAATATCTGGTGAGGGTAGGTGAGGGATCCCCACTGTATGTGGGTCCCGACAGAGTGTTAAGTGTGTGACATGTGTGTGATGTGTTTGCTGGCATTTGTTTCTGTCTACATCATCATCCCCATGTGTTAGGCCCTTCCCTATCAGAGGTCTGGGATATGTCCCTGGATAGGTAAGAGCATACAGACGTCATATGTGTTTTGGTGGTGTGTGTGGGTACCTCAGGCCAATGTGTTCTGGGCTAGTTGTATGTCCTTCTTGTATGTCTCCCCCTGTCACAATGTGCTGGGTGACAGGTTGCAGGGGTATGATGAATGGTTTTGACCTATATGCCAGGTACTATGTTAACAAGTAGACCTCAGGGGGACAGAGAAATCAGGCTGATGATAATGAACACACCCCAAAAAGAGTAGGCACAAATAAACAAATCAATATAAACCCTCATAAGCCATATGTAAGGAGTGAACGCTAGACCAATCTGGGTAGGATAACTCCTGTAGTGGAGGAAACAGACCTCAGTTAGTCTCCCAAACACAAATCCTTAGGAGGAGGGGTACTTCAAAGGGCATAAAAGCCCTGTAATCACATGAACTCTGCATACATCAGTGGCCAAAATCACCTATATGCAAAGGCCAGAGGGTCCAGCAGCACAGCAACACATCACAGCACTAGAGAGCACCAATGTAATAGTAATACAAGGAGGTTATCTGAAAAGTGGCAAATGATATTCCAATGGGGCTCTTTACTGTTACATTGCTGCTCATGTATGCTGTGATCCTCTTTGATTACAGTGGGATATCATTAGCCACTCTTCAGAGAGGTCTTTTAGATCACTATTACATTGCTGATCTGTAGTGCTGTGAATTGTTGCTGTGCAGCTTAACCCTCTGGGCTTTGCATGGAGGTTTTCTGGACCATTGATGTATGCAGTGTTCAATAAGATTTGGGCCTTGTCTGCCACGCCCCCTGCTTCTCCACAGCTTTGCCGTCCTTGACTGCGTTCAGGACTGTGTCTAACATGCACACAGGCCCAGGTACCTGTCACACACACCCTGTACCTACCCTGCCATGTGCTGCTGTGTCATCACCCCACAGTTGCCTGTGGTAGGGCACGCATGCTCTCAGGACATGGTCCCCCACCAATCCCTTCCATGTGCCGCATGTGCTTGGGCGTGCCCTGTACGTGTGCAGCATATCTACTACTACTACTACTACTACTACTAAGCATTTATAAGGCGCTACCAGTGCACGCAGTGCTGTAAAAGTGAAAACACACAAAGACAGTCCCTGCTCAACGGAGCTTACAATCTAAAAAGACAAAGCAATAAAAGGTGTAGAGAAAAGTTAGGAACAAGAGCAAAGAGATAAGAGCAGGAGAGACAGGACAAAGGAAAGAGGTAGGAACAAGTGTGTGAGGAAGACAGAAAGGTGATATAACAGAGGGAAAGGAAGGAGATCAGCAAACTCATGAGCCAAAGGCAGAGGCAAAAAGATGAGATTTTAACTTGGGTTTAAGGAGGGGCAAAAAAGATGCCTGACATATAGACAAAGGATGTTTATTCCATGGTTAAGGAGCAGCAGGGTGAGAGGTGCCGACCTACCTGCCTGTAGATGGGCAGTGTCCAGCGCTTCTGGCAGTCCACGCAGGTAGATGGGGCCCAGATGGGTTCGGGTGAAGGGGACACCTCCACCGGTGCCCATGGCATGTTGCCTCTCCGCCACCATGTGTGCTCGGACACCATGCTTAATGTCATTGAATCTCTTTCTCAGGCTGCCCTGGTCCCTGGTTGGTCCCCTTGCCTGGGCTACGGCCTCCTGCACCTCCTCCCGCAAGTGTATATGTGTGGGCACAGTGGTGCTGTTGCTCAGCCGGCCATAGAACACCTCATATCGCTCCATCACACTGGCCAGCAGGATGTGGTTTTCTTGCTGACTGAATCTCACAGCCCTCCTCCGTTCCTCAGCTGGCACCAGTATACACCTCCATTTGGCACTGGGTGGCCCCTGGGTGGGCTGCGACACACCCAATGGACCTGCAGCCACCACCACAGGCCAAACACTCCCTGCCGGCTCTGGGTCCTGCTGAACAGGTGCCCCCCCTCCTCCCCTCCTGCCATGTCCTGTCGCTCCATTTCTCTGCCCTCTGTGCCCTCTCCCTCCCTGTCACACATCCCTGCCCCTTGGCTCCTCTGCTCCACCTCCCACCTGCTCCTTGCCTCCCCTCCTCTTCCTGCCGCCTGCTCCTCAACTCTGCTCCTGTCTCTCTATCCTGCTCCTCGCCTCCCCTCCTCTCTTTCTTGCCTGCTTTGCAACACACCTCTCCATACCAAACCTGCCTCTGATACTCTCCACCACTACTCACCAACCCAGCCACTCTCCACACCAAATCTGCTTCTGACACTCTCCTTGCTTCACCAACAACCAACAGCACATGCCTTCTCTCCCTCACCTACACAAACCCCTCAACGTGTACCAGGTGTGCATGTGTATTTATGGGTTTTATTATGCTGCGCGCGTTGCACATAAGCAGGGGTGCAAGCACGTCGGCTGCATGCATGTGCGAGACACCACATTGCACATGCATTGTGCGTTTCTGTGAGACATGCGCATGTGCTGCGTGCCGTTACGTGCATGCGCCAAGCCTCATGCTCATGCACAGTGCATGCGTAACACGGTGTCCTGCACACACACTTTCCACGTCTCCGTGGTGCATGCGCAACACATGCAGCCAACGCGCTCGCGCCACTGAGCATGTGCAACGCGTGCAGCATAAAAAAAACCCATATATACACATGCACACCTGGTACACGTTGAGGGGTTTGTATAGGTGAGGGAGAGAAGGTGTGTGCTGTTGGTTGTTGGTGAAGCAAGGAGAGTGTCAGAAGCAGGTTTGTTGTGGAGAGTGGCTGGGTTGGTGAGTGGTGGTGGGGTTGTGTGGCTGGGTTGGTGTGTGGTAGGGAGGAGACTGGCAGGGTTGGTGAGGGGTGGGGAGGTGTGTGACTAGGTTGAGTTTGAGTGAGTTAGAGGAGTTGAGGGGGGTGGAGTTTATGGCTGGCTTTGTGGTTGCTGCATGTGCAGTGGGAGGTGAGCAGGGGCTGCGGTTGCCTGACGGGGGAGATGGGGCTGAGGCACAGGGCATGGATTTAGTCCCGCTGCAACCCAGACCTGCAGCTGTGGGGGCAGGCCAGGCAGGGGCTGTGCCGGCATGGCACAGGAGGCGTGCGGAGTTGCAGGCTCACCAGCCTTGCCTCTACAGGCCCAGGGCCCAGCTCCAGGGCATGCGTGAGGACCAGGTCATCTCCCTCTACCGCCTGAGCATAGGGGCTATTAGGGAGCTCTATGAGGATCTACAGCCTGACCTCGAGCCCCTGACTGGTCAGTCACATGCCATACCGGGTTTGGTCAAGCTCCTTGGTGCCCTACATTTCTTTGCCTCTGGCTGTTTCCAGTCATCTGTGGCCACAGTGGGTGACATGAGCCGCCCCACCTTCTCACGCTGTCTCCACCAGGTACTGCGTGCCATGATCAGCCGGGTGGGGAATTACATTGCCATTCCCAACACTAGGCAACAGTGGGGGACGCTGAACCAGGCCTTTGAGGCGTTTGCTGGGAAACCACACATGATGGGAGCTATTTATTGCACACATGTTGCCCTGGTCCTGCCCAGAGACATGGAGATAGTGTTCCGCAACCGCAAACACTACCATTCCCTGAATGTTCAGGTTGTATGTGATGCAAATATGCATATTCTTAATGTGGTCCCTAGGTTTGCAGGGTCAACCCATGACTCCTATATCCTGCATCACTCGGCACTATTCAGATAATTTCAGGCAGGCCAGTATGAGGACTGTGTACTGCTGGGTGTGTATTTCTCATCTCTGACATGCACATGGTGATCCTCTGACTAACCGTATGTGCACATGTCTGTCTTTGAGGTGTACCCTAGTTGTGTGTATGTCTCATCTGTCTGTGTGTGATCTAACGTGGGGGGGGGGAGGAGTGCCCTCCAGCTCTACCTTGCTACGGTGCTATGTGTTGATGGTAGAATGGATGCTAGCATTTGTGTCATGGTTACATATTATGTTGATAGCAATCCCTACACCTACCCCTTGTTTTGTGTGTTATAGCTTCACATGCTGATGCATAGTTGTGGTGTCCCATGTGCTGTCATATGTTTCTGTCAGGATGTTTTGTGCATTTGGTTTGCACATACATACTTGTGTCCATTTGGTTGGACATCAGCTCCTGCTTTAACGTTCCACATTTCTTTCTGCAGGTGATTCAGGATATGGGTGTTGCCCCTGGTTGCTGACCCCTGTGTGTCAACCACGGACACATACAGAGAGGAGTTACAAGGCCCATGCCTCCAGCTGCTCCGACATAGAGCACACCTTTGGCATTTTAAAGAGTCGCCTCAGGTGTCTGGATAGGACAGGCGGGGCCTTACAATACAAAGCACAGACTGTGGCAGAGATCATTATAGCCTGTTGCATCCTGCACAACATTGCTCTCAGGCACCATATCCCTGTACAAATTAATGAGGATCTGGAGGACGATCCTACGTGGCCTCCTGTACGTGGCCGTGGTGACACATGTGAGGACACAGCAGTCAGGCGGCAGGTGATTGAGGAGGTCTTCTCATGTAAGTACTGCATATGTTGCCACAAACATTTGTTTAGATATGGGTGTACTACTACTACTAGTGAACATTTGTATCCCAATAGCAGTAAGATGCAACACTGCACTGACATATAACATACACTGCCTGGCCATCCGAGCTTACAATCTAGTCATGACTGAAACGCAGAAGATGTGAGCAGGGCACAACAGTGGGTGGAGGTAGATTATGTGTGTCAGGATTAGTAGGCTTGGGGGAGGTGGTAAGCTGTCACACATGATTTGTGGCTGACTGGGAAAGGGGCTGCTGTACAGCCACAGGTAGTTAGTTTGAGGCTTTGGGTGCAGCAAGGTGAAAGGCGTGTAGTCTGGGGTCAACAGTAGGAGAGCGGTCCATAGATGGGACCAGTTGCCTAGACGTGTGTGCTTCACATTTTGGAATATGAGTTGATTGATTGGTTTGTATGCTCTGATGAGCAGGGACTGTGTGTTACTTGTTTCTGTATAGCACTACATATGACAAGTAGCACTATATACATGCTCAGTAGTAGTTGTATTAGTGGTAGTTGAGATCAGTAAGGGACGTTACTGCAACAGCACAGTGTGCCTGCATGTATAGGTCAGCAGGAGAGCCGTGACATGGATGCGGAGACGGCTGGGAACCTGTGAGGTGTCCTGACAGGGGGAGTATTATTGCCATTATGTGTGTGGCTGTAGATTGGCCATGCAGTGCAGTGTTGCATATTTCGAGGCAGACAGTGATGATTCAAAGGCAGATCAGCAAGGTGTAGGTTACAGTAGGCAATCCGGGAGCTGATTAGAGGGTGGATTGGGGTTTTAGTTGTGTGCTCAGGGAGGACTGGGGAAATATAGCTGATGTCATCTAGAAAGAAACCACAAGCCTCAGCTACAAGCTGGGTAAGTGTGTAGAGGAGGAGAGTGGAGTCCAAGACAACACCTACATTGAGGACCCTGGAGAAAGGAAGGTATGTCCACACACACACAGACGCTCTGATGTGAGGGGAGGGTTTAGGTGCACATATGTGATATCCATGCTTTGTCATTGTTAATTTCACACAGTGGGATGACATGCAGCCATCAATGTCAGATGGCAAGCAGACATTGGGGTGTGTTTTGGCAGACATAGCTCAGGCGTGGAGAGAGATATTTGCAACTCATCAGCACACAGTTGGTAATGTAAGTCAAGGGATGAGATAGCCACACCAAGGAAATTGATATTGTCAGAGGATAAGGAAGAAGCCCCTGGATATTTCTCTGTTGTACAGGAACTGACAGCAGGGTAGCAGAGGACATTGAGACACCAGAACACACACTGAAGGGGCAGTGGGAGCGATATGGGGTGCGTAGGATAGTACTGCAGCCTTAGAGCCAAGCAGGGACACAGTAGCGAGGAGATGGTTCTGTTCAACAGTTTTGAAGGCAGCAGAGAGGTGAGAAAGGGTACGGACAGAGTATGGGCCCTTGTATTTTGCCACACACACTTCAGTGATAACTTTAGCATGAAGTGAGTCTGTACAGTTTGAGGACACAGCAACACTATGGAACTATCCCTGGGAAATGGTGCCATAGGATGTTTGACCTCTGCGAGTGGGAGACATGCCTAGGATGGACATTATTGTTGGAGTGCTACTTTGAGCATGACAGGCCTGTCCAACACACAGTTGCTGCCGTGCTCTGGCTGGGTGTGGTGTTCATCGCAGGAGACACACATGACCTTTCCAGTACTGTGACATATTGAGATGTCACACTTGACTATGCCTGCCCAGGGTTTCAAGGACAGTCTTAACGGGACTTGTTGGGTTGCAGACACCCTTTGCACTGTGGACACTGTGTACTGGTCCCTACGTGTGCAGTAGGGACTGACATTGTCGCTGTATGTTGTACATCCTTCTGACATTGTGTTGTTGTGTTTTGCCCATGTGTGTGACCTGGATCGCAGGATACGCTCTTCTGTTTAGTTCAACATGAGCATACAGCCATGCGTGTGGCACAGGGGGAACACTGGAGAGGTCCTCTTGTCCACTTCCGCTTACCCTCCACTTGGACATGACACAGTATTTGCCACCACACCACTTTACTGCACACCAACATCTTGGATTGATGTTTACACTCACCAAGGGTATTACAGTGCATGTGTGGCATCACTGTATCATGTTTCAACGTACACGGTGCATGTGCATGTGACTGACTATGTTGGTGCAACACAGCATGTAGCAATATGGTTTCTGTGTGGGTTACTGTAACATGTTTGACCTTTCTTTCCATCTCTATATACAGGTTATTGTGTTTGTTTACTGTACCGATGTGACGCTCTACATTGATTTACAAACCTAGCATTGCTTGTCTGTACAGTCCTATTTATCCTCTGAGGTTCTGGCACTCACACTGCCCTGTTATATTTGGAGTGTGGCAGTGTCGGTGTCCATTTTCTTCCTTCATTTGTGCATTCCATGTACCGTGATATATGTGTAAGGACACTGTATCCACACCAACCAGTGCAGGGATCTTCTGCATAGTGTTATCTCTGCATGTTTCTGTGGTTTGTTTCATTTGAATTCTCTGTGTTCATGTGCCTCTGCTACCTGTTAGCATATCCTCATTTTGCATTTGACGATTGTTTTGGGTTACATTGGTGCTGCTTTGATTCATTATGTGACAGCTGTAACATATATTTTGATATCTGTGTTTACACTTTCTTACTTTTAACAACATATGCTGTTTCATTTTTGTGCCTCCTGTGTTGGCAGACAGATCTATTTTTATGAACAGATCATGAATGATGTGTGTTGGGCCCTCATCATGCACCACCTACTGTCTACATGCACACATATGTAACTAACGCATTTGGGGCGTGCAGCAGCATGTGGGGGGCTAATGCATACTGCACACCATGCACCTAATGCGCATTATCTCTCCTGCCCATCACCTGTTGACAGGTCAGTGACTTTTCTGTAACATGTGGGTTGCTGCCCTGCAAAATGTGTTTTTGATTTTTCCCCTGTTATCCAATCACCTTGATATTATGAAAGGCGGTATCTACGCTGTTTCTGATGATTAACCAAAATAAAAATATGTGTTTGACGTACATTTGTCTCTGCTGCTGCTTGACCACACTGACACATGCATTTAGTGATTTCCTGGTCATGTACATGGCCCACCTGTGCTCACATCCTTGTACGGTGCCAGCTGTCTATCTGCCAGCCGTCTGCCACATCACTGGGTGTTACAGGTTCCCATAAACACATTCCCTTTGAGATACTATATTTGCATTGTGCTTGCTGTGGTTGTTTGGGATAGTGGTTACGGACATGTGTTGGAGCACTGTAGGTTGCAGGTTTGATTCCCACATGGGGTTTTCTTATTGTATTGTGTTGTGCTAACCTGATCATGGGCTGCCTGCAGCTTCATCACATATCCACACACCCTTCCATCTCTTCACTGTATACCAAAGTGTGCCCTCTGTGTTGCCTATCCATCACATATTAGCTGTTACATATGTCTCTTTCTTTGTACTGTTTACATAGGCAGTCCACTTGGGGGATTGGCATTGCTGTGGTTCAGCTGGTCTGTGCCACAATTGTTTGCAGGTTCAATTCTCACATGCTCCTGTTCTGTTCCATATTTTGCCCTGTTCCACAGAGCATCCCCTGCCGCCCTTTGGGTTTAGGTTCTTTCCTCTTTTGCATGCTGTATCCACTGCATAACATTTCATTGTGTGTGTGCATGTAGTTATATGTGGCTCTGGTCCCAATTACAGACTGTGATCTGAGCTGTACACACCAGATCTGCATGTGCATTTCATCATGGTTACTGTTGGAGGTTTGCCTATCCTGGCAGACAGCAGGTTTCTTGTGTGATGCCCTGCAGTATTCTTCTATGCAGCCTTTGCTAGCAACCTTGTGTTGGTGGTGTAGCCTACCGGCTTGTCCATTGACTTGTGTGCTAATGGTCATAGGTTTGATTCCTCTCTGTTCTCTTTCATTTGTATGCCTGTCATGCACAGCTACTTTTCATTCCTGTAACAGTCATATCTGTGCAGATCTGTGCTGTTGGCACATTGTACCCTTATCACAGTTGCCAACCATCCTTCTGTCCTTCTATGTGTGTCTGCCAGCTGTGTGCCGTCCTGTCCTGATGTGCAGGCTACTACCCCATCTCCTGCACTGGTAGACATTTCTGCATTGCAGCTCTTCCTGGTTGCCTCTCCTGTGTGTGTTCTGCATGGCACTGCTACTCCTCTGTCCTCCTGTCATTGCACCTATCCTGCCACCTCTACCTCCTCTGCTGGACACGTCTTTCCATCCTCTGCCACACACTGTCATTGTTGCATGGTACATTACCATCACCCTGTGCATCGCTACAGATGCCCCCGATATGTTTGTCCATTTTTCCAGCTGCCACATGGGCTGGACGCAGATTTGTCTGGTCCATCAGCTCTGATCTACTTCCTTCCATCACTTGTGCATTGTCTTTCCTTGGTGCTCTGTGCAGTGTTAGGGTTACATCTGTGTTTGGGCCATACCTTTCTTGCTTTTCAACTTGAGGGACCTTACTGCCCTTGGGCAACATTTCTTGAGTCACCTATACATCCTTGGGGCATCTTTAACCACACCTTAGATTCAGCCAGCTTATGGGGCGCCTAATATGGTGTCTTGGGGTTTGCTAACCTTTTGTCACATTATGACCCGCTTTGGCTGACGTGGTGGTTTAGGATGTGCCTTCTGGTGTGCCCTAAAAGGTGCATTAGGTTATGGCACTGGGGTGCGGGTATTTTTAGCTGGCAGCACAGATTGTTGGAATGTTTCTGACTGTTACAGGCAGGAAAAGGAATTGTCTTAGCCACTCTTATTCATTACGCCCACTGGTGGATCAAACTCATGAACCCTGTCTTAGCAATCATTGTATTAACCAGTGTGCTACATCTCTATTGCTGTGATTGCAGGTCAGCGCGTGAAGTTAAGGTTGATGCGCTGTAACGTGCACAGCTCCCTCTATCGCGCGATAACGGACACGGCGCGCTTTATCGGGCGATAACCCGTGATTACTACCTTAAGACCAGAACACCCACTACCTTATATGGCATTCCTCACAGTAACGCTGCAACTAGCGCCAGTAACATTAAGACGGTTTAGTAAACATACCCCTTACTCTTTTAGAGCTTTGTGGAAGCCCAGTGATGATATCTGTGTCCCTTTCTCTGCTTGCGCCCTGTGTGGCCACGCCGCTTGCACAGCCCTTGGTATAGTCCTGGTAGGAAGATAGTTTTTAGGCTATTAATAATTGGTATTGCAGAGTCGTGTAGTTTGGTTAGGTATTAATAACGAAAGCTATGAGAATACAGGCAAGGGTTAAAGAAGCTATTGTAATCTGATCTATTACTTGTGGTTTTAACTATCTAAAGATAAAAAGCTGTCAAAAAACAACTGTGAAAACACATTCTGCTCAGCAAGGAGGGTGATTAGCTGAAATGATAATATAAGCTGCCAAAGAAATGAGAAGGATTTCGACTTGGTAAACACTTTTTTTTGTTGTTGTTCAATAAATTTCCATGAGCACCAAATATTCTCATGTATTACTCATTCCATGAAAAGACATCGCAGATTACACCAGTTTCTCTAGCTTGCTACTATCCTCACTTCTTTTCAACACTGACCATATAATTATGCATATGCTTCCCAAAAACTACACGGGAGACAATGGTTGCAAAATAAAAACCTAACTATGTGAAATAGGATGAGTTTCTAAGAACAAAGGTATCAATTAGCAAGTAGGGCTGAGAAAAAATGATGCTAGGAACATATTCCTTGACTTTGTTGAATACATTTAACTGTTGCTGATTGTCCTAAAGGAGTAATTTTGTAAAGGCTTTTTTATGCATGTATATGCCAGTATATGTGCATAAAATGCCACTGCTTTAATTACTCCATGTGTCCTACTCCTAGCATGCACAATGATGAGAATTCCCATAGAGTTTCAGTGGACCATGGGTACAGTCACTATTTATACATACTGTATTTTTTTCCCCAAAGTCTGTTCAATTGCATTGACATCTAAACCAGCTCCTGAGCTGGTGTAAATGTAAATAGCATTAGTATGGCCACAATTTTTGTAGGGCAATTTTATAAAAACATAGGTGCCTATGTAAATTTCATAAAAAATATTTCACTCATAAGGGTTTTGTGGACGGTAATTTAATAACAGGATGCCAGGACAGAAATGCCTAAGTAGGTATCATTTTATGAAGACAAATAAATGACTACAACCAGGACCGCTTCAACCCCTTTATGTGGCCCTGGGCGAACATCTGTGGATGGCCTCCACCTCCCATGGCTCACCCCACTGGCAGAATCTCGCCTCCCTTTCCTTCTAGGGCAGTTCTTCCTCTGATCCGGCCACTGCGCTGCATGCAGTATGGTTCTTTCAGCCCCTGCACGCATCTAAAGTCAATCGCTATTGGCCCTTCCAATACAGATTTTCTGTTTTGGAGGAGAATGACAAATTTTAAGCAGTAGCAGCGACTTCCCTGCAGCACCACCTGGAAACAAGTGATCACCTCTAATTATAGAGTCACAGCTGCTCTCATGCCATTGTACAAAGGCTTGGGGCAGCTGGCTCGTTTGCCCATAGGTAAAAGCAGCCCTGCCTACAAATCTTTACAAAATATTTATGAATGTTGAAGAGAAAGCACCTTGAATGTAGGCATCGTCACTTCCACCTGTTCACCTGCAATCCGAAATGACTGTGTGCACCCTACTTATTTCCAAGCATAGATTAGGTATTTCATAATCTGTGCAAACACAAAACTCTGCCTGTACTCTGCCCAGACCGCAGTCCCAGCTATGCTTACCAAAGTATGTGCCTGCATGCCAAAGTGCATTGTACATTGGTTGGTATTTTATAAGAGATCATTTCTGTGTGCATGTGGTCTAAATGAACGCAGGAATGACTTTCTAAACTTACCCCCTTTATGTGCATGTAGAAGTACTGTCAAGAGAAGGCACATAGTTTAAGGTGAGCCATGTTTAGATGTGTTCTGGGGTGGAATTTGAACAGTGTGCAAGTGGAGCCACAATTTCCATGCATGTTTTATAAAATACGCAGATGCTCATGCAGTTTATTAGTCAACATTGATGCCTGTCTGTATCTTCAAGCTAGCCACAAGTTTTATTGGATTATCCCACCTGTTTCATAAAGACACATAATCATCTAGATGTTTTTATAAAATTGACTAAGATTAGGCATCGATGTGGCCTTCACACAAAGGCAACCTCACAAAGACAACCTGATGTAAAATTATCCTCTACATACTTTTATAAAATAGGCTCAAACTAGGTGCTTACTTGCCCGTTCACACATAGGCAACCTGTTATAAAATTACCCTCCACATGTCTTACGAAAAGAAAATAAACTCGTTTTATACAGATTTTTAGACCATCCTCATAATTATGGACCACATTATCAGCTTCTTTGCATGCCTTTAAAATGTACAGAATATTTTTGTTAACATGTCCAACATCTGGAAATAGATAGAAGCCAATTGGATATGCTCCTACCACAATGTTAGTCAGGGGTTTTTTTTTAGGGGGTACATGGTGATACGGAGTACTGGCACCTTTTTCATAGCCTGCTAAAATTGACCCATAGTTTTTATGTATTAATGAAAGAGCCCTGTTTATGAGTACCAGTACCCTTTTTTCTAGGAAAAATGCACTGATGTTAGGTCATATTAAAGGAAAGCAACCAAAGCACTTATCTATACTTCAATCACCCCATTGCCTAATATACATTGGACTCAATATTCAGCAGCAGTGCTAGCCATTGTAATGCGGCTAGCCATCGTCACTGAACCTAAGAAATGGATATTCAATACAGGGGCCATATCAGGTGCCTAACTTTTGCCGCTTAGCAATAACTAGGCAGCAGCTGAATATCGCTGGATTTAAGATTTTGGAGCCCATTGACAAGACCAGACAGCAAAACTCAGAGATCAAGGGGGAGGGAGGGAGGGGTCAGAAATCCCCAAAAGATCGGAGAGCCAGAAGAGAAGCCCTTTAAAACAAGAGATGCATATGACCCTAAAGTAAAGAGGAGTAGGCTCTTCAGAATTTGGTGCCCTATGTTGCCTTTGCCTAAATACAGGCCTGTCTAGACCAATGAGCTGGCAGGGAGAAAGTTGCCTTCAGTGTCGAATGCAACCTCTTTTCTGAGCGAAAGGTTTTGCCCAAAGACCTATTCCTGCCATTCACAAAGAAAAGCTAGGTACACCGAGCACCAAATCATCCCACAGATACCAGACCTAAACCTCAAGCAACAAATTGTAAAATATATAAAAGTCGACATCGGGCATTCTGAGGGGGCAGAAGCAAAGAGCTCCGTGGCAAAGTTTAAAGATAAGTGCTGCAGGGCTATTTGCAGCCATTGCCACTGCTGCAGGTCCCAGAGAGGGGCAACAGCAGTGGCTATGGGTGCCCCTGGAAGACCGGCGCTCTAGGAGAGTGCATAGTTTGCTTAATGGTAGCACTGGCCCTGACTGCAACACACAGTATAAGCCTTGGGTGGCAAAGAATTCCTGCACATCCATAACAACTTTGTCTTCCACACATTCAGTACCAACAAATTAGCAGCCATCCATGAGACTACACAGCTCATTCAATGGTTTAGATTCTTGCAATAAACAATTGCACATTATCACTGTATATCCAAAACTGCACCCCCAGAAATCTAATACCACAGTCAAAGGTTGTAGATAAAGTCAGAGCAACACTGATGATAATGAGGATCCTTGAAGCACCTCAGATCAAAGAGACCACCAAGATGGCAAAGTGTTCCCAGGCACCACTTGCATTTCTTTTTTGACAGGAACGATTAAAACCAGTGTAATACCACTCACAAAATACAAACAGATGCTAAACGACCCAATAAAAAAATCAAAATCAACAGTGTGAAAAGCACCATCATATTCAGAGACACCAAAAGCATCAAATTTCCTTTATCAATTTTCTGTTAAAGATCAACTACTGAGACCAACAAAGTCTTGGTACTGTGCTCATACCAAAATCCACAGTGAGGTATCCAAAACAGAAAAATCTTAAATAAAATCATCCAACTGAGTAAAAACATATTTTTCAATTACCTTACTCATCACTCATAAGAACATAAGATATGCCATACTGGATCAGACCAAGGTCCATCAAGCCCAGTATCCTGTTTCCAACAGTGGCCAATCTAGGTCATACGTACCTAGCAGTTTCCCCGAGAGACACAGGTTCCATAATGCTTGTACTGGGTCAAGTATTGATATCCTGGGTCCTCTCTTAATAATGGTTTATGGACCTTTCCTCCAGGAACTTGTCCAAATCTTTTTTAAATCCAGCAACACTAACAGCCTTTACTACATCCTCCGGTAAAAAATTCCAGAGTTTGATTACACGTTGAGTGAAAAAATATTTCCTTTTATTAGTCTTAAATAGTTTACCCTGTAGCTTCATTGCATGTCCCCTAGTCTTTCGATATTCTGATAACGTAAACAATCGATCTACGTTTACCCGTTCCACGCCGTTCATTAATTTATAGACTTCTATCATATCTCCCCTCCTAAATCTTTATCTCCATTTTAAAGAGGAGGCACCCTAGTGCTTTTTTCAAAGAAGGATAAATAACAGAATGGAGTGAAGCACTCATAATCACCACAAGCAATAGGCCCACCTACTACTTCTTCTTCTACTACTACTACTTTTAATCATTTATATAGTGCTACAAAGCATAGGCAGTGCTGCACAGACACATAGAAAGATGGTCCCTGCTCGTCAGAGCTTACAATCTAATCAAGACAATAGAATAGAAAAAAATAAGGGCAGAATAGGGGAGTAAGGAGACACAAGGGAAACAAGCGATCAGGATCCAAAAGCAGCCTCAAAAAGGTGAGTCTTTAGCATGGATCTGAAAAGGAGGAGAGACGAAGCCTGACATACAGACTCAGGAAGTTTGATCCAGGCATAAGAGGCAGCAAGATGAAAGGATGGAAATCTGGAGTTGGCAGTGGAAGAAAATGGAAAGAGAGAAACAAGACAGTAGAAGAGCAAAGTTCACAAGGAGGGGTGGATGGAGAGAGGAGAGAGGAAAGGTAGAGAAGAGCAGAAGAATGAATGCATTTATAAGTCAGAAGGAGAAGTTTGAATTGGGTATGGAAACGGAAGGGAAGCCAATGAAGTGATTAAGTAAGAGGGGTTATATGAGTATATTAAGACTGGCAAAAGATTAGTCACACAGCAGAATTCTGCACAGATTGAAGGGGAGAGAAGTGGCTCAGAGGGAGACCAGCAAGAAGGAGGTTGGAGTAATTGAGATGGGAAGTAATTAGAGAGTGGACAAATGTTTTAGTAGTGTGTTCTGAAAGCATTATGTACAGAGATAAAGGAGGAAGGGGGAGGAAGGTTTAGGGGAAAAAAATAAGAAGTTTGGTTTTTGCTATTTTTAATTTCAAATGGCGGTGAGACATCCAGGTGGCAATGTCAGACAGGAAGGCAGAGATGCGAGCCTAGCGTGTCGAAGAGACATCAAGTATGGAAAGATAGATCTGAGAATCGTCAGCATAAAAATGATACTGAAATCCATGGGAAGAGATGAGAACACCAAGGGCCTGGGTGTAGAGAGAAAAGGAGAGGGCCCAGAACAGAACCCTGGGTACACCAACTGAGAGAGGGATAGCAGTAGAGGAGGAACCACCAGAAGAAACACTGAAAAAGCAAAGGGAGAGATAAGAAGAGAACCAGGGCAGCACAGAGTCCCTAAAACCAAGTGAGGACAATGTGTCAAGGGGAAGGTGATGGTCAACAGTGTGAAAAGCAGAAGAAAAGTCAAGAAGGATGAGGATAGGATAAAGGCCCTTGGATCTGGCCAGGAACAAGTTGCTGGAGATGTTGGCAAGTGCTGTCTCAGTAGAATGTAGGGGACAAAAGCCAGATTGAAGTGGATCCAGCAGGACTTGAGAGGAGAGAAATTCAAGACAATGAAAGAGGATGGCACGATCAGAAATTTTGGAAATGAAAGGAAGAAGGGAGATGGGTTGATTAGAAGAACAACTAGGGTTAAGAGAAGGTTTTTTAAGGTGAAGTGTGACCACAGCATGCTTGAAGGCTGCAGAGACAGTAGCAGCGGAGAGTGAGAGGTTGAGAATATATGAGATGGAAAGGATGTTAGAAGAGGAAATGGAGTTAAAAGATGGGTGGGGATAGGATCAGAAGAGCAAGCAATAGGTTTAGAAGAGGAAAGAGGATTGGAGGTTTCCTCCTCAGAGATCTCCCATTCTCCTGTGCTTGCTCCCGCCCACTGGATGTACCCACAGAGCATACTGGCCTGAAACCTTTTTTGACTAAAGAGAAAAGCTGTAAAAGCTGACTTTAGGGGGGGGGAGTCCCTGTTTTCTAATCTGGTAATTTAAAACAGGTGCCTTACTAGACAGCTCAAAAGAGTTGTGACAGTTTAAAAAAAACTGAAAAGACTGGAATACCTGTAACTTGGACAAGTTCTCTAAATCTGAGTGTATTTTGTTTAATGTAGACCGCACTGATGTCAAATAGCGCGGTATATAAGAGCTGTTAAATAAATAAATAAATAAATATTTAAGTACTTGGCTAAAAGTTAGTGGTTAGTGAATAATCATTTTTTTTCTCATGCTTCTGTTTCTGTCCCTGCGGCTGCGCACAAAACAAAAAGAGACACCTTTCCCCATCTTTATGCATCTTCATCTTCTTCGTGGAAGCCACCTCATCTAATACCTCAATAATGGAGGAATTCCTTGTGCCCATCATTTTACCATAAATAAACCCAGCTCCCCACCCCAGGCGAATTTGGGAGTGGGCCAATAACACAGCTGATTCCCACTCTCTGAGTTGCCAGGGGAAAGAGGGGATGGGCTGGGGTGTATAGGGGAGGAGGGATCAATTGTGGGTTGAAGTGCGCAGGTTCACCTGTTGGCGGGCTTTACTTCTGGACAGGAGTGTTGAAGAAAGAAGCAGTGGCACCAGAGTTTTGACCCCCCTCCCACCCTGATAGAGGAGCGGTGGAGGTGTAAATTGTAAAGTTAGGACAGAGTTTAAATAATGGGTGGGGTGGAAAGGGTGGGAGGATGGGTAGGGATGGGCAGTTGGGGCCGTGATGAAGGACAGAGCTATCTGCTGCTGTGCATATAATCCCCAATTGTGCGGGAGAGAGATAAGGGAGCAGCGGATTGTAGCATCAACGCCACATGCGGCGCAAGTCCAAAGAAAGCTCCCACAATCTGGAAGTACATCTTAGCCTGGCACCACTACAGGGGGGAAGAGAGAGGTTTGAGAATAATTCACTGACATTGAAGGAGTGCGGCTAGAATGTCACCGTCTAGCCCAGTGGGGATTTATCTGTCTGATTCAGTACAGTTGAGATGTTAACTAATTAAAGATCTTTTTTTGATGGAATAAAGCTGTGGCCATGCTTTTGCCAAAACACCTGGACTGTTGTAGCTGTTTGTACATAGATAGAAATGTGAGTGAATGCAGGGCGTTCGTGCAAATGCTGATGTTATCCAATTAGAAGCATATCTTATTTAAGCCAGTGCTTCTCAATCTAGTCCTTGGGACACAGTCAGCCATTTGGGTTTTCAGGAAGTTTACAATGAATATGTATGAGCTAGATTTGCATATAATGGAGACAATGCATACATCTCATACACATTCATTGTAGGTATTCTGAAAACCCAATTTGCTGGATGTGTCCCGCAGACTAAGCTGATAACCCTTGATTTAAGCTGAATAGCTAAATGAACAGGAAGAATCTGTCAGTTTAAAATAGAAAACAGAATGAAAGAACAATCTCTTTACAGTGTTGATTTTTACTGTTTTGAAGATTCAGTCTTCGTGTCACCCGACTAGGATAACTATATAGTGCAGTGGGACGCAAAGGGTAGCTAGCTATGTACACAACATCCTTTGAATTAAATTTTATGATACATCTTGGCACTATGTCGAAGAATTGACTCAAACTAATCTCTCTGGCATGCTGCAATTATACCTGAACAGTCCATCTCTTCTTCTACCCCTTACAAAGCCTAAGCTTTAGTCTCCATAGCAACTTCCTCTGGCCAAAATAATGTTGAACAAATATGTTGGAGATAATGAAACACACTACAAAACTTGGTGCAATTTGGCAGACATCAGAGATTGAAAGCCTCCAGTGTGATTCTAACTATGAAAGCAAATGTTCAGGAAGCAAAATGTGCACTTAGTGGCTGCCCTAGTAAAATTATCACTAATGTAAGCACACATCTTAGCTTGTCGATGAGTGCTGGATAGAGTTAGCAGCAAAGACAAGAGTGGATTTCTATGGTCACCTAAAAGAAACAAGAAAAGTACAACTTTTCTATGGCTCATTTTATTCTTTCTTCCCCTTCAGTCTTACTCCTTCCTGTCTTTCTCTCCAACATGGTGCTGCTCTTCTCACTTCCTGTGCCTTCAGCTTCAGCTATGTTGCCCTTGCATCCCCCCCCCCCCCACCCCGCCAAAGCCCTAAAGACCACCAAGTTTGGCTAAATCAACTTCCAGAAATTGGAGTCTTTCTTCTAGATGCAAAAACAATGGTCAATTTGAGCATGAGAGACTGAAAAACTGAACTTTCCATGTTAACATGAAGCCATGCAAAGAAAGAAAAATTGGCTTTAGCACACTTTTATGTGCTTTAGCTATCAAGGTGAAATGTTTTCACATGTACTAGTTATCATGATGGAGCTAACTTGTAAATGGATTATGTGCTATATAGAGGGTCACCACCAGATGGCATGGTGAGGAATGAACGAGGGAGTAAAGAGGACATAGTTCACCAAGCCCGATTGAGGATGAATATCAATAGGAAAAGATCCTGCTTTAGTACACAGCCTCCAGTCTCTTCTGTGAGTGATGGGTTGATGCCCATGAGATGGTGTCTGACCCTTGTGAAGACGTCAAATTTCACCCTTCAGAAAACTTTTGCTTTAATAGGCCGGTAGACTAGTCTGAATATAAATAGGAAATAGGATTGACATAAAACTTAATGCAGAATCACAGGTTTGCTTCTTGATTTTTGTGATAGGAATGAGGCAGAACACAATAATAACTCATGTACATTTGTGGCAGAAGCAGAACGAAATGTGATGAACATTTCATTCCAAAATGCAAGAACATCCATGAACATATGTATTTCTATCAGCAGCATAGATACAAGGGAAAACAATAAGGGACCTTCATTTAATCTCTTTCTGAATTTTCAGATATTTATAAAGTTAAAAATGCAGTGAACTTACTAGGGACTGATTAAAAAGCAATCCCAGAAGCTACAATTTCATCTTGAGTGGCCCAGCCCAGACCTGAATCCACTAAAGCCCGCTGCAGTAGGCTGTGTACAGTGAAGGACTGTGCTGTTTGTTTCTTAACTTCTAAAGCCAGGGGCTAAAGGATTACGGGAGCAGTAGGGTTCTTTTCCTATTGCTGTGCATCGGTACATAGGTGGGCCCTAGAAAGTTCAGAAGACCCATGTTTTGAGATAATGCATAGTCGACTAGGTACTGGAAAAGTAGTACAACACCCGATTTCTGGGATAAAGTAAATGCAGCAGGCATGCTGATGTGCACTCTCTAGTGAAGTTGTTGGAATTTAACACCATATTCTTAAGGTACAAATGGAATAAAGAGCACTGGCCAGATGCCTACCTGAAGATTAAGGTGACTGTGTGAGTGAGAGGCATACTACCTTAAGTTACCAGCAGGAGGCACTTTGTGACAATACCAACTTTGCAAAGTTGAATGGTGCAATTTTTCCCCATTCTTTTTGACAGAATAGCTTAAGGTGTTCCAAGTCGGTCAATGATTGTGTGTGGACTATAGTCTTCAGGCCTGATACTGATTTGCAACAGCTATGCACCTCTAAGGCACATAGCCATCGCTGCTGAACTTTAACTCCGGATATTCAATCTGGGGCTATATCCAGTCACTGGTATTGAATATCCGGGTTTGCCGCACAGCCACACATGGCCTAGAAGGTAACTGTGCGGCAGCGATATTCAGCCGCTGCCTGGTTAGCTTCAGCGGCAAAAGTTAGGACAGCTTTTGTTGCGCCTAACTTTCACTGTTGAGGGATAACTGGACAGCGGCTAAATATCACCACTGCACGATTATCCCCAGGTCCCACCCCTGGAATGCCCCCAACATGTCCCAATGGTAAGTGCGGCATATAGCGGCATTACTCTGGGATATTCAGCAGCACTAGCCATGTTAGTGCCACTGAATATCCCGCTTAGGGGCATTCACACAGTTTACAGCTCTGTACATCGTGTAAATGCCTCTGCATATCAGGCCCTTCAAGTCTTACCATAGATGCTTTAGTGGATTCAGGTCTGGGCTCTGACAAAGTCACTCAAGAACATTTATTTCCTTCTTACAGAGTCATTCCATTGCTGCTTTGGCTTAATATTTAGGATATTTGCCCTGTTGAAGGATGAATTTTCTCCCCAGCCCCATGTCTACGGCAGCTTGGAACAGGTTTTCCTATATGATCTTTTTGTACTTTGAACCATTCATCCTCCTACATCTTCACAAGCTTTCCTCTCCCGACTGCTACAAAGCATCCATACAGCATAATGCTGCTACTGTCATCCATTACTTTGGGATGATGTAGGCAGGTTGATATGCTATATTTATTTTACATCACATATATGCAAAATGCAATGTGTGCTTTCAAGTCAATGTTGACTCCTGGCAACCCCTGGGGTTTCTTGGTAGTGTGACTGGACATAGATTGCCAGGCCTTTCTTCTGAGGCAATGACTTGGCCAAGGCCACAGGGAGTGCTGTTGTTGTTGTTAAGTGCCGTCGAGTCGGAGTCGACTCATGGCGACCCTCTGGATAGCTATCCTAAATTGTGTTCGGTCTTCAGTCAGGCGGCTTATTGTTGACAGACTGGTACCCATAGCTGCTGTTATTGTATCGATCCATCTCATTGCTGGCCTTCCTCTTTTGCGTTGACCTTCTATCTTGCCAAGCATGATGTCTTTCTCTAATGAACTCTCTCTCCGCATGATGTGTCCAAAGTATGAAAGTCGAAGTCTTGTCATCTGAGCTTCTAAAGAAAGCTTAGGTTTGATCTCCTCTAGTACAGACTGGTTTGTTCTTCGGGCAGTCCATGGTATACACAGTATTCGCTGCCAGCACCGTAATTCAAAGGCATCAATTTTCTTCCTATCTTTTTCACTGTCCAGCTTTCACATCCATATGATGTTATTGAAAATACCATGGCTTGAACAAGTCGAATCTTTGTATGGAGAGAGACATCTCTGCTCTTGAGAATCTTATCTAGGTCTTTCATAGCCATTCTGCCAAGAGCAATGCGTTGTCTGATTTCTTGACTGCTTGTTGCTTCTTTATTGATAGTCGATCCAAGTAGGTTAAAGTTATTCACGATTTCAATTTCTTCTCCTTCGACGATGAACCTGTTAATTATGCCAGTTGTCATGATCTTTGTCTTCTTTACATTAAGGTGCAGGCCCATTTTGAGACTATGTTCTTTGATTGTGAGAAGCAAATGTTTCAGATCATCTTCACTTTCAGCCAGTAATGTGATATCATCAGCATAGCGAAGGTTGTTGATGAGTCTTCCACCAATCTTCACACCTCTGTTGTCTTCATACAATCCTGCTTCTCTGATGATTTGTTCTGCATATAAATTAAACAGGTAGGGGGAAAGTATGCAGCCTTGTCTTACACCTTTGCTTATTTTAAACCATTCTGTTTCTTCTTGTTCTGTTCGAACTGTTGCTTCTTGATCAATGTACAGATTGTGCAAGAGAAAGATCAGGAGTTCTGGTATACCCATGCTTCTTAATGTGGCCCAGAGTTTCTCATGGTTTACACAGTCAAAAGCTTTGCTATAGTCGATAAAGCACAAATAGATATCCTTTTGGTATTCTTTAGTCTTTTCAAGGATCCATCTCACATCCGCAATGATGTCTCTCGTTCCTCGCCCTTTTCTGAACCCGGCTTGCACTTCAGGTAGTTCTTGTTCCAGGTATGATTGTAGTCTCTTTTGAATAATCGTCAATAGAATCTTGCTGGCATGTGGAATCAGAGCGATTGTGCGATAATTTCCACAGTCAGTTGGATCACCTTTCTTTAGTATTGGTATAAACACAGATCTTTTCCAGTCAGTTGGCCATGATGCTGTTTTCCATATTTCTTGGCAGAGCCTTGTAAGTATGGTAACAGCTGCATCAGATTGCTGTAATACTTCTATGGGAATGCAATCAATGCCTGGTGCTTTGTTCTTTGATAAGGCTTTCAATGCTGCTTCAACTTCTTCTTTCATCATCAATGGTTCCAGATCATAAGGTACAGGTTGAAACGGCTGTTGGTCCACTTGATCTTTATCATATAAAAACTCTGTATATTCCTTCCATCTTTTCTTGATCTTCTCAGCATCATTCAACATAGAACCTTGAGCATCTTGTAACATTCCAATTCGAGGCTGGAACTTTTTCTTTAATTCTCGTAGCTTTAGGAAAGCTGATCTTGTTCTTCCTCTAATAGTTTCTGCTTCTATTTCCTTGCATGCGTCATTGTAGTACTTTTCCTTGTCCTGTCTTGCTGCACGTTGGAAATCTCTGTTGAGTTCTGTGATTGTCTTTCTTTCTCCTCTGGCTTTAGCTTCTCTGCGTTTCTGGGCAATTTTCAGAGTTTCTTCCGTCATCCATTTTGGCCGTTTTTTCTTTTTTACCTTTTGTAGAGACTTCTCGCTTTCTTCCAACACAACCTTCTTGATGTCATTCCATAACTCTTCTGGAACTCTATCATTTGTATCTAAAGCAGCAAATCGATTTTGCAGGCAGTCTTTAAATTCCAGTGGTATATTCTCAAGGTCATATTTTGCTGCATTCATGAGTGATTTGCTCTTTTTCAGCTTTAGCTTGAGTTTGCATACTAGTAGTTGATGATCTGTACCACAGTCAGCTCCAGGTTTTGTCTTTGTTGATGTTATCGAGCTTTTCCATCGTAGATTGCCGGGCCTTTCTTCCGCGCAGTTTAAGTTTGGTGTTGTTGCCGTTGTCACAGAAATGTGATCCTCCGCCGTCAACACTATCCCATTCTGCTGCTGCCCAGATGGGTGGTTTGTCTTGGTCTGGCATCTCAGCTGAGACCTGTCCATCTTGGGAGACCCTGCCAGTAGTTAAACTACCGATAGTTTAGCTCTCAGCATCACTGATGCACACAAGCCCTCACAGCACGACAAGCTGCAAACCAAGTGAGGGCAGGGAGTGCTAGTGGGAATCAAATGCTGGTCTCCTGTTTTACCAAGGCAGTACTCTAACCATTAGGCTACTCCTCCACGCCACATCACACATATAACCTAGCATTAAGACCAAAAAGTTCAATGCTGGTCTCAAACAAAAAACCTTTTCCCACATATGTGCAGCATCATCTAAACACTGCTTTGTAAATGAAATAAGACATTCCTATAACTGTTCTTTCACATTGAAGGTGCAGAGTATGTTGTATAGATCAGAAAAGCAAATCCTACTTCAATGTTTTTTTAATTGTAGGGTGGCATTTTTGAAGGTATTTACCCATGTAAATGTCTTATCCGGGATTTTCCAAAGGCACCTATGTACTGATGCAACATATAGCACCGCCCAAATGAAAATCGGGCTTGTCGTTTTTAGACAACAGAATGTGGAAAATGTACAAGAGTGTGACAATTTCAACAAGGCACTGTATGTTACCAAAACAATGTTGTCCCAAAAAGTTGATCCAAGATAGTGGCATGCTGAGACGCTGGCTCAGATGCATTTTCTGAATGGGGAAGAAGAGGAAGGTGAAGCAGGATAAGCTTCCCCAGGCTAACATTTCTGCTTCTTCTCTGACTGCCTTTGGTCTGTTGGATCCTTTTTTGCATCGTGGGCAGCAGCAGCCAGTGGTGCAAGGGGGAGCGGAATTCCAAGCTGAGAGGTTGTATGAGTATTCCAGCTCACTGGTAGTGACCTCTCGCCCCCCGTGACGCAGAGAACTCTGAAGCAGATTTGTCCCGGAAGAATCTCTCATGGATTGGAACTGCTGAGCCAGTAGATTTGGGGGATCTGGTTGGTTCTCCTCCAGAGCATACCCATGGCATTGGAATCCTTGCCGGAACAACATAAGCGAATGGCGCCACTGAGAGGGAGCTCAGCTGAAACGGAGGAAGAACTTATCGTTCTGGCCCAGCCAGTCCCATGGAGTCTCCAGAGCTTGTGGTTGCTGAAATGGATATCTCTTCTTTTGCTTTGTTTTACAACAATCAATGCAATTTACTCTTGAATCAATTTGAAACATGTTTAAACCATTGGGAGAAGCTATTACCCCTCAAATTCAATTGCTACATTCTAAGACCCAGAAACTTACTGAGGAGTGTTTTGGAAAATCTCAGCTTGGAACACCCCTCAGATGCCTCATTAAAGATTCAAATAATGTAAAACTTAAATTGGAACACATGTAAAATCTTCACTTGATAAATTTCGTAGGTCCTTCAATACTACTGCGAAGGACATGTTTAAGAAATATTTGTTAAACGTTATGGGGGTACCTTCTGGGTCTTGTGCGCCTTTAGTTAATGCTTATTACTTTGCCACAGGGCCAAAGGGTTTCTGCATCTGCAGAAATCCCTGGCCCTCAAGTGGCAGATGTATTAAATTTATCTGATGTATTAGAAAGGTCTGATTCGGATGTAATAATCCCTGCTACCTGCTTGATAACTTTAGCCCTTGTATCTGATAGGGAATGGCTATTTCATATGTTTTTTCAGAAAAGGAGTGTTCCTTTAAAGGGTTGCTTAATCAGGATTTTCCCCGACCTGGCCAGAGAGACCCAACGCCATAGACGTGAGTTTCTCATTCTGCGTTCTTCAGCTGGGCGAAATGTTTTTTCTTGAAATACCCATGTAAGTGCCACATTAGGCTTCAGGGACAAGCATACATTTTTGTTCTTTTCCCTTACAACTGATTTCCTTTTTAAATGCACGGGGATATCCTGGTCCGGTGAATACTGAATCCCTACATGCGTCTTAGAGTAAGTTGGCTGTGATAGACTCAGCATTTTTTTTATCTACGATAATTACATAGTAACATCATAACATAGTATATGACGGCAGATAAAGACCAGTATTGTCCATCTAGTCTGCCCAGCAAGGCGGCAAGTGTAGGTGCATTTGCCGCTTTATGCAGATAATCCATCCCCATGCCTTTGTTTAAGGATGTACCCACCGCTCCGTGTAGGTCATCCCTATTGAGATATAAGAGATAATTTTGTTTATTTTGATTTTATCCTGTTGCTATAAAGGGATCCCCTGTGTTAGTCCCATGCCATTTTGAATTCTGTTACTGTATTTGCCTCTACCATGTCAATCAGGAGGGCATTCCATCCGCCACCCTTTCAGTGAAAAAGTATTTCCTGACATTGCTTTCAGTTTACCTCCTTGCAGCTTCATGTCATGCCCTCTAGTTTTACAGCTTCCCCATATTTGGAAGAGGTTTGTATGTTCATTAATACTCTTTAAGTATTTAAAAGTTTGAATCATATCTCCCCTGTCCCTCCTCTCCTCCAGAGTGTACATATTTAGGTCTTCAAGTCTCTTCTCGTAAGTCTTCTGACACAGGCTCCAAATCATTTTGGCTGCCTTCCTCTGAACCGTTTCCAGTCTTTTTATATCCTTTGCGAGATATGGTCTCCAAAACTGAACACAATATTCCAAGTGAGGCCTCACCAGCAACTTTTATAGTGGCATTAGTATCTCTTCCTTTCTTCTGGTAATTCTTCTTTATATGCAACCCAGCATCCTTCTGGCTTTTGCTACCGCCTTGTCACACTGTTTTACCATCTTGAGATCCTCAAAAACAATCACTCCGAGGTCCTTCTCCTGGTCCATACACACCAACCTCTCGCCCCCTATCGCATACAATTCCCTTGTATTTCTGCTTCCCAAGTGCATGACACTGCACTTCTTTACATTAAATCGTAACTGCCAAGAATTAGACCATTCTTCCAGCTTTTGTAGATCTTTCCTCTTGTTATCCACTCCCTCAGGGGAGTCCACTCTTGAAAATTTTTGTGTCATCTGCAAAAAGACAGATTTTTCCATTCAGTCCTTCCAATATGTCACTCACAAATACAATGAACAGTACCGGTCCCGGGACCAAACCCTGGGGCACACCGCTAATCACATTCCTTTCATCCGAGTGAGTTCAGTTTATCATCAAATTCTGTCATCTGTCAGTCAACCAATTTCTGATCCAGTTTACCACCTTGGGACCCATCCCCAAGCTGTTGAGTTTATTGAAAGCCTCCTAAGAGGAACAGCATCAAAGGCTTTGCTGATAATCTAGGTAGATCACATCCATCGCATGCCCTTGATCTAGTTCTCTGGTCACCCAGTCAAAGAAGTCAATCAGATATTTTTGGCAAGATCGTCCTTTGGTAAAACCATGTTGCCACAGATCATGCAACCTGTTGGTTTTGAGAAAGTCCACTATTCGCTCTTTCAGGAGCACCTCCATTACTTTTCCCGCCACCGAGAAGGCTTACTGGCCTTTAGTTTGTCACGTCTTCCCTATTACCACTTTTGTGAAGAGGTACACATCAGCCCTTCTCCAGTCCTGTGGAACTTCTCCTGTCTCCAAGGATCTATTAAAAACATCCCTTAATGGCCCTGCAAGAACCTCTCTGAGCTCTTTCAATATCTTGGGATGTGTCCAATCCAGTCCCATGGCCTTGTCCACTTTCAGTTTTTCAAGCTGTTCTAATACATCATCTTCTGTGAAAGGTGTGGTATCTACTCCATTCCTATTTGCATATTTGTCAATCACAGGTGGTCCTTCTCCAGGATTGTCTTTAGTAAAAACAGAGCAGAAGTATTTGTTTAGCATTTTTGCTTTTTCAATGTCACTTTCTTTAAATCTGTTCCCAGCACTTTTCAGTCCTGCAATTCCACCTCTGATTTTCCCCCTCTCCCGAATATACCTGAAAAAAGTTTTGTCGTCACACTTCACATCTTTACATCTGCCTTTTGTTTTGCTATCCTTACCTCTCTTTTTGTCTCTTTTAGTTTAAACCTGTAATCTTTTCTGTGTTCCTCTGTTTATGAACTTTTGAATTTTGTGAAAGCTGTGTTTTTTTGCCTTTATTTGTGCAGCCACTTCTTTTGAAGAACTAAATAGGTTTTCTTGTTTTTATCTACCTTCCTTAAATATGTATCTGTTGCCCCTTTTATTGCCTCCTTTAGTTTAGCCCATTGCAATTCCACTTCCCTTATCCCCTCCCACCCTGCCAACTCCTCCTTCAGGTACTTGGCCATTTTACTGAAGTCAGTGTTTTTGAAGTCTAGGATTTTGAGCTTGCTGTGATTGGACTCCACCTTGGCTTTTATGTGATGATCGCTGCTGCTCACATGGGCACCCACCCGGATATTCAACATGCTCTCTCCGTTGGTGAGCACTAAATCTAGCATCAAGCTTTCCCTGATCGGTTCCATCACCATTTGTCTAAGTAATGCATCTTGGAAGGCATTCACAATTTTTTTATTTCTTTCCAGATTTGCAGAAGGAATATTCCAATCCACATTGGGTAGATTAAAGTCACCCAATATGTCACTTCCCCCTTCATGGCTATCTTTGCAATATCAATAATCAATTCGCTATCCATTTCTTCGGTTTGAGTTGGAGGCCTGTAGACTACAACAGTATGGATGACAGTGCTATCTCCTCTTTCCAACACAATCCATAGCGCTTCTTCTTCTTTTCCCCATGACCCCTGCATTTCAACAGCTTTAATACTGCTTTTGACAGCAATTTACAGCAATTTACCTTGCTGTATTTGGATTTGGTAAATGTTTCTATTTTGGGCTGGTGAATGGGAAGTCCTTATATATGTTTCTTCATGTAAATCATTGGGTTGATATTGCATATTTTCTTTGTTAATATGGATAGCCCACTTTTCATCCCAAGTGTGTTTTGCTTGTAGTTTCTGTGAAATTGCATAAATAAAAAATTGAAAAGAAAAGCAAAAGTTGTCTTTGAACATGAATAAGCTAGGCCTACCCCTACAGATTTGTATTATTTGAGAATATGCTACTATTTATTTAATTTGTAAACCAACATGATGCAATTATGAAGTATAACATACTAAATATGACAAAATAAGGACACACAGAAGGTTAAGTCAACATGTTCAGGAGGTGGCTCCAATAGCTCAGGGCAATTTCTCCAAATGGATAAGTTTTGCATGTCCCACGACAGAAATGAACTTCATTCTAAGCCAGGGTATTAGACAATTCATATTTCTAAGCAAGGAAGTGTTATCTTACCCTTCCGCATATATGGCTCCAAAGCACTTGCATCAACAATCAGAAAAAAAAACAACACCTGAATGGGAATGATGTTTATTGGAAGACAGTTAAGAAGAAACCACTACTCTCTAAAAAGAATATAGCTCCTTGCTCTAAGTTCTCCAAAGTGCATCTAGATGACCTGCAAGACTTCTAGAATAATGATGTTCTCCAGACAGGAGTCAAAAGGTTTACTTTTCAGGCATAATAACAAAAATGTTTTGTTTGGAGAAAATTAAACACTACTGTCCGAAATAAGATCTTCATCTTGACTGTCAAGCATTGTGGTGGAAGTGTCATGGCGAGGAGCTTCAGAATTTGATGGCTTGCTATAAATGATTCAACCATTATTCTTTAGATTAGAACATTCTACAGGAAAAGGTCAGGCCATCTGTCAGTGAGGTGAAGTTGGATGGATTAGTTGAACGAGCTTGAATATTGATCTGCAACAAAATTTCAAAAGTAGAAAAACAAGAAAAATAAGAAAGAGGCACTCTTTGGTATAGCATTGACTTTAATAATTTAATTCAATAAAAAGGACTGTCTTTCATATATGGCAGCATTGTTGTTTTCATGATACTGGTAGTCTGACAAAAAAATTCTTTACATGCTCGATAGTGATTTAGTTACAAAGTTAGTCATGACCTGTTTCGGCAAATTTTTAATACAAAATTATTATTTATTTGCTGATTTAAAAAAAATATAAGTAATATGCACAAAAGTTTGGACACCCTTCCAGATAATTCATTATAACGTTTTTAAAAAGTTGTTAGTGACGGTCTTTCTTCTATCTCTGCCAGATATGCACTATACGTCCATTTCTGTCTCCCCAAGCACTGACCACCCTTCTTCTCTCGCTAATCATTTCATGTCTGGATTTTTGTAACCTGGCCCTTGCAGGTGTTACGCAGACTCAACTCCGTTGACTTCAATTACTCCAAAATACTGCAGCTCGGATCATTACTCATACCTCCCGCCGGGATCATATTACCCCAATCCTCATTCAACTCCATTGGTTTCCACTCGCCTACTGTATTCACTACAAAATCCTCATCATGACTCATCACACTGTATATTCAAATACTTCACAATACCTAGTTGATTTGCTGCAATTTCATACCTCCACCCATATTTTCCATTCTAGTCATAACAATTGGCTAGTCCTCCCCTCCCCCTCTCGTGCCCACTTTCACTCCACCCGACACAGTGTCTTCTTTTTTCTAGCCCCCTCCATCTTGAATTTCCTCCCGGCCATATTACATCAAGAATCCTCCTTTTCCAAATTTAAGAGTCTCTTGAAAATCCACCTCTTTCAATCTGCTTTCGACCTGCCTCCAACTCCCCCCTAAAACCACTCCTTTAGTTCTGATATTATTTTGTTTCTGTCTCCTTCCTCTCCCTTTACTGCAACTGTTCTTCACTGTCCTATCATGCAATGGAGTTCCTTTTCTTTTTTTCTCGGCCTACTGCCACTTCTTTGTATTTTGTTGTTTTTAGTAAACCGCCCTGGTGTTATGAAGGAGCGGTATAACAAGTGACATAATAAACATAAACATAAAAAGATGTTTGACTCTGTAGGTGTTTAAATTGCCAAGTGAAAACAATATAATGGTTGAACAATTATTTTGATCTTTTCTCTTGGGTTTTACTGTGTCTACTTTTAGTAAACTGAAGCACATCAAAGCAGTTATCTGTGCATTTAAAAAGTGAAGATAATTTCTTTTACAAATGTTTAAGGCTATAAAAACATTTGTAAATGATTCCAACTAGCAATTTCAACTGCTAGGAGATGTAAATTAAGGAAGAAAGGTAAGATGGCACTGTGAAGGCCATGACATGAGCAAGATCTCAGCAGTGCTTCTCATCAGTGCAAAGAAAAGGAAAAGTCAGCCATTGGTCTTCCTCTACAGTACAGGAGTCTTCCTCAACTGTGGGCTCAATGGATTTATTTCTTTACCATTAGACACCAAACCGGGAAGGTCTATCACTGGGGGGTAAAGATAGGGAAAATTTTCCTTCTTCTCCCCTTGACAGTAAAGTTTTGCTAAGCCTGAGAGAGAGAAAATTTCTCCAGCGCACATTGCAGCTAACTGCGGAGTGCCTGGATCCACAGTGACTGGGCTCATTTTAAAGAAGTGCTTGTTAGCAGGGGAATAGCATGGAGTACCTCAACAGCTGGGAGTTCTGTGGAAGATGTTTTGGTAGCTGGAGAGGAAGAGCTACAGTGTGAAGATAGCTGCTCAATGCTTGTAAAGTACTTGTTTAGAATGTAAGGTACCCCAACCATGCTTGGCTCCAGGAGTAAATAGGAATTTTGTTGGAAAAGACCTGTGCAATTTTCAATTGAGATTTAGAAAGTTATTATGGGGTTGGGTCAAACTCTTAACACTATCAATTAGGATCTTTTATGGGAGAATTAAAAATGTGGGCACTAACTCCTCAACAAAAGCAGCTGCAAGATATTTCCGACTAGATGGAGGTGTGCAAAGATATAATAATGAAAATTGCTGATATAAAGAGAGCTGTTATCAAGGATAATTTGTTTCTGTGTATAAAGGTGGGAACTTGAGAATTTGGGCCCTGATACAAACATCACGATGCTCTAGCACAAGAGTTTTCTTGAGATTTCCCAGTGCTAGCCTTGCTCCTGATGCAGAAAGAAAGCTAGCATGGGAAAATCCCGAACAAAACCACTGCACTAAAATAGCTCAGTGGGCATGATAATCACATGCAAGGGAAGGAATAGTTAATTGCTCTCCAGTGTAAAAACTATGCTGAAACTTAGTACTGTTTTTACTCTTCTCAATATGCCAGAACTTTACGCCAGTTTCACACAGGTGTAAAGATGCAGCAATAGGATCATCCGATATAAAGTTTGACACTTCCCCTCAGATGATCTGATAAGGCGAAGGCCCTGATCCTTCAGTCCTAACCCCCAAACAAAGGGTAGGGGGAGCCCAGTTCCCCCAGGACTTCTCTCCCCACTTTGGTGCAAAAATCATTGGAGGTCCTAGTGATCACTAGCAACCTCACCCCTGACCTCTCCAATAATAAACATTGATGGTTCTAGTGGCTGCTAGATCACTAATCCTGATTCTGACTCCAACCCTTCAATAAAAAAAGGCTTTACATGGGGTCTTCCATACCCCAATATCCCTGACCCCCCCCCCCCCAGAACTAAATTGCTATAAAATAGTGGCACCTGACCCCTCCACAGTGCATCTTTGCACATACTATTTTACAAAATGGCAGCGTAGAGACAGGAGTATATGGGCAGTGCTCCTGTCTCCCTTATTTGTAGTACTGGGGTGGGAGTAGGAGTGAATATGGGGGTACAGGGCACCCACGAAGAGTATCTTTTTCTAATTAAGGGGAGTCAGGGTCAGAGTCGGAGTAGGGTGGTCATTAGGGTCACCACTGATTTTTGCACTAGCTGAGGGAGGTTCTGGGTGGGACACCTTGCCCCTACCCTTTGTTGGGGATCATAGCTTTTGGATTGGGGGTCTGTGGTGGATTGGGGGTCTGGCCTGATTGGGTCATCTGAGGTAAAGTGTCAAACCTTCACCTCAGATGACCATTTTTACTCACAATGCAGTAATGCAAACCAGTGTGAGCACATGCCTGCCTTTACTTGCAATACATTTTTGCACACAACTAATCTACTTCTTTTTTTTTTTTTTGCTGTATTTGTGAGCAAACATTTTGCCCATGCACTGAGCTATAGTGCAGGGTTTTAATGCAAGATTTCTGCATCAACTCCTTGGTTAGATGTAGGAACTACAGCTTATACATTTCCTAAAATACCATCTGTTTCACTCTACATATGTTTAAGCATTATTTAAAGGATGTTCTCAAGGTTCTGGAATTGTATTTTCTACCTGTAGCTAGAATATATTACGTCCCTTCCCTTAGGAAGCAAGAGACTACTACTTCTTTCACTGAATTTTCTCCTATCTCGGAAGATAACTTAGTTTTAGCAACTTGTTTAGAGACATCTGATGAAGCCTTCATGGTTCCAACTATCTTTATTGAGGCCGATTCCATAACATTCATGTTCAGGCTGCAGGAATGTCCAAATCAGAGACGGGGACGTTTTAAACCTGATTCCAGTATGGATGCACCCATGTGTCCAGAATTGGAGAAGTACATGTATTAAATGGCTTGGACGTCCCCACTCTCAAGATATTCTGAAAAGATGAATGTCTACGATGCCGCCCTTCTATGCCTACACCTCCCCTGTTAAAATGTGCATCCCCTAAACTGCTTCTCTCACTGACAGTGTTGTGCTCATGCAAATAACACATGAATACTGATCATACCTAAATGTGGATGTCAACAAGACTAAATATACTAGTCTGTTGGACGCATAGACACTGCAAAGTAAGCTCAGTGCAATCATTAACATAATAACAGCAAGTCTAATGTGATATCTTTGTCCTGACATAGCTGCCGGTCGGTGTTTGAATAGAGGACCGGTGTAGTGGAGAAGGGTTATTCCATGTGGTTGCTGTATACTGTGAGGCATCTAGAGATGCTGTTATTTGAGGTAAAGGGTGCAGAGATGTTTGTTAGACTGGGAGGTGAGCTGGAGCCGTTTGAGGGAGATGATGTTATTTATATGGATTTGATGTTTTTTTCTAGCACATGCTAATGGTTGTGTATATTTGGTATGGAGATGCCCTCCCCTGAAGAAGCGATAGTGAAATACTTTAGGGGTCCGGTGTAGCGTCGGGAGAGATTAGCAGCGGCGCACACGATGAGATAAGTTATGATATATGTGCACAAGATGAAAAAGCTGCTGCAAATGTGAAGTTTGTTTAGTGCTATATTTGTGAAGATTACTCAGCTATGTGAAGCTTGGTTAGTGACGTATAAGATATGAAGGGTTTAAAGGAATATGATGTGTGAAATTATGTAGCCATATGAAACATACTTAGCCTTGTATAAGATGTTGGGTTTGTGGGGCTAATGTTGTTATATATCCTTAAGGATCTATGTGAACTAAACCAGTGACTTGTGGTTAAATGTTTATATATATGTAGTGGTATTGTGTTGGAAGGGAGTTTTTCTGGATCTTTGATGTTCTGGTGCTGGTTCATGGCCTAATTTAATAGCCAGGACATGCTTGCCCATAGGTGCTGAGACCCTTTTCCCCCTTACAATGTGATGTTGGGTTTGTCTCCTAATGTTGGTAATGGTAGAATGATGTTTTTGAGGGTATAAGAACATACTTGGCAGTAGAAGAACTGAAAACAGCCTGTACAATGCTAATTAGGAACCAGTAGAAATCAGCAAAGGGTCTCTATAGCAAAATGAGAAAACATAGTCCTGTCAAGAATAAGGAACCAGTAAAATAAAATGCCAAACATGGGGCAGAACATCAACTTGCCCTAGAGTGAAGTGCTCCCTTCTTTTAAGCATAAGCTACCTATCTCATAACTGATGCCTGAAAGAAGGGAGCACTTTGCTCTAGGGTAAGTTGAAGTTTCAACCCCATATTTGGTGTTTTGTTTTACTGCTCTCGTATTCCTGACAGGGATATGTTCTCACATTTTTCTATAGAGAACCTTTGCTGATTTTTCTGACCCCATCGCACTGGCACCTGGTGACGCAGCAGTCATCCCTACTGTCCAGATACTGGCCAGGCATTCTTGTCCCCCCGGAATTTCAGCAGAGCACACAGATCCTCCTGTGCAACCCTCACACCACACACAAACACACTCTCACTTGCACTCACATTAAACATACTTCTGCCAAAATGTTCCCCTGCGCCTATAAACAACAGCTGGTATAACATAATAGCGTGGCATCCCAGGACTGCAAATCTGATCTGCTTTTCTCACTCAAACAAAAATCTTTTCCATGCTCAGTCATATTAGCCCTACATCACCAGTCCCATTTTCCAGAACAAAGGATATGGTAGGGCACCCTAGAATAGCTCCATTTGCACAAATATAAAATGTCAGCATAGCCAGAATAAACACACTTGCTCCTCCACACTTGCTCCATTTCTGTAAGGGTGTTTAATATTATTTCTATCTTACAACTTTCCCTCACCTCTGCTTTCTTTTCTTTACACCTGCATCTTTTGTCCCTCCAGAATGCAGACACAACAGTTCATAGATTACTTTCCACAACTGTTTTTTAATATGGGACGCTTTGAGCAGAGCAGAAATTTTTTTAAGTCCTGCCTTTATTCAATGTATCTGCAGGAATAACATGAACGTCTGTGTGAAGCAGTGAAGATGTATATAGGCCTCTCCTGAATACGCTTTATACGTCTCTGATGCTGGCCACATCCCTGTTCTACCCCCTCCCGCTCACGTTCTGAGATCAACGTGCTAACGGCATGTGCGTGCAGGACCGTGGGGTTTCAGAATACAGTCATAGACTTTTTCCTATAAAAACGTCTATGCCACATGTCCAAAGGGCTTATTCGTGTTCTGGAATGACCTCCATTGTGACTTTGAATCCTGATGTGGATCAGACTTGGGTACTTAGGTTATTGTGTAGACACTGAGTTCACTTATTCTTGAACTTGAAAGTAAGTGTTTTTCCTGATGTGGCCAAGGCTTCTCTAAAGGGAAGGAGATAGTTTCTCCTAATGTGACATTAAGATTAATCAATTGGCTGCTGCTATTCTGAAAATGTCTTGCAAATTCCTTGTTAGATATAATGACATCTCTTACGTATTTTTTAATCTAGTCATGTGACTTCATTCTTTTGATAGGAATTCAATTAAGACTGACCCTCTTGCACAACCCTAGCACCCATTTAGCTTTTTTTATATATTTTTTTTAAGTTCTTCATGGCATTGTATGATTTTTTCTTGGGTCTGTGTATCTCTTCAGCGATTTCTGAGGACTGGGATTGAGCCATTTATATTATTTTGTTTTGTTCCTGGTGGTTTAGATTGTTTCCTTTATTGCCATTTGTCTCTGGTACTTGGCTTGGATTTTCTACTGGAGATACTGTTTGAAGCGTAAAGTAAAATTGTTGGCATAAATAAAATATACAAAAAATGGAAATAGAAGTTACATTGAACCCCTTAAGTCAATGCAAGATCTGAAAGGCCAAGACAGTTCTCTGCCCAAAACCTGTTTAGAATTGCAAAACAGAACATATATATTACTGAAAACGACTTGCCAAAATGTTTTGCTGATACTGGACTCACTGTCCACAGTACAGCACTGCTTACACAACAACCGTCTACATAGGAGAGTTGTCAGAAGGAAATCTACAACCTCATCATAAAACTCATTGTCTAAAATATGCAAAAGAAAATCTTAATAAATCGGAAACTTTTTATTGCTTTGGAATGATGAAATGAAAATGTATCTGTTGAGCCACAAACATAAGAAACATTTGGAGAAATAGGGTAAAGAATCTGCAGAACAGATACCTTGCCAACAATTATGGAGTTAATGCAATATGGTCTGGAATTCTGTGGCAGCAGGTGGGTACCATTGTACGGGTAGATGAAAGAATAGATTTGACTAAAGGTTAACATATCCATCCTATAAGCCGATTTCCTATAGTCTGTGAAAAAACTGAAGTTGAATAAAGGCTGAATATTTTATGTAGACAATGATCCAAAATATACAATATGTTACGGCAGTGGCCAATAACGTGACAAGGCAGTGGCAAAAGTCATAGGTTGTACGACTGCATAGAAAGAGGCATAACAAGAAGAAAAAAGGAGGTGATAATTCCATAATATAGGTCAGTGGGGAGGACTCATTTGGACTAAGTATTGTGTTCAGTTTTAGGTATAATATAAAGAGGCTTGAAGTGTTCAAGAGGAAAGCAACCACAATGGTATGGGGTCTGTGCCAGAAGACATATGAGACCTGAAGACTTGACTATGTATATCCTAGAGCAGAGATTTTCAACCCAGTCCTTGGGACACACCTAGCCAGTCAGGCTTTCAGTATAACCACAAAACAATATTAGTAGCAAAAAAACTGTGAGAGAGTCAGTCGGATCATTAGATGATAGAGGGGTAAAAGGGGGTATTAAGGGAGGATAAGGCCATAGTGGAGAAACTGAATTAATTATTTGCTTTGGTCTTTACTGAAGAAGATGTACTGAAATGGTATTTAAATATGATGTATTAGAAGAAGTAAAAGTAGTATCAATAAACTGGGAAGATATATTACAACTATTTGATAAACTGAAGAATAGCAGATCACCTGGACTGGATGGTATGTATCCAAGGATGTTGAAAGAACTGAAATATGAGATTGCAGACCTGCTATAAACAATCTGTGAAGGTGAAATTAGACTTACCTGCTAATTGTGGTTCCTTGAGGAACTCCAGTCTAGTCCCAGAGTTCTGGGTTTAAGCACCTCCTCCCGCAGCTTGGAGATTGAGCAAGTCACTCTTTTCAGTGACACCAGTATAAGTAATCCAAGGACCGCCTTCCTGAGCCAGTACGAGTAACCTATTGACAAAGCAGACTCACCAGAGCAATAAGTAAGTAGAAATATCATCATAAAAATCATATAACTACATAACTATATAACTTTATAAACAAAAAAACTGTTAATTAACTTTAGTATCTGGCCCTTGACCAGATAGCTGTAAAAATGATCCTGTTTAGACTTCCTTCAGGGACCACAGCCAACCCAGCTCCAGCCAGAACTGAGTGCCAACCAATATCTTACTTCAGGCTACCGTCCACCATACTATAACTGGGAGGGATATGGGACTAGACTGGAGTTCCTCAAGGAACCACAATTAGCAGGTAAGTCAAATTTCACCTTCCTGACTTCAAACCTCCTGCTACAATCACCCTGAACAGTAACACCTATCACTCTAAAAATGAGATCAAATATCTAGGAGTACTAATTGATGCTAACCTAAAAATGGACAAACACCTCCAGTTAACCAACAGAGCAATATTTCACAAGATGAGAGTCCTTCAACCCCTACGCAGCATAATTGACCACACGGACTTCAGAAGAGTAGCTCAAGCGCTCATCATTCCCCACTTTGACTACTGTAATGCCATCTTGCAAGGTCTACCGAAAAAGATCTTAAATATCCTACAAATGGCACAAAATGTATCAGCAAGGATTATCATGAATAAGAAACTGATAGATCACATTACACCTGTCCTGATTGAGCTTCACTGGCTCCCCATCTCTGCATGAATAATATACAAACTACTGGTAACAACATACAAAATCATTCACAAAATATCCCCCTCATTCATCGATAACCTCATCACCACACAGCCCCCCAACAGATGCCGACGGACTGCTAACCTGAACACACTCTGCGTTCCTAGCAGTATAAGAGCAGTCAAAGAACGGACGAGCAACTGGGCATACACGTACACTGCACCCATGCTCTGGAACCAACTGCCTCATGAGATACGCCTGATCAAAGACCTACAGGACTTCAGAAAAAAGCTTAAAACCCACCTGTTCCAAGCACATTACGGCATCACCTAGGCAGATTCAACCATTATCTCTGCCCACGTTGCCTACCTACCTCCTAAGCACATGGGTCATATAATTCTTTTTTGCCGATAACTCACATCTATGGCGATTTAAAATGTTTATATGTATATATCCACTGATAATACAATTGCATATTTGGCGATGTAATGTATAACTGTAATTTATGTTGTTGATCAAACTGTAATTTATCTGGTTGCTCAAATGTATAATTGTAATTCATTGTGTTTGATGTGCACCCCGCCCTCAAATCAGACTGTAATCTTAAATTGTTATGTACATACTCCCTTTTTTTTTCCACCAATGGACCGCTGCTGATCGCTGGAAGTGGCGGCATACACATGTATACCAAATAAATAGTATACCAAATTCCTTATCGTCCCTCCAGTCTAGTCCCAGACATCTGGGGATGTCATAGAGCAGTGAACACTTTAACGGGAGGGACCTGCCAGACCAGCCTAAAGAACCGCCGATCCGAACCTCGCATCCCCCTCCGCCTGCACATCAATCCTGTAATGCTTAACAAAGGATGTCAATGACGACCACGTAGCCACCTTACAAATTTCTACCGCAGGTACTGAACTGCACTCTGCCCAGGAAGCCGCCTGCGCCCTAGTCAAATGCGCTCGTAAGCCCTTTGGAATGGTTTTGCCCTTCAAAATATACACTGACGCAATAGCCTCTTTAATCCACCTTGCAATAGAAGATTTGGATGCCAACTCCCCTCGCTTTGGGCCACCAAACAAGACAAACAATCTATCCGTCTTTCTAAACAAGGCCATCCTCTGTAAATAAGCCCCCTCTCTCGAACACTGGCAAGGATACGACCTGATTCACATGAAACATGGACACGACCTTTGGTAAGAAAGAAGGTACAGTACGCAAAACTACCTTCTTATCATAGAAGGACAAAAAAAGGCTCCTTACACGATAAAGCCTGCAACTCCGAAATTCTTCTTGATGAGGAAATAGCCACTAAAAATACTACTTTAAATGTAAGATCCTTCACAGTAGCCTTAACCAATGGCTCAAATGGCGCCCCTATCAATGCATCCAACACTAAGTTAAGATCCCAGGATGGAACCGGAGCCCTACATGGTGGTCTCAAGAGAGTCATTGCTTTTAAAAATCTTCTAACATCCAGATGAGTTCCCAGCACCATCCCTTGCACTTTTCCACGATAACAAGAAAGCGCTGCTAACTGGACATGTAGAGAAGTTGCCGCCAGACCTTTATCAAAACCATCCTGTAGAAAGGCTAGAATCTGTGAAATAGACACTCTCAATGCCAACACCTGCCTATCTGCGCACCATGATTCAAAAATGTGCCAGACTCGGATATACACCATTGAGGTAGATCGACGTCTGGATCTCAATAAGGTTGAAATGACTGCCGTTGAGTAATCCTTGGCCATCAAGCTTGCCCTTTCAAGAGCCAAGCCGTAAGTGAAAACTGATCCACTTGAGGCATATTCAATGGGCCCTGCCACAGCAGATCGTCCCTGATCGGCAATTTCCACGGTGGCTCCACCAGGAGACGCAACAGGTCAGCATACCACGGCCTTCTTGGCCAATCTGGGGCAATCAAGATCACGAGGTCCTTGTGCCATTCTATGCGTTGCAGAACTCGACCGATCAGCACTCACGGTGGAACACGTACAGGAGCTGATCTTCCAGCGACCTCTGTATCAGGACGCCCAATTCCTCGGATATCCTTTCTCTTCTTCTGCTGTAAAACCTCTCTGCCTTCGCCGACTTGAACGTTGCCATGAGGTCCATCACTGGAGGCCCCCAACGATGTACCAGTAACTCGAACACCTCCTGATGCAGCACCCACTCTCCGGGGTCCACCTTGACTCTGCTCAAAAAATCGGCTGCCACATTGTATACTCCCGCCACATGCACCGCCGATAACGCCTCCAGGTGCAACTCGGCCCAACTGAGTAGCTCCTCCACCTCTTCTTTGAGAGCCATGCTGGTTGTGCCCCCTTGCTGATTGATGTATGCCACCGCTGTGGCGTTGTCTGACATCACTTGAATCGCTTTTCCTTGCAACAACTGCTGAAACTCTCTTAGTGCTAGCGTGACCGCCCGCAATTCTAGCCTGTTGATCGACTATTCATTCTCTAGATCGCTTCACTGACCTTGGGCGAACTTTCGAAGTGCGCCTCCCAGCCGAACAGACTTGCATCTGTTGTCAGCGGTCTCCAATTCGGAGATTCCAACGGCATCCCCTTGTCTAAACACCCCGGAGTCAGCCACCACCTCAAGGACTGCCTTGTCAGCACTGGATAGATCAGCCGCTGGGACAACTGATCTGACTGATGCGACCATCTCCTGAGGAGAGCTCTCTGCAAAGGCCGCATGTGCGCTCTCGCCCACGGCACCAACTCTAGCGTGGCCACCATTGTTCTCAACAGTTGCAAATAATGCCATGCTGACGGAGCTCTTTTCTTAAAAAACTCTTGCATGAGCTGCCTTAGCCTTAGGGCTCTAGAGTGTGGTAGAAACACTCTGCCTCTTTTTGTGTCAAAACGTGCCCCCAAGTACTCCAACTCCTGTGACGACTCCAACTTGTTCTTTGCCATATTCACTACCCATCCTAGACTCTGCAGAAACTGTACCACTCGACGGGTCGCTCTCTCGCTCTCGTCCTTCGACTTTGCTCGAATCAACCAGTCGTACAGATAAGGATGTACCAAGACGCCTTCCTTGTGTAATGCTGCCGCCACCACCACCATCACTTTGGTGAATGTGCGCGGCGCAGTTGCCAAACCGAACGGTAATGCCTGGAACTGAAAATGTCCCATGGGCACGGCAAAACAGAGGTACTGTTGATGCTCCAATCAGATCGATATATGCAGATATGCTTCCGAGAGATCTAGCGAGGTGAGAAATTCCCCTGATGCACCGCCACTATGACAGACCTCAGCGTTTCCATGCGAAAGTGTGATACCCTTAGACACCTGTTTACACCCTTGAGGTCTAGAATAGGCCTTGAGGATCCCTCCTTTTTTGGCACCACAAAATATATTGAGTATCGACCGGATCTGCACTGGCTTGCCAGAACTGGTACCACAGACTTGAGGGCAAGCAAGTTTTCCAAAGTCTCTCGAACTGCCCGCAGTCTTGAATTTGTCAGACATGGAGATAGAACAAAAGTGTCCCACACTGGTCGCAGAAATTCCAGAGCGTAACCTCTTTGAATGACCTCCAACACCCACTGATCTGATGTGATTTAAGAACATAAGAACATAAGAACATAAGACATGCCATACTGGGTCAGACCGAGGTCCATCAAGCCCAGTATCCTGTTTCCAACAGTGGCCAATCTAGGTCATACGTACCTAGCAATATCCCCAAAAGACAGGTTCCACAATGCTTGTACTGGGTCAAGCATTGATATCCTGGGTCCCTTTTTAATAGTGGTTTATGGACCTTTCCTCCAGGAACTTGTCCAAACCTTTTTTAAACCCAGCTACACTAACAGCCCTTACTACATCCTCCGGTAACAGATTCCAGAGTTTGATTACACGTTGAGTGAAAAAATATTTTCTCTTATTTGTCTTAAATAGTTTACCCTGTAGCTTCATTACATGTCCCCTAGTCTTTCTATACTCTGATAGCGTAAACAATTGATCCATGTTTATCCGTTCCACTCCATTCATTAATTTATAGACCTCTATCATATCTCCCCTCAGCCGTCTCTTCTCCAGGCTAAAGAGCCCTAACCTTCTTAGCCTCTCTTCATAGGAGTAGCCTTCCATCCCCTTCACCAATTTGGTGGCTCTTCTCTGTACTTTTTCTAATAACGCTATGTCCTTTTTAAGATACGGTGACCAGAATTGCACACAATATTCAAGGTGCGGTAAAGACCATGGAGCGATACAGAGGCATTATAATATCCTTTGTTTTGTTCTCCATCCCTTTCCTTATGATACCTAGCATTCTATTTGCTTTCTTGGCCGCCGCTGCACATTGGGCGGAGGGTTTTAACATGTTATCCACAATGACTCCTAAATCTTTTTCCTGGGTGGTGGTTTCTAATGTGGAGCCTTGCATTGTGTAACTGTAGTGTGGGTTGTTCTTTCCTAGGTGCATAACCTTGCACTTGTCCACATTAAATTTCATCTGCCATTTGGATGCCCAGTCTTATCTTTATCCAGATCCTCCTGCAGTTTTCTGCAATCTTCTTGGGTTTTAACAACTTTAAACAGTTTTGTGTCATCTGCAAATTTGATAACCTCACTAGTTATTCCCTTTTCCAGGTCATTTATGAATATGTCAAAAAGCGGCGGACCCAGTACAGATCCCTGGGGTACTCCACTATTCATCTTTTTCCAGTGGGAATATTGGCCATTTAGCCCTACCCTCTGCTTTCTATCTTTTAACCAGTTCCCGATCCACAATAGTACACTGCCTCCTATCCCATGACTTTTTAGCTTCGCCAAAAGTCTCTGATGGGGGACTTTGTCAAAAGCTTTCTGAAAGTCCAGATACACTATATCAACCGACTCACCTTTGTCTACCTGTTTATGCACACCTTCAAAAAAACATATCAGATTAGTAAGACAAGATCTTCCTTGTCTAAAGCCATGTTGGTTGTCTCCCATTAGGCCATGACTATCTACATGCTGCGTAATTTTGTTCTTTATGATGGTTTCTACCATTTTCCCTGGTACTGACGTCAGGCTCACCGGTCTGTAATTTCCTGGGTTACCCCTGGAACCCTTTGGCGACCCTCCAATCTTCAGGTATTACAGATGATTTTAATGAAAGTTCACAGATTACCAATAGCAGGTCTGCAATCTCATATTTCAGTCCTTTCAACACTCTGGGATGTATACCATCCGGTCCAGGTGATTTGCTACTATTCAGTTTATCAAATAGTTGTCATATATCTTCCCGGTGTAGCGATATTTCTCTCAATTCCTCTGCAGTATCACCTTTAAATACCACTTCAGTTTTGGGTAACATCCCTACATCTTCCTCAGTAAAGACCGAAGCAAAGAATTCATTCAGTCTCTCTGCTATAGCCTTGTTTCCTCTTACTGCCCCTTTTACCCCTCTATCATCTAATGGTCCAATTGATTCTCTCACAGGCCTTTTGCTACGAATGTACTTGAAAAAGTCTTTATTTCGTGTTTTTGCTTCCGTAGCAAGTTTCTTCTCAAATTCCCGTTTTGCCTGCCTTATCAATGCTTTGCATTTAACTTGCCAGTGCTTGTGCTGTTTCCAGTTTTCATCATTTGGCTCTTTTTTCCATTTCCTGAAGGTTGCTTTTTTGGCAGCAACAGCCTCTCTGACCTCACCTTTAAACCATGCTGGCAGTTTTTTGGACTTTCTTCCACTTTTCTTAATGCGTGGAATACAGCTGGTCTGGGCTTCGAGGATAGTATTTTTAAATAACACCCAAGCTTGCTGTAAGTCTTTAACCTTTGGAACCGCTCCTTTTAGTTTTTTCCTAACTATATTCCTCATTCTATCATAGTCTCCCTTTTGAAAGTTAAAAGGTAGTACTGTGGATGCCTTTACTATCTGTCCTCCACTAATTAAATCAGACTTGATCATACTATGATCACTATTGCCAAGTGGTCCCAACACCCTTATTTCTTGCACCAGATCTGGCGTTCCACTAAGGACTAGGTCCAGTATGGCTTCCCCTCTGGTCGGTTCATGAACCAGCTGCTCCAAGAAGCAGTCATTTATTCCATCTATAAACTTTATCTCTTTAGCTTGTCCTGCTGTGACACTGACCCAGTCGATACCGGGGTAATTGAAATCACCCATTATTACTACTCTGTTGTGACTTTTGTTAGCTTCCTTGATTTCTTTGAGCATTTCATCATCCATTTGTTCATTCTGGCCAGGTGGTCGATAGTATACTCCCACTGCCATCACCTTCCCCTTCATAAATGGAATTTCAATCCATAGAGATTCTACAGCAAATTTTGTTCCCTGCAAAACTTTAATCCTTTCTGACTCAATGCCCTCTCTAACATAGAGCGCAACCCCTCCACCAATTTGATCAGCTCTATCATTACGATATAGTTTGTATCCAGGTATCACAGTGTCCCACTGGTTATCCTCCTTCCACCATGTCTCTGAGAGTGCAATCATATCTAACTTCTCATTTAGTGCTATATATTCTAACTCTCCCATCTTATTGTTTAGACTTCTAGCATTGGCATACAAGCATTTTAGAGACTGTATTTTATTCATATTAATCTGGCTATTGGTAGGCAGGGGTAATTTGGAATCTTTATGCTCTGTCTGCTCCTTACTCAAGGGCATTTGGGCTACTATACTCCCTTTTGGAACCTCACTGCTTTTGGTAGTATCCTTCAAGGATACCTTCGTCCAAACCATGCACTCCTCGGTGACTGTCGGCTTTCCCCTATTTTCTAGTTTAAAAGCTTCTCTATCTCTTTTTTAAAGGTTAATGCCAGCAGTCTGGTCCCATCCTGATTAAGGTGAAGCCCATCCCTTCGGAAGAGCCCCCCCTTTCCCCAGAATGTTCCCCAGTTCCTAACAAATCCAAAACCCTCATCCTTGCACCATTGTCTCATCCACGCATTGAGACTCCGGAGCTCTGCCTGTCTTTTGGGTCCTGCACGTGGAACAGGAAGCATTTCGGAGAACGCTATCCTGGAAGTTCTGGATTTCAACTTCCTACCTAAAAGCTTAAATTTAGCCTCCAGAACTTCCCTACCACATTTTCCTATGTCATTGGTACCAACATGTACCAAGACAGCAGACTCCTCCCCAGCACTATCTATGATCCTATCTAGGCGGTGCGTGAGGTCCGCTACCTTCGCACAAGGCAGGCATGTTACCAGGCGATCCTCACGTCCACCAGCCACCCAGCTATCTGCATTCCTAATGATTGAATCACCAACTATAACAGCTGTCCTGACCCTCCCCTCGTGGGGACATGGCCCTGGAGAAACGCCCTCGGTGCGAGAGGGTTTTACATCACTTGGAGGACAGGTCCTAGTTACAGGATCACTTCCTGCCACACCAGGGTGATGCTCTCCTGTCACATGACCTCTCTCCTCCATGGCAACAGGGATGCTGCCAGACTGGAGGTGGGACTTCAGGACTGTATCCCTGTAGGTCTCGTCCATGTACTTCTGTCTTTCTTACGTCTTCCAGGTCTGCTACTCTAGCCTCTAGAGAATGGACTCGTTCCCTGAGAGCAAAGAGTTCTTTGCACTTAGTGCATACGTAAGACCTCTCACCAACTGGGAGAAAATCATACATGTGACACTCAATGCAAAAGACCGGAGAACCCCCATCTCGTTGCTGGACTTCTGTCTGCATCTTAGTTTAAAGCTTGTGTTTAGGTCTTTTAAATTCTGTATATAATAAGGATTGGTGTAGATGCTTATACCAATAAAAGTGTATCTAATACCCCTAATACACCTTTAGGTCCTCTGTGTATGACTGATTTGGATAACGGGCTGCACCTGAGAGCAGCCCCTTTCCTCAATGATGTGCAAGTACCTATAAAACTACAATTACCCCAGGGGTGGGTGGGTGCTGGGGAGGGAGGGAGGGAGATAAGTCCTATTAAAGAGGGCAGTTACAAGGTACCCTGTCCTGAACCCTCAGCAGGGGGGAGGGGGGTACCACACAAAGCCCAGTTAGTTGAGAGAGGCAAGGTAAGTTATAACTGAGAAGGCTGAACTAGCACACCACTAAGACAAACAATAAATAATTAAATAAACAGTTAGACAAACAATCAATTAATAAACAGCTAGAACTCACAGCAAGGTGTCACAGGAGGCAATATCCACTTCTTTAGCAGAGCACTGTAAAAAGCACTGCTCTTCTCTGATTTGGACCCAGGCAGGCTAAAACTCCCTTAGTTGACCCCCCATGGGCACTAACCCTGCCAGGGCCCTCTTCGCTTCATTGCGATTTCTTGAGATTCAAGGAAGAGGAGGCTTCAAAACCTCTATCCGCTCCTCTGAACCCTCGAAATCCCTGGTATCGATATGGGAAATGCCCTCTCTGAAACTGACCAAACCTCGCAGGACGAAATCTACGAAACTCCCTCTGCTGGCTTTTAGAAGGCGCCTGAGGGCGACCCTGCTTCTGCTTATTCTCAAGCAGCCTTCCTCCTTTAGACTCACCAAGGTCCTTAACCAACTTGTCCAAGTCCTCCCCAAAAAGGAGTTTACCTTGAAAAGGGAGTTTAGCTAGCCTCACTTTAGAAGCCCCATCTGCTGCCCAGTTAAGCAGCCACAGTTATCTGCGCGCTGCTATCACCGACGCCATACTTTTTGACAGCCCGCGAATGAGGTCGTATTGTATATCTGCCAAATAAGCTGCCCCCGATTCCATTCGGGCCACCTCCTCATTCGTCTCTGCTTCTTGAGCCCCTTTCATCTTTTGGGACCAATGCAGACAAGCCCTTGCCACCCATGCCCCACAAATGGAAGCATGCATGGAAATCGCATTGACCTCAAAGACTTGTTTTAACAAAGTATCTAAATGCCTATCCTGTGCATCCTTCAGGGTGGAACTACCCTCCACAGGAATCGTGGTCTTCTTAGTAACCGCTGATACCGCCGCATCTACCCTAGGAGATTTGAAAAGATCTTTATCTGGCTCCTGCAGCGGTTAGAGGCGCGACATCACTCTGGACCCTTTCAGCCCTGCTTCTGGCGTGTCCCATTCCTCATGTATCATTTCTCTAAACATTCTATGGATTGGGAAGGCTCTTTGGGACTTACGAACTGCCTGCAATAGCGGGTCCTCCAAAGAGGAGTCCGCCGCCTGTTCTGCTGCAGGTATGTTTAGTGCCTTCAGCGTCTCCGACATTAAAGTCGACAACTCCCCACACCTGAAGACCCTAATGACCCATGCCTGATTCTCTGGCTCCCCTATTTCGCCTTCCTCCAAATCCATATCCATGTCCGAATCCTCCAAGACTTCCAATGGTTTGCCCGACCCCACGGTCTGCTCCGTCTTGTCTCCCGCTAATCTAGGTTTTTTATAAGGAACACTATCCGCTCCCCCTTCGAGGAGATTCCCCGAGCACTTCCATCCCGGGTCCTCCTCCGCCTCACCCGTGGCCGACTTTCCAAGAACCTGCTGAAGAAGTGCCATAAAGTCCTGGGAGAAAATCGCCGCCAGCCCCCCATGCAACAAAGATTGGGAACTGACGGGCTCTAGCACCTTGGAAGGTCCCGGTGTAGACTCCGTAGGTAGCCCGGCAGGGGAAAGGGACTCCGGAGAGCCCGATGCTTCTCCCTTGGTAAGCTGCGCTTCTGTATCATCCCCCCCTGCCGCTGCCTCCTGCATACAATCTCTACAGACACCCTCCGCCGAGACCAAGCCTCTCTTGGCCCCACACATCATACACTGGGGTCTAGAAGGCATAATGATAGCAGTGCGGCGCCAACTCGACCAGCTAGCGCAGCAGCACTTAAAAGATTTTAAAGACCTTTTTCTTTTTTCTTTTTTTTTTGGACGCGATCTAAGAGCACTGCGAATATCAAGAATCTTCACTAGCTAACATTCACCACTAACCTGCAGCCAAAAGCCTGAAGGAAAAGAGCCCCTTCACTTTCTAGCATGATTGCCTCATGATGTGGGCCTGTACGCTCTCATACGCCAGCTTTCTCTCTCAGCAGCGCTTCTCCTTCAGCGGCTGCACGCAGCCTGAGTCGCGTCTGACTGCTGCCGCTCCGAAGCGAGCTAAGCACCCTCCGGCTGCCTGCATACTGCCCCGCTCACCTCAGACGCTGTAGCGGACAATGAGGACTGTCTCTCCTACCTGCTCCCCTTCCACTTGCCTAAAGAACACCGTGGCACCAGGAATCTGGCTGCCTTAACTGCCATCTGTCTCGCAACAACACTCCTCCACGAGTTTGGGAGCCGGAGGTCCCAGCAACTGCTCCCTCACACTTCCCTGAGTACCAGAACGCCAGGGAGGAGGGAGAGAGGGGGATCTTCCGTCTTCAATGCCGCCAAAACTGTTTCCTCGAAGCAGGGGCCTGCTACTAAAAAGCTTTAAAGGTATATCAACCCCAATTTATTTAATTTTTTTTTTTCAATTCCAATTCAATTCAACTAAGCACTAACTAACTAAACCTACAAACTCCTTAATCATTCCTCCAGTGAGCCCCAGACCTCTAGGCTCACGCCTCCTCTAGCTGCTTGGAGACTGAGATTACTGGCTCAGGAAGGCGGTCCCTGGATTACTTATACTGGTGTCACTGAAAAGAGTGACATGCTCAGTCTCCAAGCTGCGAGAGGAGGTGCTTAAACCCAGAGGTCTGGGACTAGACTGGAGGGACGATAAGGAACTACCATTAAAATCATCTGTAGTACCTTGAGATTGGAGAATGGCCAGTGTAACACCAATTTTTAAAAAGAGTTCCAGGGGTGATCCGGGAAACTTCAGACTGGTGAGTCTGATATAAGTAATGGGCAAAATGGTAGAAGCCATAATAAAAAATAAAATTACTGAACAAGTAAATAGACATGGTTTAATGGAAAAAAGCCAACATAGATTTAGCCAAGGAAAGACTTCTCTTACAAATAAGTTATATTTTTTTGAAGGTGTGAATAAAGAGGTAGACAAAGGTGAGCTGGTCAATACAGCGTATCTGGATTTTCAGAAAGCCTTTGACAACGTCTCTCATGAGAGACTCTTTGGGAAATTAAAGTCATGGGATAGGAGGCAGTGTACTATTCTGGATCAGGAACTGGTTAAAAGATATAAAGTAGAGGGAAGGGCTAAATGGTATCAATGGAGAAAGCTGAATAGTGGAATACTCCAGGGATCTGTGCTGGGCCCACTGCTTTTTAACATATTCATAAATGATCTGGAAATGATGGTGGACTGAAGGGATCATTGTGCGGTGGCGTTTGTTTCCTCATGGGCCAAAGGAAGGCTAAAGGGGTTAAGAAACCTTCTCTTGCCCCTGCAGCCTCAACCCCTTTACCTCATCAAGTGGTTGGGCCGCTTGATCAATTTTTGGCGCCGCAGCAGCAGTTGGGAGAGCCGGCGGTTCAGAGCCCTTGTGACCTATTGGCGGAGTTTGGAAGCTCGGCGGGAGGATCCGGGCCCGACATCTCACCGCCGGAGAAGTGGCATCCTCCTAAGGTGCCTCTACTGGTGTCAAGCTCGGTGCGGCTGGAGGAGGCGTTCCCCCCCCCCCCCCCGGTTTGGAGGGGGGGGCTGAGAGCAGAGGGTCAGCTGCAGTGAGAAGTGGCGGTGACACTGCTTCATCTCCCCCCAGTGGTTCAGAGGTTCCTACAACAACCAGGAGGTCTTTTGGCAGGTTGGCTGACACCTTCCCTGCTCCTGGCAGTTTGGTAATGGGGTGGCGACTCTCGGAGGCCGGTACGGAAATGGCACAGAATTTGGTAACTTTTACTTTTGAAAGACCAGCTGAATTTACATTGGAGTCTATATGGTCTGCTATTGTGAAGCTTGGGGAACTTTTTGCTCCTCAGATTACCGCTTTAATGACCCAGTTTCAATCACATACTGTCTTGCTTTAGCAACACACTTTGGAAGTTTCCGCTTTGCAATCATCTGTCTCTGATCTCCAGCAGAAAGTTTCTCGGATTGAAGATGGTAGTTCCTCATATCAGAAAGATGTATTGGCTTTGCAGACAAGGACTGAAATGGAGAATTTATCAAGATATTCTAATCTTCGTCTTGTAAATTTTCCCAAGTCTCAGTGTGTTAGTGCAAAAGAGATGTTTAAGAAATATCTAGTTGAAGTGCTAGGGGTCCCAAATGAATCCCACCCTCCTATGGTGAAACAGTATTATCTTCCAATGAGAAAAAAGGTGGTGGGTGGTGGGACTATTCCTGGAGTGGATAAGGCTGATTCTTTAGATGTTACCGCTATTTAAAAGGTTCTCTATCTGAATCTGTTTCTCCTTCTACTTTAATTGTAACTTTTGCCCTCTCTTCGGATAGGGATTGGTTTTTCCGAATGTTCTTTCAGAAGCGGAATGTAACATTTCAAGGACTAATTATACGTGTTTTTCCAGATCTATCTCTGGAGACTCAGAAACGTAGGAAAGAATTTTTGCTTCTTCGTCCAGGTGTTTTGTTGTTGGGGGGCCAGTTTTTTCTGAAGTTTCCTTGTAAATGTATGATTAAGTTGAATTCTGTTTCTTATATTTTTTTTTGATCCATCTTAGTTGCTGGCTTTTATTAGTGCTCAACGCTCCCCCGAGGCGTGTCAGGTTCCACTGCAGTAGGTTTTGGCCTGACTGTTTTCCTTCAGTTTCTTTTTCCTGCAGGTTTGAAATCAAGTGTGTTTGGAAGTCTCTTCTTAATAGTGGGCTATAGTAGGATCAGTAGATGTAATATTTTTTTGCTTAATTTTTTTTCCTGTAAGCCACTGTTGTTATCATCCTGTTTTCTTTCTGTACCCTAATTTCTACTTCAAGCATTGTTGCTTGGATTTATTGTAAAATGATAAATATATAATAAAATAAATAAATAAATGATCTGGAAATAGGAATAACAAGTGAGGTGATCAAATTTGCAGATGACACAAAATTATTCAAAGTTGTTAAAACTCAAGAGGATTGTGAAAAATTGCCAGAAGACCTTTATAAATTGGAAGAATGGACATTCAAATGGCAGATGAAATTTAAATTGGACAAGTGCAAAGTTATGCACTTATGGAAGAAGAACCCAAACTACAGTTACATGATGCAAGGTTCCAACTTAGGAACCACCACTCAGGAAAAGGGCTTATGCATCATCATGGATAATATATTGAAACCCTCTGTCCAGTGTGCAACAGTGGCCAAGAAAGCAAATAGGAATAATAAGGAAAGGAATGGATATTAGAAAGAAAGATATTGTAATGCCTCTGTATTGTTCCATGGTGCAACTGCACTTTGAATATTGTGTGCAATTCTAGTCGCCATATCTTAAAAAGAATATAGTAGAATAAGTAAAGGTTCAGAGAAGCGTCACCAAGATGGTAAAGGGGTTGGAAGGATGCCTCTATGAGAAAAGGCTTAAAATGTTAGGGCTCTTCAACTTGGAAAAGAGGCAGCTGAAGGGAGATATGATAGAGGTCTATAAATTAATGAATGGAGTAGAATGGGTAAATAGAAACATAAACATATAGAAACATGATGACAAAAAAAGACCACATAGCCTATCTAGTCTGTCCTTCCATATCAACCACTACAACAGTCCCCTTTTTCCCTTTAGAGATCCTCTGTGTTTGTCCCATGCTTCTTTGAATTCAGATACTGTCTTCATCTCTACCACCTCCAGTGGGAGACTATTCCACGGATCCACCACTCTTTCCATAAAGAAATATTTCCGCATATCACTCCTGAATCTATCCCCTTTCACCCTCATCCCATGTCCCCTCATAGCAGAGCTTGCTTTCAATCGAAAGAGGCTCTCCTCCTGTGCATTTATGCCACAGAGGTGTTTAAACATCATAATCAAATAATCTCTATCCCGCCTTTCCTCTAAGGTGTACATATTAAGATCTTTAAGTCTGTCCTCATATTCTTTATAATGAACACCACTAACCATTTTAGTAACCACCCTCAGTACCGATTCTAGCCTGTTTATATCCTTTTGAAGGTGCAGTCTCCAGAATTGCACACAATACTCCAAATGAGGTTGCATCAAAGACTTTTACAGAGGCAGTATCACCTCCTTTCTTCTGCTGGCCATTTCGCTCCCTATGCACCCAAGCATCCTTCTAACTTTTTCCGTTGCCTTTTAGCTACTTTAAGATAATCAGACACAATCATGCCCAGGTCCCGCTCTTCTTTAGTGGGCAAAAGTACTTCACTCCCTATACTATATTGCTCCCTTGGATTGCTGCAGCCCAAATGCATGACCTTGAATTTTTTAACATTAAATCTCAGCTGCCAAATTCTAGACCATTCTTCAAGCTTAGCTAGATCCCTCCTCATGTTATGTACACCTTCCTGTCTACTTTATTGCAGACTTTGGTATCATCCGCAAAGAGACAAACCTTACCCGACAGCCCTTCCGTTATATCACTAATAAAGATGTTAGAAATAATCGGACAAAGGACAGATCCCTGGGGCACACCACTGGTAATCTCCTTCTCCTCAGAGTGAGCTCCATTTACCTGTACCCTTTGTCGTCTCCCACTCAACCAATTTCTAACCCAAGCACTAACTTTAGGGTCCATCCCTAGGGTGCTCAGTTTGTTTATAAGCTGCCTGTGAGGAACAGCGTCAAAGGCATACACTCCCTTGTCGCCCAGTCAAAGAAATCAATCAGATTTGTCTGACAAGACCTGCCTTTGGTGAATCCATGCTGCCTCGGATCCTGTAATCCGCTGGACTCCAGAAACCTCACTAATTTCTCTTTCAGCAGAGCTTCCAATAATTTACTCACCACCGAAGTTAAGTTAACCGGCCTGTAGTTTTCAACCACATCCTTATTTCCGCTTTTGTGTAAAGGGACCACATGTGCCTCTCTCCAGTCCTTTGGCACCACTCCCGACTCCAACGAGGCATTGAAAAGGTCAGTCAGTGGAGCTGCTAGAACATCCCTCAGCATTCCAGGGTGTATCCCATTCGGTCCCATCGCTTTGTGTACTTTAAATTTAGCTAGTTTCTCACAAACAGTCTTCTGAAAATTGTTCAAGATGACCCTCGCTTCTGTTCCTGTTTGCGGGTGTTTTCTGAGGTCCTGCTCCTGGTTCTTCATCTGTGAACACAGAACAGAAATATTTGTTAAGCAATTCCGCTTTATCTTCATCAGCTTCTACATATTCCTCCCCTTCACCCTTGAGTCTGACAATACCACTTTTGCCCTTCCTCTTCTCACTATCATATCTGAAAAATGTCTTATCCCTCCATTTTACTGCATTGGCTATTTCCTCCTTTTTTTAATTTTTGCTTCCATGACTACTTTGCTAGCTTCTATGTTTTTCCAGATATAGATGCTTCTCTTCCTCTCTCTGTGATCTCTTGTACTTCATGAAAGCCTCCTTCTTTTTCTTCACTTTTTCAGCTACTTCTTTTGAAAACCATAGTAGTATCCCTTGTCTTTTATCTTTATTTACCTATTATTTTTTTTATAATTTATTCTTTATTCATTTTTCAACACAAACACCATTTTAACAAAAAGGTTGGTTGCCCTTAAAAAAATCCACTTTCAGTTTTGCCCACTGTTTTTCTATATCCCCCAGCTGTTCCCATTCCTCTAAGGCCTCCCTGAGGTATTGGCCCATCTTGACAAAGTTAGTTTTCCTAAAGTCTAAGAGCCTTCCCGTGTGGGTTCTATTACCAGTTGCCTGAATAGTTCTCCTTGTAGAGTCCAGGATCTCCTTACTTCTAGATAATACTGCAGCAGGAATGTGCCAATTAACATCTGGCATATTGAAATCCCCCTATCAGTAGCACTTCCCCTTTCCTATCAATGCTGCGTATGTCTTCAATTAGCTCTTCATCCACCTCTTCCTCCTGTGCGGGAGGTCTGTATATCATGCCAATGCAAATAGATTTCTCTTTTCCTCTTTCTAGTTTAAGCCACAGTGTCTCCCCTCTCCCTTTTAAACTCTGTAGTTCCAAAGCTTTAATATTTTTTTTTACATATTTAACCAGTTTTCTATACCACCTTATCCTTCAGTCAAAGTGGTTTACATTATGTAATCATTACAAATAGGTACTGGATACATTCCCTTGTCCCCAAAGGGCTCACAATCTACCTGAGGCAACAGAGGGTTAAGTAGCTTGCCCAAGGCCACAAGGAGTGCCTATAGGACTAGAAATCACAGTCCCTCCACCCTGAGATTGCTGTTTCCAGGTGGGACTAGAACCCCTGGCCCGAGGTACTGTGTCCTAACCACTAGTTCCACTCCTCCTCCCCCCCCTACTTCCTACCCTATCATTTCTGAATAAAGTTTAGGCTGGTATAGTTACATCCCAGTCATGGTTTTCTGTGAACCATGTTTCTGTAACTGCCACTAAATCCAAGTCTGCCTCTCCCATTAAAGCTTCAACATCTGGGATCTTATTTCCCATGCTACGGGCTTTTATACACATTGCTTTACATATGTTGTTTCTTTTACCCATTTCAATAAAGATATTTAATGTTTCACTTATCTGGGTGTTTTCACTTATCTGGGGGCTTTCTTCACCCATCCCCAATGAATCTAGTTTAAAACCCTCTTCAGTAGATTAGCAAGTCTGTTATTGAAGACATGTCAACCTTTCTTGGACAGATGGACACTATCTCTGCTCTGCAACCCTTGGAACAGCATCCCAGTTTCCAGGAAACCAAAATGCTCTCAATGATACCATCCACGCAGCCATGCATTCATCTCCAGGATGCGAGCTTCTCTGCCTTGTCTTTTACCCTTAACAGGGAGGATTTAAGGGAAACCACCTGCACCCCTATCTGCTTCACCCTCTGTCCCAGAGCCATGAAGTCACTTTTGATACACTCAGAGGAATACCTGGCAGTATCATTTGTGCCGACATGGATTAGCAACATTGGGTAATATCAGTGGGCTTGATGAGTCTCGGCAAACTCTCCATAACATCTTGGATTTTGGCACCTGGCAGATAGCATGCCTCTCTGGACATCAAGTCTAGTTGGCAGATGGATGCCTCAGTACCCCTCAGAAGAGAGTCACCAACCACCACTACCCTTCACTTCCTTGTGGTCACTGATTCTGCAACTTTGGGGTGCTTGAGCTCTGGTTCTTCCCTTTCCAGGGATGCTTTCACCTCCTCCACTTCCAGGGCTGCATAATGGTTCTTCAATTCAAGGGCTGGAGAAGTTGGATTGGTGATTCTGCAGGCCCTGGTGACTTGTGTCCAACCTTCATCATTCTGTAGTCTCCCATCTTCTCCTCTGCTGGAGAGCTTGGATGTTGCAAGAAGCATCTCATCAATGAACTTCTCACTATCTTGAATGCACCTCAGCCTCGCCACCTCCTCTTTGAGTTCCTCCACTTGTTTTCTGAGAGCTTCTGCCTACAGGCATCCTGCACGTGGAACTGGTCCTTCAACTGGCATTGGGACTTCTGTCTGTACAGAGGCAAAAGCTGTAACAGGGGCAACAGCTTTAGCGATATGATTTTTCCCAGCCATTGTGCAGTTGGTGGAGCTTAGGTATCTGTTAAAGCAAAAGAGAGAGATCTACCAAAGTTTCCCAACTATCCTTTCAGAGAAAAAGCAGTTAAATCTCTTGATGAGCTGTCAGTAGCTTCAAAGAGCTGAGAAAGATACTAAAGCAGAACTTTAAACTTAGCCCGCTAAAGAAAATATTTTCCCTTTTAAACTGAAGCACCAAAAAGAATGTGACTTTATTTTCAAAATGTACTAAAACTCTTTTAAGAGCTCCCAGGCAGAGAGCTGCAATTTAAAAAGCCACAAACTCTTACCTTTGCTTGAAATGTATAGGCTGTTTATTCTGAAAAGTTGAAAGACTAGGGGAAACCCAATGAAGCTACAATGTAATCCATTTAAGAATAATAAGAGAATTTGAAGGAATTTGGAGTGGAGGAGTAGCCTAGTGGTTGGGGCAAGGTACCTCAGGCCAGAAGGTCAGGGGTTCAAATCCCAGTAGAGGACAACAACCTTGGGCCGGAAGGACTGGGGTTTCTAGTCCCACAGGTGCTCCTTGTGGGCTTGGGCAAGCCACTTAACCCTCCATAGCCCATGTTCCCTGTAAAATAGTTATCTCCAAGTTATAATACCCTGTTCAATGTAATTTCAGTTTGTTCAATGTAAACCACACTGATGCAGAATAGCGCGGTATATAAGAGAATGTAAATAAATAAATTTCTTTTTCACTCATTTTGTAATCAAACTCTGGAATTCATTACCGGAGGATGTAGTAAAAGCTGTTAGAGTAGCTAGGTTTAAAAAAGGTTTGGACGAGTTCCTGGAGGAAAGGTCCATAGACCATTATTAAAGAGGACCCGGGAAATCCACTGCTTACTCTGGTGCAAGCATGTGGAATCTATGTACCTTTTTGGGAACTTACCTGGTACTTGTGACCTGGATTGGCCAGTGTTGGAAACAGAATACTGGGCTTGATGGGCCTTTGTCTGACCCAGTATGGCATTTCTTATGTTCTTATGTTCACAATGAGCAAAACAGAAAACCTCTCCCTGGCTAAAGGCTGTGATATCAAGGACCTTGAACAGGAAAGCACATATACATATCTTGGTGTAGGGGAAGAAATGACACTCAAGCAGAAATTATTGAGAGAAAAGATCAGTAAAGAATACTATAGAAGATTAAAATCATTATTGAAAAGTGCCTTAACATCACAAAATAAGATACAAGCCATCAATCGGTTGGCAATTCCTGTTCTCTCACACACTTGGTTTGTAGCTAGTTGTGCTGTGAGGGCTTGTGTGTATCAGTGATGCTGAGAGCTAAGCTATCAGTAGTATAATTACAGGCAGGGTCTCCCAAGATAGACAGGTCTTAGCTGACTTTCCAGACCAAGACAAACCACCCATCTGGGTAGCAGCAGAATGAGACGATGTTAGCGCCAGAGGATCACACTTCTGTGACAACGGCAGCAACACTAGAATTATCTGTGTGGAAGAAAGGTCTGGCAATCTGCTCCCATATCTTGTCATGAAAACCCAATGGATAGTCACAACAAAACAAACTGCACTATAATGCTGAAAGATGAGATCCCCAGGTTGTAAGGCACTCAACTGGTTACTGGAGAGGAGCTGAAGACTTTTGAGAGTAAAGCCAGCATTTATGATGTGGTTGGATCAAAGTCTTTGGGACATCTAACTGCTGGTGTAGAAGCACATGAAATGAGAGTCAGAAGCTGCAAAGCTGTCTTACATATTGGGACATGGAATGTACGAAGCTTGAACCAAGGAAAATTGGAGGTGGTCAAGAATTATATGGAATGTGTACAACTCAATCTGTTGGGTATCAGTGAACTGAAATGGACTTGCATCGGGCACTTTGCATCTGATGATCACATGGTCTACTATGCTGGAAATGAAAGACAAAGAAGAAATGGTGTTCCATTTATAATCAGGAAGAAACTTGCAAGAACTGTAATGAAATACAATGCAATCAGTGAACGCTTAATTTCTATTCGTCTACGAGGAATGCCCATTAACACAACTATAATTCAGGTATATGCCCCAACAACAGCTGCAGAAGAGGATGAAGTTGATGAGTTCTATGAACAAGTACAAGCTGAAATGACAGAACATGCAAACAAGAAACCCTGATAATCATGGGTGACTGGAATGCAAAAGTTGACAACAAAGAGAAAGGCAAAGTGGTTGGAAAATATGGACTTGGCAACAGAAATGAAGCTGGAGAAAGACTGATAGAATTCTGCAAGACCAATGAGCCATTCATCTCAAACACCTTCTTCCAACAACACAAGCGACGACTGTACACAGGGACTTCTCCCAATGGATTGTACAAAAATCAAATTGACTACATCTGTGGAAATTAACATGGAAAAGCTCTATAACATCAACAAAGACAAAACATGGAGCTGACTGTGGTACAGATCACCAACTACTAGTATGCAAACTCAAGCTAAAGTTGAAAAAGAGCAAGCCATTTATGAATGTAGCAAAATATGACCTTGAGAATATATCACCAGAATTTAAAGACTGCTTGCAAAATCGATTTGCTGCTTTAGATATAAATGACAGAGCTCCAGAAGAGTTATGGGATGACATCAAGAAGACTATGTTGGACGAAAGTGAGAAGTCTCTACAAAAGGTAAAAAAGCAAAAATGGCCAAAATGGATGACCGAAGAAACTCTGAAAATTGTTCAAAAGCACAGAGAAGCTAAAGCTAGAGAAGAAAGAGAGACAATTGCAGAACTCAACAGAGATTTCCAACGTGCAGTAAGACAAGACAAGACAAGGAGAAGTTCTACAAGGACATGCAAGGAAATAGAATCAGAAATTATTGGAGGAAGAACAAGATCAACTTTCCTAAAGTTACAAGAGTTAAAGAAAAAAATCCAGGCTTGAATTGGAATGCTACAAGATGCTCAAGGATCCATGTTGAATGATACTGAGAAGATCAAGAAAACGTGGAAAGAATATACAGAGTCATTATACCATAAAGATTAAGTGGACCAACAGCTGTTTCAACTTGTACCTTTATGATCAGGAACCATTGGTGATGAAAGAAGAAGTCAAAGCAGTATTGAAAGTCTTATCAAAGAACAAAGCACTGGGCATTGATGGCATTCCCAATGAAGGATTTTGGCACTCGGATGTAGCTGTTACCATACTTACAAGGCTCTGCCAAGAAATTTGGAAAACATCATCATGGCCAACTGACTGGAAAAAATGTCTGTTTATATCAATACTAATGAAAGGTGATCCAACTGACTGTGGAAATTATCACACATTTGCTCTGATCCCACATGCCAATAAGATTCTACTGAAGATACCTGGAATGAGAACTGTCTGAAGTGCAAGTAGGTTTCAGGAAAGGACAAGGAATGAGAGATATCATCACGATGTGAGATGGATCCTTGAAAAGACAATACCAAAAATATATTTAAGTGTGTTTTATCGACTACAGCAAGACATTTGACTGTGTAAACCATGAAAAACTCTGGGCCACATTAAGAAGCATGAATCTTGTGTGTGACTTTTACTTACTATCATTGTCTGGAAGCTGAGAGGAACGGCTGCTCTGTTCCGGAGAGCGCTTGGGAGCACGTGAGCAGAGCGGGCTATAAGACCGGGCCCTCCCTCGCTGAATCTTGTGTGTGACTTTTACTTACTATCATTGCCTGGAAGCTGAGAGGAACGGCTGCTCTGTTCCGGAGAGCGCTTGGGAGCACGTGAGCAGAGCGGGCTATAAGACCGGGCCCTCCCTCGCTGAATCTTGTGTGTGACTTTTACTTACTATCATTGCCTGGAAGCTGAGAGGAACGGCTGCTCTTTTCCGGAGAGCGCTTGGGAGCACGTGAGCAGAGCGGGCTATAAGACCGGGCCCTCCCTCGCTGAATCTTGTGTGTGACCTTTACTTACTATCATTGCCTGGAAGCTGAGAGGAACGGCTGCTCTGTTCCGGAGAGCGCTTGGGAGCACGTGAGCAGAGCGGGCTATAAGACCGGGCCCTCCCTCGCTGAATCTTGTGTGTGACTTTTACTTACTATCATTGCCTGGAAGCTGAGAGGAACGGCTGCTCTGTTCCGGAGAGCGCTTGGGAGTACGTGAGCAGAGCGGGCTATAAATTATAGCCCCACCGCGGGACGCGCACCGTGGGCGCGTGCCCGAGGGTGCGTGCTCCGAAGGGGCGTGTCCTAAGGGGCAGACCACGCCCCTTTGGAGCCCCTTCGGAGCACTTTGGAGCACTTTGGTGAAGCTGGTCTGGTTTGTCTATGGGGAAGCGGAAGAAAAAGCCGCTTCAATCCACAATGTCGTCCGGTAAGTCAGCTAAAGTTGTTGGCCCTATGGATAGCCATCTTAAGGCCTTATCGTCTCCCTCAGTGCAATTGTCACCGGATTCTTTAGCTTCAGTTAGTCCGACTTCACTGAATGAGTCTTCAGATCCGCGGAGGGTTGTATCCCCGCCCAGCACTCAGCCTCGATTGTCGAATGGAGAATTGTTTTGTAGTGCTGTGGAGAGTAAGTCATCACCATCTCTATCCGTACTTTCGAAATCATTTTTGAAGATTCGATCTGATGAGGTTGCTATTCCCAGCCCAATTGATTTCTCTTCTTTGTCTACGGATGACCTCCAACCCCCTAAAGATGTATCATTGCAGGACATTTGGCGAATTGTTTCTAGGACTGAACTTACATTAAAATCTTCTTTGGTTAAATTTTCTGTCTTTTCACAGGAGACAGTTAATTCTTTAATAGATCATCGGAATAGATTGGGAATTCTTGAATCCCACAAAGCTAAAATGGATGGTCAGTTAACATCAATTCAAGGAGTCCTGACATCTCAGGTGCAAGACTCCTTGCAATTGCATCATCGTGATGAAATATTTGAAAATGCTTTGCGGGGGAAGAATCTCAGATTTCTGAATTTCCCTCGCACTCACTACCTTTCTCCAACTATTCTATTTACTAAGTACTTGAAAGATGTTTTGAAAATTCAAGAGCCGGATGCTGTGGTCTTATCTAAAATTTATTACTTGCCTACTGGTGTTAGAGAACATCCGGTTGGCGATTTGGAGACAGGTGATGTAGTTGGTGGGAATCTAGATCACTTATCAGAGCAGAGTATGGATTTATCAGCGTACTTAGAGTCTTCTGTTGAGGAAATTTCTACACTTGCTACTCTTTTGGTGGCTTTATCTTTGGAAAGGGATAAGGAGATGGTCTTAAGGTCTTATTTTAAATTTCGGCAAGAAAAATTTTTTGGTCATCAGTTACAGGTTTTCCCAGATGTCTGCCGTGTTACACAATTAAAAAGGAAGGCTTTTCTTCAACTTCGCTCTCGTGTTATAGCTTTGGGAGCTTCTTATATCCTTAAATATCCATGCAAATGTGTTGTCATTCATCTGGGAAAATCTTATATTTTTTTTGATTCCTCTCAATTAGAAACTTTTCTCAATAATCAGACCTGATATATTTGTTGGCTTTTTGCTTAGTATAATGTGGGATTGTATTATTTTCTGTTTCTCTCAATTTTGGATTAGAGATTATTCTATGTAACTGACACACTCCATTTTGTGGGCTGGGAGTATAAAACTTGTGTTTTCTTTGTGTATTATCGGATTGTATCTTAATTTCTTGTATTTCTTATATATGTCTTTCAATGAAAGTTGATGAAATAAAAAAAAATAAATAAATAAAAAAAAAAGAAGCATGGGCCAGATTCTGATCCTGATGTACATCTCCTTTGTACATCCGGGCTGACCCGGATGTACAAAGGAGATCGCGATTCTGATCCCGCGAATAGGCATGTACATGTAGGTCGGGACTGCGATTCAGTACTGGCCTGCATGTACAGCCATAGCCCGGCTAACTCAGCCAGGGCTTTTAAATGGAGCTGCGGCACCATGGCATCTTGGTGTCCTGTTGCCATGGCACCGTGGCTCCATTTAAAAGCCGTGATGCTGGCTGCTGCTAAAAAGTTAATTCCCTGTAGCTCGACCCCCGATCCGGTCTCCTAAGGCCAGGATTGGGCTGAGGGGAATTAACTCTGCCCCCCCAACCCCTTCCATGCCACGGGCCACTTAAGAAAGAAATGTCCAGGGAAGTTATTCCACCCCAGGCTGCCTCTTCCCCGCTTCCACCTAACTTCCCCACACAAGCGGATGCAGCTAGCACAAATAGAGTGAATGGATGTCCTATCCCGACTATTTGTGTCTCATAACCCCCCCCCCCCCATTGGTATGCCAGAACACTTGATAGTTCTCTTGCACAACCTTTACATTGATCAAGAAGCAACAGTTCAAAAAGAACAAGGAAAAACAGAATGGTTTAAAATCAGCAAAGATGTACGACAAGGCCGCATACTTTCCCCCAACCCGTTTAATTTATATGCAGAATAAATCACCAGAGAAGTAAGACTGTATAAAGACAACCGAGGTGTGAAGATTGGTGGAAGATTTATCAACAACCTTCGCTATGCTGATGATACCACATTACTGACTGAAAGTGAAGACGATCTGAAACATTTGCTGCTCAAGATCGAGGAACATATTTTATTTATTTAACAGGTTTTTATATACTGCCTTTGATCAAAGGTGGTTTACATTGAACAATATACAATCTCAAGAGATTTGTTTTACATAGAATAAGGGCACTTAAACATGGCATTAAATATGGGGGTTATATATGAATCAACAGTGTGTGGATGGTTATGGTATATACAGTTAGGCAATGTCATTAGGACCAAACTGTTCTATGAAGAGATGTGTTTTTAATAGCTTCTTCATATTTTGTGGAGATTGTGCAGATCTAATGGCTTCAGGTAGTGAGTTCCAAATCATTGGGGCAAATAGTGAAAACGTTCTATTGCTTTTCTGCTGTGTACATTTGGTCTTGAAGGGAGGGATGACAAGAAGATTCTGATTTGCTGCTCTTCTGGGTCTTGTTGTCGATGCTCTTGAGATTTGCTTGTGCTTGTGCAATTGGGGGCCAGTGTAGTCAGGTTATGTTTGACGACCTGATGTGCCTGTTAGGATTCTAGCAGCAGTGTTCTGCAATAGTTGAAATAGGCATAATGCTTATTTCATCAGTCCTTGATACAGAATGTTGCCATAGTCGAGATGGGGTGTGGTGATGACCTGGAAAACTGATCTGAAATCGTTATTTTGTAGAAGAGAACATAGAGGTTTGAGGATCCTAAGTTTCAGGTATGCTGCGTTGGCTGCATTCTTGATATGTGAAAGCATGTTGAGATTGCTGTCAAAGGTTATGCCGAGGTATTTGACTTACCTTTTTATGTTAATTTCAGCAGTATGATTTTTTCTGTAGGATTGAAAGCTGGGTCTCTGAAGATTAGTAGAGCTTCCATTTTCTTTTTTATTCACTGCAAGATTTAGTTTGGCGAGAAGGTTTGTGACAGCTGTGAAGATGTCTGATATGACTGAGAAGTCCAGAGTGAGCATGTTGAAGGGCATGTAGAACATGATGTCATCTGCATATAGGTGAAAGTGCATGCTCCATTTTCTTAGTAGGTTGCATATGGGTTGTTTGTAGATATTAAAAAGTAAGGCTGACAAGGCTGATCCCTGTGGTATGCCTTGTTTTAAGTTAAATGGTTTGGAATTGCTGGATTCAACTTTTACTTGCAGGATTCTGTCTGAGACATAGGATGTGAACCAATTTAATGTGTTGTTGATCAGACCTACGTTTCTGAGTCTGGCTAGCAGAGTGTGGTGTGATACCGAGTCGAAGGCAGCACTGATGTCCATGAAGATAGTCTTAAAATGGGCCTGCACCTTAACATAAAGAAGACAAAGATCCTGACAACTGTTAAAAGGTTTAGAAACTGCTAACACCTAATCAGGAGTTAGTGGGCCTGTTTCCTGAGTGCAGTTGAAGCCTGCATAAAAGGCTCCAGTGCCCTGCCCTTTTGAAGCTTTCCTAACCAGGGCACCACAGATCAAACAAACAGGGAACTTTCCTTGAGCACAGTAGGTTGCTGAACTCCAGTAACCTCCTCAGGTTTAGAAACTGCTAACACCTAATCAGGAGTTAGTGGGCCTGTTTCCTGAGTGTAGTTGAAGCCTGCATAAAAGGCTCCAGTGCCCTACCCTTTTGAGGCTTTCCTAACCAGGGCTCCACAGATCAAACAAACAGTAAGGATTTGAGGGTTTGTTTGTTTGTTTGTTTTATTATATTACATTGCTAGATCTCTGACAGGGAGCTCTTAAAAGTTTTTTTTGTATATTTTTTAAAGCAAGGTTACTTTTTGCTGTTTTAGGGGAACTTTCCTTGAGCACAGTAGGTTGCTGAACTCCAGTAACCTCCTTAGGTTTAGAAACTGCTAACACCTAATCAGGTGTTAGTTCCCTCCCTACCCACCCCGACTCCCACCCACCCCTAGTGAGCAGTCTTGCTTTATAGGGCACCTCCCCCTTTAACAAATCACAGTGAATTGGACCAGCACATTTTGAATATAATTAAAGAGATTTAACTGCTTTTTCTCTGAAAGGACAGCTGCGAAACCGGCTGGTACTTGGTAGATCTCTCTCTTTTGCTTTAACAGATACCTAAGCTCCACGAACAGAACAATGGCTGGGAAAAATCGTATTGCTAAAGCTGTTGCCCCCATTACAGCTTCTGTCTCGGTCCAGACAGAGGTCCTAATGCCAGCTGAAGGACCGGTTCCATGTGCAGGGTGCCTGCATGCTGAAGCTCTGAGGAAACAAGTGGAGGAACTCAGAGAGGAGGTGGCAAGGCTGAGGAGCATTCAAGACAGTGAGAAGTACATTGATGAGATGCTTCTTGCAGCAACCAAGCTCTCCAGCACAGGAGAAGATGGGTGCCAACAGAATGTCGATGGTTGGACACAAGTCACCAGGGCCTGCAAAATCACCAATCCGACTTCTCCAGCCCTTGAATTGAAGAACCATTATGCAGCCCTGGAAGTGGAGGAGGTGAAAGCATCCCTGGAAAGGGAAGAACCAGAGTTCAAGTACCCCAAAGTTGCAGAATCAGTGATGAGAAGGAAACAAAGGGTAGTGGTGGTTGGAGACTCTCTTCTGAGGGGTACTGAGGCGTCCATCTGCCGACCAGACTTGATGTCCAGAGAGGTATGCTGTCTGCCTGGTGCCAAAATCCAAGATGTTACGGAGAGTTTGCCGAGACTCATCAAGCCCACTGACTATTACCCAATGTTGCTAATCCATGTTGGAACAAATGATACTGCCAGGTATACCTCAGAACATATCAAAAGTGACTTCATGGCTCTGGGACAGAGGGTGAAGCAGTTAGGTGCACAGGTGGTGTTCTCTTCAATCCTCCCTGTTGAGGGTAAAGGCCAAGGCAGAGAGGCTCGCATCCTGGAGATGAATGCATGGCTGCGTGGATGGTGTCATCGAGAGCATTTTGGTTTCCTAGACCATGCGATGCTGTTCCAAGGGTTGCAGAGCAGAGATGGCATCCATCTGTCCAAGAAAGGTCAACGCATCTTCGGTAGTAGACTGGCTAATCTACTGAAGAGGGCTTTAAACTAGATTCGTTGGGGATGGGTGAAGAAAGCCCCCAGGTAAGTGAAAGCCCCCAGGTAGGTGATACATTAAATACCTTTATGGAAATGGGTAACAGGGGTAACATATGGAAAGCAGTGTGTATTAAAGCCCGTAGCATGGGAAATAAGATCCCTGAAGTTGAAGCTTTGGTGGGAGTGGCTGATTTGGATTTAGTGGCAGTTACAGAAACATGGTTCACAGAAAACCATGACTGGGATGTAACTATACCTGGCTATACTTTATTCAGAAAGGACAGGGTAGGAAGAAGGGGAGGAGGAGTGGCACTATATGTAAAAACTACTATTAAAGCTTTGGAATTACAGAGCTTAAAAGGGAGAAAGGAGGCATTGTGGGTTAAACTAGAAAGAGGGAAAGAGAAATCTATTTGCATTGGTGTGATATACAGACCTCCCTCACAAGAGGAAGAGGTGGACAGAGAGTTAAATGAAGACATACGCAGCATTGCTAGGAAAGGGGAAGTGCTACTGATAGGAGATTTCAATATGCCAGATGTTGATTGGCACATTCCTGCTGCAGTATCATCTAGAAATAAGGAGATCCTGGATTCTCTACAGGGAGAACTATTCAGGCAATTGGTAACAGACCCCACACGTGAAGGGGCCATACTGGACTTGGTGCTTACCAATGGTGAAAGTGTTTCTGATGTTGTAGTGGGAGATCATTTTGCATTCAGTGATCACCAGATGGTGTGGTTCAGTATTAGGACTAGGGCTGTTAGAATCCATTCCAAGGTGAGGATCTTAGACTTTAGGAAGACTAACTTTGCGAAGATGGGCCAATACCTCAGGTAGTCGTTAGTGGGATGGGAACAGCTGGGGGATGTAGAAAAACAGTGGGCAAAACTGAAAGGGGGTATTTTAAAGGCAACCAACCTTTTTGTTAAAATGGTAAATAAAGGTAAAAGGAACAGGAGACCACTATGGTTTTCGAAGGAAGTAGCTGAAAAAGTGAAGAAAAAGAGGGAGTCCTTCATGAAATACAAGAGATCACAGAGAGAGGAAGACAGGCATCTGTATTTGGAAAAACTTAGAGAAGCTAGCAAAGTAGTCAAGAAGGCAAAGATTCAAAAGGAGGAGGAAATAGCCATTGCAATAAAATGGGGGGGGGGGGGGGGGGATAAGACATATTTCAGATATATTAGTGAGAAGAGGAAGGGCAAAAGTGGTATTGTCAGACTCAAGGGTGCAGGGGGGGAATATGTAGAAGCTGATAAGGATAAAGCGGAATTGCTTAACAAATATTTTTGTTCTGTGTTCACAGATGAAGAACCAGGAGCAGGACCTCAGAAAACACCCACAAATAAGAACAGAAGCAAGGGACATCTTGAACAATTTTCAGAAGACTGTGTTTGTGAGAAACTAGCTCAACTTAAAGTAGACAAAGTGATGGGACCGGATGGGATACACCCTAGAATACTGAGGGAACTTGGGGATGTTCTAGCAACTCCACTGACTGACCTTTTCAATGCCTCGTTGGAGTCGGGAGTAGTGCCAAAGGACTGGAGAGAGGCTCATGTGGTGCCTTTACACAAAAGCGGAAGTAAGGATGTGGTTGAAAACTACAGGCCGGTTAGTTTAACTTCAGTGGTGAGTAAATTATTGGAAATACTGGTGAAAGAGAAAATAGTGAGGTTTCTGGAGTCCAGCAGATTACAGGATCCGAGGCAGCATGGATTCACCAGAGGCAGGTCTTATCAGACAAATCTGATTGATTTCTTTGACTGGGTGACCAGGGAGTTGGACCAAGGGAGAGCTGTAGATGTGGTGTATTTAGATTTCAGTAAAGCCTTTGACACTGTTCCTCACAGGTGACATAAACAAACTGAGCACCCTAGGGATGGACCCTAAAGTTACTGCTTGGGTTAGAAATTGGTTGGGTGGGAGGCGACAAAGAGTACAAGTAAATGGAGCTCACTCTGAGGAGAAGGATGTTACCAGTGCTGTGCCCCAGGGATCTGTCCTTGGTCCGATTCTTTTTAACATCTTTGTTAGTGATATAGCGGAAGGGCTGTCGGGTAAGGTTTGCCTCTTTGCAGATGATACCAAAATCTGCAATAGAGTAGACACCCAGGAAGGTGTAGATAACATGAGGAGGGATCTAGCTAAGCTTGAAGAATGGTTTAGAATTTTGGCAGCTGGGATTTAATGTTAAAAAATGTAAGGTCATGCATTTGGGCTGCAGCAATCCAAGGGAGCAATACAGTATAGGAGGTGAAGTACTTTTGTCCACTAAAGAAGAGCGGGACCTAGGCGTGGTTGTGTCTGATGATCTTAAAGTAGCTAAACAGGTAGAAAAGGCGACGGCAAAAGCTAGAAGGATGCTTGGGTGCATACGGAGAGGAATGGCTAGCAGAAAAAAGGAGGTGATAATGCCTCTGTATAAGTCTTTGGTGCGACCTCATTTGGAGTATGGTGTGCAATTCTGGAGACCGCACCTTCAAAAGGATGTGAACAGGATGGAGTCGGTGCAGAGGGTTGCTACTAAAATGATTAATGGGCTTCATTATAAAGCACATGAGGACAGACTTAAGGATCTTAATATGTACACCTTAGAGGAAAGGGGGGATAGAGGTGATATGATTGAGATGTTTAAATACCTCTGTGGCATAAATGTTTAGGGAGAGAGCCTCTTTCAATTGAAAGCAAGTTCTGCTACGAGGGGATATGGGATGAGGGTGAAGGGAGATAAATTCAGGAGTTATATGCGGAAATATTTATTTACAGAAAGAGTAGTGGATCCATGGAATAGTCTCCCAGTGGAGGTGGTAGAGATGAGGACAGTAATTGAATTCAAAAGGCATGGGACCAACACAGAGGATCTCTAAAGGTAAAAAGTGGACTGTTGTAGTTGTTGTTATGGAAGGACAGACTAGATAGGCCATGTGGTCTTTTTCTGTCATCATGTTTCTATGTTTCTAATAAGTTCGTCTTTGATGAAGAAAAAATTGAAATGGTTGACAACTTTAACCTACTTGGATCAACTATCAATAAAAAAATGACAAGCAGTCAAGAAATTGGATGACACATTACTCTTGGCAGAATGGCTATGAAGGATCTAGGAAAACAGTATAGCAAAACCAGTTAAATAAATAAATTGATTCTCAAGGGCAGAGATATCTCTCTCCCTACAAAGATTTGACTTGTTCAAGACATGGTATTTTCAATAATGTCACATAGATGCAAAAGTTGGACAGTGAAAAAGATAGGAAAAAAATTGATGCCTTTGAATTATGGTACTGGCGACGAATACTGTGTATACCATGGACTGCCCGAAGAACCAACCAGTCAGAACTAGAAGAGATCAACCTTAAGCTTTCCTTAGAACCTCAGATAACAAGACTTTGACTTTCATATTTTGGACACATCATGCGAAGAGAGAGAGCATTAGAGAAAGACATCATGCTTGGCAGGAATGAAGGTCAATGCAAGACAGGAAGGCCAGCAATGAATTGCCACTCTATCAACAATGAGCCGCCTCACTGAAGACGGAACGCAGTTTAGGACAACTATCCAGAGGGTCATCATGAGTCAACACCAACTCTATGGCACTTAACAACACAACAACAATATACAGCGATGAGATTGTAGACTGGCTTCCTAAAGATCTGAAAAAAATAAATGTGTGAAGAAGAAAACTCCTCCATGCCCATGAAGTAATTTACAAGAATCAGTGTATGCTAATACTGTACATTCCTAGAGCTGAAGGAGGACTAGGCCTCATAGAGATTGATTACACATACAGAGCTGCTATCATAGGCCTCCAGGCCTACCCAATAGCATCTTTGGATCCAAATACTTAAAAAGTACTAAAATATGAAAGTAAATGTCCAGAACCTGTCTCCATCATCAAACTTGGACAAGCATTCTGACAACTAGAAGGAATGAGTGTGAATCCACAAGCACACACAGGAAAGGAAGCAACAGAATTTGCAAATTAAGAGAAAAACTCTTCAACGAACTAGATCAGCAAATGAGGAAAAACAAGTAACAAATGCACAAATATAGTGGGAAATACAAAGTGTTACTCCAGGAACCTTTTGTTGATCAAGAACAGACATATGAATGATTAAGAAGAGGTGAACTGAAACCAAAAGATGAGAGATTGATAGTTGCAGCCCAGGACAGCAGATTATGGATGGGATGGTTTACAGCAAGCATTGAAAAAAAACTGTCAAAACAGACATATATGTAAGAAAGACCTAGAAACTATGACTCACCTCATAGCTGGCTGTGAAATTCTGATGGCAAAAATGTCTATACAGAATGATACAACAAAGTAGCATGCCTCATCCATTGGAAACTCTGTATATACGACATCACTGTGCCTGAAAAATAATGGGATCATGACCCTAAGAGAATTACAGAGAATGAAGAGGTTATGATCACCTGGGACATTCCCATTCCGATGGCTATGAAACTTGACGCAAGAAGGCCTGTCATAGTAGTAAAGGAGAAAAACACCAGAACAGCTTTGATGATAGATGTGTCGGTTCCAAGTGATTATTCTGTGAATCGCGCAGAGAGGCAAAAGATCCTGAAGTACCAAGAAATGCAGCTAGAGACCAAGAAAATGTGGCAGAAAGATAGAGAAATATTTCCCATCATATTGGGGACCACAAACTTGATAAAGAAGAATTTCAAAGCATATCTTGATAAACTACCCATTCATGTTATATCTGAAACTTCAGAAGGAGGCTGTCTTTGGAATGATTCAAGTAGCCAAGCATTAGCAGTAAATTTGAGAGACCAAGATCATACTCCACATACCCTGGCTTAGAAGTGAGGTCATGGTATGTGAAAAACTAATACACTAAAAGAAACTGCCCTAAGAGTAAACAAACAAACCAAACAATTAAACTCTTAGTCAAAAACCTATTAATATCCATATCACTGTATCATACTCAGCTTATACTTGAAACCAGCAGAGGCTAAACATATCTCTACCAAAACATCCAAAAACATTTTATTCATGAAAGAAGAGACCTCAGGATGGCTAAAAACCCTTCGCATGGCAAAATCAATCACCATAGGGAATAGCGAGATACTCACATCACCGGTCTCCTATCTCCCCCTCATATTAATGTTAAGAATAATACCAAAAGAGTACTTTTCTAGATCATTACCAAACTATTTACCACCTTTTAAGTAACGGTAACCCAGGCCGATTTCAAAACCGATGGTGACCGCATGCTGTTGACATCTGCGCTAACCACTCATTGCAGACACTCCTGCTCTCCACTCCTAATCAATCCATTCTCCCATTTACCACACACTCTGCATATAGCACAGAAAATCGCTGTGCTCTCTGTTACCGTGAGCCAATACCATGAGCTCAAGCCCACAGTAAGAGATAGTTCAGCTTAGTAAACAAACCTCTTAGCTGGCTACAGGAAATGTTTGGAAGTCGTCTTTATTCTGCTAACAGAAGTGTTATAAAGTACTGACTGAAAGGGTGTCCAGACTTTATCACTAGCCGTATTCACTGGGTTTGATATATTCAAACATGGTGGTCAGCTTGTTTTTTTTGTTTTTAACCCTGGGAGTACCGATGGGGTCAAAAGTGACCCCACTGCAAGTTTCACAACGCGTATCTCGGAAACTAGTTGTTCAAGAATGCAATCTTTTTATGACTTTTCACATGTCAATATTCTCTTTATATTGCGCCATGAGAGGAATAATTTTCATCTGCTAGGTGACGCTAGTGATGAATTGCAGCACAGAGTACCAGTGGGGTCATTTTTTACCCCAGTTGCTTACGTCCGGTTTGGATCGTGATACAATTTGCAGTTTTGTGAATATTTTGATCTGACAAAGATATTTATCATTAATTATGTATCATTTATTTTTTGTACTTATTTTATGAAAATTACACATTTTCTGTAATTGATATCATACGTTCTCTCAATATTTCCGATGAAATCTAAAGGCTTTCAGCTCGTTCATCACGATTATTGTACACCTATAGTAAAACTGCTTTGCGTTTTATTCAACTTTATCTTTCTTTATTTATTTTAGGTTATTGTTCATGATGTCAAAACGAAAGTATTCAGCTGCCCAAGTAAGAGAAATATTGCAATGAGATGCTGACAGCGACGGCTCTGGTCGTCTGATGATGCAGCATATTCAGCAAGCGAAGAAGCATATCAGCCAAGTTCGGGCAATAAATCTGATGATGACAGTCATGATTCAGGTGGCGACAGCAGTTGGTCGCCAAGTGAATGTGAAACTGATGTTGAGCCGGTAACATCGCCTGCTGCAGCAAAGAGTCAAGTTACAGGTCGAGGCAAAGGTCGAGGCTGTGCTGGACGGGGAAGAAGGCAGGAGTCCTCGGTGTCAGTATCATCTGTGAGGAATCTTAGTTGTGGTCGTAGAGGAGCTAAGAGGTCATCAACTATAAGCACAAATGTTGCCATTGAAGCCTATGTATCTAAGGATGCCACATCATGGAACAGGAAACCTATAAAGCAAGATGCTGGAAGATACGCCAGAGCTAATGTCATGCCCGTACAACAAGGTCCTACAAGGTATGCTGTATGAAATGTTGATGGCCCTCTTGCAGCATTCCACTTGTTCATGAGGAAGAACTTATTGAATGAAATCATGATGTGGACAAGCAAACAAGGAAGACACATTTATGACGACACCTGGAAAGATTTGACAGACGGAGAATTTCAACGTTTTCTTGGACTTCTGATCCTCTCAGGCGTGTACAAGTCATGAAATGAATCCATAGTTCAGTTGTGGAACCTTGAAGATGGTCGTTCTGTTTTCGGCAAAAATATGGCCCATAACCTTTTTCAGCAAATTTCTTGTGCTCTCAGATTTGATGATGCAACCAACAGATGTGAACAACGAGGCGTGGATAAGCTTGCTCCAATCAGACACGTTTTTGATACCTGGGAAGCAACTCTAAGTGACGCCTTTGTTCCTGGTGAAAATGTTACCGTGGATGATCAACTGCTTACATTTCGTGGCCGTGTTCCATTCAGACAATATATTCCCAGCAAACCTGGGAAATATGGCATAAAGCTATGGATGTTGTGTGACAGTGCAATGTCATATGTTCTGCGTCTTCAAGTATATACAGGAAGGGAACTCGGACAAAACAGGGAACAGAATCAGGGTGAAAGGGTTGTGCTGCAACTCACTGAAGGATTGATGCGATCTGGCAGAAATGTTACTGTTGACAATTTCTTCTGCAATTTATCCCTGTCACGGAAATTGCTAGAAAAACAAATGACACTTTTGGGGACAATTTGAAAGAACAGAAAATAATTACCTCCAGAATTTATAACAGCAAAGGGCCGAGAGGTATTCACTTCACTGTTTGCCTTTCGCGATGATGCCACTCTGGTTTCCTATTGCCTGAAGAAAGGAAAAGTGGTTGTTCTTCTGAGCAGTTTGCATGATCAAGAAGAAGTAGATAACACACGTCCAGACAAAAAATCATGCATGATCTTGGACTATAATTCTAGTAAAGGTGGAGTAGATACGGCAGATCAAATGTTGCGCACCTATACCACAAAACGAATGACAAGACGCTGGCCAGTGACAATCTTCTACAACATGTTGGACATCTGTGCTTTGAACGCCTTCATTGTTTGGATGTCACTAAATCCAGAATGGCAGTCCAAGTCAAAGCACAGACATCGTCTATTCTTCTTGGAATTAGGAAAGCAGCTGCTTCAGGGTAATTGCAGCGAGACTTCTTCCAGCATTGAAGAAGCCACTGATGCTGTTTGCAATGTCGGTATCCCAAAGAAAAGGGCAAGGTGTCACTGCTGTTCCAGAGAAAAAGACAAGAAAAGCAACATAGTTTGCACCTCCTGCAAGCGCAATGTTTGCAAAGAACATTCAGAAATTGTCTGTGTCTCATGCAAATGACTGTAGTACTTTACTCAGCCACCCAACTGGCATGAGCGCCTCGGGTCCCTTTCCCCTTACCCGTGACCCCCCGCCCCCCCCTCCCTTTCCCCCTTCCTCCCCTCTTCCCTTCCCTCCCATGAGTCACTACGTTACACCTTGGAGTTTCTTTCACAAAGTATTTCGCTTTATTTGACAATAATGGTTATTAACAGTACAACAAACTGTTGGCCACAGCATGCACGCTCCTATCAACAAACACAGTCTACAGATTCCTTGTATCCCCTCTGTTCTTTTGCCCCTCAAGAGACACAGCCTAATAGCCTACATACTTTGTACATAGCAGGAGGGAACTCTTTGCCGTGAAAGCTTTTCTCAGTCCCTTAGTCTTTCGTATCCTTCAGTCGCAAGGCAGTTACACCTGCCGTTCGAGCAGACTTGGCAACCTTTCTTCCTTACCCCCCCCTTTGCCCGCCGTCAAAGCAAGGCAGGGGGGGAGGCTCTCTGCGCGGTGTTCTTGTCGCCATCTCCCTTTCTCCGGGGGGAGGTCCGTGTATCTCTCCAGTACCTCTCCCCCTTTACTTAAGGCCTAGGCTGTGTTCTCTCTCACCTGGTGCGTTTCTCCCGCCGTCTTGCATGCTGCGACGTTATCCCCCCCCCCCCCGTTTGCTAATTGGGTGGGTTGGGCGGGTGTCAGGCTTCTTCCAGGCAGGGGGTGAGTGGCAAAGAGGCCGCGCCTGCGCCCGACACGCTCTTTTAACTGCGGCTCTTTGCCCGCCCCCCCCTCTGCCATCCCCTCCCCCCCTCCCCCCCGGCCCGCGGCTTGCCACCGCGTGCCTGTGCCCGGCCACGTTAATTCGCGGCCGGGTCTCAGCCACGCAACTGGCATGACCGCCTCGGGTCCCTTTCCCCTTACCCGTGACCCCCCGCCCCCCCTCCCTTTCCCCCTTCCTCCCCTCTTCCCTTCCCTCCCATGAGTCACTACGTTACACCTTGGAGTTTCTTTCACAAAGTATTTAGCTTTATTTGACAATAATGGTTATTAACAGTACAACAAACTGTTGGCCACAGCATGCACGCTCCTATCAACAAACACAGTCTACAGATTCCTTGTATCCCCTCTGTTCTTTTGCCCCTCGAGAGACACAGCCTAATAGCCTACATACTTTGTACATAGCAGGAGGGAACTCTTTGCCGTGAAAGCTTTTCTCAGTCCCTTAGTCTTTCGTATCCTTCAGTCGCAAGGCAGTTACACCTGCCGTTCGAGTAGACTTGGCAACCTTTCTTCCTTACCCCCCCTTTGCCCGCCGTCAAAGCAAGGCAGGGGGGGGAGGCTCTCTGCGCGGTGTTCTTGTCGCCATCTCCCTCTCTCCGGGGGGAGGTCCGTGTATCTCTCCAGTACCTCTCCCCCTTTACTTAAGGCCTAGGCTGTGTTCTCTCTCACCGGGTGCGTTTCTCCCGCCAACCCCGCCAACAGCGACTCCTCGCTTGTTGACGGGGCCCCACCAATCAACGCGCCGCTGTGGCCAACTCTTGCTTCTTCCATAGTCGCTCAACCGCATCTTGTATGTCGCAGAGGAAAATGTCCATTCCAATGTCTGACAGGTGCACTCCATCTGCGCGATATAGTCCCGGACATCTCTCCTCAATGAGGTCGTGCGTAATGCTGCATCCCCCTATGGCCCCCATGAAGCGGGCCATCCATCTGTTCACTTTGCGTCTGGTCCTCTCCACCACCCTATGCGAGTTCTCGCCTCTCCACACTCGCCGCGGTATGATGTGTGACCATGCCAATAGCGTTCCGGGGAAGGTGTTTGCCAACGTTAAGAGGTCACCCTGCATCATCTTGGTGAGCTCGACGCTGCGCGTGGATGCCAGGTCATTGCCCCCCAAGTGGATCACAATCATCGCTGGGTTCCCTGTAGATCGCTTCTTTAGGAGCAAGGACGGCATTAGCTGGTCCCACACCATACCCCGTCGACCCATCCATACCACGGCAACCTCCGCGCTTGGTAGCCCCAGGTTCAACCCCTGTGGTCTAGACCGTGTCCTCTTTTTTGCCCAGTGAACAAATGAATGGCCGCATATCCACGCTTCACGCGGCCCCAGGTGGAAGCGCATCCCTGCGTGGAGCACAATCAAAGAATATTATTACATCAGCCTATATCCCACATATGTTTTACATTCTCTTTATCCCCGCCTCCCGTTCCTCGTCCATTACTCGCTGGCCTCCTGCGTTGGACGTATATACAGCTTGTATCTATCCGAATGCCATCGGCCTATCTTCATTATCTGTTCTCGGGACATCTCTATGCTGGCTGCCGTTGAAGCTGCTCCTATGCGAAAGGAGTGCGAGCCGTATAAGCTTGCATCCCGTCCTGTTCGCTCAATTACTAGCTTGAGTACTCTGATAAATTGGAAGCGCGATAAGGGGGCACCATTCGCATGTACGAACCAGTGGTTTTCCGAGTGCGCCCGTACTTGTTGGTAAGCTAAAGCATTTTTTATTGGGCATGAAGGGTCGTCGGGCATTGCCGACAGCACCACCTGCGCCTCTTTGCCCTCCACGTTGGTCTTGGATGTGCGCAACTGCAGCACTATTGCCCTAGTGCGTATACACACGTCGCGCTTTCCAATACCTCCGCGGGCCAACCCTCGCTCTGATGCTGAGCATGCTACTAGCTCCCCTACCCAAAAGGCTCCATAAAAGGCCCAGGAATATGCGCATCGGAAGAGGCGCACCTCGTGGTCATCGTAACAGACTTGGCTAGTCGTTACCATGAGTTGTTGTAGCATATGGTGAGTAATCGGGCGACGCTTGTCTATTTGTCGGGGTTGGCCCAAGGACCAGCCTCGCATCACCTTCTTTACGATGAACTCGGCCTTGGGGCTCTTCTTTCCCGTAGCCTTCGCAAAAAAGGAGACGGCCGCTAGACGGGCTTGTACTGCTGCTTTTGTGCAGCCCATGCTTTTGCAGTGCATAATCCACTTCAGAATGGTTGTTACTTTGAATCGGTCTTCCTGACGTATGCCATTCTCTCTGCAGAATGTTTGGTAGTGTTCCCATGCCGCCAGGTATCTGCGCCGGGTATTATCCGCTAGGGCGCCTAACAGGAGCTCCCATATCTCCGTGGACCATACTCCCAGACTTGATCGGGCACCGCTGTCTTGTCCACGTCGGCCTTGGGCGCTAGCTGGCGAAAAAGGCAGATTTTAGAACGGGAAAGAGCATCAGCAATGTTATTATTCTCGCCCTCGATGTGCTCCGCTCTAATGGATATGTTATGCTCCATGCACAGCAAGACAATTCGCCTCAATAGTGTCACCACCCTGGGCGTCTTGGCTCTCATCCTGTTCACCGCCCACACCACCGCTAGGTTATCGATATGGAAGGTGATCGCCTTGTTGGCGAGCTCCGGGGCCCAGATACTGAGAGCTACCATCATCGGGAAAAGCTCCAGGAACGTGATATCCCTGGTGGTTCCTTCTGCATGCCACTCCCTGGGCCAGGTCTCGGAGCACTATGCTCCTTTATAGTATATGCCAAAACCAATCCCCCCCCCCCGATGCATCAGTGAAGAATTCGAGTTCGGCATTGGATACGGGGAGCGCTTGCCAGAAGGCAAGGCCGTTGAAGGTGTGCAGGAATTGAAGCCGACCAGTAGGTCTTCCTGTATTTCTTTGTTGACCCTGATGCGATGGTATCTTTTTGTGATGCCTTTTGTTGCCCATGTCATGTGACGGCAGAACACCCTTCCCATGGGTATCACCCTGCATGCAAAGCATAGTAGGCCCAGCATTGACTGAAATTGTTGAAGTGTCGCTTTTCGCCGGCTATGCATAATCTGCATGTCTGTTTTCAACTTCAGCACCTTTTCGGGCGGCAGACGTGACCTGCGTGCCGGCACGTCTAATTGTATACCCAGGAACGTGATGATCCCTGTTGGGCCCTCCGTCTTCCCCTTTGCCAGTGGGATCCCAAACGCTCGCGCCGTCTGTTCAAAGATATCCAATATCCTTTTGCAGTCGTCGCGATCCTTTCCAATGAATAGGAAATCGTCCAGGTAATGTATGACGGTATTGGGGCCTGCTAGGTCTTCCACTACCCAGTGTAAGAATGAACTAAATTGTTCGAAATATGCGCATGATATTGCGCAGCCCATGGGCAAACACTTGTCATAGTAGAATTCCCTGTTGAACGTGAATCCCAGCATTGGGAACGAGTCTGGGTGCACCGGCAATAACCGGAAGGCCGACTCGATGTCCGCCTTCGCTAATTGTGCTTGTGGCCCCTTGCTGCGTATGAGGCTAATTGCCTGATCCATGGTTGCGTATCTGACCGAGCATAATGCCGGATCGATATAATCATTGACTGACTGCCCCTCCGGGTATGATAGGCTGTGGATTAACCGGAATTGGCCCGGCTCCTTTTTGGGTATGACCCCCAGTGGGGAGACTACCATGTCCTTGAGGGGGAGCGACTGGAAAGGCCCCGCTACTCTCCCCATACCTAGTTCTTTGGCTATCTTGCCACGGGCGATCTCATTGTGCTTCTGTACAGATGATGGGTTAGTAAGTAGGCTTGTTTGTGCTCTGTTTCTTAAGATCAGGGATGGGATGCGGAAACCGCGAGCAAAGCCATCCTCTATATTGATAGCTATTTCCCGCCTGGGGTATGCTCGAAGCCAAGGCCGCATCGGCTCAAGCCTGATGGGTGTGGGCGCCAGCCCCCTCGTTGGAACGTTGCTGTATTGCTCTGAACGGCTTGGCCTCCCGTGAGACCCTGCATGTGAAGGCAGGGTGTCCGTTTCCACATACTGCGCAGGAATGCTTGAATTTGCACGGCTGCCATGTACAACTCCCTGCGTTGAACTGTCGGCATGGCCGTTTTCCCGCGAATTGATTGGCCTGCCGCCATTGCGTGTTCTGAAAGGGCTGCTGCCATTGTGTGCTCCACTGTTGCTGGCGCAGCCCCTCCAGACACAAGGGCCTGTTGGGCGCCATTTCATCAGTCCACATGTCCAGGATCCTATGATGCCACGCCAGGGTGGGATCATCGGCCATGGCCCCTCTGAACTGCACGTCGTAGTTCAGCCAAGCCCATCCCCCATATTGTTTGTGCGCCCTGGTAATCGTGTCCAGGTACCGGGTCAAGTATGGCCCTGCTTCAGGTTCTTTTTCCATCACCACGCTCATAAAGATGTGGAATGCTGCCACCCAATTATTAATAGATTTGGGAATTTTTGGTTTCCGCTCCCTCTCGCTTCTTTTATCCCTGTCTTTGCCATTGTTGGACTCATCATATTGGTCCTTGAGCAGGAGGGAGAATATGTCGATATACTCCCTCCTCCAGATCCTCTTCTTAACTTTTTTGGGTACCGACACGGCCAGGGAGCTCACCCCGCAGCGTGGGTCGCGGCTGGCGTCATGCCAATCCATCTGCGTTCGTTGGGTCGCTCCCGTTGTTGCGCACGTACGGTCCTCGACATGCTGACTTTGCCCCGACCAAGCCTGCCTGAGGGACTTGGCTTGGTTTTTGCTCTTCTTCCTTTTCACTTTTTTAAATGCTTAGCGCATCACATCTGCCCATTCTATGTCCCTCTCACTGTCTGAACTGGCCTCATTAGACGAGGATGTCGATAGCTCTGGCGCCCCCTTTTCGCCCCCCGACCTACCATGTGCTTGGTTGGGAGTGGTCGCGCTGGCACTTGTCGATGGCACTTCGTAGATCGTAGAGTCCGGTGCTCCCAGCCGTTGCTTAACTGAGTTCAGGCCGTGTTGCGTCACCTGATCCCGGACCATCTGGAGTAGGTCGTCCAGTTCCTGATGTTGCGGCGGGGCGGCGATTTCCAGTCGTTGCAGCGCCTTCTTCCTGGTACTTTGGCGAGGCCTTGCTGCTGCTGCTGCACTCTGCGCTCCTCTCGTATTTGGACCGGGGGCTGCTCGCGCCTTTGATGCTGTTGCCTCCTTTGTTGTCGCCTTGGCGCCTCGTGGCCTGGAAGCCTTTGGTGTATCCTTTCTCGGCATCTCTCACTAGAATAGAGTTACTATGCAGATGCAATGGAAAGGCTAAATTACTATCAGCCAGAATGCTATCTTTTAATCCCGTGCTCACCCGATCTACGTCCTTATCACCTCGCTCTATATCTCCATAAATAAATGTATTGCTATCTCACATTCCCATATACCCATCTTCCCCACATATACATCTATCTTATGCAACTTCCCCTTTGTGAGTTTCTTTATCATCACATAATAAAGGCATCCTAACAGTCTGCATTACCCTCTATTTCCCATCAGATGGCAGCCTTACGCTTCCTTTCTCCCCCACTCCATTGCCTTTCTGCTTACATTTCAGCTGTTGTTCTGCAGCCGTTCCGTTTCATAGTGTTTTATCCTTTTTTCTTTTTTTTTTAAATATATTTTAAGCGGAACCCGTTCGGCTGTCCCCCCCCCATCTGCCTCCCCCCCCAGCAATAACAAATCAATGCACATTCGCTCTGGGCTGTTGCCCATCTCCTAGTATCCGGCTATCCCCTTTTTTTTTTTTGTTATTATTTGTTCCTGAAAGACCACGCTGCCTGCACGTGTCTGGGAGCATTTTGTGCTAGTGTGTTGGCTGGCTTGCTGGCTGGCTGGATGGCTGGCTGACTCGCTCCTTCCTTCCCCCCCCCCCGCCATGCTGCTACCTTGTTCAGTGGCCACCCCCCCCCCTTCCTGCCTCACTCTGGCCGCCCTACCACGAGCTCGTTTGATTTTTTTTTTTTTTTGGTACTTACCTCAGTCTTCGCTTCGCGGTTCTTTTCTCCGGTTGTAGCCTGCGACCCCTGCGGCGATCTACACGCGCTCCTCCACGTGGAGGGGGTGGATCAGCCTGAGCCCTATGTGCAGCCTCCGGCTCGCGCCCGCTGCCCCGGAGAGACCCGCGCTCACGAATCGACCTCCAGGAAGCAGGTGAGCGTGTGGATGAGGGCCGCTAGAGCACACAGCGGCCGGGCCTTGTAAACGCTGGTTGCAGTTGAAGAAAAAAGGACCTTCGCTGTCCGGCTTCTTCCAGGCAGGGGGGTGAGTGGCAAAGAGGCCGCGCCCGCGCCCGACGCGCTCTTTTAACTGCGGCTCTTTGCCCGCCCCCCCTCTGCCGTCCCCCCGCCCCTCCCCCCCGGCCCGCGGCTTGCCACCGCGTGCCTGTGCCCGGCCGCGTTAATTCACGGCCGGGTCTGTGTTCATCAAGTGCATGCAAAAACTGCTTTCATGGCAACTCTTCTTCATGTAATTTTATGATAAAGCATTACATTTCAAAACATTTAACCTTCATATAATAAATAATTAATTTGGAATAGTATTTTGTCTGTTTAGTTTAAAATTTTCATGGTTAACAATTTAAATTCATCGTGGGGTCATTTATGACCCCAACGGTATTCAGTGTGTGCAAAAAAATCTTGGTAATTCCAGGGTTAAAAACTGGCTGCCACAATTAAATATAATCCAGACATCCAGTGTCAGTATCTGGATACCAGCCAGCACTGAAAATCTAGATTCAATGGTGAGGGCAGCCAAGATTAATTTGGGAGCAATATTCAGCCATTCTCTGAATAGCTAATTTACATAGCACTAAGGACAGTGCCAAAGCAGTTTGAGGGAATATTCAGCAGCACTATTCGGAGTGTACCAATAATATATTGCTTCACTGTCACTTATCCTGCAAGCAAAATAATATTGATGTTTATGCTCCTGATATTATTTCCAGCACACCTCCCCTGCTGTTTATTTTCACCACTCCCTTCAACAAAGAGAGAAAACAATTGTGGGTGCTGTATACTCAAGATCAGCGCCATACCTAGCCCTGTGCACAGGGCGCAAAGGATATAGGGGTGCATTTTAGGCTGCTGGGCTCGGCTCCCTCCAACGGTGCCTGCTGTTGCCCTGCTGCCACCACTTTTTTTTCTCAGCGGTGGTGGCACCAGTTACTGTGGAGCAGACCTAACTTCAAATAAAAAAACAAAAAATGAAAAAGGCGGGTCTTTCCAACTCCTCACTTGTAGACAGGTCTGGTCTCTCTCTCCCTTCTCTGATGTAGGTCGCGTCAGAGGAGGGAGGGACCAGACCAGCCATTCAAATGCAGAGTTGCAAAGACCATTAGAGAAGGGAGGGAGGGACCAGATCTGCCTAAAAGCATGGAGTTGAAGAACTGCGTGGATTGGTTTTTTTTTTTTTTTTTTAATTTGAAGTCAGGTCTGCCTCACTGCTTCAGCCACTGCCTACAAGAAAACCAAAAGTGGCAGTAGCATGTAGCCGGCTGGACATTGAGGACAAGGATGTATGGGTGAGATTTGGGGGGGGGGCACATGCCAGATGTGAAATTATCGCTTAGTACGGCCCTGCTGAAGATAGAGAACAAATAAGCATAAATTCCTCACCAGTGCTGACCGCAGACTTATGAGCTAACTTCTTATGCCTCCTTTGTGTTAAAATCCCAGTGTTGAGCTCAGCCTTCGGGTCTTTTGCGCACTTCTCTGCATTTGCATTGAATAGCTAATTGCTTCATCACCTTGGATTTTCATCTGTTGTGCACTGCCGCCTGCTTGAGGCTTTGCAAAACGTTAGCTCCTGTGCAGAATGTCTTTCTTCAAAGATATCACACAAAATTGTGTTCAAAAACTGAGCTAAGCTGCGCACAAAGCCTTGCACACTTTATTGCATCGGCCCTCAGTCCACACATGACCTCCTTTCCATGCTGAATGCTACTCTCGCTTCATGCAATTAATCTCACTGCTTGAACTTAAAAGCCCTACGTCTTGTCTGGGCTTCTTGTCTGTCTGTCACTCTTACCCGTCTGTAAACTTCAAGAAAGACAGGCTGTGCTATATGTACCTGGAAAGTTCTCTGTATACCTGGTTGGACGGAAGGAGAAACCTAATGGTTAGAGCAATATGGAAATCATCTTCAAATCTCACTGCCAC